>CM055097.1:34490124-35809445 GCA_029204225.1 Diphasiastrum complanatum | reverse complement strand
ACCACCATTGTTGTTGGTTATGATTTACAAGGGATGACCCAGGTATTGATCTCCAATTCTATTTTGTAGCATGTTATGGAGGTGGATGCTTCTGTCGCAAGATAAGGATACTTTAGGAAAAGCCAAAGATTGCGATAGAAGGATTCATCTCTGTGCCACTATTTGAAGACCTTTGTAAATAGGAAAATTTGCTTTCATCATTAAATTTCTTTTTTGAATCTTGAGACAATAATAGCAATAAAAAAATTATCATTTTTTTTTTTCCGATGGACATAATTATCCCTAGAATGTACATAAATAATTTTTGCAAAGAGTGACATTGCTATAAAATTATTTGGCTATGTAGCCGAGGAAGTTCCAAAAAGATCATTTGCTCTAGCTGTCTTTTCTGGATACATAGACTTAAGCAAGAAGATATATACATACTTCACAGAATGATAGAAAAAATGGTCCTCCATGACCATACAACAATGTTGGTCTTTAAAAATGAAGAGAAGAAATGATTATACTTCTTTTAATATTTGAGATAACACAATACATGTAGTGTTTTTGCTAGTATCATGAATGATGATACAAGTCTATGATACAAACTATTGTAAATTTTCTAGCATCCACAATCATTTTCACGTTTGAATTTGCATGTCTTTCTAAATTCTCAATAATATACTAATCTAGTTGTGTATCGAATCTGCACATGTCTATAAAACCATTGAAATAGTTGGATGATGTAACAATTCTATGAAGATGTTCCACTATGTTGTGTCCACTCCCTATGATGACCATATACATAGATTGCCATAAGTTCTTACAAAAAATGATGATGTCGAAAAATGTGTCGCAATATAAAAAAATGCATGCATTAGCATATCAATCACAAATTCAGTGGTTGATTTCTCAATTAGTAAGACATCGGTATTAGAAAGATAACCTTTTTTGAGTAATTTGACCATGTTGTCAAGCTTTCTCTAGACTTCAACTTTTTAAATTCTTGTTCATTTATCTTCAAAATTTTGGTAGAAATAACATCTTTCCATACAAAAATTCAATTATGGTGGATTTCCCAAAATAATTTGATAAGAAATGGCGAGTTTTGGCTCCTCCTATGTTTGGTTTGCAAGGGTATTTTCCATTTTGTCTGAAAGCTTTTCATCCTTTTGAATTTTAACATGTCGTTGTCGCTTATGAAGACTTGCTTTTGACAAAATTTCTTCCAATCATGCTATTGTTTGTTTGGATGATGACTCTAGCTTAGTATTCCAAAAAAACAAAATATGAAGGTATATCAACTTTTTTATAATCCTTACCTCTAAACGCGGAGTCATAGACGTCCATGTTTTGATCAAAGTGAGTAAACAAGAAACAACAATGAAAGTACACAACAAGCATTCATCTACGTTGTACACAGATAAAAATGTGCTGTTGTTATATTACACTGAAGCACAATACAAATAACAACTACAACAAAAAATTGACGCGTAATTGGGAGGCTCAAATAATACGTCTCATGGACGGAACAACTACTATTCTGTGCTTGGATGATCTATTTATAGATTTCATCCGTGTATTAATTACAATGAATGCTTGTCACCTAATTGAAAAAGCCGTTGTACTTGGAAGTATATGGCTTTTGTGATAATTATACATAGTATATACGGTCAATGAATCATTATCGTTGACGCGGACGAGGACATTATTTTAGATGACTTTCAAGATTTTCTCTCTTCGCATTTTTCACAAAAAGCCGAAGGTGCCTATAAAAAATGAAGATATTTTTAAAACAGTTTAACTCATGAAAATAGATGACCTTCGAGAATTTTTTGTTTCATCGCATTTTTCGGGAAAAAGCCGAAGGTGTTGAAAACAGTTAACCTTTTGAACTACACAAGTTAAACTTTTGAACTATGCAAGTGTCGCATTTCGAGATAATGTGAAAAAGTCGAAGCTGTTGAAAATACAATGTATTTTTACAGACTGTCGAAAAAGTAATGTATTTCTGCAAACTTGTTCTAAATGCTAATTTTGTGGAAGTTGTTGAAGATGGCCAAGTCTTCAATGAGTTCAAGTTATTGAACTTAACATTTGAACTTGAAATTATGATGGGATTGGTTACCCTTTGCTGAAGATCAGCCGGAAGCCCGTTGTAGACGTTCTTCAAATAAATTGGCTGTCTAAGTCTGAAACCTGCAGGTATCAAATGAGCAGACGTAGAACCAAGTTGGTTTCACCTAACCCTAGATCAATGATCAATAAATATGGAGAAAGAATCATGAGATAGAAATTAGTCATTCACCAAGGAGACAACTGTGGGCTCAGTTTCCAACAAAGACCCAAGGACTCCAAGGACCACGAGTATCAAGATGGAGCCATCAAGGCTCAATCATG
Source organism: Diphasiastrum complanatum (assembly GCA_029204225.1). NCBI lineage: Eukaryota > Viridiplantae > Streptophyta > Lycopodiopsida > Lycopodiales > Lycopodiaceae > Diphasiastrum > Diphasiastrum complanatum. The sequence goes on along the minus strand of CM055097.1, from coordinate 35,807,063 downwards.
TAGATCAAGCAAGGCAAGTTATCTTTGGCAACATTGTGTATGAACTTAATTTTTTAATTAATGTATCTTCAAGTGCACAAAATGCCTTGGAATCCATGGCTTGGCATGATGTTTGGTTTGAAGTGTACTACATGTATATAGACACATTTATGGAACATCTTTTGAAGGATCCTTTAAGAAGTGGTGAAAGATCTTTCATGGACATCATTCTATTGGAGTCTCAAAAGTTCCTTGTTTGTAGCTGCACTTCTAAAACATTCATTCATCTGGCAAGAGAGTTGTAATAGATCAAGCTAAATATGAGGAGTGTGAAGAATTGCCAAAAATTGGCAAATCTAGCTTGATAAAAAACTATGAAGAATAGTTTAAATTTTGTACATAATTGGGTTCAAACACATGTATGGCCAAAATGCCACATGGCAACCCACTCCTAATGTAGGTTAGTTCAAATCAAGAGAGTTGATCATGTCTAAGTTTAAGGTGAAAATTTGACCAACTAGCTACCTACCAAGCATAACTCTAGGATCTAGGCTAGGGTTTCATTATAGGGCAAGAAGAGTGAGTTAATTTTCTTATTACATGCTGAAAATCCACCTAACTTCAAGAATGAAGTTGAATTTGCTATGTATTCCAAGCTCCCATAGTGAGAAGATAGAATTTTTTGGAGCTCATGGGCAATCTCAAGCTAGTTCACTATGTACATTGAGTTTTTGTGATCCAAATGAAACCAAATCAATTTCTACTTGTTTCTTATCTTGAAGGCCGTACTACAGCCTAGTTTGATTGGTAGAATAAGTTTCACACAAGGTCAAACTGAGGTCAGGTTGACTAATTATAGCCCCCCACGTTGACTAATTATAGCCCCCCACTAGCCCTCTTGTCTTGCATCCTACTAGGTATGGTGAATTTGTCGGTTGTACGTGGGTTATTCTTGGGTGATATGGAATAACATTCCCAACGATAGTATGTCCATATTTGATTATCTGGATTAATGTGTGTTTCATACATTTGATAAAGATGAATATAGAAATCCATACTTACAACCTACTCTTTTGTTTTTTTAAAATGTAAAGTGCATGAATTTCTATAAAAATGTATTTTTTTTTTCATTGCACAAGAAGGTGATAGAGTTATTTTCTATGAGTCTCAATTGGTTCTATAAATGTTTCATCAAATGTAGTTGGTACACATGCCACTATCTCATTAGTTATTTTATCTACTTCATTTCATTTATTCAAAAAATAATATGTGCATGTATAGAGCCTCGATTTTGAAACTCATACCTAATCATGCAATGTTGGACATTTCCAAGAAGTTGTTTGGATGATAGCAAATATTTTTTCATGAATTGGTCTAACCTTCCTACAAACAACATTAAACATTCCACTCGACAATGTTTCCAATCATAGTCATTGTTAATTTTTTATTACCAAGTTTTCAATGTGTTGGATTTCATTCCATATTCGCATATCGATTATTTCTTCAAGGTTAGGAAAAAACATGCTAGTCCCCAACATTCCACCATGGAAAGTAAATCGTTGAAATTTCGTCGATGCAAGATGGAGTTTCGGGTATGTTTGGTCCAAGAATGTACTTTAAGACATGTTTGAAGATGTCTTGCTCATTTGCTCTTTGATTTTTGGACATGTATTCAATGATGTCTTTTTCTAGAAGTACAAATTGTGTAGTGGAGGATAAGAGAATTGCTTGTCTAATTTGATACATAATTTGTTGGGATTCGATGGAAAATGGTCTGCCCTACTTGATCACAACTTAGAATTCACTGGATCGACACAATCAATTCCATAGCCATGCACGAATTATCTTGGTTTTAGATTTAGCTTTGCAAAAGCATATTAGGTGCGAAAATTGGAGCGGTAGATTGACGCTAGGCTATCAGTCATGCGAATAATTTAATCTACGGATGAATTTATCTACTAGCAAGAAGGAATTTGAACATGAATGAAAAGAGCATTCAATTAAAGTATGTCTGATTATTATTAAACCGTGAATAAATATAGTCTGAATGTAGTCAGAGTCGTGTTCTTTCTGAAACAATACTCTACAATAACAGAGAGAAAGAAGAAAACAATTGCGCTCTGGATGTTCGGCTGATCAGTTACAATGTCTATTGAGCTAACAAATCTCTCCTTTTCTAACCAAGCAACTGATAAGTTGCTGGATATATATATATATATATATATATATATATATATATATATACATGGCTAACTAATTAAAAGAATGTTCAATCTATACTTTACAACTAGGATTAAGGCACTACGTATTGTTGACAGTCGCCTTCGGATGATATTTGATTCTGTTTGGTCGTGATGAAGGTACTGTTGAGCCGCCGAAAATTCGAGCCAACTATTGAAGTTGATAGTAATATATACCCAGTGAAGTTGAATTGTCGATGTCGGATGTCCGACAAATAATTGGTGTTAGATGATAGATGTGTCCGACGAATAGTTGAAGTTGGCCAAATAGTCGAAGGGTGGCCAAATAATCGGTGTCGGCTCTCAATCGACAGAACACTGTTACTGATTCCTTGGTATTTCTGATGACTATAAAGAAACAAGTGTATTTCTGTAGAGTATGTGACTATACAAGTATTTACAACAGCTAGTGAATGGATCTAGATTAGTAGAGAGATATGGATGGAGAGGATAGAAATCCAACACCCCCCCCCCCCCCCCCCCCTTGATCTAAATCCTTGAACGTCTTGATTTTCAAATTCAAGATAGCACAAAAATTCTTGTGTGCTTTCTGATTTAACCCTTTTGTAAACATGTCAGCTGTCATGTACTAGGTTTTTCAAAATTTTAGACTTACTTTCTTGTTGAGTATTTTGCTCCTGATGTAGTGGTACTTAATCTCGATGTGTTTGCTCCTAGAGTGAAATCTAGAATTGATCAATAATGCAATTTGTTTGAGACCAATATCAGACAATAAATTCCTCAACCAAATTGTCTCTTTGGTAGCATGAGAGGTTGCAATGTATTCTGATTCTGTAGATGACATTGCAATGGAGGTTTGTTTTCGACTGTTCCATGATATTGGACCATTAAATAGGAAGACAAGTCCAGAAGTCGATCTTCTGGTGTCAATATCACCTGTCCAATTTGCATCTGTACATCCATGAAGTGTATGGATATCGGATGGATCGCCATCACCATAGCAAATGTAGAGGTCAATAGTAGCTTGTACATATTTGATTACTCTGAAAAGAGCTTCCCAGTGGATCATACGAGGGTTGGCCATGTATTGGCTCAAGGAGCTGATGGCGTATGCAAGATTGGGCCTAGTGGAGATCATTGCATACATCAGAGATTTGATAATTGATTGATATGGATATCCCTTCATTTTGGCCTTCTCCTCATTGGTCTGAGGGCATTGCTCCTTAGATAATTTTAGACCTAAATCCATGGGATCATGTACAAACTTGCAATTCATGGAATTGAATTTTGTCAACAAATTATAGAAGTATCTCTGTTGGGTGATATAGAGAAGTCCTCTGTTCTTGTCTCCGTGGATCTGAATCCCGAAACAATAATGCGCTTCTCCCATATCTGTCATCTCTAATATCCTCTTAGTATCATTTGTCAATTCGATATTGTTGCTGAACAACAACGTATCATCCACATAGAGTGCGATGATGACAAAGAATTGGTTGATAGCTTTGAGATATACATTACAGTCTACAGAGCTTGGTTTATATTCATGATCGATCAAGAATGTGTTGATTCGATGAAACCATGATCTGGATGATTGTTTCAGACTGTACAAAGTTGCATACCTGACCTTCTTGACCATTGAGGATATATCCTTCTAGTTGAATCATGTAGATGTCCTCCTCAATAACTCCATTGAGGAATGTCGTTTGTACATCCATTTGGTGTACGTCAAGATCTACTGTGGCAGCATATGATAATAGCAGTCAAATGGAAGTGTGCTTGACAACTGGGCTAAAGGTTTCAAAGTAGTCAATATTGGAAATTTGTGAAAATACCCTTGCCACGAGTTGAGCTTTCCTTCTGTTGATACTGCCATTTCCTTTGTATTTGATTTTAAAGATCAATTTGCAATTGATTACCTTTCTATTTGCTGGTAGCTTGGTGACAGTCCATGTATTGTTCCTCAACAGTAAGTTGTACTCTTTGTCCATTGCTTCTTTCTGGAGATCTAAATCGGCCTGTGACATAACATCCTCAACTGTGGTTAATTCTCAATGTACTGTTCACTACTACTTTTATTGAGGACTAAGCTTTATCATCTTCATGTGGATCTTTCACTAGAGTTTTTGGATTTATTCCTTCTCTCCCTAAATCCCATAGTTAATCTAGATTCATTCATGATTGTTGCATATTACTCGCATTGTCTCATAGTTTGCATAAATATATGAGAATTGAAGACATGAACCTATGCGCCAGTCAAAGTATTGAAGACATTCAAACAATTGAAGGAGTATCGAGTGTCGATTATTGACAAGTGCTCGAATTTTTGATTCGAACATCTATCGAATTGAACATTCAAATCCTTTTCACCCTCAACTCTAGCCTATGTAACTTCGACTCTTATCGGCAAACTGTCGACTAGCTTGCTGATGTGGCACCACTCTAAATAAAGCTATTCCCAATTTCAATTTGCATGATCCATATCTCTCTCAAATTCATTGTGGTTTATGGAGAATTGTGCTAGGAAATCAATTTTGGTTGTCTTTTTGGAGTTTTAACATGTGTAACTCAAAACTAGTTATGGATCTGAAATTTCCAGCAAGTTACTTCACTTTGAAGTAGTTGAAATTCAGGTTGCATGTTGGATCTTCCCATGTTTTTGGATTCTAGGCTCTTTTGTGGCCAAATTTGTCTTGTTTCCATGATTTTGGCACAAAATTGATGGTAGAATTCAAAATCCAACAAGTTCAGATCAATAAGATGGTTATAATTCTGTAAATAGGATTGCATGTGTTAGAAAAAAACGTTCATGCCATTAGTTTCCAATTTGTCACTGGTGAAAAAACCTAGAAAGGGCCAAAATCCATGATTTTTACTTGTTATTCAAAAAATTGGACGGTAGGAGGTTGTAGAACATCAATTAAAGCTGGGAAAAGATGAATCATAGTCTTTTGAAGCTGTCCTAGAAGTTATAGCCAAGAATTCCAGTAATTGGGCTTGTAGAAAGTCAAAAACTGGCAAAAATTGACCAATTTTGGTGAATTTTGGGGGGTGGTCATTCTGAATTTTTTACAGTATGAATTGTGTTCGTTTTTACCTTCCCATCAAACTATCAGACCTATAAATTGATTGGTAAAGGCTTATGTTTCAATTCCATCAAGGTTGTGGCAATTTTGACTTCTAGAAATCAAGAATTCATGGTTCTCAGCCCATACTGCTTCATAGGATCTATATGAAGGCTTCATGGAACTCTTAGAGACCATTTAAGACTATTTGGATCATCACTTTTAGACTTGGTTGAGTGCACGTTTTTAGGCAGATTGGGCTTGAAAAAGTGCGTCCTCCTATAAGTTTTTTGGCTATTGTATACTGGCGCATGTGAATCCTAGGTGGCAGGCTGACATGGCAAGAGTCTTGTTCACTAGATCTCCCTCTGTACTGAGCTTTACAACACCCAATTTGGTGTCCTATAGCCAAAGTTATGATCATATGAAGTTTTGCAATTTTGTGAGCAAAATTGGTAGAATTTCAAATTGTTCTGATTGCATGCAAGTCAATTTCCTATTCTGTGGTACTGTGTTTGCATGGAATGTCTGCATGTTGATTCTCATAGGGATTTTGACATGCTTAAATGGTTTAGATCTGTTTTGAGTGGTTATACACATGTACTCTGACTGATAGATACAAAATTGGTTTTATAGCTCACAATTTTTGTAGAACTTTATTTTACGTAAATTTTTTTGTAATTGTGAAAAATCAGTTTAATGTCGCATGTCTTACATGCCTGATGGGCATTCATGTAGTAAAGTTAAGAATCGAACAGTGAATCGAATTTTTGATTTCGGTTGCTTAATAACTATTAATGGTTTTTTACGAGTTTCTAAAAAAACGTAAAATTTATAAAAAAAAAATTAAGTGCGAAAACTCAAATTTTTTTTTTCCAGTTTCTTGAAATATCTATGAAATTGACTAAAAATACTGATTTGACCATGCTGGAGTCAATTTAAGTCAGTTTTTTGGTCAACTATACTTCACTATGAGTTAATCTGATATTAACTAAATTTAGTCACTTTCCAAGATAGATATATCGAGATGGCTGAAGAAATTTCAAATCAAATTGTGAATTCAAGTGCGCTATCTTATATGGTGATTTGTCAGCAGTTGAGTACGACACTCAATAATATGAATAATTATAATCTGATGAGAGATTGGCAAATGGAGGTTCTGTTGAATCAAGTCAAATTGATGTCTTCACCCAATCTCGGTTTTCAACCGGAGGTTTATGCGGGAGAAAAGAAGGAGAAGAAACTTGAAGTCATTGAGGATTGGCTGGCCAAGTGGAGTAGTTACTTCAATCTTCATGGTGTTCTTGATGAGAAGAAAATTGAAAGTGTCGTGCTGTTTTTACGCGACAAAGCGTTATCGTGGTGGCAAGATTTACCGGTGAAGCCAATTACTTGGGATGTGTTTGCGGAAGTTTTCAAGAAGGCCTTCGTAATTACTGATGACGTTGACTACTACCTGAAGTTCATGAACTACACAAAGAGTTTAGACTCTTATATCCACATGGACCTATGGAATAGGGTTCCATAATTCGATGCGAAGTTGGCACTTTGGCAGTTTGTCCTAGGTCTGCCAGCCAACTATCAAAACAAATGCAGACGAAATGTGCTTCAAAACCTCGAGGATGTATTTTGGATTGCGAAAGCATATGATTCCACAGTGGTGGCATCCAGGAAGCAGTTTGCGCAAATTCAAACCACTTTGAAAATCAAGAAGGGTAAGAAGCGCCGTCCAGACCAAGCAAAATATTTTGATGAATTAGATCAAGTAGCATCGGAACCCAGAAAGCCGAAGAGAAAGAGATTTAAGAAATATATGTCCCGGGAAAAGGCTACGAAAGAGAACTTATGTTTCGTCTGTAAGAAGCTTGGACATATGATGAGATTTTGTCCAGAAAGGAAGAAAATGTCTGTCCATATGATTGAGATCTCAGGAGGAAATGGTAAGATCTAGCATTATTCAAAGCAAAGAACCTTTGACTTATGGTGAAGCGAAGGATGATGACATTTGGGTCAAGGCCATGGGAGAGGAGATGGAGTCAATTGCTAAGCATAGCACATGGGACTTAGTAGAACCACCAGTTGGCAAGAAATCCATTGGTTGCAAATGGGTATACATGACTAAGTACCATGTAGATGGAAGTATAGCAAAGCACAAGGCAAGATTGGTGATCAAAGGGTATGCACAAAATAAAGGCATCGACTATGAGGAGACCTTTGCGCCGGTTTGTAAGTGGAATATTCTACGTCTACTTGTTGCTTTAGCTTCACATTTTGGTTGGCCTTTGCATCAGATGGATGTGAAATCTGCTTTTCTAAATGGTGAGTTAGAAGAAGAAGGCTTTGTAGCGAAGGGACAGGAAAATAAAGTATGTCGCTTGAAGAAAGCACTTTATGGTCTTAAACAAGCACCACGTGCGTGGTATAGCAGGATTGATGCCTACTTTTGTTCAAAGGGGATGGTGAGAACACATTCTGATCCAAATCTTTATGTCTTATGCTTTGATGGTATGGTTGCTTTGATTGCTCTTTATGTTGATGACTTGATTATTACGGGAAATAATCAAGAGATGATAGACATGATCAAGAAAGACCTCATGGAACAATTTGAGATGACAGATCTCAGCCTGATGCATTATTGCCTTGGAGTAGAAGTGTGGCAAAAGGACATGAAGTGGGTTTAACACAGGTGAAATATGTCAAAGAGTTGCTGCACAGGTTTAGGTTGCAGGATTGCAAACCAGTAAACACTCCTATTGAATCAGGTAAAAAGCTTTCTAAGCTTGATGAGTCATAGCTATTTGATGCTACGCTATATAGAAAGCTAGTAGGGAGCTTGATTTTCCTTACCAAGACTAGACCAGATATATGCTATGCTGTTGGCATTGTAAGTCAGTTTATGGCAGCACCTACGAAAATGCATTGGAAGGCAGCTAAACGCATTTTGCGTTATGTGAAAGGCACTTCAAAGTATGGCTTGATTTATAGGAAGCATGATGATTTACCTGAGTTGTGTGGCTATGTGGATGCGGATTGGGGAGCAACTATGATGATTGTAGATCCACCACAGGGTATGTATTCCAGTTTTGTGGTAGTTGCTTTTCCTGGTCTACTAAGAAGCAAAGTACAATTGCTCTTTCCACCACAGAAGCAGAGTATAAGGCAATGTGTAGTGGAGAACAGGAAGCTATATGGTTGAGACAAATCTTGGAAGAAGTTGGCATGAAGCAGAAAATTCCCACGACTTTACATAGCGACAGTCAAAGTGGCATTCAACTAGCAAAGAATCTAGTGTTCCATGCGAGAACTAAACACATTGAGATTCGATATCACTTTATACGTGAGAGGCTGCTAAGTCGTGAAATTCATGTTGTTCATTGTAGCACAGAAGAACAACTAGCTGATATTTTCACTAAGCCACTTACTGGAGAAAAGTTTGATAAGTTTAGATCAAAGCTTTCTGTACTTAAAGTTTTTTGACTTTAAAGCTATGTATATGACTGTATAAAAAGTAGACTCTACTTTAAGGGAGAGAGTTAGAGTTAAAGTAGAATCACTGTTTTACTGTACTGTGGGTCCTATCAGTGGATAAGGATCAGTTGGCCACGCCACGAGGCAAGTCGACGGGACACGCGTCCCGCCAACGGCAACCTGGGTCATGCATGGGTTGCCTGAGTGAACAACTATATGTACAATGTAATTTCATTTTGAGAAATACAGTTGCTATGTGAGCTTGCTGAGGAGTGTTTTTTGTCTGTGTTACTGTGTAGCATAATCTGTGTTCCTGTGTAAAGCAAATTCTAAGTGACATTTCTTGGTATCAGAGCATAAATCCTTGATTCATGATGATTCTATGTGAATTTCATTAGATTTGATAAGTTTATTGTTTTTGTTGCTTTCTTTTTGCTAATTTTTAAGTTTGAAATTTTTAGGTCTGCTCAGACCAATTTTTGACATTCATATTCATTTTTCATTTCTAGTTTGATTCCATACCTTTGTACACTTTGTCTCAGCTTTAATTTGCACCAATTTTCAAGGCATTTGGATAAGAGAGCCAAAAGTTATTGCACTTTTACCAAAAGCTGTCAAAATAGGGGACTCAAATTTTGATTTCACTTTGTTTGTATTTTTTAGATTTGATTTGAGTTTCAATCTTAAGTTTCTCTATGTAGGATTTTAGAGCATTGTCTTAGCTTTGATCTGATCCATATGGCAGGTCATTTGGATTAGCATCCAAAAAGTCATGACAAATCTTGATTTATAGCTCTAGTTTTGTTAGTTTTTCTTTCTTCAAAGTTTTCAGCCCTGTCCTGTGATTAATTCGACTGATCAAATCATGTCCAATAATTTATCTGATACTATAGGCTGGTAGAGCTTGTTGTTAGCTCTTTAGAGCTCTGAGTTTGTTTGATTTGGATCAATATTGAGAAAGTTATGATCAAATTAGTGGAGATGGGTCAGAATTGCCATAATTTTGAAATTTTTTTGTGGATATTTTCCAAGTGAGAGAGAAGCACTTCAATCTTTCAATTTTTGAAGTTTTCTCTTTCACAATTTTCATTTTGAAGTTTTGCAGGTTCAAATAAAAAACAAAAAACATAGACCTAACCCTAACTACCTATAGCCCTAACCCTAAACCCTAACCTAACCTAAACCTAAACCTACTCAACTTTCCACGCTACCCCCTCTCTCTCTCTACATTCTAAATCCCTCCCTTCTCCACGAACACAATTCACCCCCCTCTCTCCACGACCTGGTCAATTTCCCTTTATTTTGCTGCAGCAGCAGCATTATCAAGCAATCTCGTAAAATTTTTGAATAAATGTTTTGAAGCTGCACACTCACGCTCTCTAATGCCTCATCTACAACTCAAACAGCTCACGTAGCTGCAACTTACGGAGCAATTGTGTGTCACCATGTGAAATGGCTCATTCAAAAGCGTTAAGCAGCATCACAATCATTTAGTATCCGCACTCCATTAACTCGCATGCCGGTTCCTGAAATGCAAATATACCAGCGCATTCGGACGAATCGAAGTTGAAACAACTGATCATATAAAGAGAGCTGGATCGGAAAGCGATGGTATCTGATGCAGAAAACGGACTGTTCCTGGTGCAGAGCTACATGTGTTGTTGCAAGGCATTGATTCTCAACAACAAGCCTTTGAATCTCATGACGCCTGTGAATTAAGCTTGTGCTCAATCAAAAAGGACGTTTGACACTGCAGAGCAAGTTCAGATCGTCCACAAAGGTAGAAAGCGTGGATCGGATCAAACAATCGCAGCACTATAGAGAATTATAATCTCCCTCACGTCCTGATCACCCTTTCCCTGTCGGTTGAGATTTTCTCTCTCTAAGTTTTGCTGGTTACCTCGTTTCTCTCTCTACTCCTCTCACCTTCGTCGGTTACCTCATTTCTCTCTCTACCCCTCTCACTTTCATCGGTTACCTCGTTTCTCTCTCAAAGTTTATACAATCCAGTTTGTAAAAATTTTACAACCCCCTTTTCTAAGTTGAATGCTCGTTTCTCCTTCTCATTGTTTGAGCTCCCATAACTTCCTTGTTTGAGCTCAGATCCCAGTGCTGTAAAAACAAAAAGTGATCAGAAAGATGAGCCTGACACTGCTAAGTTATTAAAATTGTGTCATTATTACTTTTCAATTTTTTTTTCAAGACCCCTTTTCTTGAGTCAATTTTTTCGTGTTTCCATTAGAAATTTTCAAATTTTCATATCATTTTCGTTTTAGATCGGATTCAAACGTTGTAAAAAGCAAAATTATTTGTAGTGACAAATTGAGCACAACTGCTACTTCATTTTAATTTGTTACACTTCCATTCACAGCCACTTTATTTTTTGAGGACTCAGAATTTTTAAGTGGGTGGAGAAGAGCAATTTTACCAGCTTGTAAAATACCATTCTGAATAAATTTCAGACGGTGAATTCATAGTCCACAAGTCTTCACTAGTCATTAATGATGGATTACCATTATAGTCAAAAAAATCATCTTCCATCTATTGATGAAATACAATCTGAAATTGTATGTTACAGCCTTGCATTTGACGGACAACCAAGTTCAATCAGCATTAACCATTGGTTGACTAAATTGGAAGCTTATTTCTGCCATCGCCATTATTCTGAAGAGCATAAAATTTATTTTGCTTCACTGTGCTTTCAAGGACAAGTTCGAGCATGGTGGGATACTCAAGCACATTTGAGCACAAAGCTTTGGAGTCAATTCAAAATTGCTTTCATTGATAGTATTACCAGGTTTTATGACAAATCATTTGTATCTCTCAAACAAACTGGTTCTGTACAACAATTTAATAAGCAATTCTTGGCATTGGTTCATAAGACAAAATCTGAGTATAGAAGATGTTTGAACTACTATGTGGGTTTCCTTCAAATGCCTATAAAGAATGTGCTTCAACCAACTCTTTCCAAATCCATTTATGCTGCTAGTTTGATGGAGTTGCGCAATATGATGGATCTGCACTTGCTCTGGAGCACTTATCTACAAACCATATCAATGAATGGTGGAAAGTCACGCTCAACATAAACCTTATTATTACAACCAACGACTGTCTGAATACGTTAGACCTACCTTTGATGGAAGCATTCACTCCATTAATGTAGACAGTTGGCTAGAAGATTTGGATTATAACTTCTAATATAGTGGAGGTATTTGATGATAGTAGTATGGTTTTCTTTGCCTCATTGGGTTTCCAAGGATGTGTTCAGTCATGGTGGAACATCGTTCACGACTTTCTTCTTGGGAACTGGTTAACTTTCAAAAGAGTTTGTAGACAAATCTTCAATTAATCTGACTTCATCCAATGGTGTTCTTTGGACCAGACAACTACAATTGCTGAGTACAATAGAGAATTCCAACAAATGGTCCCAATATTCGATTATGGAGAAGTATATCTTGTACAATGCTATATATATGGCTTACAACCTCGATGTCGGAGCATTGTAGAAAACTAATTACAAACTACTTCTCTCCAGATGGGTTTCGATTAAGGAAAACTATGGAATATGCTTCAAAGTACGAGCAACAAGGACAAAGGCTTAAGTTGGAAGCTGAAAGGAAAGAAGAACAATCCAGATGGTTTGAGGAAATGAAGATGCGAATTCAGAAAGTGAGTGTATACACTAAAGCATCAGTGGATCGACAACTGCATGTAACACAAATTCAACTATTTTGAAACTACTCCTTTTCTCAAATATAAAATCTCATCATTCAATTCATCTATTGAATATTAAGAATGTATAACTAATAAGGTTAAAACTAATGTTGTTGTCATATGGCAAGGATATATACTTGGAAACAATTAATTAACATTCAATAACGGTTAAGAAGTCTCAAAAATGAATCTACTTAAGTCTCAAAATATGAATATAGTCTCAATTTAGTTGAATTTGTGTTATGTGAATGAAAGGAAAGAAACTTCTGAAGATGAAGATGATCCCATCAATGAGTCAGATGAGCAAAGTGACAACGAAAGTCAAGTCTCAGATCCAGATACAGTTGCAGGCAACAAAAGTCCAATTCAAGATTTTGATCAAGTTACAACAACAGATGGTGAAAATTTGGATTCAGATGAAAGTCAAGATTCAGATCAAGATGTAAAGATAATTGAACATCCTTTTGAGTTTCACTTTGACCATTAAAGTCCGGAACTTGACCCACATCAATGCCTTGATTTGTCAATGAACAAGCAACTATGGATCGTCAGATTGAGAATATTGCTATGCTCGAAGAAAGTCGATCAAGGCATTCACCAAACTTTCCAATTGAGGACTATATGACACCAATATTCCATGATTTGAAATTGAGTGGTTATTATAACGATATGATCTACGAACCATGTCAAATTGATATGGGAGCTTTTGAGAATAATTTCATTTTTGACAGTGATCTAAGGGAGTATGAGGTATTCAACATGGATACTAGTAGAAGTGAAGAGATTTCATTAATCCATGGAAATTCTACTTGTATTAATACTTTGGATTATTGTTCAACATCTCATGGATCCATTAGTCAAGAGCTTCAAGTGGCTTTTGTTGAAGAACCTTACTCCTATGGATTCTCTAAAACTCAAAAGCCAATATCTAATTCACGTGCATATTTGTATGGATGTGAATAATGATTGGAAAGATTCTCTCAATCAACCAACACTTTATAGGAAGCTGATTAAAAAATATGCCATCAATCTATATCAGTTTCTTTGGAGAGGTTTACATTGCTCAATGGACTCCAATGTGATCAATCTTCAATTGAGTAATGTCAACAATGATTGTTCATCACTGGTTATTTGGAACAATCGAAATGTCAAATCTCTACTTCAACTTTGGAAATTATTTTCACTATTTGGGATTGATGCTTCAACGATTTATATGGGCAACTGCAAATTTTATATTTCGAGACAAGAGTCCATTTTTGAGGTCAATCATGTCAAATATTCACAACCACCTATGAATGAGGTATTGACCAAATTTGAAAAAATATATTTCGGTCAACAATATGCCCAGAATTACGTTTCACCATACAACCAAATTTTGATATTCATGCCGACTACTTCATATAGAGCATTTATATTTGAACAACAATTCATGACTACCATTGCTCATGGAAGAATTATAATGTTCTTCATCAAGTTGGTTAAACAACATGGATTGCCAGCTACGGTAGAAGAGCCAGGTGCAACACAAAACCAAGAATCCAAGGGAATTGGATAAGCATCCAATTTGTTATGATGTCGAGGAAGCAGACAAAAGAGGATATTGCGGTGATGCACCTTGTCCATTCCATACAGGTTGGTTGCCAACAAGCAATATGGTGCTTCATCAAGCTCTTCTTCGACCATCAATTTTCCTCCATGGGAACAAGAATTACAGTCTGAAGCCAACAAAACGACTTCAATTCAATAGCTTTGGACTTGTAAAGAGGCAATAATTGTTTTTGGATGACACATCCTCAATCATGACTACTTAACCAAGGCGATCAAACTGATCAGACAAGGGTCTTCATTTTGGGGGACAAAAATGTTTAAGTAGAGGGAGTGTCATGTACTTTTAGTACATGAGTGTCTTTCAAGGCAATATAATATCCATTGTAAGCTTTGTAGGCCCAAAAGGAGCTATTAGCCTTAAGAACAAGGTGGTTCCCTCTTTAGGCCCTCCAAAGTAATTAATAAGGATAATAGGCCAACAAGGGCCCAATATAGTTTAAATAATACTTAACAAGGGCTAACTATTCCTCAAGATAGTTAAGTTAAGTTAAGTAAGAGCATTGTCTATAACTAGGCAAGAGACATCATTTTGTGAATCTTTTGGCTCATTTGCAAGTGAGAGCTTCTAGCTTCCTTGTGAATGTGAGCCATAGGGATCTCCATTACTAGGTCTCATGTGCCCTATTCACATGAATCAATGCTCCATTTACATTGCTTTGTACTCTTTCTTTCATTGATAATGTGATTCCATTGAGATCTCCATGTTTCTAGCTTTCTATTGATATGCTATCATGATTGTCTTGTACTTTTCTTGCTTCTAGCTTTACTTCATTGTTATTGCTATTTGCTTGGGATTTGGCACATGACAGTAAGACTTTGGAAATTAGCCTAACTGATTGTGAGTGTGAATGTTCTTTCAATTCTACTTCTTTCCTACCTAATGAACTCTTCCGTTTAAATGGCACAATTAAAGATCAAGAAGTGAGCATTCTATTGGACAATGGTTCAACTCATAATTTTATTAGTTCTAGTCTCGTGCAAAAACTCAGCTTGGAAACTGAAGCCAACAATCATAGATATAAAGTTTATCTAGCTTCAGGAGCAGAGTTGGTTTAGTAAATCGCCTTCTCTGTTAATTGATTTTGAGAAGCATGTTCTTACTTTCAAGGAGGGTGATAAGGTAGTTACGTTATTTGGCAGTAATTTTGTACGTCCGTTGGATCAGATTTCTACAGTTAATGAAATGGAAACATTGGATTATTCTGAGTATGAAGTTTTTTCAATATGTGCTATTCCAGTTGTGGATGTTTCTGAAATGAATCTAAATGGTTGTGAATTCTCAGTGATTCTTAACTCAGTAAATTTAGATCATGAACAAGCAGTGAAAGAATAGATCATAAATGAATTTAGGGATATATTTCCATCTGAATTATCTCATGGTTTACCACAATCTAAGTCAGTAGACCACATGATTGAGTTAATTCCAAGAAGTCAACCTGTCTCTAGACAACCTTATAGGTTCTCTCAGAAAGAGGAGATAGAGATTTGAAATCAAATAGAAAACTATCTGAGAATATGGGACATAAACCTAGTAAATCACCATGGGGCGCTCCTGTTCTTCTTAAAGCGAAGGAAGATGGAGGTTTCCGGATGTGTGGATTACAAGGGTCTTAATAAAGTGACTATCAAAAATAAATATCCCATTACCTAGGATGGATGACCTTGTAGATCGCTTGGGTGGAGCTTGGTATTTCACCAAGATAGATCTCAGGACAGGGTACCATCAAATAAGAATTAAGTCGGAAGATGTCCAAAAGACAGGATTTCATTCTAGATTTGGTCATTATGAATTCTTAGTGTTGCCATTTGGATTAATGAATGCTCCAGCACCGTTCCAACAAATGATGAACGATTTATTTCGTCCATATTTGGGAAAGTTTGTGATTGTATTCTTAGATGGCATTCTCGTTTACAGTAAATTACACTTAAAAATCGTCTTAATGAAACTCTGTCGGGAGTTACTCTACGCTAAAGAGTCCAAGTGTGAATTCTTTAAGCATGAGCTTCTTTATCTCGGTCATAAGATCACATCATTCTTACATCATTTATGGTGGAGCTTAGATTTCCAAGAAGTGCTACGTCCAAGAGCTAACATTCTTGACACCATCGTTTGTGATGATTACATGAAAATTTCCATGGTCTCTAGCGCCAATTGCATACTATCTATTATGAAACACCCAAAACCAAGAATTTAAAGCATCATATTAAGTGATTGAAAATACTAGAAATCGAAGGCTAAGAATCAAATTGAATGATGCTTATAGGTAGTTATCCCTCTCATTTTAGCAACAACTAGAAGTTGCAAAGTAAACAATAATGGTTATCGTTTTGGGTATAATTTCTTATTCATCTAGATGCGAGCATTTCAGATAGCGCTGCTTCACTTTTAGATATGCTTCTTCATCCTTACACGTGTTATGGCAGCTGCATGATGGAGATCAGCTGCATGATGACCACGAGTTGCACATCTAATCAACACGCACAAAAAATGAAAGGGTCTGCTCAACACTGATTGTAAGTCATGCACCAATGCTGAACATCTGGTTGCTGGCATGAGCGTGGAGCTCACGAGTCACGGTAACAAATTTGACGCCGATGCTGCAACTTGCAAGCTCTGCATTGTTGTGAACCCTCTATAGGGAATAATTGCCTGCCTGTCGAAAACCGGTGCACAGAACTATCTGAAAAGTCTACCAAACTTTCGCTATATCAGTGAAAACAAAAATTAACTGGCACAGTACGTACTGAACATTTAGCGCCCAGCCCAAAAACGTTCGGAACGGGCTTCTATATGCGTGTTTCATAGGGATTTTGTCTTTCCGAAATTGATAGTGGACTATACTTTCATGATTGTGCGTTTGTATCCATGTGTATATACAAATAAATAAATAAATGTATGTGTGTGTATATACACACATATATATATATATATATATATAAAGAGAGACATACAGATATATCAACCCATGTTACGTAGACATAGCAATGGAGACGAGAACCTTATGGCATCTCTCCACAGAGACTTTAACCATATATTTATCATTCATAAGGCCACTCAAATGCTATGACACCGCTGCTCAGTTTACCACAACCCACCAGTAAGTGCAGGTGACATGCACAAGTATAATAACCTGCTTCGCATAACTTCACTAACTAAAGTGGAACCTCCCGTTTTGAAGATGTTTTATTCAGTTATTTAGAATGCCAACAATCTGAGCTGAAAATACGCAGGGAGTTTGCAAAAAGATGAAGACATAGTGGGTCCCACCAGTTTATCCGTGGCATGTAACTTCTTTCTCACCAAGTAATCTAATCGGCATTGCGTGATAACTATTTGTTTTACATGCATCTTTTGTCACTGAAGCCGCGCTATAACAAACGCCTCAGTCAGATTTTAAATTGAGGATAAACTTATCCATGGGATAGTAACACGGTCTTCGTTTTGAGTTGAGCGTGTTCAGTTTCACCCAACTCCCTTGCGAAGCTGTTGTGAAGAGTTGCGTCGTAGTTTTCCAGCATAACCTCTATACAAAGTATCCAAAATTTAATATTTTGATTGAAACATTCATATCGTCCACAGGAATGGATCTTATATCAAGCAATTTATCCTCAAACACATATCTTCTCTGTACTTCTAAGGTGTACTTTTACGTTACAAGGAAGGCAATACCAGCTATCAGTTTCCCGAAACTCTCTACAGACCTGCTAGATTTTGGTTGTTCGTGTCCTTTCAACTTATTCATGAGATCTAGTTTCCTCAATCGATAATGTCTCACGGATCATGGAATCGTCACCTTGATGTCCTTCCAGGGCTGTTCAACGACAGCAAGGAAGCAGACCACCAACCTAGGTAGCCGAAACAGTATTGTTGAACGATTACTATATATTACTATAAGCATGCGAACCAGCAATAGAAAGCGTTTGCAGTTACTAGTATCTAAATAATCCTTGGCAAAACGAAAATGAAGACTACAAAAGGAATAATGTTCAAACAAATCGCTACGTATCAAAAAGATACAATCAAGAATGATGGGTAGACAGTAGGTTGTGCATTGAATGACAGCCTTCAAAGTCTCTACGCAGGATGAAAAAAAACAAAAGAAACATAATTTCTTCAGGAGAAGACTATTCAAGAAACTATGCTACTTTTCTTTTTTTAAAAATAAACAAGATTAGTACTAACTGAAATTCTTAACGACTGTAGAAGCTGATCTAAGGTTCTAAATGCACCGTCTGAGAGTGCTGGCTGCACATGCAATAAGAGAGAAGGCTGCGTTGCTTCATAAACAAAAGAAAAGTACCATGCTACAATAATTCCACCCCAAACAGTCAACGCGGCCTTTTAAGCTGACCAGGGGAGCCTGGTGTGTGTCAAAAAAGCGCACACCCAGGATTGCCACCTTCAGCCATCCTGCCTGTAGCTCACGTGGACCTGGTTTGCATTAAACTAGCAATTGCAAATCTTTGTCATGCAATTTATTAGTAATGAACTGTTTTAGCACGATATCTCAATCTAGAGAGAAAAGACTGGCATGATCCCGAAAGTACAAGTCTTCAAAGGTAAATAAGGGCAAAAGCTGCTGTAAAAAGCGGAGTTAGCGGCCTGAGGATCACCAGACTAATTTGGTCGGCTCAGTAGGCTACCACCGCTGCCCATTCTGTGATGAAACTAAGAAAGTATCAAACTATATTTTACTATCATGGCAAGAGTTTGTTCCGCAGAAAAGTTCGAAACCAAGAAACCCTTAGCACAAAGAAATTAGTTAGATCCAAGACGAAGCAATATAGAGGAAACTATCAAGCAGCTCCAATTATCATATAAAAGGAAATCAAGCTCGAGCAATGAAGGCGACACATTCAAAACTTCGTCATATTTCCGCATGGGAAAACGTTCAGCTCACCACCTTTCAATCTCGAGGATATGGAAGCTATTAAACATGTATCGCAGGCTGACTTTGCAAATCCTCGTTGGCCAGCAAAAATTCCGCAATCTATTGCGTGCGTAACCTGAACTTACGTATGGATCAAATTCTAGATCAATTAACCAGCCACCACATTTACATACCTAAAGTGTCAATTTGCAAGATGAAGTCAAAATACATAGTAGAAACGAAAATGTTTGTATTGTATATCAAAACGGTACATCGATCTGCTATCAGATTCATACGGGCAATCTGAGCTGCAGGTTCCGATAACTAGATAGTTCTATCTTACAGTCTCCAATTTATGCACTTCTTGAGCATAACGGTTGCGGTTACCTTTCATTCGTTTCCACCTGTTGTTACTTAGCTTCTCTGCTATTTGAGATAGTAGCGTTCTCAAGCGGCTGCTGTTGAAAATGTTCAAACCTTTGCGCAATCGACTGAGAACGTTTAGATTCAGCCAGATCGACACACCTTGGGCGTTAATGTAGAAAATGCAGAAACCGGCACATCCTTGAGCTGGAAGGGAGTAGGGTTGTGAGGAGATGCTCCTGAGGTGTAGACTTTGAGATCCAGTTCAACATTCTTTATAGAATCATGATTCAATGCAGCTGAGGATCGCGGACAGATGTTTCCAGCCGCCGAAGCTCTTCCTCGTACTGTACTGGCAATCTGTCCACAAGCGGCTTCGATTTTGTTTATTCTGGGATCATCATCCTGTTTAGTGGCATACTTTTTCTCAAAAGTCCTTATATAAGAACTAACATTGTTAGCAATGGGCTTATCAACAGACGATAAGGCTTCGGCAGAGTTAGAATCTGGTTTGTTTGGTTGTTTGTATGACGCATTAGCTGATGGCAAAGGCGTACATGAAGGGATGGAAAAGTTGGTTCGAGCCTTAGCACCTCGGAGTTTGCGTGCAGCAGAATCGTAAGCCCTTGCAGCATCTTCTGGAGTGTCAAAAGTTCCCAGCCAATGCCGGCATCTTCCTATGCGATCGCGGATCTCAGCTGACCATCTACCCCAAGGTCTCTTACGAACTCCTCTAAACACTTTGTTTGTGCTGCCTGTATCACTCGCAGTACTTGCTTTTCCTCCTGACATCTTGCACTTAGCTGAAGCCGATGCCTGTCGTGAGGAAGTTTGGAATTTTTTTGAGGTATCCACCACTGTATTCTCCTGTAAAAAGGAGTTAGCATCAATTTCCTCTGATAAAGGTGATCTGAAGAGTTGGAGAGTCGAGGCAGCTGTGTCGGGCAATGGAGATCCAGAATGTAGACTTCCCACACTGCCAAATAGAATTTGCTGCCCAACAACTGCTCCAATACCGTCCAGATCGTTGGGGTTTTCTTCCCCTACCTTCGAATAGCGGCAACCCAAACAAAGTTCTATAGAAAATCGCTCATCGTGAACATCATGAGAACACATGTCAACGCCGTTGCTAGAAGTTCCTCGCTTGAAAGGGCTACCGGCAACTTTACTAACGTCCCTCCTCCCTTTTTCAACGCAATTGCCAATAGAGTGCATTGCCGGAGCACAATCACTTTGCATGGAGGAGCAAGCAGGATAAGCGTAGGCAGCTTGAGAACAATGTTGTAGTGTCTGTATTTTGCTATCATATAACTCGTGCTCTCCTATCTCGCCCTCATAGATCATTGCTCTGTTTCCTTCTCGCAACCACGAGCTGGCTGCAGCTGCTGCACCACTTCTGCAGCTTAGCAGCAATTCCTGCAAAGACATTGAAGCCAGTTCAACATGTAGCTTTTAAATATGAACCTCTAAGCTCTTCTGCTCCCGCGCTGGTTTATCAGAATCAGAACCACACCTCCACTAGCGCTGAACCCAATTAGCGCTTCACAGCAAAGAAACAGCTTTTCACGAGATGGGGATACCCAAACTTGCAAGATCAAAGCTGCATGCTACTGGCAGCTATGCAGGACATGCGGAGTACTGGTGGCAGAGAGACAGATGAGATATACATACATATACACGTATGAGGCTGCCCGAAAAGTAGTGTCCAGCTTAGAATCAGAGAGGTGCTTCAGGACAGACATGTCATGAGAAAGAGTGAGCACTCTCCTATACAGTAACGTCCTCAGAAGCAAATATGGTTGTAGAATCTAGATGTGAGCAGAGAGTGCAGATTATAGCAGCAGCTCTCCTCCCTGTCCATTGTCGTCAGTTCGCAGCAGTAGCAAAAAGTCAGCACACAGAGGGAGTTAGAAAGAGAGACAGAGCGAGCGCCAAGAGCGACGAGGTAGAAGACATTCACCCTAGAAATCTCCAATAGAGCTCGAAAGTGTTAGGGTTTGGGTAGGGCTATGTTAGGGTTAGGGTCTGGTCACCTCTACGGTTTCTGGTGGGGGGGAAAGCGATGGCGGGGTAGAAGAAAGAGGAGAGTGACAGTATGCACAGACGAGGCGCGAAAGAGATAAAGGAACTGACACTGTGCGGTACTTCGGGAGGCGAAAGAGAGAGGAAGATAGATGTCCTGACACCTGTCCTGCTCTGGGGAGTGCGGGGAGAAAAGTTTCAAAAGGAAAACGTTGGTTGGTGCGGGTTGGCTTGCGATACAAATTAGGACCCGTGCCCCACAGCCAATTGTTTTTGTTTGTGGCCTTTCCAATGTAGTTGCAATAGGGTCCCAAGAATACATCCATTGATCAATCACGTGAGGACAAGTGGCACATAATACATTTATTATTGTACCACTATACAAATATATGGTTGCCTAACTATTTATAATTTAAAATGTCATTTAAATGACTCAAACTTTATATCGTCTACCACTATGCTCAATAACAACAAGAGGGAGCGGGCTACAATAGCTCCCCCTTACACCTCACCCCATATGGGGCTTGCATACCAGGTTAGATCCAATAGAAGAAGAATCTCATCATGTGGATACAGAAGAAAGAATGCCTCTTTCCATTTTCCAAAATGTGTGACAAAGGAATGCATGTCATAATGTTCCATTTAATTAGAAAGTATATATATGCAATTCTAGAAATCACAAAGGTGATTCAAACTTCCAAAAGCAAATCATTGCAAGAGTGAATCATTAGAGGTAGTTTAAGCACCAAATGGGCCTTTTGCCAAGATGTTGTTTTTTACTTTTCAATTAATCAACGTACACATGGCCTAGTTAATATGTATTTACACCTATGAAAATCATAAATTAGTTGTTCGTCGGTCGAAATTTTTTTCCGATCATTTACTTCTTGTCCACAAATTGCGCAAGTGCTCGAGGCTTAATACTTGTGGTACAGGGAGCTTGCTACACTTAAGCAAATCACTTACCTAACTTCCTACAAATCAGCTAACCCTAACTTGCCTACTGATTTTCTACAAATCTGCTACTCTGATATCTTCTAGTCTGTTGTTTGCTACAGTATTAGGTGAGGCCACATGGATGCCCAAGTGGCCATCATGACAGGATGCTTGATTTCTGATTCTGCAACACTCCCCCTTCAAGCTGCATGTCATAATGAATGAAATGTGAATGTATGAACACACAAAGCAGCTCTATGTTGTGTAAAACTTGCTTGAGACAAGGCCTTGGTCAAAACATCAGCTATTATCTGCTGTGAAGACAAGTAATCTATAAGCAAAAAGTTGTTTTCTACCAGATCTCTGACATAATGAAAATGAATCGGAATGTGCTTTGTGCATGAATGAAAATCAGAGCCATTTAAATGCTGCTTTGATTGTCACACCAAACTTTTGTAGGCTGCAACTGCTCACGACCAAGATCATGTAGCAGTTGTTGGTGAAGCCAAATGATTTTAGTAGCTCCCATAGAAAGAGATATATACTCGGCTTTAGCTGAAGATCGAGCTACTACATTCTGTTTCTTACTCATCCATCCAAGGGCTCCTCCACATAAGAGATATACTGAATCTATGGTAGACGTAGAATGCCGATTCATTTCCCAACTCGCATCTGTGTAGACTACCAACGATGAGTCTGCTCCCCCTTCCTTTTTAATGTAGACATTTCCATCAGCAGAAGAAGGATGGAAACCCTCCTCTTTAATAGCATCATCAAACTTCTTGTACCACCCGTGAGGCCTGCTTTAGCCCATAAATTGACTTATGAAGTTTGCATACTAAATGCTCTTCACGTGGCTTGATATATCCTTCCGGCTGCTTCATGAAAATTGTCTCTTGAAAGTCTCCATTCAAAAAAGCAGTGCGAAGATCCATTTGGTGTGCTTCCCAATCCAAGTGTGCTCCCAAAGCAAGCAATATTCTCACACTACCTCTTTACTACAAGAGAGAATATTTGTGCATAATCCACTCCTTGCTGAGTGAATCCACGAGCTACCAACCTAGCTTTATACTGAGTCAAGATTCTCATTGGCCTTTAACTTTCTCTTGAAGACCCACTATATCAATCATGGTTCTACCTTTTGGAAGCTCCATGAGTTTCCAAACATGATTGTTGCACATAGACTCAAATTCTTGGTCCGCTGCGTGCTTCCAATGAGGACCTTCAAGACCTGCTATGGCTTTCGCAAATGTTTGGGGCGTATCATCAAAATCCATGCAACAAATATCAAAAACCAAATTTCCAACATTGTTGTATAACGCATTTTCAATGACCTTTTTTGTTGCATTAGGGGAGGTCCAAGCGTTATAAGGGCCCTTTGTTAACATACTTTTTTTGACTTTCAACTACAATACCCAGCATCCAATTGTCTTGTATCAAAAGCACAAATGGCCTCTTTCTTCCTCCACATGTTCAGGATTACGACGTCCACATGTCCCAATAATATTTTTACATGTGTGCAGAACCGTAATGGTGTTTGCCGGACAATTTATTTTTGGAATTTCCCGAGCATATTTTTAGCCAGTCCAAAACTCCCGCTGGGCAGAGTCTAGACATGTGATTGGATTGTGAAAAGTACAGTACTAAGGACCATAAATGGATCTTTGAATGATCCACAAGGTTGATTGTATGCTTGTTAAACAATCTATTAGAAACTAGTCATCAAAAAACAAGATCTAGTTTAGCAGCTTGATAGAAAACAAGTAGAGACAATCAATGCATTGATCAATAAGTGTAATCCAACTCCACGCGTGTGGAAATAAGGCTATAGTACGGCCTGTAGACAATGTTTACAATGTGACAAAGCTGAGTTTCATTGGAAATCAAGAGCAATCACCATACAATGAGAGGAAACACGAGTTTCTCCTTGAGGCTCCAAAAAGTTTCTATTTTCTCACTATGGAGAATGGGAATACATAGTAAAACACACTTCCTTTGCTAAGTTAGGTGAAGATCCAACATGTAATAAGGAAGTAGACTCCACTTTCTTGCCCTGATGTGAAAACCTTAGCCTAGATCCAAGAGTCATGCTTGGTAGGTCCATGGTAGGTACAAATCTCATTATAAATCATGATCTAGATCTTACAAAGTAGGAATCACTACCAAATGGACACAACCACTCCTCTTGACTCGTGGTAACCTACTTTAGGTGTGAATGTAAAAGTGGCACTTTGGCCATTCAAGTAACCAACAAACAATATTGACAAAATGTACAATATTCTACCTGGCTAGATTTGCCAATGTAGGCAATTTTTCACACTCTTCCTCAAATCTAGCCTTGGAGATCACAATGCTTTTATCAATAACTCCAATTGAAGATCTATGCTTGACAAATGAATCTTTAGGTAAAGATTTAGTAAACAAATCAGCCAAACAACTTGATGATGGCACGTGTTGGAGCTTGATCTCTTCAGCTTGCACTTTTTCCCTCACGAAATGATGAGCAATTTTGATGTGTTTGCTCCTTGCATGGAATGTAGGATTAGTTGCAAGTGATTGGGCTGATTGGTTGTCACAATAGATGATAGGGATCTCCTCCTCCATGACATGAAGCTCCACCAATAGCCTTTTGAGCCACAAGACCTCTTGCATGTTGATGTCAAGGCCTTGTATTCGGATTCTGTGGAAGATAGGGAGATGGTATCTTGCTTTTTGGAAAGCCATGATACTACTCCATCACATAGAAAGGTGTCAAAGGCACTTGTTGATCTTCTATCCACTTTGTCACCTGCAAAATCCAAGTCACTATAGGCTCTTAAGCCAAGATTAGTTTTTCTATACAAAATGCCAAAATTTTTAGTGGATGAAATGTATCTAAGAACTCTGTTGGCCATCTTCCAGTGTGAAACTAGAGGACTTTGCATGAATTGGCTTAACTTTCCAACACTATAACTAAGATCAGGTCTAGTTATAGTTAAATAAATCAAGGAGCCAATAAGCCTTCTATATAATGTGATGTCCTCAAAGGATGCTTCATCACAACCAATATATGCTTTTACATGTTGCTCCATTGGTGTCTCAATGCCTTTACAATTCTTCATTCCAAATCTATCTAGGATGGATGTAGCATATTTAGATTGACAAATGAAGCTAAAATCACATCCTCTAATAACCTCTATTCCAAGAATGAAGCTTAATAGGCCGAGATCTACCATCTTAAACTCTTTTGCTAAAGCAATTTTTACATCTCTAATTCCATCTAGATCATTACCACTGAAGATAATGTCATCTACATACAAAACAAGAATAATGATCATGCCATCATGAAAACTTATATACAATGATGGATCATAGGCACTCATTACAAAATTGATGGAAATGAGAAAAGAGTTTAGCCTAGAGTACCATGCTCTAGTTTCTTGCTTGAGCCCATAAAGGCTCTTCTTCAAAAAACACACCTTTCCTTCATGCTTTGCCTTGATGAAGCCCTTAGGTTGCCTCATGTAGATCTCTTCCTCCAAATAACCATTGAGGAATGCATTTGTGAAGTCAAGTTGGAATAGCTCCCAATTGAAGGTTGTAGCAAGACTAATGATCAACCTGATAGTAACAAGCTTAGCCACAAGAGCAAAAGTCTCATCATAATCAATGCTTTGGTTTGTAAAAACCCTTTGTCAACAAGCCTAACTTTATGCTTGCTTATTGAAGGCTTGATTATACTTCAATCTAAATACCCACTTGCAATCAAGAGGTTTCTTCCCTTGAGGAAGATCCACAAGATCCCAAGTATGATTCTCATAAGAGCATCATACTCTACTTGCATAGCATCCATCCAACTTTTAGACTTACAAGCATCTTCATAGCATGTTGGCTCATCTAACATTGAATTAAGAAAGGTGTAAGATGTGATAGATGACGAGCCTTCCCTTTGATCACCTTGACCATCATAGGTGAGCCTCAATGGCTCAGATTTTGCCCTTGTAGATCTTCTTGGAGTTCTTGGAGTTCTTGCATCTTGAGGTGGATCCTCAAGTTCTTCTTCACTTGGAAGCTCCTCCTCCATCCTAGCATCATCCTTGGCATCAAGATGATTAGTAGCATTATCATCCAAATCACAAGCATGTCCTTCATAAAAAATAACATCCCTACTCACTATCACCTTGCTAGTGATGGGATTGAAGACTCTATAACCTTTGCTATTCTCACCATATCCCACAAAGATGCCTTTGATGGATGTTGCATAATCCTTCCTTCTCTTATCCCAGGATTGGTGTACATAGCAAGTGGATCCAAAAACTTTGAGATCCTTGAGATTGGGCTTCTCTCCAAATAGAGCTTCAAATGGTGTGTTTCCTCCAATGGCTTGGTTTGGCAATCTATTGCACAAATAGTTAGCACAAGTTATTGCTTCACCCCAAAATGGTTTGGATAGAGAAGCACCTAGCCTTAAGGCCTTAGCACTCTCACAAAAAGATCTATTTCTTCTCTCACTCATTCCATTTTGTTGAGGGGTGTATGGACATGACAACTCCCTCTTTATGCCATTAGAACTACAAAAGTCAGTCAACTTATTAGAGATATATTCACCTCCATTATCACTCCTTAATACCTTAATCTTGGTACTAAGTTGATTTTCTACCAAAGTCTTGAACTTTACAAAAGAATCAAACACCATTGATTTGCTAGACAAGAGGTACATCCAACAAAATCTAGAATAGTCATCAATGAAGACTACATAGTACTTGGCACCACCATTAGACTCATGTGAAAAACTATGAACATCCGAATGGATAGAAGGGTAGTTTGTGAGCCTTTGAGAGGCTACCTGCTTCACATCTCTTTCCACACTTTGACAAATGCTTGGGGAGTCCAACTGCAAGATCCTTTGCTACCATAGATTCCATGGCTTTGTAGTTGGGGTGGCCCAACCTTTTGTGCCATAGTTCTACCTTTGATAACTCCACCTTTGCCAAGTTAACACTCTCCACTGCAAAATTAGCATCAAGCTTAAACAATCTACCTTGCTTAAAGCCTTTGGCTATACATTCATCATTTCTAAGGATGGAACAAACTCCATGCTTAAATTTTACATCTAGGCCATTATCCATTAACTGGCCAGCACTAAGCAAATTCTTGGTTAACTTAGGAACATAAAGAACATTATCAAGATTCATCCTTTTGGATGATCCCACATACAAGGGAATTGTTCCTATTCCACTTATCTTACATTCTTGACTACTTGCAGTATAGATTGATCTATGTAAATCATTGTAAGAAAGTAAAGTGGAGAATATGTCCTTCTGATATGTCATGTGGAAACTAGCCCCACTATCAATCCACCAAGAATCATTGGTGTTGCTCTTGGATGATGGTGGTTTGTTGGAAACCATCAAGGATGACTCTTCATCCTCCTCCTCCTCCTAATGTGCAATGTTGCTTTGTTTGCTCTCTTGTGCCTTCTTCTTCTTGAGACATTCTGATGCAAAATGTCCTTTCTTTCCATAGAAAAAACATTTGTACTTGGACTTGTCTTTGATCTTGCCCTTTGAGCTTGAAGCCTCCTCCTCCTCCTTGGTCTCCTTGAAGTGCTTCTTCTTGCCATTGGTCTTCTTCTTGCCTTTGAATGAGAAATTAGCTTTCTCATCACCATCCTGCAGAGAAATAGCATTCATTCTTGCATTGGTATGCATCATCCTACACTCTTCAGCCACTAATACACTGTGTAGCTTTTCTATAGTAGGCAAAGTGTCTTGGATTGCAAAGCTTTGGACCAAATTCGTAAAGCCACTCCCTAGACCATTGAGGACAATTTGAACAATCTCACTATCTTGAATCTTCTCTCCACTGGAAGCTAACTCCCTATTGAGAGACTTGATTCTTAGCACATAATCTTGTGCACTCTCATCACTCCTCTTCATGCTTTGTAGAATCTGATTCCTAAGCATGAGAACCCTCGAAGTGTTACTAGACTCATAGATAGATTTTAAAGATTCCCAAGCCTCTTTAGCACTCTTACATGATGATACTTCTCTTAAAAGATCATTGCTTACATTCATCTTAATACAGTGAAGTGCAAGCCTAGACCTCGTCTTGTATCTCACTTATTCCTGTGCACCTAGAGGTTCATCTTCATCATCTATTAGAAACTCATAAAGATCCTAGAGCACCATTAGTGACTCCATCCTCACTTTCCAAATAGCATAATTGGTAGAATTTAACCTCTCACTAGCTTCTAGAAGGTAGGCTCCCACTGATCCCATCTTACTAGTAAGATTCTACACACAAGATATAGATTTGTTTGAATCTGAAACCCACAAAGGTTTCTAACTTGTAGTGTTTCACTCAAATGTTGACTTCTAATCCAACAGATGGACTTGTAATCATAGTTCTATAACTCCCTCACAAAGCTGGAATGAAAATAAGATGAGGTGAAAACTACTCTCAAGCAAATCTTGCCAATCTTGGCTATTATTGGACAAAACTGACTCTATCTCTCTCATTCACTTTGATGTACTTTCAAGACCTGGTTTCCACTTTAAGAAGGTCTGAAATCAGCCTAGATTAATTATTTTTCATGAAACAAATTCAAAACTAATCAATGGCAAGTGATCTTGGTAGCTTATCCTAGGATTTGCACTAAAAATTACATCAAACTGACACCAGATGAATTTTCTGTGATCCAATGAATATGGGTTATTAAATGCTGGTTCAGAGATGCCCACATGTGTGAATAGTACGGATTTTGATCCTGAAAATGTTTGGGATCAAATTCCCTCACCAAAACTTGGATACCAGCTTGCCCTTCCAATACTAGCTTTTTGCACCAAAATCTACTAAAATTGGATTAGATTCAAACACTGATCAATAGCCTTGTACTTGGCTCTGATACCATGTGAAAAGTACAATACTAAGGACCATAAATGGAACTTTAAATGATCCACAAGGTTGATTGTATGCTTGTTAAACAATCTATTAGAAACTAGTCATCAGAAAACAAGATCTAGTTTAGCAGCTTGATAGTAAACAAGTAGAGACAATCAAAGCATTGATCAATAAGTGTAATCCAACTCCACACGTGTGGAAATAAGGCTATAGTACGGCCTGTAGACAGTGTTTACAATGTGCCAAAGTTGAGTTTCATTGAAAATCAAGAGCAATCACCATACAATGAGAGGAAACACGAGTTTCTCCTTGAGGCTCCAAAAAGTTTCTATCTTCTCACTATGGAGAATGGGAATACATAGTAAAACACACTTCCTTTGCTAAGTTAGGTAAAAATCCAGCATGTAATAGGGAAGTAGACTCCACTTTCTTGCCCTAATATGAAAACCCTAGCCTAGATCCAAGAGTCATGCTTGGTAGGTGCATGGTAGGTACAAATCTCATCATAAATCATGGTCTAGATCCTACAAAGTAGGAATCACTACCAAATGGACACAACCACTCGTCTTGACTCGTGGCAACCTACTTTAGGTGTGAATGTACAAGTGGCACTTTGGCCATTCAAGTAACCAACACACAATATTGACAAAATCTACAATATTCTACATGGCTAGATTTGCCAATGTAGGCAATTTTTCACAGGATAATATATTGTTGCCCGTCAGCAAAAGACTGCCCGAGTCAAGAAAACAAAAATGGTTTAACTAATTGTAGTTTAACTAACTTGCATGGATGGTTTAAAGATAGTTTATTTTCAGTGTACATTATCAATCGTTTTGTATCTTGCACTGCTATGCATGTGCAATCGAAGACCACGTAGTGCGATTAATTCGGTCACTGTCTGTAATGAAAGGGATTCTGAAGTGTTATGGATACCATGCACATACAAAAAGTTTCAATGGGTTGTGATGCATCCCTCATCAAAAGGTGCATTCCGCAAAAGAAAGAGATCAAATATGGATTACATAAACTTTTGGAAATGAAGAATTTGTATTTGAATAGTCTGTTATGTAATTGTTTTTCTACTATTTAGTAACAATGATTTATTGATAGACTATTTGCAATGTTTATTATCAAATGCAGAGATTTAATGTCAACAAAACAAGAAGACAATTACTCTATCAGCTAGTAGAGTTTTATTACTGTGGAAGCTTATCAGGCTACAAAAATAGCTTTGATACCATGTTGGGAAAAGAGGGTGTGTGAGTGTGAGAAACAAACATAGCTAAAAAAGAAACGAACACGAAAAAGAAGCGAACTCGAAACTCAAAAGAGAAATGAACTTGAACGAAAAGTGTTCGTGCGCAGCAGAATGAGCTATCTCACTCTTTCCCTAAGCATGACTACGCCTATCAAACTCGAACAGAATGTTAGTGATAGAAATCATGTTCGATCTAATTACGTAGCCAAACATTAATCAACAACACATCAGAAAGATAATTTGTTGCAAACAATTGGAAAAATTATTAGTCGCAAATAATTTGCGAAGAACAGGCTACCAGATTAAGCAATAAGAGAGTCACACAGAATGTAGAAAAGTATAGCAATATTGACACAAAACTGAACGTAGAACAAACAGAGCTGTAATTAGATTAAGTATAGCGAAATATATAGGTCAATAATGCAGGTGAACACAAGACAATAGCAGATGAAACCGCGTGCTTCACAAAGCTAATCCAATCTGAAAAAAGAATAAACCTATCATTGACAATACAAAGAATCAATGCGCGAAAGCATCTACTTTGTCTATCTCTGATAAGCTTTTGATGATATAATGCTTGTTGCTTGTTTCTCATCTAAGTTCTCACATCATACAGAATATGCATATGGTATTCAATATATACATATTTTTACAGGTGTGTAGATGAAGAAAGTACAAAGTGGATGTGCTATATGTGGGAGATCGTGGGTGGTTGCTGTCATTGTCAAATCTGTTTGCACAGTTGTGTGGGACGAGCGTGAGAAGCCGCAACGTCGGCCTTCGCTGAAATGAACGTTGGTGAAGATGCGAAAAATGCGTCACTTTGACAGAAGCCTAAAGATTTGATTTACAGTGTGCCTTCAGCAGTGTCAACTTTTTCGCCCGTCAGAAATCACGTTTAAAAACACAGTGTCACATTTTTTGCCTTTTTCGCCTGTGGAAATTTACTTGTATTTATGCAGACAGTCGCGTTTTATTCGTCTATCTTATTTTACATGTAAATATGCAGACTGTGCGACAACATGAGTAAAAATGCAACAACATGAATGGAGGCAGATTAACATAGGATTCAAGAGAGTAAAGGAGATAAATCCAATAGGCATGACTTGGGTGCGACAGGATTGTTGGAGTATGACAAGCATGACATGGTAATATCTTATTCCATCATAATCATATTTAGCAATGTACTGAACTAAGATCCATCTGAAAATTAAAATGACTACAAAATTTCGTATTTATGTTGCCAGACACAATTGAAGTTGATGATTTTGCTACGAGAAGAGGAGGTGCCCAAAATGTTGTTGGGCAAAAGGATTCAACATTGTGCCATTACCTTAATTACTTTGTACATAATGAAATTTGTATTCAGCATGATAACTTTTATTCACAAGCAGGAACTAAGGCATTGTCTTATTTTTGTGATGGACATAGATATCCCAACAATACATACAAAATCATTTTTGTCAAGAGGGATATAGCTGTAAAAATATTGGGTTATGTTTCTGAAAATGTACCCAAAAGATCGTCTGTTTTAGTAGTGTACGCAAGTTACATAGAGTTGAGAAAAAGAAGATCGATTGAGCAATTGGATCCATATGAGAGGAGACAATTTCTTCATGACCATACTGCTCAATTGACCTTTAATACCAATGAGAAGATGTAATGTTTTAGTTGTACAAGATTTGTTTTTCTATAACGATGATGAAGTTGAACTGTTTTTCCTCAGATGTTAAAATGCCTTTTTGGATGAAATGAGATTTGTTGAATATTTGATTGATATCTAAACTGTGCTCGTCTACAAAACTATTGAAATAATTGATATGAATAGCATCTCTTTGAATTATATCCTCCATGGTTGGTTGCTCGATGAAAAGCTCTTCTTGCTTGCCAATGTAGTTTCTCCATACCTTGAGAAGACCATATGCTCATACTTCCATATTCTTTTGCAAAAAATGTGGTGTGATATAATAGAATATGCTGCAACCAGTGAAATACATATATCAAAAATCAAATATATAACGTTGTTGTATGATTTTTTTCTCAAAAACAAATGTTGAATTACCATATAGTGGGTAACATGATCCTTTCCCCAACATTCTACTACCGATTTGACAAATGTCTCGTAATATCTTTAAAAATTTGCAATGTCATTTTTAGATAACTTTTCTTTTCGCAACATGCCAATCAAATTGTCGAGATTTTGCCATACTGTAGCTTTTTTTAATCTTGTGTTACCCCTATCTCCAAAGTTGTTTGATGCTACAACAATGTCTTTCCAAACATTGTATGTCATGGTAGAAGACTTTCCAGTGTGATTGGACAAAAACCTTCTAGCTTTTGCACCTCCAACAGATGGCTTATTTGGAACGTTCCCTGATTTAGTTGATAGTTTTTCACTTTTTTCTATTTTTACATTCCCCTTGTGCAAACCTGCTTTTGAAAGTATTTGCTGTAATCTCTCAATTCCAATTTTAGAGGTCGATTCAGGTTTGGTATTCCAGACATACAAAATATGATTGTAAATCAATTTTTCAATAATTCGTACCTCAGCATGCAATGTGCATATGTGAACATCGATCAACGGAATTGCCAACACAGGTCTAAAGTTTGGATCCTCTCAATCTCTTGTTGGACCAAGTTTTGATCTTGTCAAATTCAAGTCTTTACAATTCTTCATACAATACAAACAAGGATGTTTAGTATTTGCCCCATGCGAAACATTATACATACATTTCAGTGTCTTTAAATCACCTGCAAGATGCCATAAAATTTGAAACATGCCATAGTTTGGCACATATATTTTGTTTCCAACCATGTGCTCTTCAATAATCTTTGCATAATTTGATGTCGAAAAAATCCACGACAAGATAACATGGTCGTCTTTTAAAACCTGAAAAGTAACAAACACATACAAAGTTATGAACATTGACATTAACAAACTTAGATGATAAAATACAATAATAAGTAAAATTGAAATATACCTAAAATGTTGCTAACCACCATATTTCATTCTCTGGTTGAACACTAAATGATAAATCATCTTCAACATTTTCAGTATTGTTCAATGCTTTGTTCATAAAGGTGATACTTACCCGTTCCAATTTTTGTCCCTTAACAATTTCAGACTCATCAAGTTTAATAACCAATATCAATTTTTCATGGACTTCTCTTTCAAATATTTTGTAATATTTCCTGTATGCCACTACTTTGTTAATATCCAAAAATAAATTGTTGGACTCATTGTATTCCAATGTTCCACTCTCACATGTATACAATTTATTGATATGAAATGGTTCACCTATAAGCATAGTCATACTCTCATTAAGATAATATCTTGTTTTTTTTACTCTAAATGGACAAGGGAGAGGTAGCTTTTGAATCTTCACATTTGCAAAGGCCTCCTGTACAACTTTAAATAATAGAGTATATGCTTTATGACTAATTCTTGAATCATCACATGCTCCCTGGATAATTCTTGCATCCAAGACATCTTGAATGCTTTTTATAATCACTACAACAATATCATTCTTAATCCTGTCATAACGAGAATTTTTTAACAATTTTTTTGTAGTTTTTGATGACAA
This sequence comes from Diphasiastrum complanatum, assembly GCA_029204225.1. NCBI lineage: Eukaryota > Viridiplantae > Streptophyta > Lycopodiopsida > Lycopodiales > Lycopodiaceae > Diphasiastrum > Diphasiastrum complanatum. Next base: position 35,773,112 of record CM055097.1, on the reverse strand, counting down.
TATGGAACCCAAAGATTTTCCAAAATCGTAGAATTTTTAAAATGTTCTCTCGCCTGATCTGCAAGACATAATAATAAACTTAATCTTAAAAAAAATAGCAAGCACTAGAAAAACAAGCACATAAAAACTTAGCAAGCGTCATTGCTCTTTTAATTAATACTTACTTGCGCTTGAATCCTTTTCTTCTTGGTTCCACCTCTTGAAGACATATCGTCTCTGTCTTTTTTTGAAAGTCGTTTGTGTTTTCTTATATTTAATTTTCTCTTGAGAACTGCACCTTCAGCAATAACATTCAAGCTTTTCCTTTTAAAATTATCAACATCTCTCAACATAACTTGATTGGATATTTGAAGATCGGTAAAATTAGTTTGCAATTATGATATATTGGATTTCAATGTCATATTCTCGCACATTTGTTTCTGCAAATTTTCTTGAAGTATTGCCTTCTCATTATTTGTTTGAATCAACAAATACTCCAAAACTTGTGTTCGCTTCATTGCTTCATTCATCCCGTATTGACTCAACTTTTGACAATATCCCAACAATCCACTATGTCCATTACACACAAAATTCAATAATTGGCCTGTAGTTTGAAAGTCTAGAAAACATCCTGTACTTGGATCTTTGGGATAAATTTATCCAACCGTCTACAAATCAATATCTCTACAATTATTTTCTCTAGGTTTTTTCTTACAGGTCTCATTGATCTGACCAACTTTGGTGTTTTTCTTATAAATTGGAGCACAATTGAATGGGAGCACAAAATGAAGACCAAACTTTGCCATTATTTCAAAATCAAACAAACTAAATCATGTAACGAGAAAAACGATTCACACGAAACCAAAACAGGCATGTAAATCATTAAACAAGCATGTTATATAATCTACCTTTGAAATGTTTTCAAAGATTTTTGGAGGGAACACCAAAATTTATCTTCTCCTCCTCCTTACGCTAGTGATATGGCGCAACCAAACTCCTTCATAAATGCATGAACAAAAGCTTCGTGGTAGCGTGGACAGTCGATCACATGCTTAGTCGACGTGTTTATTTGAGTTAAAAATTAGTTAACCACGCTAGTTAGATGGTGGGCAGCACCAAAAACTAGAAAAACGACAACAAATCTTGCCATTTATACTTTCTCTCTCTAATCATTCTCTCACTAAGTTCAAGTTTCTTATAGGGCCCTTTTTGAGTTATTAGATCAAACAACTTGTAAGCCTTATGCTCAAGCACATAGCCAACAAATATTGACTTAATACTTTTGTCATCTAGTTTCTTCCTAAGTTCCTTAGACATATGCATGTAAGCTATGCTGCCAAAAACCCTGAAATATGACACATCAGGCTTGTGCCTTGTCCATACCTCTTCTGGGGTCTTACCATCAATCACAATTGTAAGCAAACGATTCTAGATGTAAATAGTAGTAGCTGTTGCCTCCGCCTAAAATTTCTTGTCTAACTTTGCTTGGACAAGCATGCTTTTCGTTGATTTGATTATGGTGCAATTTTTACGCTCTGCATCAGCGTTTTGTTGTGGAGTGTACCTAGTGGTAAACTGTCGTTAAATGCCTTCCGCAATGCAAAAATTCCGAAATGCATTGTCAACAAATTCTCCTCCTCCATCTTCTCTGAGAGTTTTGAACTGCTTTCATGTCTGCTTCTCAGCCATTGCTCGAAATTTTTTTGAAGCTTCCAATGCATCGCTCTTCTTGTGAAGGAAGTGAATGACTGTCCTTCGGCTGAGATCATGAATAAAAATGATGAAGTAAGATGCTCCTCCAATGCTAGGTATCTCCATTGGCCCACAAAGTTCAAAATGAACTAATGCCAAAAATTCATTTGCTTTGCTGCCAATGGCTGTGTAGAGTCTTCTATGATGCAGCTTACATTTTTTGCATGCTTCACAAATTCATAACTTAGTTGGCTTGGTGAAATTCATGCCATTTACCATGTCAAGCTTCTGTATCTCCACCAAGGCCTGCATGTTGACCTTTCCATAATGCTTGTGCCATAATGTAACTTCATCTTGTTGGTCATTCACATTCATAGCTTCTGTCTGTTGAAGCATGAGCATAAATCTCCAGTTCGTACAAGTTGCCAATGCATGGGCCGCGTGCAAGCACACTTCCGATGGTCCATGCTTATGGTTCTAGGAACAATACCTCTTTGTCATTAAAGAGTACTTTCAACCCTATGTCTGTCACTTTCACCATAGAAAGCAGAATCTCTTTCCTTAGTTCAGGCACATAGAGGGCTCCTGGAATGTCTTGAAGTTCACCATTGAGCAATGGAAGTTCAAGACTTCCTATGCCTTCTACTACTATTTTGTTGTGATTCCCAAGTTGAACTGTGTCATGCCCTATCCTACGATTCTTGACAAGTTGCTTATCTTTCAGCATGGTTTGTGTGTAGGCTGATCAACTGTCATCACAGTATGGAAGACTGAATAAAGAGATAGAACATAGTATGGAAGACTGAATAAAACTTCATGATGTATCATTCACGTTCTCAAAAATATATGTACCAAAATGCTCTACCTGCTACAACGGGAGCTTGCTAAACTTAAGGAAATCACTTACCTAACTTCCTACAAATCAGCTAACCCTAACTTGCCTACAAATCTGCTACTCTCACTACAACATTCTGGAGGATTTCTGACCCTATTACCGAGGCTTTTATGAAGAATTTTTTTTTTGAAAAAGGACCTTAACCCTCGGTATACACCTTGAAGTATACCTCAGAACGAGATCCTCGATAATTGCCTCGGTAATTGAGGCTTCTTCACCTCATTTTTCCATTGTTTTAGCATGGGTATACCAAGGGCCCTCGGTATATCCCTCCTAACAAGCTATTGGTGACATGTCATTTTCAAAGAATATATCGAGGGGCATCCGTTGGTATATCTCTATCAAAAGTTCACCCTACACCGAGGGTTATTCCAAGGGTAGAAAATCAGAATTTTTTTTTTTAGGGCAGAATGGAGCCAATTTACTAGCTCCATTATGTCCTAAAAATGGAGTCCATCCGACCCCAAGATTCTTTTGCACCACTTCTTATGAAGTTGGTAAGCAAAATCATTTGTTCATTATTGTCAATAAAAAAATTTGCAAAATTTATTTGAGTTACATTTCAGGCACTTAAAAATTGATGAAGGAAACTTAAATTCATACATAAATGTTCCAAGTACAGAGATATGTTACAAATTGGATTATTGAAATATACCTAATTATAATTAGATCCAGCTGAGTCGTCCTCGTCCTGGCCATCGACATTACAATCAGACTCGTGTGACTGCGATGCATGGGATTGAGACTGTGATACTTGCATCCATGAGTATAATAGAGTTATCTGAGAAATGTGATGAGAGTGAAAGTTAGACTACATGGATGTAGTGAAGTTAAAGTATATCTTGAAGCCATATATACCTCAGATCTAGAATATCCATCCGAATCAAGGCACAAGGAAGACTTGAAGTTTGTGAAGAAAGGATTCCTCGAAAATCTAGATCGTGTCAAACAACAATGGGAGGCCTCTAAGAAGCTACAGGTTACTTTAGGGACCTAGTGGTGGCCAAGGTTCTCCCATGGACATCATTATAGCCCTTTCAAATGGCTCAATTCTATCCTAAAACTGGACTACATGCAATTGAAGAGCCATGTATAGGACTTTACTTAAACAAATTATATATATTGATACATAAATGTTCGAATTACAAATATATATCGGAATGAAATGCCTACTTATTAGATCCAGCTGAATCGTCCCCATCCTGGCCATGGTCATCAGACTCATGTGACTGTGATGCATGAGACTGGGACTGCGATACCTGCGTGCAATGAAGATGTGTAAATTCTGTAAATGATGTTGTTAGACTGTCCGACCAAATGAATGTGGTGAAGTCAAATATATGTTGAAACCATAATACATACCTTAGAATATCCATCCCAGTCAATTCTCACTCCTTGTCTCTCCAATAATTCGAGTAACGATTGCAAGTTGTTGGAATATGCATACTTGTATTCTTCTTTTGTGGGAGACCGCTTTACGGGAGATTTCTGCATGAACCGAATAATCAAGGATTGTAATGGTAAGACATTTTCCCATCATACCCAGGATATGCCACATGTTTAAGTGTAATTCCATCGCAGAGCTAATGACATAGCATTCGAGCAATCGTTCATCCGACGATACTATGAGGATCCTTGCCGATTCTCCAGCATGGAAGCACATGGATGCTACTTGGCATGAATTTAGGGATGATCCTCACCATTTGCATTTGGGATTGGCCATGGATGGTGTAAATCCATTCAGTTTGAAAATCAATCGATTTTCAGTGTATTGCAAAAAATGTATATTGTGTATAGTATTACGCAAGCAACTATAGCATAGCTATGGATACTAACTACGAGTCAATGTTTATGGTAACATCGATCAATTGCAGGTGGTCTTTCACCCCGATCGTTTAGATTCCAGATGGTGGTACGTGATTCAAGTCGCTCCTCGAAGTGAAAGAATTTTTGAAGATAGAGATGTCGTGGAGGACATGGTGCTGCCAGCTGATGCACCTCATGAACAAGATCGTGATGATGGATTCAATGTCACAATTTCGGAGGATGATCATGTGCAACCATCACAAGCTAATGATGACGTTGAGCATGATGCATCATCGGCGGATGGTTCGACGACACACGACACACTTTCATGATCTTACTCGTCGTCACCGTCACCATTAGCTTTTGAAGATCAGCTTATTAATGATGAAGCTATAGGAGATATTTGGGTAGAATTAGAGATAGACTCATTTGGTTTGGTGGATTTGTCGCATGATGATGCAACAAATGATAACAATGGACCACCAAATGAATGAGTGAGACAGTACAATGTATTTCAAAAAATTTTGTTATTAATCATATTCCTCACAGATGCAATTACACTTTATTGATTAACTAGTTGACATTGAACAAGAAGTCGATGCATGTGAGTACACAATTTGTGATCATCATTTTTTTGTGATACATAAATTTCTTTATTCACTTGTGTATATGGCAACCAAAGTTGATATAAAATGGAATTCAATGTGTTGATAGGTAACAAATTCCAAAAGTGAGATCCATTTACATTCTGTTTTATGCCGTGGATTATACCGAGGGGCCTTTTTTCATCAGTCTCGGTATTACTCTCGGTTAGCATAGTGTCCTGGAATGCCTCTGGCCACCTGCCCTCTTTATAACCCTCCCTATAAATGTCTCAAAAACAAGCTCAAATTTGGTAGGCTTATACCAAGGTCAGCCTCAGTATACCCCTCAAAATAGATTCAATATCTGATGTGTGTTCCGAGGCCTTCTAGTGGATTTATAACCCTCTCTATATCCCTCTCTATAAATGTTTCAAAACCAAGTTCAAATTTGGTAGGCTTATTCCGAGGCCAAATACCGAACCTGAGGCTTGAGCATTCTGCTCCCCGCATGACTCATTTTAAAAACTATCTTTCAAAGGAACGTTCAAAAAAAGCCTTGGGAATCGCCCATCTTCTTGTAGTGTCTGCTATCTTCTAGTCTGCTTTTTGCTACATTATTAGGTTAGGCCACATGGATGCCAAAATGGCCATCATGACAAGCTACTTGATTTCTGATTCTACAACATTCATGAGCATGCCTGATGACCCAGACCAGCTAATGTTGTGACTCCTCCTGTTGTTGGTTATAGCTTGATAAAGTCTACACCAACGCAAGGAAGTTTCAAGACTTCTATCTACTTAAATGATCCATTGGAAATGTTCTCCATCTTCCTGGTGAAAGATCGTTCTGCTAGCAAAAAAACAATAATGAAGCAAACGCGACTATATAATGGACGGAAAGTGCGTACGGTACAAAACCCACATGGAACGACGTCTAGATGTGTGTTGGAATATGAAAAAGGTCGCATCGAGAATCTATTCAAAGAGAAGGATCGTTCCGTCGAATCTTTGCAGTGGGTCACCTTTAAGGTGGCTCCAAGGAAAATAAACTGCCAATTAAAAAATATATGGTTAATCATGAATCATGCACAAAATATTACTAGCTACTATTCAATAGAATTGTTACATATTTTCTAGACAGCGTGTGCCAAATATAGCACATGTTTAAATTTGTTGAGGCTAATTTGTTGTTGAATTCTATAAGCTAAAATGCTTTAGTACTTCTAAGTTCTACCAGACTAGAAAGAGTTACAATTTGGCTCATTCAACTTTTCCTAGCTTTTCAATGTTCATCCAAGTAAGATCCAAAGTTTAGGAAGTTGGTAAGTTCTACTTATTGGTTAAAGGTTGAATTCCATGGAAAACATTGAAAGCCGCCTGCAATTTTTGCAAGTACACGTAAAAAAGGTACAGCTTTTAGTTGCCTGTGTACATGTATTGAATATTTCAAGTTTTGTATGTACATTTTATGCTTTTCATGCAAACTAAAATACTTTTAGGTTTTTTATTTTTCTAGTAATGAAAGGGAGAGATTTCCATGTTTTTGATCATCTTTAACAAGAGCTTTATGGCACCATCATCCACGGATGATGGGATACACTTTGTGCTTCGGCATATAAGTATAAACTCATGGCCCACATCTATGCTCAACACTCTTTACATAATACAAGAAAGGTAGAGGACGATAGTCATGTCGTTATCCAACAGTTGGATTTAGTAGAGGTAGAGGACTATAGGCAATGTCGTTATGCACAGTTGGAAGTTGCTAATTAGTAATGACTTGTAAGCTGTGGTCTTCTACCTTGAGACGTGAATTTACCTTTGTTGCTTGAAAGTTAAGATTGATTCATGCAGTCGGACTGGCAACGACGCAAGTCTATCATTGGATCTTGGCAAAGCTTTACTAAATCTGATCGCGATTAGCTTACAGTACACATTCAACCTTTCAATCATCAATGTAAGTTTGTAATTTGTACCATAAATGCAACTCGCAAATTTCAAGTTTCAACTGTCTTCAAGACTGAAGACTAGGCTCGTAGGCTGAACCTCAGGGTGCTAAAAGCCTAAAAGCCTAAAACTCATCCGCCTCCCGGACATCAAGTAGATGATCGATCATCGTGGCACATATCTGGCCATCAGCAATCAATCCGTGATCCGCCAAGATATATGATGAATCAATCATTCCAATCAACCAAATTCACCACCCTAGCTACCTGCGCAGCTACTGTACAACTATTAGCTGGATTTCGTGCAGTGGGTACTACGTACCACAGTATTACAGCCGCGCTTTCTATTGCTCGCTGCCTCACTGAGTAGTGAGTATGGCGGCCGCTGTCGACTGTCGACCTTTCAAAGTTTTCAAGGACTAGAGGCTAGACCTGTATATATAAAGCATAATACTATAAAGTTGACAGAGCCTACTATATAGCCGCTACCCCAGAGTCCATGGATTGTGCACTGCAGTCCGCACGGTGCAGCCACCAGTGTACACTCCATTCTCCAGCGTTCACTTCAGCATCCACCAGTGAATTGTGGTGTGAGTACTGGAGTCTGGAACTTGCATTCGTTGATGCGTAATCCAGATGATGGATCAGCGTCCAGGCTCCAGATTCCAGACTCCAGAGAGGGGGAGTAAAGAAATCTAGCCATCTGCAAAGCACCAAATGGCTCCAATTTTCCAAAGTCTATATTCCAGACTCCAGAGAGGGGGAGTAAAGAAATCTAGCCATCTGCAAAGCACCAAATGGCTCCAATTTTCCAAAGTCTATATTCCAGACTCCAGAGAGGGGGAGTTAAGAAATCTAGCCATCTGCAAAGCACCAAATGGCTCCAATTTTCCAAAGTCCATATTCCAGAGTCCAGACTCCATAGTCCATAGTCCATACTACTACCGTCTACGTAGCCCCTGAAGTCTCCTGAGTCCTCACGAGTCACTCCTCATTCATTATCACCCCTCACGTAGTCCTGCATCTTCGATTCATAAATTCGGACGTGCTTCGCAACAGTGACTATTTTCTCACGGTAACCAAGTGACCTACCATTAATCCTGACTGGCTGACTCCACTAGCTCTAGCTCTCTTTTTCTGTCCTTCCAGTTATTACTCCCTCGTGAGAGATGACACCTTACGAGAGCGACTCTCAGCGAGGCTAGCCGCTAGCTTGAGCTCAGACACCTTGATGATTGTCTTGATCCTAGAGAGTCTAGGGTGCAACTTGATCAGCAGACCTCTGGAGTCTGAGGCTCTCGCAGCTCGCAGCTCGCTCCAGTTCCCAAAACCCACACACACGGTGTCTCTCTCTCTCTCACACACACACACATTCTGCCATCGCCATCCTCACGGACCACGGTATCTACTATTGATCACCTCAGCTGACATCTTTCTTTTAAATCTTTTATAAGTGCTATAACGACCACCCTACCACCTCTAACGGTAACGTTGTTTATGTGAAATTTAACAGCATACTAGTACCTCCACTCCAAGTAAAATAAAATCCCACCCTTTTCAACAATGGGAAGGCTTTTCTCTCTCTCTCCCCAGCAACTCACTATATTGCTATTTCTCTCCCATACCCTAAAAAACAAAAATTTCACTCTCTCGCGTTCCTCTCTCTTGCCATCCCGATATCTCTCCTACATTCACGATTTTATACCTTGATTTTATCTCTCTAGAAAGATAATGTCCTCTCACTTCAACTGCTTTTCAACAGATTTTCAAATGCCCTTCAAAGACGTTTTAGGGCAAACATGGACCAATGATAACCTCTGAAACGCCTTTTGTCCACAACAGCCTACATAATATCTCCACTCACACATCTAGAGGTTTTCCAAGTTTGTGAAACCAGGCCCACAGATTGGGTTCCTCCAAGTAGCCCTCATCTTGGTTTCTCAAACCACAGCAAAATCCCAAGGTTTGAGACTTTCCCTAGGGCTTAAAAAATTATGAGAACGTCCCTTTCTTGTAAGTCCATATGTGCTTGTGACAAATTATTAGTTGCGAATGATTCACAAAGAGCTAGACTGAGCTCGACTGATAATCAGTCGCGATTTAGTCGCGAAAGGCAAGACTAAATATTAGTTGTCAACAACTAGACTAATAGTAATTCGCTAAGAACAGATTACTAGATTGAGCAATAAGAGAGTAAGACAGAATGAAGAAAAGCATAGCAATATCGACACAAATCTGAACGCAGAACAACAGAGCTGTTATCAGATTAAGTATAGCAAAATATACATGTCAATAATGTTGTAGAGCACAAGACAATAGCAGACAAAACCGCGTGCTCTACAAAGTTAATTCAATCTGTAAAAGAGATGAACCTATTACTGACAATACAAAAAAATCAATGCGCAAGGCATCTACTTTGTTTATCTCTGATAAGCTTATGATGCTATTATTTTTAGACACTTTTGAATATGCAAGTGGTATTCAATATATACACAATTTTACAGGTGTGCAGATGAAGAAAGTACAAAGTAGATGTGCTGTTTGTAGGAGATCGTGGGTGGGTGTTGTCGTTGTCAAATCTGTTAGCACAGTTGCATGGGATGAGCATGAAAAGGCCACGACGTCAGCCTTTGCGATGCGAAAAATGCGACACTCTGACGAAATGCCTTAGGATTTGACTTACAAGGTGCCTTTGCTTTTCCTAGGGCACATTCGGCATTTTGTAAGGCAGTGTCGCCTTTTTCGCCTGTCACAAATCACGTGTAAAAACACAGTGTCGCATTTTTCACCTTTTTCGCTTGTGGAAATTTACTTGTATTTATGCAGACAGTCAAGTTTTTTGCCTGTCTTATTTTACATGTAAACATGCAGACTGTGCGACAACATGAGTAAAAATGCAGCATGAATGGAGACAATATCCACTAAGCTGATGAAGATTGTCATTGTTGACCTCTCCATAGCAGATGCACTGGTCCATGGTAGCTCAAATATACCTCATGACTCTTATGAGAGCCTTTCAATGGGTAATGCCAAGAGCCATATATTGGCTGTGTGAGCTTACTACAAAAGAGATATCTAGTCTTGTACAGACCATTGCGTACATGAGAGATGCAAGTATCGATTGGTAAGGATACTCTCTCATATGCTCCTCTTCTTGCTTGGTCTGGAGACATTGGTCCTTTGACAAATGCAGGCCTGGATCCATCGGTGAGTGAGCTAATTTACAATTCATTAGATTGTATTTGTTAAGAACATTGTGAAGATATCTTTGTTGAGTAATGTAAATCAGTCGTCTCACTCTGTCTCTGTGGATCTGAATGCCCAGACAGAAGTGAGCTTCCCCCAGATTAGTCATGTCAAACTCTAAAAACAACATTTGCTTAGAATCCTTGACCAAATTAGTATTGTTGCTGAAGAGCAATGTATCATCCATGTATAAGGTGATGATGATGAAGGATTGCTGCACTGACTTGGAATAGACATTGCAATCAGCAACACTTGGTTTGAGTCCTTGATCGATTAGGAATGTGTTGATCCTCTGAAACCAAACTCTGGCAGACTGTTTCAAGCCGTAAAGTGCTTTGTAGAGTTTACAAACATGATTCTTCATACTTTCCAGAACATATCCTTCGGGCTGGATCATGTAGATGTCTTCTTGTATAACTCCATTTAGATAGGCTGTTTGCACATCAAGTTGATGTACTTCGAGGTTGGCAGCTGCACCATAAGATAGGAGTGCTCAGATCGATGAATGCTTGACTACTGGATTGAAAGTCTCGTTGTAGTCGACGTTGAAGATCTGAGTGAATCCTTGTGCTACCAGTCTTGCCTTCCTTTGATCAATTGCTCCGTTGGCATTATATTTGATCTTAAAAATCCATTTGCAATCAATGATATTGTAGCCAATAAGAGCTTCAACTAGTGACCACGTCTGGTTCTTTGTCAGAGAGGAATACTCTTTGTCCATAGCTTCTCTCCAGAGATCAGAGTCTGGTTGGCTGAGTGTCTCTTCGACTATCGTCGATTCCTGTATCAAGAGACATGCAGACTCAAGAGTATACTTTGTGGGCTATGTGCGCACTCAGCTTGATCTTCTGGGAGGATTCGATTGATGAACCACTCCTAGGACTTGTTGCTGGGTAGCAGCAATGTCTTTGTCTGATTCGCTGTCAAAAAGTGGGTCGACAATGGACATGCCTAAGCCAGATGCTCGGACAGTCGTGTCAATGGCAGGTGATGAAGGTTCTCCTGGAGCAATATCCTTGCCTTTGATGTCGACGAACTGATCTTCGATAAAGACTGTATCCCGGCTATACAAGATTGATTGGGTATCAGGATCATACAGCTTGTATGTATTATCAGATGAAGTATATCCAATCAGGATGGTCTTGAGACCTTGGAAGTCCAATTTCTTCCTCGTGTCTTTTGGGATCTACGCGTAGACAATGCATCCAATCACTCTTAGGTTCTTCACACAAGGCTTAGAGTCTGTCCACACCTCGTGGGGTGTCTTGCCTGAGAGGGCCTTGGTTGAACATCTGTTCTGGATGTAAGCTATAGTGGAGACAACTTCAGCCCAAAATCTCTTGGGCAACGATGCATGCACTAGCATACATTTGGCTAATTCAACTAGGGTACAGTTCTTCCTCTCGGCTAAGCCATTAGACTAAGGACTGTAAGGAGTGATGAATTGCTGCTCAATGCCTTGGCTTTGTAAGTACTCCTTAAACTCTATATCGGATGTATTCTCCACCATTATCTGACCTTAGGGCCTTGATTGTCCTTCTAGTCTCCTTTTCTGTATGTTTCTTGAAGATTCTGAAGTAGTTTAAGGCTTCTGATTTCTTCTTTATAAAGTACACCATAGTCCTTATGAAAATTCATCAATAAAAGTTATAAAATACTTTGCATTCTTCAGCGAAGGATTTCTCATCGGGCCACAAATGTCTGAATGTACAACGTCTAACAATCCTCTAGCAATATGCTGATGGCTTGATTTAAATGGTTTCCTAGTCTGTTTACCAGCTAGACAGTCTTGACAGACAGATAACTCGACTTTATCATGAGGATAGTCGAGATCAAGAACAATAAATTGTCTATACATTTGTTGTACAACAACATGATTCAAGTGACCAAGTCTATAATGCCAAAGAGAATGTAAAATTAGAGGATTGCCAATAGACACAGGTTAAGGTCCACCACAAGCACTTAGGTGAAATCTTGATTAATTGCATGAACCTAAGTGACAAAAGCTCCACAAATATTGTTAAATGAACATTTGGCACTGAACTTTACTGAAGCTTAGTGAAATGCACATTGAACCATGCCAAACCCTAATAAGCCATATTAGACAACCCTAAATTGCAAACAACGCTACTGAACGGGAGCAAATCCTATTGAGCCACAAAAAACGTACTGCACTATACAAAACCTATTGATGTTTTAACAATCTAGTTGATGTCAACTTCAGAATGACAACTCTAATCGAGATATTATTTTTTGGCTGTGCAGTATGTTCTTGATACTTGTCATAAGGGGGATAAGTGCAGTAGTTAAAAAAATCCAGGTCCAAAAGAAATTCCAAGAAGCAATTTTTTATTTTGGCAATTTTTTATTTTTTATTCATGAACTGCGAAACCCAACAAATCATTATTCGCTGCAACTATGGTATATACCATTGAGCAAGGAAGCTAATTGCGCAACATAGTCGTTATATGTCAAAATCAGTGTATAACTCAGATATTTTAACAGATGTCGAGGATGTGGTTACTCGTAATACATCTGCATCATCATACAACTTGGATATTCTTATAGGTGTGGAGGATGTTGGAGAGGCTGTTGATGACAACAAAAATAAAAGACGTCATTTTCAAATCGGCATTCAAACAGAACATACACTGATTCGTCAATTTTGGCAAGTGCAAATGCATCCACCCACTGTAATTTATCTTTTTCGGAATTCGATTTCGATGAACATGATTACACAAGCAACATATTACATGATGCTAATATGACAAACGATCCTAGAATATCAAGATGGTCACAAGCAGATGAAGTTTTTGAAGATCTACAAAGAGAGCCTCAAGTATGTCGAACATCCTTTGGAACTCCTCAAAGTTTCAAAAGAAAGCGTGTGCTTGCTTATGTTCCACCAAAAAAGACAGCATATGTTTTATAGTCAGAAAGTATAAGGGAAATGTTGATGCAACCATGTTGTAGTAAGTTGTGGATTCGACAAATCACCTACAAAGAATGTGAAGACTTGCAACTAGGTGTGTGAAGAAAACGAGGAGCTGACAAGCATAATCAGTTATTGCAGATGTCCAAATATTTTTTTCATAGACGAGAAATGTCAAACAGAATGTTTGATATTTTGAAGGAACCCAAATTGCACTTCACACCTACATTCGATGGTAAAGCTGTATGCATAAAAGCATATCAGAATCAATTGGAAATCTCCCATGGAATGTTTTGGCAAGTAATTGCTGAGGCACGTTATTCCATTCTGTACAAGTTTCATGGAAACATCGGCACATTCAAGCAACATGGACATTCTTCAAAAGGGCTAGCCCTAATGCGCACACGTTGCCTCAACCACATCTTTAACATAAATCAAAAGATGGCATTGTTATTTGCGAACATCATCTCCCACTCGGCATGCATAAACGTGATGTCTTCAAAACTATAAACACACATCTTAAAGATACATGTATTCTTGAAGTTCCAAGATCCACACTCTACAAGATGTGGAGACAAGAGTTTGGACATGTCAAGACTCCAACAACACAAAGAATGTCCAAATGCAAAACATGTGACGACATTTAAAATGCAAGAGAGACAACTCTTGATGCTAGATGTGTGATCGCTATATTGCATTGAGAGGTCGTCATCTACATCATGTTTTCGATTCCAGAAAATTGTATGCATATTGGAAAGAAGAGTCAAGATCCCATCCTGAGCAGTCTTTGTGTGTTATCATTGATGGAATGGATCAAAATACAACAACATTACCCCGTTTTAATAAGACTCCTCCCATATAAGAGGGGAATCAATTTTTGAAAACAGATGTTTGTGGGGTATTGGTTCATGGATTCAAGTTGCTTTGTGATGTTTGGATTGATATCGTGCATGCTCATGATAGCAATCAAGTTGCCACGTCAATAATGCGAGCAATAAGAAAGGTACAAGCATCACGTGGTAACTTACCTCCGATCTTACGTATTCAAGCTAACAATTGTTGGAGGGAGAACAAGAACAAATTTATTTTTGGTCTTTGTTGTATGTTAGTGGCACATAACATCTTCCAAAAGGTAGAAATGGGTTTTCTTTTGGTTGGCCATACACATGAAGATATAGATCAGGTTTTCAGTGTCATATTCAGGGCTTTGAAGTCCAAATCGATTCACACAATGCTAGATATGCTAGCACGAATTGGTGAAAAATAGGTGGTGGTTGTATCAAAAGCACTGAAGTAGAAATACTGGAACAAATGGTAGACTGGAAACAATTTATAGATCTTTGTATTGCTCAAGGAAATGACGACGTAGAAGGACACACCAATCCTCACTATTTCTGTTTTCAAATGATAAATGGTGAGCCAACCATGCAATGGAAATACTATTCTAATGATGGAGACAACGCATGGAGTGAACCTTTCAAACTGTGAAGCTCCTCCAATAGTCTTCTTAGCCATAGGATCTCCTTTGTTGTTGTTGTCATAGCTTTATACTCGGATTCGGTTGATGAAAGTGATATATCAACGTATAAAACCAAAATGATGATCTTTCCAACATTACATTTGTAGTACAATGATGTTTCATAAGAACTTACAACAAATCCAATGGAAATAAGATAAGAATGCAACCTAGAGTACCAAGCTCTAGGTGCTTGCTTGAGCCCATAAAGACTCTTCTTCAAAAAGCACACTTTGTCTTCTTCTCCATCTTTGATGAAGCCCTCGGGTTGGCACTTGTAAATTTCCTCCTCTAAGAATCCATTCAAGAAAGCATTTGTCACATCAAGTTGAAAGAGCTCCCACTTGAAAGAAGTAGCAAGACATATGATCAATCTAATGGTTACAAGATTTGCAACAGGAGCAAAGGTTTCATCATAATCTAAGTTTTTGTTGTAAAAAACCTTTTGCTACAAGTCTTGCTTTATACTTATGAATGGAACCATCTTGATTATACTTCAATCTATATATCCATTTACAAGTAAGAGGCTTCTTTCCATAAGGTAGATTAACAAGATCCCAAGTTTGACTTTCCAACAAAGCATCAAACTCTACTTGCATAGCATCCTTCCAACTTTGAGACTTAATTGCTTCTTCAAAACATGTTGATTCTTCAAGCATAGTAGTCAAGAAAGAATAAGAGGTGTAGTTGAGAATCTTCCCTTTGCTTTCCTTTGTCACTATAAGTGAGCCTTGATGGCTCGGCCCTCACTCTTGTTGATCTTCTTGGCACCTTTGGATCTTGAGCAAGATCCTCTTGGTCTTCAACTCCTTGAAGCTCCTCCTTGGCCATAGCATGATCACTGATAAGATAAGAGTTGTTGGAAATTACCTTCTCTTTGCCATTGAGAGATTCATAAAAAAGTACATCTCTACTTACAACAACTTTCTTGGTAATAGGATCAAATATCCTATATGCTTTACTATTTTCACTATAACCAACAAAGATGCCTTTAAATGAAGTAGCATCTTCCTTTTTCCTTACTTCTAAAGGAATGTGTACATAACAAGTACATCCAAAAATTTTCAAATCACTAAGATTGGCTTTTTGCCATACAATGCTTCATAGGTGTGAGACCTCCAATGTGGGAAGTCCAATTGCTAGCTCTTTGTTCACCATGGTCTCCATAGCTTTGTAGTTAGGATGGCCTAACCTCTTGTGCCATAGCTCCACTTGAGAGAGCTCCTCCCTTGCCATGTTAACACTTCCAACCATCGCATTAGCATCCAACTTAAATAACCTTCCTTGCTTAAAACCATTAGCAATACATTTATCATTCTTCAAGATGGAACATGCTCCATGCTTGAAATGAACATCCAATCCACTATCCATAAGTTGACCAACACTTAACAAGTTCTTTGTAATAGAAGGTACATAAAGAACATTGTCTAGATCTACTTTCTTAGATGATCCAAGACATAATGGAATGGATCCAATTCCTACAATCTCACATTCTTGATCACTTGCAGTGAAGATAAACTTCTTAGAGTTATTGTAAGAAAGTAAGGTAGAAAAGTAGTCTTTTTGGTGAGTCATGTGGGAACTAGCCCCACTATCAGTCCACCATGTGTTGTGATTAGATGTTTTTGTTAAGGAAGCCATCAAAGATAAGTTGCATTCATCATCCTCCTCAAGCACAAGGTTGTCACGGTTGTCCTTCTCTTGGGCATTCTTCTTCTTGTAACACTCGGATGCAAAGTGTCCTTTCTTACCACAGAAAAAACACTTAAGCTTCTTCTTGTCCTTCTTACTCTTGCCTTTTGAACTTGAAGCTCCATCCTTGCTCTCGACCTCCACATCTTGGGTCTTCTTGGATGGAACCTTCTTCTTCTTGCCTTTCAAAGAAAAGTTAGCTTTCTCATCACCATCAATCAAAGAAAGAGAACCAATTCTATTCTTGATATGAAGCATCCTACTATCCTCAGAAACTAGCACACTATGAAGTTTTTCAATAGTAGGAAGTTGATCTTGAATAGCAAATGTTTGAACTAGATTAGAATACTCATTTCCTAATCCATTCAAGATGATTTGAACTAGCTCATTTTCTTGAATCTTTTCACTAATGGAAGATAACTCAATATTCAAAGATTTGGTCCTAAGAACATAATCTTGGGCGCTTTCATTACTTCCTTTCATGCTTTGAAGTATTTAATTTCTTAGCATGAGTATTCTTGAAGTATTTTTGGATTCATAAACAGATTTTAGTGAATCCCATGCCTCTTTGGATGTGCTACAAGATCATATCTCTTTCAACAAGTCATTACTTACATTCATTTTCAAGCAATGTAATGACAACTTAAATCTCTTCTTGTACTTTACTAATTCTTGAGCTACTTGAGGTTCTTCTTCCACACCAAGAACAATGTCATACAAATCATGAAGTACAAATAATGACTCCATTCGAACTTTCCAAATGGCATAATTAGTTGATGAAAGCCTTTCACTAGCTTCAAGTAAGAAGCCACCCATTGATGCCATTATTAGTGTAAATGCACTTGAAACTTAGATGGTTTCACTTAGAGATCTGAACCTATAGTGTCTTCTAGCAATCAATAAGCTTGTAGACCTAACCCTACCACTTTAGAACAAATCTAGAATGATGGATCTATAGATTACAATCTCAACTTTGCAAATTCACTCCTTAATCTTTGGTTTATAGCACTCAATCTCTATCAACTTCAAGGTACACTCAAAAAAAAAACAGAGAATCAACTTCAATGTACTATAAACAAGCTCTAATCCACCTATATGATTGATCTAAACGAAGAACAAATCAATGGAATAGAAACAATGCAAGTGAAAGCTTGAAAAATGCACTAAATTGACTCAAAATTGGGTGTATGAAGCTCAAAATGCACCAAACTGAATTTTACTGTCAAAAACAGGTCCTGTACGGCCCCACACGTGTGGAACGTACACCTGCAGCCCACAACAAGATTTGGTACAAATATGATGGTTCTAGCTATCCATTCAACCTCACTACCTCAATATTAGCTTGTTTCCAAAAACCTGCCAATTTGGGTATAGTTTAGATCAATGCCTTAAATGCACTTGTACTTGGCTCTGATACCATGTCAAAGTACAGCAAAATGGACCAAGAATAGATCTGAATCAGATCCACAAGTGTGATTGGATGTTAGATTAGATCAACCTATCAATCTACACAAGATTAGATAGCATTTAGATCAAATATAGATGAATAAATCTAACAAGAACAATCATTATTGATCAAAACTTGTACTTGCTGGTTTCACATGTGTGAAAACCTGTCAGAGTATGGAAATTAGGCTGAGAATAAAGTATACTAATCTTAGAACCCAATCAATGCATAAAAACACAAGACAAATAGAGAGAAAACACTAGAATTGCTCCAAAACCCAGATTTAGCTTCCATATCAATTATGGCCAAATGAGCCACCATATATACACAAGAGCTGATGCTTACTCAGCTAATTTGACACGTGTGAGAGTGCCTACTCATCAAAGGATCCACCAATAATCATCAATATGGCACATGGACCAAGTTTCCTAACTTATAGCCACCTCCCTTGATTTTAGGCAATTTTCCTGATTTATAGGGACTTGCACAAATATCTACTACAAGTTGGATCTCACCTACTACTGATGTTTTGACACATGTGAGCAATCCTTGGCACGTGTGAGATCACTCCTATCCATGTGAAATAGCTTTTCCTACCAATAAAATGATGCCAAGTGGCATATAGCTAGAAAACTAGATTTTGGCAATTTTAGCCACTAAATCTCAAATGAAATGGTATGTACAACCTATATGACTCATCTAAATGATAAATGCATTTAATTCACACGTGGGAACAGGCTCCACACATGTGTAAACATAATATGTACATGATTTTGGCCTAGATCAAGCATGATTTTGACATTTTCACAGAACAAAATCACCCAACCAAGTGGAAGCAACTGACCAATTTCCAACAACAACACCCCCAAGCCAAGGAATAGGAAGCAAGAGTAGATTGAGAGAAACTGGCAAGTAGTTGACCATATTGAAATTAGTTTCAGTCAGAATTGGTCATAGTTCTTCACTAAAGGTTAAGAATAGATGTATTCGTTAGTAGCTATGGTCAGTTATTTTCTGTTTTAGATAATTTAAGATGGCTAAACAAGTTGCAAATCTTGTTGTATCTTATAATAAAGTGACATGCCCACACCCTAGCATACAAAAAGTTGGCTTTCTACAAAATTGCCATGATGGATTTACAACTGAATTTACAGAAGGAATTACACGTCTTTTGGAACCAAATTTGGCCTTGTTGCAGATTCGGAATCTGCCAACTCTCACTAAATTAAATACGTTACAAGTCCAATAATTATGGCGACAAAGATTGTAACCAGGACTCTACAACTACAATCATGAACTCTACTCATCAATATCAACTGCACATTCATCGGATAATATGGACAGGTATTCTTTGATGTGTGCCACTGATATTTCCGGAATAGATATTGATTTCTCGACAATATAGCCGTATGCTATAATTGTTTTTTTCGCCTTTGATTTCCATGCATGAACAACTGTATCTACATCCATATATTATAGTCCGTCGTTTTTCAGAATCCAATCTTTCTCTAAGCAATTTTTGTACAACTCCGAGTTGTCAACTTGTCTCTGGTTTCTACACCGTTGATTAGATTTTGGTTCATACCATAATGCTTTAAACTTTGTGGCCAAGCCTTTTGAGTTTTTCTTCACTTCGACAGCTTTTGCCACCCAAATAGGTATGGAACCCTCCAAAACATCTTCATCTGGAGGCCGCATTGCAACGAATTTGTCCAACACAACTTTTCTACGTGGGATGAATTCAACTAGAGGTGCATCAGTTTTCTGCCCACAAAACCTCAGGGGTAATAACTGTACATCCATTTCGACCTCATTGATCAAAGTTGATACAGATGAATCGAAAGTGGTTGGCAAGGATTGTGGCCAAAAAGCCTCTTGGCTATACATTGAATTCGATAATATTTTTTTTTTGGAAAGATATTCGACAAGTTTTGTGGTTTCCACCACACATGCATCATTGTGATCCTTGTATTCTGGAAACTTCTGGCTCATGAACCGCAAATAATCAATAAAAGACATTATTCCTTTCATTTCATCTGGATCCAGATCTTTCATGGATGCTAGAAAGATGGCTTCATCTTTTGAAGGTATACGTTGCAATAGTTTGAAAGGTTCACTCCATGCGTTGTCTCTATCATTAGAATAGTATTTCCATTGCATGGTTGGCTCACCATTTATCATTTGAAAACAAAAATAGTGAGGATTGGTGTGTCCTTCTAAGCAGTCATTTCCTTGAGTAATACAAGGATCTATAAATTATTTCCAGTCTACCATTCATTCTAGTATTTCTACTTCAATGCTTTCGATATGATCGCCACCCATTTTTTCACCAATTTGTGCTAGCATATCTGGCATTGTGTGAACTGATTTGGAATTCAAAGCCTTGGATATGATATTGAAAACTTGATCTATGTCTTCATGTGTGTGGCCAACCAAAAGAAATCCCATTTCTACCTTTTGGAAGATGTTATGTTCCACTAACATACAGCAAAGACCAAAAATAAATTTGTTCTTGTTCTCCCTCCAACAATTGTCAACTTGAATACGTAAGATTGGAGGTAAGTTACCACGTGATGCTTGTACCTTTCTTATTGCTCGTATTATTGATGTGGCCACTTGATTGCTATCATGAGCATGCAAGGTATCAATCCAAACATCACAGCACAACTTGAATCCATGAACCAATACCCCACAAACATGTATTTTCAAAAATCGATTTCCCTCTAATCTGGGAGGTGTCTTATTGAAACGAGATAATGTTGTTGTATTTTGATCCATTTCATCAATGATAAGACACAAAGACTGCTCATGATGGGATCTTGACTCTTCTTTTCAATATGCATACAATTTTCTAGAATCGAAAACATGATGTAGATGACGACCTCTCAATGCAATATAGCGATCATGCATCCTAGTGTCAAGTGTTGTCTCTATTGCATTTTGAAGGTCGTCACATATTTTGCATTTGGACATTCTTTGTCTTGTTGGAATCTTGACAAGTCCAAACTCTTGTTTTCACATCTACAGTGTGGATTTTGAAACTAGTAGAAATTTTCATAAGGATTTGAATGCCACCACTCTTTTGTTGGATTATTCTCCTTCTTACTAATTGTCTAATCGGTTTTAATCTTCATCCATTGTTTATCCAATTCTGTGGATTTTCTCGTGTTTTTATATAGTCTACAGAATTACAAGAGTTTTTACACAATATTTAGAAATACACAAAGTCTGAAACAATTTCGTATTTTTTTTTTCTTCAATTTTCAGATTTATTGTATATTTTTTTGACTTTTTATTATGCATTTTTTAATTTCCAGATTCGTGTTATAGTTTTTTGACTTTTTATTATTCATTTTTAGATTTCTTAGTTTGTTTTTTAACTTTAATATTTATATTTAGATTTATTTTAAAGTCTGTTTGATTATTAAAAAAATTACAATATGTATAGTTGTTTTACAATTTTTATATTTAATTTTTAATATTTGCATTTGTTTTACAGTTTTACGATTTTTATTATAGATTTGTTTTATAATTTTTTGAGTTTTCGTTAATTTTTATATTTATTTTTAACTTTGAGTTTTTTGTATTTTTATTAGCTTTTGTTTTTTCAGTTTTTAGTATTTTTAACAATGTAGTTTGTTTTTAGGTTTAGCATTATATTGTTTCATGGTTTTGACAATACAAAAGAGGCCATTAAATTCAGATATTTATCTCATAAGCATTTGGTTAAGCATGAAAATTTTTCAAGCTATATATAAAAGCTTAAAATAGTGTTAATCTCAACAATTGTGGCCAATCTTTTTTTTAAATGGGTTCTCATTTAAAGACTATAAAAAAAATAAGCTCAAAATAACTAATGCACATGTTGCTGACACGTGGAATACCAATTATCCTATAATCAATCTTGGAAAGTGAGTAAAGGGAGCATAACTAGAGGGTCTTGAACAATTGAATATTGGATATTGACAATTTTTTTTATTTTTTTTTTGGGGGGGGGGGGGGTCCATCCGCCGTGGTGGATGGACTCCCCTCCAAAAAAAATTTAATTTTTTTTTAATTTTCTTAGAAATAAAGTCTGTTTGAGAAATCATAGGTTTTTTTTTTAAAAACAAAAGTGAATATTGAAATTTTATTAGGGGGGCCATCCGTCGTGGCGGATGGACCCCCTCCAATTTTCTTTTGGAATTTTTAGAATTTTTTTTTTGGAAAAAAAATGTGGAGAAAACCATCTCCCGCGATGAATGGTTTTCCACATTTTTTGGATTTTTTCAGGTTTTCTTGTGATTTTCGATATATTTTGGGGGTCTTCGGAGTTTAGGATTTTTTAATTTTTGAGTATTTGGATTTTCGAAATTCAGTCGAGATTTTTGAGTTTTCGCGGGATATTTCGAGATTTATTCGCAAATTTTTTTCGTAATTTTTTGGATTTTTTTTTTTAAATATGGAGAAAGTCATACACCACGACGGATGGTTTTCCACATTATCCGGTTTTTTTTTGTGATTTTCGGAATTTTTCGAGGTTTTCGGAGTTTTGGAATTTATTTGCGATTTATTCGAGATTCTCAGGTTTTCGGGATTTGAAATTTTTTTAGGGGTTGTCCATCTGCCGAGGCGGATGAACTTCAATCCAAATTTGTTTTTTCACAAATTGAGTTTTAATGGTTTTTTTTAGAGATAAAGTTTGTTTGAGAAATAGTAAATTCTTGTTTAAAAAACAATTTTACATTGAAATTTTTTAAGGGATGTCCGTCCGCCGCAGCGGATGGACCTCTTTCAATTGCTTTTTTTATGATTTTTTTTAGAAATTGAGTTCTACATGTTTTTAAAAAAACAGGATGTTTTTAAAAAAAGCAAAGAAAATTATGGAGAAAGTCGTCCGCCCTCCCCCCCCACCTCTCTCTATCTCTCTATGTCACTCTCTTCCCAACTTATCCCAGCTATCAAAGTTTATCTAAGAGGGGGGTTCCGTCCGCCATGGTGGATGGACCTCCATCCAAAATATTTTTTAATAAATTTTGTTTCAGAACTAATAAAAGTTAGAAACTAATTCTGTTGAAATACTAATTGAGGTTAAAAGATTAATTGAAACTTTTTTCTGAAAAGTTGTAAAAAGATTTCAACCTTTTTTCTTTTAAGATCCTTAAATCTCCTTTCTAAGTTGCCATTATTGGAGGGTCTGAAAGTCTTTGGGGGGCTTGAATCTCCCTCCAAGCTGCCCTAACCTCATGGCTAACTCCTTTCTCAACACATTTTTAAAAATACATGTACATCAGATAAACCGTGAATAAAGAACGACCTCTAAAAATGATCTGCAACTACTTGAACAAAAGCCTCTCAAATACAAGTTTGGATTAAAATAACATGGATTGAAATGGCTCAATTTATATAGTATTCCTAAGTTGTGTACAACTCATCAATCCAAACTGTGTTTCTCAATTTTGTACAGCTCATCAAGCCATGCTATGTTTTTTATTTTTTTCTTGTTTGTGTATAGCTCATCAATCGATGTCTTCATTTCTTATTTCAATATAGTTCACAAAGCCAAGCTACGTTTTTCATTTTTCTCTTGTTTGTATACATCTCATCAATCCTTGTCTGCGATTCTCAGCTTGTGTACAGCTCATCAATCCTTGTCTTCATTTCTTATTTCAATACAGTTCACAAAGCCAAGCTACGTTTTTCATTTTTCTCTTGTTTGTGTACATCTCATCAATCCTTGTCTACGATTCTCAGTTTGTGTACAACTCATCAATCCATGTTTTCATTTCTTATTTCAATACAATTGCCAAGCTACCTTTTTTATTTTTCTCTTGTTTGTGTACAACTCATCAATCCTTGCTTGCGATTCTCAGTTTGTGTACAACTCATCAATCCATGCCATAAGTTTCTCATTTGTTTCATTGTTTAAGTCCTACTGTTATTCTGAATAAACTCCATAGATATTGCATGGTTGTTTGGCTCTATAAATACTCAATTGTCTTTATTCTCTGAAGACTTCTTAGTTTTTAGCCTCTCTTTTTGTTTGAAAAAAGAGGAGGTCAAGGCACTTTTGTTACATCGTCAGCTGCTGTTGTGAGAAGATTCTTTTGTGCTCCTCGGCTCAAATGACAATGGCCATCATGCCGTATCCTTCAACATGGAATCTGATGATCTCTCCTTCCAAAGCAGCTTGATAGGCAATCCTCGGATATATTCAGGGATTTTTGAGATATGTTTGAGATTTTTTTGAGGATTTTCGTGGATTTTTTTGTGATTTTCATGGATTTTCGGGATTTTCATCGATTTTCGAGATTTTTCGCCAATTTTTGGAGATGTTTTCAAGATTTTTTCGTCGATTTTCGAGATTTTTGAGATTTTTCGCCGATTCTCGTGATTTTTTTGGAGATTTTTGGAAAGCCATCCGCTGCGATGAATGGCTTCCTCCAAAAATTTTAAGTTCTTTTTGAGATCTTTTCGAGGATTTTCGCGGATGTTTTTTTCGGGATTCTTTCGTGTATTTTCTTTGGTCTTCGCGGATTTTTTCGAGGATTTTGGAGGAATTTTGAAATTTTCTTCGTGGATTTTTGGGATTTCTTCAGGGATTTGCGAGGATCTTTTCAAGATCTTTTTGACATCTTCGTGGATTTTCGAGATTTTTCTGCCGATGGCATTTTCAAGATTTTTACACCAATTCTTGGGATTTTTTCGAGGATTTTCAAGAAGCCATCCGCCGTGGTGAATGACTTCCTCCAAAATTTTAAATTCTTTTCGAGATCTTTTCGGAGATTTTTGTGGATGTTGTTTTCGAGGATTTTCGGGATCGTTTCGGAGATTTTTGCAGATTTTTTTGGCATCTTTGGGGATCTTTTCGAGATCTTTGCGGATTTTCAATTTAATGATTGGATAACACCAATCGTGAGAACTATAATGGTAGTAGATATTGTCAAAACCTGAAGATTCTAATAGCTAAAGCTTTGAAACTACGTTTGTCACTGGGTATTGGATTGTTGATTAGTTAAATTGCACTTACAAACATGCTTGAGGTGACGAAAAGTAACATGAAAGCAGGTGTAAATTCTTAGTCAGTTGATGTGCGAATGAAAGACAAATTTGTAAAATGGTGGTAGGGTGGAGTTTAAAGTTTAAATTGTGAAAGCAACTTCTATTTACTACAATTTGTATATGTTGCAGGTTTGGGATCTCATCAATGGACAATGTTTGTAACCTTTCTATGGGCATTCTAACGTAGTTATGAGTCTATTGCTTTGGGGACAATTTCTACTTTCATGTTCGCTTGATGGCTTTATCAAGGTGAGTTTGCAATCTCAGAGGTCTTCAGATTGTTTTGGTGCACCAAAAGGGGCATCACCATTTGTTCAAAAAATTGTAGGTGTCATTGTCTTTGCAGCTACCAAAAAAAGTCGTTACCACAAGTGAGAAATGAGTCGGTTTCACATTACGCAACAGGAACCATATATAATTTTTCATTAAACATTTCAATGTCTGGATATTGTCGCCTTGGATAAATCTTCCAATAACGACAATATCCAAACATTGAAATGTTTAATAGAAAATTATGTATGGTTCATGTTGCGTAATGTGAAACCGACTCATTTCTCACTTGTGCTAGTGGATTTTTGGAGATTTTCAGAATCTTCACATATTTTTAGAATCATTGAGAATTTTCATTTTTTGAAATTCTTTTGAGATTTTTTCGGAATCTTTTCAAAATCTTCACGGATTTTCGGGATTTTTTCAAGAAGCGACGGATGGCTTCCTTTAGAATTTTTTAATTGTCTTCAAAATCTTTTCGAAATTTTTTTATAATTTTTGCAGATTTTTTTAGGAAGCCATCTGTCGCAGCGGATGGTTTCCTCTAGAATTTTTGGAGGTTTTTGCAGATTTTCAAGATTTGCGGAGATTTTCAAAAAAAAAATTGAGATTTTTTCATGGATTTTCGGAAAGCCATCCGCCGCGGTGGATGGCTTCCTCCACAATTTTTGTTTCCAAAAAAACAAAAAAACAAAAAGTGTAGAAATTTTTTCGAATTTTCAAAATTTTCGAGATTTTCGAAAAAAAATTTCAAGATTTTATTTTTGCATTTTTTTTTCTTTTATTTTCAAAATTTTCAGAATTTTTCTTCCAAATTTTATTTTTGCGTTTATTTCAGAATATTCGCGGACTTTTGGGAATTTTCGAAATTTTCAGGAAGTCATCCGTCGCGGCGGATGGCTTCCTCCACAATTTTTTCAGAATAAGCTAAAAAATGGAGGGAGCTTGGATTAGTATCAATTTGACACATGTCATATGGTAATTCCGAAAAATGACAGAATGAAAAAAAAAAACATAAATATAGAGAGTCCCCAATCTAGATTTCCGTTGGCTTTCAAGATTATTTAGTTTGATATCAACGAAATTTCAGAATTTCATTCATCCACTAATTTTTACTCTTTTTACAAAATGGTAATAAGTTTCATTTCTACATTTTTTGAAAATAAGCCAGATGTTTTTTCAAAAAAAAAATGTAGGAAGCCATCTGCCACGGCGGATTACGTTGTCCTCATTTTTTTTTTTTGAAAAAACAGA
Organism: Diphasiastrum complanatum; assembly: GCA_029204225.1. Classification (NCBI taxonomy): domain Eukaryota; kingdom Viridiplantae; phylum Streptophyta; class Lycopodiopsida; order Lycopodiales; family Lycopodiaceae; genus Diphasiastrum; species Diphasiastrum complanatum. The sequence goes on along the minus strand of CM055097.1, from coordinate 35,746,812 downwards.
AAAAAAAAAAAAAAAAAAAAAAAAAAAAAAAAAAAAGTAGAAACATTTTCGTTAACAAATTTTTTTTTTGAAAATACAAAAAAAAAATGTTATGGTTTCTTCCACAATTTTTAAAAGAAAAAAAAAAAAGTAAGAACCAATAGTTTTTTTTTTCAAAATAAGCAAAAACCATTTACAATGCACTAAGTAAAGTTGGGATGACTACAATTAGGCTTTCTATGTTGCTGACGAGACTGTGTTCCGGCCTTCAGAGGAACCAAGTCTCTTATTTTTTACGAGGGCATGGAAGATTTCAACAAAACCAAGCTCTTCTGGAACTCATGTTAAAGCATTTGTGGTGGTTTTAAAAAAATCTGTAGGTGATCCATGGACGATGATGTTCAGTTCTTTGGTTTAATTCGAGAGATCTATTTTCACAACGAGATCAATTTCGATCCCATAGAGTTTATGACACGAATTCGAGATGAGACTGAGCAACATGTTGTTTTTTCATGTGAAGAACTCACGCATTTCACTGCCCCGCCTAAAACTCAAGATGAAAATATAGTCTATTTGAATTTTGAAGGACGGTTGGCGAGTGACATGTTCCTTCTTGCTAGCAAATATGAGAGCTTGAACAATACAAATGAAAAAATCTTTAAAGAGGCTAGCACAATGGTCTCTTCAATTCTCTCAACTTTGGGTATGTCGTCGGGATTACATGACAGATTGGAGGATCATTCATTGGATGAAGACAACGAAGTCGAAGAGGTCGCTGACATCGAAGTTGGTCTATTGGAAGAAGACATGGAAGTCAAAGAAGTCGCTTGCCTCGATATTGTTCCTTTTGTGTCAGAACAGAATCCATGCTCATCAAGGAGAAAAGTCAAGGCTACAAAAAAAAGGCCATCTATACGCAAGAAAAGCGCGGATATTGAACATGGGCGGAAAGCAACAAGACCTATTGGAAGTGTTGGATTTATCTCCTCTACTCTCCTAAATCCTATTTTAATCTGCCTCCATTTATACTACATTTTTACTGATGTTGTCGCATAGTCTGCATATTTACATGTAAAATAAGACAGGTGAAAAACTCGACTGTTTGCATAAATGCAAGTAAATTTTCACAGGCGAAAAAAGTGAAAAACGGGACATTGTGTTTTTACACGTAATTTGTGGCAGGCGAAAAAGGCCACACTGTCTTACAAAATGTTGAAGGTGCCTTAGAAAAAGCGAAAGTACCCTGTAAATCAAATCCTAAGGCATTTCGTCAGAGTGTTTTGACAACGACAACAGTCACCCACGATCTCCTACAGACAGCACATCTAGAAAAGCAATGACTTAATTTATACAAGTATCTATGCCTCTTCCAGAGTGCTAGGATCTTGCCTGTCCTATCAACTACTTTGCACTGATCACATTCAAATTCTACTCTATGTCCTAGATCTGTGATTCTGCTTACAGAGAGCAAATTCGTAGACAAATTTGGTACATACAAGACTGATCATTTGCAAAGCTTAATCTTATAGTACCTTCACCATTAATAGCTTGTGTGCTATTGTCGCCAAAGTGAAAATACTTCTTGGTACTATAAGGTGTATAGAACTCAAAACAGCCAATGAGGCTGGTCATGTGCTGAGTGGCTCCGGAATCCAGGAACCAAGAACTATCGCCGGATGCTCCTTGAAGGCTGGTCATGAAGACATCATTATCCGTTTCTTGAATAGGTTGTGGAGCTTCTGCAACAACATTTGCCACTTGATTTGACTGTCCCTTGTTGTTGTTCTTTGCTTGCAGTATCCGACAGTGTTGAATTTCGTGGTTGTTTTGCTTGCAATATCTGCAGAATAGCTTCTTCTTCGTCTATAAATTCGAGTGTTCTTTATATTGTGTTGGTTTCTGGTCTGGCTTTGATTTTTTTGGGCCTTTCTTCTTCTTCTTCTTAGTCGTGCTCTTGTTGGTGTATAAAGCGTGAGAATCAGCAGAGAAACTTGAGGCTTCATTCCTACGCGTGTCTTCCTACAACAACATAGTAATGACTCTCGAAAGAGTCAGTTCTGGATGTGTTGTGATGATCATCACCCAGCTATCGTATGAGCTTGGCAAGTTTGTAAGCAATTACATCACTACGTCTTGATCGTCTATGACAGATCCGACAACAGCCATTTGCCTTAGAAGGTTCTTGAATTGATTGATGTGATTTTGTAGGGAATCACCATTCGCCATCTTGAGAGAGTAAAATTTCTTCCTAAGATGTAACTTGGAAGCTATATCTCGCACTTCGTATAGTGTGCTCAAGATGTCCCAGACTTCTTTCGATGTCTGGGCCTCGGATACATGGCTGATCTGGGTATCCGTAATGTTTAGAATGATCAGCGCGAAAGCCTTTCCATCCTTCAGCTTCCATCTGGCGATTGTTGCGTCGTCTGCTTCAAGTTTCCCTTCTGCACCTGTGACAACGTCATACAATTCTTTAACCATTAGTACAATTTTCATCTTAAATTTTCACAGAAAGTAATTGGCTCCATCAAGCTTGTCCATGATGGGACTGGCTTTCCCTTGAAAATCCATGTGGAAGATTAGTCTAAGTGATAGGAAAAACTATCAGTGACTTAAGTATGAAAATCTGGTACTAAATTACAAAACAAGAAGACAATTACTCTAACGGCTAGTAGAGTCTTGTATTGTGAAAACTTATCAGGCTACGAAAATAGCTCTGACACCATGTTGGGAAAAAAGAAATGAGGGTATGTGAGTGTGAGAAACTAAAATAGCTTGAAAAAAAATGAACACGAAAAGAAACGAACTCGAAACTCGAACGAGAAACGAACTCGAACGAAAGGTGTCCGTGCGCAGCGGATTGAGCTATATTACTCTTTTTCTAAGCATGACTACGCCTATCAAATACGAACAGAATGTTAGTGATAGAAATCATGGTCAATCTGATTACGTAGCCAAACATTAAGTAACAAAACATCAGAAGAATAATTTATCGTGAACAACTAGACAAATTATTAGTTGCGAATGATTCGCGAAAAGCTAGACTAAGCTCGACTGATAATCAGTCGCGAAAGACGAGACTAAATATTAGTCGTCAACAACTAGACTAATAATAATTCACTAAGAACAGATTATCAGATTGAGCAATAAAAAAGTCAGACAGAATGAAGAAAAACATAGTAATATCGACACAAATCTGAACGCAGAACAACAGAGCTGTTATCAGATTAAGTATAGCAAAATATATATATCAATAATGTTGTGGAGCACAAGACAATAACGGACGAAAATTCGTGCTCTACAAAGCTAATTCAATTTGTAAAAGAGATGAACCTATTATTGACAATACAAAAGAATCAATGCACAAGGCATCTACTTCATCTATCTCTGATAAACTTCTGATGCTATTATTTTCACACACTTTAAAATACGCAGTGATATTCAATATATACACAATTTTACAGGTGTGCAGATAAAAAAAAATACCCATATTGCCTATTTATTTTTTTTAAACAATGATTCGCAACGAATCGATGTTGCAACTAAGGTATATATTGTCTTCTTTTTATGCACTTGATTTTCATATGTATGTATGGATGTGTCTAATGCAGTAACTGATCATGTAATGAGTTTTTCATTTAGCATAAAGTCAAAAACGATCCCAGTTGTAGGAAGGCCTGATCTTGTCATCGCCTTGCAACATCATCATCTTTACAGTAATACTATTTGTAAATGCTGATGAGTAAACTAGGCCCATACCATTTCTATTTCAAACTTCTTGGAGACAATTTTGCTCCTGAAATGTTACAATAACATCCAAATCTCTATTCCTCAACTTTATCTTTTATCTTTAGATCAAGGACATGCTTTGTCCTTTCCTTCTTATCCTTCAAATCCTAGTATTTGTATTGTCGCAGCATTGAAACAAGTAGGTCACCAATAGCCAGCTTCAACAATTTATTTGTTGCAAACATTTCTTAGAAATGTCCTCCAAATTCTGAAGTGTCTTGAACAGGTGGAACTTCCAGAATAACTAAACATACCACATGACCCAGGTGTGTATTTCAGATAAACATTTGATCCTTTGATCAAGAACAACACATTTGCTTCAAGTTGAATCAATTGAAAGAACAATCATACTGGTTTGGCAAAAGTGACACAAATAATGCAACAAGTGGCTTGTTGGTTAACAGCTCCTTTCCTGTCCATGTGCTCTGGAGTTCAAATCATTCCACTCAGACGCACATTGACATGTAAAACTAAAAAAACTCTCATGCAAATAAACGAGGGAAATAAGATTTTGGCAAAGCTACAAGCACAAGGTTAAGCTTCACAAAATCTGTAAAAAATATGTATATTAATAATAGGAATCAGAAGATTCAAGAATCCGGAGATAAAGACAAGACAAACATAAAAGACAATCCCTAAATACGTATATGAGCTTTTATTTCATATTAGCTCAAACTTTGCCTTTTCCTGGTTAGTAAAATACTTGTGTATCATATTACAACAACTTCTATTGTGAGGGAGATCAAGTCGTAGATGGGTCCAAGCTGGATAAATTGCACCTCCGGAATTGTCATTTATCCAAATCTATCGTACGATCATACTGATATTGAAATGTTACCAAATCACAAACAACTCAGGAATCAGGCCTAATATTAAAGCCAGGAAGTTTGGTGGCAAGACGGAAATTCCAACACCGTGATTGAGATTTTTCAGAGTCGAAATAAAAAAAAATATGTACATTTATGTACATTTGACTAGCACCCTAAAAAATCTTTACAGCTCAAAAGAATAACCAGTAATTTAATAATCGACTATTCTTCTTCTTTGTTTGAATCCACCTCTACTTCTCCAGTTATAACCTTAACATTTGCCAGTTGTGTCAATAATAGAGAAATGATGACTCCATATGAAGCCAATTTGGAGGGCCGCATCCATGTTCCAGACAAAAGAGCTGATTGGCAGGTCAAGACAAGCAGAATGAGCAGACTATGATACTCATTAAGGAGTATTGTACAGGAAGGCATCCATGTTCCAGACAAAAGAGCTGATTGGCAGGTCAAGACAAGCAGAATGAGCAGACTATGATACTCATTGCGGAGTATTGTACAGGAAGACGACTGAATATATGCAAGAAATAAGCAACAACGAAATCCCACCAATGTGGCCTATTGGTCGATGGCTGCTTTCTTGCCTCAAGGTCCTATATTCAAAATCACTTAGGCACGCATGAACATAGAAGATAGAAACTTAGAAACAATCACAAATTAAATACCTGAACTGGAACTCCAAATGAAGGATACGATAACCAAAGAGAGACCTCCATATAAGACCTGGGTGTAGCTGGTACTAAAGTCCTTGCTTGGACTTGGTGCTACAACAGTAAACTCCTGCAAATATTAAGTAACCATAAATTATATTGAATACATTAACCAGAAAAAAATCCCTGTCAAATAGCACTCACAAAAAGTATTTATGACTCAACGCTGCCAAACAGATAATTCAGAAGGATGATACAAATGAGACAATTATCATAACACTCTTAGCAGACATTGTCAAAAGAATACAGCATTATATTCATACAAACTTTCATATTCCGAATTCAAATCATTACTTACCCTAACTTTTTTCAGAGCAGAACTTGGATAAGTTGACTTATATCCAAGAACTCGGGGAGCTTGGTACAAGTTCTTGAAAAAAAGTCCCTCATTTCTACTGTAAGCAGAACGAAGTTGAAACTCTTCGAAATCCTTGGATTGTGCCTGGTAAAATGCACCATTTCTTAGAAGAAAAGCTAGTGAAAGAGGTGATAGCATGCAAATATAAAAATTACGTTCCAGGACGCACCGACATATTGAATACTAACATGCCACAATGACAGCAACCAGACAAAAAAAATTAGCATGAGTTTGCATAATTTGTTCGGCTTTTCTGGACTGAGCTCAGAAGTAGATTCTTATTGAAATCCTTGTTACAAGTTAGTCAAATGACTTGAAAGCCCATGAGAATAACATGAAACGCAATACCTCCCCTAGAAAGTGCTTCACACTAAGAAAGACTAAATTCATCCTGACCTCTATTTCTGCTCTCACAATCTGCAGCTCGCGCTCTATCGCACTTGCATCAGCATCAAGCTCCCTTAGCACCTACCAGCAACAACATTTGGATCATGGACATGATTATATACCAGCACATTATGGAGCAAGTAAAACTAGTTTCTAGCTTAATAACATTGATAAGTTCATAATAGAACAAAGCATACCAAACACAAGGTGCCATCTGTTCTACTAATCCATGCAATATCAGCAAGCAACATACATACAAGAAACATCTGCTACCATACCCTGCCAAATTCACAAACCTAAAAAGAGGGAAACATTCAAATCATCCAAACCAATATCTGTTCATGTCCAGACAATAGCAGAGGGTCTCTGAGTTGAATGAGCCACTCACAATGAAGGCTAGCACCATAGATAGCTGCCTAGTTTCCTTCTGTCACCCCGGTCCTCATGTTTATCCAACTATAGACTATCCACCTCCAAACGCTTAGTAGAAACTAAATAGGAAGAATTTGAAAGCAAAGGTTCAGCAGTTCAGAGTCCAGACTAAAAGTGAAATTATCATCAAAAAATCAGCTAAATTCATTTGGCCAAAGTTCCTAATGTAACTGCATATCTATTGACACAGCTGTGAAAAGCAAACTTGTAAAGCAAGTTGAGTTTGCCGTAACTTGCTGGTAATTATGAAGTAGCCTCACATAAAAAGGACTGTTTGAGCCCAACTGGGTAAATACACTATCTAAGAATGGGTTATGAAGTTCTACTTGACAGGAAACAATAATCTATGTGCATCCTAGACAAAAAAGGAAGAGCTAACTTTCTAGCAAATGTGATGGGGAAAAGGTCAAGGTAAGAGAGTAACAAGACACAAACTCAAAGAAGAAACAGAAGAGGCATCCAGGGGAAAATATTCAAAGAAAAGACCTGCCGGGACACAGGAAAATCAAGTGCCCTCGCTCTTACTAGAAAGGTTGCATCCATCAAAAAGCATAGGTATGCATGCACTTTTTGTGAGGTGGTAAGGTTGTGGATCATAGATTATATGTGATTATGGAGTAGAAAATAATGCACACAAAATGCTACACTCCACCTCAGAAACCCGTTCCTACCATATCTGGTTGGACGTACTGTACTTTCCAGACAGTACGTTCCAGAACGTACTGCTGAAAAACGTATCAAAAATTTGATTAAAAAAGGCTTACTGCCCTTGAAATTTTTGTTCAAGCCTGTAAAATTGGAATTCACCACTTTCATGGATCTCTAACAGGTCCTTTCCAACCCACAAGTTTCTGTCTTAAAAACAAACTTTTGGTTCCTGTAGTCTTTTCCCAGAAATTTAATGATTAGTACTTCTCGATCTTCAAGTTCATGCCAAAACAAACTAACAGGTTGAGTCTGTCCAAATGCCCAGAGAATACTTACAATGGCACCTCAATGGCCAACTGGTGGAAGTCGCAATTATCCAGGTCAGGAACATCTGAAATCTGAGCAATTCTTAAGGTGAATTACTGTTATGACCTACTTTACCGCAAACCGCCAAGTGCCAATTACCCACAAGGAACCTAACGCCACATGATCCACCCCACCATAGGATCCAATCCAGATACACCCTCTGTGCCCTGGCCTGTGACCTGTAACAAGCAAGATCCGACCTCCCACCCTAACAACGTCCCATACCAGTGCTAGAGCCATCAGCCACCCTGTAATAGATCCTAACACCACAGTAGGGCAAACACTCACTGATCCACCCAACCTTGCCTACTCCTTGATATAGAGTAAGCCCCTCCTAGCCCAGTGTGAGAACTGGTAGCATGCAACTGCCAAGTGTCGGCCACGTCAATGCCACGTGGCCGACTGCACGTCAGGACCCAACTGAGGGCCCTGTCCTGCTGACAAGGTCCCTAGACTGTGTTAGGCTCGCCATGGCTATGGACCGTGTTGGGACACACTACTCACACTGTTTTGCCCTGTTGGTCGTGTACGCTAGACACGACCCTGACTGTGGTATCTGACCTCCTGTGTTCTCTAGGGTTCGGCACTGGTCATGAGCTCGTAACACTCCCTCCCCCTTAAGAACCGTCTTGGTCCTCTAAGACAAAGTCTGGAAAAATCTTGCGAAGGACGCTGCCTCTTTCCCAAGTGGCATTCTCAACAGGCTGATCATTCCACTTGACCAGATATTCTCGGTATAGAGTATGACGAGTCTGCGTCTCTCTACTATCAAGAATCTCCTCTGGTTCATGTGGAGGTTGCTGAGGATCCAATGGGAGAACTAGAACACTGGTCCCCTACCAGATTTTCTGATCCGGTTAAGGCTTTTCGTAACTGACTTACATGAAAGACTGGAAAAACCTTACTACTGTGTGGGAGTTCTAGTTCATAGGTGACCTCGCCTAGTCTCCTACTGATGGTAAAGGGACCACAATACCTTTGGAGACAACTTAGCACACACTCCTGATTTGAGGGTTTTAGAGTCAACTCATTAGGGCCCTTTTTGAACTCAAAAAGGGCCTCTTCCTTGCTGCTGCCTTTCCTCCCTTCTCTCCTGGTATCCCTGCCTGTAGCGCAGCTACCTCCCCACCATCCTTGGCGTGTTTGCTAATTAGGATTAATTAATTCATTAATTGTCTTACGTGGCAGTTCACCTTGGGTTTATCATGGGTTAACTCACACCTCAATAGGTTTCATTAAGCCTAGTGTAATAAATCAAGGACATGATCTTAATGTAGCCAGAAAAATTTGAATCCAATGAAGACTTTCACTCTTCAAGGCCTTCAAAAGTTACTTTAGTTAACTCAGAATGAGAAAAAAGGGGGCCCAATATTTCTTTGGGCCCCCATTTTGAAAAACAAATCTAAAAAAAAAATGAGAGGGAGGGGGGCTTGAAAATGACAACCCCGCCCCCCCCCCTTCCCCCCCCCCCCCGCTCCCCTCCTTAAGTTAGTGGGTCGTGCACCCACGCGCCCCCCCATCCCCATGTTCCTCTCCACTCCGGGCCGGTGGCCCGGATCAATGCACGCAGTCCGGAGGCCGCCACCCGCCCCCCTAAAGCCCCCCTCCCTCCCCGCAGCTGCGCACTCCAAGCCGCTGGCCCGGGTCAATGCGCAGCGCACCTGCGCCACCCATCTCCCCTAGGGGGAGGGAGGGGGGCTTTAGGGGGGCGGGTGGCGGCCTCCGGATTGCGTGCATTGATTCGGGCCAGCGGCCCAAAGTGGAGAGGAACATGGGGATGGGGGGCGCGTGGGTGCACGGCCCACTAACTTAAGGAGGGAGCGGGGGGGGGGGGGGGTTGTCATTTTCAAGCCCCCCTCCCTCTCATTTTTTTTTTGAATTTGTTTTTCAAAATGGGGGCCCAAAGAAATATTGGGCCCCCTTTTTTTTCATTCTGAGTTAAAAAATAGATTATTTGAAGTGTTTGAAAAAATAGCAATTGTACCATTGCAATACCATCATTGATGTGAGTTGAGGAGGTAGAGTTAGAGGAGGGTTAGTGGGTGAGTTAGAATTTAAAGATCCAATCTACACCATTGGATGTGCCATGTCATATGGACCATTCCATCTCAATTGTCACTCTCTTATTGGTACACATGTCGTCATTAACACTAATTATAATTAGTGAAGAGGCCCTTTTTGAGTCCAAAAAGGGCCCTAATGGGGACTCTCAAGTAGACTTTCTCACCAGTGGAGAACTGCACATCCCGTCTGTGTGGATCCGCATAATGCCTGGCTCGATCTTGGGACTGCCTAATGCTACGCTTAGCATGTTCTATCATATGGTTTAGGTCCTCTAGAAAGTTTCTGGCTGCTTCAACTTTTTCTTGTTTAAACCCTACAGCTGTGGGTGAGCGTGGCTGAAAACCGTACATCAGCATAAATGGGTTGTATCTCGTAGCTGAATGCTTGGTACTGTTGTAAGCAAACTCTAATATCCAGAGATACTCCTCCTAATTAGTCTGCTTCTTGTTGACGTATGCACGAAGCATATCCTCCAGCACCTGATTTACCCTCTCTGTTTGACCGTCAGTCTATGGATGGTCGATGGTACTCATATTAAGTTTTGTATGGAGATGATGGAATACTGCCCTCCAAAAATTTCCATTAAACTTATTGTCCCGGTCGCTGACTATGCCGGAAGGTAGACTGTACAATTTAAATAGCCAAACAACCTCGCTAATTATGGAGCTCTGAAGGTTGTTTTGGGCCATTTTAGTCAGACGGTCAACTGTGACCCATATAGCGTCATTACCCCTTTGGGTTTTAGGCAGGCCTACTATAAAATCCATGGAGATACTCTCCCATTTACCAGCTGGTATTTCTAAGGGCTGCAACAACCCTCCTGCCTTTAAACGCTCTCCTTTATTTACTTGACATTTCTAGCAACTGGTTACATACTGTTGGACGTTCTTTTTCATACTGGGCCAGAAAAATTGCCTATGAAGAAGCTCGTAGATCTTCTGTATGCCTGGGTGTCCCGCACTAGGATTGTCATGACATTCATATAGGACCTGCTGCCTATAATCCTCTAAATTGGGGACACATACTCTATCTCTATAGAGCAAGTACTCATCCTGAATGGAATACTGTTTCCATTTGAATCCTTGAGTCAACTGACCCTCAACCACTGGGGTTTGCTTGGGTAATACAGGCTCAGAATCCTTAACGTCATCTGACGTATGCTCGAACTCATCATCATCCTCAACGGAAGCTGCCGTATTCTGGGATGAACTGGCACCAGCCCTGGGGACTGGTTCTGGAGTCTGTAACTGTCTGCTCTGGACTGAGTTCCAGATAGTAGAGAAGAATGCATCATGCTGGCACTTCCCTCTCAAGGACTCGAGTAACTCATTACGAATCTGAGTAAAACTCATATCGTTTATCATAGGCATTCTGCTCAGGGCATCTGCTACCGTATTGAATTTCCCCCGTCTATATCTGATAGACATATCAAACTCTTGCATCAACTCTGCACAACGTGCTTTCCAACCTCTAAGCTCAGGTAGATTGCAAAGGTATCTGAGACTTTCATGGTCTGTCAGGACCTCAAAATTGGCACCATACAAATAATGCCTCCAAGACTTAAGGGCATGGACTATAGAAAAGAGTTCCTTTTCATAGACACTGTACCTAGTTTGAGCTGGCTCGAGTTTTCACTCAAACGCAACTGGTCGTCCACCCTGAGTTAGTACATCACCAACTGCAAAGTCGCTAGCATCTGTTTCGACCTCAAATGGCTCATTGGGGTCGACGACTTTTAAAACTGGTGCTGTAGCTAAGGCTGTTTTGAGAGCATCAAAGCTCTCCTGCTGTGCGAACTCCCAAATGAACTCCTTTCCCTTCCCCTTAAGAAGATTTGTCATGGGAACCGCTATCTGAGCATATTCCTTGACAAATCGTCTGTAATATCCTGTCAAACCAAGAAAGATCTGAAGTTCCAAAATATTTTGAGGTCTTAGCCAACTGAGTATGGCTTTAACCTTATTCGGATCCATTTTAATCCCATCTGGCGAGATAATGTGACCCAAATGTGCTACTTCTTCTACGAAGCATTCACACTTGTTTAGCATAAAGCTTATGCTTTCTGAGCAGTCGAAACACCTTTCTGAGGTGTTTTAGATGCTCCTTCCTCGTTTTATTGTAGACGAGGATGTCATCTAAAAATACGACTACAAACTTACCCAAGTATGGTCTGAGGACACTGTTCATCAAGGTCATAAAGGTAGTTGAAGCATTTGTGAGCCCAAATGGCATCAGCTTAAACTCATAATGACCGTGACGAGTCCTAAAAGCTGTTTTCGGGACATCTTCCGATTTTATACGGACTTGATGATATCCCGATCTGAGGTCTATTTTACTGAAAAACTTAGCCCCGTCGAGTTGATCAAACAACTCGTCTGCCCGAGGCATAGGATATTTATTCTTTATTGTGACTTTATTGCGGGCTCTGTAATCTACGCAAAGACGCATAGACCCCTCTTTCTTTTTCACCAAAAGGACTGGTGAGGCCCATGGTGAACTACTGATCTGAATTTGGCCTTTCCCAAGATAATCTATTAACTGCCTAGTTATTTCTTCATCCTCTATCCGGCTGACCCGATACGGAGGTTTAGAAATAGGTGTTGTACCTGGTACTAGGTTTATTACATGATCTACCTCTCTGCTAGGTGGCAAACCATGTGGCAAATCTTCAGGAAAAACATCTTTAAATTTAGACAATAAAGTTTCTAATTTACTAATTTTTTGTTGTATAGAACTAGAAATAGAAACTTCAGGAATAAACTGAAAGTCACATAAGAATACCTAATGGTGGTCGTCGTCTCCGATTAGCTGACAAAGCTCTGAACTGCAGACCATAGGACTGTTGGGAACATCATGCTCCCCATGCAACTGGATCTGTCGGCCTTTATGCTGAAAGCTGAGGGTGTTCTCCTGATAGTTTCTGTGGAGGGAAGGTCCTAATTAGAGCCAATCTCTCCTGAGAACAATATCTGAAAGTTGAAGGGTCTCGCTAGCATTGTAGAGGTCAGCTGGCAACAATGTTCATGGTCTTCATGATACACTTTGATCTCGGAAGCTACCGAGTCACTGAGGAAACTTACAGTCTGAACAAGATGAACTTGTTTCTTATCTTTTTTATCCTTTTTAGTGAAAGGCCCCTTGGGACACTGTCTAACTGTGTGTCCCTTGTCTATACACACAAAGCACAAACGTTCTTGTTTGGTTTTCTTAAAATCTTCTGGTTTTAAGGGCTGTATGAGTGAAGGGTGTTTCTGAGGAGCTTCACCTTTAAATTTATCTTCTTTCTTTTTTCTATCCTTCTCTTCCCAATAAAAGTAGGTGGCTTTAAGTCTTTAAAGACACTGGGGTGAGACCGCAGAGTCTCACCCGAAACTGATGGAAGTGGAGAAGGGGACAGCTGAGAAGTGGAGGGAAGGCTTCCTTTCGCGGAACTCAAAATCAAACCTTTGAGTTCAGCGAACGAGTCATCCACATTGGACTTGAAATTGGCTAATGCCAACTTCAATTCATCCACCTCTGTTACCAAGTGGAGGAACTGCTCCTTGGTAACCAGTTCGTCGAGTTCTTCGGCGAACTGTTCCTGTTCTTCCATTTCCATTGGTTCTTTCCCTTTACTGTAAGCCAAGGCTTCTGTTTCAAGTTTGTCGATGCCTCTCTCCGGGGGTTGATCAGGTCCCTGAGGAGTGGTCATTTTCAGAACTGAAAGAGAGGTACCTTAACTTCTGAAAAAAAAAGTCAGAAAGACTAATTTACAACTGTACAAAGAGGGAAAGATGACTTAGCTGTTTCTGAGGACTGTACTTCCAAAGAAAATACGAAGAAATCCCAGTTTGAAGCTCCAAAACGGCGTCAAGATTTTCGGTTGCTTAAATAGAATAGCTCATTGGCTTGCTAGCAGACCTGTGGCTCTGAGAAGTTTGAATAAAAGGCCGAAAAAAGTGCAAAAAAGATCTGAAATCCTTTGCTATCCCCCCTTGCTGATCTGACAGCACCCAAATTGGTCCACAAAAACCAGATTTGAAGTCCAAAGGCACTTGCAAATTCTGAAATTTCGAAAGCACCCTGCTCGCTAATCTGTAGCAAGAGAGTTTGATGCTCAGACTTCTGAAAAATCTCTGAAATACAGGGATAAATCCTGAGATTACTCCCCCACTGTCCAGCGCTGGCCCTGCTACAATATTTCAGACCAAAACTCGCTCTAATCTACCCAGAACTTCATACAAAATTCAGATTATATAGAGTAAGCCCCTCCTAGCCCAGTGTGAGGACTGGTAGCATGCAACTGCCAAGTGTTGGCCACGTGGCACTGACGTGGTCGACTGCACGTCGGGACCCAACTTGTTAGAAAACCGACTTGATCATACAAGTAACCCAAGACAAGATTCCTATTGTTGTTAGACAATAGTCATACACATGAGAGAGAACAACAATGATGAAGAGATGTACTCCAACTATGTCCCATTACAAATGAGGTAGGGCGCCAGCCTACATATATACTTTTTCTAAACTATGTGTAAGGTAAAAAGCATAAAGCAAACAGCAAAAGACAAAAAGCTAATTGCTATGATTACTACCTATATTGGGTAAACACCCAAGATGAGTTTCTAAGTGATAAAAGCAAATCCTATTCTGGTAGTAGTGCGCCCACCTACATGTATGACTAAAAAACGAATTTACTATAAATAGTAATGACCATAAAATACGGATTACTATAAATAGTAATGGCCCCTATAATAGCACGCAGGCATGGCCAAACTAACACTAATTAAAATCCTAACTGATAACATTAGGGGTACTAATGTAAACATTAACTCTAACACTCCCCCTTAATGTTTACATTATTTTGAACTATGCATAACAAAAGTATGCATGTGTATCTTCCATGAAGCCCATGTAATGAAGATCCTCAATTCTGATGTAGAATTCATGATCAACTCTGATCTCAATGTCTTCATTACTCGATGTAGAACTTTCTTCGTATGATGATGTACAATCCCCTTTGAATGTCGATCCTTTTCGTATGAACCTGCTTCATATAACTTCTCAATGTCTTGCTTTAGTCTTCATGTCTCTTTAGTGTATATGTGTGACCACCATGAGTTCAACATATCACCCGATTCCTTGACTTCCTTTGAATCAAAGAACTTTGATTCCCCCTGAATCAAATAATGTAGACATGACAACTTTTGCCTTAACCTTGAGAACTTTGCTTGAAGATTGACTCCCTTGGTCTCTTTGAATATCTTTCAGGCTACCACAAATGTAAGGATCTCCCCAACATTCATAAAGAAAAAAAATGAGCTTGCACTTGCATGCAAAGAGCTCCAGTTTTGGCCTTTATTTGGCCCCAAAAGCCCTTATTTAGCCAAAGTTAGGCCCTTTCAAAGTGGCTTTTAAAAAACTAGTTCAAAAATGAACTATTTCTTCTTTTTGAAGAAATCCCGCCCTTCAAACCCAAATTCAAGAGTCGGGTCCTTTCATCCATTTCAGAATGCAAATTTTATTTCAAGTTGCCTGACTAAGTGCCCTTCAATTCCCCTTGCACCCATTTAAAGCCCTTGTCAGCTTCATCCAACGATTTCTTTTGATCCAACGGTGCACATAATCAAAGCTCCATGTCATTGATCAATCTTGGGCCCCATCGGACGATCCTTGTTGCAACTGTGCACTGATCCGCAAACATCTCCAGTACGCTACTGCCGAACTCACTTGAAGGCGCGCAACCAGAATCGCGACCATCTCCATCTCTTTCTAATGACTCACGTGCAGCTTTCTCCTGTTCAGGTGTGTAATAGTAAATGCCTGACCCCTGTACTGTGTTCCAACGTCGCCTCCTTGGCGATTAAGTGCAGTTGGATCATGGCGCTCCCAGAAGACATCCGACAGGTTCTCGTAGCCAACCTGTTTCCGATCAAATTGCACTCGAACA
Organism: Diphasiastrum complanatum; assembly: GCA_029204225.1. NCBI lineage: Eukaryota > Viridiplantae > Streptophyta > Lycopodiopsida > Lycopodiales > Lycopodiaceae > Diphasiastrum > Diphasiastrum complanatum. Next base: position 35,731,323 of record CM055097.1, on the reverse strand, counting down.
ACTTCGGAATGGCCAGTATCACCGTTACAAACATCCCCATATGTAGGATTGTGAATTCTTTCTTGAGAATAGCCCACCTCCATTTTGGTTACCCCAGGCACTCTCTGGAAAGCAAGCTCCACACCCCAGAAGCATCCTGCTCCAAATTGAGCAAATTCCGGACCCTTTGCTACTGTGCTTGAGCTATCTGCATCTGTCTGTGCTGTTGCGGGGTTGACAAAACCCAGCCTGCTCAGCCATCCCCCTGGCTTCTTTGGCTTTATCCATCCACAAAACCGGAAAACATCAAAGCCATCAAGGATATTATGTGAATGAGATTAGATCTAGATTTTTCAAGATAGAGCACATGAAGAGAAAGATGATGATAATAAGGATTTATGCAGAGAATTATGGATTTGTTTGCTCAAGAAAGGAGGGTCAAAGCTGCGGCTGGTACAAAATCCCAATTGCCTGAGAGATGATGATGCATAGGCAGTGCACACAACTGCGCTCCACAGAGCCAACATGCATCACCTCTTCTGAGCACCTAGGCGCTGACATGCTCCAAACCTAGCGCTTCTACAACTTTGTGAATCTGTGCTCGATGCTCCACCTTGAACACTAACACATCTTCAAGCCTTCATGTTTCCTAGAAGCTTTCCTCCATATCCCCAAGTTGCACCAGCTCCATAACCTGCTGGACTTTCCCAGTTCCATATCTAGAAGCACCCCCATTTTGCATGTGCCTCTTTTGCCTGCAGGAGTCCCATAGCCTCCACTTGCAGCACCTTTATGGTAAGCGGATCCATTGAGCGCAATTTTTGCCATCTCCATCTGAATCCCTGCTGCTGCTGCCATATTCTCCTGCTGCTAACAACTTATGTCTACTGGAATGAACCCTGATTATTCCACCAGCTCCTTGCTCTCTTCTCTCTCTTCACCAATCTACCCTGCAAATCTAAATGTCAGAGAAACGATTAGAGAAACGAGGCAGATTTCTAATCTCCTCTTTGCAGCTTAGCTCATCCTTTGTAGCACTAGATCTTCTCACAAAGCTGCCACCGTTGTGAATAAAGATCAAACTTGAGAGCTGGCTAGGGACACCACCTGCACATGTTTTTTTTTCTCCTTGAATCAATCCCTTATGAATTGATTTCGTTCATTGAAGTACCTCTTTGTTCTCTTGAATCTTGAACCACGCTCTGATACCATGTTAGAAAACCGACTTGATCATCCAAGACAAGATTCCTATTGTTGTTAGACAATAGTCACACATGAGAGAGAATAACAATGATGAAGAGATGTACTCCAACTATGTCCCATTACAAATGAGGTAGGGCGCCAGCCTACATATATACTTTCTCTAAACTATGTGTAAGGTAAAAAGCATAAAGCAAATAGCAAAAGACAAAAAGCTAATTGCTATAATTACTACCTATATTGGGTAAACACCCAAGATGAGTTTCTAAGTGATAAAAGCAGATCCTATTCTAGTAGTAGTGCGCCCACCTACATGTATGACTAAAAAACGAATTTACTATGAATAGTAATGACCCTAAACACGAATTACTATAAATAGAAATGGCCCCTATAATAGCACGCAGGCATGGCCAAACTAACACTAATTAAAATCCCAAATGATAACATTAGGGGTACTAATGTAAACACTAACTCTAATAACTGGGGGCCCTGTCCTGCTGACAGGGTCCCTAGACTGTGTTAGGCCCGCCATGGCTATGGACCGTGCTGAGGCACACTACTCACACTGTCTTGCCCTGTTGGTCGTATACGCTGGACACGACCCTGACTGTGGTATCTGACCTCCTGTGTTCTCTAGGTTCGGCACTGGTCACGAGCTCGTAACACATCCACCCCTAGCTAGCACACATCCTGGCTGTGCACAAGCGCTCACCATCCACCTCCTAGGTAGATAGAATGAATGGTCAAGTGAGACCTCCTCTCCTTGTATACCTCCAAGGCAAGAGTCTCCTAGCCAAGCGCACATCCTAGATCACAACATGTGGCGACCATGCAGGTCCACGAGCCATTGGTCAAGTCAACAAGCCCAATTGGCGTTCAATTTCAAGTTGCGTTTGGGACCGAAGGGAGTTGGGTCCCTGGTGTAAAGCAGACTCAGGTGCACCAAGGTGCCCTGTAAGACTCCCTAAAGGTCCCAGAGCGAGTTAGGAAGTCAAGGACTGAACCTCCGACCTGTGGTGAGCCAGCCAAGTAGTCACAAGTCATGAGCTAGCTCTGGAGCTCGAGTCATGGCCTAGTCAGGAGCCAAGTTGATTCTGCCGCAGGGACGGCTCCCGGGACCCATGTCCGAGAGCCAGACTGATTCTCTGCCAGGCTTGCCAGGCTTAATCAGCAAAATAAAAACTAAGTCCAGAAAAGCGTGCTTTACCAGAAAGCACTATATTCCAGGACAGAGGGGGCGCGCCAAATCACACCAGAACTATAGGGGGAGTCCGGCGCAGACAAAAACTTGGGCAACTCAACCAGCGCCAAGAATCCAGTCGTCAGGTCTCAGCTCCCTCTACCAGTGCGAGCCAAGCACAATGCCCAGCACGTGTTGGTGGTCCCGAGACCAATCAGTCTATGTATGAATGTAACCTCTTCCAAATTCAATAAAGTTGATCCATGATTGCCATTTCGGTTTCGCTTCCGGGACTGGTCCAAGTGGAAGGACCCTTACTACAACCTTTTTGCATCGCTGGCGCCTAAGGGTCCATGTCACCGACGTGTGGCTCGCCGCTATGCCATTTGGTTAGTTTGGCGACCACTATGCCTTAGGTTTCATGTGTGGCTTGCCTTTGTTGGCTTTCAGGTTGGTTGGGATTCCAGCTTTCAGGTTGGTTGGAATTCCAGTTTTCTTATGTCTTAACGTTTTCTAAGTTGGCTTTTACGTAAGTGCATGATGGATGAATGTTAGACTTAAGCACGTGTTGGAAAAACCGCTCTAGTCCCAGCGCCCTTTGAGGCGTCGGCGCAACAGTCCCTAACATTCCCTCCCACAGTCCCACTTGAAAGACTTCTCTTCTAAGGAAGGAAATATGGAAATCTCAGTTCAAGGTCTCGTTCCTTTTCCTAAGTGTCCTCGTCTTCGGAGCTTCCTTTCCAACAAACCAAGTACTCAGTTAACTACTGGTTTCTGAGCCCAAAAACAATGGCTTGTGGTTCAGAAGGTACAAAGGATGGCAGGTCCTCAAGCTGAACTAGCTTATCCTGTAGAATCAACTCATCCTTTCCACCAAGTCATTCCATTAAACAACTAATGTGGAAAACTGGGTAAACCCTGATTCCTTGAGGAAGGTCTAGTTTATAGGCATTTCGATTGAGTTTCTTTACAATCCGAAAAGGCCTAGCATAATGAGGCCATACCTTAGGACATTTTCCAGTCTTTAGTACCTTAGAGTTCTTTGGGACTTACGCCCAATCTCCTTTCGCATAGACCCTAGGTTGTCGTTGGGCTCTATCCTAAGCCATTTTTGCGTTATCGCAAGCAACAAGCAGCATTTCTTGCATATCATTGCAGGAAATCAACCGCCGCTTTAACCTCGAGGCTTTTGAGGCCAACGCAGATTGGAGCTCTAGGTTGAAAATCGTACATGAAAGGGAATGGACTAAAACTCATCGCAGGATGCTTTGCGCTGTTATACGCAAACTCAATCATTGGAAGGTACCTTTCCAATCCGATTGTCTCCTGGAAACATATGCACAAAGCATATCTTCCATTGGCTGGTTCGTCCTTTTAGTCTGACCATCCGATTCAAGATGATCTGTAGACCCTAGACTTAAGGTGGTCTCCAATTTCTAAAAGACCGCTTGCCAAAACTTGCCAATGAACTTAGAATCTTGATCACTAACAATATCATTCGGCAAACCAAACAACCTAAACAAGTTTCCCACGAAAAGCTGAGCAAGTTTCGAAGCTTTCACAAACTGCCTGGTTGGAAAGAATTGTGCCATTTTGGTTAGTCTATCAACTATAACCCAAATAGCATCATTTTGTTTCCCCGTCTGAGGTAGCCCAACCAAAAATCCACGGAAATACTTTCCCATTTTCTTTTAGGTATTTCCAAAGGAAGTAACAAACCAGCCTTAAGTCTTTCAACTTTATTTACTTGGCATTGTTCACATTTGCGAACGTATGCCTCCACTTGACCTTTTAGATTTGGCCAATAAAAGTTCCTTTTTATTAGGTCAAGCTTTCTTTGTGAGCCAAGGTGCCCCACACACGGGCTGTCATGACATTCATGCAAGATTTTGGGCCCTTATATGATCATTTTCTGGCGCACACAGTATTCCATTATGGAAAAGTAACCCATTCCTTATGGAATAGTCCCTTGATATCTGATCCTGAGGAGAAATCTTGGAATCCTGCATTTCAAGGTCACCACTAGATCTAAAAGTACCTGCGAGGACGTCTAGCCAAATACGACCGAAGTACCTATCAATCTTACACAAATCTCTTAAGGACAAATATATCTTAGATTGGATCTCAGAAAAGATCAACCGATTAACCTCTGCAATCCAACTTAAGGCATCCGCGACATTATTAGATGTACCCTTCCGATACGCATTTCAGACCATCTGGCTTTATGACCCCTAAGGTCAACCACATCATTAATGTACTTTAATGCTTGATGGTCAGTTACTATGATAAATTTGGATCCATATAAATAATGTCAGCAATCCACACTATGTAAAATAGGCATTGTAGAGACACAGTATTTGAGGTTCTCAAAACTGTGTCTTCAGTCCAAGTAACCAAAGGAGTGTATTTACTGTGTTGGCTAGTTCTTTTTGCCCCTTTGAGGACATTCGTCAAAGGTAATGCAATTATTGCATAACCCATGATAAATCTATGAATAAACCCCGTAAAGCCCAAAAAGGACTTGACCTCCCGGATGGTTTGTGGCATTGGCCATTCACATACTTGATGGATCTTATTAGGGTCAATTTCCAACCCATGGTCTAAAATAACGTGACCGAGATAAACCAATCCCTTCTAGAAGACACATTTGCATTCCTTGAGAAAGAGCTTCTCCTGTCTAAGTTACTTTAAGCCAGTTTTAAGATGCTCCTCTAAGGTTTTACTATAGATGAGAATATCATCCAAGTGAACTTTCCCAAACAAGTGAGAAGATCGTTCATCATCTGTTGGAGAGTTGCAAGAGCCTTTTTCAAGCCAGATCGTAAAACCAGAAATTCATGATGGCCATACTAAGTCTCCTAAAGGTTTCGCCTTCCAGCTATTTTTGTTCTTTTAGGTTGTTAGACATTAATGTAATTTGCATGTTATAACTTTGTAAATTGCATACCTCATAATAAGTGAAATCCTTCAACCAGCACATGCATGAATCACAATCCACAATATTCATGCATTCAACCGTTTCTAAAGCAGAAAGCATATAAGGGAAAAAAATATCCACATTTCCATTCAATTTGAAGAGTGAGCCATTATGCAAAAATGACAAACTGTGAGTTACATAGTTTTTGTTTAACGACTCATTCATCTCATAGAACCACTCCTTACCAAGTATAACATCTACTTTATCTAGATTCATAATATGAAAGGCTTGTATTTGAATCGGTAGATGATGGACTATCCGATCCCATACTTGGCTTTCCACTCTCATGGCCAGCTTTACAACATAGCGGTGGACACTTTGCTTTGTTTCCACCTTTAGCTTCTACAACAAATTAGAGTTATAAAGTTGTGCATCATCAAAGAAAACTGTTACGGCTTGGCCACCAACGACTCCATTCATCAGCAAAGCAAGAATATACCTCTCGAAATTTTTGCAAGTACTGATCAAGGGGCTGGTCCCCCACTTCCCACAACCTCGTCGGAAGAATCGTGCATGAAAAAATGTGAGTTCCACCAATCAACCCACGACGTGATCACTTCAGGGGCTCTGTCTTTCTTTTCCCCTGTAAAGATTTCACGTGTAAACAAGGGTTCGTGTAGTAGTTGCCTTAACTGCATTAGCTCCCTCAATTCCTGCTAATCCTTTGCAATCTTGCTTGCGTATTGACAATCTGTTGTTATAGATTGTTGATAGCCGACAACAAAGTATCGGAATCTAAGGAAGACGCGGCTGCCATAGCCTCAACAGTAGGAGATGTAGGCTGAGTGGAGGGGCTAGGATCCATGTAATGACAAAGGAAGAGGACAAACAACGAGTAGAGAAAAAGAAGACTCTTACAACTCCAAGAGAAGAACTCACAAAATCAAGCTTGATGTCTACACACAATGAAAGTGGTATTGTCCATGGCTACCACTAAGATTTGAATTCAACCAAGAAAGAGATGTGAGAATAGGTTGCAATCCACCACCCACTTCCTCGTTACATAGAACCATTTGCATGGGGATGTACCTCTCCCTCATGCAAACAATTTCCCTGCCATATGGTTGCCTCCCTTTCCATGTAAGCGCCACGCAGGCAGGAAGAGGAGGTGGCAGCTTACTAGTCCGCCACCCCACCCTGCGGCCAACGACCTGCAACCACGGCGGGCGCCACCACCACGTGGACAGCGCACGCTGCACGGACCGCACAAGTCCCACCTGCAGGCACACACAGTCAGTGCACGCCGCCAGCTACCTCCACCCGCGAGCGCTGCTGGCGTGCTACAACTATAACTGTTTTTTCTTTTTTAAACCAAGGAAAAAAAACTAAAAAAGCCGAGTCCAGGCTTTTGCAACAAAACCAAAATCAGACTGCTTCATACTTACAGTTTGCCATAACGATCAACCTGTACACGAAATACGGTGGCTCTCATACCAAATGTTATGACCTACTTTACCGCAAACCGCCAGGTGCTGGTTACCCACAAGGAACCGAATCCACATCCACCTTCTCCTAGGTAGAGACAATGAGTGGTCAAGTGTTGACCTCCTCTCCAAGCCAAGCGCACATCCTAGATCACGACATGTAGGTCCACGAGTCACTGGTCAAGTCAACAGGCCCAGTCGACGTTAGGATTGGGACCCAAGGGAGTTGGGTCCCTAACAATTATTCACAGGTTTTGTTCTGGATTAATGCTTTTGTGGCTCGTTGTTAAGATTTCATGGTTTTTATCTATCCCTAAAGGCATCCCTTTGGAAACACTAAATCCACACAAAAAAAATTCAAGTTTTTTTAACTATAAAAAACAGTACATACAAAAAAAAAATTCAAGCCTCATTCCAGAATGTGAAACTATGCACTCCACCAAGTTAAGTGGTTTTGGATCATTCCAGGTCAGAAAAGTCAACTGCATTTGAATCCATTGCTGACTAATCCAACTTTCTGATTTTCGTAAATTTGAGTCATTGACCACATGCAGTAACTTTTACAGAGGAGGAAGTTCCTAACAGAACTTGTACAACATTTGCAAATGTCTCTCCATAAGAATCTTCCTAACTGCAGAACTATGGGAAGACTGATGCAGGTGCTCAAGTCACAAAACAAGCAACAAAACAGAAGCTATGTAAAATCTAACACAAACATAGCATAAGGATCGCAGTTGAAATATCTATAAGACATCCTCCACTTGCATAGAAAGCCTCCAAAAGCCCAGAGAAGGACACGCAACATCCAACAGCCTAATTGAAGCCTTGATACATAGGTTGCATGACCACCCCAAACATTTAGGTGTCTTTAGAACATCAGAGCAAGTTTAAAGCTTTCCAGAAGAATATTCTGATTAGATACTTACTGAACTCGACCTGTAAGCTCAAAAATTGCATTAAGATTTAAAAAATGTGACATCAGTAGATCAAGATAAGATTTTTGCACTCACTCTGCTGCCTGTTGCTTCAAATTCCTTCATTGTGCGATAAGCTATTCGGTCATACTCCTCATGAGCCTCCTGAGCAATATTTCGTAGGTATTGTGATCTTTCATCTACAAAATCAGACATTCGTGCTTTACCCACTTGTATTTGCAGCATTTCCACCAGCATTTTCTGAACCTTAGAATCACCTCCCATGGCATCGCTCTGGGATGAGCCAGGGTTGTAACCACAAGAAACTGTCATGCAGGCAAGCTTCCTTGAGTTCAACAAGGATTGATGCGTATGAAAATAACCAATAGCTCTAGACTTTGGCAAAGAGTCCAAAATAGACCGTGAAGTTCTCCATGATGACTGTAATGTTGAACATTTACGCTCAAACAGACAGTAGTTGCCGAATCTCATTGTCATTTCCTGGTTCAATTTTCTATGGGTACCATAGATTTCTCGACAAGTCACATGTGGAGATTTACAGCTTGGCCCTTGTAAATCTAAGAATCTTCCACACTTTGCACCCGTTACAATGTCCAAGGAACTCGTCATCCCAATGTTTACAGCTGCTACTTGTTCGACTTCTGTTCAAACACCTAAACAAGTGGCATCAAGAATCAGAGGGACAGTCATGCAACTTCGAGAAAGCAAGCTTTACAAAAAAGTGTGCATAACCAGTGAAACGGTAAAAGTCAGCAAGAGGACGACAGAGGTGTATTAAAACTTCATAACAGTTTCAAACATTTCACTTTTATCAAAATGAGCAACCTGTTCAACACAATCGTCAGCACTTAGTCTACCCTATTCCAAGCAGCCTTCTGTGAATCGTTCACATGAATACCAACCTCATGGTGTGCAAATAAAAGTGCTGATAATTTTGACAAATCAAAAATAGCTCATTATCAACAACACAGAATTGTCATATTTCATTAAATAGATAGCTAGAAGGACTACTGACTGAGACAACAGCATTGTCAGCAAGCTGCTTGAAGATCATGTATACATTAATTGGGGATTGAAGGAAAATAGTTAAAGGTACAAAAATATTGAGATGACTAACTACATGGACTCAGCTATTTTATTCTATCTTAATTCTACAGTAGGCTCTCATTAATCTGTCAGGTGGAAAGAGATATAGTAGGATGATGTCCACAATAAGAAAAGCTTGACTGACGAGGTTCTGTGGGTGACAAGTTGGATAAAAGCTTCAATGATCTTACAAACAGTTACATAGTTTGCAAGCTTTCTTGCTCTAAGACCTTATATCAAACTAACCAAAATTCAATTATGTTGCTCAAACTGGTGCATAAAGTTCTCTTTATCTGATTTAAAAATGAGATTGTTATCTTTCTTCAATATTGCTCCTACTGTTGCCAAGAAAATGTATATTCTAAATCAAGGCTGACCAAGAAAAAATGTTGTCTGCAACAAGAGCCATGACGTCTCAAACTGTCTTGTAGAAGTCATTGTTGTTGGCCATGCAAGTGCCACCAAACTCGTTAGAAAAAGGAAGAACACTCCTTCCATCATCATGAATACTTCTTTGACACACTCACAATTGCCTATCTTTGCACTTACTATCTACTTCATGAACAAGGCTTCTCTTAACAAAGATACATTCCAATCATCACCTAGCAGAGGTTGAAGCAAGATAAACAGGAAGACAGGTCCAAAAACCTGTGGTAAACAATGAAGCTTTTTCATAGAATTTGTTGATGAAACATTACAAGCAATTTCCACTGATTTTCTTTCTAGATATACTAGAATTATAGCTTGTCAGAAAGTGTATGGTTCAAAAGCCCAAAAGCAATCCACAACCGCTCCAAAGGTAGGAGATTTTTATAGATACTCCCCTTCAATATTTGAAGAGCATTACAATTTCAAGACCATTTCATGAGCAAAACCTGCAAAATTTTCCTAGATGCTTCAATCCTTAAAGGAAGACAACTCCCACTGTCTCTCATATTTGTGTATCCACTCAGCCTATAATAAAATCAGGGCTACTATCACACAAATCTCCCTCTATCACATAATCTAATGCTCCAACCTGCACATTTCCAAAAATCTTGTCATCAACTTTCTTGTTGCCTTCTTGCAGCCACTTCACATTTCCAAAAATCATCAAACCAGGGCCTCAAAACGAGATGCCATTGCATGAAACCTCCATTTTAAGCACTCTTTGCTTGATGCGATGCCCTTTGACATTCCAGAATGCAGCCACCAATACTGCCCCTCACCTAATTTCTTGCTCCACCTAATCCAAATTATTACGAACTCTCACAATAGCCCAATTGTAGAATGTTCTCTCTCTCTCTCTCTCTCTCTCTCTCTCTCTCTCTCTCTCTCTCTCTCTCTCTCTCTCTCTCATGGTTCACTTTAAGAAAGATATTAAAGGAGATGGACTTCAAACTTGGGCAAATCCAAAAAAATGGGCAACGCTCTTCATTGAAAGAAGGATGTGATGAACACGAATCCAAATACCAATCCCATTGCGAAATGCCTAGCCTAATTGGGTGAACCACTAAGAGCTCTTAGCAATCAAGTCCGCAACTAATCCAAAAAACTTAAAGTTTTAACCAAGGCCTATAGCACTACCAATATAACCATAGTCTGTACATTCCCAAGTGTTTGTGTCCCACATGTCCAATCTAGGTGCCCAATACCTCAAATTACCACTCAATCAAGGCCTGAATCCCAAGTGCAGGTCCATATTAGAGCCTAAACTGATGCACTTTCCTTAACCCAAAGTTAGAAACAAAGAAATCCTAGCCAGTCAGAGCTACTTCTTTGGGATTTAAAGCTACTATTCAATTCCATCCTGTAGTCATGCCTCCACCAATATGATTGGAGGTTAAGCAATTAGGTGTTGTAGAATTTAAGTATAGTGGCTCATATTTGGCATGAATCCACATTAAATTTACTAGTCTACGCATTGAACTCAACACCATACCCTAGAGCCAAACCATGCTCACCTGAAATTCTAGAAGTCTACACCAACATCCTCAATCCAACTACTCATGGCATCTGGTTCCCACGAGGTCCATCCCATTATAGAAACATCTAACCTAATGTGGATGATTATGCACTAATTCAAGCCTTGATAATGAGCTCTAGTAGAATGATGGTAGGACTCTCTTTTACAGCCACGTCACATATGACCTATGATAAGTGCTATAGTGTGGTCAACTCCCACATGCATGTCGAATCTTATTTCCAAAGGAAAACATTGAAATACTCCCACATGCATGTCCAATCTTATTTCCAAAAGAAAACATTGAATTCCTAACTCCAGTCAGACTCATAACTACAGCTGATCTGAGCTATCCCTAAAATCTTTAGAGATTCCCTCTCCTCGATTTTAAACATTGATTGATCTCTAGTAGCGGCAGCAACTGCCGGAGGCACAAATTCCTGATTACCGCCTGTGCACAGCTAATTTCATGCTCTCTTCTATTGGTATCTTACAATCGTATTATTAAGAACGTTCTACATATTTCACACTACTTCAATCACAGGTCTGAAATCTAAAACTTCAGAAAAAAGGATCTACGTGACAAAAAAGGACTGGATCAGAAGACACTCGATAATAATGTGTCCAAAGCATCTACAAAGACGAAATCGCTCTAAAATCCATTAGCCGTATCAACAGTGAAACATCATACTCAACGCGCAAAAAACTAGAGCCTGGACTGAAGGAAAAAACTTGAAAAGTAAGCAGAGCAAACAGTGGTAAGGAAGATCAAAGTTTAGAGCAGAATTGCAAGCAGCTTCACCTACCTCGCTCCAGGTCAACCTTTGGAGATATCCCTGATATCTTCAATCAACCCTCGCTCAAATCTTCCAAACCCTTCATACCTGCACCGTGCACACAACGCACAGCAAAACCACCTGCGCTCTTCTTCTGACTGCTCGGCAGACACAGGCTAACAGAGAGCTTGCCCGAGGGGGTGCCAGGAAAGAAAACGAAAAGACGCGAGTCTACGATCGTCTCATCAATCGTGTTGCTTCTTCCTTTCCTTCTCTTCTCCTCTGAGCTCTCTCTCTCTGCTTTTTTCTCGTTTCTGCTTCTTTTAATGCAAAATCTTTGTCGATTGAATCTCGCCTTTTCTTCTAATCAAAATACGTAAATGTATGTAATGTGGTTTTGTTTTTGGCGTGGACGGCAAGCGTCTGACCACGTGGGCTTCCAGGGTAGGACCCGCCGGCCGCCAGAACCCCCCAAACCGCGCCTCCAGGCTCTAACTCCCAATAGAAGCCCTCGAGCACACGACATTCTCCTCAATAACAATTTTAAAGTTTTATCCCCGCAATTTGGCCCAACACGTTTGCTTAATGAGCTAAGGGCAATGAGTCAATTTGCAGGGTCCTTTCATTTGTCACCCATTTTTTGAACTTTGGCACGTGAGTTAATAAGCAATGAACCACCCCTCTCCAAAACTTGGCAGGCAAGTGCTTAATGAAAGGTCTCAATTTCATTGGCCAAAGTCAGGTCCATTTTGCTTAGGTTGCTCTTGGCAACTCAACATGCTAGACAATGTCCCTAGGTTTAAGAACTACGCTTGAGTTGCACTGACATGGCAAGGGTACCATGCCGCATCATTTGACACATGGTGGCAACTCTACTTCAGTTTGAAAGATGAGGGCGGATGGACCTATGGCATCGGTATCTATGAAAAATTCAAATTAGAAAATCGAAAACATATCTATATTTTTGTACAGAAAACTCCTACCATCATGTATTATGGCACAAGTCTTCACCCACATGCCCACAAAAAATAACACATTATACTCAGTGATAAGCAATATATAATCCATCATGCATAACGCTAACTAATAGACTAAAACCAAAATAAGCAATATACGATTTACATTACATAAAATTTGGGACCCAAACAACGAGTCGCGGATCAATTATGGCACTTGAAGTTTTTGCCTATGTGCTCTTAATAAAATAGCACATGAAGCTCAATAAAAAGCAAACTACAATCCATTACAAATAAGGCAAACTAACAACTTAAACTAGTGTATCAAATGAGAAAAATAAGCGAGATATATAATCCATTAAGTAATAGGTGATGGCCATCAAGAGGGCACCTATAATCAAGGACCCAAGTGACGAGTGTTGAAGGCTAGAAGGTGCTCATGGACTAGATTATATGTGCTAATGCCCCCCCCCCCCCCCCCCCCCCCCGACCAATGGAGCATTATTGCACATAATTGCCTTTTGCAATATTTTTATATTAACTTTTGTATTTTGTTAGTAAACAGTAGTTCTATTCAGAATTTTTTTTTTTTCATTTTTCATGTGGCAGATGTTTATGTTTCCATTTGTAATGTAATTCATTATGGAAAGCATAGGCTTGAAGGCTATTTAAATCGGGAGCATCGATCAAGTTGTAACATAGCATAAACTGGCAAAATTTTTGGGGCCCCAAAAAGGCCTAAAAATCATGCCAATGACAACTATGTATAAGGCAAACGGTTGGCCTAAAACTAGTGTAGGGAGAGTGTCAAAATTTTAAATAGCAGCCACGTCATACTTCATGTTATAAACTTTTTTTTTTTAAATCAATAAAATTTTTGGTATTGCAATTTTTTTGATCTTGTCTCACACAAACTCAATATTATGTGATGAAGTCCGTTAATGAAGTTTTCAAAAAAATAATTTAAAAAAAAAATCTCTTCAAGTTTCACAACGGGCTCACTTTAGTAAATGAGAGATGTCTTTTAGTCTATTTCCTGATCATTTTTTGTCATGGAGCAGGCAATGTCCTGTTATATTCATGTTGCCTTTTATCCTGCTTGGATTCTGGGTTTTTTTTCTTTTCTATTATTTTATGTCTTGCCATGTATAATTATAGTTAGGCTCTGTTTGTTTGCCATCTTTTTTTAGGTCATGTTTTATATAATGTGATGCGATTGTCATGTCTCTCTAGTTTGGATCCTCATAGGAACTTGATGCTCCATAAAAGATTAAAAAAACCTTTTTGTTGCTCACATCTATGGGATTTTGCCAGACATCAAGCAATTTGCATATGTTTGTGGATGGATGGAATCTATGCTATGAAGCAACTATTCTCTGGATGGGATGGGATCCCAATTTGATTTTTGCAAAGCTACATGTGTTTTTGGCTTCTTCTTCTTTTTGTCTTGGTTTATTATCTAGCTCAAGCTTAGAATGTGTCTCTTTTGGTTAAGTTATGAATAATGTAGTTTGTGCTTTAGAATTTGCATATTAATTTCCATTATTGCCTTTGCTTGGATTAAATGTTAGTGACAATTGTTTAAGATCTTTTCTTGTCATTCGTATGTTATTGACCTTTTTACTCTATTTAATCGTTCTTGTTGTATTTTATGCCATAATTTTTTTCTTCTTCATTCTTTCAGTTAGTCTACATTTAACTGGGTATAATGTTGCACTCTTTTATATTCTGGAGTTGATAGTGTAATAAATGTGATTTGTTCTTGCCTTTGTTATTTGGTTTAAATGTAAAATACCTCTTTTTCATTTAAGTTATGAATGAATTTAGTTTATGCTTTAATGAGTACTTAATTTTTTTTAACTTTGCCTAGATTGCATGTTAGTAACTGATTTTCAGCTTGTTTTATTGTCCTTTGTATGTTTTTTTGGTGATTTTACCAATTTAATTTGGGATTGTTGTAGTTTGAGCTTTAGTTTATGCCTTACATATTTCTTTCTTAGTGCTTTCGCTTAGTTTGCAATTTAGTTGCATGTTTTTTCTTTTGTTTATTTAGTTTAGGTGTAGGATGACTTTTTGGGCTAAACTATAAATGGTGATGTTTGCCATTTACGAACTAAAATGGCAAGCTTGCATTGGGAAATGAGTTTCAAAGACAAAAATCTCACAAGTATTTAACACATTTGTAGTTCTATACCTAGTGACCATGTTGCAAGGGATTATTGGCTTGGTTTTTTCTTTTTCTACAAGTATACAGACTTTTACATGGTTCAAAAAAAAGAGGCGTATTCTAAATAACTTTTTCTATTAGTGCTTATTCTCAAAAACTACAATGATTCGTAGGAAGGAAAAAAAGGGTGCTTCAAGACGCATTGCTAGAAAACGAGTCCTACTTCCATGTAGGTTTGAGGCACGCCTCTTTGCACATATGTACAAATTGGCTCTTCAAGGTGTAATTACAAAATGCATTAAGTATATTGATTATTTTTAGGGTGCTTCAAGATGCATTGCTAGAAAACGAGTCTTACTTCCATGTAGGTTTGTGGCACACCTCTTTGCGCACATGTACAAATTGGCTCTTCAAGGTGTAATTACAAAATGTATTAGGTATAGTGATTATTTTTATTACAAGGACAAAATTACAAAAGCAAGGATCCACATTCCCCATTTTTGTTTCTTGAAATATGAATGGAGGGGCACTACTACACATATTGTCTCCATTTTGTCAGTCTGTTACGATCCTAAGATGATTCACTTTCATCTTCTCCGATGCTTTAATTCTAATACATATCCACAAGCTGGTTTTCATTATTTGTATTATTTATCTTACATGTATGTTGGCATATCTCTTGCATACAAATTTTTTTTTGTCAATGTATGCTTTAGGTTCATGCTTCAAATACTATAGATGACAACACATGTAGCAAAAAGAATTTGCATAACAAACATTGATGCTAATACTCTCTAGTGCGAAAATCTCAAGAAAATGCACAAGATAACATCTCTAAAAAAAAAATTGAAATTATATGTAGTCATTTCCAAGCATTCATGTTTGTACAAGATAGATGTGAACAAACATATTGGCTGCACAAGTGAAAATTTTAGCAAATAGATGACAAGAATTAATTCCTCTTAACAATGAATAGACAATCTCAATTTCACCAATAACTGATTGCTTTTAACAACAAATAGGCCATCTCCATCATGCAAAGATATTCATGCATAAACTATCAAATATGTATACTTGATTGAACAATTGAAAATTTTGTTGTGCTCCTTAGAAATTGAGCTTGTTGTTGATTGAAAAATACACTAGATATTAATAAATTCGTCCATGCTTTACAATGTTGTTGTTTTCTTCCATCAATAGGCTTTAATTTATTTGTCCTAAAACTTAGCTCCTGTCTTTTATTTTGCTTGTGGAGCATTCTTATGTTGACCCCTCTTTGTGTTATTGACAAATGTATGTGGAATTTCTATGTGCATGTCAATTTATTTCACTTTTACGTTGTTGTATGCATGTTCTAGACGCTTCCACATGTCATTTTGAAGTCCTTGTCTAGCATCCTTATGTTGTCCCCTCTAAGTGTGTTGAATAAATGTATTCAACATTTCTATGTGCATGCCAATGTATCTTACTTCTAGACTACATTGTTGTTCTATAAGCTTCCGCGTGTCATTTAAGTCAATGTCTATTTGATATTAAAGACATTCCTACCCTTTGTATGACATTTTTGATTGGCTTAAAAAGACTCTCTTACACATTTTCATGTCTTCCCCCTTTAACTTAAAGGAGCTTTATCGAGACACATGAAAATAGTTGTCTCCATCATGCTTGAGTTGCTTCTACTACAAAGAGTATCCTTGCCTTGTCCTCCCTCCTAAAATGTTTTGAGGCTGATACCTCATGTGCTCTTGAGCTATTTCTTATCTATGGATTACTAGACCTTTGTGGGAAACACATCCGTAATGCTCCTTGATGAATCAAGGATTGGGATTCAACAAATATGAGCCCTTATTGGCCTACTATCCTTATTAATTACTTTGGAGGGCCTAAAGAGAGAATCGCCTTGTTCTTAAGGCTAATAACTCCTTTTGGGCCTACAAAGCTTACAATGGATATTATATTGCCTTGACAAGCACTGATGTACTAGAAGTACATGACAACGGATTCTTAAGTATGTGATGGGTATTTCGAAGTTGTTCTACTCCCGCGTTACTAACCTTGTGAAACTTGAAGGCTATGTTGATGCAGATTGGGGCGGTAATATGGATGATAGATGCTCTACATTAGGGTATGTGTTTCCACATTGGCAATGGTTGTTTTTCAGGGTCTGACAAAAAGCAAAATAATATATTAGCTCTGTCTACCACAGAAGCAGAATATAAAGCCTTAGGAAGTGTTGTACATGAAGCTATTTGGTTAAGATAGTTGATTGCAGAGATTGAATTTTAGCAGGATTTTGGGAGTATTATATTTTGCGATAGTCAAAGCGGGATACAGCTTGTGAAGAATCATGTTTATCATGCTAGAACTAAGCACATAGAAATTAAATATCATGTTGCACATGAACGTGTGCTTAGTAGTGATGTTAAAATTGTACATTGTAATATTGTAGGTCAAATAGCAGATGTTCTTACGAAACCCTTGAGTAAGGACAAGTTTGAAATGCTTAGAGGTAAGCGTTTTGTATATGACATTGAGAACATATTTAAGCTTTAGGGAGAGTGTTAGAAATAAAAACTTAAGTTTGTCATGCATCTTAAAAACTTTACAAAACCCGAAACATAGAAGGCTCAAGTTTTTCCAGAAGATCGTAAAATCCAGTATCGGATTTTTCTGACCCAATATCAACAAGCCTAACAAACAGAGATTTTTCGACCCTGGATCGGATCGGATCGAGGCAAAACTTTTTAGACGTCCTTGACCCTAGATCGGGTTGAATCGGGTCTAATTTTTCTGACCTTGAAAAATCCGACCCTGACTATATTTTTGACCCAGGATAAAAATCGATCCTTTGTATATTTTTGATACTTTGTAAAGTTTGATATTATCGGCCGACCCAACGACTTCGCGTTGACAGTCTGCCTACATTTTGTACATGCAGCTATAGTTCTGAGATGGTTGTAATAACTATAGAAAATATCAGTTATAGATATTTTGAGTAGTATATCAAGATAAGTATCTTCATCAGAAAACTGTTTCTGATCTTCTAATATCTACAACATCTGATAATTGTTTCTATCAATTCATTCAGATAGTTCTGTTGCATGTGTTATCACGATCAGAGTTCTCATTCTGTAGCCTGTTGAAGTTTTCACTTCATGCGAATGTACTCTTTGTGGATATTAATCAGCGTACATTTTGTCTCCACTCAGTTGTTGTTCCATTGCGCATTGTATATTCCTTCATTTTGACCATTATGCTACTAATTGTGGCACTTCCGATCCTACTTCCCACTAGCTCAAGCTTCTACTCACAAACTCATGATTTCCAACATGGTATCAGAGCGGCCAGTTTAGTAATCTTTATCTGCGGATTATCAGGACTTGTCTCTACCAAGTCGTTGCTCTAGCGCGCGCGTAGCCAACAGTATTCTGAAATCGTTGTATCTACCAACGATCTCACTCAACGACCTTCTAGTTCTTCTGTCAGCGAGAGACTCGATGGAAGTAACTACCATCTCTGGAAGCTCAAAATGAAGATCATACTATTAGCCAAGGAACGTGGGACATCATTGATGGCACAGAGGTTAAACTAGAGGGTGATGCAGCCACTATCACCAAATAAAGACTGGAAGATGGCAAGGCATTTACCTACATCACTCTCAACATCAGAGACACTCAAATCATTCACATAAATGTTGTTCAGACTGCTAAGGATGCATGGAAAAAATTGGGTCTTGTCAATTTCGACCCAGGAGCACCTCACTCTTTCAAGTGTTATTTCGATGCTTCTACAAGAGGAAGTTAGAAAATTTGCAACCTTCTCATGCTCAAGGTCGGATCCCCAAGCTCTATATTCAAAAAATCAGAAGTTTAGATCAAACAGATCTACATAGTCAGATTATCTTGACAAAAAGAACAACATGCTGGATTTTCACTCTGGGTCAAATTTTTCCTCAAGGTCGAATTCTGGTCCAGGGTCGAATTCAGATTCTTCATCACTCCAGCTAAAGTAGAACCTATTTTTCCTGCAAGTACTGTAAGAGAACTGGCCATCTTATCAAGGATTGCAGAACTTTAAAATTCAACAGTGAAAAGAAGAAGCAGTTCCAACAACAAGCAAATTTT
Source organism: Diphasiastrum complanatum (assembly GCA_029204225.1). Lineage (NCBI taxonomy): Eukaryota > Viridiplantae > Streptophyta > Lycopodiopsida > Lycopodiales > Lycopodiaceae > Diphasiastrum > Diphasiastrum complanatum. Next base: position 35,712,577 of record CM055097.1, on the reverse strand, counting down.
GCTTCAGCTAGTTTTTCAATCCAACAACAAAATGAAGATGAAACACCCTTCTTGACCAAGGTCGGAGAAAATTAGGATATCGATTCCTGGTATCTAGACTTAGGAGCAACTCAACATATGACTTACAATAAGGACTAGTTCAAAGAAGATCAATCATACAACCACTCTCAAATCGTACAACTTGGTGACAACTCAAAACATACTATGGAGGGTGAAGGAAGAGTCAAGGTCAAATTTTAAAGGGGTGAAGTCAAGTTGTTGACCAACATTCTCCATGTTCCAAATCTGACCAAAAATCTACTCTCAGTTAGCAGAATTACAGATTTGGGTCGGTGTTATGTACCCATAAGGGCACGCAACAGAAAACTTGAGGTGACGGTCTTAGTTATGGGACAAAACACTGATCTAGAGCTATAGGTCTTTTGGGTGCCATGTGTCAATGTCTTATTGGTGCGCGGTGACTCATTGTTATGGACCCGCATCAGTGTGCACAACTGTCGTAGGTCGTTGGTCATGTTTGACTCCTACGGACGGAGATGACCCACCTGGACTATGTATATAGAGATGGATCTCCATGAGCTTGGTATTCATTCTCTCCTGGAGATTGAAGAGCTCTTCCACTGGTGGTCAGGTCAGGACAAATATCTAGGCCTCAAGATGTAGGTAGGCGAGGGTCGAGGGTAAGGCATGGTGGTATGGGACACCATGGCTTACAAGAGATCCGAGCTTGTTGGATGGTGGTATATAGCTCCAGTGCATGGGGGTGAGGTGGCAGTACCTCTATGGTTGGGTGGTAACGTAGCGTTCATCACTTGATTGTGCTTTAGCAATGTCTGGCACGACGATGAGGATTCTAACATTTGGTATCAGCGCCACCGATCATTGTGTATAGGGTGCAATCACTCTAACTTATGTTTTTGGGCTGATGTTTTCTGAAGACTTAGTTGTATTTGTTGAATCAAACTGAACAATTTTGCTCTTTGGTTCATCTCAGACCGAGGTCGTTTTAATAGAAAACGAGCCACATTTGCTAGATATGGTGGAAGTTTGTCAGTGTTTTGACTTTTTTACGGTTTTTGAAATTTTTAGAAACCGATTTTATTTTTTGGCCTTGGCCTAGATGGGTGGTTTTGCTCCACAGGTGTCCTTTTGGTTGTTTTGCAATAGGATCTAGTTAGATCCTCATAAGTCAATCATTACAATCGGAAGGTGGAACTACTTCTTGTATTTTCTCAAGTTTTGTGGATGTTATTGCATGTTACGTCCAGGTGGTGGAATTGATCTCCAAGTAGGTGGCTTCTCTGAATTTGGTGTACTTTGAGCCTAAAGATCATAATTATGGATTTTATCCATACTTTTTGGTGGAAATCAAAGGATTTTTGATGATATTAGTGAATTTTCACCTAGAATTGAAGTTTTTTGCTTGAAATTGATCATAGGTACTGATGTAGTACGTTTTCCAGATTGTACTTGCTGTTTTACAGTCATTAATGATTGGATCTAATGATTGCATGATGTTGGACCATTAGATAGTGATTTTGGACCAAAAATTGGGGTTTTTGGACCATAAATGGGCTATAGAAACCATGTTTGACTAGAATCAAAATTTTAGCACTTGCATGCAATGGATTTACAGGGATTTGGATCTGATTGCACTTATTTGTGGATTTTCCCCACAAATTTTGGTCAAAATTGGTCAAAAAACAAGGTTTTTTGATGTTTTTTGGATTAATTTTTGGGTAGATCTCAAAATTCTCAGCTAAGACTTGGTATGAACGTTTTCAGAGATGTAATGAAGCTTTCCCAGAGCTGTCATGAAGTTTCGTAGGGATTAGACACCATTAGGGGGCTCAAAACACCAAAAATTAGTGTATTTTTGGTGATTTTTGAGCATGAATACCTCTCATTTGGGGGTCTGAACCTGTTGGTTCTTGTTATAAGGTTAAAGATATGATGGATTGAATCTATTTTGAGCCATCATGCATCCAATTTGGATAGGTGAGCATTAGACACCATCATGTTGAAGTTTTAATTGTTGAAGGAGCCCAAAAATGCATTTTTTGCATGATCTGAGCTTATGATTGCTTGATGGACCTGTTAGAAGCTTCTATGCCTCTCTAATGAACCTTAGTAGAGTGCTTGTAACCTCTGATCCAAGGCTTATTGGGCTGGAGTTGAATTTTTGATGATTTCTCTCTCCAAAAGTGCGCCCTCCTACCTGTCTTTTGTGCATTTATTGCTCGCACGTGTGAAGCCTAGGTGCCAGGGTGATGTGGAAAGTGCCTTGTAGACCCACTCTCCCTCCTGTGCTTTACAAGGACTGTGAAAATTGTCAACATTTCCTAGCTAGTTTGAGGCCTAAATTGGCAATGTTTGTACATAGTTTTGGATCTAACCTTTCACACGTGTGAAAGAGGCCTAGATACTTTTATTTTAGTATATATTTCATGTTGAAGAAGTCTCAAACTTCAGGACCTTCAAAATGACACCAAAATCATGTTATTTGGACATATAGGCCAAAATTGGCTATTTTAGGTTACTGGTGCCCTGAAATTGGGTCCTAAGTTCTAGAGAGAGGAGAGAGAGTCATCTCTCTCAACTATATTAGGCTGAAATTCATGGAGAACAGGTTGGAGAAACTTTTTGTATTGTTGAGAGAGATCAATAGATCATTGTCACAGTTTCTTCCTTTATTGAGAGCATTGCTTTGTGTATTGTCTTCCAGCTTTTGTGTATGATCTTAAGAGGTTTCCAAAAGTGGTAGGTTGCTGTTGGGAGCCTTGTTTGCTGCTATTTTTGGCTGCCATCAGTACCTATTATTAGTTTCTTTTGTCTCTTGAATGCTTTGTCAAGTTCATGTGTATCAAAGGTAGCATTAGGATGCTTTGCCATTTCTAGCTTTTGTAGCTTGTTGTGCAAAGATCTTAGCCAAGTATTTTGGGATTTTGGATCCATTCAAGATCCACTTTTTTCACATGGTATCAGAGCCAGGTTGGCTGTTATTTTTAGTAAGGTTTCCATTTATGGTGATGTTTGGATGTTTGAATAAAGTTCTAGCATGATTATGCATTGCACTGTTGATCAAATCTTACTAACGTTTGTTTTGTGAGTTGAACTTGTGGATCAAAAGCATATTTCAGGGCTGTTGAAGATTAGAGGCTGAGAAGAAGCTATTTTGAATCAGATCATAACACCTAGTCATTTGTTGATTGTGAGGCTTGTGCATATTCAATACTAACAATGTTCTGTTCAATGTATTGTTGACAATCTCCACTTCTGTGGATGAATGTTAAAGAAATGGTACAAGACAAAGTTTGTTGGGGATGTTTGCTTCATTACTACGGGAGATGTCTTGATTTCTAGGGGCAATAGACAAGGTAGACTTTACAAGCTTGATGCATTTGTTATGTCTAACAAGAGGAATGAAATGGATGTTGGTGGTTCTCTCAACTTTCAAAAGTCAATTCCTAGCATCAATAAGATTGGTATATCTTATGCAAAGTCTAAAGAGCTTCCTTATGCTAGATCTAGGTTGAGATCTAATGAGCTTCTTGGAGATAGTTATTGTTGTGCTAACTTGACAACATCTGGTGAATCTATGATCAATGTTTTGGATCCATTGGATCTTGAAGATGGACTAGTGCTACCTACTAGTCAAATGGAGTCATGTGGTGCTAAATTAGTATCATGTTTGAACTCTTCTACTCATAGATTTTCAAGTCTTGGTGGCTCTTCAATGGAACTACATGGCAAGTGGGTAAGAAGAGAGCTAACTTCATTAATAAATGTGATGAAAACTTGTCTTTGGAAATGGTTGTTGCTAATGACTTATTTACTCATTTGGAAAAAGCTGGTGCTTTGAGCATGATGGAAGAAAAAGTTTCTTTTGCATCTTTATGTGATGAGTCCAAGAAAGTCATTTGTGCAACAAGTGGTGTCACATGTATTCATAAAGAAAGTAGATTAAAAGGTTCTATCATGAGACTTGGTGAGGAAGATCTCAAGTCAAAAGGAAGAGATGAATGTGAAGTGTTCAAAGTAGGATGTACTTTGAATGATGCTTTTGTGAATGATAGTGAGGGTTCATTATCATTACCTATATCATTGATTATAAGTCCAGGTTTGGCAAGAAAAAGTACTTCAATCATTCTTATGTTGAAGGTACCATGTATTCTTTTCATGGCTTCTAATGTTCGAGATTCTTCCATTTCTTATGATGCAACTATCAAGAGAGAGATTGCTAACATTTGTGGTGTGATCATTAAGAGGGAGTCTTGTGAAGGAAGGGGCAAAGGAAGAGTGACTCTTGGGAAGATCCAAGACATGGATCTTACATCTCTTCATCAACTCAAAGGATGCTATGATTTGGTGGAGTGTTCATGCATGATCAAGATGGCAAAAGGTTGGATGAAGAAGACTACATGGAGCAACTCAAGTGGCAATTTCTTCAAGGAAAGGAAGATCTCATTGGTAACCTCATTGAGGTTTGGTTTGAGCTCAAATGGGCTGGTTTGATTAGGTTTGATACTCAGCTTCATCTACTCTACTTCATGTTGGATGGAATTGTAGAAATCTATCTTTTGGTTTATGATGGTGACATTGTTTTCACTAACAATAGTGAAAGGTTGAAATCAAGAAATGATGAGATCTTGTGGGATATTAATCATGTGTTTGAGAGGGAGTATCTTCAGAGGTTCAGATCTGAAGATGTTTATAAATGCAAATTCCTTGATGTTTTATTGGAAGATCAAGATGTTGATCTTGAATTTCTTCATCAACACCAAGAGGCAAGTAGCAACTGGAAGCTAGTCAAAAGCATCAAAGGGGAGCCACATGGGCAAAGCATTTTGGATCTGTTTTTACAGGTCCTTGAAGGTTCAAGTAAGGCTCTTGGAGCAGAAAGGAAGTGTCCTTTTACTCTACCTTACTTGTTTAATCTCATGTATGAACATTGTCATGTCAATGTGTTGGAATTGTCAAAATTCAATGAAACTAGTTCGATAGTTTTGCATCCTTTGGATCTTGGAGATGGAATAGTTATCATTGCTGGTTTTTATGATCGTACATGCATTCATTCAAATTTTGAAAGATATTGAAGTGGTCAATATGTTTACTTTTGAGCAAAGTTCAAGATCTAGCATCCTAGTGTTGGCAAATTGGCAAATTGTTGACAATGTAGGATCAAGCGTTGTATGCAAATCTTGTGGAGATACTTCAAGTATTTCAAGTTCAGGTTTTGTTCATTCAAATGGAGCAGAGAACACATCATTTTGGCATTAATTCACTCAAGGGCTTTCATGGATTGGAGATCTACAAAGGCAAGGTGGTGATGGAGGTTCATTCATGGAGATACATGGTGCATTCACCATGGGCATAGTGGAATGTGGAGGAGGCATGCAAACACTTGTTGGTTACTTTCAACTTACAACTTGTTTGTTGCTGTTTTACAGAGAATTAAAAGGTGGATACATGGAGGAATTCTTTCATTATGATTCTATGTTCTTTTACATGTATCTTGTTCACCATTCTATGTAAAAATGATGTAAGAAATAGTGAAGCATCCTATATGGACACTATTATCTATATCAATTATGTTGTACTTCATATTGTACATATTAGAACTTGAGAAGAGATCTATTATCATGATGGAGATCATTCTTAGGTTGGAGCAAAGTAGTGTTGTAAAACTAGCAAGTTAAGTTGAAGAGGGAGTGTGAAAATTGTCAACATTTCCTAGCTAGTTTGAGGCCTAAATTGGCAATTTTTGTACATATTGGATCTAACCTTTCACACATGTGAAAGAGGCCTAGATACTTTTATTTTAGTATATATTTCATGTTGAAGAAGTCTCAAACTTCAGGACCTTCAAAATGACACCAAAATCATGTTATTTGGACATATAGGCCAAATTGGCTATTTTAGGTTACTGGTGCCCTAAAATTGGGTCCTAAGTTCTAGAGAGAGGAGAGAGATCATCTCTCTCACCTATATTAGGCTGAAATTCGTGGAGAACAGGTTGGAGAAACTTTTTGTATTGTTGAGAGAGATCAATAGATCATTGTCACAGTTTCTTCCTTTATTGAGAGCATTGCTTTGTGTATTGTCTTCCAGCTTTTGTGTATGATCTTAAGAGGTTTCCAAAAGTGGTAGGCTACTATTGGGAGCCTTGTTTGCTGCTATTTTTGGCTGCCATCAGTACATGGGTATTTCATTTATGTCTTTTGAGACAAACGAATTTTTGTTAGTTGGTTGAAATGTGGATGCTCCACATGATGAGCAACATTTCATATTAGTGACTATTTTATTACATAAGGCAATCCACTGAGATTCCAATGTAGTTATTTCAAACCAGGTGTTTGAATAGGGTCAAAATTCATTTTTGCATTTTATTTGGGTTCGACGTGTAGCAAAGGCTCGTCTATTTCTTCTATTCATCTTAAGTTCAACTATCTATTATATTTATTAGTTGAATTTTGAATATGACATTGAAATGATGAGGATCACCTCTTGATTTTTGAAATATTATTTTTTGTTCTAATATTATATCAATTGTAGAAAATCATGCAAAAGCAACAAATAAATATTTTTAACATATGTGTAAAAAATTTATTCAATCGAAGGACATTGATAAAACCAAATCAACTCACGCTAGTTTAGTGGTTTGTTAAATGGAGTATCTATTGTGTAATGAAGACAGCCAAGAGGAATCCAAGGTGATGATAGATGTAGAAGAAACTTATAGAAAAAAACGACATAAGAGCTGATAATATTGATGCGAAAGCAGTGCAAAAGAAAAAGATTAGGGCACTTATACAAGCGATACTTAAGTATATTATTGACTAGGATTGGAATAGATGATATTTCAAATTTGGTTTGGTTTCGTAAAGCTATGATTGGATGTTACGAGTGAGTAGTAAGTACCACTCGTAAACTCTTGGAGAGCTGGACGTGCATGGGGATTTTTTCTAATCCTATCCATGAAAATTGAAATATATGCGCATAATAACGTTTGATTCAGTGAGGCTTGAATTACGGATGAGCCCGGAGATCATGTAGTCTTGGGGAAGCATCCCACTAAGCATCTCCGTTAGTGGGATGGAACGCATAATGCAAATTGCTGGCAAGAAGTAGCGGTGTAAGAAGATATGTTATTGGTGTAAGAGCCGTTGCGGGGAGAGAATTCTGACCATGGGTGGCCGAGGGATTATTCATCGCTGGTTCTGCACGCAAAGACATGGTCATGCAGATCACTAATGATTGTCGCCAATGTCCAGCTTGAGCTCATGGTTAGCAAACGGTAGTAGGAGTCTTAGAATCAAGAGCATGCAAATCGCTGATATGGGAAAATGGTAGTACAAGAAAATATAACTACCATAATATGGCTTATGCTTTGTTATCAAAGTCCGACAAAGAGACACAGGAAGAATGCAAAGGGTGATTAAGCTGAATTTGCCTTAAATTTGTTATCAAATGACAAAGAGACTAGGTAATTTTTATTGGCCGTTTGAATAAATGAGTGGAATGATAAGAGTATCCGAAGTTTGAGTTGCATGCGTGATGTGGAGCATGGTTCAGGTGAGCTGTCGGGCACAATTAGCTACAGAAAGAGACCTGCAAAGTATCGCGGAGTGAGGCAGTGTACATCAGAAAAGTGGGTGGTGCAGATCCGTGATCCAACAACTTATGGTCCAGGCAGCAAAGCTTCTCATCTTTGGCTTGGAACCTATGACGCCGCTGAGGAAGCAGTCGTTGTAGACGAAGCAACAAAACTTTTATATGGTTCTTCGATTCAGCTCAGCTGAATTACCCCTGAGCTGAATCACCCCGGCAGGCGAAGTTCAGATCAAAACCAAAAGGCTTCTGATACTTGTTCTCATGCATCATAACCAATTTGCCATCCAAATTGCATAGACGTCATTCCATCAGAATCAGACACAGATTCAAAAGGCTGCAGTGTGGACAAGCTGGTGTAGTTCAAAAGCTTGCTTAACCCTGCCAAAAGAAGCGAGTGTCAATATTTCTGATCAGGCAATGACTTCATCTTCAGATCTTCAAGCAGAATTGGACGCTTGTGAGGCATGGCTTTTGACTGATTCTCCGACTATCTACGGGTTGATGTTGACGCCCGGAGATAGAATTAGCGGGTATTTGCCAATGATCAATATTAAGTCTCTGAAATACGTTTCTGTGGATCTGTGGTCAAAACTGGGATCAACCACCAAATTTATCTCTAGAGAGTCTACTTGTTCGATTTCGAGACTATGCATCAATCGAAGGAAACATATGAATGAACAAAATTTTTGCCTTCAGATGACTGGTCTAAACATTCACAGCTAGATTTTGTATGTAGCATCTTGGAAGCTTTACGTTGCAATATCATATCATAGTTGCATGTGTAGATGTTCATAACATTGGAACAAAAAGAGCGCCGTGGACGTCGTTAAGGACATTTGCAAGCTCTTCAATGTACACCATTCTACAATATACAATGTACACCATTCTACTCACAGCTCCATCAATATAAAGCTTGGAAAACCATATACTTGTAACGACTCTTCAGGACTGCGTGTAATTCAGACTGGCAAAAGTATGAATCAATATTAAGCTTGGAAAACCATATACTTGTAACGACTCTTCAAGACTTCGTGTAATTTAGACTGGTCATGAAGTCTATATTTTCACATACAAGTTATTCGTACCAAGGTAGACGTTTGTTACCTGTAATTCGGTTTCCTGAGCCTCTACTTAGCTTTTTATTGTGATGTCTGCTCAGTTCTTGTATTCTTAGCTTTTATAGGATTCACCGCTGTCACAAGCTTTTGCTGTTTTTTCTCACGCGAATAGTTGGGAGGGAGGTTGCACCGCTGGCTTTTCCTGCTTTTTATCACACGAATAGCTGGGAGGGAAGTTGCCGGATTTCGGATTGCCAATTGACCAAAAGCCAAACGGCGACGAGAGCGAATGATGAAGGCGCTTGCTGGGTCTGCAGATGGAGGGAGGGCGTAAAGCAAAGGCGATGGATATCGCTCACGAACTGGAGGAGAGAAGTCGAACAAAGAGAGACATGCAAGAAATCACGCAGGCATCAAGAAATGCACGCGCGAGAGAGAGAGAGAGACGCGGACGTGTAGATGGGTGTTTCATGTATCAATAGACACACGCGATGAATGAAAAATAAACACGTCATCCTCAATTAAAAATGACATGTCATCAATTTTTAATTTTTTTAAATGATGATGTGAAATTTTTGCCATCCAAAAGAACTTTAAAATGGGTATTAGCTGGACTTATAAAAAACTATATAATAAAATATATATACTCCTCATCCCTTCATTTATTTTACATTATTAAAGAGAAAAAAGAAGTAAAAAACATAACTATATTGTTAAATCTTTGAAAATTCAAAAAATTAAAAAAACAACCTAAAAATTTCAAAAAAACAAACTCAAAATTTACAAATAAAATTTAAAAATAAAACAAACTCAAAATAAAAAATAAATTATAATTTTTTTTAGAAATAAATAAAAATATTCAAAAACTTATAATTTAAATCTAAAAATTAAAAAATAAATAATGAAAAATCCAAAAATAGATATAACGAATCTAAAAATTAAAAAATGAATACAACAGTTAAAAAAATGTATATATATAAAAACAAAGGGTCTTAAAGCGCTAAAGACAAATGGCTCAAGGACTAAGACCGAAAGGCCAAGGGCGATTGGCGAAGGACTAAGGGTTACGGGGTAAGGACCACCACCAATGACCAAGGACTAAGAGCCATCAGCCAAGGGATAAGGGCCAAGGGCCTAGCCAAGGGCTAGGGGCTAGGGGCTAGGGCCGAGGGTCAAGGCTAAGGGCCGAGGTTTAATGGCCAAGGGCTAAGGTTAAGAGGCAAGGGATAAGGGCCTAGTGCTAAGGCTGACGCTCAAGGGTAAGGGCTAATGCACTAGGGCTAAGGGCTAAGGGCTAAGGGCTAAGGACTAAGGGCCAAGTGCTAATGCTAAGGACGAAGGGCTAAGGGCCTAGGGACAACGGAAAGGGCTATGGGCTAAGGGCTACAGGCTAAGGGCCACCGACTGAAGGACAATATCTAAGGGCTACTGTTTCATAATTTTGTTACAGTTTTATAATAATTTTGTTAATTTTACTTTCAATAGCTGTATGGCACTATTTATTACAGTTTCATGATATTGCTAATTATATTTCAATAGCATTGCAAATCCTAACATAAAGTGTACCTATATTATTTTGTCAGGGTCACTACATGGACTGCTCAAAAAAAGATATTCTAGTTGTTTTATTTTTTCGAAAAGAGGCGATTGCATTTGGAAATGTCTTAACTGCTGAATCAAACGGAACATATTCTCTCAAAGAAGTTGGTATGAATAAAAGTGTGGTCCTAATTATTTCTAAGGTGTTTAAAATGGATTGTCCCTTGCCATACCCTCACGGTGAATTTGATCGCCTAGGAGAAATTTACAACTATTTTTCCATCGATCCCATTGCAAAAAAAATCTTGTGGGATAATGCAGATATTGTTAACATAAATGAACTCGTTCTTGCCAACTGTCCATTATACAATATTGATGACGTTGTTGATTGTATAGATTTTCAAGGGGTAGTAGTTTGCACTACTAAATTCAAAGGCTACTATCTTAGTGAAAAAAAACTTGCTTATTATCGTGAAGTTGACTTCAATTACAACATAAGGAAATATTGCGAATGCCATGGCAAATGACAGAGACCCTTTCTACAAACAAAACCAAACAATGATTTGGTGTTTCTCAAAACTATCTTTGCACTCTAAAAAGAGAAAACATGTATCGTTTATTGAACCATTAAGTGAGTGCTTTACATATTATTCTAATGGTTCAAAAAAGAGCAACATCAAGAAAATGTTGGTCCGCCAGCCTTGTGGATCAAAAAGGGATAGCATCCAAAATACGTTGACAAGATCAGTATATAGTTCAGATTATGTAAGTGGTGTAGAAGATGTCGAAAATAGATCTGTCAACTACAATCCAACAAGATCATTGACAAGTAACTATAACTCGGATATCTTGATGGGAATCGAAGATATTTAAAAGGACCACAAAAACAACTAATGGATGGAGGGGACAAAGGCACAATGTTAGTAATGTTTTTTATTGATAACAATTCCACTAAGCATGTAGACTAATTTGTTTGGCTATTAAGATGGCAATTGGAGGTGATATTTTATGTAGTTTAGCTGGTGATCATGATCTCGATAGTGGTTGATAGATATGTAGTGTTGGATAGCTAGTTGAGTTGTAACAATTTTCATACCTACAAAGCCACAATTTAGCATGAAGATGGAAGTCAAATTCTCAACAATTGTCACACTAAAAATTTTAAAATTTACGGACAACTTTAGTCACTTGATTTTGTGGGATTGGTTACAAAGCCTTTCAATGATATTGACATGGTGGACTTCTAGTTTCACTACTCTATTAACATTTGAAGATGAGTACTAAACCAGCACATTTTGGGTTTATTTATATGTATAATAAAGGCCCATAAAACCTCTCTAGATGACTTTGACAATTGATAACATTGCTTCCCAGTTCTTCCTAGATAGTGTCAAGAGGTTACCGAATAGATCTAGACTAGAAGAAAAAGTTGGGGAATCCTTAATATGTGTATGAAGACACTTTTGCCTCACCCTAGCATTTTTACTTAGCAAAAGGGGGAAAGCTAGAGGGTATCTCGCAACAATGGTACTCCTAATCTGAACTTTATTTTCACTCTTGTTAGGCTCTTGTGAACTTTTGTGGACTAGCATGCAAGAATGGAAATCCTACCTACCTGAGCCTAATTCTCACTCCAAGGGCCAACGTGTCGATTTTGACACAAAGAATTTACTATCATTTGTTTTGATCCAAGTTGGGATTTCACTTCGATCCAAGGACAACGTTGACAATTATTTACTATGTGCATAAGCGATTAAACTTCAAAAGAATGATGCTTATCTACTATAGAATGCAGTTGGTAGTGGTAATTAATTGTTTGTAATTATCTATCAGTACCTACAAGTAGTAGATTACTTCTATGAATTCAAGACAAGTGTGCATCAGTTTTCAAGGCCAAGGGTAGATTGGGGTAGTTCATTTTGTGTACTCTGATCTTTTCAAGATCACTCTTTCTTAATATGAAATACTCAATTCTTGTCTCATATCATTCATTGTATTATGGGATACGGTCAAGATGAGATCTCTGTGATCCGGTTGAGATTGGATCTTGTCTTGATCCCTTGAGATTTTATCTTGTATGATCCGGTCGAGATTAGAGTTGTCTAGATCCGGTCGAGATGGGAACAGTGTTGATGTAGTTGGAATTTTTATTTTTATTTTTTTAAAGTCTAGATCCGGTTGAGATTGGATCGGTCTGATCCGGTCGAGATTTTTCAAGTTTGAATCTAGTTGAGATTGGATTGGTCTAATCCAGTCGAGATTTTTTAAGTCTGGATCCGATCGAGATTGGATCGGTTTAATCCAGTCAAGATTTTTCAAGTCCGAATCCAGTTGAGATTGGATCGGTCTGACGGTCAAGGTTTTTTAAGTCTGGATGAATCGGTCTGATTCGGTTGAGATTTTTTAAGTCTGAATTTGATCGAGATTGGATCTGTGTGGCTCCGTTCGAGGCATTAGGGTTCAAGATCCGGTCAAGAACAAATGGGTTTAATCGGATTGAGACATGACGGTGTAGGATCTAGTTGAGACGAGATCGGTGTGGGATCCGGTCGAGACGGGATCAGTTGGGCTCCTCGGTGTGGCTTCGGTCGAGACGTCAGGGCTCAAGATCCGGTCGAGAACGAATGGCTCCTAATCCGGTCGAGACGTGATGGTGTAGAATGTGGTCGAGACGAGATCGGTGTGGGATTCGGTCGAGACGAGATCGGTGCGGCTTCGGTCGAGACGTTATGAGTATGATTCGGTCGAGACGTGATGGTGTAGGATCCAGTCGAGATGAGATCGTTCGTGATCCCGATCGAGTAATCTGGTCGAGATGAGAGAGACGGACTCGGTCGAGAGTGGAGCGTGACTTCAAGAAGGTGGGTGATCATGAAAGCAATGTTGGGACAATTTGTGATAGGGATACAAAGAAAGAGAAGGGCATTGTGTGTGGATGGCATGAAGGTGTAGATTCGATCCAGAAAGTTCTAAAAGGTGGTAGATTTGTGAATGATGGAAAAAATTGTTTCAAGGATCTAGCTAGTTGTAATGTCAACATATTGGAAGATGCGTGCAATGAGGCTGTGTATGTTCAAGAGGTAACGACACCAAATGTTTACTGATTCTCATCAGTTATACTTCAACTCTCTGTTCACTTCATATTAATTGGCACTTGCTTATCTTTGCTTACTGTTTGTTACCAGACTTCAAATATTTCTTGGTTAATGTATCTGGATTCAAAGGTCCCTCAGACAATAAGGTTGTTGGGTGTAGTATAGCGGTGTTATCCTACCCGTCAGAGGATGCTCTAGTTCGTTCACTTCTTGAAAGCACTTACAACCATTGGGAAATCCAAGCCATAGCATTCATCAACAGATCAGCGTGAAACATGGATGAATACTACACAAATGCTACTTCTACCTATAGTAATATCAATTGGAAACAATGGTGAAACTCGGATTTAATCTAAACATCAAACATGAAAAAAACAAGAAAATAAGAAACTAGTCTAAAAAGCATTTTGAGTGTCCAAGATCAAGAAACACACGTTTCTTGGTTTTTGAATTCAAGAACATCAAGAGATGGAATGTAAAGAGCTTGCAAGACTTACACCACAAACCAAATCAAAATGAAATACCACAATGTTGGTCCTACATTAATCCACATGCATAAACAAGAAACTGGAAATCAAATTACTCCACAACTAATGTTTTGAGCTAGAGCCTAAGGCTCAAAACTCGTGGAAGGTCTGTCTTATTTGAAACAAGAGCAAGAGCATTGCAACAAAAGCTAAATCACAAGAGAGGGGGGCCCTTAAATAAGCTAATCACGAGCTGCCTAGGTGGAGCCTAAGTGGCAATTCCACATTCTAACAAATTACAAGTAAAAATGTATCCTCCACTAGAGGTCACTGTCAAAAGGTGGCTCACTCCACTTTCTTTAAGAGGGGTCTACAACATTTATTACCAATACTAGCTCCTACATGGTCATTCCTTCTTTGGGGATCCACCATGAGGCTCACAAGATTTCAACCACTATTGTCCTAGCTGGTATATCTTGGCTCTCATTCTTCATCTTTCTCATCCATACAGAGACCTCCTCGGTCCAAGGTGAGAGGTACTCTTGACATAGCTTTAGCCCAACATCTTGGGGATTCCATAGAATCAGCTAACAGAGACACCTCATAGTGCGTATCCAAATCCTCTTTGGCTAACATTCCACCAATTTGCCACATCATCATTGGTGGCTAGTGTTGACCTTCTAGATTCCTACATTCTAGGAGATAATTCCTTTTTGGGAGATTTGAGATTTGTCTCAAATGAAAAGTATATACACTTAATACTTGACATATCACATGTTTGGACAAGTCCTCACACATGTGGATCCACATGGATATCAACTAGATCAAATTACAAAGGTAAAAATTGTCAATTCTAACACTCCTCCTCAATTTTTAGCTTAGTACATCTATGGTACATTTATCTACAACACCTAAGGCTAATCATCAGCAAGGCAATCTGAAGAATATACATGTTGCAATTTGATCTCCATTGCTTTGTTAGAAAGTGTCAAGGCTATAGCCCTTGCACAACACTCTAGGAACACAAACGGATAGGGAGCTCAGTGGTAGAGCACCCCACCAGAATGAGGGAGATCCTAGGTTCAATCCCAAGCCTGCCGACCATATGCACCAAGTGTAAAAACGGTTACATGGTATCAGAGCCATGGTTGTGGGTGTGGTCTAGGTGGGCAGTAGCTAAAAACGGCTATGCCTTGGGGGAGTGTTAGAAAGTGTCAAGGATATAACCCTTGCACAACACTCTAGGAACACAAATGGATAGGTAGTTCACTGGCAGATCACCCCACCGGAATGAGGGAGGTCCTAGGTTAGCCCGACCACATGCACCAAGTGTAAAATAATTTCACTGAGGTTTCCCTATGGGCTAAACGAGTTATAGTAACCAAATACTCAATCGAATTCACTACAGCTTGTGGCAGAAAAATGTCGATTACTTTGGATCCCCCACCAGAGTGCTCTTTAAATGGAAAAGTGACAGGATCTTCTCTGTGTGCAGTTATGATATTAGACAACATGAGCATAGAAGCTAATGAACTTAAGAGAGAAGCAAGCAAATCACATTCAAAACTATCAAAGGGGAATTATTGTATTCAAACCTATATGTCAATATATGCATAGTGTTTTCTCTTTAAGGTAGGCAAGGTTGTCGTCGACGGGACCAAGTCCCAACGCGTGTGTTGTTACGCAGCACATGCATGACATACAACAACTAGTGTTAAAATGAATGTACATTGATAGAAATAGAAACAATTGTACCGACATTTTGAAAATCAATGGGTTTGTGAGTGGAAGCTTGAGCAGGTGGGCAGTACTATTGGATGTGTCATAGCTAGCAGCAAAACGTTCAAAATGAAGGAATATACAATGCGCAATGGAACAATAACTGAGTGAAGACAAAATGTACTCTGATTAATATCCACAAGGAATACATTCACATGAAGTGAAAACTTCAACTGGCTACAGAATGAGAACTTTGATCGTTGTGTGTGATAAGACATGCAACAAAAGTATCTGAATGAATTGATGGAAACAATTATTAGATGTTGTAGATATCAGAAGATCAGAAGTAGTTTTTTGATGAAGATACTTATCTTGATATACTACTAAAATATATATATAACTAATATTTTCTATAGTTAGTACAACCGCCTCTAGACTATAACTGCATGTACAATGTAGGCAGATTGTCAATGCGAAGTTGTTGGGTTGGATTTTAGGTCAACAATATCGAAAATATACAAAGGATCAATTTTTACACTGGGTCAAAAATATAGTCAAGGTCGGATTTTCCAGGGTCAGAAAAATCAGACCCGATTCGATCCAATCTAAGATTGAAGATGCCCGATTTGATCCAGAGTTGGAAAATCTCAGTTTGTTAGGCTTGACATTTGTGTCAAAAAGATTTGATACTAGATTTTTCAATCTTCTGGAAAAACTCGAGCCTTATGTTTTTTGGATTTTGTAAAGTTTACAGGATGCTCATTAACAAACGGATTTGAGGTTGAGCATCAAATTCCAACACTCCCCCTTAATGTGGATCCTGAAAGACTTTGATCTTCAGATTTAACTTGTCGTTGAATCTGAGCTGGTGCTCTTTTGCCAAAGTCGTTGTGAAGTAATCTGCTACCATCAAATTTGTTTTGTTGGGTCGATTTTTGTACTCCGTGACAACAATTGGCTAGAATTTTATCAGACCTTTTGAACTCCAGTGCTAAATTGCATTTTAGATCCTTCATCAGATTCAGATTGATACTGAATAGTAGAGTATCATCTACATAGAGTGTAGTTGATGAAAAAATCCGATACAGACATGAAATGAAAATTCGAGTTTGTCGAGTTTGGATAGAAAACATTCTCATTTAAAAATGCAGATTTGTTGTCTTTTGTTGCGTTGCACTGGTCAACATTAGTGATTGACTTTGCCTCAGAATTTGTATTTGATATCTACATGAAGTAGTAGGCTAGTTTGGACAGAAACCATTCTCATTTAGTAGTGGAGGTTGTTTGGATCGATTTGATCTTTGAAATTCGATCCTTTGATGTGATTTGGTCCATTGAGATTCTGACCCTTTTCCAAGTCAATATCGATTTTTGACTGTTCGACCCTTGAATCAAAAGTCTGTGCAACTTTTTCTTTGTGGTCAAAAAATTGGTCTTCTAAAAAATTGACATTTTTGCTCGTGAATGCTTTCTAAGTGTCTAGGTTGTAGAGCTTGTATGCCTTCTGATCTAGAGAGTAGCCAATAAAGATTGATCTGTTGCTATTTGACCCTTGAATCAGATTTTGACTGGTCAACCCTAGGGTCCGATTTTGACTGTTCGATCCTTGGGTCGGATTTTGCTTTAGATCAGCAGAGACCTGATTGAATGCTTTGCATCCAAACACTCTAATATTTGTGAGTGATGGCTTCGATCCTATCCACACATGATAAGGTGTCTTTCCATTCAAGGCCATTGTAATGGATCGATTTTGTAGATAGGCTGTTGTAGTAACAGCTTCTGCCCATAATTTCTTTGGAAGAGAGGCATGGGCCAACATGCTCTTGGCACTTGCAATGAGTGGATAATTCTTTCTTTGAGCTACACCATTGGACTGAGGTGAGTAGCTGGTTGTATGTTGTAGTTGTATTCTGCGGGCCTTGCAATAGACTTTGAATTTAGTGGAGATAAATACTCCCCCTCCATCAAAGCATTGAGTTTTGATTATTCTCTGGATCAAATTTTTTGCTGATGCTTTGAACTGCTTGAAGCATTTGAAGCTATCAGATTTTTCCTTCAAGAAATAAGTTGTAGTCCTCTGAGACTCATCAATAAAAGTCAATAAGTAGATAGCTCCCTTTGTGGAAATAGTATGCATAGGGCCACAAATGTCCATATGTACAAGATCTAGCAAATTTCTAGAAGTGTGAACTAATTCAAAAATAGGTGGACTTCTAGCATGCTTGCTGGTAATACATCTTTTGCATGGAGTATGATTCGAATTTGCTAGTTGAAGACAGATCTTATACTAAATTCTGTTTGGACATTTGTTGAATACTATTACAATTGTGATGGCCTAATCTGAAATGCAAAGGCATATTAGCTGATTCAGAGCTTGACAATTAGAAGAATTGTAGTGGCTGATTTTATAAAAATTGCCACTTCTTCTCTCGAAAGCTAGAACTTTTCGAGATTTGTCAAAAGTTGTGCAACCTTGTGTGTCAAATTCGACCTTCTAATTGTTAGAATTTCCATCGTCGTGCCGGTCATTGCTAAAGCACAATCAGGTGATGAGCGCTACATTACCGCCCAACCATAGAAGTCCAACCATGGAGGTACTGCCACCTCACCCCTGTGCATTGGAGCTATAGACCACCATCGAGCAAGCGCGGCTTTCCTATAAGCCATGGTGTCCCATACTACCATGCCTTACCCTCGACCCTCACCTACCTACATCTTGAGGCCTAGATACTCGTCCTGACCTAACCACCAGTGGAAGAGCTCTTCATTCTCCAAGGAAGAATGAATGCCAAGCTCATGGAGATCCATCTCTATATACATAGTCCAGGTGGGTCATCTCCCTCCACAGGAGTCACACATGACCATCGACACGCGAAAGTTGTGCACACTGAAGTGGGTCCATAACAATGAGTTATCGTGTGCCAATGAGACATTGACACGTGGAACCCAAAATACCTATAGCTCCAGATCAACGTTCCGTCCCAAAACTGAGACTGTCGCCTCAAGTTTCCTGTTGCGTGCCCTTATGGGTATGTAACATTCCCTCTCCCTCTCAGAGTCTCCTCCCAATGGGAGCAAACTAGGGAAGTTCAGTCTTAAATAGTCTTCTCTCTCCCAAGTGTCCTCATCATCTGACTTGCTTTTCCAATGTACGAGAAATTTACAAACCAAACGGTTTCTCAATTGGTGACAATGAACGTCAACCACTTTTTCAGGTACATTAGGAACAAAGGTAGATAGATCCTCTAACTCAACCAATTCACCTTCCAGAAGAGAATTCTTCCTACTAAGTCGTTCCTTTACTTACATGGAAAACAAGATGAACCCCAACCCCAACTGGAAGATCTAGCTGATAAGCGACCGGGTTGATTTTCTTTACAATCTTATAAGGTCCGCTGTATCGAGGGAATAGCTTATGACATTTTTCCATCCGAAGTACCTTTGATACTTTAGGAATTTTAAGATACACCTAGGTCCGACCTCAATATCCCGAGGTGAGCGACCATAGTTAGAATAAAATTGAGCTCTGTCTTGAGCGATTTTTATGCTTTCCTTGGCCACTAGAAGCATTTCTTGTATATATGACAGAAAATCTACTCTAGCCTACACCTTGAGACCTTTGAGCCCGACCGAAACTGGAGGACGCAGCTGAAGCCATACATCAGCATAAAAGGACTGAATCTGGTAGCAGAATGCTTGGCACTATTGTGAGCGAACTCAACTGTTGGGAGATGCTTTTCCCAATCAGACTCTCGATGAGAAACATATGCTCTAAGCATATCTTCCAATGGTTGACACATTCTATCTGCCCATCAAATTCTAGGTAATCCGAAGAACTAAGACTAGGGGTTGTTTCAAGTTTTTCAAAAACTACTTGCCAGAATTTGCCAGTGAACTTGGAGTCACGATCACTAATAATATCATTTGGCAAACCATAGAATCTGAACAACTTTTCAATGTAAATTTGGGCTAGTTCAAATGCCTTGACAATTATTTTAGTTGGTATAAATTGCACCATCTTGGTTAGCCTATCAACCACCACCCTAATGGCATCGTGATCACTCCGGGTTTTAGGGAGTCCAACCACAAAATCCATTGAAATACTTTTCCATTTCTTGCTGGGAATTTCCAAGGGATGTAGAAGACCCGCAACTTTGAGTCTTTTTACTTTGTTTTGTTGGCAGTATTCACAACTTTGAACGTATGTGTTATGTCCATGACCAGTACATAGGATTTAGTATACTCCTAGTCTTGGATACACGACGGTACTCTAGTGAAACAAGCTGTTAGTTATGCCATGTCATACAGGACGTGATTCGAAAGTAACTAATATTCTTGTGAGGCCCATAACACACTAAATGGAGTTTAGACAAGGTTTGGAATAGGTGCATGTGTAGAGTTATCAATAACAATTCTATGAATAGAGAATCTAAGCACAGAGACTCTATTTTGAAGGAATCTAAGTATAAGAGAGTTAGGACCTTGCATGTCAATGTGCACAGGTGGTTCATGGCTCTATAAGAAGAGGCCACACTCGCCCTACTCCTCATATCTATGATTGATTCATTACCAGGCTTTCACTCTACTTTCATGCTTCCTAATCTTTGGCTTTGGGGTGAAGCTTCTAGAGTATTATTGGATGCTTCTACTTGGTTGGGTGATTTCTCCATTGTGTTTGTGTTTGTAAGTAGGATCTTGAGGAGCTTCCCTTTTAATGATATCAAAGCAAGGCTTACAAGCTTGGAGAGGTGGTGCTTTCATTGGAGCTTGGTGGAGATCAACTAATATTCTCATCCAAGAGGAGGATGTTGGTGGATCTTCCCAATTTCAATTTACATGATCCATGTCTCTCTCGATTTCATTGTGGTTTATAGATAATTGTGCTAGGAATTCAATTTTGGTTGTCTTTTTGGAGTTTTAGCATGTGTAACTCAAAATTGGTCTAAAATTTCCAGCAAGTGTACTTCCATTGTAGTGTTGAAATTCATGTTGCATGTTGGATCTTCCCATAATTTTGGATTCTAAGCTACGTTGTGGTCAAATTTGCTTGGTTTTTCATGCTTTTTGACATAAAATAGATAGTAACAACCAAAATCCAATAAGTTCAGATCAATTAGATGGTTATAATCCTGTAAATAGATTTGCATGTGTTGAAGAAAAATGTTCTTGCCATAAATTTCCACTTTGTCATGGTGAAAAAATCAGAAAAAAGCCAAAATTCATGATTTTTGTTTGTTTTTTCATGAAATTGGATGGTAGGAGGCTGTAGAACACCAATTAGAGCATGTAAAGAGATGAATCATAGTCTTAAGAAGTTTCTCTTGAAGTTAGAGCCAAGATTTCCAGCAATTGAACTTGTAGGAAGTCAAAAAGGAGCAAAAATGGACCATTTTTGGTGAATTTTGGGAGGTGGATTTTCCTAAATCCATAAGGGAATCATTTTGGATTTTTTATAGCATGATTAGTATTCCTTTTTACCTTCCCAACAAGCTATCAGACCTGTAAATTGATGGGTGGAGGCTTAGGTTCCAATTCCATAAATTTTGTGCCTATTTTGACTTCCGTGAAATCAAGAAATCATGGTTCTCAGCCCATACTACTTCATAGGATCTGTATGAAGGCTTCATGGAACTCTTAGAGACCATTTAAGACTATTTGGATCATCACTTTTAGGCTTGGTTGGGTGTTTACATGTTTTTGGACAGATTGGTCTTGAAAAAGTGCGCCCTCCTACAGTTTTTTGGCAGCTTTGAACTCACACGTGTGAAGCCTAGGTGGCAGGTTGACATAGCAAGTTCTTATTCACTAGGTCTCCCTCTGTTCTGAGTTTTACAACACCCAAATTGGTGTCCTGTAGCCAAATATATGATCATTTGAAGTTTTGCAATTTTGTGACCAAAATTGGCAAAATTTCGAATTGTTCTGATTGCATGCATGTCGATTTCCTATTTGGTGATATTGAGCTTGCATGGAATGTCTGCATATTGATTCTCAGAGTGATTTTGACATGCATGAGTGGTTTAGATTATACGCATGTGCTCTAACAGTTAGGACAAAAATTAGGATTTATGGCTGACAATTCCCGTAGAACTATAATTTACGTAAAATTCCGTAATGTCAAAAAAGTCAGTTAATGTCGCATGTTGTGCATGCCTATTAGACATTATTTCAGTAAGATTAGGAATCAAATAGTGAATCATTTTTTATCAACTTAATATTATAAACTTTAGACTCATTCTAAAATGCTCTATTTATAGCTTACAAAATTTGATTGCATCGTTCAAATGGTTCTTTACACTTCATAGATTGATCAAGGAAAAATGTAGAGCAACTTTGCTTTTTGGTTCATCTGAATCCAAGCTTATATAGAAAAGTTATATATATTTCAAATTTAATACCACCATTTTTTCATAGAGTATGCTAAAGAACATGATAGTTGTTTACTACTTTACATTGTGATTCTTAGCAATATGTTAGAATTACAATTTCATTGCCTATATACTTGGAATATTGTAGGTTATTTACTGCAGTTATACCGTTAGGACCAATCTTAAACTAGCTCATTTAAGGCCTATCAATGTTAGATTTTGGTAACAACAAGAATGCACCATGCCTTCTTATAATCATGCACAAAAATAATCATACTTTTTAGGTTATTCAAACATTAAGATTTCAAGAAGAGTCATTGAAGTATTCACTATGGATCATTGCTTGAGTTTATTATGGAGGGTAGGGAATCATGACATCACTCTTCTCTAAACATGTTACTCTTGCTACCTTTACTCCTCTCAAATGCAGATGAACCACAATTTCTTTTTCAATCACCTCTTTCTCTCTTGAGAAAATGACTCTTTTGCATAATCACCTTTCATTGAAAGGTGAGTTCTTCAAGAACACTTGACCCTTTGTCAATATGAGAAAAAGGCCCCTTTATCTTTACCTGAATAAAAATTTTGGGCATTTTTTAATTTTT
Source organism: Diphasiastrum complanatum (assembly GCA_029204225.1). NCBI lineage: Eukaryota > Viridiplantae > Streptophyta > Lycopodiopsida > Lycopodiales > Lycopodiaceae > Diphasiastrum > Diphasiastrum complanatum. The sequence goes on along the minus strand of CM055097.1, from coordinate 35,690,112 downwards.
TGGAATGGCTTCTTCGATCCCACAATCACAATTGAATCAAACATTGTCTTAATTATCCATAACCACAAGCGTGGTGTCAAAACCATGTCAAAACTCCCACAAATTGAAAACAACATTTTTCAATTACCAAACATCCTTCATATTAGCCAATTGTGATTCCATGATTGATTTCGGCTTGTTCATTGCTCATCTTGAAAAATTGCAACTTCTTGTGCTCATGTCTTCCTACCCTTTAATTTTAAGAGAGTACTCACGATAATTGGGGAACTTTATAAAAATGTTTCAAAAGAGTACATTGTCAAATGCCATAGAACTCGGCAATGTCAATTAAGCCTAAAATTCTAATCAACAATATTAAGGCAATTCTAAGGCATCTTTTATCAAAACAACATTATAGGCTCATAAACCCAATTTGGCAACTTCTCTAAATATAGTAAAGGGCCATTATTTTATTGCTTAGTATTTTACTAAGTATAGCAAAATACATCAAATATTCTTTAAATCAAAACTTATTTTAGCTCAATTTTATGTTGTTGAAAATTTGGCTAAACATGAATTCATAACATGTGTTACATTAATTACATGGTCAAGGATATAATAACCAGTGTGATATTGAGTTATACTAGCAACACAATCATAAGTAGCCATAAATAAATCCAAATTCACATTGAAAAAACAAGCTTGTTTCATGAATATTTCGTTTATATTATTTCCCTCAGTTGCAATGCAGCTGGAGTCTATCATACCCAAATAAATGTATGCGAGAAACACAAACCTCAACTTATTCTGCAACTAAACAAGACACTCTTGGCACAAATGATTATGTCCTACAGATTTTCAAAATAAACTGTTCATGCATGTGCATGCCACACAGAGATATCAGTTTTTTGCATTCACCACCTACTCGGCTGTTGATGGGTGCTACAAATTTACTGTTTACAAGAATAATATATAGAACACTATGTGAACAATAAATTCTCTAAACTGGTTTGCATGCTACGCCAATAGAATCATAATACCACAAATCAATGCTGGTTTATTTGAAGAATTATGAAGAAACTTTCGCAAAAGCTTATGATTCAAATGATTTGTCAAGAGACTAGCTCACTAAATTTTCTTTCAGTAGATATCTATGTACCCACAAACATAGAACTGACCGATGGCATGATCAACTTTTCAGATCAAGTTGATCTAACGCCATCTTAACCAAGCTGTAGGCTGATGCAGGCTTAACATAATAAAAGTTCAAGCTTTCGGTGGTGTCAATTTCCATTGTACTGTGTTTGACCCAATGGGGTCGGCTTTGTTGGTTAGCTTGCCATCTAAAGTTTCTTTGGTCCCAAGTTAGAGCGTCCCCTTGGAAACCAAGAAGCACTGTACTGTGTTTGGAAATAGACCTGTCACTGTAGACAGTCCCAAGGTGTAAATATGTTAAAGAAAGCACTGGGCAACTTTATAGTGCTTCATCTTCAGAGCAAGGCCTGTTTGATCATCAATTTTAGACATAAGCACGATCGTGGAAGATGTGATGGGCATGCTGTGAGTTAGTTAGAATTTTTCGAAGCAGCAGCCATTTTCCTCCAAAATCTGTTTTAACTCGTCACAATCCAAAAGCTTCGATCACATACAGAATTGAGACAACTCTCTCATTATCAGACGGAATTTTTTTTTCTCCTGCCATAAAAATATGCACAAGCTTGAGCACACAGAAGAAATTCGCATTACAACTTCACAATGCTTACTAATAGATGGTTTAACCTGCGGCTTCAGGAATTCTAAATAAATAGCATTAGTGGAATCCAGCACCTGTTTTATACGCTGCGCTTGCATACGAAGTTGGAAAATTACAATCTCATATGGAGTTCGATAAGCTATAACTTCTGACTATTCATTTTGTTGCAAGATAGACAAACCGTATGTTACAAAATCCATGCTAAAGGAAGACACCCCATACCCCAGCCGCATAGTTGCCCGTTCCTGAACGGAACGCGTTCTGGAACGCATTCCGTTCCGGAACTAGACCAAAAGATTTTTTTTTTAAATTTTACGAACGGAAAAAGCGCGATACTGTAATATCGCTGTTCCTGCCATTTCCCTACCTGGCTCAGCTCTGATGCAAAGCGGAGTGATGGGGCGAAAAGCTAGCTGGCCCGAAGGAATTCCTAGGATGATCTGGCTTAAGAGTGGGTATTTTGTAACAAGGAAAAAAACAGCGATACTGACTTCAACCTATAAAAAAATAGCTGGAGATTACTGGAGTCAGCTACGCTGGATAGACGTCACCGGTTGAGAGATATATTTGCGCGCTCGAGACAGCCATACAGTAGATCAGATTGAGACAACATCTAGTAGTAGTGGATCATATGCAGGGGCAGAGCAGGCTTCTCTAGGAGGTAGGCTTTTGTTCATGTGAAATAATATCACGCAGATGGTCAATCATTTATGAAAATTCTCAATATCAGAATACAGATGCACTTGAAATCAATGTCAGTATACAGATATGCTTGGAATCAATGTGGCCACTGCAGTTGGAGATTCTCATTAACTGAAATTGCTGAAGCATTCCAGGACCTGCTTTTTTTATGTTTAAAAAAAAACATTCCGATCCAGTACATTCGGAACGTAGAGTACATTCCGGCCAAAAAGGGTCGGAACGGGTTTTTAAGACCCATAGATTCACACATTCAACACAGAATTTTTGATCATTGGTGTCAAGACAAAAGGTAGGCCCACATCATAACCTCAGGAGAGTTTGATACATATCCTACAGGACATTTGTGGCTTATCCAAAATTTCAACATCTGGTTGAATCTCCCATTGTTTATAAGTTGCAGCTTACAATAAACACTCAAGTGCAAGACTCGCAATTAAAAATGCTGTTGCACTTGAACAAGTTAACCATTTTACGATAATGTTAAGAATCATTTCATATCTTGATTTTCTGCTTCCAAGCACTATGAACCACTATGAAGAAATGGGTATCAGGGATACTTCGGCAACTTAAAATTCTCTCGTGTACCACCATACTAGTGGCAGTCCAGACCATCTTTCCAAGGATTTTCCCAGATGGTTAATTACATTGGTAAACATGGCGAGAGAGAATCAAAAAAGCATCCCAGCATGGTATGACTATCAACAAGCATGTCTACATCTGTTTTACTAAGGACATGGACATGTTGACAAATTTGCACCTTATCATGGAGACTCTTAACTCAAGGATTGGACCTATTTAACGATGCAAATCATATTCCTCTTGAAATTTAAGTATACATGGATGCAGTTTCCTAGGAGTATTTTGATCAACAAGTTGCAAGGACACAGACAACTTGTTCAATTGTCTTGCTGTATATAAAGGATATGCTGTTCTGTACAAATGAGCTACGTTGATATCCCTATCCTTATATCCTATGTGCAAGTTTAGAGTTAATTAACCATATGTTAGTTTTAGCCACTCTCGCACAACACCACCACCGCCACCACACAAACACACACGCAAGGACACCCATTGACAATTTTCTGCTTTTCCAGGAATAGTACATTATGATGCCAACTATTGTCATAAGAACACAAACCTTAGCTGTAACCTGACTCAAGTTCAAAGAATTCAGCACTCAGCTAGGCGTTGGTGCCTTGTGCTTTTCCTGACTTTCTATAGCCCTGCACTTTGATTGCACATCTTGGATGTTCTTTAACCAGCTTTCCTGGATAGAAACATCCCAAAAAGTGTATGAGGATACAGAAAAGGAAATTGCCAGTCAAGTTTCATTGGAAATAGCAGTTTGGTTCTACTTGGAAAAGCAATTTCAAGTAGACAACCAACAGTTTCACCTCAGCAAATTCAGACATAATCCGGCAAACATGGAGCATAGCACATTATTCAACTGTTGATGCTCCAAATGTAAGCCAATTCAATACTAGTAAAGAAACTCTTGATTGCTCTTTGCTTTGCACTCTCAAGTTCAGATCAGACTCCATGCCTTCGCCCAGATTTAGAGGACTTGCATGCAATTGTAAATCAGAAGGCCAACAACACTAAAATAAACTTATAAGCAAAGAGCCAAAGAGATCATGCAGGAGAAGACTTAGGAGCTTACAAGCTTCTCTCGCTCCAAAGAGAGTGCAAAATCCATTCCAGAAAATAAGCTGCTCCAATGTTGAAGTGTCTGAAGCTCATGATCTTGTATAACAGTGTTTTCAGGTATCTTATTGAAGTCACGGGTAGAAATCACTGATTGTTGTTTGCAACATGAATGTGCAAGATTTGCTTTTGTATCTCGAGTGTGTAGTAAAGAAAGCTTGGCATTCTCAATTCCCAGTTGGCATGATACTACTATTCCCCTTACTCTCTGCTTGCTGCGCTTCAATGCTGCATAATATATTTTTTTTATAGCCAGCATGGAAACTTTAGAGGGAAATCGACAACTTGAGATCATTAAGCAAAATAAGGAGCAGTAGTTTAATATTCACTCTTATGTGTGCAAATTTACTAATGCTTGTATAATCTCACTACAGTAACACAGATTTAATAGTATGCCCCAGAATACTTGAGCATAGGATTACTGCAGCATGACATTCGAATAGCATACACAAAATTGATTCGGAAATACATTATCAGCATCACTATTCAAGCCATTGTGTACAAAGTAGAACAGATTTTAAGCAACATGAATCCAGATCCTGCTGTTGCTTGCCTCCAGAAGAACAAGCACAGCAAAATACACACAGCATATCCTCTGGGGATGGAAATTCTGCACTATGAGAGGAAAAAATTGATTATTTCAAAATCTACATGCAAATGCTGAAAACTTGATATGCAATCTATTAGCCACCAGATCACTCCCTTATGTTTTAGCAAGTGCCGTTCATTTTTGTGCTCTAGTCCTGCAGCAGTTGTGAATTATGCTTCTACAAAGTAAGAGCTTTTCATAAACCAAGATGAAATTTAAATCTAGGCTGCCCAAGGGAATATAGAGAATATCTGATGAACCATGGGAGCCTGCAAAGCTGTAGGCTGTCAAGGATGGCCAGGGTGTAGGCTGTCCTTCAAACTATCTCCTTGTCTACTAAAGAATACAAAGGTGAGTACCAATTTAAGATATTCTTGATACTGTAAGGTGAAACTGAGGACTTAAATGAGTGGTGGCACATTTCTAGATAAGGCTAATTCAACGTACTCAAGGACTCAGGAAAATGGTTCATAAGCCACACGACCAAGATCTGTAGCTATACATGCCAAAGAACAAGGTCAAGAAAAATAGCAAATCAATTGGAGCAACACAAATTCCTCCAGAACATCACTCAAAGTAGGGCTAGAATGCTCAATTAAAGGGGTTCATATATCTGGACGATCCAAACTCATAACATCAGTAAATCATCCTCTTGTCACCAAGCTGACCAGGTTGACATTTTAGAGGGCAGGATGTCAAGCATATTTTATATCAAAGCAAAATGTTGCACGTGTGCATTTTAGAGTCACCTCTTACTTCAAGAATACCTGCACCATAGGATTAAAGAACACAACTGTAGTAATCAACAAAGGATCAAACTTATGATAAAGAGCCGATCGTGTTACTGCAATTCAACAAAGAGAACTTATCAAAATTCTATTAGTTATTCACTTGCAATTCAGTTCAAAATGCAGCAAGAGGCAAGTGCCTGTCAATTGCTGAATTCAGAGCAAGCCTCTGTTCCATCTTGTCATTCTATAAGTTGAAGATGAAAGGGCTTAAGTAGTGTGAGCATGATATTGAAAGATGAATCGGAAGGTAGTTGCAAGCGTTTCTGTCCTTTAACCGGTAACATTGAACTCTCTCAAAAATGTGTTGTCATTCACTAATTCAGATCAATTTACAAGAAGAAGCTGTCAGACCCCTCTTGCCCCCTGGCTGGCAGAGCACAGTTGCTACCTGACCCCGGACTACATGGCTGTTAAAAGTCATTTTATTACTGTGAACCATGTTGCCAAGCCAGGCTTGTGGATATTATTTTGATAAAGTTTTGCTGCCCAAGTGGTAAGGAGGACTTTCAACCCTGCTTTCTCAGTTCCAGTTTGTGTCATTTCTTTATAAATACAATTACCAAGCTTCTTTTGCGAGGAAGCATTTTTTTTTTTTCAATCACTTCGGAGAATCTATGTTTTCTAAATCTGAACCTAACAAGTTTGTTACCTTACAGATTGTAGATCTACCATTGTGTTTCAAGAGCTTTTTCATGACAAGGAGCAATCTAGATGTCCACCCAAATATAATGCTTTTGCAAATGATTGTGACCTTTAAAAAATGATCCATCTTGTCAGGCTCAAAGGAACACCCAAATGTCTTCACCATAGCTTTCAAAGCTAGGTCTTGTCCACTTCACTTACTAGCACGTTAAGATAGGTAGGTTCACAAATTTGAGAACAACATTAGAGAACTCCCAAAAACATGATATCCTTAGTACAACACTTTTCCATAGACCACAAAATCAAAAAGTTTTCAGCACAACATTCTCCACAATGAGAGAGAGAGAGAGAGAGAGAGAGAGAGAGAGAGAGAGAGAGAGAGAGAGAGAGAGAGAGAGAGAGAGAGAGAGAGAGAGAGAGAGAGAGAGACACACTCTCACACACCTGAGAGACGCCCCTTGATGTCAAGCCTGAGAAGCTCAAGCCATTTAGCAGCAAAATTAGCTGCTTCAACAAATAACAATAATAAGCAATTTAATTCAACTTTCGCTACATACTAGATGATCAGCATCATATCCAAATAACCAGCATGGAGAAAGAACACAACGAAGAAAGTTTGTAGGTTTCTACTGTATTATCAGCAGAGCTTATGCTGATTTTCAACAGTCAACAATATTAAATAACGGTGATTGCGAATAGAAAAATTGCAGCTTCAATTGAACATATCGCCCTACTGCATTCTTAATGATAATGGTTGTATGCTTTAACCGACCTGCATTTTTTAATTCGGGCATCGAGTAGCCGCATCTCGGTAATAATTCCATAAAAGATGAGAGATTTGTGTGGTCTCCATTCTGAATTCTGTTTCCACACCGATCTGATTGTCTGTCATAAGGTGTTTCATGAACAGAGGGGTTTTTAACGGTTTTATCTGGGGCCATGTCCATGGTTGTGAATTGTTTATCACTGTAACTACTCTTGCCAGAGTCTGCGCAAAGATCTCCAGGTATGTTAAGTCTACTTCCTTCACGTGGAAGTCTGGAATAATTGCAAGATTCGGGGTAAGCGTTGCTTATTTTTTGTTTGCAATACTTCACCTGAGTTGCATCGCTCCAGCTGGTGTCCTTGGATACACTGGAGATCTGAATGTCAATGCTTTTATTGGCTAGTATTTGGCTGCAAAGTTTATCCTTGATCAGTGATATATCCTCTCCATCACTCGATTTTGAATGTCTAGAATGCCTTTCCACGATGTCACTGTTACATTCAGGGAATGCATTTTCGTTATCCCGGATTTCATCTGTATGTTTGATGCATTCACTTCTCTGAGCTTTAAGTGATTTGCAATGATTCCAAGACCTAAGAGTGAAAGTTGGCTCCTCTGCTCCTCTAGTCTTTGGCATCCCTATGCTGCTATCTAGATCTTTCATTCCGATAGTTGCCAGAAAAGTGGCAAAAAATGCATGCACCTGCTTTTTATCTCGGGGCTTTCTTATGATGCCAGGCTTGAAGACAGGTTTAACTTTTAGATCGCTACCCTTTTTCCCCAAAGCTTCCAGCAAAGGTATGCTATTTAGCTCTGTGTGCTGGCTAGATCTTAGAATTCCAGCCTCAATTGGAAATAAAGATAAACATTTGTCGTTAGATTCTGTTGATGGTTTAACTTCATCTGGAGCATGAGAACAGCTACCTCTAATTTCTTCTGCTGAATAAATGCCTGTCTGCACTTTCAACGTAGCCGATTGCTGTCCCACAACATTTGTCGGACAAACATCTAGAGAAAGATCAGTTTCTGAAGTAATGTTGGTTTTGAATCCCGTCTGAACAGGCTTTTGAGCTGCTGTAAGTCTAGAAGTATCTCCACCAATGCTCAGCCTGAGGCATATCTTGCTTTGATCCATGCTTGTGATTATCTCGGAGGTATTGGTCGTTACTTTCATGCTTCTAAGATTTTCATCTCCTGTAATCGACTGATGTGAAATAGCAGATGCCTGGTGGGTACACGAAATCTGATTTTCTTCCGAGCTAGAGCTTCGAGAAATGGCCCGTTCAAACAGACTGAGCTCTTTGAAGGCTACATTTCTTGTCATCTCGCTGGCAGATTGATAAACATCCGGCTGCTCTAGTACACACTCTGAAGGTTCGTCCCTAGTTTCTTCACCAATCCTCGTACGCTTCGTGTTTATAGGCGCAAGATCAGATTGCTGCTTAGGACTTACTGAGAAAGAGGAAGACTTTTTCGACTTCTTTGATGCCCTATTGATTTGATCCATTTTTCGCTTCTCTTCTCTGCACAGGGTTGTGTCTGAACCAGAAACATCTGAACAAGAATCCAGCGCCATAAGAAGTACTTCAAGACTTCCTTTTGATCCAGGAAAAGGCTTACAGTTTTCTACACTACACGCCATTTCCTGCTTTAACACTTTCAAGGTTCTGGGCTTCTTTTTTGCAAGAGCATTTTGAGGCTCATTGTCGCTTTGAGTACTGTTCTTATTGGTATTCCTACCTGCAAAAGAAATCATTTTCAAATTCAGAACATACATACTTCATTCTACTTAATTGATGTTACCTTTTCCTACGTTTATAGCAATCAATTCCCTGGTTTGCACGGGTTTTCAGTTCAGCATTTTACTAACTTGCATACACTTCGCTAGCAATCTCACCGATTGAAAGCTAACAAACTAAATTTTCCCATAATCAGATTCATAGTTTATGTACTATATTCTAGTATCTCTGCATGGCAAGAACACCTTATAGAAAATTACATGATCGCGTTCAAGATCACAGAACTTGTGACATATTTTCGTATATGCAAGCTACAATGCATTTAAAAAGGTGTGCACAATGCTTTTATGAATCAAAAGCATTTGTTTCTTTTCGGATATGCCGCTCATGGAACATGTAGATAAGTGGTAGCATTAACTGGTCAGATTATCTGTCACTACTTCAATTTCCTAAATATTGCACCATACCATTACTTGATTGGGCCTATGACTGTTCTAAATAGGAAAACTTCTAAGGATGGCGTTCATTGATGCAAAAAAATCATCAACAAGGTAAGACTGATTAGGGACATCTTCAGACTCAAGATGGAAACCATCTCATTCTTCCTGGACTCTATCAAGATATGGCCTTTGAGAGGAAGTACATGTATGTCCTCATGTTTGCTAAATAAGATATAAAGAAAAGCAAAAGTTGGGTCGTGCCTCTTGGAACTGTCTCAATCTAAAAACATGAAAAAGCTCCCTCAGAGCTCATGAGTTTATTATCCCCATTCCTAATAGACTATTCTAAATTTAAATGTAACAGATGTGGATATGGAAGCGGGCGGGACCTTGTTGGTGAATGCTTGCTAAAAGAGAGCTTTTGCGCTTGATTCCAGCCGACTTGGAGAACGTTCTTAGAAATGCGCCTGTCGTCGCTTCCTTTTCCATCCAGCCATTTGCATCTCGCATTTCTGCAGTTGGGAGATAAGCATTTTCTTGCGATTCACATCCTGCCTTAGAAGCACGTCTGACCTGCTTGCACACTTCAAAAATCTCAAATGGCTGTTTCACTTCAGCAGCATAGTGAAAAGCAATGAAAGAAATGCTTGACTAAGTAATCAATATGCTGCTAATGTCTTCTACTAAGAGATGATATCAAGAATTTTCATTCTTTACAGTGCAATGCACCAACCAAAATCAGCACAGCTTTCTTGATGAATGGAGCTAACGATCAATTTTGCTTCTTCGCTGCAGATTTCTTTGACAAAGAAATCAGACAACAAAAAACATATTTCTGAGAATCTAAGTCACCACAACTCCAATCCTGCAAAATGCAGTTTCAGTGTCGTCTGACCTTCAGACAGGGAGCCATCGCTGCAGCACGAAGCGGCATTTCATGCGGAAACTGTCCTCCGGCAAAAGTGTTAGCATTCAAACTCGCCAGCGGTTTCATTCTCCCTCCATGCACACCATCGTCCTCCATCTCATCTAAATCCATCTCTCAATCTCCTCCACCCCCTCAAAAGCAAATACCAACTGATTACACCACGATTACCACCTCCCCTCTACTCAGACCATTTCTTTACCTACACTTCCTCAGCTGCGCAGCTCAGCTACTACTCCCCATCCACCGTTTTTCATCATTTTTGCTTCAAATGTGGTGTGATCAACAGCTCATAGCCATGCAACAGGAAAGCTGCTCCACTCCAAGCAGTGGCACAGCCAGAAAAAACAGATGGATGAACTGGTGGGAGGCAAGCATAGCTCCAAAAACTGATGTTCTTCCCAGGCTGAGAAAAATTGAGATGAGAGACGAGAGAAAGGCTTGGAGCTTCGCTGTTGATTCTGTTTTTGTGTGTTTGGCAATGGATCGTGAGGGATGATCCCATTGGCATGGGCATGGGCATGGGGGGCCGTTTCTTATGAAAATTTGAAATTCAAATTTGCTGCTGAGGCTTCCGAATTTCGAAATGGGCCCGCCGACCGTTGTGGCGGGCTGGCTGAGGAACCCTCAAGCCCCCTCTGGAGTCTGGACTGTCGGCCACAGGGTGACCCTCCTGCATACAAAAGACTCAAGAGCCTAGGCCAAGGCCCCTACGGACCAAGGACACGCCATTTTTGGCAGCCGCCAATGATCGATCAGGTTGTGCCGTGTGCCACGATCGTTTAGGTCCCGGCAAGCCTCGTCTCTTACTAGCACGGAGCCAGTATCACCCAAGGTCCCAACACCATATAATGGTTGCCACGTGTGTGTGTGTCAACGACCCAAACTTTAAAAAACATGCCAACTATTGAATAATCCCATAATAAAAAATCAATATTGCCCATCACAAAATATATATGAAAATGTAGTTGCAATTCTTTGTGTTTGCATGCAAGCACACAAGCCTGAAGCTCTTTAATTCTTACCATGCTGCCTTTGAAAATGTGTAGGGCTATTTTGAGTACACGAGTTCATAAGAGAGTGGAGAATGGGTGTGCTCTCAATCATGAAGGAATTTTGGTTAGAGAATACACTAGTATGCCTGCCTGTCGTTGGTGGGCGGGCAAATTCAAAATATAAGGGTGGGCAGCCAACAACCCTCCCCCCCCCCCCCCCCCATCGTCCCAACCCCTGCCCATGCCCCTCCCCCTGCCCGTGGCCTTGGCCTGCCCCTTTCCGAGGCCTCTTTTTTTAGTGGTAAAAACTATTGGGTTTTCGGGCAACTCCCAATTTCTTTTAGTATATATAGGTTGTTGGAGATCTCTCTACCTTGGCTACTGATTCCATATCCAACTCTAGAAACTGAACTAAAAAAAAAAAATCAAATTTATCCATTCTACTAGGAGAATTGTTGTGAAAAGGGCATTCAGAAGACAAACAAACTTGGCCATATCTACAGAACCTAGTAAGGAGATCGGATGTTCGCTTCCTACCCAAGGTCATTGCTATATGAAACATATGCTTGGATTTTGTCAAAGGTGCACCAAGAATTCCAGACTTGAACGAGCAACTCAACATTGTAACTACCGACTTTCAGGAAGGAGAATCCACTAGAAATGCTTTAACAAATCAGTTGCTTCTTGAGTGACTACGCCATCCACATTCAATGTGTGTATTATGTGTTTGAAAGGACTGCAACCATACAATAATACAAATATGATGTTTTCTATTACCATATGGAAATCCAATGTTTTAATATACCATGCATTTAATTTGGTGTTTCTTAACATGATGTGACAAGGGTTTAAGGTTTATTTTGGCAAAGATCCACCAAGGCACAATTTTTTAAGCACACTACTTAAAAATTCACTTGAACAAACTTTTTGGGTTTAAGTGTTGCACTAGTTCTTTGGAAAAGTAATATACCACATAAATCAAGCAACAATATTTACCATTTACTATTGAAAGCTTGTCTTCCATATGAGGTACAACATTCATTCACATGTGCATGGCATACTTGTGAAAAATAGCTAATTCTATCTTGGTTGCATGTAAATTTTTTATTTACTTTGGAATCCACACGTGTGAATCCATGTTGCCACGTGTGAGGTCTACTCTAGATAGGCTAGATCTCATTCATAGGCTTAGTTAGTGTCGTGCTATACCAACAGGGTTAATATAGATTTTGTAGTGAAAAGTATCGTTCCCACAGAGGACAGCGTTAGAAAGTTATGTTTTTGGTGTGATTATGGCAGGTGGTTTCGAATGTTATTCTGGTTGTCAACAGACATTAAAAAGTAGCCAGTATTACTTATATTTGGAATGGGTAATGTTAATGAATTCAGAACAACAATCTGGCCTCTATCAAATTGAAGGAAGCGCGTTCTACAAATGAAATGTTATCAGAGTAGTACAGCAAACTACACTCTGGTTGACTAAGGTGTCAACAAAGAATTGGAAATTGTTCGATGTATTCGCGACTGCGCAGACAATTAATTAATCGAGTTCACGAACTATTCGTTCCTAGACAATAGTCCTCAACAACTAAAGCCCAACTTAATGGTTAAAGAGCACGAATGGTTTTAGAGCATGTTAGAAACTTATGTCAATGCCAATCAGGAAACAAGATCAGAGACTCAATTCTTCGGACAGGGACTGTCATCTCATTTGTATACATACAACTTAATTCAATGATCGTGCTAGACTGCACAAAGATAGTCATTATTCGAGTGTCGAAAAGAAAGTATTCGCGACAGACGAATAAGATGATTTTAAGACAATTCTTTAGAGCATGCTTTATGGAAACACAGCAAACGACTGTAATGCACTAGAGCGTCTGTCTGATCAGAGAGTAATTCATGAAATGCGTTAGAGATTGTTAGCAGACTCAAGATCACTCACACTCAGCAGTGCGGAGAACAGAGATAAGGGAGAATAACTCTCAGAACTCTATTCACTTCTTCAATCTCTTACATAAGCATAAACTCTTCTCTCTCGATGATCGAGACTGAAGTGTGAGATCAATATATGTTCTACGGGACGAACAAACACACCTCTTAAACAATAGGTGCGTCGCTCCCGTGAAAGGGTCTAGTTAAGAATCAAACTGAAAATACGTTCAACTATACCATAAGAGGTATACTTAACTATGAGTTAAAGTTACTCTAGTTTAACATGTCTTTTCATAACTAGTCGTTTCGTATGGACGACCTAGTTAAGGGTTATCCAAGGCCATGTCTTTTCCTATTAAAGGTCTAGCCCTTAATTTATAAGGCAAGTACCTAGGAGATATATTCTCAAAAAATGACTTAGGCCTCTTCATGATTTATACTTAACCAGCTCGTATCTTCATTTTCGAGTATATCATGCCATATTTATGTTGGTATTCAATTTTTGACATTTGTGTGGCATCAGATATCCCCTTTCTCAAATGTGAAACATCCTCATGAACATATCATCTTTATTTCGAGGATTACTCGAGAAACATTCTTGTTCATCAGATTTTCGTTGAGGCGAAAAAAAATATTTCTTCATATGATTCGTCCTTTAGATATTTCTTCAGAGAATATGTGTCTTGTTGTTGCGTTGAGTAGGTTGATTTTGAGTTGAAATTGTTTGATGCAAACAAGAATCAAACTTCAAAACATCTTCAAACTGCAAAGATCTAGCTTCAGTATCACAGGTAGGCATCATCATGACAAAGACATGAATAATATTTATGAATTATTCAATTCTTCATATAGTTTCTGAACTAGCTCCAAGTTTTGTTGAGTTTCGATCAACAACAAATCTTCTTTGAATTTTGTATATCGGCCAACTGGGAGGTTTCCGAATTCTTCTAGTTTAATAGGGAGTAATGTTCCATCGAACAACTCCTGAGTCAACTTTGTATCTTCGTCTGAATCACTTCGTAGAGTGATTTCTTTATAGTATCGAGCTGAGAATCTAATAAAATTGCTTTTAACATAAAGATTCTGAACAAAAAATAATGTCTTTGCCGCAAAGGTACCAAACTACCAAAATGTATATGTACAAAATTGCTTATATCTGATTGACTTCCTTCTATCCTGCATATTATGTCAAATCTCCGCAAAATATTCTGCAAGGTTTCGCTCCCAATCCACATATAGATTGAATAATTCTGGATACGCCATATTAATATTGATCAGCAACCCTGCGTCGTCGAATGCGCCTAAATCCGCAACAGCTTTGGGTTTGTATAATTGAAACTGCGACTTTCGCTTTCAAAAATATCGCTTATTGTCTTCGTTCTGCAAAAATTGAAGTTCTTTGATGCGAATATATTTGAGAGCATACATAGCCGAAGAGCCTATGTATAACTCTGCTGACCCGAAAGGTAGGACTTTAAACTTACCCTGGATTATGCCCCAGCAGAGACATTCTTTCTGCTCGATAGAAAGCTAGGCCCATAACCAGATAAAGTCTTCTTTCTCCCATGGTCGCTTCCAATCGTCGAAGGCGATGCCTACTGTGCCTGGTAGCATCATATAATCCATACGCCATTGTAATTCAATGTTAAAAGCAGGTGGACACCATTTTCAGAAGCGTTCAGCAAATGCACGGAATCTGTCAGCACATACCTTCGACTGATTCTGCCGTATTCGTTTTGGCTATGTAGATGCAGTTGCCAAGTCCTGAGTTTGCAACTCAGCAGCTTGCTTCTGATCTACCATTTGTTGTTGGAGATCTAACAGCTCCTGTTTGAGCTTGTCAATCTTTGCGACTGCTTCCAGATACTCGGGATGGTCTGAGGCTCCGGTGCAGGCAGGCACAGATGGAATTTGCTGTAAATGTGGTATCACGAATCATAGAGATCTTGTACCCCTTCGTGGGTATGAAGCAATTGTTAAGGAAGTGGGCAGCTTCAGCCACCGATCCTTATTTGTGGAGATCATCTTCCCATCCATCGGTAATCCAAGGGCTGTGCAGAACAAGTCTTCAAAGACAGTGAAGAATTTGCCTCGCACATGGACTTTGAAATCCACCTCCAAAATGGAATGAATGGAGTTGAAAAACTCTGTACCGACTTCGGAGAGGATGATGGAGGGGTCCACTTTTAAATTACCCAACCTGCATCGATCCAAAAAGGACTGGATGGATGTCAGGCGGATTCTTGCGCGTGCTTTCCAAATGATGTTAGAGCTTGAACTGGATCCAGAAGCCATTGTTCGAATTTTTCATGAAAGCTCGTAGATCGCAATAGGTCGCAAATGAATGCGTTGATCGCAAAGAGAATGTGCGCAGAAAAGCATAAAATCGCAGGCAAAAAGTGTAAGGAAGAAAAATAAAAAATAACTCTGATATGCAGTAGCGGTGTGGAAGGGATGATGACGTGGCATGGTGCCTTGACATCTGTCACTTCCATTTATGGAATATGTGCATGAGTCAGTGTATGAAACTATGATTTGGCAGATTGATCTTTAATGACGGAAGACCATTTTTGAAAAGAAAACAAATAAATTAAGGAGAAACAATATTTGTTTTGATATGTGAACATACACACATGTGAATAATGAAGATCACGTGGCCATCATCTTTAATAGAGGGATGTAAAAAGTAGGTAGATAGATTCTCAAAAGATTCTCGAAAGATTCTCGAAAAGGTAGGTTGAGAGATTCTCGAAGGATACTAGAAAGTTTGTAGAATGTTTCACGAAACATTCTTGAGAGATTCTAGAAAATGATACAGAACTTCACGAAAAATTCTTGAAAATGTTAAGCGTGATCCTAGGAAAAATTCTCAAAAGAAAAAAAATGACAAGTTTCAGTTCACAGTTGAGTGTCGCGAAAGTTTCTCGAAAAGTTCTTGAAAATACTTTGAAAAATAACTTAAAAGATTTGAGAGAAGACAAGAAAAATTCTCAAAAAATTCACGAAACAGTTTGAACAAATGTTTAACAGTGGTAGAAAAGTTCACGAAAATTTTTAGAAAATTTTCTAGAAAAGAAAAAAAAATCGCGAACATTATCAGAAAAGATAGAGAAAAATTTGCAATTGATTCCAGAAAAATACTAGAAACAAATAATAAGAATAAAAATAAATAAATAAAATTCTGGTCAAAGGTAGTATTTTTTTAGTCTGGACCCGTTAATACATGTAAGTAACAGTTCTACTTCAAGTGATTGAAGTTGCATAGAACCATTGTCAAACACCTCTATGACTTTAAAAGGTCCAAGCCATCGCATGTGGAGTTTTCCTAGGAACTTTTGATGGCGACTGTCATATATCAGCGCATAATTATCAGCTTTAAGATCACATTTTTTTATATGACTGTCATATTTCTTCTTTCTTTGTTCCTGGATTTCTTTCGTTAATTTTTGTGAAGATTCACGAGCTTCAGCTAGTTCCTCAATATTAGTCAACCTTTCGTTTATACATTCTGCATTTGTTCGTTGAGCTTAGATACGAAAAGTTTTGACCTCAAATTCAATTGGCAGGATAGGATGCATACCATACGTCAGAAAATGTGGTGTCTGTTTTGTCGTGATTTTTATCTGCGCCAAGCTTGTACAGAACATTGTTAATAATTGTATAAGGTGCTACCTTATATTGAAAAACTGTCTTTTGCTCCAATCATAACCATCCGGATATATCTGATCTTTGAGATAAGTAATCATATCAGAATATAGCGAATCTGTAGATGAAATTTCGAATAAATATTCGTCTGAAAAATCATCATTGATAGGATCTTCAATTTTTTCAGTGCTGAGTCACGATAGATAATCAGTATTTGTATGATACTTTTTTTGACGAAGCTCTACTTGATAAGTGAATTCTTGCAGACTCTAGAACCCATCGAGCAATTCGTCCTGATAGATCTGGTTTATTTACAAGATACTTAAGAGCATAATGATCCACATGAAAAATAAATGCATATCCCAGCAAATAATGCCAAAAATTTTTAACAGTGAAAATCATGCCAAGTGCTTCTCTTTTTGTAGCCGAATAATTTTTCTCTGATGCACTGAGATGTCGACTCGCATAGTAGATGGGATGATTCTTCTTTTGGTCATCCTTCTGTCTTAGACAGACGCCAATAGCAAATATAGAAACATCCACATAGCTGTGAAATAAAATAGCCCAGTTGGGTGGTCTCAGAATAGGAGCATTGATCAACCTTTGCTTAAGATCTTCAAATGCTTTCTGCTGTTCATTCGTCCACAAGTATTCCACTTGTTTCTTCAATAGATGTGTAAGAGAGGCAGCAATAAAAACATGATTTTGAATAAATCTCCTGTAATAGCCAACATGTCCTAAAAAAGCTCTTAGTTCACGCAAATTGGTTGGTATCAGGAGGTTCTTTATAAGCTCGACTTTATCTTTGTCGACTTCTATTCCTCTGTTAGATATTCTGTGTTCGAGCAATGTTCCTTCTTTCATACCAAAAAAACATTTCTCTGGATGAAGAGATAAACAAGTATCTCGACACCGTTGCAATGTTAATTTCAACTTCTGCAGGTGTGTCTTTATATCACTGTACACACAGAAATCATCAATAAATATTTTGAGAAAAGTTCTTAGGAAGGTAGCAAAAATTAACATCATGATTCGCTGAAAAGTCGTTGGAGCATTACAAAGACCAAAGGGCATTTTGATGTAGGCATAAGTGCCCCAATCCGTCGTGAATGTGGTCTTTGAGCGATCCTGATTATACCCAGAAAAGCCATCACAGAAACTGTAACGCTCTTGACCAGTGACCTGATCTAGGATGGAATCAGTAAAAGGCAAAGGATGATGGTCCTTCCTGGTAACAGCATTCGGAAATCCTGGCATATTCGTATTTTGCCAGTCTTCTTCTTCGGGACGACAACAATGGGTGAAACCCATTCATTACTTAAGACGTGATAGATTATACCTGCCTTAAGGTGTTTGTTAAGTTTGTCCTTGACCATTAGAGAGTATTTAGGATTGAGACGATACTATTTCTGTCGAACAGGTACAACACCTTCCTTTAGATCAATTTGGTGCTCTCCGAATTCTGCAGGTATACCCTTCAAATCGTCGAGCGACCAGACAAAAACATCTTGATACTCCTTTGATAGTTCAGTGAATTCCGCCAACTCAGATTCTCCAAGTGACTTTGAAACATGCACAAATCTGTCAGGTGCAAGTTCAATCAGTTCAGTAGAATATGGTAGGATGATACCTTCAGTCATACTGGCCTTGGTATGGCCATGAATTTCGTGCATGGTTGACTCCATAGATGTTTTCTTGTCGTCAACCTGGTTCTTGTTACTAAATTCGTGTTCAAATTCGTCACTTGAATCGTCAGACTCTTTTGAGTTTGTGTTTGCAACATTAATTTCTTCATACGAAACATCAGCTTCATCGTTGTAGGCATCGAAGAATTCTTCGTCATCAACATTCTCATAACATTCAAAGTACTGCACTTCAATATCAGATTTATAGGAAAAAATATTCAAGGCATACGAAGATTCTTCTGATGTAAAACTGGTGTTGGACAAAGGACTTTCTCCTTCATATTTGTCACAACTCCAGGTTATGATTTGTTCTACTGGCTTATCTCGGTTATTGGTCTCACTAGTCTGAAATCTTAGCTCTCTGGATTTCCAATGTACACTAGCATTTGATTGATAAAGCCAAGGTCGTCCAATCAGCACAGAATAGGATGACAAACCGAGTGGTTTGATAACAATGAAATTCATGGTGAATGGCTTGGCTTGAATGTAGACAGTGACATCCTTCAGCTCACCAACAAGTTTTCGTCGTGTCGAATCAGCTAACCTGATGTTTCGTTGTGTTGGTTGAATGTCAGTCAGCCCCAGAGCATGAGCTGTGTCTTCTGTTATTATATTTACACTGGAACCAGAGTCAATTGGCACTTTTTTGATTAGGCATCCTGCAATAGTAACATCAATTTCAGGTGCACTGAGATCACCTAAATCAATGAACAAAACACCATATAATTGCATTTTCAAACTATCATCACTTTATGAAAGTAAAGAATAAGAGAGACTTCTATTCTTAATCATATACGAATTTCATTTTAAAGTAATTTAACCCCTATTTAGGCATATAAATCACTTTATTTATCAAATTATTAAAATCATCAATCCATTACTAAGCATTCGATTCGTCAAGAAAATCTCTACCATTTCACAATTCCTTAACCAATCTATGTATAGAAAACATTCATTCATTTATCAATTTATAAACTTTATCAAAACCATTAAAGAAACTTCTTATTAAAAATCTTTAGCAATATTTCAATCAAGCAATATTAGTAAGAAAAATACTAAATATTATTACCAATCCATGAAATTGTAAAAGAATAAAGTTCATCAAATAAGCACACTTACCTTTCCTTTTAAAAACACAATCTCTCTCTCTCTCTCTCTCTCTCTCTCTCTCTCTCTCTCTCTCTCTCTCTCTCTCTCTCTCTCTCTCTCTCTCTCTCTCTCTCTCTCTCTCTCTCTCTCTCTCTCTCTCTCTCCTCTCTCTCTCTCTCTCTCTCTCTCTCTCTCTCTCTCTCTCTCTCTCTCTCTCTCTCTCTCTCTCTCTCTCTCTCTCTCTCTCTCTCTCTCTCTCAATGAAAGCACACAAAATACATGTGCATGCTAGCCTTCGATGCTTTTTGCCAAAAAAAAAAAAAATTGCATGGCAAAGCCAAGCATGAAAAATTTGGGAAACCTTGTGGCACTAAGGGAAAATTTGAAAAATTCATTGGCAACTGGTGAAAATACCTCTTTGTAAGAGCATGGATGTGCCATGTGTGACACAATCATATTCATCTTTTGAAATTTTTATTCATTTGGCATTGCCATGTATTTAGTCATGAGAAGCTTTGTCATACAATTGTATGTTTAAAAGGCATTCTAATTGTTGAAAAATGAAAAAAACAAGTATTGTAGTTGAGAAGGATTTAAAATTTATAATAAAAAAATAGCAATTCACATGCTCAAACTCACTTGGTAGAGACACCTTAGCTTTTAGTAAATAATTAGAATAGTTTATCGGTGTTAGGACAAAGCTACAAACGTTAAAAAACCACTGTCATTAACATGAATAAATATATCTATTTGCATTCGTAAAAACTTTTAGTAGATGTTTTTGACCCATGCATACAATGTGAATCTAACTTCAATTAATGAGATAAAAATAAGAAAATGTCAACCAATTAGCCATGGTTCCAAGATAAATGGGCTTTACAAACACTAACTACTTTGCATGGAATCTTAGTTCAATACAATTTGTGGTTTTTAATTCTCAATTTTGTATCTCTTTTACAAAAATATCGCCATTTCACATCACAAAGTTGAAACAAACATATAGTATACTCAATAACAAACTCTTGTAGAAGTTCATCGAGTTGTTGCTTGCTACTCACACAAATGTTCTTTTGAAAGTAGGGTATGACTAGCATAACAAATATAGTGCTCAGAATTTGTGTTTCAGGCAACCTTTTCAAGTCAAGAACATTCATGACCATACTTGCTCTTCGATACATTAATGAGTCGTAATGGATTCTTGGTGGTAGATTCAATTTGAATAGTTGGGTACATTGAATCTAGACCCAAAATTAGTAGGGTTAGCATTTTGGTGGGAAAGCCAAGTGGCCAAATAGGGTTTGGACCTGTTATAAATGGATGTAACTCATGGAGAGAGCAATCTTCTCTCTTCTCTATCTCATTTCATGCTTATACATGGTTCTCTTGGGTTCTACTATCCATTGCTGCACTATCTTGGTGATTGCTTGCAATTCTATGTGTAGAATGATCTATATTTGTTATTTTTGGATCCACACTGTGAAATACAGTAGCTTGCTGGTTTTGTATAGACAGCAATAGTACATAATCATTTCATTCAAGTTTGATCAAGTTCTAGTGTTTGCATCTCAATTTGTGTGTAGATGCTGATTTTTCTACATTGGTGAGATTGGTAGTGTATTTCTCTTTCTAACTGAAGATTATTCAAGTAGAGTGGATCTTAAGGATCTGAAATCTTTCACACTGAAAATACAAAATTTTCAGTTTTTTCTAGTTTCTTGAATTATCTATGAAATTTACTAAAATTAATGAATTGACCATATTGGAGTCAATTTTAGTCAGATTTGGTCAACTGTACTTCACTAATAGTTAATCAGTTATTAACTAAATTTAGTGATTTTCAAGAATAGAAAAATCGAGATGGCCGAAGAAACTGCAAATCAGGCTGCAAATCCAGGTGCACCATCCTATATGGTGATTTTCCAGCAGTTGAGTACGACGCTTAATGATATGAATAATCGAAATAATCTAAGAGTCAGCAAATGGAAGTTCTTCTGAACCAGGTCAAATTGTTGTTTTCACCCAATCTCGATTTTCAACTGGAGACTTACTTGGAAGAGAAGAAGGAGAAGAAACTGAAAGTCGTCGAAGACTAGTTCGTTAAGTGGATCAGTTACTTCAGCCTGCATGGAGTTCCAGATAAAAAGAAGATTGAAAGTGTCATGTTGTTCTTACGAGGCAAAGCGTAATCATGGTGGCGAGATTTACCGATGAAGCCTACTACCTGGGATGCTTTTGCGGAAGTCTTTAAAAAAGCTTTCGTAATAGCGGATGACGTTGACTACTACCTGAAATTTGTGAACTGCAAAATGGGTACTAAGAGCTTAGACTCTTATATCCAGGAATTCATGGACCTTTGGAACAGGGTGTCAACATTCGATGCAAAGTTGGCTCTATGGCAGTTTGTCCTAGGTTTGCCTGTCGACTATCAAAACGAATGTAGGCAAAATGTGCTTTAAAGCCTCGAGGATGCGTTTCGGATTTTGAAAGCATATGATGCCACAATGGTGGCATCCAAGAAGCAATTTGCGACCGCCTTGAAAACCAAGAAGGGGAAGAAGCGCGGTCCAGAACAAGCAAAATATTTTGACGAGACATATAAGCTCATGAGAAGCAATTGTGCTAAAGGCCAAAGAGCTTGAACTTTGGAAAGAAAAAAAAGTTTCCACCTTGTGTGGCTATAAACACATTTGTGTTTTTGCTACAAATTGGTTCTGGCAAAAAATGCTAGGGTGCCATAGGAATGCACTCCCTCTATGGTTCTACTGATTATGTATGTGCTTTTCTAGACACTTACAAGAAAGTGCATCTCTCTCTCTCTCTCTCTCTCTCTCTCTCTCTCTCTCTCTCTCTCTCTCTCTCTCTCTCTCTCTCTCTCTCTCTCTCTCTCTCTCTCTCTCTCTCTCTCTCTCTCTCTCTCTCTCTCTCTCTCTCTCTCTCTCTCTCTCTCTCTCTCTCTCCCCTCTATGGCGCAATTTGAAGCTTGAAGAATTTTTCGTTATGTCTTGCCAAATGGTTCTGATGTGCGAAAAAGTTTTGTGGGGTGGATCTTGTACGCATGGTTGTGCCATGCATTCATAGCCACAACTATTTTGACACAATATCTATGGAAGGTTTGTCAGGCATGACTTCATGCCAATTTGTGGTTGTGTTAGTGGATAAGTGAGTTAGAGGGTTCTTGTGAAACTCTATATCAAAACACTAACAAATAGCATGATCTTATATAAGAATTAAATTTATTAAAATACAATTACTAAATTATCGATTATGTTATATTGACATTAGAATGGATCATAAATGTGAATTTAGTGAATGTGTACCGATAAATCAAATTATATGACTAGTTGCATGCAATAGAAAAACGAGGTGATATTCTAATCACGAGAAGCTTTGTCATACAACTGTATGTTAAAAAAGCATTTTAATTGTTGAAAATTGAAAATCAAATATTGTAGTTTAGAAGGATTTAAAATTCATAACATAAAAAAACAACAATTCACATGCTCAAACTAACTTGGTAGAGACACCTTAGCTTTTAGCAAATAATTACGAGAGCTTATCGGTGGCGTGACAAAGCTAAAAACATCAAAGACCACTATCATTAACATCAATAAATATTATGCCTTTGCTTTCATAAAATGTTTTAGTGGATGCATTTCAATCTCATCATATTTCTACCCATGCACTGTGCACACAATGTGAATCAAGGTTCAATTATTGAGATTACAATAAGAAAATGTCAACCATTGAGCCATGGTTGCAAGATAATTTGGTTTTAAAAATTACCTATTACTCTGGATCAAATCTTAGTCCAATACCATATATGTTTTTTCCTTCTCATATGTACACATTTTTCTACACAAATACTACCTACCATTTAACATCACAAAGTTGAAATAGGCATATACTATATGCGATAACAAACTCTCGTATAAGTTCATCGAGTTGATGCTTGCTAGCATTATTAGTTATTCCAAATAAAGGTGCTTTGGAAAGTGGGGCAAGCTTGGCTTAACAAAAATATTTCTCAAAATTTCTCGTTGAGGCAATGTTGTCAAGTCCAAAACATTAACGACAAAACCTGCTTTTCTAGGTATGATTGTGGTATGAAGTTGGGTGGTTCTCTTGGAGCCACAAGAAAATTGATAACAACTTATTAAGTTCAACTTGGCTTAGTCTATAGCAAGAGGTTGATCGAGAAGTAGAGAGGAGGAATGTTGAACAGTCCAGTGACAATGAGGAGTGCCAGTTTCCACAACTTCAAACCTCCGTCTTCCAATAACGACTCTACAACTGACAGTAGAATCACCATTAAAAAATTTTTGTAGGCTTTTTAAAATTCATGGGCCAAAAGCCCATGATTCTACATGGAGAAGGTTAAAAAAAAAAATCTTTCAAGAAGGCTTTGATAAAAGTTTGGCTCATTGTTTGGTAAAGTCACCAAGTATAAGAATGGAATCGACATCTTTTTCCAAAAATCGACTGTGTAAAAAAATTATAGGAAATTAATATTTAAAAAATCGACAACATTTTTTAGATGCAAGAAAAATTTTGGTTAATGTTTTCAAATGCAAAAAAAATTTGTGTAATAAGTAGGTAAATTCATATAAACCTTATGTTACATAGCTTTATTAAGCCAATAGAATTAGTTATTAATGTAAATTTTTAATATTTTGTCGGAAGCAAATTGAGATGCAAGATTCAAAAGAGAAGATTTTTGAAAAATCAACAACTTCTAAAAAACCACAAAAACTAGGGAGATGCAATAATCAATATCAAAATGTAAATGCATTTGTTAACAAGCATTGATTCTTTCTGATACGAGAGATAATGGTATGTCCTAGAGGCACACAAGGATTTCAAACAATCAATGACTTGCTTCTGACTCGGCTAGTTGTCAAATACCTGCTGTATTTAAGTGCAGCACCTCTGCAACTCTTGCCTTCTCTATTGCTTACTTGCAGCTCATGAAAAAGAATCTATAAAGTGCATCAATTTTTTTGCTTGTTTGTGCTTTGAAATGTGGTGATTGGATACCTTTTGGAGAGTATATCCATTAATACTTTGGTTTTCTTTTACCTCACACAAACGTACTTAAATGTTTGTAAAATCTTTTTGGAGATTAACTCTCACTCTAATTTAGCACATTCTTTGGTTTTTCATTAGAATAGGTCTTACTTGCTCCTCATGAAAAAGGATCTGTAACGTGCATCAATTCTTTGATTGTGCTTTGAACTGTTGTGATTGGAAACCTTTTGAAAATGTTGTGGATTCTTTGGTTTTCTTTGACCTCACACAACGTACAACGTCGTAAAGGTTTGCGAAACCTTTTTGGAGATTACCTTTCACTCTATTTTAGCACATTCTTTGGTCTTTTATTGAATTTGGTTGCAAGCACTGCGAGTCACGATCCATTGCGAAACCAAAAAAACACACAAAAACAGAACACCAAGCCTTTCTCTTGTCTCTCAACTCAATTTTTGTCAGCCAGGAAAGTACTACTGATCACACCACATTTGCAGCAAAAATGATGATAAAAGGTGGATGGGGATTAGTAGCTGAAGGAGTGCAGCAAAGAAGTAGCCTGAGTAGAGGGGAGGTGGAGATTGTGGTGTAATCTGTTGGCGTTTGCTTGTGAGGGTGGCGTGGTAGAGGAAATTGAGAGATGAATTTAGATGAGATGGAGGACGATAGTGGAGAATGAAATCGCTGAAAAGTCTGAATGCCAACACTTTTGCGGGAGGACAGTTTCCGCCTGAAATACCGCTTCGTACTGCAGCGATGGCTCCCTGTTTGAAGATCGGACAGCACGGAAACTGCCTTTTGCAGGATTGGAGTTGCGGTGACTTAGATGCTGACAGGAAAATGTTTTTGTTGTGTCCTTTTTTTGTCAAAGAAATCTGCAGCAAAATTGATCCGTAGCTCCATTCATCAAGAAAGCTGTGCTAATTTTGGTTGCTGCATTGTACTGTGAAGAATGAAAATTCTTAATATCATGTCTTATTAGTAGAAGACATCAGCAGCGTATTGATTACTTAACATCAAGCATTTCTTTCATTGCTTTTCACCATGCTGCTGGAGTGAAACAGCCATTTGAGATTTTTGAAGTGTGCATGCAGGTGAAACGTGCTGCAAGGCAGGATGTGGATCGCAAGAAATGCTTACCGCCCAACTGCAGAAATGCGTGATGCAAATGGTTGTAGGGAAAATGAAGCGACGAGGACAGGTGCATTCCTAAAAACGTTCCCCAAGTTGACTGGAATCGAGCGCAAAAACTTTCTTTTAGCAAGCATTCACCAACAAGGTCGGCCCGCTTCCACATCCACATCTGTAAAATAATCTATTAGGAATGGAGGATAATAAACTCAGCTCTAAGGGAACTTTTTCAAGTTTTCAGATTGAGACAGCTTCAAGATGCACGACCCAACTTTTATGTTTCTTTGTATCTTGTACCCGTCTGATTTCATTTGGACATGCTTTCTGTAACAATGGCTCATTTGAGCGTGTACAGGAACACACAGAACTTTTCCGTAGACCACAAAAGGAAGGAGAAAAATCAAGGAGTTTTCAGCTCAACATTTGAGAGAGACACACGCCCCTTGATGTCAAGCCTGAGAAGCTCGAGCCATTTAGCAGCAAAACAAGCTGCTTCAGCAAACAACAATAATAAGCAATTTAGTTCAACTTTAGCTGCATACTAGATGATCAATATCACACTCCAAATAACCAGCACGGAGAAACGAACTGAGTCTCTAGGTTTCTACTGTATTATCAGCAGAGCTTATGCTGATTTCCGATAGTCGCCTCAAAGGGTGCTGGGACTTGAGCGGTTTCCCCAACACGCGCTTAAGCCTAACATTCATCCATCATGCACTTACGTAAAAGCCAACTCAGAAACGTAACAAGCTTAACCATTTTGACTTAAGAAAACTGGAATCCCAACCAACCCGAAAGCCAACTCAGAATCCGTCCCCAAAAGGTAACCAAAGGCAAAGACAAGCCACACATGAAACCCAAGGCATAGTGGTCGCCAAACTGACCAATTGGCATAGCGACAAGCCACACGTCGGTGACGTGGACCCTTAGGCGCCGACGACGCAAAAAGGTTGTAGTAAGGGTCCTTCCACTTGGACCAGTCCCGGAGGCGAAACCGAAATGGTAATCATCCCCAAGGATCAACTTTATTAGATCTGGAAGTGGTTACATTCATACATAGACTGACCGGTCTCGGGGCCACCAACACATGCTGGGCATTGTGCCTGGCTCGTGCTAGTAGAGGGAGCTGAGACCTGGCGACTGGATTCCTCGCGCTGGTTGAGCTGCCCAAGTTTCTGTCTGCCGGACTCCCCCTGTAGTTTTGCTGTGATTCGGCGCACCCCCTCTGTCCTGAAATATAGTGCTTTCTAGTACAGCACGCTTTTTAGGATCTAGTTTTTATTTTGTTGATTAAGCCTGGCAAGCCTGGCACAATTAGTCTGGCTCCTGGACATGGGTCCCGGGAGCCGTCCTGGCGGCAAAATCAACTTGCTTCCTGACTAGGCCATGACTTGAGCTCCAGAGCTAGCTCATGACTTGTGACTACTTGACTGGCTCACGACAGGTCGGAGGCTCAGTCCTTGACGTTCTAACTTGCTCTGGGACCTTAGAGAGTGTCACCCCTTAGAGTCTTACAGGGCACGCCGGGTGCACCCGAGTCAGCTTTACAACATCCTCCCCTCGTTTGAGAAAGCTGATGTCATCATCAGGGCCAAACTAGAACCTAAGACTCATGGCACGGGCTTAATTCACCGGCCAGACTTTATTCACATATACAAGGGCACGGGCTTGATTCACCGGCCAAAGGAGACCAACTATAAAGAGAAGTAAAAACATTGTGTTTGCACCCAGCACAGGAAAAGTGTGGGTCTAGTTCGCTTACGTAAAATCTGTGTAAAACTGCTGCACTTAGACATTAGACTGAAGCTCACTCCTCGATGAGAAATGCGGCTTACTTTATTAACATGAAAGAAAAAGGTACTTACGGCTCCCTTAAGCCTCAGATATGTCGTTTTTTTGTCGTACGTCTGGATGAGTCCCTTAGGACTCTAGATTTTTCGTTTGGTCGCCCAGGTTGAGCTCCTTGAGCTCTGCATCGGCACTTAGATTCTCACCTCTGATGTAGAAGCTGCAGGCAATCTTGGCTCCATTTGACCTCGTGTCAGCTGGTTTGTCACTGCTGGATGTCCTTCATTAAAGAGGTGAGCTTTCGCTTGGTCACACAAGTTGAGCTCCTTGAGCTCTGCATCGGCACTTGGATTCACCTTTGATGTAGAAACTGCAGGCAATGTTGGCTCCATTTGGTCCCGTGTCAGCTGGTTTGTCACTGCTGGCTGCCCTTCGTTAAAGAGGTGAATGAGATTGGGAGGGATGGTTGGCTCAGGTTCATTTGTGTCGTTCTTTTCTAGTTGGTCCCCTGGCACAGCTCTGACGACACAAGGTCTCTTGCCATTATATAATAACACAAGGTTAACCCCTTTTGCCAAGAAGGCCACCACGTGTTCGTTAAACCAGCTTAATCCCAAAATAGCATCGAAGGCATCCATCTTCAAGATTGTGAACGTTAGTCGATTCTTCCAGGTTCCCAGGGAGATTGGTAAGTTGGTTGCCAATCTACAAGTGGTCATTGTACCTTTCGCGGTCTCCACACAAATAAGAGTCACATTTTCTTCACATTGGATGTCCAATTTCCCTGCCAGTTTTTCTGACAAGTAGTTATGTGACGCTCCCAGGTCTACCATGAAGTAAATGATCCTATCTTGAATACAGCCTTTCAAGTACAATAACTTTGATCCTCTCGCAGGAGTCGCCATGAGATGTTCCCGATACGCCGCAAGTGCCCCTATCTGTTGTAAGGCATTCAGGTCGGACTCTGTCAAATCCGTTTCCGGGTCTTCTTCGTCATCCTGTTCACCATCTTCTTGATCGAATGTCTCTCTCTCCATCCTATCAAATCCCTCAATGGTAGCCATGATTTGCTTGTTCAATGGTTTGGGGCATGACCTTCAAGAGTGACCTTGCTGATGACAGTTGAAGCAGCGCATGGAACTGCCCACTGTTGGTGAGCTGTTGCTGTGACTAGCTGAAGGTCCAGCATTGTTTCTTCTCTGGAACGTGTTCCCTCCATTGCTGCCTTGGTTGCCAAACCCTGTTTTTGTTGGGAATTTGTTCACGCTACTCGAGGCTTGGTTGCCATTTGAAGCTGAGTCCCCTCTTGAAAAGAAGCTCGGACTCGGTCTGGATCCACGAAATACTCTTGTTGAGGTTGAGGGAGCAGTTGGTGCCAATGTGCTCTTATAATCACAAACCATTTCAACCGCCCGAATAGTTGAATTGAAGTCATGGGGCATGTAGCTGTCTATTGCACGCCGGGTCCAAGACTGCATTCCAGACAAGAGATAATGAGTTTTGTCCGCCTCGGACATATCTTCAATAACCCATACACTCTGTCTGAATCTATTGAGGTAATCTTGCAATGAACCTTTCTGCTTGAGCCCTGACAATTCTGTCCTCAATCTCATGTGTGAATCCTTTGGTATGAACTCCTCTCGTAACGCGGTTTTGAACGCGTCCTATGTCTGGAAATGCATTCCTGCCATCCGGTACCAGTTTGTAGTGTAGCCCTCAAAATATGCTAATGCCAAGTCCGTTCTTTCTTCTTCAGGAGTGTTCATCAGACGGAAGCAATGGTCCATGTGAAACAACCAATCTTCCACAATTCGAATGTCACGCTCTCCTTTGAAATTAGGTGGTGCTTTTATTTTGGCAGTCTTCTTTGGGCCTTTTGTGTTTCGCGCTCGTGGCTCTCTTGGTATATGTGGAGGAGGCGCCACTGCATTCCCTCTAGTTGCCTCCAACTCTTCAAACCTGGCTTCGAGCTGTGTTAGCCCGTCTCTCATTTCTCTAGCAAGGTTGATTTGAGTAAGGTTCATGGCTCGCAGAGATGTTTGCCATTCTTTCCTTTCTATTTCTCTGTCCTTCTTCACCTCGCTAAGCATAGCCGTCATTGCACTTGATAAGTATTGCCGCATCTTCACTTCAAAGAGGTCTTGTTGCGCCTCTGGCATGGGTTCGTTTCTTGGTGTAGGTTCAGAAGGGCCACCCATCTCTGCTTGGAGAGGCGCCACTGTGGAGTGCATACGCTCTTTCTTTCTTGACTTGGACCTGGTGCCATCTCGATGCATGCGGGAGCCATATTCTCGAACCTGCTCCTCTCCGTCCGTCAATGCTCGTACTCATCAAGGTGGTCGTCCATTATAGTAAGAGGTGTACTTCCAACAGATTATTGCCTCTATCCTTTTTATTTTTGAAAACTCTCCCTTCTGTCGGTCGGGCCCCACAGCTCTCTTTTCTTCTTTATTAAATCAGCTTCAAAGAAAATATCCCCTCCTCAAACTAGCACGCTCACATCACCTGAGAGCCAAGTAGGAACCAGGTCAATTGTGTCCAAGCAAGCACACAACAAACGGAACATGCCAACCAAAGCAAACACAGAGGATCCCTCTCAAGCCACAATCCCCCCTGAGACCGGACGTAGGACCTTTGCCTAGCCGCGCCCACACAAATCTATCACAGAATTAGCCTACGGGAAAACATCCATCCAACCATCCGTGCTTTCACCATTAAGCAGCACATTGCCTCAGTCACGCCCCACCACTTTTTGGTCGATAGCCCTTATAGCTAAACGATCGGCAGCTATCCCGCACCGGCAGCTAACCACCCGTGCTTTACACCCGAATTCGAGCAGCATCTCTGTATCAATGGTTAACCCGTACAGTTCGAATATGTCGCTCCGCACCCCACAAGGCACAGACCGTGCTTACACCAACCTAATGGCAGCACACTGCCTCATCTGTCCTACGTGCAGACAGCGCCAGGCCCGAACCGCGGGAACTGACCGTGCTTACACCTCAAGGGCAGCACCTTGCCTCATCAAGTCCCCCGTTCTGCCGACCACCCCGACCGTGGACGCACCCGTGCTTACACCATGGGCAGCACCTTGCACAACGGTTGTCCTGACAAATCCCAAGACGTGGCCATCCCTGTGAGACTTGCGTAGCTGACCGGCTAGTCGGCTTTGATACCACATGTTGCGCCGGCGCCTCAAAGGGTGCTGGGACTTGAGCGGTTTTCCCAACACGTGCTTAAGTCTAGCATTCATCCATCATGCACTTACGTAAAAGCCAACTCAGAAATGTAACAAGCTTAACCATTCTGACTTAAGAAAACTGGAATCCCAACCAACCCGAAAGCCAACTCAGAATCCGTCCCCAAAAGGTAACCAAAGGCAAAGACAAGCCACACATGAAACCCAAGGCATAGTGGTCGCCAAACTGACCAATGGGCATAGCGGCAAGCCACATGTCGGTGACGTGGACCCTTAGGCACCGACGACGCAAAAAGGTTGTAGTAAGGGTCCTTCCACTTGGACCAGTCCCGGAGGCGAAACCGAAATGGTAATCATCCCCAAGGATCAACTTTATTAGATCTAGAAGAGGTTACATTCATACATAGACTGACCGGTCTTGGGGCCACCAACACGTGCTGGGCATTGTGCCTGGCTCGTGTTGGTAGAGGGAGCTGAGACCTGGCGACTGGATTCCTCGCGCTGGTTTAGCTGCCCAAGTTTCTGTCTGCCAGACTCCCCCTATAGTTTTGCTGTGGTTCGGCGCAGCCCCTCTGTCCTGAAATATAGTGCTTTCTGGTAAAGCACGCTTTTTAGGACTTAGTTTTTATTTTGCTGATAGCCAGGCACAATCAGTCTGACTCCCGGACATGGGTCCTGGGAGCCGTCCCGGCGGCAAAATCAACTTGCTTCCTGACTAAGCCATGACTCGAGCTCCAGAGCTAGCTCATGACTTGTGACTACTTGACTGGCTACCACAGGTCGGAGGCTCAGTCCTTGACGTTCTAACTTGCTCTGGGATCTTAGAGAGTGTCACCCCTTAGAGTCTTACAGGGCACGCTGGGTGCACTTGAGTCAGCTTTACAACAGATAGTCAACCATATTACATAACGGTGACTGCGAATAGCAATATCGTTCTACTGCATTCTTAGTGATAATGGTTGTATCCTTTAATCCACCTGCATTTTTAAATTTGGACATCGAATAGTTGCATCTCGGTAATAAGTCCATCAAAGATGAGACATTTGTGTGGTCTCCATTCTGAATCTAGTTTCCACCCATTTGCACATGCGAACGCAGTTCCTGTGGTGAATCTATAGCTGCAAAATAGCATCCCAGTGTTGTCCAAATTTCTCTACAATATTTATCTGAGCATAGAACCTCTATTCCCACGATCAAATTTGTGTCATAAGGGGTTCCATGAACAAAGGGTTTTTAAAAGTTTTATCTGGAGGCATGTCTATAGTTGTGAATTGTTTATCATTGTAACTACACTTGCCAGAGTGTACGCAAAGATCTCCAGGTATTTTAAGTCTACTTCCTTCACGTGGAAGTATGGTAATACACTTAAGATCTGATGCCAATGCATTTGCTAGCTACTACTGCAAATTTTATCCCTTATGAGTGTACATCCTCTCCATCACTCGATTTTGAATGTCTAGAATGTCTTTCCACGATGTCATTGTTACATTCCGGAAATGCCTTTTTACTAACCTGGATTTCAACTGTATGTTTGATGCATTCACTTGTCTGAGCTTTGACAGATCTACGAGCTAAGAGTGATAGTTCCCTATGCTGCTATCTAGATCTTTCATTCCAATAGTTGCCAGAATAGTGCCATAAAATTCCTGCACCTGCTTTCTATCTCAGGGCTATATCTTATGATGCCAAGCTTGAAGACAGGTTTAACTTTTAGATCACTAACCTTTCTTTCTAAAGCTTCCAGCAAACTCTGTTTGTTGGCTACATCTTAGAATTCTAGCCTCAATTGGAAATAAGCATAACCATTTCTCATTAGATTCTGTTGACGGTTTAACTTCAGCTAGAGCATCTTGCTTGAACTTTTTGACGCTCACTTTCGCTTTGAGTAGTGTTCTCAGTGATATTCCTTCCTGCAAAAGAAATCATTTTCAGATTGAGAACATATAGTTTATTCTACCTAGTTGATTATGCCTTTCCCTACGCTTTATAGCAATCAATTCCCTGGTTTCCACGGCATTTTAGTTTAGTTTTACTAACTTGCATACACTTTGCTAGCAATCTCATTAATTGAAAGCTAACAAACTAAATTCTTATATACTAAATTCTAGTATCTCGGCATGGCAAGAACACCTTATAGCAAATTACTTGATCGCATTCAAGAACACAGAACTAGTAACATATTTTCGTGTACGCAAGCTACAATGCATTGAAAAAGGTGTGAACAAGGCTTTTATGAATCAAAAGCATCTGTTTCTTTCCGGATATGCGGCTCATGAAAAATATAGATCAGTGGTAGCATTACTATGGTACTTGAATTTTCTCAACATTGCAGCATACCTTTGCTTGGGTGAATCGTGATTGGGCCTATGACTGTTCTAAAGAGGAAAACTTTTAGGGTGGCGTTCATTGATGCAAAAAATCATCCACAAGTTAAGATTGATTAGGGACATCTTCAAAAGAATCAGATGGTAAGAGCCACAAAGGAGCAATAAGATTGCAACCATCTGATTCTTCTTGTACTCTATCAAGCTATGGCGCCTCAAATTTGTGAATCCACCCATCTCAATGTGCTAGTAACTTAGTTGACAAGACTTAGATGTAAGAAAATATAGATTCACCCAATTGGTGTTAAAATATAATGTTCGCCTGCAAAAGAAACTTGTTCATTGTATTTCTATAGAAATGACACAAACTGGAACTGAAAAAGCAGGGCTGAAAGTCCTCCTTACCACTGGGGCACCAAAACTTCATCAAAATCACATCCACAAGCCTGCCTTGGCAACATGTTTCACAGTAATAAAATTAGTTCTAACAGCCATACAGTCTCGGGGTCAGGTAGCAACTGTGACCGGCCAGACAAGGTCAAGTAGAATTATCTGAATCAGTGAATGACTACACTTTCTTGAGAGAGTTCAAGTTACCAGTTAGATGATAGAAAATAATGAAACTGACTTCCTATTCAGTTTTTGATATCATGCAAGTTACCAGTTAGATGATAGAAAATAATGAAGCTGACTTCCTATTCATTTTTTGATATCATGCTTAATTTACTTAAGCCCTTTCATGCTCAACTTATAGAATGAAAAGCTGAAGGACTCTATTTTACAAGGAAGACTTATTAGGTGCAAAATGCATTCAAAGAAGCTGTGAACGGACTCAGTTTTCAACGAAAAGAACAGAGGCATGTTCTTGATGTACTTGCCTCTTGCTGCTTTTTGAACTGACTTGTGAGCAGATAATTTATGGACCTTTGAGAAATTCTCTTTGTTGAATTCAAGTAACAGAATCATCTCATTATCAAAAGTTTTTCACAAGATCCTTTGTTGATTTTTGCTGTTGTGCTCTTTAATCCTATGGTGCAAGTATTCTTGAAATCGCCTGCTGACTCTAAAATGCACATGCACAAATTTTTGCTTCAAAATAAAATATGCCCGATATCCTGCCCTCTAAAAATTATACCTGGTCAGGTTGGCGATGAGTGGATGATTTACTGATGCTATGAATGTGCATCATCTAGATAAATAAGTCCCTCTAGTTGAGCATTCTAGCCTTGCTTTGAATGATGTTTTGGAGGAATTTGTCCCTCTAACCAATTAATCTGCTTCCAAATGGATTAAAGCTTTCACGGTATTTGTCATGACCTTGTTCTTTGGCATGTACCTCTAATGATCTTGATCATAGAGCTTATGAACCATTCTCACTGAGTAAAGTGAATTACCCTTATCTGGTACTGACCTTTGTAGTCTTTAGTAGATTTGGGGATAGTTGGAAGGACAGCCTAGACCCTGGCCATCCCTGACAGCCTACAACTTTGCAGGCTTGTAAAAGTATGTAGGCTCTTGTGGTTCATGCAGTACACAGATATTCACTATATTCCCTTGGGCAGCCTGAATCTAAAGTTCATTTATGGTGTATGAAAAGCTCTCACTGTCTACAAGCACAAGTCACAAGTGGCTGCAGGGCTAGAGCACGAGACTGAATGGCCCTTGCTTAAAAACAAGGGGGGCACATTGCAGAATTCCCATCCCAAAAGGATATGGTCTGTGTATTTTGTTGTGCTTGTTCTTTTGGAAGCAAGCAACAGCAGGATCTGGACTCATGTTGCTTACAATCTGTTCTACTTTGTACACAATGGCTTGAATAATGATGCTGAGAATGCAATTATGAATTAATTTCGTGTATGCTATTTAAATGTCAGGCTGCAGAAATCCTACAATCAACTATTCTGAGAGCTACTGGTAGACTTGTGTTACTGCAGGGAGATAGTAATTGGTTCTACAAGCATTGGTGAATTTGCACGCATAAGAGTGAATATTAGATTAGCTTATTTTGCTTGATGATCTCAAATTGTCGATTTTCGTTTAAATTCACGTTTTCATGTTGGCTATTAAATATATATTATGCAAAATTGAAGTGCAGCAAGCAGAGAGTAAGAGGTATTTCATGCCAACTGGGAATTGAGAATGCCAAGCTTTCTTTGCCACATAGTCGATATACAGAAGCAAATCTTGCACATTCATGTTACAAACAAGAATCGGTAGTTTCTACTTGTGACTTCAATACGGTACTGCACAACACTCTTATACAAGATCATGAGCTTCAGACACTTCAACATTGGAGCGGGAGAAGCTTGTAAGCTGCTAAGCCTTCTCCAGCATGATCTCCTTAGGGCTCAAATTTTTTGCTTATTACTTTTTTTAGTGTTAGTTGGCCTTCTGACTTACAATTGCAAGCAATTCCTATTAAGCTGGGAAAAAGCATGGATTCTGATCTCAACTCGAGAGTGTAAAACTAAGAGCAATCAAGAGTTTCTATACTAGTATAAAATTGGATTGCATTTCTAGCATCAACAATTGAATATTGTGCTATGCTCCATGTTTGCTGGATTATGTCCGAAGTTGCTGAGTTGAAACTATGACATAGAATGTCACATAGTTGTCTACTTGAAATTTGCTTTTTCAAAGTAGTATCAATCTGCTATTTCCAATAGCACTTGACTAGCATTTTCCTTTCCTGTATTTTCATGCACTTTTTGGAATGTTGTCAATCTAGGAAAGCTGGCTAGAAAACATCCAAGATGTGCAAGCAAAGTGTAGGAAAAGTACAAGGCACCAAAGCCTAGAGTTGCTGCCGGGTGTCTTTGAACTTGAGTCAGGTTAGAGCTAAGGTTTGTGTTCTTATGTCCTACTTACTCAATATCTGGGCATCATAACCTATTATTCCTGGAAAAGAGCAAAAATTGGTCATTAAATTTCCTTGCGTTTGTGTTTATGCGGTGGTGGCGAGAATGGCTAACACTAACACATGCTTAATTAACTCTGAACTTGCACATAGGTAAAGGATAGGGATATCAAGGTACATCATCTGCCAAGAACATATTCCCTATATACAAGAAGCTGTCTGTATCCTTGTAACTGAATCAAAATACTACTAGGAAACTACGTCCATGATAGTCATGCAAACTTTAAATTCAAGAGCACTATAATTTGCATGTTTATTGACTTTCTCTTAAAACTCATAAAGGGTTGGTTCCAATCCTTGAGTATAGTTTCATGATAAGGTGCTTAGTTGTCAAAATGTCCGTTTCCGTATTAAAACAAATATTGACATATTTGCTGATAGTCACCTCATGCTTGGGATACTTTTTTTTATTCTCTTGCCATGGATTACCAATGTAATTGACCATCTGGAGAAATCCTTGGAAAGATGCTCTCGACTGCCACGAGTGTGGTACAATCTCTCAGTAAGAGAATTTTCAGTTGCAAATGTACTCCTGATACCCATTTTCTTCATAGTGGTTTATCATGGCCTTGTTGGCTCTTTGATGACCAGTCAATAAAGTTTCCTCTGCTTGGAACTAGAGAGTCTAGATGTGAAATCATTCTTAACCTTTCCATCCTAAAATGGTTAACCTGTAACTCATAAACGATGGGAGATTCAACCAAATGTCGAAAATTCCGGATAACCTACAAACGTCTTGCAGCATATGTATCGAACTTCCTCACTAACTAAGGTTATGATATGAAATTCGTATTCGAGGCATGCCTACCTTTTGTCTTGACACCACTGATCAAGAATTCTGTCTTGAATGCTTGAATCTATGGGCTATCTTCCTATAGCATGGGTTTCGTAACACACGGTTTGTCTTTCTTGCAACAAAATGAATGGTCAGAAGTTTTAGCTTATCGAGCTCCATGTCAGATTGTAATTTTCCAACTTCAGTACCACTCATTTCCACATATTGCAAGGGCGGTTTATAAGAAAAGTGCTAGATTCTACTATAGCTTTTTTAGAATGCCGATTCCACAGATTAAATCTCACAAGGTTACCATATTTAAATATCTATCAGTAGGTATTGTGAAATTGTAATGCGTATTTCTTCTGGGTGCTCAAGCTTGTGCATATTTTCATGGCAGGAGGAAAAAAAATCCTATCTGATAATGAGAAAGTTGTCTCAATTCTGTATGTGATCGAAGCTTTTGGATTGTGACGAGTTGAAACAGATTTTGGAGGAAAATGGCTGTTGCTTTGAAAAAGTCTAACTGACTCACAGCATGCCCCTAACATCTTCCATGATCCTGCTTATGTCTAAATATGATGATCAAACGGGCCTTGCTCTGAAGATGAAGGACTATAAAGTTGTTCAGTGCTTTCTTCAACAGATTTACACCTTGAGACTAATCTACAGAGACAAGTCTCTTTCCGATCACAGTACAATGGAAATTACCGCCGAATGCTTGAACATTATTTATATTGAGCCTGCATCGGCCTTAGAGCTTGGCAAGATGCAGCATTCTACACATAATTCTTGTAAACAATAAATTTGTAGCACCCATGAACAGATCAACAACTGAGTAGGTGGAGAATGCAAAAAAATGAGATTTCTGTGTGTAGCATGCACAGGCATGAACAGTTTAGTCTAAAACCTGTAGCAAATATTCACCTGTGCAAAGAGTGCTGTTTAGTTGCAGAGTAAGATGAGGTTTGTGTTTCAATGTGTTTCGTGCATACATTTATTTGGGTATGGTAGGGGATCACATTTTGTAGAGTTGTGTGAATTTCAGTAGCTTGGAAGTGGATTAAAGCATGCAACAAACTTCGTTCCTTTGGAAATTATGGTTTTAGCTTTGTGAGTGAGTTATTTTATGGAGACGGACCGTAAAATGACGTGTAAAGTAGATTGTCATTTGTGAAAGTGACATTTGGCTCTTTGCATTAGGCAATGAGTGGAGACTCCACAATGTACTTCTCACTTGACGAGTTGTGTACTCAAATCCAATGTACAAAAGGTACAAACTCTCCACAATGTGCTTCTCACTTGACGAGTTGTGTACTCCAAACAGACTCTTGTAATTGTTGACCCAGTGCAAATTATAGAGGAAACACAACCAAGAACAAACATCATGAACCTCAATGATTTTAGTGCATCTTTTCTTCTTGGAGTTGACTTCATATTTTACATACAAAAAATGAAAACCTACTAGGCTATTTAGGTAGCTCCTATCTAGAAAAGGCAGGCTGTCAAACTGACATAGCATCCAAGTTTCCTGTTATCAAAAACAACTTATTGACGTCTTAGATAAAATATTCACCATCCTTCTCATGCGAGTTTGATTAGATGACCTTGAGCTTTCACCTCCTTTTATGATCAACCATCTTCAATAACTGCACAAAGGAGGGATGTATAATGGTGACCTCGTTTTCTGTAACTGACTAATCAGAGTTGGAGTTTGCTTTTGGCTGAAAGCTTTTCTCAACCAGTTTTTTTTTGCTTTCTTTTGTTTGGATTCTGGCCTTGATCCATTTTGTTTTGAATCTCCAAAGACATAGTGAGATTCAGTTTGAAAAGTAGCCATCGTAGTACGACCAATTATCCGAAAAAAATCCATCTTGACATTGCTTTTCCAGCCTTTGACTCTTTTGTCATTCTATTAGTACTATCACAAGTGCACTAGGAGCCAACCTGGCTCCGGGCCAAAATGAAAATCCATAAATATGTAACTTTCATTCAAGCAAGCCATTCAATTCAAGCAACGCGTTCAAATTCATGCAAGGTACACTCAAAGCCACAAATTGCGATAAGGATGACATCAACATATATATTTCGCAACCCCATTCCAAGATTAAAAAATCATATATTGGGCTCTCAACTAGCACTTTTAACGAGCATAAAAACGTATGTCATTTTAAATTAGAAGCGGTTTGAGAAAACCATGCCTCCTTGATGATGTTCTAGTTTTTTAAATGTTGATGGCAATGAAATTCTATTGCAAAGTTTTCAGCCTAAGAAAACTAGTTTTATTGTAGTCAATATTAAAATTGCAAGCAAATGAACCTAGAAAACTACATTAACTAGTTGATAAATATATGATTATAGTTAAAGTGGTATATTCCACTTTATGCTAACTTTTGTAGCTTTACACATCCAAAAATTTTATTGTTGTAACCAGGTTGAAAAGATTCGTTGTTCTTGAATCGGCTACATTGAGAGCAATAGGGTAGAGCATGTATGTGCCATGTGTGAGCACATTTGATACAACTACATTATGCCCCACATGTTCTTTTTATACCTATATAACATACTCACCCATGGAAAAAATTGAAAACTTGCATGGCAACTGGTGAAAATACCTCCTTTCAAGAGCATGGATGTGCCATGTGTGACGCAACCATGTTCATTTTTTGAAATTTTTATTCACGTTGTAATGCCATGTAGTTTTTATAAAATGATTTGTGTTGCACAACCATATGTGGCTCTATCGCGCAATTTGAAAAATTTGTCTTGTTTTGCGGAGTGGATCTTGCATGCATGGTTGTGCCATGTGTCCATAGTTGTTGGGATTCAATTGCTCTTGGAACAATCAAGAGATGAAACCTCGGTGCGTGCAACAGTAGGCGAACACAAGAGTAGACTTAGAGCTTAATTGCAAGGTTGTTTGCGGAAGTGAAAGGGCAGACAATCAGACAAAGCAGTAAGAAAGTCAGACAAGAAGACATAGTAGCAACACATACAATTCTGATAAGAGCTCTGAACGCAATAAAAGACAGAGATTGATTCAGATTAATGTATAGAAATACAAGTCAAATTGATGTTATGAGCACAAGACAATAGCGGACGAAACCGCGTGCTCAGGAAGCTAGTTTCGCCCTGTAAAAGCTATGAGCTTATTACTGACAATCAGTCTAAAAGAAAGAATCGAAGCATGAAGGCATTTACAGTGTCTGTCTCTTATTCACTCTATCTTGATCAGATTACAATAGTCATCTATATACAATTTACATTTGTGTAGATGAGTGTTCAAAGAAGATGGCGTGGAGCCGTTGTGTCGTCTGGAGTAGATCGTGGCGGCTGATGTCATTGTCAAATAGTTGCACAGTATAGGAAGTGAGCGTGAGAAGGCTTCAACTATTCGGAGTCGAGCATGTCATTGCCAATAGTCGATGAAGTCGGGACAGTATGGTCTTCGACGTTAGTCGGGTGAGTCGACAAGTTCGACTTCTTGATAAGTCGAACAAGTCGACTAGTCGAGCAAGTCGACAAGTTGGACTTCTCGATAAGTCGGGCAAGTCGATAAGTTGGACTCTTTCAAGCATATATTTGATAATGAGGTATTTATGCAGACTATGTGACAATGTGTGTAAAACTGCAGCAATATGAATGCTGCTAGATTAACATGGGATTTAGTAGAGGAATAAATCCAATACCCCTTCTTAATCTAGGAATGCCTTGATCTTTAGACTAAGCAATGCACAACATTTGTTGTGTGCATTTAATGCTCAATAGAGGCTAGGGCGAGCACACTAACCATAACCAAAGTGAGTTGCGAGCAGACCCCCCTAGAAAAGAGTGGATGCAAGAGAGTGATAGGCGGGTAAGTCTTGGGAAGTTGTTTACTTATTTTCTCTGGGCACCTTCGGCATTTTCGCTTTGACCTTCGCATTTTTCGCAAAATGACTGAAGTCATTCCTCCATAGCCGAATGTCAAATTTCACGTTCGCTTCTACACCATGCAAACTAACTTGACAATGACAACAACCACCCACTATCTCCTCAAGGCAACACAACAACTTCAC
The DNA here is from genome assembly GCA_029204225.1 of Diphasiastrum complanatum. Lineage (NCBI taxonomy): Eukaryota > Viridiplantae > Streptophyta > Lycopodiopsida > Lycopodiales > Lycopodiaceae > Diphasiastrum > Diphasiastrum complanatum. The sequence goes on along the minus strand of CM055097.1, from coordinate 35,649,519 downwards.
GCCAGCTCTTTTACCTTCCATTTGCACAAATGTAAATTGTATATAGTTGATCATTGTAATCAATTAGAGATGATGAATAATCGAAGAACATTTTGTAGTTCATCAGAGGAGATAGACATTGTAGATGCTTTCATGTATCCATTCTTTTTTTCAGACGGATTGTCAATAATAAGCTCATAGCTTTTACAGTTCGTAGTTAGCTTAGTGAGCATGTGATTTCATCCGCTATTGTCTTATGTTCACCTACATCACTAACTTGTATTTCATTACATTCAATCTGAATAAAGTATTTTCTGCATTCAGGTTTTGTGAGTATTGCATGCCTTCTGTGTTTTTGTCTGAGCTTTTGATCGACTTGTTTGATTGTCTACTCATTGCTTTCGCTACTAACGCACATTAAGCTCTCAACTTGATTTATCTTGTGTTCACCTACTCAGTCATCAGTAGTGCATGCACCGAGGAAAATTCTCTGCATTTCATCTATTCCCCGAGCATCAATGACGCTTACGACACATTTGCACAGAATTTTCGACCACATCCCGAATCTCCTCCTGCCACCAAGGAACCAAAAAAAAAGAAAGTAGTCATTCATCTTAATATAATGTAGAGCCATCCTAGCTCTCTTTTTGTACTTTGGAATTTCTTGAGGAATTTGTGGTTCTTCTTCAATTCCAAGTACAATATCCATCACATCTTGTAGTATTAAGACAGATTCCATTCTAACCTTCCAAATTGAATAATTGGAGGTTGACAATCTTTCACTTCCTTCTAATAGAAAGACACCCATTGAAGTCATAAAGAATGATGGAATTCAAAAAAGATGGATGAAAAAATTGCTTATCTTCTCACTATAGGAACCAATCAAATCCTATGTAAGACTAAGCAAAAGACTGTGAGATAGATCTCATTAGCTTGACAATCTCTCTAAAACAAGATTTGAATCATAAAAAAAGATGAAGTATGGCAAAAGTTATGGTTTACTGAATTTCACACGTGTGAAATATTCCAAAAAATGTCAAATTGACTCAAATACAATCTATTTGTATGAAACAATTTGCCTAGAACCTATAAATTTTGTCTAAATCACATATAGATGAGATTGGTCAACTTCTGGATGATTTTTGTGATCATTCAAGCAATAAATGACATGTACACATGATTTGCCACAGGTCTAGGCGCCCTACCTACGACTCTTCAAAAGTTTATAACTTTTAATTGGCTTATCCAACTGTCATGGTTGAAATCGCATCAGATTCTATACATTTCTAGCTTTCTAGTGGGCTAATTTGCATGAAATTTGGATCTAAGGTGAGAGAGAACTACCAAACTGAAAATGGGCAGATTTCACACGTGCCAGCACCTGAAATTCCGTACAGTACCTGATATGGACCATTCAAAGTGGTTTGAAGCTCTAAATCACCAGAAAACTGCAAACTAGCTAGAAAGTAGAATCTAGACAATTCCTAGCTTGAAATCTGATCAAATCTGCAAACGTTTTGATTAGATTTGCTTGTAAATCTTAGGTAGGCTCTAATACCATGCTGAATTCACACGTGTGGGATGCCCTACACATGTATTTTTGATCTCCTAGGCCCAATAATACCATAAAGATCAGACTATAGGGCCTTTCCCCCCACAAAAATTCAGAGAAATATTTTTGTTGTGTCAATCAATCCCCATGTTCATAACAGACTTTGTGTGGAGTAACTAATGATGCTAGCAAGGAGCAACTAGATGCAATTATACAAGAATTTGTTGTCGAGTATAGTATATGCCTATTTCAACTTTGTCATGTGAAATGGAAATATTTGTGCAAAAAATTGTGTAGATTTGAGAAGTAAAAAACACAAAGTGTATTTGACTATGATTTTATACAAAACCCAATTATCTTGGAACCATGGGTCAATGGTTGACATTTTCTTATTGTAATCTCAATTATTGAATTTTGATTCACATTGTGTGCATGGGTAGGAATATGACGAGATTGAAATACATGTACTAAAAGATTTTATATATAAAGTCCTCAATCCAAGGATCCTATTCTAAGCATGCCAATCACAAGCAACACAAGGGAACCTGATGGTGGGCAAACCAACCCAACCAAACCTAGATCGAACGGATCTAGCCCCCAAGCTATGGATCAATCACAAAGAGGAATATGGCATCACACCAGCAGCATCCTGCCACCGGTCATGCTATCAAACATACACTAGTGAGAGCCCAATAGGTATACTTATACCCTCCAAGGCCCATGCACCACTAGTAGTGCACTGTGACACTTCACTGGACACCTCTGCAGTCTATCTGGGCCACGTCATCCAATTCCCTAATGATTCACTAATAGATCCATACAAATCCACCATCAAGTGTTTAGGCCTACAACCATTAATTATGACCATGTACACATAAGGGCCCCAATTCCCTTATATTCACAATTAACTTACGAGTTGTTGGTCTACCGGTCCCTAGGGTGGACACGCTACCCGAGACCAGTCATGGGCATGACATTCTTCCTCCCTTATTCAAGTTCTCTCCTCAGAACTTAAAAACGCAAAAAGTTCCTCCTTAGGCTTCACTCCTGTTTCCAGGAATCGTCATCGTCCGTACATCCCTTCCATCAAACCAGATGCTCAGTAACTACACGATTTCTCAATCGTTTAGTTTTCGTATCCAAGATCTTTTCAGGTTCAAGACGAGATACACTCGATGATTCATCCAACAGGTCTTGATCTCTAGATCCAAGATGCTCTCCTTCACGTAGACTCTTTCAGAGATGGCTTATGTGAAATACGGGATGCCCTTGAGATCCATCCGGGAGTTTCGATTTGGTAAGATAAGGATCCAATCTTTTTCAAGATCTCATACAGTCCTCTAAATTATAGGGGACAATTTATAATGCTTGCTGGTACGCATTACACTTGAGTCCATCGGAATTCTCAAAAATACCCAATCCCCCACTTGGAAGTCTCTTGGTGATCTTTTCAGACTTGCATAATGTTGGTCCCCATCCTGGGTACACTAGGCATTCTCACGTGCAATTTGTAGCATTTCCTGCATACATGTAGGAAATCCGCTACTTTCTGAAACTTGAACGCCCGAGTCTCTACCGCAATGGGTGATAGGTTTAAAACAATATGTAAGCACGCACGGGCTATAACCGGTAGCCAAATGCTTACTATAAACCAATCTCCATCAAGGTGGTTATCTCTCTGAGGAGAAAAATGAATAGATATCTTAACTGATCTTCTAATCTTGTAGTTAATCCTTCTTTTAACCGATCAAGTATAACTAGAATCTGAACTATGATTTGTCAATCATAATTCATCGGATTCTTGTCCTATACTTAATAAAGGAAGGTAACTACCAATGGTTAGAAGAACTTTAAGTTTAGAGTCATCTCTAGTTTAGCAAATATGGCCGACCAAAAGTGACCAACGAACTTCAAATCGCGAATGTTCATAATGCCACTTTGGTAATTCCTAAAGCCAAAATAGATACTCAAATAATTACTTGGTCTTTACCCAAATAAACATAGTCGATTTGGTAAGATGGCCAGTCATTACCAAAATTTCACTATCTTGTTTATTCATTCGGGGTAATTTACCAATCACAATCCTTTAACTCCTGATCTGTACACAACACTTTCATAACCGAGAATCCTGTAACTTGGTTATCCTCTAAGAGAGAATATTTCTCAAAGAGTGCTATTTCACTTCAAAATCTCAACCGGAGATTAACTCAAAAGAATATATTGCTAGAATGAATTCCCTCCCTTGCATTAACCCACGGATCTCAGTCCAAACTAAGATCAAGTTGACTGTTTTCAGCAAGGAACAGATTTCAACAAACCTCCATCTTGCAATAGAATTACCAAGTTTTGACACAAATCAATCGGACTTGTTATTAGCCATGTTTCTACTGCAAGAGTACTTTCTAAATTTTTCTCCTTTAAATCTTCAAACCAGATATCTACTATAATCCATAAAGGATTTCTGTACTATCTAAATATCCTATCATTTTCGATTATAAAAATAGGTCCATCATCGATATAACAGATTCCTCATGGAATCATTGACCGATGTTCCTCCTTGATAATTTTCTGTTCTTCTTACTTCTCCCCCTTTTTAAAAGAAAACAACACGAGTGTCCAAGGGACGCATATCATTCGAGATTTGCCCAGGAGAAGTTTCAAAGAAAAGATACGAGAAAATCTTGAAAGCTAAAGAAATGTTGCATCATAGTTAGCAAATAGCAATAATGTCCCAACACAATGACTAAACCAAAGATCTTCTCTGTTACCAAGCTTAAGAATTAACCCACAAATCAGAAAAGGATTTTTTGAAGATTCAAGTGGAGAAAACAATTTTAGAAAATAGTTTCATTAACCATTTTATGTGACATCGTCCATGGTTAACGGGTAATCAGAATTACCTTCCAAAGAACCACAAAAAATCGAGTTAATTCATGTGTTAAGAAATTCACTAATATATCTTTTATAAAGAAATATCATGCCGAGTTTCCAGTTTTGTAAATTTGAGATATCCAAAAAGAGGTCTATCTCAAATTCCCAACAAAACACCCGTTTTATGACCGACTATATTTGGCATTACTAAGACTTACGGCCATACCATGGTCAACTGATCCAGTTAGTTTCAGATCTTCATTTTGGAATTGCCTGCGTCCCATACCACAGGTTCATCTTCCATGAAGGCCCTCCACTTCCTGATCAAAGTGTTAGAAAAAAAAAATACAAGCATACGAAGCTCTTGGGATTTTGTTAGAAAATTCTAGCTTCAACTAAAACAAAACATTCCTTCGTCCCTTTTCATAATCTTTACGGTCACCGTAAGTTCACAGTGACAGATTTAGAAATGGAAAAAAATGAATCGTCTTTTTTCTCGTTCTTAACAACAAATAGTGTTGGTACGCCCACTGCTTCAAGCACATCAGAAACAACTTTTTCGTTCCATTTCAGTTTCCATCTTAGACTTCTGGGTCCTTTCTGGCCATGCATGATTATGAAAAAAGGACACCTTGGCCAAAAAATCCAAGAATTCACATTGTTGGTTGCCCATTGCAGTTAATCAAAGCAAATCTAATTCATCAAGTAGATTTTCTCACCAGTGGAGAATTGCACATCCCATCTGTGTGGTTCTGCATAATTCCTAGCTTGATCCTGAGACTGCCTAATGCTACGCTTAGCATGTTCTATCATCTGGTTTAGGTCTTCTAAAACATTTTTGGCTGCTTCAACTTTTTCTTGTTTAAACCCTACAGTTGTGGGTGAGCGTGGCTGAAAACCATACATCAGCATAATGGGCTATATCCCATAGCTGAATGTTTGGTACTGTTGTAAGCAAACTCTAATATCAAGAGATAGTCCTCCCAATTAGTCTGCTCTTTGTTGACGTATGCTCGAAGTATATCCTCCAGCACTTGATTTACTCTTTTTGTTTGACCGTCCTGTCTGTGGATGGTCGATAGTACTCATGTTAAGTTTAGTATGGAGATGATGGAATATTGCCCTCCAAAAATTTCCATTAAACTTACTGTCCCGATCGTTGACTATGGCGGAAGGTAGACTGTACAATTCAAATAGCCCATGTACAAACAACCTCGCTAACTCTGGAGCTCTAATGGTTGTTTTGGTCGGAATAAAGTGAGCCATTTTGGTCAGACAGTCAACTATGACCCATCTAGCATCATTACCCGTTTGGGTGTTAGGTAGGCCTACTATAAAATCCAAGGGGATACTCTCCCATTTATCAGCTGGTATATCTAAGGGGTGTAACAACCCTCCTGCCTTTTAATGCTCTACTTTATTTACCTACATTTCTGGCAACTGGTTAAATATTGCTGGACGTTCTTTTTCATACTGGGCCAGAAAAATTGCCTACAAAGAAGCTCATAGGTCTTTTGAATGCTTGGGTGCCCAAAATGGCCCATGAGCAACAAATGCTTCATCTGTGTTGAAATGGGACATTTTACGGTCGATTGTAAAGTAAAAAACCAATGCCATGCCGAATTTTCGGAGTGTGTTCGATAACAAAGCTTGAAAGATTGTCCCAAGCAACCAAACAGGATCCTACTCGCATGACACATCTCTTCAGAACTTGTTAGACTCATCTCTTCAGAACCTATTAGAGTCCTCACTCGAGCTCAAGTGCCAAACTCAACAGTAGCAACCAGACCTAGAAAAACCTGCTGACCATACGGGAAGCTCTTTGATAGCTTCCACATTACTATGAGACTACCATGACCCACGAATGGAACAATGGTGATACAACAAATTTTGAGATGAGTTTTTGCAGGAAGAATAAAACACGGAACATCCATTATCTACTCTGATCCTCACAACAGAGCAACCCCTATAGGGACTCAAAGTTTTCTCTGAACTCCTCTTGTAGGCTCAGATCACAATGCCATTCCATAGTGTCGTGAAATCTTTCACCAGCCTCCAAAGCTTCATCCATAGAATTTTTAAGCTATCCCAGATGAATAGTGAAAACTCGATGAGATTCAAGAAATTCCTCAAATTCCCATGAATCTGATGAATATCGGTCTTGCTAAGGGGGCTGGCATCACCTTACCTATGCACCACAAAGATTATCCAGTAGTATCCACTATCCTCGAAAGTGGATCAGGCGTAAATATCATGGCTTTGTCACTAGCAAGGTCATGGGAGTTCAACAGCTTAGATCTACCACAATACAGACTATGTATGGCCGATCAACGAGTCACCGACCCTGCAGGCCACTTATCAAATATTCTAGTATGTATTGCAAGAGTCAAGTCTACCATCGATTGTGTCATCCTCGATCTACCCGATGATGCACAAACATATACACTCCTTCTTGGTACACCCTGACTACAAATGGCAGGCATCATCCAAGATTGGAAGCGTGGTAAAATAACCTTTGACAACAATGAAAAATGAGTCATTGTTGACTCGGCTGGCCACATTAAGCCTGCCAAGGTTTATGATGATTGGTCATCCACTACATATGACGACTCCGGTAGTGTTCCAATCATGACAAGAGGACACTATACAAGATTAATCAATATAATCAATTGGGGACAAGCATTACCATCGTGGACTGTGCTGGCTCCAATAGATGCCAGATAGAAACTATCGCAGAAGACACATATATTCTCCCATCTACTACAGATGTAGAGAAAGCCATCATTCCATTAATGATAATAGATCCAATCCCTATAGCTTGGAGAACCTAGTATTTCTGTAGCCCACATTTTGGAAGACGGTATTCTTTCGGTAAATGATGACGTGATGGCTGATGACCAAGTTCTCATGTATCTCGATCAAAAACATTATGCACCGAAATCGATCCCAAAAGAGATTAAGTCACCAGGGCCTATGGCTCAACACATGTCCAAAGTAGTCAACACAGTGGCCTATCGACCCAAACCTAAGGTCTCCTGTGAACTTGAAGTGAAGGTCTACTGATTCTAAAGTCCTGACTTTAAAAGTTGTGATTTAAAAAGAACAAATCAACAAAACACTGTTGAATAGAACTTGAAAAAAACTCAAAACTTAGTGGAGAAATTCAACATTCAATCTGGTGGAGGATTTGCTGATCTCAAGACAACCCTAACCCTAGTTAATAAGTGAGAGGGATTTGGCACCCTGCATGTGTAAGTCCAACCCGATGATCACACAGTTATTTGATTGATTAGTTAAAAGTTAATAAAAGGACTTTAGGCCTTTTTGTGGAACTTTTAATGTTGCAAGGCCTAAATGTCAAGTTAGTGAATAAAGTTGGGTTTCCTTCCAATTTTGATGGTTCCCACACTTTTTTAAATTTGAATAAAAAGAGACGCAAGACTGGACCAATAGGATTCAGAGGCTAGGGTCCTCCTCTCTACTGGTTTCTTTCCTTGCCTAACCTGAATCCAAGATCTAGTCAATCTAGCATCAAAGAGACGAAGTTAGTTGTCGTGCGTAGGTTCGTTTTCATGAGTGCGATAGTTTAGTTCAGATTTCAACATGAATGGAGGATTCACATCTATCTCTACATCCATTAACCCTACTCTTTAACACTACTCATTCCTTAACACTTACAATCCCTTAACACTACACATCCACAACAGAGATAGCTTACTCTTTCTCTCTCTCTCTCTCCCTTTCTCTCTCATAAAAAGTATAATAACATACAATCCCAATAACACTCAGATCCAACAATTAGCAAAATCCAAATAAGCATGAGAGATGGAGGAAAAGAGATAGAGAGCAAGAACATTCATCAATCCATTTCTGAAGAGAACCAATCTGCTATATTGAAATGAGGAAATGAATATGAGGAGCAACTCGAGTTGGTCCCTTCTTATAGTAGAGAGGAGGACCCTGGCCTCTGAATCCTATTTGTCCAGTCTTGCCTCTCTTTTTATTCAAATTTAAAAAAGTGTAGGAACCATCAAAATTGGAGGGAAACCCAATTTTATTCACTAACTTGACATTTAGGCCTTGCGACATTAAAAGTTCAGCAAGAAGACCTAAAGTCCTTTTATTAACTTTTAACTAATCAGTTGAATAACTGTGTGATCATCGGGTTGGACTTACACAACAGGGTGCCAAATCCCTCTCACTTATTAACTAGGGTTAGGGTTTTCTTCAGATCCGCAAACCCTCCAACATTATCTCCCACAAAAACTGGTGGCGGTCCCACGACACTGACAATATGCAGTTAGGATTTTTATTGGCTTCGCGCCGAATCTTGATTAAATGATACTGCATCTTTTCCATAAAATCGAGATGTGCAGTATTAAAATCCAAAGTGTGTGGCAAGAAACAACGGTGGGATCTGGCAATCCACTTTGAGGTTGTCCATGATGTGAAGCGTGATTTCCAGGAGCCTCCCATCATTGCCGCACAAAAATATAAATGAGCAACCGACAACTTTGCTCTGAGGCCATCGGCTTATTTGGATCGAATGCTAGAGGAGGGAGGCAATTGTCCGATCTGTTTGCCACTGATGCCAACAGAGTTAGATCTTTAGCAAACATTGCCGATTGTCGCACCGTTGGATCTGGAGAGTGGACATACTCTCGTTGATAGGCTTGTAAGGCACGGTGGAAATCCACTGAGATGGTTCAGCTGTAAGGCTGAAGGATGATTGGCCAATTGGACGTATGGATGGTGATCTTGTCCATAGCCAATTCCAAATCTTTCCATTTATTTCTTCGTGGCATTGGCATGTAATAGGGATCTACCAGCAATTGGCGAGGGCTGGCGACGTAACTCCTAATTGATTCCGGGGTTTTTTCAAAAACCGTGATTCCGGGGTTTCCCAATGCAGATATTTTGTCCAACTCTTTGCCGGCCTCGATCTCAGAGGTCTTAAACTTCAAAACCCATTCACCACGCGAGGACTCATGCAGATGTTGCTTTAAGAAGGTCTGGATCTGGTCCTCAACGCTGATGGGCCTTCTGAATAGAGGTGTTGTCCTTGACGAAGATGGACCTGCTTGTACTGCCGGTATGGTTGGCGGTTGGTCTGCTATATCTGGAGCTCCCCCATGGTCCATGCTCGAATAAACCCATGTATCCATTGGTACGGCTTCTTGACGTGGAGGGGAGAATTGCGACATGACCGGTACAAGGATTTGTAGTTCGGCTCTGCTTTTTCACAGGCGGCAATGGTCTCTTTAGCCTTTGCCAACTCGATTGAAGCTGCTCCTTTGAACTTGTCAAAGCGGCCTTGAAATCCCTGAAGGTCCACTTTGTATATCTCCACTTTTTTGAACAAATATGCAATCTCCGTCGGTGTGACCGGATGATCTGGTATTCACGTTTGAAGATATGCATCACGCTCAAGGGTGGTCACATCCAATTCACCTTAAAGCTACGTGCGATCTTGTTCAGCCATCTGTAATTGCCCCTTCAACAGCTGCACCTATTGCTTGGCATCCTACACGACCTTATCCACCTGATCCTGTGCAGTTGTCAAGGTGTTTTGCAGGGAGCTGATGTATTCTTCCAAGCGATCATCTTGTTCCTGGGCCAACTTCTTTTCGGCTTCAGCCTTGTCTTCGTGTTTTTTGGAAATCTTCAACTCTCGATCTAGCTGGACAAGTTTCTAGCTGATCAGAGTGTTTTCGGACCCCAGATAAGAGATTCTTTGTTCCATTTCCTTCTTTTAATCCAGCATCAACTGGATCACTTGCGCAAGGCTTGAAACCAAATCTAGAGCATCCCCAGAATCGACGGTTGTGGAGGCGGCAGTAGCAGGAGGACCTGATGGAGTTGTCTTTGGTTGGCATGGAAGAGGTGCCACTACGACTTCTTCTTCAAAATGGTCTTCCTCTTCAAACCCTTTAGGCACTGTGGCGTCAAACTGTTTTGGTGATTTTACAGCTTTGTCGACCCAAAGTGCGGATGGACTATCTTCCGTATGAGGTTGCTGGCTAACATCTTCAACACCAATAGTAGATTCATGTCCGAATCCTCTTCCAGGGGATTGGAGTTCAAAGGCACAGGGCTCTGGGGCATTTCAAAAATTTCGGTGGCCCCAAGGGGATCGAAATCATCGAACATATTCATGAAGAATTGTGTGTTTGGTGAGGTGGCTTCGGTGTGTAGGGGTGAGGCGGCCTGGGCAGCTGTGATGGGAATGGTAGGCCCAATGGTCATAGACTATCTTTGAATGGAAGCACAGGCGAGGGAAGCATTAGAGACTGGGAGAATGGAAAGTTCAGTGCGAACAATAGCAGGGGGTGGAAGCGCAGCTGACGAGGTATGCCTAGTGCGACGTTGTGACGCGGAAGGCGAGTCAAGAATAACGATCTCGCTGCGTGGATGACAATGACTATGAGAACTCAAGGCCTGGTGAGATGACTCGGCCGGTGCTTCTTCGTAGACCAAAAGCACAGAATCCAGGTGGAAGCCATGGATTCTGTTTTCTAAGTGAGAAGTGGCTAAAAGGGACAATAAAGAGTTGGCAGCAAATTGCTGCTTAGTATTGGCCTTAATAGCTTGTTTGAGCTCACCAGAAACAGTCTTGAACCAATTATATGGTTCAAGAGGGGCTTTGGCTAACTTGGTGTGGGACTCCACTATCCTATGGAGGATCTGTGATGTGATGCGGTCTTTCCTGAGGTTTTCTTTCTTGTTGTTCGAATTCTTTTTATTCGATTCTATTCTACCTATCTTTTCACTACTCTTTCCAACGTGGTATCAGAGCGTTGATTCTTCAAGGCCTAATACTATTATATCAGAGTGCAAGCTCTAATACTTGATATCTTTCGTGATATCACTTCAATCGAATCGATTTATTTCAGTATCAGAGAATTGATTTCCACAGCATGGGATCTCTCTTAACCTTGACAGATTGAAGTTCCAGATGGATTCTCAAAGTAAAGTCGGTCTTATCCTAGACAAGCTGATTGGATCCAATTATCATCTATGGAAATTTAAGATGAAGGTCTTGCTAATCACCAACGAGTTGTGGGTTGTTGTTACAGGTGTTGAAGTGAAGCCTGAAGACGACACATACAACTCAAAGTGGAAATCAGAAGATGGTAAAGCTTTCGAGCTGATTATCCTCAATATATCAGATACTCAGATTGGCCATGTAGTTGAAGAAAAACTTCAAAAGAAGTTTGGGACAACCTAAGCTCACTATATGATGTGAGAGATGTAACTACTAAGTTACATCTTCGAAGAAAATTCTCCACACTCAAAATGTCGAATAATGATTCTCTTTAGAATCATATTAACCAGTTTAAGAATCTCTTGAAACAGATGGTCACTGCCAAATCAGTCATAGATGATCAAGATGCAATTATGACATCGCTTTCAAGCCTGGCCTCTACATATGAGAACTGGGTGATGATCATCACGACACACTCAGATAAACTCTTACTAGAGTTATCACTATGTTGCTACAAGAAGATATTCAAAACGATAGAAGCAGAAAAGCTCCAAGCAGTCTGCATCAAATTAGAAACAAACTCAGAGTCAAGAACAATCACCGAATCCACATTCGTCGAGGAAGAAGATGTTTTGCATGTATTGCAAGTACAATAACCATGAGATTTAGGATCACTAAATTGGCACACTGTTATTCTGATTATAGTCAAGCCTTGAAAACCTCTGTTCTTGTCAATAAAGCATTATTATGGCATCATCGCTAAGGACACTTAAATCATTCATCTGTATCAAACATGTCCAGATAATCCCTAGCACTTGGTTTGCTATTAGATATTTTTCTTTCAGATATATGTGGACCTATGCAAACTCCTTCATTGCTAGATGCAAAATAGTTTATTACTTTTATTGAGGAATTTTCCAGAAGAACAGTTGTTTACTTCATTAAGCAGAAAAAAGGGGCTTTTATCAAGTTCAGACAATTCGACTTGTTGCCAGAGGATTTTCTGAGGTATACAACGTCGATTATACTGAGACTTTCAGTACAGTAGTAGTCAAGCATTCTTCTATTCAACTTTTGTTATCGTTTGCTGCTACAACAGATTTGGAAATACATCAAATAAATGTACAGACAACATGTCTCAATGGAGTTATCAAAGAAGAGGTGAGAAGATGGATAGGAAGTCCATTAGTGCATTTGCAACATTTCTTTGTGGAGGAGTGATATCTTGGCTTTCCAAAAAGCAAGATACAATCTCACTATCTTCTTGTGAAGCCGAGTACAAGGCATTGACTTCAACAACCAAAGAGCTCCTATGGCTAAAAGGACTCTTCATGGAACTACATGTGCTAGAAGCCGAGGAGATCCCTTACATATTTTGGGACAATCAAGGTTCTCAACAAATTTCTTCAAATCCTATCTTCCATGCTAGAACAAAGCATATTGAGATAGCTCACCACTTTGTGAGGGAGAAGGTACAATCCAAGGAAGTGCAACTACATCATGTACCATCATCCGAATGCATAGCTGATATCTTAACCAAACCATTGTCCAAAGGTCCATTTTTTAAGTTAAGATATGCTCTTGGAATTGTAGATAGATGTACACTAGATTTGCCAAGTTAGAAGTGAGGAGGAGTGATGTCAATTCTCACTTGAAATTGGTTCATGTAAATATTGATCAAACATTAGAATATGTTGATGATCTGATTTCACACATGTGGAGCCTGTTCCCACGTGTGAAAGGAAGTATTTTTCATGTTTGTATATATCCAAATTGATTTTGTATCATTCTAGTTAGTGTGAACATGAAATGACTAGTTTTTAGTCAAGTTGACTAGTCACCTACAAATTAGCTTTTCCTTGCATGTGCATGAGTAAATGCTCTCACATAGCAAGTGGATGTTCACACGTGTGTATAGAGTACTAGAAGATAAGAGTTGACCATTTTCCTTAGATTCTATTTTGTAGGGAATATTCCTATATTCTAGGAGACTAGCTTTTTGGATTTTAGTCATATTCTAGAAGGTCAACTATTGGATAAGGATCAAGGATGGATCAAATGGATAGATCTGAGTGATGTGGCACTCTTCACACGTGTGAAGACCTGCTGGACTGTACCAGACTCATGGATGTACTTGATCCATAAAAGGATCATCATTTTGCTAAGAAGATTGATGAGACTTTTGCACTCTACACTTTTGTGAGGTTTCTAGTCATTTGTCTTGTGATTTTTATGTATGATTGCTATCTAGTATCATTGTACTTGTTGTTTCAGGTGCAGGCCGTACTGTGGACAGTACTCCACACGTGTGAGGCAGCTCTCACTAAAAAATGATGTGTTGATCCATTGCTCTTGCTTAAATCCAAATGTAGTGAATCTAGATCAAGATCTAATGTGTAGAACTTGATAGATTCATTGATTAAGCAACCAATAACTCTCTATGATTGTAAAGTACAATCATTATTGTCCTAAAAACTGTAAAATTTATCACCATCATCACTAGGACCTTTTGCAGATCTAGAAATACATTGTTGCCTGGGTGATAATGAAAGTCAATCGTAGGCCTCTTCCTTTTATTGGTTATTGTAAAAGTGTCTTGAATATGCATGAATTCTCCTAATTCACAACCCAAGATCAAATTGCATTATCGCTTAGCAGATTCAAGTAATTCATAAGCAGGTAAAATTTTATGGTGTTTCAATCCATTTTTATCGAAAATTTTTGTATATTTTTTAAAGCTCTATAACCCTTGCGACTGACTCCTCCTTGGTCACATGCATAAACCAAGGCTCTACCATTTGTAGTTGGCCTAAATTGGCTAGCAAGTTTAGTTACAATCTTCAAGCGAAATGAATCACTCGTTTCATCTACAATTTTCATCAAATCTTTTCTTTTCATAAAACGATTAATATATTTTCTAGCAATAAAATTTTCTCCAATCATTTTTCGCAAAATCTCTTTCGTCACTCTCATACATCTTTTGCTAGCACCACCTCCTAGTGTCAGAACTCCAATTTCTTGCACTTTGGTATTTCCTTGGTTGAGACTTCACGCTTTCGCTTCAATCCATATATTGTCTTTTTAAGAGAACTCTTTGGAAAATTTAATTCTTTGATTTTTTTTATGGCCTGTTATTTCTTCAAGCAATGCATTATTTAGATTTTGCAACGATGTAAAACTCTTTCTCATGTCTGAAATATGACAATTTGCAGAATTCAACAAAGTCTCAGCTTGAATTCTTCGAGAATCCAAAGCTCTACAATAACCAAGGAGACCATTAGTACCCTCTGCAACAAATTTTATTGAACTATGTACATTAGATGGGACGCGAATGCCTCGACTGAGTTGGGACATGAATGCCTCGGTTGAAATTGGACGTGAATCTTCAGCTGAGTTGGGAGAGAAAGAGGGGCGTCGTAGTTGGTGACGCGAAAGATGTGCAGATGCATGTGGAGGGTGGGTGCAGGTCGTTCTGAGCAATGAACGGATCTAGAAATGTTTCAGACTGCTTGTATGGATCCGATCAAAGGTAGTGTTGCAGCATATAGCGTTTCAGAATGTGAGGGGAGGAAGCGGCAACGGGCTAAATGTTTACAGATTCTCTACTTCAGAATTTGGTGGCTTTTTCTTGTCTTTTTTGAGTTCGTGTCTTGGTTCTTTCTTCTTGTTCCAAAACAATTTTGAGGTTGGTTATGTCTGTTATCAGGCTTTGTGGGCCATTCATTGGATATGTTCTTATTATTACAATGCCCAAACCAGGCATAATGGACTGATTAACATTGTAGTATTGTCCTGCCTGTCAGAGGACACTCAAGTTTGTCACTCTTGCACTGAAGCACATGCATAAATGACCAAAATTAGTCAAGCATGCATGCCAAAATGTTCAACTATCAGATCAGCATGCAAAACCCTTGAATAGTGATTGAAATCCTACTCTAATGCTGCAAAAACGAATTGAAATCAGATCCTAAACGCTACTATACTTGCATAAATCCACAAAACAAAAAACAAGAAACTAATCTACAGCATTTTGGAAGTCCAAGAATCAAGAAACCAACCAGTCTTTTGATTCTTGGACATCCCAAGAATATCAAGAGCAGGGTTGTAAGATAATATGCAAAAATTACACCACAAACCCAGTCTATTTGGTTTACCTGAATGTTGATTTCTATATTAATCCACAAACAAGAAATGAAATCTAATCCACTCTAGGAAAGCAGGAAATCTAATCCACTCTACAAAAGCAAGAAATCTAATCCACTCTACGAACCACAACCACACACAAAGGAGGGAAGGGCAAGATCACGGATGCATTCACTCAAGAAACAAGCATGATCAAGGAGGTCAATGGATGCACCAAAATTTGTGGAGGCTCTTCTCATTTGAGCATGGAGTAGGTACATTTCACAAAAAGCTCCTCTTCACAAGGTGGCTCACTCTACTTTCTTTAAGAGGGGTCTACTTGCATTTATTACTTTGCCTAGAAATACTAGTTCCTACATGGTCATTCCAGAAGCCCATCTAGAGCAAAGAAAAGGTGTTTCTCCATCAAGTTTCATCGAAGACATCTACTAGCATTTTAAAGAATGGTGAAAGTTGTCCTACTGATCTTGCAGTAACTCCACAGAATAGAGGTTCTATCACTCTTATAGAGGAGTTATTAGATACTACCTCAACAATGTATGAGTTATTTATGGTTTGTGAATAATCCTTACCTATACATGGATTTGATATTGCACTAGATCTCTAATTGCTACGAAACAATATTGCCCTGTTTTTTTTTAAGGAGAAATGTTGGATTCCAATGTTTAAAAATCTATAGATCAGAACCCTTCTCGAATTTATTCTCTATTAGTTTTCTCTTCAAATCTAGACTCCTTAGAGTTTGATTTTAGAGGGCACTTCACAAAGTTGGTAGTGACAACATATTTGATATCCAAAGAGATGCAAAGCAAACGATGTGAAGATACTACTCTTGAGATAGACTCATTTGGTTGGGCGGATTTGTCGCATGATGATGCGACAAATGATAACGATGAACCACATGTTGAAAAATGAAAAATCATCTATCTTGACTTTAGGCTTTGGTAAAATTTTTTCTATGTGTATGTAATGTTTCATATTGCAAATGCCAAATTTGTCCTAGAGGAAACTCGAGTTACATGGTTTCTTGAATCTAGTTGGCCAAATACAACATGCATATAGAATGTAGACATAGAAATGCACAATATGGGCTTGTAGAAACTCGTGGCATATAACGTGCAATGATTGTAAGTGATCCAAAGTGACATGCAAGGCATGCAAAAAGTGTATTGGACACATGCATAGTGATTTGGATAATTCTAGTTTAGAAATTGCCACTTGGTAAAAGTAGGTAGATATGCATGCATGTAAAGTGACAAATGTCACTAGTTTTTTAGTTATCACTTTCTGATGTGGAAGAAAGTAGAAGAGAGGTGGTTCTACCTCAATCTATTCCAACCTCCATAAATGTATGTGAGCTCTCTCATAATTTTTGATGAATAACCAAGCTTTGAAGCTATTCCATGTCAATTTGGACCTATTACCTTGTATGCTTGAATTTATCTCTCTCTCTCTGTCTAACTCATGGAGAAGGCTATGCTAATGCATAATATTCTTTGTACTTCTGTTCTTTTGATGTTGAAAGCAATCATTCTTTGATTTCTAGCATGATAGATTGTGCTTTGGTTATAAATTCTTGTACTAGATCTTGATATTCAATCTAGAATCAGATTATGTGCTAAACACAAAGCTTAACAAGATCATTCACACTTTAGGATTGTTTCCCACACGTGTGAACTTGCTGAATTTTCATCATGGTATCAGAGCCAAATTAAGCTTTGCAGGCTATTATCATCGATTGTGTAGGGAATTTTGAGTACAATTCAAGCAAAAAAGCTGTTTACCACTTTTCTTTACCTTTTCTTGAAAACTGTTTGGATCAAATATGATAGAATCAAGCTTTTCATATTAGAATTGCCATTGTATGGAATTCTCAAACTCCGCACATGTGAAAATCAAGGATTTTCAGACTTCTTTATTTCCTTCATCTTAGGTCCAAAGTTACTGATCTTATATCTTAATGGAAAGCCTATAAGATGTACTTTCCATTGCAATTGATCTCAAATCAATCTGATGTGTCTATCAAGAGTTATAAGCTCCTAAAGATGGTAGGTTCCAAAATCTGACTGACCACTTTTTGATTTGATCCAGATTTTGCTTGATTCATAATCCACTTTTTGAGTAATCAATACAAGAAACTTGAGATCTAGACATAGTTTTGAGTTATTGAACACATTGAGAATTCTTTAAATCGATAGTGTTGTCTTTTGACACATTTCACGCATGCCAAAAGTAGAACCAAAATTTGTCTATTCCCTTATTTCATTTTGAGAAGTTGATCTAGTTTATCTTGTTTTAGTGGAATATTTGAAATCTATCTCAAATTCAGTTGCAAGATTTCAGATAGGATTTGGTAGTTCAACCTTGAAAATTCCTATACTGAAAGCAACATCTAGTTTGTTTGGAACAAGCTCTAACATATAGTTGTCCATTAACAAGAAAAGTCTTCACAATTATGGCATTTGTGGGAGGATATCTCCCAGAAGTAAGTGAAAGACTAAATACCTCCAATTTTTCAATATGGAAGGTTAGGATGGAGTCTATTCTTATACTCCAGGATGTTATGGACATAGTACTTGGTATTGAGGAGGAGCCTCAAGCACAACTTGAAATACCAAAGTTTAAGAAGAGAGCTAGGATGGCTCTACAATTCATTGAAATGAATGTCTCTAATGAGATTCTAAGAGAAATAGGATCTTGCACCACTGCTAAAGAAGCTTGGGATGCACTTAAGTCTATTTTATGAAGCAAAGAACACTTCTAGAATTATCACTCTTAGAAATCAGATTTTTCAAAGCTTTCAAAGAAGTGAGGAGACTGCATCAAATTATGTTCTAAGAGTAAAAGATCTTTATAGAGAGCTTGCTTGTGTTGGTGTCACAATCAATCAAGATGAGCTAGTACAAGTCATTCTTAATGGATTAAAAGAAGACTATGATAATCTTGTTCAATGCTATGCCATAAAGGAGGAGTTGCCCAATCTGGAGACTCTTCAAGGAAATCTCATCTCTGAAGAAGCAAGGCAAAGTTACAAACTTTCAAGGATGACCAAACTCAAGCATATGGACAAAGACAAAGCTTTTTTTGTCAAGGAAAAACCGAAAGGGAGGAACAAGAACCAGTTTTCTTAAGCCTTCATCAAAGACAAATCAAAGGACAAGAAAAAAGATGGAGAAGAGGATGACTCAACTCATCCTTCTACTTCCAAGACAAAGAAGAAGAAAGTCAATTGTTCTTTTGTGGTAAGTAGAGGCACTATGCCTCTAATTGCTTCAAAAAGAAAAATCAACTACTCAAACAAGCAAATGTATCCAATGAGAAAGATTCTGCATAATTCCTAGCTTGATCCTGAGACTACCTAATGCTACGCTTAGCATGTTCTATCATCTGGTTTAGGTCTTCTAAAACATTTTTGGCTGGTTCAACTTTTTCTTGTTTAAACCCTACAGTTGTGGGTGAGCGTGGCTGAAAACCATACATCAACATAATGGGCTATATCCCATAGCTGAATGTTTGGTACTGTTGTAAGCAAACTCTAATATCAAGAGATAGTCCTCCCAATTAGTCTGCTTTTTGCTGACGTATGCTCGAAGTATATCCTCTAGCACTTGATTTACTCTTTTTGTTTGACCGTCCTGTCTGTGGATGGTCGATAGTACTCATGTTAAGTTTAGTATGGAGATGATGGAATATTGCCCTCCAAAAATTTCCATTAAACTTACCGTCCCGATCGTTGACTATGTCGGAAGGTAGACTGTACAATTCAAATAGCCCATGTACAAACAACCTCGCTAACTCTGGAGCTCTAATGGTTGTTTTGGTCGGAATAAAGTGAGCCATTTTGGTCAGACAGTCAACTATGACCCATCTAGCATCATTACCCGTTTGGGTGTTAGGTAGGCCTACTATAAAATCCATGGGGATACTCTCCCATTTATCAGCTGGTATATCTAAGGGGTGTAACAACCCTCCTGCCTTTAAATGCTCTACTTTATTTACCTTACATTTGTGGCAACTGGTTAAATATTGCTGGACGTTCTTTTTCATACTGGGCCAGAAAAATTGCCTACAAAGAAGCTCATAGGTCTTTTGAATGCTTGGGTGCCCAAAATGGCCCATGAGCAACAAATGCTTCATCTGTGGTGAAATGGGACATTTTACGGTCGATTGTAAAGTAAAAAACCAATGCCATGCCGAATTTTCGGAGTGTGTTCGATAACAAAGCTTGAAAGATTGTCCCAAGCAACCAAACAGGATCCTACTCGCATGACACATCTCTCCAGAACTTGTTAGACTCATCTCTTCAGAACCTATTAGAGTCCTCACTCGAGCTCAAGCGCCAAACTCAACAGTAGCAACCAAACCTAGAAAAACCTGCTGACCATACGGGAAGCTCTTTGATAGCTTCCACATTACTATGAGACTACCATGACCCACGAATGGAACAATGGTGATACAACAAATTTTGAGATGAGTTTTTGCAGGAAGAATAAAACACGGAACATCCATTATCTACTCTGATCCTCACAACAGAGCAACCCCTATAGGGACTCAAAGTTTTCTCTGAACTCCTCTTGTAGGCTCAGATCACAATGTCGTTCCATAGTGTCGTGAAATCTTTCACCAGCTTGTGTCATCCTCGATCTACCCGATGATGCACAAACATATACACTCCTTCTTGGTACACCCTGACTACAAATGGCAGGCATCATCCAAGATTGGAAGCGTAGTAAAATAACCTTTGACAACAATGAAAAATGAGTCATTGTTGACTCGGCTGGCCACATTAAGCCTGCCAAGGTTTATGATGATTGGTCATCCACTAAATATGACGACTCCGGTAGTGTTCCAATCATGACAAGAGGACACTATACAAGATTAATCAATATAATCAATTGGGGACAAGCACTACCATCGTGGACTGTGCTGACTCCACTAGATGCTAGATAGAAACTATTGCAGAAGACACATATATTCTCCCATCTACTACAGATGTAGAGAAAGCCATCATTCCATTAATGATAATAGATCCAATCCCTATAGCTTGGAGAACCTAGTATTTCTGTAGCCCACATTTTGGAAGACGGTATTCTTTCGGTAAATGATGACGTGATGGCTGATGACCAAGTTCTCATGTATCTCGATCAAAAACATTATGCACTGAAATCGATCCCAAAAGAGATTAAGTCACCAGGGCCTATGGCTCAACACATGTCCAAAGTAGTCAACACAGTGGCCTATCGACCCAAACCTAAGGTCTCCTGTGAACTTGAAGTGAAGGTCTACTAATTCTAAAGTCCTGACTTTAAAAGTTGTGATTTAAAAAGAACAAATCAACAAAACACTGTTGAATAGAACTTGAAAAAAACTCAAAACTTAGTGGAGAAATTCAACATTCAATCTGGTGGAGGGTTTGCGGATCTCAAGACAACCCTAACCCTAGTTAATAAGTGAGAAAGATTTGGCACCCTGCATGTGTAAGTCCAACCCGATGATCACACAGTTATTTGATTGATTAGTTAAAAGTTAATAAAAGGACTTTAGGCCTTTTTGTGGAACTTTTAATGTTGCAAGGCCTAAATGTCAAGTTAGTGAATAAAGTTGGGTTTCCTTCCAATTTTGATGGTTCCCACACTTTTTTAAATTTGAATAAAAAGAGAGGCAAGACTGGACCAATAGGATTCAGAGGCTAGGGTCCTCCTCTCTACTGGTTTCTTTCCTTGCCTAACCTGAATCCAAGATCTAGTCAATCTAGCATCAAAGAGACGAAGTTAGTTGTCATGCGTAGGTTCGTTTTCATGAGTGCGATAGTTTAGTTCAGATTTCAACATGAATGGAGGATTCACATCTATCTCTACATCCATTAACCCTACTCTTTAACACTACTCATTTCTTAACACTTACAATCCCTTAACACTACACATCCACAACAGAGATAGATTACTCTATCTCTCTCTCCCTTTCTCTCTCATAAAAAGTATAATAACATACAATCCCAATAACACTCAGATCCAACAATTAGCAAAATCCAAATAAGCATGAGAGATGGAGGAAAAGAGATAGAGAGCAAGAACATTCATCAATCCATTTCTGAAGAGAACCAATCTGCTATATTGAAATGAGAAAATGAACATGAGGAGCAACTCGAGTTGGTCCCTTCTTATAGTAGAGAGGAGGACCCTGGCCTCTGAATCCTATTTGTCCAATCTTGCCTCTCCTTTTATTCAAATTTAAAAAAGTGTAGAAACCATCAAAATTGGAGGGAAACCCAATTTTATTCACTAACTTGACATTTAGGCCTTGCGACATTAAAAGTTCAGCAAGAAGACCTAAAGTCCTTTTATTAACTTTTAACTAACCAATCAAATAACTGTGTGATCATCGGGTTGGACTTACACAACAGGGTGCCAAATCCCTCTCACTTATTAACTAGGGTTAGGGTTTTCTTCAGATCCGCAAACCCTCCAACAGTATCCCCCACAAAACTGGTGGCGGTCCCACGACACCTACAATATGCAGTTATTGGAGATTTTTATTGGCTTTGCGCCGAATCTTGATTAAATGATGCTGCATCTTCTCCATAAAATCGAGATGTGCAGTATTAAAATCCAAAATGTGTGCAAGAAACAACGGTGGGCTCTGGCAATCCACTTTGAGGTTGTCCATGATGTGAAGCGTGATTCCCAAGAGCCTCCCATCATTGCCGCACAAAAATATATATGAGCAACCGACAACTGATCTTTGATTTGCTCTGAGGCCATCGGCTTATTTGGATCGAATGCTAGAGGAGGGAGGCAATTGTCCGATCTGTTTGCCACTGATGCCAACAGAGTTAGATCTTTAGCAAACATTGCCGATTGTCGCACCGTTGGATCTGGAGAGTGGACATACTCTCGTTGATAGGCTTGTAAGGCGTGGTGGAAATCCACTGATATGGTTCAGCTGTAAGGCTGAAGGATGATTGGCCAATTGGGCGTATGGATGGTGATCTTGTCCATAGCCAATTCCAAATCTTTCCATTTATTTCTTCGCGGCATTGGCACGTAATAGGGATCTACCTGCAATTGGCGAGGGCTGGCGATGTAACTCCTAATTGATTCCGGGATTTTCTCAAAAACCGTGATTCTCCATGCCGGCTGCTCTCCCAATGCAGGTATTTTGTCCAACTTTTTGCCGGCCTCGATCTCAGAGGTCTTAAATTTCAAAACCCATTCACCACGCGAGGACTCATGCAGATGTTGCTTTAAAAAGGTCTGGATCTGGTCCTCAACACTGATGGGCCTTCTGAATAGAGGTGTTGTCCTTAATGAAGATGGACCTACTTGTACTGCCGGTATGGTTGGCGGTTGGTCTGCTATATCTGGAGCTCCCCCATGGTCCATGTTCGAATAAACCCATGTATCCATTGGTACGGCTTCTTGACGTTGAGGGGAGAATTGCGACATGACTGGTACGAGGATTTGTGGTTCGGCTCTGCTTTTTCATAGGCGACAATGGTCTCTTTAGCCTTTGCCAACTCGATTGAAGCTGCTCCTTTGAACTTGTCAAAGCGGCCTTGAAATCCCTGAAGGGCTACTTTGTATGTCTCCACTTTTTTGAACAAATATGCAATCTCCGTCGGTGTGACCGGATGATCTGGTATTCACGTTTGAAGATACGCATCACGCTCAAGGGTGGTCACATCCAATTCACCTTAAAGTTGCGTGCGATCTTGTTCAGCCATCTGTAATTGCCCCTTCAATAGCTGCACCTATTGCTTGGCATCCTACACGACCTTATCCACCTGATCCTGTGCAGTTGTCAAGGTGTTTTGCAGGGAGCTGATGTATTCTTCCAAGCGATCATCTTGTTCCTGGGCCAACTTCTTTTTGGCTTCAGCCTTGTCTTTGTGTTTTTTGGAAATCTTCAACTCTCGATCTAGCTGGACAAGTTTCTAGCTGATCAGAGTGTTTTCGGACCCCAGATCAGAGATTCTCTGTTCCATTTCCTTCTTTTAATCCAGCATCGACTGGATCACTTGGGCAATGCTTGAAACCAAACCTAGAGCATCCCCAGAATCGACGGTTGTGGAGGCGGCAGTAGCAGGAGGACCTGATGGAGTTGTCTTTGGTTGGCGTGGAAGAGGTGCCACTACGACTTCTTCTTCAGAATGGTCTTCCTCTTCAAACCCTTTAGGCACTGTGGCGTCAAACTGTTTTGGTGATTTTACAGCTTTGTCGACCCAAAGTGCGGCTGGACTATCTTCCGTATGAGGTTGCTGGCTAACATCTTCAACACCAATAGTAGATTCATGTCCGAATCCTCTTCCAGGGGATTGGAGTTCAAAGGCACAGGGCTCTGGGGCATTTCAAAAATTTTGGTGGCCCCAAGGGGATCGAAATCATCGAACATATTCATGAAGAACTGTGTGTTTGGTGAGGTGGCTTCGGTGT
This sequence comes from Diphasiastrum complanatum, assembly GCA_029204225.1. Taxonomy (NCBI): domain Eukaryota; kingdom Viridiplantae; phylum Streptophyta; class Lycopodiopsida; order Lycopodiales; family Lycopodiaceae; genus Diphasiastrum; species Diphasiastrum complanatum. Next base: position 35,625,557 of record CM055097.1, on the reverse strand, counting down.
GTAGGGGTGAGGCGGCCTGGGCAGCTGTGATGAGAATGGTAGGCCCAATGGTCATAGACTATTCTTGAATGGAAGCACAGGCGAGGGAAGCACTAGAGACTGGGAGAATGGGAAGTTCAGTGCGAACAATAGCAGGGGGTGGAAGCGCAGCTGATGAGGTATGCCTAGTGCGACGTTGTGACGCGGAAGGCGAGTCAGGAATAACGATCTCGCTGCGTGGATGACGATGACTATGAGAACTCAAGGCCTGGTGAGATGACTCGGCCGGTGCTTCTTCGTAGACCAAAAGCACAAAATCCAGGTGGAAGCCATGGATTCTGTTTTCTAAGTGAGAAGTGGCTAAAAGGGACAATAAAGAGTTGGCAGCAAACTGCTGCTTAGTATTGGCCTTAATAGCTTGTTTGAGCTCACCAGAAACAGTCTTGAACCAATTATATGGTTCAAGAGGGGCTTTGGCTAACTTGGTGTGGGACTCCACTATCCTATGGAGGATCTGTGATGTGATGCGGTCTTTCCTGAGGTTGCCAACCATCAGGAAGTTGTTCAGTACCTGGGCAGTAGCGTGGATTGAAGGTTCAGTGATGGCTTCAAGAAGGTAGCCATCATTGGTCCAGTGCAGATCGTTGGTGAGGTCAATATATGGCTTGATGGTCTGTTTGGCATGCTTATGATTGGATGAGGCCTGTGTGCCGGATGCTATCATCTATAGCTGCAAGGGCGGCCTCAGTGACGTGCACCTTATGTATGGCTCCCTAGAAAGTGATATAAAATTTGGATTTCTCTTCCTTCCATGTACTGAAGGCAAGAGTGATGAAATCCATATTGATGTGACCCAAAAAGGCTCTCTCATAAATACCCATTGCAGTGAGCAGCAGCTCCGCAAGGGTCATCCACTGAGTGACCATGCTTGTGCTAGGAGAAATCATGATGTCCGTTGCAGATGGGACATCACGATGGATAGTATAGCGCGGAGACTGGGAAATATCGGTGGAAGACATGATGATCAGAAAGGAAATATAAAACGTGAAAAAGTATATCAGAAAGCAATGTAGAAATTTTGGAAGGCTTTGGTCGCAAGAAAAATTCGCAAGAGCTTTGCTAGCACAAGGGAGGAATGAATCGAATTCAGTCAACTTATAGGTGAATTTGGTGGGTCCATTACACTGAATACTAGTTTGGCTGATCAATTCTGAACAAAAATTTTCAGACATGTACAGTACTGTGAAAATAGGCTATAAAAATCTCGGCAAAGGTTTTTGGGGATTCGAGCCTATCATGCGAATGTTTTCCAGGTCCGGCAAAGGATGAACCTTCGCCCAGGAGGGTCCTTCGCCTAGGTGCTGTCATAAAATGTATTTTTTCACAATCTAAACCTATGGTCAACCTAATTTTAACATTTTAAGATCATTTAGCAGGTCGGCGAAGGTTCATAATGAGGTTATAATGCTCGGCGAAGGTTCCCAAAATGGCATAACAGTGATACTTCGCCTAACTCAAAAAATGGATTTTCTCTTGATAGAAACCTTCGTCCACTTTAAATTAGATAAATCTAGAGTGGATGTACAGTCTGAGAGCTCAGCGAAGGTTTCTGATATTGTATAAGCCAAATCTGACCAAAACAATGATTTGCTAAGTCATTTTCCATCAAAAAATTACTGTGCTTCCTCTTGCCTATGTTGATGACTTTCTGACTTTTGCTCATCAGTCTTTTCTTATTTCTTGCTTTATTTTTTACTTTTTATTTTATTTTTCTTTTGACTGTCTTTTTTCAAAAATCTCAGCAAATTAAGTATTGAAAACAAAAAATTGAAAAACAATTAAAATTTTAAAAAAAGTATTGAGATCAGGCTTGCTGAACTGGCGGAGCAGGCTGCCAAAATTTGCGTAATCGACTGCCATTCACTAGAGTATCAAATCGTTTTTCATCCAAGTGCTCAAGAATTACTGCGCCATAGTTTAAGATTTCCTTCACTTTATACGGGCCTTCATCGGTAAACTTCAAATTTCTCTTGATCAGCTTGGTTTTGTACATCAATGCTAGATCTCCTGACTGTACAGCAGCATATATGTGTCAACAAGATAATCAATCAGATTTGAGCAAAATTTTCTTATTAGATCGAACTTTGGATACACCAATCACGCTTCCACTGCATGTGTTGAATGTAGCCTGGATATCAACGGAACCTATACCAGATCCGATTGAGAATGAACTCATTCCTGTGAGTCATGCCTTGACTTATGATGGCAATGTAGAACTTACGGATGAGCAGATTCTAAATCATATGGATCCGACCAAATTTGGAGTGTGTAATGTTCCTGAAGCACTCACAGTAAAACCGCCCAAAGTAGTTATATTAAAGGAAGACAGGATCACATGATCGATGACAAAGAAACAAGCTAAGCAACATTATAATACGGTCCTGAAATGGGAAAATCCTTCTCGAAAGATTGATTCAAAGGAAGTGCCACCCTTATTGGATAAAGGCAAAGGAAAAGTCGAGGATGATTCTTCAAGTCAGATTTCTAGTATACCATCATCGTCTAGGAAGTCTTCACCTGTGAAAAAAGATTTATCATCTCGAAAGTCATCACCTCCACAATCAATTCCTGCTAAGAAGGCTAAGCGAAGATCCAAGACAAGTCCTTTCGAAAAAGAACAAACAGATGTAGTCCAGCATGATATGCCTGAACATTTTAAACATTATACACTGGATGATGTGGTTATCATGTTACCTAAAGCACATCGTGAACCTGAAGAACATATGCCAGAATCTAAAGAGGTTTACGATGACCCAGCTAGGATGCAGCCAATGAATCTTGCTGACCCAGGATAACCTGAAAAGATTGTACAAGTTGGATCACAACTTACTCCTGAACAGTATCAAGCACTCCGATTGTTACTTATTAAGTATCAAGATTGCTTTGCATGGACTTATCAAAATTTGAAGGGTATTCCAACATCAGTGATTGAACATACCATACCTTTAGTACCTAATGCAGTTCCAAAGGTTACAAAGTTCTATCGCTGTAATCCTAATGTGGCGGACCTGATAAAGAAAGAACTTCAGAGATTGCTTAATGCCGATTTTATTTATGACATCAAGCATACTAAATGGATTTCACCGATTGTCATTGTTCCTAAGAAAAATGGGAAATTGAGGATCTGTGTGAACCTCAAAGCGTTGAACAAAGTGACGCGGAAGGATCACTTTTTGTTACCTTTTACTGAAAGCATTTTGGATCGCCTTGCTGGAGTGGAAGCTTATAGTCCTCTGAATGGATTTAGTGTTTACAACCAGGTTAAGATCGCACCTGCCGATCACCACAAAACCGCTTTTGCAACAGAATGGGACACCTATGCTTACAAAGTAATGTCGTTTGGACTCTGTAATGCACCAAGTTCATTCCAAAGAGTAATGCAGTTTGCTTTTAAAGATTATCTACAGAAATTACTTGAAATTTACTTGGACGACTTGGGAGTTCATAATACAGATACAGACCACCTGGATCGATTGGAAAAAGTATTTGAAAGATGCCGCAAATATCAGATTTCTCTATATCAGGACAAATGTCAGATATGGGTTTCCCACGGAGTTGTGCTTGGACATGTGATATCAAGACATGGTATTGCCACGGATTATTCTAACATCAAATTTATTGTGGAATTGCCCGCCAGCAACAATTCATGGAGTTTTTTATGTGTTTATGGGTCATGCGAACTACTATCGAATCTTTATTATCTTCTTTGCGGACTTAGCACGACCTATATACAAACTGACTATTGTTCCTATTTGGACAGTAGAAGCATTAGAAGCCTTTGAAAAATTTTAAAAAGCATTAATTTCAGCACCGATACTGCATTCTCCAGATTGGACGATAGAGTTTCGTGTTCATATGAATGCCTCAAAATATGCCATTGGATCAGTTTTGACATAGCCAGGTGACTATAAGAAAGATTATCCTATATGATTTGCAAGCAGACAACTTACAGATCCAGAAAAGAATTATTCAACAACAGAACACAAGGCATTAGCCATGATTTTCTCTGTTCGGAAATTTTGTCACTACCTCATGGAAACGCACTTTGTATTTTATACGGATCATCAACCGTTACTTTACTTGGTAAACAAGACATGCAATATTGGACGTATTACAAGATGGTTATTGTTATTGACTGAATTTGACTTTCAAATTGTGGTTCGAAAGGGCAAGCAAGATTATCTAGCCGATCACGTTTCACGAATTGAATCTGCACCAGTTAATACCGAAGTGGATGATGAACTGCCAGATGCTGCATTGTTCTATGTTGAAGCAGTACCTGAGTGGGCAGCAAATATTGTTGAGTACCTGATGCTAGGACAACCGAATGACTAAAAGTACAGAAGAGACAATTGATTCATAAGGCTCAACCTTATTAATTGATTGCAGGACAATTGTATCGTCGTGGATCAGATAATATTTTATGAAGATGTGTTTTACCACATGAATTACCAGATTTAATCATGTTTTCACATGATGGCATGGGTGGAGGACACTTTTCTACAGATATTACTGTTCGCAAACTTTTACAATCAGGTTGTTGGTGGCCTACGCTTCACAAGGACACAAAAAATTTTATTCAGAGATGTGATGTTTGCCAGCAAACACGACGACCTACTCGACAGAACTATGAACTCTTGCATCCGGTTTTATCGCAAGCACCATTTGAAAAATGGGGACTGGATTATGTTGGACCTATTCACCCTGTCGCGCAAGGATCTCAGGCCCGATACATTATCGTCGCAACTGATTATATGACCAATTGGGTAGAAACCAAAGCTATCAAAGTTGCTGATGCGAAATCTACGACCAAGTTTCTATATGAAAATATTATAATCAGATTTGGATATCCCATCAAGATTGTCAATGACCGGGGTACACACTTTGTCAATCAAACAATAAAGTGTTTATTGGAAGATTTTTTTGTTATACACAGATTTAGTACTCCCTACTATCCCAGAGGGAATGGCCAAGTTGAATCTTCCAATAAGATTCTCTGCACCATTATGACAAAGACAGTTGAAGCGAGTCGATCTGATTGGGAACATAAACTATATGCAGTATTATGGGCATTCATAACCGCTTACAAAAATAGTACAAATCAAACACCTTTTCAACTGGTTTATGGTCAAGATGTTGTCATGTCGATTGAATTTTTAATCCTATCCTTACGCATAGTAGCAACGGAACGATTGAATGATGATAAGTCTTTACAACTCCGTCATGAAGCGTTGCACAAATTATGTGAAACCCGATTGATGGCAGTTCATGCCTTAGCAGCAGAGAAAGCACGGCAAAGCATGGCACGATCGTCGATTACACAAAAAAGATCTGAATTGTCGCAAGAGCTTCATTCCAATTGACAGTATCCGTTTGAAAATTGTAATGAGCTCCCAAATTTTTCTCTGGTCGATCACAAGTATGATATGTTGTTGACGAATTGTCATCTTTTTTTTGAGCCACTGGTTTGATAGTCCAAGTTGAAGGATCAATTTTAACTGCACGTTCACGATTTTCAAAAGTGATTTTTTTGGTACCCCAATTATGAATTACTTGCGCAACTCGTAACCATGGACGTCCTAATAGAATTCGGTAGACATTTGGTGCTTCTGGTAAGTCCATCACTACGAAAGTAATGACGAACTGTACTCCCGCAATTCTGACATGTATATCTTCCACCATTCCTCGTGGACGATTTGTCGTTTGATCAGCTAGCTTAGTAGCAAAAGTAGCAGGCTTAATCTTTGTAAGGCCCCATTGTGCACATAGCTTTGTAGAAATCAAGTTAACTCCTGAACCTCCATCTATCACGACTGCTTCTTTAGAAAATTGTCTATGTTGTATCAGCAGAGTGATATTCTTTGTTCACTTTTCCAAGCGGCAACCATATCATGACAGAATGGTACAAATTTCTCTTTATTTGGGCATTCTGCAACTCTGTGATTTTCTCCACATGCAAAGCATCCGAGTGGTGCTCTGGTCCAATTTCTAGAGGCTTGTTGTTGAGCAGCAGCATAAATGGCATATTGTTCTGAAGATCCACTTGCTTGATCATTTTCATAGTTCCATTGCTCAGCATTTTTTTTTCCGTCTGGTTCTGGTTCCATCAAATTGGTTGGAGGAGCGGAGTGCTTTGGTGGGGCAGGTAAAGCTAAACGTTCCGGGTATCCAAGAGCAGATTGTCGCGGTCCTACTGCTGGATTACCTCCATATTGTGGTTCTCGATATTCCATATGGGCATACCGTTGTTGAATTATCCGAGGGTTGAAGTTGAAAAAGACAGTCTCATGATCTGGTGAATCACACAGATGGCAAACACTGATTTCCATTCTTTTTTTCAATTGAGGACACTTCTTGTTCACTGTGTGATTTCCTATACAAATAGAACACCAAACATTTTCCCTTGTAGGAAAAGTCTTTGCAAGTTTTTCAGGTTCCTTGTTTGCTTCCCCGTGGAAATTTTTCAATGCTTTGACCTTCTCATCAAATTGCAACTGTAACTTTTCCATCTGTTTCTGCTAGTTCTTCCCAAGTTTCTTGAACTCATTGAGCATCATTTATGCAGTAGCATTGGCATTCATTGATGCAATAGTGGTGGATGTCATAGTAGTCTGCCCTGCTGTATAAGGCAACATACTGATATTTGGGGTCTATAAAAGGATGTAACTCATGGAGAGACACATATTCTCTCTTCTCTCTCTCATTTCATCATTATACATGGTTCTCTTTGGGTTCTACTACTCATTGGTGCACTATCTTGGTGATATCTTGCAATCTTGTGTGTAGAATGCTCATATTTTGTTATTTTTGGTTCCACACGTGTGAAAGATAGTAGGGTACTGTAATTGTACAGAAAACAAACATATTTTATATTTTGGTTCATGTTTGATCAATATCTCTTAGAGTTTGCATCTCATTTTGTATGTAGATGCTAATTTTTCTACGTTGGCAGGATTGTTGGTTTGCTCCTTATTGTAACCAAAGATCAGGGACATGGATTGGGTCTTGAATGATCTGAAATCCTTCACATGGTATCAGAGCTATTTTGTTTCAGGCTATAAAAGGATCAGCCATCTTTAGCAAGAATTTGGAGGAGTTACCAATGCTAGAGCATGCTAGATTGATTTCTACTCAAAAATCAGCATTTTTGCATGTGTAGAATTGATCTTTTGTAGGTCAGAACTCAATGTAGGGTTATATACTTGATCAATTTTGATTTCACACTTGGTTTACTGAAATTAGATGACTTTTGGTGCATTAGGAAGGTCTCATTGAAGTCTACAAGAAAATATATCAAGTTTCCAGAAATTGCATATAGAATTTGAGATATTCAATTTTTTTGTGATTTTGTCAAGACCCTAATTTTGATTGGATCTCTAGTTTGTGAGGTTACTGAACTTCATTTGAGTGTGTTTGAATCTTTGGAAGTGGCAAGAATCATTAGATTTAGGATAGATCATTGGTTGATCAAGATTTCACTATTCTATGTGTTGATTTTCTCGTTAGAGTGCTAGAAGAGATTTGAGAGGTTCCATATCTTTGTGATAGCTTCTTGAGTTCATTTGTTGACATTCAAGAGAGTGCTTTGTGCATTGGAACAGGTTGAAAGAAGAATATCAGGTCACTTCAACATGGCTACAAGTGGAGGCTTTATGTTGGAGAGCAATGATAGGCTTACCTCAATCAACTATTCTACTTGGAAGGTGAGGATGGAGTCCTTATTGGAGATGAATGAGTTGATGGAGATTGTTGCAGGTGTGGAAGATAGGCCTCAAGCACCTCAAGATCAAGTGAGGTATGACAAGAGAGCAAAGAATGCTCTACACATGATTAAGATGAATGCTACCAATGAACTTCTCAAGGAAGTTGGTAAGTGCACATCATCTTTGGAGGCTTGGGAAGCTTTGAAGAAGCTTTATGAATCCAAGTCTATATCAAGGGTGATAACTCTTAGGAGGCAAATCTTTCAAAGTTTGCAAAAGAAGGAAGAGAGTACTCATGCTTTTGTTTTGAGGGTTAAAGCATTCAATGATGAGTTAGCATGTATTGATGAAAGCATTAAAGAGATAGAACTTGTTCAAGTTATACTTACTGGCTTGTTGGATGATCATGCTAATCTTGTTAAAAGTTTTACTATTCAAAAGACTTTGCCAAGTCTTGTGGATTTGCAAGAGATTTTGGTGAATGAGGAGTATAGGAGGTGGATCTACATCAACATCTCATTATGAAGAGGAGGCTATGCTCATCAAAGGCAAATTCAAGGGCAAAGACAAAGGCAAGTGGTCAAGATCAAGGTGAGACTTCCTCTTTTGGCAAAAAGAAAGATAAGTCTAAGTTGAAATGCTTTTATTGTGGAATCAAAGGGCATTTTGCAAATGAATGTTTGAAGAAGCAAAGAGATGAAGGTAGCAAGCAAATCAACTTTACTGCTAATGATGAGGATCTAGGTGGTGGTGATTCTCTTTTGATGTGTTCTTCAAGTCCAATATCAAGTGAAGGTGACAAAGATTCATGGTGGATTGATAGTGGAGCTAGTTCAAACATGACTAGTCACAAGGAGCTCTTTACTTCTTTGGTCACTTATGATGGAGCCAAGAAAGCAATTCACATGGCCAATGGTGGTGAGTGTGTGATTGAAGGTATTGGTTCAATTCCTATTTGTCTCTCTACTACTAGGAAAGCAAGACTTGATGGTGTTCTTTACATTCCTTCACTTTCAAAGAATTTGTTAAGTGTTGGTCAAATGATAGAGAAATGATACATGGTAAAGTTTGGTGGTGATGCTTGCTTCATTAAAAAGGAAGAAATCTTGGTTGCTAGGGGCAATAGACAAGGTAGACTTTTCAAGGTTGATGCTTTTATTATGGCTAACAAAAAGGATGGAATGGAAACGGAGATTGGTCTCAACTTTCCAAAGTTACCTTTTAGCATCAATAAGATTGATGGATCTTATGCAAAGTCTAAAAAGCTTCCTTATGCTAGATCTAGGTCAAGATCTAATATGCTTCTTGGAGATGCTCATCTTTTTGCTAACTAGGCTAGTCTTGAGGATAATGATGGTGTTTCAATGGTTCTGCATGGCAAGTGAAAGCATGCAAAAGGTAAGGAAAGAGATAACTTCATCAATGGAGGTAAAGGTTCTTCCTTGGAGAAGATTGTTGCTAATGATTTCTTTGATCATATGGAAAAAGATGTTGCTAGGTGCATGCCTGAAGGAGGTGGTTCTTCTACATTCTTTTGTGATGATTCCAAGAAAGTCATTTTTGCAGCAAGTGGAGTCACATGTCTTCATAAAGAGAGTAGATCAAATGGTTCTATCAAGAGACTTGGTGAGGGAGATAGTCACAAGTCAAGGAGAATAAAAGTATGTGAAGAGTTCAAAGTAGGATGTACTTTGAATGATGTCATTGTGAATGATAGTGAGGAAGAATCATTATCATATGAGTCATTACCTATAACATTGAGTAGAAGTTCTTGTTTGAAAAAAGAGAGTACTTCAATCATTCTTATGTTGAAGGTACAAAAGGTGTTTCTCCGTCAAGATTCATCGAAGACCTCTACTAGCATTTTAAACAATGTTGAAAGTTGTCCTGCTGATCTTGCGCTAACTCCACAGAATAGAGGTTCTATCATTCTTATAGAGGAGTTCTTAGATACTACCTCAACAATGTTTGAGTTATTTATGGTTTGTGAATAATCCTTACCTATACATGGATTTGATATTGCACTGAATCTCTAATTGCTACGAAACAATATTGCCTTGATTTTTTTAAGAAGAAATGTTGGATTCCAATGTTTAAAAAATTTGCAGATCAGAACCCTTCTCGAATTTATTCTCTACTAGTTTTCTCTTCAAATCTAGACTCCTTAGAGTTTGATTTTAGAGGGTACTTCACAAAGTTGGTGGTGACAACATATTTGATATCCAGAGAGATGCAAAGCAAATGATGTGAAGATAGTACCCTTGAGATAGACTCATTTGGTGGGCGGATTTGTCGCATGATGATGCGACAAATGATAATGATGAACCACATGTTGAAAAATGAAAAATCATCTATCTTGACTTTAGGCTTTGGTAAAGTTTTTTTTGTGTGTATGTAATGTCTCATATTGCAAATGCCAAATTTGGCCTAGAGGAAACTCGAGCTACATGGTTTCTTGAATCTAGTTGGCCAAATACAACATGCATATAGAATGTAGACATAGAAATGCACAATATGGGCTTGTAGAAACTCGTGGCATATAACATGCAATGATTGTAAGTGATCCAAAGTGACATGCATGGCATGCAAAAAGTGTATTGGACACATGCATAGTGATTTGGATAATTCTAGTTTAGAAATTGCCACTTGGTAAAAGTAGGTAGATATGCATGCATGTAAAGTCACAAATGTCACTAGTCTTTTAGTTATCACTTTCAGATGTGGAAGAAAGTAGAAGAGAGGTGGTTCTACCTCAAGCTATTCCAACCTCCATAAATGTATGTGAGCTCTCTCATAATTTTTGATGTCAATTTGGACCTATTACCTTGTATGCTTGAATTTATCTCTCTCTCTCTCTCTCTCTCTCTAACTCGTGGAGAAGGCTATGCTAATGCATAATGTTCTTTGTACTTCTTCTCTTTTGATGTTGAAAGCAATCATTCTTTGATTTCTAGCATGCTAGATTGTGCTTTGGTTATAAATTCTTGCACTAGATCTTGATAATCAGTCTAGAATCAAATTATGTTTCTAAACACAAAGCTTAACAAGATCATTCACACTTTAGGATTGTTTCCCAAACGTGTGAACTTGTTGAATTTTCATGATGGTATCAGAGCCAAATTAAGCTTTGCATGCTATTATCATTGATTGTGTAGGAAATTTTGAGTACAATTCAAGCAAAAAAGCTGTTTACCACTTTTCTTTACCTTTCCTTGAAAAGTGTTTGGATCAAAGAGGAAAGAATCAAGATTTTCAGATTAGAATTGACATTGTATGGAATTCTGGAACCCTGCACATGTGAAAATCAGGGATGTATAGACCTCTTTATTTCCTTCATCTTAGGTCCAAAGATACTGATCTTATATGTTGATGGAAAGCTTATAAGATGTACTTTCCATTGCAATTGATCTCAAATCAATCTAATGTGCCTATCAAGAGTTATAAGCTCTTAAAGAGGGTAGGTTCCAAAATCCGAGTGACCACTTTTTGATTTGATCCAAATTTTGCTTGATTCATAATCCATTTTTTGAGTAATCAATACAAGAAACTTGAGATCTAGACATAGTTTTGAGTTATTGAACACATTGAGATTTTTTTAAATCAATAGTGTTGTCTTTTGAAGCATTTCACGCATGCCAAAAGTAGAACCAAATTCTGTCTATACCCTTATTTCATTTTGAGAGGTTGATCAAGTGAAAGACCAAGTACCTCCAGTTATTCAATATGGAAGGTTAGGATGGAGTCTATTCTTATACTCCAGGATGTTATGGACAGAGTACTTGGTATTGAGGAGGAGCCTCAAGCACAACTTGAAATACCAAAGTTTAAGAAGAGAGCTAGGATGGCTCTACATTTCATTAAAATGAATGTCTCTAATAAGATTCTAAGAGAAATAGGATCGTGCACCACTGCTAAAGAAGCTTGGGATGCACTTAAGTCTATTTTATGAAGCAAAGAACACTTCTAGAATTCTCACTCTTAGAAATCAGATTTTTCAAAGCTTTCAAAGAAGTGAGGAGACTGCATCAAATTATGTTCTAAGACTAAAAGAATGATAAGGCTATTGGCCTACCAAGGTCACTTTCCAAAGATATGAAGCCATGTGAGTCTTGTGCTATTGCAAAATCACATAAAGTGCATGGGAGCATTATGGATGATTATTCTAGAACTCAAGTACGATCGTAGTTCTTGGGAACAATGAGGAAGCCCTATAAAAGGCCATGGAACGACTTTATGGATTATGTGAGATTAGAAAGGACCTCAATGCACATATGACAATATTTCAAATTTTTGAACTCACATGGAGACATACTTGTAGGGAAACTCGCAACTTGGGTTGGAATCTATAAAAAAATGAGTTACGTTGACTAGGTTGAAACTGACAATTCATATTGGGTGATTCATTCAAAGGGAAATTCAAATTGGACAAGTGTTGGTTTAGAATTTAAGGTTTTTCTTTAGTGTTCTTATTAGGCCAACTTGAGGTTTGATCCACAACTCAAGCTCCGTTTGGTTTAGAATTTAAGGCTGGGATCATTGATCCCTCGGAACATGTTAAATGAGATCCCACTATAAGGAACGTCTCATCCATCCGTATTTATCCAAGCTCTACATTCAGAGGATGTTGGTGGGCAATACTATGCGACAATGACCTTCTGATGAAATATTTTATGATTAAACACCACAAGACCACTTCATATAATCCTAAGGCAAATGGTTCGACAAAGAGAGCAAATGGAATTTTGTGCAAGATGGGATCAGAAACTACCATCTGTCTTATGGGCTTATTGTAACGCCGAGAAAGTAACAACAAAACAAACCCCTTTTAGTTTGGTACACAGTATGCATCCCATGTTCCCAATCGAATTTGAAGTTCCAACTTACTGTGTACAAGTTCAGACTCGATCTAACAAAGACTATAGCGTGAAGGACAGACTCTAAATTATCGAAAAGCTAGAAGAACAAATAAATCAAGCCATGGTCGACACAAAGAAAGTTCAAGCAAGGCGGAAGCAAAGCTTCAATGATTCTATAAAGCCAGTTGTCCCGTTAAGTAAATTTTTCTCTGGTGTACGACAACCGTCATATCAAATTTCCAAGAAAGTTACATACGCAATGGATGGGTCCGTACAAGGTTGTCAAAATCTTTGACAATGGGTCTATTCAATCAGCTGATTTACAAGAGAATTTTACAGTGAATGGCTCTCGACTAAATAAATATTATGCGTAAATATTTTGTTTTCCTTTGTTTTTTTTTTCAATTTTTTCCTGGTTTTTGGATATGTCTAATGTTTGTTTGACCTTGGCTTTTGTTTGTTTGTTTGACCTTGTCTTAAAGCCCTATTCACCTATCGTTTTTCTCTTAAACCCTATTTGCCTCTCATTTTTCTTTGCACTCGTTTACTATCAGCTGCTTACGTTTTCTCTTGCTTACTCTACTTTGCTTGCTCATTCTGCATGCTTGCCTGCATTCTTCATCTACTTGCGTGATTACTGACTGTCTGATCTGTTTTATTACTTGTTATTTGCTAATCTTTGAAACGGGTTTGTGCTTGAATCAACCATGGCTTCCACAACTGATGTCGCAACTGCACAAGTCAAATGGAAAGTGCGCACCCAGATGAACGTGGAGTCCATCCGAGCACTGGCAGAAACCTGCAAATTGGGTGGATTGTTGGCTGTCGACCCATCTATCATTCTTCTCGACATCAGCAATGAATTTGTCAATGGAATTATGCAGGTGGATGATGCTGACGTCCAAGTGAAAGTTCGCAACACAACTCTTCAGATCACTGAAGGGGTTTATGCTGCGGCTCTCTCACTCCCTACCACCGGCAATATTCCGTCAATCACACAAGAGGAAATGGACGAAGACAAAAGATTGAAAGGCAATTTTTTGATGTCAACAAAAGGGTACAAGATCTCCAAGATCACTGATACTGCATTCCGCAACTTTTGCAAGTATGCAAATCATGTCATCTTTGGCACTGATGCGGATGCCACAATCTCCCTGACAAACATAGGCTATCTTGTCCACGCTTTGAATGGAATGGAAGTCAACTTTGCTTCCATTGCCTTTAAGGCATTCCATCGATCTGTCAAGCACGGCAACTTTGCCGCATTCGGAGTGCACATAGCTCATTTGTGCAAACACTTTAATCTGCTGACAGACAAGGAGCACACGACTCTTCAGGGCAGAAGGACAGTGACCATAATTCCACTGGCCCCCGACATGATTATCGACGTCGAAGACGATACTGCGGACAAGGCCGACACAGTTCCTGCAGATGTAGTGGACAGTCCCACACATGATGGAGAAAAATTCCAACAGGACACGGCCGATACTGCCATAGACTTCACAGATGGCGCGAATGTGCAGCAAGAGGATCTCAATCAGCCTGATGTCGAAGAGGCACAACCACACACCACCATCATGGACCAGCTCGACACAGCTGATCCACAGCCATCCGTGCAAGCACAACATGAAGAAACGGCCACAGATTCAGATGACGTTAATCAGAATAAAGGTTGTGTTCTCCACCCCGACAAATATACTTTATTGACCAAGTCTGCAAAACACATCATGGGCTATATCCGGGAACGTGATCTCTTTATGGAAGATGAAATGCGCGAATTGGAGGATGAGCATGCAGACTTATTGAAAAGATATATTGAATTGCAGTCAGAATATGATGCATTGCTCGACATTCACAAGCAGGTCGGGGCAAAGGCCAAACTCAATTTTTTGACATTGAAAGTGGAGCTCGAGAAAGCTGACGCTGTAAATAAGGAAGCAGATTCGAATATCAAAGCTTTGGAGCAAATTGTAAAGAAACTGACCTTGAAGGTGGCCCACTTTCAATCGGAAGCTGAACATAGCAGAGCACAGTTGAATGAAGAAAAAATGAAGCGCATTGCTTCTGAGACCTTCCATTCTTGCTGCGACACCAATGGAACCATCAGGGTCAATGTCGCCAAATGGCAAACAGTCCAGGATGCATTGCAGGAGGCCTTCCGAAGAGAAATGCTCAATCCTCTCTATGAAGAGAAGGATAGAATCGAAGAAGAGCTGATCGATATTCGAGAACTACCGACTGAATCACCAGCATTTCCATGCTCAGGACCTGATGCACATGTGGAGTATGCACAAGCAAAGCTGAACATCACCGACCTGCTGGCAGAGGTATCGAAACTCCGGAAGAGAGAAGAAGTCCTTCTGAAGCTGTACAATGTACAGGGGACGAGACTCACCCAGAGTACATCACTTTTCTAACAGAAAATGTCAGATTAGAAACAAAAAATGATGCATTTCAACAACAAATTAAAACAGGCAGCAAGGGATGAGCGCCCAAAAAGAGCGGTGAAGACAAAACAGCCTGATCAGGTACTGAGTATCGAATTCTCGCTTTTGTATCTCAACTTCGATTGTGGTTGCCACTTCAACTAAATCTGGAATTACAATAGCTTCTGCATTATTATTTGTTACCAGGCATAACATGGGCAGATTGAAAGACTCCTTGGGAAAAGGAGGATTTTAAAAATTTATTGCATCATTGAAATTTAGAGCAACTCGGAGTCCTAGCTAGCATGGGCAATTTTACAAGGGAAATTTTGTGTTACTCCTATTAGTAGTTAGCGAAATGCTCATTGTACTCACCAAGTTCAGAGATGAATAAAGAATTGAGTCGAGCTCTCGAGTCTTCAATGTTCTTCGCTTGCATATTCTGTCTATGATACTGAGGTCTTCTGTATTCATTAGTTGAATGTGTATAAGCACTATCTAGATGTGTACTATATTTGCTAAACTTTGGTCAAACATTTAGTATCAATACTGCAGTATTTGCATGTTCGTCAAATTTGATCCTAAATAGTCTTCGAATTTTTAACTGGCATGATCGGAATCTGAAAAGAAAAAACTCATGTCCTTGAAAAAGGCCAAGCAGGTAAATGTTTGTAATAAGTTTGGAGATGTGATGAAGTTCTGCTCAGTTATGAGGAGACGTGCAGCTTAAGTAATTTAGATGTCAACAATTGATAGAGGTATGAAACTGGACATTGATTTATTAAACTGTGAATGTGATCGTTCTTTAGAACCGGTTCTTTTTGGCCCAAAAGAGATGTTTAATGATTATGAGACTAGTTCAATATATTGAGACTTCAACCAAATTGGCTAGTCTTCTTACACCTTGTTCTTGTTACATAAAGTATAAGAAGAACTACATGCATTTCCATATATTTCTACCAAAAATATATATGCTTATTTATTCCATAAAAAAACGTAATTTGATCCTTGAGGGTTGTCAAAAGTGGTATTGCCTATCTCCTTTGGGGAATATCGGACAACCGTTTGCGCTTTGCTTCCAAAATTGTATATTATCTTGTAAGTTTTTATTTTTTTATTATGAAATTAGTCATGTATTGCAAAATGCCATTTCTAATGAAAACGTGAACCAATATGTCTCTTGCATCACATTGATAATCTTCACATATTATTTATGGATGTCATTCACATAAGATCATTAACATTATAAGAAAAAAATTGTCTCGTGAAAACTAGGTCCGCAAATCTACAAGCTTAACAAATGGCTAGATAAAACTTGTCTAAATAATTATATTTATTGCAGTTGTCCATAATTTATCATGTCCATGCACAAATATAATCATAGATTTTTCAAATGTTTTTGGTTTTACCATTTATGGAACTATAGATCTTAACATTATATAATTCAAAACCCTAAATCATTTTAATCTAAAATGAGACTACCTTATGAACTAGACAAGAGATCCATAGTCTCTCCATGTAGATATACTTTGCAAGAAACAAAAATCAATAAACAAGAAAATACATAAAAAAATGAATATTAATTGGTCAAAAGTTGAATCGAAACATGCTGAAAATTGTAAAACAAGAAACTAGTGAAAAAAAACCCCACCAAAACTTAAAGAAAATCACCAAATCTGATGAGGAGAGGATCTATTGCTCTGATACCAAAATTTTCATGTGCCAACTTTAGCATTAGAACATCTAATCCATTCATAAACAACAAATTACAATGGAAATGAAAAAAATCAGGAAATCTAGTCAATAAAGCAAGAAGATAGATAAAATTAGCAAAGCTTCAAATAGGTAAAGTAAGGGTTCTTTATTCATCGTTAATGATCATTCAAAAGATAGGGCTTGTAGCTAGAGCATGATGTAAGCTCTCATGGGATTGTAGGCACATCAACCACCATTCCATCCAAGAACGATCTCAAAGAGAAGCTTCAAGAACACAAAAAAACACTTAGAATTCAAAATTATCAAAATAAACAATAGCCTCCAAATTTAGTATGACCTTGGCTATTTATAGTGGCAATTTGTGCCTCTACTACAAGTTTGGGACCTTATTTGGCTAATTTGGGCCTTACAACGATTATTACAAATGCACTATTCACAAAATATAGCGAGGTTGTTTGAGCTTCTTTATTAACAATCCTATTGACTAGTTCTAGTCTAATTTAGCTCCATGGCTATGTTTGGCAATTCATTAGTAAGCTCATGGGCTAATTACATGAAGCACATGACCCTCAACATATATAAAGTTCAAGCATTGGGCGGTGCTAATTTCCATTCTACCGTGTTCAGAAATAGAGTTGTTTGTAGATTAGTCTTAAGGTGTAAATCTATAGATTAGTCTCAAGGTGTAAATTTGTTGAAGAAAGCATTGACAACTGCTTCATCTTCATAGCAAGGCCCATTTGATCATTATATTTAGATATAAGTAGGATCGTGGAAGATTTTATAGGCATGTTGTGAGTCAATCAGACTTTTTCAAAGCAACAGCCATTTTTCTCCAAAATCTTGTTGAAATTGTCACCTTGGTTAAATATGTTAATCTTGAGATCTATGATCATGATAGGATCTCACATGTGTGGAGCATGTTCCCACGTGTCAAAGGATGTACATAGTTTACTTATATAAAGTTAGATTGATTTTAGTTGACCTTTGAGTAGAATCTAGAAAAAAGTCATTTTTGGTCAAACTTTTTGTAAATAGATTGCACTTCCACGTGAAATGCTCCCACATGTCAAGATGCTATTCGCACATGTGGATAAGATTGTAGATGACAATCCTATTTTATAGGGAATATCCCTATTGTAGTGGAGGCTAGTTTTTGGCTCCTAGCTAGTGTGATAAGTCAACTTTGGAAAATGAGCATATATGACTCCCATTGGTGGATCTGAATGACTAGGCAGTCTTCACATGTGTGAAGTCTTGCTGGACAGTACTCAGCTCGTGTATGTACTTGATCTATAAAGGGATCAACCAAATCAATGAGAAGTTGATGTGACATTGGCAATTTCTAGCTTTGCTTGTAATTCTCACATTTGTCTTGAGTTTTTATGATTGGAATACTTTTGTATACTAATGTATAGCACTCTCTATTTAGAGTCCGTACTAATACTGTCCTCCACATGTGTGAGCCCGATCTTCATAGTTTTTAATCATTTGATCCATTCCTCTTGCTAAAATCATAGTTGAATGCATCTAGATCAAGATCTAACACAGAACTTGATAGATCATTGGATTTAGCAATCAATAACTCTTAATGATTGCTCTTCTTGTATCTCTTGTAGCATTAGGATGCTATAAAATTCCCCTTCTTCCCACAAAAAAAGCATTTGAGTTTGGATTTGTCTCTCTTCCATGAGCTTGATGCTTGATCCTCCACCTTGTCCTCCTTGCCTTGGATCTTCATGGATGTCTTTTAATGAGAAGTTGGTCTTCTCATCTCCATCTTGTAAGAATGGCTCTCTTGAATGGCAAAACTTTGGAACAAATTGGAGTATTCATCTCCAAGTCCATTTAGGATTACTTGAACAAGTTTATTATCATGAAATTTGTCACCAATAGAAGCTAACTCTTTGTTTAGTGACTTAATTCTAAGCAGAAATTCTTGTGCAGTCTCATCACTTCCTCTCATGCTTTGCAAAATCAAATTTCTTAGCATAAAGTGTTGTTGGATTCATAGATACTCTTCAATGAATCCCAAGCCTCTTTTGATGAGGCACAAGAGGCCACCTCTTTCAAGAGGTCAATTGATTTGAAAGTTTTTGTACGGTTTCACACGTGTGGAGAGTACATCAGCAGCCCACAAATTGATCTTGACCAAAAATATTGAAGGTACCACTCTCTTTGAACTTGCTCACTCAAGTAAAGTTCAAAAATAACACATTGTCATTGATTTTTGAAAGATTTGTTAATCATAAGATCACTCTTATACTTGCCTGTAATACCATGTCATTTTTCAGATAAAAAGGACAATTATGATTGTACAAAAGCCAGCAAGGAAACCTTGCACATGAAGAGGAGGAAGATGAGGAAATTTCATCTTTGATGGCATCTACATCCACATCAACAAGAAAGAGAGATTCTAGTGAGGCCTGGTGGATTGATAGTGGGGCAAGCTCCCACAGGACATTTCTAAGGGATTATTACTCAACTCTACACTCTTATAATAATGCTAGAAAGTTTATCTTTACATCAAGTAATCAATAATATAGAATAGATGGTATTGGTACCATTCCCTTATGTCTTGGATCTACTAAAAGGATAGATATAAGAAATGTGTTTTATGTTCCATCAATCACTAGAAATTTACTAAGTGTTGGACAAGTAGTGGATAATGGATTAGTAGATGTTCACTTCAAGCATGGAGCTTGTTCCATATTGAAGAATGATGCGTGCATATCAAGAAGATTTAAGCAAGAAAGATTGTTTAAATTAGATGCTAATGTTGCCATTAGGAAGGAGATTATGGCAAAGGAGAAAATCATTCATTCAAATGTACATCTGTTGTCTCTTGTATCATATGGTGATGCTAGGATGTATCTCTTGTCAAAAGTTGATTGTGGGATCTTGAGATCCATTTTATTTGTTTACATTCCTTTCCAAATAAGGAATGAGGAGGATCTAATCTCAATCAAGAGGATGATGGTAGGATTTCCATATCTACCTACAATCGAAGGTGATGATAAAGGTTGGCTAAAGCTTGAGGAGAAGTCTTATGTTGTGAAGATTATTAAAATATTATCTTCCTATCTCGAGTTTGGGGCCATGTCCATGGTTATTTTCACTAAATTTCATGCTGTACATAAAAGGTATGTGAATTGAGCACATACCTTCTAGTATAGGTCGGATTTGAGTTAGATAGATTCAATTTTGATGACATGCAGAAGTTTAGATAGCATGCAATGTCATACTGTATGGATGCAAGCCACATGCAATCAGTGCATGCAACATGCAAAGTGGTTTATGTGATCTACACATGTCTAGGCATTTTTATGAGTTGACATGCAATACATGCAACATCCATGCATGCAGTTACACATGTGGATCTCTGGTAGGTTAATTAGTTCAGTTAAGTGGACTTTCCATGCAACTCCACTGTAGGAATTCGAGTCTCTCTCATGTAGGGAAAGCTTGGCATGTTTTGTCATATTGTGAATAATGAGATTTTGGTGTTTTGGACTCATTCTCTCTCTACTCGCGTTTTTCGTCATTGATTTTCTCTCTCTACCCGAGAGCAGGCTGTTTTTCCCATACTAAGTACTTAAAATTTTTTCTGACATTCAATTCTCATAGTGAGAAGTTAGATATTTTCATCTGATGTATGCCATTGTGCTCTTGTCATAGATTTTTGAAGTATAACTTTTCTCTGATCAATCTTGTGCAATCACAACACCTCAATAAGATCCTATAGGTTGTGTGGTTGTGATCACATGTGCTAAAAATTTCACATGGTATCAGAGCTTCATGCTTTGAAGAGGTGAGGGTGTATTCATCAAATCTTCAGTGCCTTTGCTTGTAGGAACTTAGATTTGGGAGAGGGATTTATACTCGCTGAGTTTGTGGATCATAAGTGGATCACAACGATGCTGATCTGCTCCAGCACAGCCCTGTACGGACAGAGATCTCACACGTGTGAAATCAGCCCTCATTAAATGAATGTTACTTCTCTAAATTTGATCCAAATTTGATGTTCTATAGCTTGCTGGACACATATTGATGAGTAGAATGTGTTGCTCGTGTTTCTAAATTGATTTGATTTGTTTTTAGAAGAGTTTTTAGGTAGTTACTTGCATGTGCTTCTTTTTTGTGACTGAAGCAAGATCCAAATTCAAGATAGATTGATTTTCTGTGTTGAGAATTTGTTCTCACATCTGTTGCTAGATTTCATAGGTTGGATCAACATCTATGTTAGATCCTAGATTGAGATTGTAAGCAACATCCTTTCAACTCCATTTTTTATCATTACTAGAATTTCTCATAGAGAAGATGTCTTCATCTAGTTCACATTTCTTGGAGCACAGTGAGAGATTAACATCTTTCAGTTATGCAATGTGGAAGATCAGAATGGAATCATTACTGATTCTAAAAGATGTAATGGATATTGTGAGTGGAGTTGAAGAAGAACTTGCTGCACCTAATGAAGCTACAACATTTCACAAAAGAACCAGAATTGCCCTTCATTTCATTAGAATGAATGTAACCAATGAAGTGTTAAGAGAGATCATTACATCCACCACTGCCAAGGAAGCTTGGAATACTCTAAAGCCAATCTATAAAATCAAGAATACATCTAGATTGCTTACACTTAGAAACCAAATATTTCTAAGTGATCAGAGAGTAGATGAGAGTGCTTCATCATATGTCATGAGAGTTAAGGATCTTCATCAAGAGTTAGCTGGTATTGGAGATGCTCTTAAGAACACTGAACTTGTTCAAGTAGTCCTAAATGGACTTAGAGATGAGTATGACAATATTGTGTAGACTTACGTTGTCAGGGAGGATCTTCCATCCTTGGAGACATTGCAAGGTGTTCTCATTGCTAAAGAAAGCAGGCAAGAGAACAAGATGCTGAGGATCAACAGACTTTCATTGAAAGATGGTGGAGATGACAAAGCACTCTTTATCAGAGACAAGTCAAGAGGCAAGGGCAAAGGACAACAACACTTCAAGAAGGACAAATCCAAAGAAGGTGGTGAGGATCAGTCCTCACAAGCTACAACATCTAGTGGCAAGAAGAAGCTGTCAAAGATCAAGTGTTTTTTCTATGGCAAGAAAGGACACTATGCATCAAACTATTTCAAGAAGAAGAACCAATCTAAGCAAGCTAACCTTACTAATGAGGATGAGTGTGAGGGTGTTGAGAGTGAAAGAGAAGAGTTTTTTAATGATGTCTACTTTTTCATCTTTTCCTTTTAAGAATGAAGAAGTCTGGTGGATAGATAGTGGGTAGTTCCCATATGTCTAGTTCTAGGAGCTCTTTCACTAATCTCATGCCATATCTAGGTGCAAAAAGATCAATCTATACTGCTAATGATGTAGAGTGTAGGATTGAAGGAATTGGTAGTATTCCATTGCATGCATCATCATCAAAATCTTTTTGTTTACATGATATACTATATGTACCTAGATTGACTAAGAATCTCATTAGTGTAGGACAGCTGTTTGATAGTGGATTGGATGTCAAGTTTCAAGCTGACAAGTGTATAATCTCAAGAGAAAATGAAGTTATTGCTAGAGGATCTAGAATTGGTAAGTTGTACAAACTAGATTCTAGAGAGAGTGCTAACATTTCAGATATTGCTTATGAGACCAAGATTCATCAAGAGTATCTATGGCACAAGAGATTGGGTCATCCCAATTTCAAAGCCATGCAATCTATTTTCAAGGAAGGAAAAGTTGTTGGACTACCAAAGACACTGTCAAAGGAGCTTCTACCTTGTGAAGCTTGTGTTTTGGCAAAATCACACAAGAGGCCTTTTCCTAGATAAAGCATTAAAACAAAGCAACCATTTGAACTAGTGCACTCTGATGTTCATCTCTCATCACATAAGAGCAAAGGAGAAGCAAATTGCTTTGTTTCCTTTGTAAATAATTATACAAGATATTCTTGGATCTATATGCTGTCTTCAAAAGCCAAGGTCTATGATATTTTTATTACTTTCAAAGCTTATGTAGAAAAGTAGTTTTCTTTCAAGTCGAAAGCTTTCAGAAGTGATAGTGGAGGAGAATACACTTCCAATAAGTTTAAAGACTTTTGTGAGAGAGAAGGTATTCAAAGAGAGTTTTCTTGTTCATATACTCCTTAACAAAATGGAATTGCTAAGAGAAAAAATAGAACTTTGTGTGAATGTGCAAAATCCATTAGGCTAGAAGCTTCTTTGCCTAAAGAATTTTGGGGAGAGGCAGTTGCATGTGTAAACTATCTTTTTTTATAGGCTTCCAAATCTTGCAATTGGAGGAAAAACATCATCTGAGACTTCAATCCAAGATATGGTTTGAAGCAATGACCCAAGAGTTTGAAGCCTTGATGTCAACACATGAGAGCTTGTAGAGCCACCAAACAACATGCATGTGATTGGATGCAAGTGGGTTTTCAGAATCAAGTATAATCATGATGGATCTATCAATAAGTATAAAGCAAGACTTTGTGCCAAAGGCTACTCACAAATCAAAGGTCTTGACTTTGAAGACACCTTTGCACCAGTTGCAAAGATGGTAGCAATCCGAATACTTATATCTCTTGCATGTTTCACAATTGGAGTATGTTCCAGCTTGATGTTTCTAATACATTTCTCAATGGTGACCTTGAGGAGGAGATTTACATGGATCAACCTCTAGGTTTTGTGAAAGAAGGTGATGAATCAAAAGTTTGTCTTTTGTTCAAAAGTCTCTATGGACTGAAACAAACACCAAGGTCTTGGTATGCAAGGCTCAACTCCTATCTCATATCATTCGGATTTTGTCTAAGTGAATATGACCCTTCTCTGTGTTATAAGTTTCTAGATAACTTTGTAATTATGATATCATTCTTTGTGGAAATAATGAGAGGCTAGTTGAAGAAACTAAGCATTGACTTGGTACTGAGTTTAAGATGCAGGACTTAGGAGTTCTTCACAATATTCTAGGCCTTGAAATAGATATCTGAAAGGTCATGCATTTATAAGCCAAAGTAGATATGCACTTTCCATGCTCAATAAATTCTAGATGGAAAATTGTAAAGGCATAGATACACCTATGGAGCACACTGTAAAAGTTCCTATGAAAGATGATGAAAAATCCTTTGAGGACATCACTCTTTATAGGAGTCTTCTTGGCTCACTTGTTTGGTTAACAGTGACTAGGCTTGATCTAACTTTTGTGTTCATAAGCTAAGTCAACCGATGCAGGATCTAAAGTTATATCACTGGAAGTTGGCTAAACGAATCTTGAGGTATATATCTTCTACCTTAGATTTTGGACTATTCTACAAGGGCGAAGATCTGACTTTGATTGCTTTTTCAGATTGAGATTTTGCAGGAGACAGGTTGGATAGAAAATCCACAAGTGTTTACACTATATTTCTTGGAGGGAACTTGGTTTCTTGGCTATCAAAGAAGAAGGCAACTATTTCCTTATCATCCTATGAAGCTGAGTATAAATCTCTTACAACCACCACAAAGGAGGTTTTATAGATCAAAAGGCTACTTTTGGAGCTAAAATGTTATGCAGATGAAGATCTTCCAATTATCAAGAATGACAACATTTTTGCTCAAGCTCTTGCAAATCACCCAATTTTCCATGCAAGGAGCAAACACATTAAAGTAGCTCATCATTTTGTAAGAGAAAAAGTCATTGAGAGAGAGATCTCACTGGAGCATGTTGATTCTACAAATTGTGTTGCAGATCTTCTCACCAAGCCACTACTCAAGAATGCCTTTATCAAGATGAGGTCTAACCTTGGCCTAATTTTGAAGTCTATGTTGATAAGAACATAAATTTTAAGGAGTGTGAAGATTATTAAAATATTATCTTCCTATCTCGAGTTTGGGGCCATGTCCATGGTTATTTTCACTAAATTTCATGCTGTACATAAAAGGTATGTGAATTGAGCACATACCTTCTAGTATAGGTCGGATTTGAGTTAGATAGATTCAATTTTGATGACATGCAGAAGTTTAGATAGCATGCAATGTCATACTGTATGGATGCAAGCCACATGCAATCAGTGCATGCAACATGCAAAGTGGTTTATGTGATCTACACATGTCTAGGCATTTTTATGAGTTGACATGCAATACATGCAACATCCATGCATGCAGTTACACATGTGGATCTCTGGTAGGTTAATTAGTTCAGTTAAGTGGACTTTCCATGCAACTCCACTGTAGGAATTCGAGTCTCTCTCATGTAGGGAAAGCTTGGCATGTTTTGCCATATTGTGAATAATGAGATTTTGGTGTTTTGGACTCATTCTCTCTCTACCCAAGTTTTCCATCATTGATTTTCTCTCTCTACCCAAGAGCAAGCTGTTTTTCCCATATTGAGCACTTAGAATTTTTTTTGACATTCAATTCTCATAGTGAGATCCTATTTTACAGGGAATATCCCTATTTTGTGGAGACTAGTTTTTGGCTCCTAGCTAGTGTGATAAGTCAACTTTGGAAAATGAGCATATATGGCTCCCATTGGTGGATCTGAATGACTAGGCACTCTTCACACGTGTTGATGTTGATGTGACATTGGCAATTTCTAGCTTTGCTTGTAATTCTCACATTTGTCTTGAGTTTTTATGATTAGAATGCTTTTGTATGCTAATGTACTTCACTCTCTATTTATAGTTCATATAGGTACTCGTGTGAGGCCGCTCTTCATAGTTTTTAATCATTTGATCCATTGCTCTTGCTAAAATCATAGTGTAATGCATCTAGATCAAGATCTAACACATAGAACTTGATAGATCATTGGACTTAGCAATCAATAACCCTTAATGATTGTTTTGTACAATCATAATTGTCCTTTTTATTTGAAAATTGACAAATCTATTTCAATTTGTGACAAACCAAAATTGAGACAACTTTCTCATACAAAATTGAGGCAACTTTCACATTATTAGACATGATTGTTTTTTCTCCTGCCATGAAAATATGCACAAGCTTGAGCACACAGAAGATATACGCATTACAATTTCACAATACTGATAGATAGTTTAAATATGATAGCTTGTGAGATTTAATCTACGATACGAAGTTGGTTAAGGTAAAACTGCTGAGCACTCATTTTGTTTGCAAGAAAGACAAACTGTATGCTACAAAATTCATGCTATAGGAAGATAACCCATAGATTGAATATAGAATTCTTGATTAGTGATGTCAAGACAAAAGGTAGGTATGCTTGAATACAAATCTCACATCATAACGTTAGTAAGTGGGGGAGTTCGATACATATGCTACAAGACATTTGTAGCTTATCCAAAATGCTATTGCACTTGAACAAGTTAACCATTTTAGGATGAAAAGGTTAATAATGATTTCACATCTGGACTTTCTACATCCAAGCAAAGGAAACTTTATTGAGTGGTCAACAAACAAGCCAACAAGGACTTGATAATGAAGAATATGGGTATCAAGGATACTTTGGCAACTGAAAATTCTCTTAAAGATTGTAACTCACTCATGGAGTCCATAGCATCTTCCACAGGATTTTCCCAGATGGTTAATTACATTGGTAAAACATGGTGAGAGAATAAAACATTATCCCAAGCATGATGTGAGTATTAACAAATAGCCAATATCTGTTTTTTAGCAAGGAAACAGACACTTTGACAATGTTGAACATTATCATGGAAACTCTAAATTGAAGGACTGGACATTTCCTTTTTAGGACCAAGTCATTAAGCATACAAATTTTATTTATTAGAGGAGTTCTAAATCCAAAAAAGACCCTTTGTAGAAATTCTTTGTATATATTTTTCTCAAATTTTGCTTACACATGGACCAATCACAACACTCAAATTTGAAATCTACATATCGTAGCTCGTTAAAATTGAAAAACAAGTTTTCTTAATAATGCTATAATTCGGCGTCGGGGGCAGCCCACAAGCATGACATGTTATTCATAGTATAATGTGTGATTTATTATTAAAAATAGTATAACGTTTTAACCATAGCTCCGATTGAGTCGAAAAAATATATCATTGAAAAGCGCTTGATGAGAGCTTTTCAAAGGTACCTTACATGACCTACTTTTGAAATACCGTTAAAAGGTTATAGCCAATCAAAGTTTCTGCAAAAGTCAAATATCACTTATGTGTGTCCATAGAGCACCCTCTGTGCGTCCATATAGGGTGCTCCCTCTGTGCGTCCATATAGGGTGCTCTATCCACTCACAAAAGTGATATTTGGTCAAAATAGTCCTTAATCCATGCATAGAAGAGGTATTGGGCCTTTTTAAACTTGGACCAACTATAACTTTTGAACGGTTGCCCGGAAGTAGATCATGTAGGACTTTGGATTATTCTCCTACTAATCGACTAATCGACATTTTAATCTTTGTCCAATTTTTATCCAGACCTATAGATTTCTACATGTTTTTACACAGTCTGCATAACTACTCAGAAACGGCTCAAGCCACCGACTTGCATTAATTTATCCACAAGTAATTTCTGAGAAGGTTCAACTGGATGGATGCCAGCTCACTATGGCCCATTGGCCATTATGATTTGTGACCTAATTAGTTGTCCTACTATTGGACGTTGCCACATTTGCTTAGTATAAATAGCTGCTTATATTATTATCTTAGAGCAAGATCATAATGCATTGAAGCAATTGAATAGTTAGCGCTCTCTCTCAAGCTTGTGAGCATAAACACTCTTGAGCATTCTAGCTCAGTTCTTTAGAGTTGATTAGAGATTGTTGTTGCGCTTACTGCTTATCAATAGTTGCGATTTATTCAGACTTATATTTAGTTGCTCAAAGATAGCTTAGAGTATGCGGCTTCGATCCGCAACTTCTTGTACTCATTTACATCTGTTTTTTTTTTTCATATTGAATCAATACTATCTTCTTATTGCGTTTAAGTTCGTCTCAAAATGTATGTGTTTATGTAATTCTTCGCGACTGATTGTTTGTCTAATAATTTAAAGCTTAAATGTTTGGCTATGTAATCATTGTAGTACTAATAATCTCCAAGTTAGTTACTATAAGATCGAACTTGATTTCTATCACTATTGTTTTCTTCAAAATTGATAGACATAATCATGCATAGAGAAAGAGAAAGATAGTTTATTCTGTTGTGCACGAGAGATTTTCTTTCTTGTTGTTCGAATTCTTTTTATTTAATTCTATTCTACCTATCTTTTCACTACTCTTTCCAATGTGGTATCAGAGCGTTGATTCTTCAAGGCCTAATACTATTATATCAGAGTGCAAGCTCTAATACTTGATATCGTTCGTGATATCACTTCAATCGAATCGATTTATTTCAGTATAAAAGAATTGATTTCCATAGCATGGGATCTCTCTTAACCTTGACAGATTGAAGTTCCAAATGGATTCTCAAAGTAAAGTCGGTCTTATCCCAGACAAGTGATTGGATCCAATTATCATCTATGGAAATTTAAGATGAAGGTCTTGCTAATCACCAACGAGTTGTGGGTTGTTGTTACAGGTGTTGAAGTGAAGCCTGAAGATGACACATACAACTCAAAGTGGAAATCAAAGGATGGTAAAGCTTTCGAGCTGATTCTCCTCAATATATCAGATACTCAGATTGGCCATGTAGCTGCAGCCAAAACTTCAAAAGAAGTTTGGGACATCCTAAGCTCACTATATGATGTGAGAGATGTAACTACTAAGTTACATCTTCGAAGGAGATTCTCCACACTCAAAATGTCGAATAATGATTCTCTTCAGAATCATATTAACCAGTTTAAGAATATCTTGAAACAGATGGTCACTGTCAAATCAGTCATGGATGATCAAGTGCAATTATGACATTGCTTTCAAGCCTGGCCTCTACATATGAGAACTGGGTGATAATCATCACGACACACTCAGATTAACTCTTACCAGAGCTATCACTATGTTGCTACAAGAAGATACTCAAAACGATAGAAGCAGAAAATCTCCAAGCAGTCTGCATCAAATTAGAAACAAACTCAGAGTCAAGAACAATCACCGAATCCACATTCGTCGAGAAAGAAGATGTTTTGCATGTATTGCAAGTGCAATAACCATGAGATTTAGGATCACTAAATTGGCACACTGTTATTCTGATTCTAGTCAAGCCTTGAAAACCTCTGTTCTTGTTAATAAAGCATTATTATGGCATCATCGCTAAGGACACTTAAATCATTCATCTGTATCAAACATGTCCAGACAATCCCTAGCACTTGGTTTGCTATCAGATGTTTTTCTTTCAGATATATGTGGACCTATGCAAACTCCTTCATTGCTAGATGCAAAGTAGTTTATTACTTTTATTGTGGAATTTTCCTAAAGAACAGTTGTTTACTTCATTAAGTAGAAAAAAGAGGCTTTCATCAAGTTCAGACAATTCGACTTGTCGCCAGAGGATTTTCTGAGGTATACAACGTCGATTATACTGAGACTTTCAGTACAGTAGTAGTCAACCATTCTTCTATTCAACTTTTTTATCGTTTGTTGCTACAACAGATTTGGAAATACATCAAATAAATGTACAGACAACATGTCTCAATGGAGTTATCAAAGAAGAGGTGACAAGATGGATAGGAAGTCCATTAGTGCATTTGCAACATTTCCTTGTGGAGGAGTGATATCTTAGCTTTCCAAAAAGCAAGATACAATCTCACTATCTTCTTGTGAAGCCGAGTACAAGGCATTGACTTCAACAACCGAAGAGCTCCTATGGCTAAAAGGACTCTTCATGGAACTACATGTGGTAGAAGCCGAGGAGATCCCTTACATATTTTGGGACAATTAAGGTTCTCAACAAATTGCTTCAAATCCTATCTTCCATGCTAGAACAAAGCATATTGAGATAGCTCACCACTTTGTGAGGGAGAAGGTACAATCCAAGGAAGTGCAACTACATCATGTACCATCATCCGAATGCATAGCTGATATCTTAACCAAACCATTGTCCAAAGATCCATTTTTTAAGTTAAGATATGCTCTTGGAATTGTAGATAGATGTACACTAGATTTGCCAAGTTAGAAGTGAGGAGGAGTGATGTCAATTCTCACTTGAAATTGGTTCATGTAAATATTGATCAAACATTAGAATATGTTGATGATCTGATTTCACATGTGTGGAGCTTGTTCCCACGCGTGAAAGGAAGTACTTTTCATATTTGTATATATCCAAATTGATTTTGTATTATTCTAGTTAGTGTGAACATGAAATGACTAGTTTTTAGTCAAGTTGACTAGTCACCTACAAATTAGCTTTTCCTTGCATGTGCATGAGTAAATGCTCTCACATGGCAAGTGGATGTTCACACGTGTGTATAGAGTACTAGAAGATAAGAGTTGACCATTTTCCTTAGATTCTATTTTGTAGGGAATATTCCTATATTCTAGGAGA
This sequence comes from Diphasiastrum complanatum, assembly GCA_029204225.1. Lineage (NCBI taxonomy): Eukaryota > Viridiplantae > Streptophyta > Lycopodiopsida > Lycopodiales > Lycopodiaceae > Diphasiastrum > Diphasiastrum complanatum. The sequence continues at coordinate 35,595,440 of CM055097.1, read as the reverse complement.
CTAGCTTTTTGGATTTTAGTCATATTCTAGAAGGTCAACTATTGGATAAGGATCAAGGATGGATCAAATGGATAGATCTGAGTGATGTGGCACTCTTCACACGTGTGAAGACCTGCTGGACTGTACCAGACTCATGGATGTACTTGATCCATAAAAGGATCATCATTTTGCTAAGAAGACTGATGAGACTTTTGCACTCTACACTTTTGTGAGGTTTCTAGTCATTTGTCTTGTGATTTTTATGTATGATTGCTATCTAGTATCATTGTACTTGTTGTTTCAGGTGCAGGCCGTACTGTGGACAACACTGTAAAAATTACAGCAAATAAGGATCCTAAAACACTTGAAATGATGAGGGAAACAATAGATTATGATTTCATAAGATTAGCACAAGTTGAACCATCAAAATCCATCAAAAATCTATGGTTGAACCTCACTATGAGATATCATCACCTATATATACATGATCCATCACGATTTTGGGCAGGTATGAGTAGCCCTAAACCTATCCCTAATGCTAATTTTGGTGGATCTTTCATCCCTACCAAGTTAGGGTTGGAATCTTGGAGATCCCTCAACAATGCAAAAATTACCAAAAATAGCTCCTATTTTTTCTCCCTTGTATCTAAGCATAATTTGGACTCATTCCAAAGGTTCTAACACTTAGGTCTACTTGAGAGCATCCTTATGAATGGAATCCTATGCTATTTGACACGTGTGACAAAGCCACATCATGACCATCTAACTATTTACAAGTCATATGACCAAAACTAGTCAAGCTAGAATTGTGAATTTTTAACACTCCTCCTCACTATCTAGCTTGGTTCAATCATTGCTTTACTAATCACTCCAAGTGATGATCTGAACTTCATAAAAGGTGTCTTTTGAAGTGGTTTAGTAAGTAGATCAGCTACACATTCATTGCTTGGAACATGCTCCAAAGCAATCTCCTTGGCTTGCACCATTTCTCTCACAAAGTGATGGCATATCTCAATGTGCTTAGATCTTGCGTGGAAGATTGGGTTAGATGCAAGGTGTTGGGCTGATATATTGTCATTGTAGATGATTGGTGCCTCCTCTGAATCCATGATCTTTAGTTCCACCAATAATCTCTTGATCCAAAGTACCTCCTTTGTAGTGGTTGTCAAAGCTTTGTACTCGGCCTCGGTTGAAGATAGAGATATAGTTTCTTGATTTTTTGAAAGCCATGAAACCACACCTTCTCCTATGAAAGTTGAAAAGGCACTTGTTGATTTCCTATCCCTCTTGTCCCCTGCAAAATCTGAATCACTAAATGCATGAAGGTTAATCACATCTCCTCTATATAGAATCCCAAAATCCAATGTACCCGAGATGTATCTTAGAATCCTCTTAGCCTTTTTCCAATGGATATTCAATGGCTTTTGCATGGATTGGCTCAACCTACATACACTAAAGCTAAGATCTGGTCTAGTTATAGTGATCCACATTAAGGAACCTATAAGTTGCCTAAGCAAAGTGATGTCCATGAAGGATCTTTCATCATCTTCATTTGGCACTTTTACATCTTGCTCCATTGGTGTGTCAACGCTTTTGCATACTTCCATCTTAAACTTCTTCAAAAGACTTTGAGCATAGTTTACTTGACTTATAAAGATAAAATCAGACCCTCTAAGTACTTCTATGCCTAAGATGAAGTGAAGACACCCTAGATCTACCATCTTGAACTCTAAGGATAGATCTATCTTGATTTTTTCAATACCATCAACATATTTCCACTAATGATGATGTCATCTACATAAATGAGTAAAAGTACAATACCAACATCATCAAACTTAATGTAAAGAGTGGGATCATATTCACTTTGAACAAAAGAAAGTGAAATAAGATAGCAATGTAGTCTTGAATTCCAAGATCTCGAGGCTTGCTTCAAGCCATAGATGCTTCTTTGGAGATGGCATACTTTGTTCTCCATTCCATGCTTGATGAACGCTTGTGGCTGCTCCATATAGATATCCTCTTCCAAAAAACCATTCAAGAAAGCATTAGAGACATCCATTTGACATAGAATCCATCCAAAATGTGATGCAAGTGCAATGATTAGCCTTATTGTGACCATCTTGGCCACGGGTGCAAAAGTTTCCTCATAGTCTATCCCTCTCTCTTGAGCATAACCTTTTGAAACTAATCCTGCTTTATGTTTGTTAACACTCCCATTTGCATTCAACTTAATCTTGAAGACCCACTTGCATCCTATTACATTCCTTTGAGGTCTCTCAACAAGCAATGAAGTTTCATTCTCAATCAAGGCATCATACTCATCCAACATAGCTTTATACCATTCTTTGGAGTTCAATGCATCTTCAACATTAGATGGTTCTTAAAAACTAGATAAAGCATAAGAAGTGGATGAGATACCCTCAACTTTCTATCCTTTTCCTTGATATGTGAGCCTTGATGGCTCCACTTTTGCCCTTGAAGATCTCCTTGGTGTGATAGGTGAGTTTGGTGCTTGCTCCTCCATGAGCTCCTCCTCAAAACCAAGATCTTGCTCCTCGGCCATCTTCTTCTTGATTGTTGGAGCTCTTGAGCCTTCTTCAAGCATATGCATATGATGTTCATCAAAGATGACATCCCTTGAAACAACAAATTTGTTCAAGGATGGGAGATAGACTTTGTAGCCCTTGCTTGAGCTTGCATATCCAAGCATGATCCCTCTTGTGGAAGATGGATCCTCCTTGGTTCTTGTTTCCAATGGCACATGCACATAACATATACACCCAAAAACTTTCAAGTGATTAAGATTGGGTTTCTTTCCATACAACATCTCATAAGGAGTTTTGCCTTCAATTGCTTTGCAAGACACCCTATTCATCAAGTAGTTTGCACATACAAGAGACTCACCCCAAAAGGATTTGGGCAAACAAGCATCTAATCTTAAAGCCTTAGAACATTCACATAATGTTCTATTCCTTCTTTCAGCAACTCCATTTTGTTGAGGAGTGTAAGGACAAGAAGTCTCTTTCTTGATCCCTTCCTCCTCACAAAAGGCCTTGAACTCATTGGAGATGAATTCTCCACCATTGTCACTTCTAAGAATCTTGATGCTATGATTATGATGCTTTTCTACAAACAACTTGAACTTTACAAAAGTATCAAATACTTGAGACTTGAAGGAAAGTAAGAACACCCAACAATATCTTGAGTAGTCATCAATGAAGGTTAAAAACATGGACGAACCTCCATTAGATTTGGTGCTAGCAATGTGCACATCCGAGTGTATGAGTTCAAGAGGATGAGATGACTTTGTGATGGAGTTAGGAAACACCTTCTTATGTGCCTTGGATAAGGCACAAGCTTCACAAACCTTGTCTTCCTTCCCAATAGACCTTGGTAGGCCTAAAGCATACTCCTCCTTGATCATAGCCTCCATGGAACCCGAGTTGACATGTCCAAGTCTTTTGTGCCATAAAGTAAAGGTAGATATCTTGTTCTTCTCGGCCAACATGACAACATTAGTATCCACAAATGCATCCAAACTATAAAGTTTGCCAAGTCTAGTGCCCTTAGCCACTATCTTACCCTTCTTCTTGATGAAACATTCATTTGAAGCAAAGTCAACATTGAAACCATTGTCTACCATTTGGCCAACACTTAGTAGATTCTTTGTTATTGTAAGAATGTACAAAACACCTTCTATGTTGATCTTTTTGGAAGATCCTAAGCAAAGGGGAATGCTACCAACTCTTCAATCTTACAAGCTTCATCATTTGCTGTATAGATAGACTTTATAGGTCCATCATAAGATAAGAGAGAAGAGAAAAACTCCCTTTTACTAGTCATGTGTGAACTAGCACCCGAGTCAATCCACCAAGGATCTTCTCCTTTGAAGCTTGTTGAAGAAAATATGGACATCATGAGAGAGTCCTCATGTGAACTCTCCTCCTCCTCCTCTTTGCTCATGTTGGCTTGGCTTTGATCTTGCTTCCTCTTGAAGCATTCCGAGGCATAATGCCCCATCTTGCTACAATAGTAGCACTTCACCTTTGATTTGTCCTTCTTGACTTTGGTGGTTGATGGAGATGCCTTTGAGGGTCCTTCTTGATCCTCAAGCTTTGTAGACTTCTTGAATGTTGATACTTTGCCTTTGGACTTGCCTTTGCATTTGGTGAAGAGAGCTTGGTCATCTCCACCTTGGATGGAAAGCCTATCCATCCTCTCTTGCATTTGGCTCCTTCTTGATTCCTCGGCCATGAGTGTGCCTTGGAGTTCTTCAAGTATGGGTAGCTTACCCATAATTGCATATCCCTGAACCAAATTGTCAAATTCAAAGCTTAGTCCATTCAATATGAGTTGAACAAGCTCTTCATCCTTGATAGGATCACCTATAAAGGCTAGCTCTTTGTTCATTCCCTTTACTCTTAGGACAAAAGTATGTGCACTCTCTCCTTTCTTTTGATAGCTTCTATAGATTTGATTCTTCAAAGCTAACATTCTAGTTTGGTTCTTGGATTCATAGACTTTTTGCAAAATCTCCCAAGCATCTTGAGCTGAAGTGCAATCTCCTACCTCTCTTAAGAGTTCATTTGCAACATTCATTTTTATGCAATGTAGTGCAACATTGCACCTCTTGATGTATTTAGCTTTTTCTTGAGGATGAATAGGTTCACTCTCCTTACCATTTACAATTTCCATTAGATCTTGCATGATCATGATGGATTCCATTCTAACTTTCCATATGGAATAGTTAGTTTTGTTGAGCCTTTCATTATATCCAAAAGATATGCATTTATAGATGCCATCTAGTCTCCTAATCAAGGACTTGACACAAATGAAGGTTACTTCTATTGATTTGATTGAAGGTCTACCTTATCCCACTTCTTAGGGACCTGAAAAGATCAGTAATAGACTTCCTATAAATATCTAAGAATGATCTCTAACAAAATCAAATCATAGAATACTAGAAACAATGCACTTGCTTGATTGAAGTAGACAATACTAGTAGAATTGCCCCTCTTTCTATAAAGAACATTAAAGCTTCCAAATAATCTGATCAAGAGTGAATTTCAGCAACCTAATATACTTCCAAAATCACTTGTAAAAGATCTAAATGGAACTTAATGAGGATGCAACACAATCTACTATCCAATCACAAGCAAAAAATGATCAAAATTGATGAAAAATTGATCTAATTTGGTGCATAAGTCAAGCAATGGTTGGACTGAACCTAAATCACTTTAGGAGGTGCCTACTACACCTTAGAACAGCCTTGAAGAGTCCCCAAAACTCTGATCTTCCCTCTCCTTGAATGCTAGAAAGCCTCTTCTATGAAATCACCTCCAAAACTCGCTTAGAAATCAATGCTTGGAGCAAGCAAAACTTGCTATCTTGGTAATGTGAATTGAATTCAACTTTGCCTCTGGTTTTAGACACCTAAACACATGCAAATGAAGTCACACAACACCAATATCCAATGTATTTGACTCACTTTGAGTTCTAGAATCAATACTAGATGCTAAGATCCAATCTACACAAGATTTAGATCAAAAATTGTGATCAAATTGAATGAAAACCAAGGATTTAGCTCATTTCAGCCTTTATGCTCTGATACCATGTAAAAATTACAGCAAATAAGGATCCTAAAACACTTGAAATGATGAGGGAAACAATAGATTATGATTTCATAAGATTAGCACAAGTTGAACCATCAAAATCCATCAAAAATCTATGCTTGAACCTCACTAAATGGCCCAAATCCTTGAAGAAGGCTTCACACGTGTGAAAGTACGGCCTCCCACAGTCTGAGTACTGTACACCAGACCTACATTCAATCCTATAATCATTAGTAATCACAAGTACTCAAACAATTATGAACATAGAGAGCAATTGCACCATTATGAGAGAAAAAACATGAAATTGCTTGATTGATTTTGGTGAGATATCATCACCTATATATACATGATCCATCACGATTTTGGGCAGGTATGAGTAGCCCTAAACCTATCCCTAATGCTAATTTTGGTGGATCTTTCATCCCTACCAAGTTAGGGTTGGAATCTTGGAGATCCCTCAACAATGCAAAAACTACCAAAAATAGCTCCTATCTTTTCTCCCTTGTATCTAAGCATAATTTGGACTCATTCCAAAGGTTCTAACACTTAGGTCTACTTGAGAGCATCCTTATGAATGGAATCCTATGCTATTTGACACGTGTGACAAGCCACATCACGACCATCTAACTATTTACAAGTCATATGACCAAAACTAGTCAAGCTAGAATTGTGAATTTTTAACAAGTACTCCACACGTGTGAGGCAGCTCTCACTAAAAAATGATGTGTTGATCCATTGATCTTGCTTAAATCCAAGTGTAGTGAATCTAGATCAAGATCTAATGTGTAGAACTTGATAGATCTATTGATTAAGCAACCAATAACTCTCTATGATTGTAAAGTACAATCATTATTGTCCTAAAAACTGTAAAATTTATCACCATCATCACTAGGACCTTTTGCAGATCTAGAAATACATTGTTGCCTGGGTGATAATGAAAGTCAATCGTAGGCCTCTTCCTTTTATTGGTTATTGTAAAAGTGTCTTGAATATGCATGAATTCTCCTAATTCACAACCCAAGATCAAATTGCATTATCGCTTAGCAGAATCAAGTAATTCATAAGCAGGTAAAATTTTATGTTGTTTCAATCCATTTTTATCGGAAATTTTTATATTTTTTTTAGAGCTCTATAACCCTTGCTACTGACTCCTCCTTGGTCACATGCATAAACCAAGGCTCTAACATTTGCAGTTGGCCTGAATTGGCTAGCAAGTTTAGTTACAATCTTCAAGCGAAATAAATCACTCGTTTCATCTACAATTTTCATCAAATCTTTTCTGTTCATAAAACGATTAATATATTTTCCAGCAATAAAATTTTCTCCAATCATTTTTCGCAAAATCTCTTCAATCACTCTCATACGTCTTTTGCTAGCACCACCTCCTAGTGTCAGAACTCCAATTTCTTGCGCTTTGGTATTTTCTTGGTTGAGACTTCACGCTTTCGCTTCAATCCATATATTGTCTTTTTAAGAGAACTCTTTGGAAAATTTAATTCTTTGATTTTTTTTATGGCCTGTTATTTCTTCAAGCAATGCATTATTTAGATTTTGCAACGATGTAAAACTCTTTCTCATGTCTGAAATATGACAATTTGCAGTATTCAACAAAGTCTCACCTTGAATTCTTCGAGAATCCAAAGCTCTACAATAACCAAGGAGACCATTAGTACCCTCTGCAACAAATTTTATTGAACTATGTACATTATATGGGACGCGAATGCCTCGACTGAGTTGGGACATGAATGGCCTCGGTTGAAATTGGAGGTGAATCTTCAGCTGAGTTGGGAGAGAAAGAGGGGCGTCGTAGTTGGTGACGCGAAGGATGTGCAGATGCATGTGGAGGGTGGGTGCAGGTCGTTCTGAGCAATGAACGGATCTAGAAATGTTTCAGACTGCTTGTATGGATCCGATCAAAGGTAGTGTTGCAACATATAGCGTTTCAGAATGTGAGGGGAGGAAGCGGCAACGGGCTAAATGTTTACATATTCTCTACTTCAGAATTTGGTGGCTTTTTCTTGTCTTTTTTGAGTTCGTGTCTTGGTTCTTTCTTCTTGTTCCAAAACAGTTTTGAGGTTGGTTATGTAAGTTATCAGGCTTTGTGGGCAATTCATTGGATGTGTTCTTGTTATTACAATGCCCAAACCAGGCATAATGGACTGATTAACATTGTAGTATTGTCCTGCCTGTCAGAGGACACTCAAGTTTGTCACTCTTGCACTAAAGCACATGCATAAATGACCAAAATTAGTCAAGCATGCATGCCAAAATGTTCAACTATCAGATCAGCAAAAACCGTTGAATAGTGATTGAAATCCTACTCTAATGCTGCAAAAACGAATTGAAATCAGATCCTAAACACCACTATACTTGCATAAATCCACAAAACAAAAAACACGAAACTAATTTACAGCATTTTGGAAGTCCAAGAATCAAGAAACCAACTAGTCTTTTAATTCTTGGACATCCCAAGAATATCAAGAGCAGGGTTGTAAGATAATATGCAAAAATTACACCACAAACCTAGTCTATTTGGTTTACCTGAATGTTGATTTCTATATTAATCCACAAACAAGAAATGAAATCTAATCCACTCTAGGAAAGCAGGAAATCTAATCCACTCTACGAAACCAAGAAATCTAATCCACTCTACGAACCACAACCACACACAAAGGAGGGAAGGGCAAGATCACAGATGCATTCACTCAAGAAACAAGCATGATCAAGGAGCTTAATGGATGCACCAAAACTTGTGGAGGCTCTTCTCATTTGAGCATGGAGTAGGTACATTTCACAAAAAGCTCCTCTTCACAAGGTGGCTCACTCTACTTTCTTTAAGAGGGGTCTACTTGCATTTATTACTTTGCCTAGAAATACTAGTTCCTACATGGTCATTCCATCTTTCAGGATTCACCATGAGGCTTACACAATTTTGGTTTGTCATTACTAACTATCTAAAGATGTTACGGAGCAGGATAGTAACCAGAAGCCCATCTAGAGCAAAGAAAAGGTGTTTCTCCATCAAGTTTCATCGAAGACATCTACTAGCATTTGAAAGAATGGTGAAAGTTGTCCTACTGATCTTGCGCTAACTCCACAGAATAGAGGTTCTATCACTCTTATAGAGGAGTTATTAGATACTACCTCAACAATGTATGAGTTATTTATGGTTTTTGAATAATCCTTATCTATACATGGATTTGATATTGCACTAAATCTCTAATTGCAGTTTGATTTTAGAGGGCACTTCACAAAGTTGGTAGTGACAACATATTTGATATCCAAAGAGATGCAAAGCAAACGATGTGAAGATACTACTCTTGAGATAGACTCATTTGGTTGGGCGGATTTGTCGCATGATGACGTGACAAATGATAACGATGAACCACATGTTGAAAAATGAAAAATCATCTATCTTGACTTTAGGCTTTGGTAAAATTTTTTCTATGTGTATGTAATGTTTCATATTGCAAATGCCAAATTTGTCCTAGAGGAAACTCGAGTTACATGGTTTCTTGAATCTAGTTGGCCAAATACAGCATGCATATAGAATGTAGACATAGAAATGCACAATATGGGCTTGTAGGAACTCGTGGCATATAACATGCAATGATTGTAAGTGATCCAAAGTGACATGCAAGGCATGCAAAAAGTGTATTGGACACATGCATAGTGATTTGGATAATTCTAGTTTAGAAATTGCCACTTGGTAAAAGTAGGTAGATATGCATGCATGTAAAGTGACAAATGTCACTAGTTTTTTAGTTATCACTTTCTGATGTGGAAGAAAGTAGAAGAGAGGTGGTTCTACCTCAAGCTATTCCAACCTCCATAAATGTATGTGAGCTCTCTCATAATTTTTGATGAATAACCAAGCTTTGAAGCTATTCCATGTCAATTTGGACCTATTACCTTGTATGCTTGAATTTATCTCTCTCTCTCTCTCTCTCTCTCTCTCTCTCTAACTCATGGAGAAGGCTATGCTAATGCATAATATTCTTTGTACTTCTGTTCTTTTGATGTTGAAAGCAATCATTCTTTGATTTCTAGCATGCTAGATTGTGCTTTGGTTATAAATTCTTGTACTAGATCTTGATATTCAATCTAGAATCAGATTATGTGCTAAACACAAAGCTTAACAAGATCATTCACACTTTAGGATTGTTTCCCACATGTGTGAACTTGCTGAATTTTCATCATGGTATCAGAGCCAAATTAAGCTTTGCATGCTATTATCATTGATTGTGTAGGGAATTTTGAGTACAATTCAAGCAAAAAAGTTGTTTACCACTTTTCTTTACCTTTTCTTGAAAAGTGTTTGGATCAAATATGATAGAATCAAGCTTTTCATATTAGAATTGACATTGTATGGAATTCTCAAACTCCGCACATGTGAAAATCAGGGATTTTCAGACCTCTTTATTTCCTTCATCTTAGGTCCAAAGTTATTGATCTTATATCTTGATGGAAAGCCTATAAGATGTACTTTCCATTGCAATTGATCTCAAATCAATCTGATGTGTCTATCAAGAGTTATATGCTCCTAAAGATGGTAGGTTCCTAAATCTGACTGACCACTTTTTGATTTGATCCAAATTTTGCTTGATTCATAATCCATTTTTTGAGTAATCAATACAAGAAACTTGAGATCTAGACATAGTTTTGAGTTATTGAATACATTGAGAATTCTTTACATCAATAGTGTTGTCTTTTGACACATTTCACACATGCCAAAAGTAGAACCAAAATTTGTCTATTCACTTATTTCATTTTGAGAAGTTGATCTAGTTTATCTTGTTTTAGTGGAATATTTGAAATCTATCTCAAATTCAGTTGCAAGATTTCAGATAGGATTTGGTAGTTCAACCTTGAAAATTCCTATACTGAAAGAGAGTAGCAACATCTAGTTTGTTTGGAACAAGCTCTAACATATAGTTGTCCATTAACAAGAAAAGTCTTCACAATTATGGCATCTGTGGGAGGATATCTCCTAGAAGTAAGTGAAAGACTAAATACCTCCAATTATTCAATATGGAAGGTTAGGATGGAGTCTATTCTTATACTCCAGGATGTTATGGACATAGTACTTGGTATTGAGGAGGAGCCTCAAGCACAACTTGAAATACCAAAGTTTAAGAAGAGAGCTAGGATGGCTCTACATTTCATTAAAATGAATGTCTCTAATGAGATTCTAAGAGAAATAGGATCTTGCACCACTGCTAAAGAAGCTTGGGATGCACTTAAGTCTATTTTATGAAGCAAAGAACACTTCTAGAATTATCACTCTTAGAAATCAGATTTTTCAAAGCTTTCAAAGAAGTGAGGAGACTGCATCAAATTATGTTCTAAGAGTAAAAGATCTTCATAGAGAGCTTGCTTGTGTTGGTGTCACAATCAATCAAGATGAGCTAGTACAAGTCATTCTTAATGGATTAAAAGAAGACTATGATAATCTTGTTCAATCCTATGCCATAAAGGAGGAGTTGCCCAATCTGGAGACTCTTGAAGGAAATCTCATCTCTGAAGAAGCAAGGCAAAGTTACAAACTTTCAAGGATGACCAAACTCAAGCATATGGACAAAGACAAAGCTTTTTTTGTCAAGGACAAGCCGAAAGGGAGGAACAAGAACCAGTTTTCTTAAGCCTTCATCAAAGACAAATCAAAGGACAAGAAGAAAGATGGAGAAGAGGATGACTCAACTCATCCTTCTACTTCCAAGACAAAGAAGAAGAAAGTCAATTGTTCTTTTGTGGTAAGTAGGGGCACTATGCCTCTAATTGCGTCAAAAAGAAAAATCAACTACTCAAACAAGCAAATGTATCCAATGAGAAAGAAGAAGACTTTATTGCAAGTGAATGAGAAGGATCCCTCATGGTGTCAAACTTTTCTACAACACTCTTCAAGAAAGATGGAGCATGGTACATCGATATATATGTTGTTCTAAGGAGTCTTTTGACTCTATTGTTCCTTATGAAGGACTTAAAAGATCTATTTATATAGCAAATGATCATGAATGCTCTAGTGAAGGAATTGTCAATACTCCTCTAGAACCTACTTCTTCTAAAGTTCTATCACTTTCCAATGTTCCTTCTTTTCCTAAGCTTACAAAGAACTTGATAAGTGTTGGAAAGTTGCTTGATTGTGGTTGTGATGTGAAATTCAATGCTAGTACTTGCTTTATTAAGAAAGGTGATGAGATCCTAGCTCATGGATTTAGATATGGTGGCATCTTCAAGTTAAATTCTTGCGAAAATACAAATTTTTGTGAAATTGCTTTTATATCTAAGGAGGAGTTATGGCATAGGAGGTTGGGGCATCCCAACTACACATCTATGCTTTCTATAATCAAGAATGATAAGGCTATTGGCCTACCAAGATCATTTTCCAAAGATATCGAGCCGCTGTGAGGCTTGTGCTATTGCAAAATCACATAAAAAGCCATATCAAAAGTCTTCTATCAAGACTTCTCATCCTTTAGAATTGATACATTCGGATGATCACTTTTCTTCCTCAAAAAGTATTGGTGGTGCTACTTGTTTTGTTACCTTCATTGATGATTTTACAATATATACTTGGTTGTACCTTCTTTCTTCTAAAACTATGGTGTTTGAACAGTTCCTAGTTTTCAAAGCTTATGTTGAGAAACAGTTTTCTTTCAAAGTTAAAGCTTTGAGATGTGATGGAGGAGTTGAATACATCTCCAACAAGTCCTATGATTGTTGTGAGGTTGAAGCGATTAAGAGAGAATTTTCTTGTGCTTATTTCCCATCTCAAAATGGGGTTGCCGAAAGGAAAAATTGATCTCTATGTGAACGTGCTAAAGCAATTAGTATTGAAGCTTCTTTGTCTATTGAATATTGGGGAGAGAAGCAATTATTTGTGCAATAGATTACCTCACAATACACTTGCAGGGAGATCACCATATGAAATCTTGTTCAAAAAGAAACCTAAGGTTGATCACCTTAGAGTTTTTGGATGTGCTTGCTTTGTTCATGTACCCTTGAAAACAAGAAAAAAATATGATCCAAATTCAATCAAAGGGATCATGGTTGGATACTCATCCAACAAGAAGACATACAGAATTTATGTTCCCTCTACCTCAATTACAATTGAGAGTAGAGATGCTATTTTTCATGAGAATACAAAATACATCTTAGATGAGGCCGAGATCAAAGATTCTCCTATCATCACCCTTGAAGACTATCATGGAGGGATGGGGCTGAGAATTAAAGAGGAGCCACCTCGAGTCTTCTCAACAAGGAGATCACTAAGAGAAAGATCCAAGCCTAAGAGGCCCTCATATGGAGAAAAAGGGAAACAAGTGGAACTCAATTATGCATATTTTGTTTCACATGAAGAGCCAAAGGATGTACATGAAGAACTCAACTCAAAAGAATGGTTTCTAGCCATGAAGGAGGAATATGATGCATTGATTTCCAACAAGACATGGGAGCCTATGGATCTTCCATCCAACAGGCACACTATTGGTTGCAAATGGGTGTTTCAAGTCAAATATAATCAAGATGGCACAATCAACAAATATAAGACAAGACTTTGTGCAAAGGGCTTTGCCCAAGTTTATGGACTTGATTATGAGGAGACTTTTGCTCATGTTGCAAAGATGGTATCAATAAGAATTATTATATCCATGGCTTTTTTTTTTCAAATGGCAAGTGTTTCAATAGATGTCTCAAATGCTTTCTTAAATGGATAAATAGAAAAAGAAATTTATATGGAACAACCTCCTGGGTTCATCCAAGACAAGACCAAAGTTTGCTTGCTCTTCAAAAGTCTCTATGGACTAAAGCAAGCACCAAGATCATGGTATTCTTGACTTAATACTTTCCTTATCTCACTAGGATTCAATCTTAGTGACTATGATCCTTCCTTGTATATCAAGTTCTATGCTAGTGATATTTTCATTCTTCTAATTTATGTTGGTGATACTATCCTAATAGGAACTTTTATCAATTTAGTTGAAGAAACTAAAATTGAACTGGAGGAGAATTCAAGATGCAAGATCTTGGAAGAATTCATTACATCTTAGGATTAAAGATTGACTTCCATAATGAGAAAGCTTTTGTTTGTCAATCCAAGTATGCTCTTTCAATGTTGAAGAAATTTAATATGTTAGATTGTAAGGGTATTGATACACCTATGGAGGAAATTGTAAAAGACCCTAATAAAGGTGATGAAAGATCCTTCGTGGCCATCACTTTTTTTAGGAGTCTTATAGGCTCCTTAATTTGGCTTACCATAACTAGGCCTGATGTAAGTTTTAGTGTTCAGAAGTTGAGCCAAGTCATGCAAAATCCTACTATTCGTCATTGGAAAATGGCCAAAAGGGTACTTAGGTACATATCTTCATCCTTGGGGGGGGTGAGAAGGAGAAGAAACATGAAGTCATCGAGGACTGGCTGGCCAAGTGGAGTAGTTACTTCAATCTGCACGGAGTTACTGATGAGAAGAAAATTGAAAGCGTCGTGCTATTTTTATGCGGCAAAGCGTCATTGTGGTGGCGAGACTTACCGGTGAAGCCAACTACTTGGGATGCGTTTGCGAAAGTTTTCAAGAAAGCTTTCGTAATTGCTGATGACGTTGACTACTACCTGAAGTTCGTGAATGCAGGATGGGTACAAACAGTTTAGACTCTTATTTCTAGAAATTCATGGACCTATGGAATAGGGTTCCATCATTCAATGCGAAGTTGCAAATTTTTTTGACGAATTAGATCAAGCAGCATCGGAACTCAGGAAGCCAAAGAAAAAGAGATTTAAGAAATCTATGTCCCAGGAAAAGGCTAAGAAGAGAACTTATATTTCGTCTGTAAGAAACATGGACATATGATGAAATTTTGTCCAGAAAGGAAGAAAATGTCTGCCCATATGATTGAGATCCCAGGAGGCAATGGTAAGACTTCGGAAATTAACTTGACCGATTGTGAGTGTGAACGTTCTTTCAGTACTACTTTTTTCTTGCCTAATGAACTCTTCCATTTAATTGGCATAGTTAAAGATCAAGAAGTGAGTATTCTATTGGACAATGGTTCAAGACAATGGTTCAACTCATAATTTTGTTAATTCTCATCATGTATAGAAACTCAGCTTGAAAACTGAAGCCAACAATCATAGATATAAAGTTTATCTAGCTTCAGGAGCATAGTTGGAGACTTGGAAAGTAAAAGTCATGAAACTCCCAGTTTTGATGCAAGAACACACGAAATTAGTTGATTTTCATGTTTTAGACCTAGTACGTACTGATTTAATCTTAGGTTATGAGTGGTTGTTTAGTAAATTGCCTTCTCTGTTGATTGATTTTGAGAAGCATGTTCTCACTTTTAAGGAGGGTGATAAGGTAGTTACACTATTTGGCAGTAATTTTGTACGTCCGTGTTGGATCAAATTTCTATAGTCAATGGAATGGAAGCATTGGATTATTTAGAGTATGAAGTTTTTTCAATATGTGCTATTCCAGTTGTGGATGTTTCTAAAATGAATCTAAATCGTTATGAATTCTCAGCAATTCTTAACTCAATAAATTTAGATCATGAACAAGCAGTGAAAGAACAGATCATAAATGAATTTAGGGATGTTTTTCCATCTGAATTACCTCATGGTTTACCACCGTCTAGGTTAGAGACCACAAGATTGAACTAATTCCAGGGAGTCAACCTATCTTTAGATAGCCTTATGGGTTTTCTCATAAAGAAGCAATGTTCTAGCAAATGATGAATGATTTATTTCGTCCATATTTGGAGAAATTTGTGGCTGTATTTTTAGACGATATTCTTGTTTACAGTAGATCCTTGGTGAAACACGTAAAATACTTAATAATCGTTTATTAACAATGTAGAAATCTTGCATCTACTACACATAGAAGATGTAAACTCAATAAGAACTTGACAAATTCAATTATATATGATAATTAATTGTTCCAGTCCGTACAACAACCATTAAACAACAGTACTCACACACGTGAATCAGTAACATAAAAAAATAGCATTCTACACACAAGATTTCACTATGTCACTACCAAGATGCAAAAATGGATGTAGAAACCCAAAAAGATATCTTCCATAAGAATGAATTAGAGAATAAGAGAGATAAAATGTTCCCATGCTTGTAGCTGGACAATAGTGAGCTTTGGAGGTCTCATGGAAACACAAGAAAACACCAAATGGCACCTAAAATCTCATGGGAACTATTAGAGAACATGTTAGTTTTCATTAGTGCATTAGGGGACATTATGGAGCTTAGGTAATACTTGTGGACCTCATGAAACTAAAGGTAAGGAGTGCACAAGGGCGTTGGGTAACATCAGAGACATTATAGGATCTCATGAATTTTAGATCCTCAAAAAGATTAGAGTGTCATAGACAATCCACATGGGAAGTGCTAAGCATATGCTTGAACTTAAGTTTGAACAGAAAACCTTCTAATTGAATGCTTATGAAGTGCATGAGAGCATTATGGATATGCTAGAACTCAAATAAGATCATAAAGACCTTGTAGTACTTCTTGGGAACAATGAGGAAGCCATGTGAAAGGCCATGCAATGACTTTATGGATCACGTGGAATTAGAAAGGACCTCAATGCACATATGACAATATGTCAAATTTCTAAACTCACATGGAAACATACTTGTAGGTTGGAATCTGTATAAAATGAGTTACGTTGATCACTAGGTTGGAACTGACAACTCATATTGGGTCATTCATTCAAAGGGAAATTCAAATTGGACAAGTGTTGGTCTAGAATTTAAGGTTTTTCTTTAGTGTTCTTATTAGGCCAATTTGAGGTTTGATCCACAACTCAAGCTCCCATTGGTTTAGAATTTAAATGTGGGATCATTGATCCCACAGAACATGTTAAATGAGATCCCTCGGTAAGCTACGTTTCATACAATGGAACGGTTTTGTATCGTGGACCGTGGAAATACTCTCTTTTTTTCAAAAAATACAAAACATATCGGCCGGCTCACTTTTTTTTGGAAATTTTCTTGAATAGTGCGCAAGTTTGAGAGACGAAGGATCACCAGTGTGCCTGTGATTTGAAGATCACAAAACAACATGAAGAGAAATCAGAAACAGAGCTGAAGAAGACACAACAATGTGCACATGCCTTGGAAAAATACGTAGCAACTCTCCAGAATGCGCTAACTACTGCACAAGATCAGGTTGATCAAGTCGTACAGGATGCCAAACAGCAAGTTTTATTATTGCAAGGACAACTGGACATGGCCAACCTTGACAAAGAAAGGATGAACTAGATGCCACAGCCACGGAGTGTGACAATATGCTCTATGCAGAAGCACCAGACCATACTCATGTCTCCAAAGAGGAGATAAGTCATTTGCTCCAAAAGGTCGAAACTTATCGATATCATTGGCTGGCTTTCATGACAAATTTGATCGATTCAAGGGCAAGGCATCTTCTGAGTTGGCAACGACAAAGCCTATCATCAAAGCCTATGAAAAAGTTGTCATTGAGATTTTGGAGACAACCCCCCAGATTTAAGTACTACTCATGCCACCTTTCTTGCCTCTACAACAAGACCAAGGTAAAATGGATACAAGCATGGATCAAGGGGCAGAAGAAGAAGCACCCCCAACTTCTCAAGCCACGGACGCAGGGCCATATACTACATCAAGGGCCGTCCCATTGTTTCAGAAACTAGACACCATCTAGGAACAGATACAGACCTTCTTACATCAGCATCCATATGAATCCTCGAGGGGTGGTTGGGTTATAAAATTCAAGACTTCATAAATAGAAGTAGGCAAGGAACTAAATAAGCTACCTGCATTGGGTGAGTAACCACTATGGCGTAGAGCTATTTTTGAAAAGACTCCAGACTCAATTAGGAGGTATGAGTGAGCCCTCACGAGCTCCGGTACAAAGAGTCCACAGGGGCAGTACTAAGCATATGCTTGAACTTAAGTTTGAACAAACATTAGAGAAAATTTGGACTTGAAAAGAACCCTATAAGGATTGCCACATAGGATGACAATTTTTTGGCAATGTAAAATACTAAAATAAAATCTTTTTCTGCCCGCAGTCCTGCCCACACAATCTTCGATGATTAGCTATTATGTGGGTAGTATAGTCTGTGATTAAAAAAATCATAACTTTTGAACGACAACTCAGATTGAGTCGACTACGGTGCCATTAGAAAGCCCTCGATTCGGAGTGCACATAGCTCATTTGTGCAAACACTTTAATTGATGACAGACAAGGAGCAGACGACTCTTCAGGGCAGAAGGACGACTCTTCAGGGCAGAAGGACAGTAACCATAATTCCACTGGCCACCGACATGATTATCGACGTCGAAGACGATACTGCGGACAAGGCCGACACAGTTCCTGCAAATGTAGTGGACAGTCCCACACATGATGGAGGAAAATTCCAACGGGACACGGCCGATACTGCCATAGACTTCACAGATGGCGCGAATGTGCAGCAAGAGGATCTCAATCAGCCTGATGTCGAAGAGTCACAACCACACACCACCATCATGGACCAGCTCGACACAGCTGATCCACAGCCATCCGTGCAAGCACAACATGATTCAGATGACGTTAATCAGAATAAAGGTTGTGTTCTCCACCCCGACAAATATACTTTATTGACCAAGTCTGCAAAACACATCATGGGCTATATCCGGGAACGTGATCTCTTTATGGAAGATGAAATGCGCGAATTGGAGGATGAGCATGCAGACTTATTAAAAAGATATATTGAATTGCAGTCAGAATATAATGCATTGCTCGACATTCACAAGCAGGTCGGGGCAAATGCCAAACTCAATTTTTTGACATTGAAAGTGGAGCTCGAGAAAGCTGACGCTGTAAATAAGGAAGCAGATTCGAATATCAAAGCTTTGGAGCAAATTGTGAAGAAACTGACCTTGAAGGTGGCCCACTTTCAATCGGAAGCTGAACATAGCAGAGCACAGTTGAATGAAGAAAAAATGAAGCGCATTGCTTCTGAGACCGTCCATTCTTGCTGCGACACCAATGGAACCATCAGGGTCAATGTCGCCAAATGGCAAACAGTCCAGGATGCATTGCAGGAGGCCTTCCAAAGAGAAATGCTCAATTCTCTCTATGAAGAGAAGGATAGAATCGAAGAAGAGCTGATCGATATTCGATAACTACCGACTGAATCACCAGCACTTCCATGCTCAGGACCTGAAGCACATGTGGAGTATGCACAAGCCAAGCTGAACATCACCGATCTGCTGGCAGAAGTATCGAAACTCCGGAAGATAGAAGAAGTCCTTCTGAAGCTGTACAATGTACAGGGGACGAGACTCACCCAGAGTACATCACTTTTCTAACAGAAAATGACAGATTAGAAACAAAAAATGATGCATTTCAACAACAAATTAAAATAAGCAGCAAGGGATGAGCGCCCAAAGAGAGCGATGAAGACAAAACAGCCTGATCAGGTACTGAGTATCGAATTCTCACTTTTGTATCTCAACTTCGATTGTGGTTGCCACTTCAACTAAATCTGGAATTACAATAGCTTCTGCATTATTATTTGTTACCAGGCATAACATGGGCAGATTGAAAGACTCCTTGGGAAAAGGAGGATTCTAAAAATTTATTGCATCATTGAAATTTAGAGCAACTCGGAGTCCTAGCTAGCATGGGCAATTTTACAAGGGAAATTTTGTGTTACTCCTATTAGTAGTAAGCGAAATGCTCATTGTACTCACCAAGTTCAGAGATGAATAAAGAATTGAGTCGAGCTCTCGAGTCTTCAATGTTCTTCGCTTGCATATTCTGTCTATGATACTGAGGTCTTCTGTATTCATTAGTTGAATGTGTATAAGCACTATCTAGATGTGTACTATATTTGCTAGACTTTGGTCAAACATTTAGTATCAATACTGCAGTATTTGCATGTTCGTCAAATTTGATCCTAAATAGTCTTCAAATTTTTAACTTGCATGATCGGAATCTGAAAAGAAAAAACTCATGTCCTTGAAAAAGGCCAAGCACGTAAATGTTTGCTACATTTGTAATAAGTTTGGAGATGTGATGAAGTTCTGCTCAGTTATGAGGAGACGTGCAGCTTAAGTAATTTAGATGTCAACAATTGATAGAGGTATGAAACTGGACATTGATTTATTAAACTGTGAATGTGATCGTTCTTTAGAACCGGTTCTTTTTGGCCCAAAAGAGATGTTTAATGATTATGAGACTAGTTCAATATATTGAGACTTCAACCAAATTGGCTAGTTAAAAATCAATAAACAAGAAACTACATAAAAAAAATGAAGATTAATTGGTCGAATCAAAACATGCTGAAAATTGAAAAACAACAAACTAGTGAAAAAAAAATCCACCAAAACTTAAAGAAAATCACCAAATCTGATGAGGAAAGGATCTATTGCTCTGACACCAAAATTTTCATGTGCCAACTTTAGCATTAGAACATCTAATCCATTCATAAACAACAAATTACAATGGGGCTATGTTTGGCAATTCATTAGTAAGCTCATGGGCTAATTTCATGCAGCACATGACCCTCAACATATATAAAGTTCAAGCAGTGGGCGGTGCTAATTTCCATTCTACTGTGTTCAGAAATAGAGTTGTTTGTAGATTAGTCTTAAGGTGTAAATCTATAGATTAGTCTCAAGGTGTAAATCTGTTGAAGAAAGCACTGACAACTTTATAGTGCTTCATCTTCATAGCAAGGCCCATTTGATCATTATATTTAGATATAAGCAGGATTGTGGAAGACTTTATGGGCATGCTGTGAGTCAGTTAGACTTTTTCAAAGCAACAACCATTTTCCTACAAAATCTTGTTGAAATTGTCACCTTGGTTAAATATGTTAATCTTGAGATCTATGATCATGATAGGATCTCACATGTGTGGAGCATGTTCCCACGTGTCAAAGGATGTACATAACTTACTTATATAAAGTTAGATTGATTTTAGATGGATCTACACCAGTGTGAAATTGACCTTTGAGTAGAATCTAGAAAAAAGTCATTTTTGGTCAAACGTTTTGTAAATAGATTGCACTTCCATGTGAATTAGTAAATGCTCCCACATGTCAAGATGCTATTCGCACATGTGGATAAGATTATAGATGACAATCCTATTTCATATGGAATATCCCTATTTTTGTGGAGACTAGTTTTTGGCTCCTAGATAGCGTGATAAGTCAACTTTGGAAAATGAGCATATATGGCTCCCATTGGTGGATCTGAATGACTAGGCACTCTTCACATGTGTGAAGGCTTGCTGGACAGTACTCAGCTCATGTATGTACTTGATCTATAAAGGGATCAACCAAATAAATGAGAAGTTGATGTGACATTGGCAATTTCTAGCTTTGCTTGTAATTCTCACATTTGTCTTGAGTTTTTATGATTGGAATACTTTTGTATACTAATGTACAACACTCTATTTACAGTCCGTACTGGTACTGTCCTCCACATGTGTGAGGCCGCTCTTCATAGTTTTTAATCATTTGATCCATTCATGTTGCTAAAATGATAGTGTAATGCATCTAGATCAAGATCTAACACATAGAACTTGATAGATCATTGGATTTAGCAATCAATAACTCTTAATGATTGCTCTTCCCGTGTCTCTTGTAGCATTCGGATGCTGTATTCCCCTTCTTCCCACAAAAGAAGCATTTGAGTTTGGATTTGTCTCTCTTCCACGAGCTTGATGCTTGATCCTCCACCTTGTCCTCCTTGCCTTGGATATTTATGGATGTCTTTTAATGAGAAGTTGGTCTTCTCATCTCCATCTTGTAAGAATGGCTCTCTTGAATGGCAAAACTTTGGAGCAAATTGGAGTATTCATCTCCAAGTCCATTTAGGATTATTTGAACAAGTTTATTATCATGAAATTTGTCACCAATAGAAGCTAACTCTTTGTTTAGTGACTTAATTCTAAGCACAATTTCTTGTGCAGTCTCATCACTTCCTCTCATGCTTTGCGAAATCAAATTTCTTAGCATGAAGTGTTTTTGGATTCATAGATATTCTTCAATGAATCCCAAGCCTCTTTTGATGAGGCACAAGAGGCCACCTCTCTCAAGAGGTCATTGCCTACATTCATCTTTAGAAAATGTAGGGCCAATGCCATCTTCTTGTATTTCAATTGTTCTTGGGCTGCTTGAGGCTCTTCCTCAACTCCAAGAACAATGTCATAGAGGTCATGGATCACAAATAGTGATTCCATCAAAACTTTCCAAATGGAATAGTTTGTGGAAGTTACCCTCACTAGATTCTAGCAAAAATCCACCAATGGATGACATTATGAATGATTGCCTATGAAATTCACAAAGATCTCTTGATAATGAATGATCTAAATAGCTTTCTAGCTCTTTAAGGAGCTTCTAATCTCAGCCCAATCAACCTAGTTCAAACTTGGATGATGGTGTAATAGATCCACTTCAAAAATCCTGCCAAATCACTCCTTCACAAAATTGATTCTAGCTCTATTTTGCTTGATATTTTGCACGCACATAAGATCTAAACAAATCAGCCTTAAAGATCTTATCTAATGCTTCAAAATGAATTGCTTCAATGACTCAAATCTCTATTTGAGCATTAGCATCCAATGGATTGAACCTAGATCTAGACAATCCACCACAAATCATGAATTTTGGACTAGTAATTTTGGACCAAAAACACTAAAGGAAGTTGATTTGAAAGTTTTTGTATGGTTTCACACGTGTGGAAAGTACATCAGCAGCCCACAAATTGATCTTGACCAAAAATATTGAAGGTACCACTCTCTTTAGACCTGCCCACTCAAGTAAAGTTCAAAAACAACACATTGTCATTGATTTTTGAAAGATTTGTTAATCATAAGATCCCTCTTATACTTGGCTATAATAACATGTCATTTTTCAGATAAAAAGGACAATTATGATTGTACAAAATCCAGCAAGGAAACCTTGCACATGAAGAGGAGGAAGATGAGGAAATCTCATCTTTGATGGCATCTACATCCACATTAACAAGAAAGAGAGATTCTAGTGAGGCATGGTGGATTGATAGTGGGGCAAGCTCCCACATGACATTTCTAAGGGATTATTACTCAACTTTACACTCCTATAATAATGCTAGAAAGTTTATCTTTACATCAAGTAATCAATAATATAGAATAGATGGTATTGGAACCATTCCCTTATGTCTTGGATCTACTAAAAGGATAGATATAAGAAATGTGTTTTATGTTCCATCAATCACTAGAAATTTACTAAGTGTTGGACAAGTAGTGGATACTGGATTAGTAGATGTTCACTTCAAGCATGGAGTTTGTTCCATATTGAAGAATGATGCGTGCATATCAAGAAGATTTAAGCAAGAAAGATTGTTTAAATCAGATGCTAATGTTGCCATTAGGAAGGAGATTATGGCAAAGGAGAAAATCATTCATTCAAATGTACATCTGTTGTCTCTTGTATCATATTGTGATGCTAGGATGTATCTCTTGTCAAAAGTTGATTTTGGGATCTTGAGATCCATTTTATTTGTTTACATTCCTTTGCAAATAAGGAATGAGGAGGATCTAATCTCAATCAAGAGGATGATGGTAGGATCTCCATATCTACCTACAATCCAAGGTGATGATAAAGATTGGCTAAAGCATGAGGAGAAGTCTTCTCAACTAATGTTGTGAAGATTATTAAAATATTATCTTCCTATCTCGAGTTTGGGGCCATGTCCATGGTTATTTTCACTAAATTTCATGTTGTACATAAAAGGTATGTGAACTAAGCACATAACCTTCTAGTACAGGTCGGATATGAGTTAGATAGATTCAATTTTGATGACATGCAGAAGTTTAGATAGCATGCAATGTCATACTGTATGGATGCAAGCCACATGCAATCAGTGCATGCAACATGCAAAGTGGTTTATGTGATCTACACATGCCTAGGCTGTTTTATGAGTTGACATGCAGTACATGCAACATCCATGCATGCAGTTACACATGTGGATCTCTGGTACGTTAATTAGTTCAGTTAAGTGGACTTTCCATGCAACTCCACTGTAGGAATTCGAGTCTCTCTCATGTAGGGAAAGCTTGGCATGTTTTGTCATATTGTGAATAATGAGATTTTGGTGTTTTGAACTCATTCTCTCTCTACTCGAGTTTTCCGTCATTGATTTTCTCTCTCTGCTGGAGAGCAGGTTGTTTTTCCCATACTAAGCACTTAAAATTTTTGTGACATTCAATTCTCATAGTGAGAAGTTAGATATTTTCATCTGATGTATGTCATTGTGCTCTTGTCATAGATTTTTGAAGTATAACTTTTCTCTGATCAATATTGTGCAATCACAACACCTCAATAAGACCCTCTAGGTTGTGTGGTGGAGTTCACACGTGCTAAAAACTTCACATGCTATCAGAGCTTCATGATTTGAAGAGGTGAGGGTGTATTCATCAGATCTTCAGTGCCTTTGCTTGCGGGAACTCGGAATTGGGAGAGGGATTCAAACTCACTGAGAGACAAGCTATTTGTGGATCATATGTGGATCAAAACAAGGCTGATCTGCTCCAGCACAGCCCTGTACGGACAAAGATCTCACACGTGTGAAATCAGCCCTCATTAAATGAATGCTACTTCTCTAAATTTGATCCAAATTTGATGTTCTATAGCTTGTTGAATAGGTATTGAAGAGTAGAATGTGTTGCTCGTGTTTCTAAATTGATTTGATTTGTTTTTAGAAGAGTTTTTAGGCAATTACTTGCATGTGCTTCTTTTTTGTGACTGAAGCAAGATCCAAATTCAAGATAGATTGATTTTCTGTGTTGAGAATTTGTTCTCACATCTGTTGCTAGATTTCATAGGTTGGATCAACATCTGTGTTAGATCCTAGATTGAGATTGTAAGCAACATCCTTTCAACTCCATTTTTTATCATTACTATAATTTCTCATAGAGAAGATGTCTTCATCTGGTTCACATTTCTTGGAGCACAGTGAGAGATTAACATCTTTCAGTTATGCAATGTGGAAGATCAGAATGGAATCATTACCGATTCTACAAGATGTAATGGATATTGTGAGTGGAGCTGAAGAAGAACTTGCTGTACCTAATGAAGCTGCAGCATTTCACAAAAGAACCAAAATTGCCCTTCATTTCATGAAAAATGAATGTAACCAATGAAGTGTTAAGAGAGACTAGTACATGCACCACTGCCAAGGAAGCTTGGAATACTCTAAAGCCAATCTATGAAATCAAGAATACTTCTAGATTGCCTACAATTAGTTACCAAATATTTCTAAGTGATCAAAGAGTAGATGAGAGTGCTTTATCATATGTCATGAGAGTTAAGGATCTTCATCAAGAGTTAGCTGATATTGGAGATGCTCTTAAGAACACTGAACTTGTTCAAGTAGTCCTAAATGGACTTAGAGATGAGTATGACAATATTGTGCAGACTTATGCTGTCAGGGAGGATCTTCCATCCTTGGAGACACTGCAAGGTATTCTCATTGCTAAAGAAAGCAGGCAAGAGAACAAGATGCTGAGGATCAACAGACTTTCATTGAAAGATGGTGGAGATGACAAAGCACTCTTCATCAAAGACAAGTCAAGAGGCAAGGGCAAAGGACAACAACATTTCAAGAAGGACAAAGCCAAAGAAGGTGGTGAGGATCAGTTCTCACAAGCTACAACATTCCAGTGGCAAGAAGAAGCTGCCAAAGATCAAGTGTTTTTCTGTGGCAAGAAAGGACACTATGCATCAAACTATTTCAAGAAGAAAAACCAATCTAAGCAAGCTAACCTTACTAATGAGGATGAGTGTGAGGGTGTTGAGAGTGAAAGAGAGGATTCATTAATGATGTCTACTTTTTCATCTTTCCTTTTTAAGAATGAAGAAGTCTGGTGTATAGATAGTGGGTCTAGTTCCCATATGTCTAGTTCTAGGAACTCTTTCACTAATCTCATGTCATATCTAGGTGCAAAAAGGTCAATCTATACTGCTAATGATGTAGAGTGTAGGATTGAAGGAATTAGTAGTATTCCATTGCATGCATCATCATCAAAATCTTTTTGTTTACATGATGTACTGTATGTACCTAGATTGACTAAGAATCTCATTAGTGTAGGATAGTTGTTTGATAGTGGATTGGATGTCAAGTTTCAAGTTGACAAGTGTATAATCTCAAGAGGAAATGAAGTTATTGCTAGAGGATCTAGAATTGGTAAGTTGTACAAACTAGATTCTAGAGAGAGTGCTAACATTTCAGATATTGCTTATGAGACCAAGGTTCATCAGGAGGATCTATGGCACAAGAGATTGAGTCATCCCAATTTCAAACCCATGCAATCTATGGTCAAGGAAGGAAAAGTTGTTGGACTACCAAAGACACTGTCAAAGGAGCTTCTACCTTGTGAAGCTTGTGTGCTGGCAAAATTACACAGGAGGCCTTTTCCTAGATAAAGCATTAAAACAAAGCAACGATTTGAACTAGTGCATTCTGATGTTCATCTCTCATCAACTAAGAGCAAAGGAGGAGAAAATTGCTTTGTTTCCTTTGTAAATGATTATACAAGATATTCTTGGATCTATATGCTGTCTTCAAAAGCCATGGTCTATGATATTTTTATTACTTTCAAAGCTTATGTAGAAAAGCAGTTTTCTTTCAAGTCGAAAGCTTTGAGAAGTGATAGTGGAGGAGAATACACTTCCAATAAGTTTAAAGACTTTTGTGAGAGAGAAGGTATTCAAAGAGAGTTTTCTTGTTCATATACTCCTTAACAAAATGGAATAGCTAAGAGAAAAAATAGAACTTTGTGTGAATGTGCAAAATCCATTAGGCTAGAAGCTTCTTTGCCTAAAGAATTTTGGGGAGAGGCAGTTGCATGTGTAAACTATCTTTTTTTATAGGCTTCCAAATCTTGCAATTAGAGGAAAAACATCATCTGAGACTTCAATCCAAGATATGGTTTGAAGCAATGACCCAAGAGTTTGAAGCCTTGATGTCAAACAACACATGAGAGCTTGTAAAGCCACCAAACAACATGCATGTGATTGGATGCAGGTGGGTTTTCAGAATCAAGTATAATCATGATGGATCTATCAATAAGTATAAAGCAAGACTTTGTGCCAAAAGCTACTCACAAATCAAAGGTCTTGACTTTGAAGACACCTTTGCACCAGTTGCAAAGATGGTAGCAATCCGAATACTTATATCTCTTGCATGTTTCACAATTGGAGTATGTTCCAGCTTGATGTTTCTAGTACATTTCTCAATGGTTACCTTGAGGAGGAGATTTACATGCATCAACCTCCAGGTTTTGTGAAAGAAGGTGATGAATCAAAAGTTTGTCTTTTGTTCAAAAGTCTCTATGGACTGAAACAAACACCAAGGTCTTGGTATGCAAGGCTCAACTCCTATCTCATATCATTCGGATTTCGTCTAAGTGAATATGACCCTTCTTTGTGTTATAAGTTTCTAGATAACTTTGCAATTATACTTCTCATCTATGTAGATGATATCATTCTTTGTGGAAATAATGAGAGGCTAGTTGAAGAAACTAAGCATGCACTTGGTAATGAGTTTAAGATGCAGGACTTAGGAGTTCTTCACAATATTCTAGGCCTTGAAATAGATATCTGAAAGGTCATGCATTTATAAGCCAAAGTAGATATGCACTTTCCATGCTCAATAAATTCCAGATGGAAAATTGTAAAGGCATAGATACACCTATGGAGCACACTGTAAAAGTTCCTATGAAAGATGATGAAAAATCCTTTGAGGACATCACTCTTTATAGGAGTCTTATTGGCTTACTCGTTTGGTTAACAGTGACTAGGCCTGATCTAAGCTTTTGTGTTCATAAGCTAAGTCAACACATGCAGGATCCAAAGTTATATCACTGGAAGTTGGCTAAAAGAATCTTGAGGTATATATCTTCTACCTTAGATTTTGGACTATTCTACAAGGGCGAAGATCTGACTTTGATTGCTTTTTCAGATTTAGATTTTGCAGGAGACAGGTTGGATAGAAAATCCACAAGTGCTTACACTATATTTCTTGGAGGGAACTTGGTTTCTTGGCTATCAAAGAATAAGCCAACTATTTTCTTATCATTACAACCACAACAAAGGAGGTTTTATTGATCAAAAGGCTAGTTTTGAAGCTAAAGTGTTATGCAGATGAAGATCTTCCAATTATCAAGAATGACAACATTTTTGCTCAAGCTCTTGCAAATCACCCAGTTTTCCATGCAAGGAGCAAACACACTAAAGTAGCTCATCATTTTGTAAGAGAAAAAGTCATTGAGAGAGAGATCTCACTGGAGCATGTTGATTCTACAAATTGTGTTGCAGATCTTCTCACCAAGCCACTACTCAAGAATGCCTTTATCAAGATGAGGTCTAACCTTGGCCTAATTTTGAAGTCTATGTTGATAGGAACATAAATTTTAAGGAGTGTGAAGAGTATTAAAATATTATCTTCCTATCTCGAGTTTGGGACCATGTCCATATGGCTATTTCCACTAAATTTCATGTTGTACATAAAAGGTATGTGAATTGAGCACATAACCTTCTAGTATAGGTCGGATTTGAGTTAGGTAGATTCAATTTTGATGACATGCAGAAGTTTAGATAACATGCAATGTCATACTGTATGCATGCAAGCCACATGCAATCAGTGCATGCAACATGCAAAGTGGTTTCTGTGATCTACACATGTCTAGGCAGTTTTATGAGTTGACATGCAGTACATTCAACATACATGCATGCAGTTACACATGTGGATCTCTGGTAGGTGAATTAGTTCAGTTAAGTGGACTTTCCATGCAACTCTACTGTAGGAATTTGAGTCTCTCTCATGTAGGGAAAGTTTGGCATGTTTTGCCATATTGTGAATAATGAGATTTTGGTGTTTTGGTCTCACTCTCTCTACCCGAGTTTTCCATCATTGATTTTCTCTCTCTACCCAGGAGCAATCTATTTTTCCCATATTGAGCACTTAGAATTTTTTCTGACATTCAATTCTCATAGTGAGATCCTATTCTATAGAGAAAATCCCTATTTTGTGGAGACTAGCCTTTGCCTCCTAGCAAGTGTGATAAGTCAACTTTGGAAAATGAGCATATATGGCTCCCATTGGTGGATCTAAATGACTAGGAACTCTTCCCGTGTTGATGTTGATGTGACATTTGCAATTTCTAGCTTTGCTTGTGATTCTCACATATGTCTTGAATTTTTATGATTGGAATGCTTTTGTATGCTAATGTACTTCACTCTTTGTTTGTAGTTCGTACAGGTACTCGTGTGAGGCCGCTCTTCATAGTTTTTAATCATTTGATCCATTGCTCTTGCTAAAATCATAGTGTAATGCATCTAGACCAAGATCTAGCACATAGAACTTGATAGATCATTGGACTTAGCAATCAATCACCCTTAATGATTGTTTTGTACAATCATAATTGTCCTTTTTATTTGAAAATTGACAAATCTATTTCAATTCATGACAAACCAAAATTGCGACAACTTTCTCATACAAATTGAGGCAACTTTCACATTATTAGACATGATTGTTTTTTCTCCTGCCATGAAAATATGCACAAGCTTGAGCACACAGAAGATATACGCATTACAATTTCACAATACTGATAGCTAGCTTAAATATGATAAGCTTGAGAGATTTAATCTACGATACGAATTTGGTTAAGGTAAAACTGCTGACCACTCATTTTGTTTGCAAGAAAGACAAACCGTATGCTACAAAATTCATGCTATAGGAAGATAACCCATAGATTGAATATAGAATTCTTGATTAGTGTTGTCAAGACAAGAGGTAGGTATGCTTGAATACAAATCTCACATCATAACGTTAGTAAGTGGGGGAGTTCAATACATATGCTACAAGACATTTGTAGCTTATCCAAAATGCTATTGCACTTGAACCAGTTAACCATTTTAGGATGGAAAGGTTAATAATGATTTCACATCTAGACTTTCTACATCCAAGCAAAGGAAACTTTATTGAGTGGTCAACAAACAAGCCAACAAGGACTTGATAAACCATTATGAAGAATATGGGTATCAGGGATACTTTGGCAACTGAAAATTCTCTTAAAGATTGTAACTCACTCATGGAGTCCATAGCATCTTTCACATGATTTTCCCAGATGGTTAATTACATTGGTTAATTACATTGGTAAAACTTTTATTGAGAAATTTTTCAGAAGAACAGTTGTTTACTTCATTAAGCAGAAATCAGAGGCTTTCATCAAGTTCAGACAATTCAAAGAGCATGCCCGACTTGTCGCTAGAGGATTTTCTGAGGTATACAACGTCGATTATATTGAGACTTTCAGTCAAGTAGTAGTCAAGCATTCTTCTATTCGACTTTTGTTATCGTTTGCTGCTACAGCAGATTTGGAAATACATCAAATAAATGTACAGACAACATATCTCAATGGAGTTATCGAAGAAGACATTTACATGGTGCAACCCAAAGATTATATTATCGAAGGTAAACACAATCATGTGTGTAAACTCCATAAGACACTTTATGACTTGAAGCAATGTGCTCGACCATGTTTTCAAAGGATCAATACTTTCCTTATTGATCACAGCTACACACCAAGCTCTTCAGACTTGAATGTTTACTTCAAGACAATGCCACAGTCTTTTATCATTATCCAAGCAGGACATTGCTACATCTATATCAATCCCTTTCTGCCTGATTTGGGCCTTAAAAGAAACAAGATAATCATTAAGAAAGCTCACAATATCTGTTGACAGGCAGAAAGAATAGAAAACTCGAACAAGATGTAAACTAACAGTAGATTGTAAACAATAAACAAGATTCGTCTGTAATACTGCCCACATTCAAAATCTTGTCCAAAACCTCTACATCTTTGAACATCTCTAAGCTCTACAGAGAATGTAACACTCTGTCATCTGCATGTCTGATCTGCAAATGATCTGCACCAACACACAAAACACCTCTTGCAGATCTGTTACGCACTACACACCCTCCACACCATCTGCCAAGCTCTTCATCTTCTGCACACAACCCTGCAAGAACACAAATATCCCTGCAAAACTGATACGTAGCCTCCTTCCTCCCTGCACTCACCAAACGATCCTTCCCATCGCTTTTTCTTCCTCCCTCATGCACTATCCATCACCATTTTGCCCAACAGCCCATCTTCACACTCTTACAACCGTTCTCCTGCCCAAGCCTTCTCTTTCCAAAAAACTCGACCGAGCCCCTTCATTACTATCTCGACCGATAGACAAATTAAAAAAAAAAATTCAAACACCATCTCGATCGAGTTTTTTTCAAAAATCTGAACCGAATTTTTTTGAAGACCATCTCGATCGAGTTTTTTTTGAAAATCTTGACCGAATTTTTTGAAGACCATCTTGACCGAATTTTTTAAAGACCATCTCGACCGAATGTTTGAAGACCATCTCGACCGAATTTTTTGAGGACCATCTCGACCGAGTCCCTTCATCACCATCTCGACTGAATCCCTTCATCACCATCTTGACCGACTCCCTTCATCACCATCTCGACCGAGTCCTTTCACTGACATCTTGACCGACTCCATTCACCATCTCGACCGAATCCCTTCATCACCATCTTGACCGAGTCCCTTCATCACCATCTCGACCGAATCTCTTCATCTCCATCTCGACCGAATCGCTCCATCTCCATCTCGACCGAATCGCTTCTTGGGCCACCTCGACCATATTGGATCCACTCCCACACATAATTTTTGACTGAGATTTCTGATTTAAATTTTGACCGAACCACCATTTTGACCGAGCCTTAGAGCTCAAAAAAAAAAAACATTGAACACCAAAAAAATTTACCAAAACACAACTTATACCAATAGAAAGCACTTTTGATATTGAGTCTCCCCCTTGCCTTACCTACTAGCCAGAAAAAAAAACTACTAAAAAATTAAAAAACTTGCACTTAATTCAAACTTATATTTAGTCACTCAGAGATAGCTTAGAGTAGGAAGCTTCGATTCACAACTTGTTGTACTCATTTACATCTGTTTTGGTTTTCATACTGAATCAATACTATCTTATTATTGTGTTTAGGTTCATATCAGAATGTATGCGTTTCTGTAATTCTTCACGACTGATTGTTTGTCTGATAATTGAATGCTTAAATGTTTGGCTACGTAATCATTGTAGTACTAATAATTTCCAAGCTAGTTACTATAAGATCTAACGTGATTTCTATCACTATTGTTTTGTTCGAAATTGATAGGCGCAGTCATGCATATAGAAAGAGAAAGATAGTTTATTCCACTGTGCACAATAAGTTTTCTTTCTTCTCGTTCGAATTCTTGTTATTCGATTCAATTCAGCCTATCTTTTCACACCTCTTTCCAACAAGGACCGTTGGAAAGCTCTCATTGAGCACTTTCCAAGGGTATAGTTTTCGTCTCAATCGAAGCTACATTTAAAAGTTGTACTATTTTTAATGAACTATAAATAGTAATGTACATAGAATGGTTAAACATCAAATATAGTCCAAGCAAAAATGAAAAGGCATTTGGGCAAAAAAAGAATTTATTTCAATAATTTACATTAATAAACTTTGTCAATCTACGTGGCATTTCTTATAGAATCTTTTTTGGATTTAAAATTCCTGTAATGGCTCTTGAATTTTAAGTTTACATGACTATCATGGGGGCAGTTGCTAGGACTATTTTGATCAAGTTGCAAGGATACATACAACTTTTTGTATATAGGAAATATGTTCTTGCAGCATTCGGATTTCATGGCATGTCAACCTACACACTGATTTTGGTTGAATGCATGATCTACATGTTTGGTTTGAAAGCTTTTTTCTGTTTGCTTACCTTTCTTGCAAAACCTTTTCAAATCAGTGTCCTATTTGACCTGAGCATTCTTTCGATGCTCTTGTACTCTAATCTGAAACGTTTTCCAACGAAACTCATCCACAAATCAAATTACCACATGTTCTTCAAACATTCAGCAGAACATGAACCTAAACAAACTCCAAGAACACTGAATCTCAAGTCCCACATTCCAAAATTGTAAGACACACCAAGAAAATCTAAACCAGCGATGCTTACAACCTGACGCCCAATGCGTTGCATGCACCCATTGAAACCATGAACATTCATTGCAACCAGAGTCCCTCTGAAGCTCCTCTGAAATCTCAACCGACGACCTACGTCAAATCTCAACCGACGGCCTGCATCAAATCTCAACCGATGGCCTGCGTCAAATCTCAACTGACGGTCTGTCTGAAATCTCGACTGACGGATTTCACTGAAATATCGACCGACGGATTTCAATCGAATCTCGATTGATGGGTGTCGATCAAATCTCAATCGACGGATTTCGATCAAATCTCGACCGACGGGTTTCGATCAAATCTCGACCGACGGGTTTTCGCTGAAATCTCGATCGACAGATTTTTGCTGAAATCTCGACCGACGGATTTTCTTTGGAATCTCGATCGATGGGTTTCGATCAAATGTCAACCGATGGATTTTTGCTGAAATCTCGACCGACGGGTTTTCTCTGGAATTTTGACCAACGGGTTTTCTCTGGAATCTCGACCGATGGGTTTTCTCTAGAACCTCGACCGACGGGTTTTCGATCAAATCTCGACCGACGAGTTTTTGATCAAATCTCGACCGACGGATTCTGGGTCAAATCTCGACTGACGGTTCTTGGTCCAATCTTGACCGAAGGGGTTCCTCAGCATTTCAACCGGACCCAATCCACGACAGACCACAGAACTTTCAAACGAGAGTTCTGATTGCCATTTGGACCGACCCACCATCTTCCCAACACCTTCAAGACTAAAAAAAAAAAAAACATGAACACCAAAAAAATTTCAGAAAACAACACCCATACCAATAGAAACCTCTTTTCATATTGAGTTTTCCCTTGACTTCCTGAAAAATCCTAGAAAAATCCAAAAACACAAAATCCTAAAAAAATAAAAAATCATCAAAAATCCAAAAAATCCAGAAACACCGGAAACTCATACCCAACATAAAAAAGACACAACAGTACCCAATGGACCAGCATACAGATCCTCAATTTCCAGACGATTTTGCATACGAGATAAGGTCCCCTACAACTGAACAAATCAGACATCATAGGTTCTACCGAATCCGGGCCCAAACACACGAGCCATCCACAAACTCATTCGAGGGAAAAGAACCTGATAGAGCTGAGTCCTCACATGCACAACCCCAAATTTATGGTGCTGAACCCTCACAGGCCAGAACCAACCTTAATGGAGTTTCTACTACCCACAATGCTTATCATGAGAGACGTACACCCAAGCTAGATCTACCAAATTTTGATGGTAGTTCGAACCCTCAAAGATTTTGCAAATCTTTGAGAATGCATGTGATGTGTATGGCGAAACATCTCCCGATGCTATGGTCCAACTGTTTTCGATGACCATGATTGCTAAAGCACATTATTGGTTTTTCAACTTGATCGTGAAGATAAGACATACTGATTCGAAAAGAGTCTTTTATCAAGCGTTTTAAGCCCTTTCGTTTGATAGAAAGTCCTTGTGTCAAATTGAGTAACATCAAGATGACAAAGGATGAACGTGGATGAGACTATATCGAGCGTTTCAAACATCTCAAAAGTCAAGTACAAGAACAGCCCTCTGAACAGATGCTCATCATCTGGTTTTTAGTCGGCCTTCCAAGATGGATTAGATGCAAGCTTAAATCCAATGATAATATATGAGCCTCAAATTAGCTATGTCTGATGCCATCAAGGAGGAAGATGAAGGATCAAATGTTGACAAATCAAGGAAAAGATGAGCACTACGTGCTCCTGTCCATTAGTCGAAGCCGATCGAGGACACCCGAGATCAGCTTTGGAAATCACAACTGGAGTTGTTTAATAAGCAACACCAACTTCAAATGGAGAAACTCACCAATGAGTTTCAAATTACCCTGAAGTCTATCCAAACTAGTATGCTTGGTTAGCCAAACACTGCACAGGTACCTTATAGACAAAAACCAATATGGTGCCCACACTGTCGGGCTACGCATCCTGTTGATGCTTGTCCTTCATATTGGCCTATCCAAGCACATACAGTTCAACAATATGAAGAACAACCGTCACAGTCTGGACATTCCCTGACTTATCACGAATACCCACTAGAAAGTTTAGAACCACTAGCCATACAAGATGGCTATGCTGTTATACAAGGGCCATTGCACACCAGATGTTTCATCTGTGGTGAAACTGGCCACTTCATGGTTGATTGTCTAGTCAAGACCAAATGCCATGCGGAGTGTCCTGACTATATCAGGAAACACAGTTTCAAAGACTGTCCAAAACAACCAACTACAATCCTACATGCCCGTCATGTTAGTTATGAATCACGATAGGTTCCTCATGACAACAACACGAGCACCATGGCAACCAGCAGTCAAACTTCTACATTACCGCACAATACACCAGCTCCATAATGCAAAAGACACTAATATGAAATGGGTCATTGTCGAAAGAAAGTGAAACCGATATTCCATCATCTGCTACAATGTCCAACCAACAACAACCTCCACAGGGAATTGACAGTTTTTCTCCCCTTCTACAACCTCAAATCTATTTGTCTTTCTACATTCTAATAAGATTTCCAAGGTGCAAATACACAATAAATCTAGGATTCGTAAATCCAGATAGAGATTCGGTTCTAGATATCTTGTTTAAAGAGGTCCTCAGGACATAGTACCTCAACCATACCTGCATCTCAAGCTATATCTTACATCATCTGCTATCAATGATGGTAGATTTTAGTCTCACCAACCCTGCCTTGTTTTGACAAGGGCAGGTGAGAGTAAATCTTCTTACTCTACAAACAATGGAATATTGCAACTGTAAAGATACATTATCAATGTTGATAAATGCAAGTTTTGTTTGACAAGTGCTATACAGTTCTCTCTCTGTAAAGTTTGTTTATTTCCTTGTTTCTCTTCACCTATTTTGTGTGATTGATTTTTGCATGAGGAATAGCTATTGCACGAGAGTCTTCTATAGAGCATCTCCAGAACACATTTTCATTCATCTATCTATCTTCAGATCCCCTTCTATAGCAGTTTAGGATGTTTGAAAAATATGAGAATTCTATGTCAAATTAGAGTTGATTCTTGCATATCATCGCCATATTAATTTTTGAGTCAACTACAGCAAGATTGAAACAAATTTAGTTAAAATTTCTTTCATCTTTAGTCCAATTGCATGTTCAACATGTTTCAACTACGTGTTCCACACGCCGATCCAATCCTGAGCCTGAACAGTTACAAGAAACCACATCCCCACCCATAGATTTTTTTTTTTTTGGGGGGGGAGAGTGGATCTGCTTGGATCCACTGGAGCAGTCACATTGCCAGCAACAACATCAGCAAGATCGGCAACCAAGGTCAAAAGTCAAATACAAAAAAGACAAGGCTAAGAAGATAGATGGGAAATTCAAAGAGACTCAATCAGAAAGAAGTACCCTAGTCACGACGAAGATTCTTCAGAAAAAAGAAACACAAGCATTGGGAAATCAGTCTCTTTCAACCGGCCTCTTGTCATACTTATGCGCCCATTCTCATGCCTATCATTCACGCCATCTACTGATGTCACCACGTCCACCCTAGCTTCCATTTGTTTGTTTATCACCATTTCACTTTTCTTCTGAGAAATCCCCAATTTTTCTATACTCTTACCGAAGCAGCTGATAGATCATTGCAAATGTCCTGCAGAGACCAACTACAGCCTACAATAGTTGATCAGCCAAGCGAAGATCTAAGAAGCAGACGAAATAGCTAGAAGACACAATAAATTAAGCAAAGAAGCTGAGGAGGAAAGGACAAAACTTAAGCAACATATGGGTCAGGTCAATCTTGACCAAAAGAAACTCTCTAGAGCAATGATTTTTGAATCCCCTCCTATGAAGCCCAAAGAGATCCAAAAGTAACGAATCGAAAGAAAGAGCTGCAGAAAATGAAAGATGAAGACAACCGTGAACCTGCAACTAAAGTAAACTCCTCACCCAGCAAGTGGTGGTCAAAGCTCGACATTGCAAGGGTCCAAGGCTGCAACTGTAGAACTACCAGTGCCTTCAACCTTCCACCAGGCCTTCATCATGTTTCCTTACCGTTACCAAACCGTCCATCCAAAACTGTTTCTACCACCAAATTTTTGATGAATGAGCCCATCCCCTTGAGACTGATAATCGAAGTTTGTGCAACCTACAGATTGAAGGTTTTCTTTAAGGTTGGGACTTCGACTAAGCGAAGAACTGCGGAGACACCCAGAAGCAAATGGAGGATACAAACCTCCCAGAAGTTAGAACCTGCCAAGAAACCGAAGATGAAACCGTCAATGGCAGATACAAGTGGTAAGAAAGAAGACACGCGAGAAGCACTTATCCATGCAGAGTTGTGAAGCTACTAAGAGCTCTCCAAATTTGAGAATGTCAATCCATTACAACAATAAGACATTCTGGTTAAATTGCGACAATTTGTGAAAACAGTTTTTGATAAAGACTGACAACAATAAACACTTGGTTTTATGCAAGCGAACGAGGATCTACACTTTTCCAAGTGCCGATCGAAGACGCCAATGTGAAAGCAGAGTGACATCATCCAATATGAGTTGCAATGGGTCCTGCAACACATTAGGGGTGGGATGATGTTGGTTGATTCTAACGAATCTCCAAGATACTCGGACAGAGCAATTCAAGAGCACCTCTCACCTTAGACCGAGGAGGTCTCTGAGAAGACGAGACTAATGAAGACTGAGAGCCGAGTATGAGAGCCGAGGAATACTAGTAGTAATGACAAGCAAGAACTGTCTAAGCCTCATGGTGAATCCCATAAGATGGAATGACCATGTGGGAACTAGTATTTCTAGGCAAATGTAATAAATGCAAGTAGACCTCTCTTAAAGAAAGTAGGGTGAACCACCTTTTGATGGTGACCACTAGTGGAGAGCATTATTCCACTTGTAATTCATGAACTGTGGAAATTCCACTAGGATGCAACGTAAGAAGCTCTCTTACTTATTTAAAAAACTCTCTCTTTGTGATGAGGAGCTTTTTGTGTATTGTATCAACTCCATTCTGAAATGAAAAGAGCCTCCATGAGTAAGATGCATCCATTGAGCTCCTTGATCATGATGGTTTTCTTGAGTGATGCCCCTATGATCATGCCCTTCCATTCACATTGTGCGTGGTTGTGGACTTAGAGTGGATTAGTTTTCTTGTTTTCTTGGTTGTGGATTAGTTTTCATTTCTTGTTATGAATTAATGTAGGAATCAGCATTCAAGTACACTAAATAGGCTAGAAATGTGGCATAAATCTTGCATATCCTCTAACATTCTATTTCTTGATGTTCTTGGGATGTCCAAAATAAAAAAACTGGTTGGTTTCTTGATTTTTGGACCTCTAAAATGCTATTTAGTTTGGTTTCTTGTTTCTTAATTTTTAATCATATTTAGAGTAGTTTCTGGTTTTGCAAGTAGATTAGCTTCCTTAAACTTGGTTACAGCCTTAGGATCTTGAAAATTGAGCAACTGTGCTACATTGCAAATCTGACTTTGTTCACCATGGCTTGCCTTGTAACGGAGTTAAGTGTTCCATTGGCAAGTGCTCATTCATAAACAACAAAGTGCTCAAGCATTGAAGTCATCCTCTGATAGGCAGGGTGAATATACTACAATGAATACCTGTGAAAAATACAGATCCTAAGTGGATCTAAACTCCAAGATCATTGGCTTGAATGCTTGCACTCCAAACTACATAAGCTAGGAATTGGCAACACATTCTATGCTACCTAGAATGCAAAGAACTTGATCAAAAAGCATTTATCACAAATGGAAACTTCCATAAACATCAAGTGCGGCCCAAAATAGCATTATACAGTCCATAATACATCAGCCTATCACTTTTGAAAAGCACCTAAGATCATACACAATAGCTTGAAGACAATACACACAACAATGCTCTCAATGGAGGAAGAAACAATGACAATGATCTATTGATCTCAATGAAGCATACAAAAGTTTTCTCCAACCTGTTCTCCACGACTTCCCTACTATTTATGGATGAGGAAGATGACTCTCTCTCCTCTCTCTAGAAGGTACTTGACCCTAGATATTCCCTATATAGGAAAAATAGCTAAAAATGGCTTATATGACCAAAATACATAAAAATGGTCTCATTTTGAAGGGTATGAAGTTTGACACTTCATCATACTGAAAAAATACAGTAAATAAAAACATTGTGGCCTGGTTCACACGTGTGAAACTCCAGAACCAAAACTATTTACAATTTTAGCCAATTTAGGCCTCAAACTAGCTAGGAAATGTTGACAATTTTCACACTCCCTCTTCAACATTGGATGCTAGTTTCAACATAGTCTTTGAGCACATTCCAAGATTAGATCTATGCATTAAATATAGGTCCTTTCCCAATGGTTTGGTGAAGATATCAGCCACACACTCCTTTGAAGAGACATGTTGAAGCTCCACCTCTTTGGCAATGACTTGATCTCTCACAAAATGGTGAGCAATCTCAATGTGCTTGCTCCTTGCATGAAAAACAGGATTGCTTGCCAAGCTTTGGGCTGAAAGGTTATCACAAAGTATGATTGGAGTCTTCTCTGGTTCCAGCAAGTGAAGATCCAATAACATCCTCTTGATCCAAAGAATCTCCTTGGTGCATGTTGTTAATGCCTTGTAGTCGGCTTCGGTGGAAGATAGAGAGATAGTTGGTTGCTTCTTTGATAGCCATGAGACCACTCCATCTCCAAGATAGATTGCAAAGGCACTTGTTGACTTCCTATCCATTTGATCACCTGCAAAATCTGAATCTGAAAATCCACAAAGGTTAGGTGTAGTACCTCCATACAAGATGCCAAAATCTCTAGATCCCGAGATGTATCTAAGTACTCTCTTTCCTAGCTTCCAATGAGCCTCACTAGGATCTTGCATAAATTGACTTAGTTTACCAACCACAAAGCTTAGATCAGGTCTTGTGATGGTTAACCATATAAGAGATCCTATTAGCTTTCTATAGAGAGTAATGTCCTTGAAGGATCTTTCATTACTTCTTGTAGTTAGCTTTACATTTGATTCCATAGGAGTAGAAACAACTTTACAATCTTCCATATGAAACCTTTTTAGAATAGAGTTAACATACTTTTCTTGACATATGAATGTAGATTTAGAAGTTCTAATAATCTCTATTCCTAAGATATAATGAAGTTTACCAAGATCTTGAATTTCAAACTCTCTTTTGAGTGCCATCTTGATTTCATCTATATCTAGATTGTTACCACCACTTAAGATAATGTCATCAACATAGATCAAAAGTAAAGTGATATCATTTTCATTCAATCTAAAGTAGAGAGAATGATCATACTCACTCATAACAAAGTTTTGAGAAAGTAAGAAGGAATTGAGCTTAGCATACCAACTCCTTGGTGCTTGCTTTAGCCCATACAAACTCTTTTGGAGATAGCACACATGATTAGGCTCATCATGTGAAACATAGCCCTCGGGTTGCTCCATGTAAATATCTTCTTCAAGATCACCATTCAAGAAGGCATTAGTAACATCCATTTGCCACATATCCCAATCATAAAGAGTTGCAAGAGAGATTAGGATTCGAATAGTTACCATCTTTGCCACGGGTGCAAAGGTCTCATCATAGTCAATACCATATTCTTGAGCATACCTCTTTGCCACCAACCTTGCCTTGTACTTGTTGATTGATCCATCTTGATTTGTCTTGATCTTGAAGATCCACTTACAACCAATTGCCTTCTTGTCCTTTGGAAGCTTTACCAACCTCCATGTGTTGCTTTTGATGAGTGCTTGATGCTCATGATCCATGGCTTGGATCCATTCCTTCTTTTGAATTGCTTCACCTACACAAGTTGGTTCATCAAAAGAGGTAAGAAAAGCAAAGTTAGAGTTGTCCACCACTTGCTTTCCTTTTTCATCATAGGTTAGCCTTGATGGCTTAGCCCTTTGCCTTTGAGTCTTCCTTGAAGTTTGCTTTGGAGTGGCATCTCCATCTTCATCCAAGACATCTTGCACATCATGATGATTAGTAGGCACATCAACATCAACATCAACATCAACAACATTGGAAACATTATCTTCATGAAAGATGACATCCCTACTTATGACAACTTTCTTTGTAGAAGGAATGTACACTTTGTAAGCCTTGCTTACTTCACTATAGCCAACAAACATTGAGGTGTATTCCCCTCCATTATCAGATCTTAAGCATTTGATCTTTGTATTGAATTGGTTTTCCATTTCATTCTTGAACTTGACAAATGCAGCAAACACTTCATCCTTACTTTTAAGAAGATAGATCCAAGTATACCTACTAAAGTCATCAATGAAAGTTGCATACATCTTTGCCCCACCATTGCTAGTTGTACTAGAAGAATGAATATCAGAATGCACAAGTTGAAAAGCTTCTTTAGATCTAGAAGTAGATCTAGAATAAGCAAGTCTATGAGATTTGGACAAGGCACAATGTTTACAAACACTATTGTTTGCAACAAGACTTTTAGGGAGACCAAGAACAAGCTCTTTCTTTGCCATTACCTCCAAAGATTTGAAGTTGGGATGGCCCAACCTCTTGTGCCAAACTTCTTGGTTTGTCAATTGCTCCCTAGCCATACATCCTTCATGATTAGAGATCACACATGCATCAAGCTTGAAAAGTTTACCATGCCTCCTACCTTGAGCAATCAAGGATCCACATTTACTTATCAAACATGCATCTCCAATGAACTCCACATCAAGTCCTTTGTCAATCATTTGACTTACACTAAGCAAATTCTTAGTGATTGAAGGAATGTACAAAACATTTTCAAGATTTGCTTTCCTATTTGTTGAAAGGGAAATAGGAATAGTGCCTATGCCTTTGATGTCACATTGACCATCATTTGCAGTGTAGATGATGTTACCTTCTCCCTCATAAGTCAATAAGGATGTAAAGTATTCCTTATGTCTTGTCATGTGAGATGAGGCTCCACTATCAATCCACCAAGGATCATTATCATCTATGTTGGCTAACAAACTTGAAGTCATAACAAGTGATTCACATGTGTTATGTTCTTCCTCATCTATTGTAAGATTTCCTTGCCTCTCTCCTTGCTCTCTTTTCTTCTTATAACATTCATTTGCAAAATGACCTTTTATCCCACAATAAAAGCACTTGAACTTTGACTTATTGTTCTTAGTAGAAGAGGAAGAGGAAGAGTGATCATCATGATCAAAGTTACCACCTTTGGACCATTTCCCTTTGCCTTTACCTTTGCCCTTGAATTTGCCTTTTGTGAAGAAAGCCTCTTCACCTCCACCTTGCAAGGATGCACCATCAAGCTTTGATTGCAACCTATGTTCTTCAGCCAATAAGATTTCTTGC
Source organism: Diphasiastrum complanatum (assembly GCA_029204225.1). Classification (NCBI taxonomy): domain Eukaryota; kingdom Viridiplantae; phylum Streptophyta; class Lycopodiopsida; order Lycopodiales; family Lycopodiaceae; genus Diphasiastrum; species Diphasiastrum complanatum. The sequence continues at coordinate 35,553,402 of CM055097.1, read as the reverse complement.
AAGTCAACCACACTTGGCAAGACTCTTTGAATGGCAAAACTTTGCACAAGGTTAGCATGTTCATTTAGCAAACCATTCAACATAACTTGGACTATTTCACCATCTTTTATGTTCTCATCAATGCATGCTAAATCATCACTTAGGGACTTAACTCTCAAGATAAATGCATGAGCACTTTCACCCTCTCTTTGCCTACTAGAAAATATTTGTCTCCTTAGGGTCAATACCCTAGATGTGGACTTTGATTCAAAGAGCTTCTTTAAGGCATTCCATGCCTCACTTGCACTTTGACACTTTCCAACTTCCTTGAGAAGTTCATTTGTAACATTCATTTTAATGATATGAAGAGCCCTTTTGGCCTTCTTATCAAACCTTTGTTGCTCTTGAAGTGTGAGAGGTCTCTCTTCAATTTCTGCAACTATGTCCATGAGTTCATTCAACTCAAGTAAGGACTCCATCCTCACTTTCCAAGTAGAGTAGTTTGATGAACTCAACCTTTCACTAGACTCTAGCATGATCCCACCATTGGAAGCCATGATTCTAATGTTTCTTCAACTTTTAGGTTTTGTCCTAAAGCACTTAGCACTCACTTTTCTCTCAACAAATGATAGATAAAGAGATCTATGAAGATTTAGGACCCTAAAACACTTCTATCTTGAACCTAGATGGTTTCCAAGCATAGAAAGGAAGATTGAAACACATGCAACACTTTGCACACACTAAGAATGGATTACAAAATCAAACCAACCTGAACACACTCTTGCTTAAGCTCTCAAACTTTCCAGCAAGTGACCAAATCAAGTTATGGTGTGAAGAGTTACTTGCATTCTTAGAAAATACCCAAAACTAGGATGCCAAGATTACCTAGTAATGAACAAACTTGATCAACATATGATCAACACACTAAGATATTGATTCAACCTGTAAAACCACATGTAAACCACACTTCTAAAAGTTTATAAACTCCAGCAAGTGATAAATACAAGATTTAGAGGTGAATGAATGAGCACACTTAGTGAATCACAAGACTAGCTTCACTATCTTGTCAAATCTTGGTGTTTAGATGTAGATCTAAGATCACTTCACATGAGAATGTTCCTCAACCTGTTAAGAACCTGAAAACACACTTGCATAATGGTTAACACCTTCCAGCAAATGCTCCAATCAAATTACATAAGGAGAGTTACTTACATGCTCAACAAAGTACACCAAAATTTATGCCAAAATTGATGACAATCTTTACAATATGCTCTTCACAATGGAGCTTACAATATGTTCACCCAAAAAAGGGGATCTTTCATCCAAATGGGAGCTTTGCTCAGCCTTTAGGAGAATTACAACTCACTCAAAAGAGCATTTGTCATCCACTTAAGGAGAAGTTTCATCCACTTAAGGAGAGTGTTCATCCAAGAATGGAGATTGTCAACAATAGGATTGAAAAGAACATTGTTAGTATTGAATATGCACAAGCCTCACAATCACAAATGATTAGGTGTTATGATCTGATCCAAAATAGTTTCTTTTCAGCCTCTGATCTTCAATAGACCTGAAATATGCTTTTGATCCACAAGTTCAACTCACAAAACAAAGGTTAGTAAGATTTGATCAACAAAGCAATGCAAAATCATGCTAGAACTTGATCAAACATCCAAATATCACCAAAAATGGAATACTTACTGTAAATAGAAGCCAACCAGCTCTGATACCATGTGAAAAATACAGATCCTAAGTGGATCTAAACTCCAAGATCATTGGCTTGAATGCTTGCACTCCAAACTACATAAGCTAGGAATTGGCAACACATTCTATGCTACCTAGAATGCAAAGAACTTGATCAAAAAGCATTTATCACAAATGGAAACTTCCATAAACATCAAGTGCGGCCCAAAATAGCATTATACAGTCCATAATACATCAGCCTATCACTTTTGGAAAGCACCTAAGATCATACACAATAGCTTGAAGACAATACACACAACAATGCTCTCAATGGAGGAAGAAACAATGACAATGATCTATTGATCTCAATGAAGCATACAAAAGGTTTCTCCAGCCTGTTCTCCACGACTTCCCTACTATTTATGGATGAGGAAGATCTCTCTCTCTCCTCTCTCTAGAAGGTACTTGACCCTAGATATTCCCTATATAGGAAAAATAGCTAAAAATGGCTTATATGACCAAAATACATCAAAATGGTCTCATTTTGAAGGGTATGAAGTTTGACACTTCATCATACTGAAAAAATACAGTAAATAAAAACATTGTGGCCTGGTTCACACGTGTGAAACTCCAGAACCAAAACTATTTACAATTTTAGCCAATTTAGGCCTCAAACTAGCTAGGAAATGTTGACAATTTTCACAATACCTGCAAAACTGGCCATCGTGTTCCCATGTTCAGAACAGAATTGTAGGAAAGGCTAGTTTACATTCTTCTCAGGCTTAGAGGTTAGGCTGCTTGGCAAAGAATCTGAGACTAGGAAAAATCGTGCAGTAGGAATGTCAATTTATGGTGCAACAAGGTCTCCTAGATCACTAGATAATACACCAACATCTGGTAGAGAAATTTGTTTCTTCTTCTTAGGGGTAGAGGGACCTTTTAACTGTTTTCAGTAATAAGTGTTGTCTGCCAGCAATTGTTCAAAAGTTATATCGGGGCAAAGAGAGCCAAAATCAGTTACAATATCATAGTCTTCCGTCTTCACTTTCAAAATAGGCTTGTCAATCTTGGCATTAGAAAGTTTGGTCTTCATGATTTCAATGTCCCCTTCCTCGAATGTGATTTTCTTCTCTGCATCGGTTGTCTTAAATTCGGAATTGATAATCTCTTTAGCTTCCGTAGAAATATCCTTCAAAAATAGCTTGGCTGCATCACGATCATAATCAAGATCAGCTTTAAGACCTTCTTTTGTTACAGATTTGTTCAAAGATTTATTCTTTGAGAAATTTCTCCGCTTCTTTGAAGAGACTTTTGGGTCAGTTTTAATAAGCATTTGCTTCTTGTGGTAATTTTGAATAACTTCTTGACATCATTTGGCTAGGATTGGTCACTTGTCCTTGTTGATTTGTATTTAATGGCATCAATCCTCTACACAACAACATCTGTCGAAGGTTTTACTTTCAAATCGGCAACAACAACAAGTGTAGCTACATATTGGTACTTTGGACACGGCTTTTTGGGTTGTGGATAGTCAGAATATTTGTAACCAAATTCTTTACAGTTCAAACAGAGAGATATATATCTGATCGGCTTTCGTGGCTATAGGCAGTCAGGCGAAAAATGTCCTTGTTCTCCATAGTTATAGCGATTGTCCGAAATTGGTTTTGGCAAATTGGTAGACTTTGTTGCTGGACCAACAAACTCTGGGGGCCATGAACCTCCTATGCGAAGAAAGAAAGTGGGGGAAATAAAGGCATTCATTCTATCCGGTAGAACGTTGAAACCGCCCGGGGGATCGAGCATATCATTGTTTGATTATTGGCGGAGAAAAGCAAGTGCACAATGCAGGGGGCTTGCAAAGAAAGAATCCCAATAAGATAGATCTTCTCAAAAACCATTTTGTCTTCCAAATAGCAATACGTCTTTTCAGTTGGGTTCAAATATATGTATAGAGCTCAAGAATAAAGTTTCCAAAATATCAGATTATATTGTTGAAGCAGCAGCAAATTATATACAACAACATATAGCCCGAGATTCTGTTGGAGTAGTTTTTTGTGTTAGCCCCTTTTTTATGAATGCTATAAATGCAAATGTTGGGTTTGACACTCAACAATACTTCAAGATTGTAGCCCAGTGTCAAAAATATATTTGTTGCCATATTAAAATAAGTTAGTTGTACTACTTGAGAAATGTTGCTTTTACAATTTTGATATCTTTTAATTTTTGCGTTTATGATACTAACTATATCTATGACATTGCAGTCACCACTGGAGCTTAAAATTCTTTCAATCAAAATAAACTCAGAAGGAGTTTCAAATTTTTTATGTGGGAAGTTGAATTTGGCCAAATTTACATTTTGAGTGGTTCAACCTACAAGCAGACATGGATATAGATAAGGTAATTACCTTCACTGTCTACCTTGTATTATGGTGATTAGTTAATATTAGCAATAAGTTTATTAATTTTTCTGATACATTGTGTTTGTAATGACAATTCACTATTGATCAAGACAATCCTGTTGAGGTGTACAAATATCGTCAAGAAAGAATCAAGACATTTGTTACTAATAAAAAATTTGTTCCCATAACAAATGACAAGAATGATCAGGCTCATCCTTTAACAAGAGAGGGAGGAGTGCAGATCCTTCCCAATGTAGAGGAAGGTGAAATAGTAAAAGGGATAGCAATTAGCATTATCGGCTCCAAATATACAAGTAGGACAGGAGCAAGCAATTGTAACACAAGCTTCTCCTTTGTTAGAAAAGAGAAAAGAAAAGATTGCCGAAATAATTCTGATACTGCAATATCATGAGTGATCCAATCATCACTTCTAAAGCTAGGTAGTGGAATGGGCTGGATCTCTCCAAAACCCCCTTGCATATCAGAAATGTACATGGATTCATAAAAAAATATTCCACATTCAGCCAGATCTTTTGCAGTTCTACCTTTATATTGCAATTTGCCAATATAAGAGTGTACAACACCATCACACCTGCAAGAGATCCAGTTGGCTCCCATTTATTTAAATTAGATTGACATAGATCTATAAAAAATAAACAATTAGATTAGTGTTTCATAAAATGTAGATTTAGAATAAATCAAATACAAGAGAACTAATACATCAATACTCATGGTTGAGCTTTTTATGGTCCTTGAAGTTTAATCCTTGTACATTTAGTTCTGAATGCATATGTACATGCTGAACCAATATATCATATATGGATTTTCTTCTTGATGAAGCTCTGAGGTCTATAATTTTGGCTTTCCAATAAGATTGGAAACAAAATTGTCTTTTTGCTTTTACGAAAGGTTCCTTTTGATGATGGATGCATCAAAACCCAAGAGTTATTTGAATACTTTCTTGGCACCCATGATTCATTGTCATCTTTCTCATTGACAAGTATCACAGAGTCGGTGCCATGCCTTACCTGTTGAAATCTCCAAAATAAAATTTATCTCATCGAAAGAGAGTGGAGCATTCTATTATTGCTATTTTGAAACATTTGAGTTTTTAGACATGCAAAATTCAATTTAGGGTGGTCTATTCTGTGACCCTTTTGTGAGCTTAACTCATTTGGTCCCAAAACCAAGTTGGGTCTAGAAAACAATGAACTCATCCTTTGAGGGAATATTTTTTTGATGCTCACGGGTTTTCGACAAAGACTGTTGCAAACACTCTTCTACACAAAGTGTATCATCATCGATCACATCATCAACTCTAGGAACAATGTCATCATACTCAAAATCAAGAATGTCAAAAAACTCACCTAATATTTTGGATAAAATACACCACACTTCATCTTCATGATAATTAAAAAAATCGCACAAGTCAGGTACAGTGAGATAACTATCATTATCTATGTAATATTTAGGTAAATAAAAAAAGGACGGAGAAGGAATTTCATTTGATTCATACATAGCACATTCAGTCATTCCTACAAATGCAGATCGATTACCACTTAGATCAAATTCTTTAATATTGTCATATTTTATGTCAGTTTCTTCGAGAAAATTGACTATATCCTTGACCTTCTGATATTGTGAGGAGGAGGGAGGTGAAGTTTGCATGGAGCTTGAGGAATTCACTTCACCTAGGATCAAAATAATCAAATATAATATAATGTAGATTGATATTCAACTAATCTACACTTCTTATGACAAATTTGGCAGTGACTAGAAAACTTAAATTTCTCATAAAGTTTTGTATATAATCAATCCAATCTATTTGTCAAATGAATATCAACATGTTTGACAATATCAGTGGAATGCAAAAAAGCCATGTTCTCCAACGTTTGCAAAGGTGTGATGCAACGAAAATGTTAAATATTGAATATCAATATAAATATGGCATGATATACTCGAGAATGAAGATATGAGCTAGTTAAGTATAAATCATGAAGAGGCCTAAGTCATTTTTTGGGAATATATCTCCTAAGTACTTGCCTTGTAATTAAGGGCAAGACCTTTAAAAGGAAAAGATCCTCCATTGGAGTTCTGGACTACAAAAAAGTGGAATAAAAAATGTTAGTTCCTGATGAAAAGTCTGAAATTCTGACCTTAGTAGTGAGTAGACAATCTTGTTTTTCTTCGTAACTACTACACTTGGTGACGCCTAGACTTGGTATGGAATGACGCTTAACACCCCAGGTTGGTCTTCAGCAGCTTGTACCTCTGCAGCCTCCATGATTTCAGTCTGTATTTCTTGATTTTTCTGGACTTGGCTGCAGCTGATATCTGTTTGGATGGCCTTTTCTGACATTACTAATGCTGGCTCATCTGTTTGTGTCTCCTGGTCTTGTCCTTGTCCAGGTTCTTCCGCATCAGAGATCTGCATTTGGCCTGATTGGAATCTGGCCTCTTCTAGTTCTCCCTTCAACTTCTCATTGACAATCATCTGCGGCTGCAGATATTGCATCTGAAAGGTCTGGATCATCCGCTCCTGGATTCCCTTCCACGCTACTGGATCAATTCGGTACCTGCCATGAGATACGCAAGCACCGAGTGTGACTTCGGTGCTAATTCGCCAGAGTATTGTCTCTTCAGCCTGTTTTTTGTATATCTGATTGTCTTTCATTAGCATCTCTACAGAATTTTGTAGTTGGGCAATTGACTCTTGAGCACTACTGAGTTTATTGCTCAATTCCGCATTGCTACTTTGAAGAGTGGCTCGTGCTCGTCTTTCTTCCTGCAAGAAAGCCTGCAGGGTCTGAAGTTTTTGTTTGAGAAGGATGTTCTCATTTTTGAAAGCATTGGACTGCTCCTGCATCTCTTCCAACACTTCAAGTGTGGCATCTTGCCTTCCTTTTGCTTCTTCTAGCTCTGTCTCTTTCCTGCTCAGTTCCGCATTGGCTGCTTTGAGCTCCTCATTTCTATAGACTAGCTGAGCCTTAGTTTCACTCAACTCTACATCTGTTTGGGTGAGGTCTGTTCGGACTCTTTCATACTTGGACCCCAGCTTCCTAGATACCTTTTCCAAGCTGGCAAGGTGCTGTATAGCTGCCCGAATATCTGGCAATAGTTTTTCAAAAACCTGTTGATATAACTCGGCATCAAGGATTGGTTCCTCGACGTCGCATTCGCCGCCCTGTTGGTCCTCAGAAAGCTGCTCTACTCCTTGTGGTTCTAGTTCTTGTGGTATTTCAGCCTGATTTTGCTCTTGATCAGCAATGTTCTCTGCCTCTTCTTCCACGTCCTTATTTCCTTCTGGACTGGTCAATGGTGTATACTGGGATGATGGCGAAGACATCCTCACCGAGCTCCCTTGACTTGATGATGATGTTGTGGCTGTTGCGGTGGTTGTCTTTGATGTCTGCATTTGGGATTCCGTCTCAATTGATGGCGCTAGCCTGAACTGATTTACTTTTATTAATTTATAGAATTGCTTAAAAGCAATCTGTCCGAAGGCAATTTGCTCTCCATTTAAGGCTCTCAACAGGTATCTCATATTGGTATTTGAAATTGTGTACTATTGCTCCGGTAGAAAGATAGAAGCAAGAGTAAATCGAACAAAGCTCTTGAGATTGGGGTCTCTAATGTAAGAGAGTTTGTATCTTCGTTTCTCAAGATAAGCTCCTTCTTGAAAAACTCCGCTCTCCGCAATGAAATCTGGTTTGGTAACTGGCATACTGCCGTGCATAGGCAATCCTAAGGCACGACAATAAAACCCCTCTGTGAATATAATCTCTTGATTGCGGACAGTTGTGGAAATATGTCCTTCCTTTGTTTCGCCCAAGTTGCGGATCAGCTCATAACAAAGATCAGTAAGAATAATTGATGGATTGAATTGAAGAAGACCTTCAATTCGCGTGCGAACAACTAGTGGTTGTAAGATTGGTAACACTAGCTTTGGGTGTCTTGAATACGATCGTCATAATGCTTGCAAATGTAAATGAGCGATGGCAGACAAGAGTTTGATCGCAACAATTCGCAATTTCGGAGAGCAAGGGTGATGGAAAATGGTAACGACAACAACTGAAGTGTTTGAGGTTTTAGACGTATTGATGATATTTTGGCGGATTGGACTACTATTAAATGGAAGCGTGTCCTTCATTTTGAAGGTACATACTAAATAATAAAGTGTCTAGTCCAAAAAACAAAAATAAATAAATAAACAAAATGCAGGAATGCTTCGCTTGGTAAGCTTATTTCTTCCTTCGTTAAAATTCAAAAAATACGACGGTGTCAGAAGGTAAAATCACAAAAAATATGAAGGTAAGTGTCGCAATTTCCGTATTGGTGAACTCACTAAATACACCATATTCCAATATAGTGTTGGGTTTTTCACAAAATATAAATGTAGCAAAGGTCTCGGCTTTTTCGCAATACAAACAATTGTAGCATGCTTCGGCATTTTCGCAAAAAATGTAAACTTCGATAAAAAAAAATAATAAAATAAAATAAAATAATAATAATTGGACAAAAATGATGGCCTTAAAAAACTGATGTATCGGACATTAGTCATAGTAGCGCTTCACCCTTGAACCATGTCCTTGGAGATCAGCTAACTGAAGTGATCCATTATTAAAAACTTCTATAACTTTATACGGTCCCATCCATCTGGTATGTAATTTTCCAGGAAACAACATGTGTCTGTTATCATACAGAAGCACATAGTCCCCTTGTTTAATTTTTATTTTCTTAATGGATTGGTCAAAAATTTCTTTTCTTTTACTCTGAACTCGTTCAGTCTCGATTAATGAAAGACGACGATCCTCTTCCAGTTGCATCAAAGAAATCATCCGCTCCCAGAGACTATTGTATTCATCCATTTGCTCTTCATTACTAATGCGAAACATCGGAACTTCGAATTCTATCGGTAGTATGGGATGCATTTCATACACAAGATAGTCTGGAGTCTGCCTAGTTGTAATTTTTTTAGCAGTTCTATATGCCCATAAGACAAATGGTAACTTCTGATCCCAATCAAAAGAATGTGTTTCCGTTACTTTATTCAAAATTTTACATAGAACTCCATTTGCCCGCTTTGTAAGCCCATTTGCTTTTGGATTATATGGAGTGGTTTGGCGATGTGTAATAGAAAAATATGACAACATGGCTTCAATGGTTTGATTAAGAAAATGGGTTCCCTATCGCTAATGACTTCTAAGGGACAACCATATCGCGTGATAATGTTTTGGAATAAAAACTTTGCTATAGTCTTAGCATCGCTCTTAATTGTGGCTTCGGCCTCTACCATCTTGGTAGCATAGTCCGTGGCAACGAGTATGTAACGACAACAAGTTTTACGCGTGGTCGGTTTGATAGGTCCTACAAAATCTATCCCCCACTTCTCAAAAGGTGCTAAGGGGATAATTGGAGTAAGTGGCCAATGTGTTGCAAAGCTGGGTTTCCCCATCCTCTGGCATGCATCACATTTTTTGATGAAAATTTTAACATCTCTACAAACAGCAGGCCACCAATATTTAGCATTAAAAAAAATTTTTGCAGTGTTTTTAATAGCATAATGACCCCCCAAATCTTTCTCATGTAATGCACTTATTACAGCGGTCGTCTCGGTTGGTTCTAAACATTGGTGGAGACTATCGTCAGCTCCTAATTTATACAATATACTATTTACAATCGTGTAAGGTCCTACCTTAGAAAGAAAAACAGTTTTTTTCTTGTTTATTAAAATGTTCAAGATATATCTGGTCCAATAAAAAATCAATAATGTCCCTATAAATTGATCTTTCTGATTGAATACTCATTATATGTTCATCTAGAAATTCATCAGAAATAGGTTCTAATTGGTTTTTTGTTTGGAGGTAGGATATGTAATCAGCATTTTGATGACCCTTGTCTCTTCTTAATTCTACTTCATAATTAAACTCATCTAATAATAATACCCATCTAGCTATTCTACCCGAAAGATCAGGTTTAATGCATAGTGATCTACATGAAAAACAAAAGGGTGTGTTAAAAGGTAATGTCTTTTAGCCGCTTCAATAAAACTATCAGGATTTGCAAAAACTAGAGATTTTTCAGATGAACAATGGTATGATGGCAAACAAACAGATGGAAGGTAGGGTGGTTGTGGTGGTGACAATGGTAGATGGGGTGGACGATAGGCATGAGAATGGATGCAAACATTGTGACAAGAGGGCTGGTTGAAGATCGAGATTGATTTTCCAAACTTGTACTTCCCTTTTCTAAAGGATCTTTGTCATAACTGGGGTACTTCTTCTGATTGTGTCTCTTTGGATTGCTCATCTGCCTTATTAGCCTTGTCATTATCGTCTTTGATTTTTGTGACCTTGGCTGTTGATCCTGCTGATATTGTTGTTGGCAATGTAACTGCTCATAGTGGATCCAAGTAGATCCACTCTCTCCCCCCCTCCAAAATCTGTTTGTGGTGATGTTGTTATTTGTAACTTGGCATGCTCAAGGTTGGATCGGCGTTTGGAACACGCAGTTGAAACACGTCGAACATGCAACTTTGGACTAAAGATTGAACAAATTTTAACTAAATTTGTTTCGATCTTGCTATAGTTGGCTCAAAGATGAATATCTCTATGAAAGACAAGAATCAACTCTGACATGACCCTGTTTCGAGTCCTATACACCTTACAGTACCAAGAAATATGTTCACCTTGGCGACAATAGCACACAAGCTATTAAAGGTGAAGGTACTGTAAGATTAAGCTTTGCAAATGATCAGTCTAGGCTACTTTCTAAAGTCTTGTATGTGCCAAATTTATCTACGAATCTTTTCTCTATAAGCATAATCTAGATCTAGGACATAGAGTAGAATTCGAATGTGATCAGTGCAAAATAGTTGATAGGACAAGCAAGATCTTAGCACTCAAAAAGAGGCATGGATACTTGTATGAATTAAATCATTGCTTTTTTGTCTCTAGTCAGGTGCTCAGTACTTCTATTCATGCAAATAAAAGTTTACTTTGGCATTATAGACTTTGTCACTTGAATCATGCTATTGTACAACAAATGTCTAGACAATCTATTGTTCTTGATTTCGACTATCCTCGTGATAAAGTTGAGTTATCTGTCTGTCAAGACTGTCTAGTTGGTAAACAGACTAGGAAACCATTTTAATCAAGCCATCAACATATTGCTAGAGATTAGACATTGTACTCCCGATGAAAAATCCTTCGTTGAAGGATGCAAAATATTTTATAACTTTTATTGATGAATTTTCCAGAAGAACTATGGTGTACTTTATAAAGAAAAAATCAGAAGCCTTCAACTACTTCAGAATCTTCAAGGAGCATGTAGAAAAGGAGACTGGAAGGATGATCAAGGCCCTAAGGTCAGACAATGGTGAAGAATACATCTCTATCAAGTTTAAGGAGAACCGCACCTTGGTTAAATCAGCCCAATGTATGCTAGCGCATGCATTGATGCCCAAGAGATTCTGGACCAAAGCTATCTCCACTGTAGGTTACGTCCAGAATAGATGTTTGACCAAGGCCCTCTCAAGCAAGACACCCCACGAGGTGTGGATAGGCTCTAAGCCTTCTGTTGAAACTAAGAGTGTTTGGATGCATTGCCTACATGCATATCCCAAAAGACACGAGGAAAAAATTGGACTTTGAAGGTCTCAAGACCATCTTGATTGGATATACTTCATATGATACCCAACAAATCTTGTAAAGCCAGAATATAGTCTTTATCAAGAATCAGTTCGGCGACATCAAAGCCAAGGATATTGCTCCAGGAGGACCTTCATCATCCTACCATTGATACGACTGTCCGAGCTTATGGCTCAGGCGTGTCCATTGTCCACCCACTTTTTGACAATGAATCAGACGAAGACGTTGCTGCTACCCAGCAACAAGTCCCAGGAGTGGTTCATCAATCAAATCCTCCCAGAAGATCAAGCTGAGTGAGCACACAGCCCACAAGGTATACTCTTGAGTTTGCATGTCTCTTGATAAATGAACCAACGACAGTCGAAGAGGCACTCAACCAACCAGACTCTGACCTCTGGAGAGAAGCTATGGACAGAGAGTATTCCTCGCTAATCAAACACCAGACGTGGTCACTAGTCGAAGCTCCTATTGGCTGCAACATCATTGAGTGCAAATGGATCTTTAAGATCAAATACAATACCAACAGAGCAGTTTATCAAAGGAAGGCAAGACTGGTTGCATGAGGATTCACTCAGATATCCAATGTCAACTACAACAAGACTTTTAGTCCAGTAGTCAAGCATTCGTTGATCCGAACACTCTTGTCTTTTGTTGCAGCTGTCGACCTCGAAGTACATGAACTTGATGTACAAACAACCTATCTGAATGGAGTTATACAAGAAAACATCTACATGATCTAGCCCAAAGGATATGTTTTGGAAGGTATGAAGAATCCTATCTATAAACTTCACAAAGTATTTTACGGCTTGAAACAGTCTACCAGAGCTTGGTTTCAGAGGATCAACACATTCCTCATCGAACAAGGATTAAACCAAGCACTACTGATTGCAACGTCTATTCCAAGTCAATGCAGCAATCCTTCATTATCATCATCTTATACGTGAATGATACGTCGCTCTTCAGCAACAATACCAATTTGGTCAAGGATTCTAAACAAACGTTATTTCCAAAGTTCGACATGACTGATCTAGGTGAAGCTCACTTCTGTCTGGGCATTCAGATCCACAGAGACATAACGAGATGATTGATTTACATCACTCAACAAAGGTATCTTCATAATGTTCTTAACATATACAATCTAATGAATTGTAAATTAGCTCACTCACCGATGGATCCAGGCCTACATTTGTCAAAGGACCAATGTCCCCAGACCAAGCAAGAAGAGGAGTAGATGAGAGAGTATCCTTATCGATCGATACTTGGATCTCTCATGTACGCAATGGTCTGTACAAGACCAGATATCTCTTTCGCAGTAAGCTCAAAATCACTTTTGAAAATCATGAACGTGCAGTCAAAGTTGACTCTATAACTCATCAGACCAATGGTTCAAAGAGGATGATGATTCATCAACCATGGATCATACTTGTGATCGACCAGTAAAACATTGGAGAGTACATTATGACTCTCAAACTGATATACTGGATCAAACTTTGGATACACCGATCACTTTTCCATTGAACTGTTGAATGTAGCTAGGATATCAACGGAGCCCATACTAGACCGGATTGAAGATGAAGTCATTCCTATGAGTCATGCCTTGACTTTTGATGAAAATGCAGAACTTACTGATGAGCAGATTCTAAATCACATGGATCCGACCAGATTTGGAGCGCGTAATACTCCCGATGAACCAACAATAAAACAGCCAAAAGCAGTTATATTGAAGGAAGACAAGGTCATATGATCAATGATGAAAAAGCAAGCTAAGCAACATTATCACATGGTCCTGAAATGGGAAAATCCACTATGAAAGATTCAACTAGTTTCATCACATTTTGCTATATTTTCATATTTGGCATATTGAGGCCAAAACTTGTTTTAGACTTAGAGTTTGACTTTTCAAAGTTCATTAGTCTAAATTTTATTTGAATAAAGACTTTTTGAAAGTGTGAGAAAGCTAGAATGCGAGTTAGAGTAGATTCAAATTTGAATAGTTGAGTACATTGAATCTAGACCCAAAATTAGTAGGGTTAGCATTTTGGAGAGAAAGCCAAGTGGCCAAATAGGGTTTGGACTTGATATAAAAGGATGTAACTCATGTAGAGAGTAATCTTCTCTCTTCTCTATCTCATTTCATGCTTATACATGGTTCTCTTGGGTTCTACTATCCATTGGTGCACTATCTTGGTGATTGCTTGCAATTCTATGTGTAGAATGATCTATATTTGTTATTTTTTGATCCACACGTGTGAAATACAGTAGCTTGCTAGTTTTGTATGGACAACAATAGTACATAATCATCTCATTCAAGTTTGATCAAGAGATTATAGGTTGATCAAGATTCCATGACTCTATGTATTGATTTGCTTGATAAGTGCTAGAGGAAAATTTGTGAGATAGTTTTAAATCTTAGTGATTTCTTTTGAAAGCATTTGTTGTTATTCAAAGGAGTGCTTTGTGTATTGAAACATGTTGAAAGAGAAGATTAGGTCATTGCTACATGACAACCTCAATTGGAGTCATGTTGGAAGCCAATGATAGGCTTACCTCGACTAACTATTCATTGTGGAAAGTGAGGATGGAATCACTTCTTGAGATGAATGATGTTTTGGATATTGTTGTAGGTTTGGAGGACAGACCAGCAACACAACAAGATCAAATGAGATATGACAAGAGAGCCAAGAAGGCTCTACACATGATAAAGATGAATGTTACCAATGAACTTCTCAAGGAAGTTGGTAAGTGCACATCATCTTTGAAAGCTTGGAGTTCATTGAAGAAGCTTTATGAATCCAAGTCTACTTCTAGAGTGTTAACTCTAAGAAGAAAAATCTTTTCTTATTTACAAAAGAATGAAGAAAGTCCAAGTACTTTTGTTTTGAGAATGAAAGCATTAAATGATGAGTTGGCTTGCATTGATGAAAGCATTAAGGAAGGAGAGCTTATTCAAGTAATTCTTAATGTCTTATTGGATGCTCATGCTAGCATTGTTCAAAGTATTTCTATTCAAAAGACTTTGCCAAGTTTGATGGATCTTCAAGAGAATATAGGCTTCAAGCAAGAGGTGGATCTACATCGACATTTCAAGAGGATGCTATGTTCACAAAGGGCAAATTCAAGGGCAAAAAAGTAAGTTGTCTAAAGGGCAAGATCAAGTGGATGCTTCTTCAAGTGGCAAAAATAACGATAGATCAAAGCTCAAGTGCTTCTATTGTGGCATCAAAGGACACTTTGCAAGTGAGTGCTACAAGAAGAAGAGGGATCAAGGAGACAAGCAAGGTAATCTAACTCTTGATGAGGATGGTTTGGATGTTCAAGATGCAAATGATGATCTTTTGTGATGTCTTCATGTATACTTGCTAATGATGGAGATCTATATCCTTGGTGGATTGATAGTGGAGCAAGTTCACACATGACCTTTCACAAAGAGTACTTCACTTCTTTGTTGGCATATGGAGATGACAAGAGCGTGATCTACACGGCCAATGATGGTGAGTGTGCAATCAAAGAGATTGGCACAATTCCTATTTCTCTCTCTACAAATAGGAATGTTCATTTGGAGGATGTCTTGTTTATTCCATCTATTACCAAGAATTTGCTTAGTGCCAAATGCTAAGTAAAGGCCTCAAGGTGGAGTTTGATGGAGATGCTTGTTTGATGAAAAGGAAGGATGTCTTGATTGGAAAAGATAAAAGACAAAGGAAATTGCTCAAACTAGATGCTTGTGTTATTGCTAACCAAGTTGGATGTGTTGCAAGGGAGCAAATTTCTATCCAAGAGGTTTGGCACAAAAGGGTGGGACACCTCAACTTCAAGTCATTGGAGGTAATGGCAAGGAAGAAGGTTGTGATTGGTCTTCCAAGCTCCTTAAGTAGTGTCAAGCATGTTTGTGAGTCTTGTGCTTTGTCTAAGTCACAAAGACTACCTTATAGAAGATCTATATCTAGATCTACAAAGCCTTTTCAACTTGTACATTCAGATATTCATGGATTTACTACAATTAGCAATAGTGGAGCTAAGATGTATTAGCATTCATTGATGATTTTAGTAGATTTTGTTGGGTCTATCTACTAAAGAGCAAGGATGAAGTGTATGATGTCTTTGACAAGTTCAAGAATACAAGGGAGAACCAGATTTCCACAAAGATCAAGTGCTTGAGAGGTGAAAATGGTGGTGAGTACATATCCAACAAGTTCAAGGGCTTTTGTGTTGAGCATGGAATCAAGAGGGAGTATACAACATCAAGGAACCCACAACAAAATGGAGTGGCTGAAAGGAAGAATAGGACTTTATGTGAAAGTGCTAAAGCTATGAGGTTAAGCGCTAATCTTGACAAGCCATTTTGGGATCAAGCTTTGTTGTGTGCCAATTTCTTGTGCAATAGGTGGCCGAGTGCTATTTCGGATGGAAGGACACCTTTTGAGATGTTATTCAAGAGGAGGTCGAGTGCCAACTTTCTAAGAACCTTTGGATGCACATGCTATGTCAACATTACTCTTGATGATATGACCAAGGAGGATCCATCTTCAAGAAGAGGTATTTTTGTTGAATATAGTGAGGTGAGTGATTGACATTCTTGATGTTGATGAGAACGATCCTACTTTGGATGGTGGTGATGATGGACCTTCATCAAGTCAAAAGCCAAGGAGAACATCAAGAGAAATACAAGTACCTTCAAGGCTCACATATGATCAAAAGGGTAAGCAAGTAGTTTCTGGAAATCATGTTGCTTTCCTAACCTCTTTGGATGAGCCTACAAATGTAGATCAAGAAAGGAAAGAAGAGGAGTGGATCCAACCAATGGATCTTGAGTATTGATCTCTTATGAAGAGTGAAACATCTTTTGGAGGATCTTCTTGTGTAGATGGTGCTATGCAAGTGGATGGATGTTATCTTACTGTAGAATCAAGTAATAGATCTAGAAAACAAAGTTTGTTCAATGACTTTGATGGTCAAGTTGAAGATCAAGAGGTTGATCTCCATTAGAGGAGGTTTGAGCTCCAAAAAAACTTTATAAGAATTTGTACAAGATGTAGTTTATATTATTAAAATATTATAACACTAATACTTTTGACTTGCCATAATGTTTTAATTGTAGCTTGGAAGTATGTCATCTGACATATCATTGGGAAGCCCTTGTCGAGCGCTTTCAAATTTCAGTGTTTTGATTGGTCCATGTGTAAGAAAAAATTGAGAAAAAATATAAAAAGAATCTTTACAAAGGGTCTTTTCTAGATTTAGAAATCCTCTAATGAAAGCGCTTCAACTAGTCAAAAGGCAAGGTGTCAATTTGGAGCTAGTCAAAAGCATCAAAGGAGAGGTAATTGGAAAAGGTGTTATGGATCTGTTTTTACAGCATATTGAAGACTCAAGTAAGGTCAAAGGAGCAGCAAGGAAGTGTTGTTCAGGTTTACTTTACTTGTTTTATCTCATATTTGAGCAATTTCATGTGGATGTGTGCAAATTGTCAAGATATGGTAAAACTAGCTACATTGGTGAGCATTGTTTTGATGTTCGATTTGTACTAGCATTCTTGGCTAATTTTGCTGATAGAAATAAAGCTATTGGAGGTTCATTATGTCACTCATTCATGGTCAAGTCATCAAGGCTTGATGGCATCTTATGGCAAGATGGAGATGGAGTATCATGGTGGATACAAGGCAACAAAGGACAAAGAAGGAGGAGACATGCAAGCAAATGTTGGTAACTCACATTTATTGTTTGTTTGCTATATTTTTCTAGAGAGTTTAGAGTTGGAAGCATGGTGGAATAATTTCATTTACATTCTATTTGATTCTTCATGTACTAGTCACATTTTGACATGTAAAATTGATGTAAGAAATAGTGAAGCATCCCAAGTGGACACTATTCTCTATATCAATTATGGTTGTTTCTATTTTGAGCATTACATGATCATTGAAAGAAGATCTATTCTTAGGAAGAAGATCATTCTTATGATGGATCAAAGTTCTATTGTCAAAAACTATGCAAGGAGCAAGCATATTGAGATACCATATCATTTTGCAAAGGAGGTGGAGCTTGAACATGTGTCTTCAAGGGAATGTGTAGCTGATATCTTCACCGAAGCATTGGGAAAAGACTTGTTCATGAAGTATAGGACTTCACTTGGAGTGTTATCAAAGTCTATGCTAAAACCAGTTGAAGAGGGAGTGTGAAAGATTCAACTAGTTTCATTACATTTTGCTATATTTCCATATTTGGCATATTGAGGCCAAAACTTGTTTTAGACTTAAAGGTTGACTTTTCAAAGTTCATTAGTCTAAATTTAATTTAAATAAACACTTTTTGAAAGTGTGAGAAAGTTAGAATGCGAGTTAGCGTAGATTCAAATTTGAATAGTTGAGTACAACAAGTGCTAGAATCGAAAGTTGTTTACGATGGCCCAGCTAGGACACAGTCTATGAATCTTGAGGAACCAGGAGTTCCAAAAATGATTGTACAAGTTGGATCACAACTTACTCCTGAACAGTTTCACGAGCAACGGAAATTGCTTATTAAGTATCAAGATTACTTTGCATGGACTTATATAGATCTCAAGGGTATTCCGATGTCAGCTATTAAACATACTATACCTTTAATACCTAATGCAGTTCCAAAGGTTACAAAGTTCTATCATTGTAATCCTAATGTTGCAGATCTGATAAAGAAAGAGCTTTTGAGATTGCTTGATGCAGATTTCATTTATGAGATCGAGCATACCGAATGGGTTTCACCGATTGTCATTGTTTCTAAGAAGAATGAAAAAGTGAAAATTTGTGTGAATCTCAAGGCCTTGAACAAAGTAACGCAAAAGGATCACTTCCGTTACCTTTTATTGAAAGCATTTTGGACCGCCTTGCTAAAGCGAAAGACTATAGTTTTCTCCTTTTAACCAAGTCCAGAGTCCTGTGTATACCAGGATGTCCTGCACAAGGTATGTCATCACATTCAAACAAAATCTTAATGTTTGAACTCATCATCACCAGGTATGCAAACTTTTCCATTTCAAAATAGTAACCCATCTCGAATGGTAAACTATTCCACAATCTTCTTATCTTTCTTAGTTAGTTGAGTCCTGTTGTTTCTGACTCAACACTGTCCACATTTCTTTTGGTCTGAACAATGTTTCAAATATGACCAAAATGGAAGTCTGATTCATATTTTCCTCTCGGCAAAAGATATAGATCCATAGAAATCTAGGTGAATGACAACTTGTTTAGTTCACCTATCCGACTAAGAGCATCTGCAACTTGATTAGAGCTGTCTCTTATGTAATGGATTTTATGATCGAATTCTTGCATCAATTCAGCCCATCAAACTATTCTCCCCCGAAGATCATGTTGGTTACAAAAATACTTAAGAGGCTGGTGATCCGTATACACTACAAACTTACTACCATACAAGTAGTGTCTCCATGATTATAGCAAACAATTCATTTTCCTGCGTAGTATAATGCAACTGCAAACTAGTGCATTTTTTGCTCTCAAACACTATTGGTCTATCCATTTGTAATAGAACCGCTCCAACTGCAACATTACTTGCATCCGTTCTCACGACGTAAGGTAAATCTGTGTAGTGGGTTTTTTTCCTAGCCTATCCTCAACCCAAGATCCAAGAAATCTAGCATCAAGGAGATGAACTTAATTGTCATGTGTAGGTTTGTTCCCATGAGAGCAATAGCATATCTCAGATTTCAGCATGAATGGAAAATCCACATCTACTCTAACATCCATTAACCCTAATCATTAACATTAGAGGAGTTTTGATTTCCAAAAAGACCCTTTAAGAATTCGTGCAAGATGCCTTTTTTATTATTAAAATATTATAACACTAATACTTTTGACTTGCCATAACGTTTTAATCATAGCTTAGAAGTATGTCATCTAACATATCATTGGAAAGCCCTTGTCGAGCGCTTTTCAGCCAAACTCCGCTAAATTCAGACTTACCACTAAAAAGTTATGTCATTTTAATTAGTTTGGAATCAAACTGTGGACTCAAAAAGTTACGTTACGTAGATTTCAAATTTGAGTGTTTTGATTGGTCCACGTGTAAGAAACATTTGAGAAAAAATATAAAAATAATCTTTACAAAGGGTCTTTTTCGAATTTAGAACTCCTCTAATGCACTACAACCATTAACACTATGATCCACAATGAAGATGGCTTACTCTTTCTCTTTCATAAAAAGCATAAGAACATACAATCCCAAAAACATTCAGATCCAATAATTGATAAATCCAAAGAAAACATGAGAGATGGAGGAAAAGTGATAGAGAGCAAGGATATTCATAACTCCATTTCACCAGAGAACCAATCTGCTTTTTTGAATGAAGATATGTACATGTGGAGGAAACTTGAGTTGGTCCCTTTTTATAGAGGAGAGGAGGACCCTGGCCTCAAGATCCTATTGGTCCATTTCTGCCTCCCTAACTATTCAAACTTAAAAAAGAGTGGGAACCATCCAAAATTGGAGGGAACCAAGTTGAAATTGAATTTAAACCAATTTTGGTAAGAGTCCCAACTTTAGTCACTAACTTGACATTTAGGCCATGCAACATTAAAAGTCTCGCAAAAAGACATAAAGTACTCTTATTGACTTTCTGATTATCAAATAACTATGTGATCATTGGGTTGGACTTACACACGCAGGGATCTGATTAGCCTCGCGTCGTACCTTGATGAGATGGTACTACACCTTCTCCATGAATTCTAGGTGCTCCATATTGAAATCGTACTTGTGCGGAAAAAAACACTTATTAGCTCCTGCAAGCCAATTGGAAGTTGTCCAGGCCAGAAACCTTGACTTCTAAGAACCTCCCAGCATGGTTGCACGATAATATAACCTTGGGATCGGCAACTG
Organism: Diphasiastrum complanatum; assembly: GCA_029204225.1. Lineage (NCBI taxonomy): Eukaryota > Viridiplantae > Streptophyta > Lycopodiopsida > Lycopodiales > Lycopodiaceae > Diphasiastrum > Diphasiastrum complanatum. The sequence goes on along the minus strand of CM055097.1, from coordinate 35,532,833 downwards.
GTCTTTGACTTTATTGGACGCCATCGGGAGATTTGGATTAAATGCCAATGGAGGTAGGCAATCATCCCATCTCGTAGCAATGGATGCCAACTTGGACAAATTATTTGCAAAAATGGCCAATTGTCTCACAGTTGAATCTGTCGAGTTGCGGTACTCAGCACCATAAAATTGTAGGGCTCTCATAAAGTCGACTAAAATTTGTCAATTGAAGGTTTGATGAATGATGGGCCAATTTGGGTTGTGGATGCTGATTTGATCCAATGACACACCTTAATATTTTCATTATTGTGTCGTCGCATCAACAAATAATAGGGATCCACCCGCAATTGGCGAGGGCTAGCAATGTAGCTTGTAATAAAATCAGGCACTTTTTCAAAAACTGTCTTACGCCATGTCGACTGCTCTCCCAATGTAGGTAACTTGTCCAATTCTTTCCCGACCTTTATCTCAGAGGTTTTGAGCTTAATCACCCAGCCACCCCTCGAGGACATAGGCAGATGTTGGTGCAAAAAATTCTGAATTTGATCCTCGATAGTGACCAGTTTTTGAAATAAGATTATGGCCTCTGATGAAGATGGACTGGCTTTAGCAGTTTGGTTGTCCGTTGTTTCTTGAAGTGCAGGAGATCCACCTTGGTCCTTGCCCGCATCTAACCCTGTATCCCTTGTTGTCTCTTCCTGGTGCTGAGGAGAGAATTGTGGCATGACTGGAATTGGGATTTGAGGCCCGGTGTCCAACACTTGATGTATCTGATCTCGTTTGGTGTAACTGGGTGATCAGGCACATGGGTCTATAAGTAGAAATTGCGTTCAAGGGTGTTTGCATCCAATTCACCTTGAAGGCGTTCGCGTTTCAATTTTGCTAAGTCCAATTGACCTGCCAGCAACAAGACTTGTTATTTTGAATCTTGGACTGCCTTCTCAAACTTTGTCTCGTGTCGTTAGAAGTGCATTCTAAAGACTAGCAAACCAAAATTTGCAGGTTTGTTTATTACTATGAAAATAGGTTAAAAAATCTCAGTGAAGGTTTTTGATGCTCTGAACCTATCTGGCGAATGTTTTTCAGGTTTGGCAAAGGTTCATCCTTCGCCTAGGTAGTCATAAATGCAAATTTTCAGGATTTAAACCTATAGCCAACCTAATTTTGTCATATTCCATCTGGCATCTCCGCGAAGGTGCTTGACGAAGGTTCTCAAAATGGCATTATGCTGATCATTCACCTAACTCCAAAACAGATATTTTATTTGGAAAAGAACCTTCGCCCTTTCACCCCACTCAGTATAGGTAAATCTGAAGTGGATGTATAATTTGAAAGTTCAGCAAAGGTTTCCAATACTGTATGGGCAACATATGACCGAAACAATACTTTTCTAAGTCATTTTTCATCAAAAATTATGTTTTAAAAATACTTTCCTTTCGCTTTTTCACTCTGATGACTTTCCTGACTCTTACTCATCAGTATTTCCATACATTTTATCGCAAGCGCCATTTGAAAAATCTGGCCTGGATTATGTTGGCCAGATTTTTCAAATGGCCATGTGATGTTTGCCAGTGAGCATGACAACTTACTAGAAAGAACTATGGACCCTTACATCCAGGCCAGCTTGCAAATCGTATCAGATGATCCTTCTTATATTCACCTGGCTGCATCAAAACTGATCCAATTGCATATTTCGAGGCATCAGTGTGAACATGAAATTGAATCGTCCAATTTGGAGAATGTACTATCGATGCTGAAGCTAATGTTTTTTTTAATTTTTCAAAGGCTTCTGACGCCTCTACTGTCCAAATAGGAACAATAGTCAATTTGTATATAGGTCTTCCTAAATCCACAAAGAAGAAAATAAAAATTTGATAATAGTTCGCATGACCCATAAACACATAAATTGCACAAATTGTTGTTGGCGGTGGCAATTCCACAATAACCTTGATTTTGGAATAATCTATGGCAATGCCATGTCTTGATATCACATGTCCAAGAACAACTCCATGGGAAACCCAGATCTGGCACTTTTCCGGATTCAAGGAAATTTGATACTTGCGACAACGTTCAAATACTTTTTCCAATCGATCCAGATGATCTGTATCCATGCTATGTACTCCGAGGTCATCCAAGTATATTTCAAGAAATTTTTATAGATAATCTCTAAAAGCAAACTGCATCACTCTTTGGAACGAGCTTGGTGCATTACAGAGTCCAAACGACATTACTTTGTAAGCATAGTTCCCCCATTCTATTGCAAAGGCTACTTTGTGGTGATCTGCAGGTGCTATCTTGACTTGGTTGTATCCACTAAATCAATTCGGATTGCTTACACTTATAAACCAAATATTTCTAGGTTATCATAGAGTAGATGAGAGTGCTTCATCATATGTCATGAGAGTTAAGGATCTTCATCAAGAGTTAGTTGATATTAGTGATTTATTGGCCAAATCTCAAGCCATATGTCGAGTCAGATGTTATTAAATGCAAATCCTGTCAACTACCAAACGCTGAACACCATAAGGCTGGTGGCTTGTTGCATCCGTTAGATATCCCTGAATAGAATTGAGAAATCATATCTATGGATTTTGTAGTTGGACTTCCAAAGACCCAATGGCAAAATGATTCTATTTGGGTGGTAGTGGATCGGTTAACTAAGTTAGCTGCATTCATACCAGTCAAGTCAACTATAAAGGCTTCTGAATTATCCTAGATCTTTGTTGAAGGATTATTTCAGTTGTATGGTCTGCCCAATGACATTGTTGGTGATAGAGATCCTAAGTTCATAGGTCACTTTTGGTCAGCAGTATTCCATAAACTTGAAACTTCTTTGAGTTTAAATTCTTGTGATCATCTTGAATCATATGGCCAAACAGACTTTGTAGATCTAGATGTAGATCTAGTATAAGGTAGTCTATGTGACTTAGGCAAAGCATAAGACTCATGACAAACATGATTGATGTCACTTAAGGAACTTGGAAGACCTATCACCACCTTCTTTCTAGCCATTACCTCCAATGACTTGAAGTTGAGGTTCCCATCCTTTTATGCCAATATTTTCTCACTTGTAACACATCCAACTTGGTTAGCAATAACACAAGCATCTAGTTTGAACAAATTCCCTTGTCTTTATCATTTCATCTTGAACATCCAAACCATCCTCATCAAGAGTAAGATTACCTTGTTTGTCTCCTTGATCTCTCTTCTTCTTGTAGCACTCACTTGCGAAGTGTCCTTTGATGCCACAATAGAAGCACTTGAGCTTTGATCTATCCTTCTTTTTGTGACTTGAAGAAGCATCCACTTGATCTTGCCCTTTAGACTACTTACATTTGATTTTGCCCTTGAATTTGCCCTTTGTGAACATATCATCCTCTTGAAACGTCGATATAGATCCACCTCTTGCTTGAAGCCTATATTCTTCATTGATCAAGATCTCTTGAAGATCCATTAAACTTGGCAAAGTATTTTGAATAGCAATACTTTGAACAATTTTAGCATGAGCATCCAACAACCCATTAAGAATCACTTGAATAAGCTCTCCTTCCTTAATGCTCTCATCAATGCAAGCCAACTCATCATTCAATGCTTTCATCTTTAAAACAAAAGCACTTGGACTTTCTTCATTCTTTTGCAAACAAAAAATGTTTTGCCTTCTTAGAGTCAACACTGTAGAAGCAGACTTGGATTCATAAAGCTTCTTCAATGAATCCCAAACATCCTTATATGAAGTACACTTACCAACTTCCTTGAGAAGCTCATTGGTAACATTCATCTTGATAATGTGTAGAGCCTTCTTGGTCCTCTTATCATACCTCATTTGATCTTGTTGTGTTGTTGGTCTCTCATCCAAACCTACAACAATATTCAAACAATCATTCATCTCAAGAAGTGATTCCATCCTCACTTTCCACAATGAATAGCTACTTGAGGTAAGCCTATCATTGGCTTCCAACATGACTCCAATTGAGGTTGCCATGTAGCAATGACTTGATTTTATTTTTCAACCTGTTTCAATGCATAAGGCACTCCTTTGAACAACAACAAATATTTTCAAAAGAAATCCCAAAGATTTAAAACTATCTCAAAAATTCTCTTCTAGCACTTATACCAAGCAAATCAACACATAGAATCATGGAATCTTGATCAACCTATAATCTAACCTCAATCTAATGAATTTTGCCACTTCATAAATTGAAACACACTCAAATGAAGTCCAGAAACCTAACTAACTAGAGATCCAATCAAAATTAGGGTTTTGACAAAATCACAAAAAATTGACTATTCCAAATCTACATGCAAATGCTAAAAATTTGATATGCAATCTAATAGCCACCACTTAGGTAGATCCAATGATCAAAAAATTGGACAAATCTAGTATGTGAAATCAAAAATCAGAATTGATCAAGTTTATAGGATCTTGATCTACCAAAGATCCAATCTACAAAAGCAAAGAACTAGATTTTGGTGTAGAATCCCCTCTAGCATGCTCTAGCCTTGATATCTTCACCAAATCATTGATAGATATGATTTTCTCCTTTATAACCTGAAACACAAGCTCTGATACCATGTGAAGGATTTCAGATCATTATGATCCAATCCACTTGAAATCTTGAGTTACAAAAGAAGATACTCTACCAATGTCACCAATGTAGAAAAATCAGCATCTACACACAAAATGAGATGCAAACTCTAATATAACTTGATCAAACATGAATCAAATGATAAAGTACTATTGATGTCCATACAAAACTAGAAAGCTACTGTATTTCACACATGTGGATCCAAAAATATAAAATATAGAGGAAATTGTTTCCAAATAAAGACAACGAGGGGCAAACTAGTGGTGGCAAAGAGGATCTTCCTCTTAGAAAGCTAAATTTTTACCATGATTGATCCATGTGTAGGAAGTAATAGAAGAAATAAGAGTACTTGAGGTCAGTGCAACTGGTAGGTGACAACTAGTGGTTAGAAGAGACAAAGGGAAGATGTTTTTGTTGAATTTATCTCCTCTACTCTCCTAAATCCTGTGTTAATCTAGTTCCATTCATTGCTGCATATTTACTTGCATTGTCTCACAACTCAACAAGTAAATGAAGATGGCTGACATATCAGAGTTGACGAACTATTGGGTAGAACCAATTTGGATGACATATCGGGGAAGCCTGGCTTATTGACCTCCTCACGCTCATTCTCTGTACTGCGTAGCCAACTTGACAATGACAACAGCCGCGATCTTCTTCTTGACACACCTAGCTCTAGACTTAAGTTCATTATTGTGTTCGCCTATTGTTACCAATAGTGCATGCACTGAGGGAACTTCTCACCACTTCCCCAGTAGTTTTTGCATTTACATTATTACAATAAATGATTTGAGAGTATAAATGTCAAACAACTTCATTCTAAGACTTTACTTCATATTTTTGGTCATATTGATGAAATTTTTGAGCAAATTGTATTTGGTTGGACTCTTTTTCTGCATTTAAAACGAGAATGGTATAAACCAGTGTTGGACAAATATTGATAATTTGTTTTTTCGGTTCTCAACCCAGTTTATACCCGGCTCTAAAGACCCTAACCGGTGGGTACACTATTTCTCAAGAACTGGCTTCTATGCAAAACTGGCGGGTATGCTCTTTTGTAGGAACCGATACTGTCGAGTTCCTTTAAGCCTTGGATTGAGGTTGAGAACCGAACCCTCATTTGGAGGGGGGTAGGCAGCTCACTTTGGTTGTGTTCGTTTTTGAATTGGCAGACTTACCTGCCACCCTTCTGCCACGAGCTTCATAACTCTTGCCTGCCAATTTCCAACCGCCCACACCCATCAATGAGCCTCGTGAGCATCCATTTTGCCTATGCCCATCATTGAGCAGAAGCATCGCAGCCTTGACTCATGATCAGTCATTTGATTTTCAGATGAGCAGAAGCATCCCACCATCAACGAGCACGACCAGTGAGCACCATCAACGAGTACCATCTGGAGCAAAAGCAGTGCATCAGAAATATCAGCGCACCATCTAGAGTAGAGCAGAAGCAGTGAACACCATCAATAGAAGCAATGAGCCACTAGAAAAAATGAATTTTGGGCTAGCATCATCAGCGAGCTCCCATCAGCGAGCCACTGCCATCAACAAGTTACTGTCTGTTCTGGACCTGCCACCAGTGAGCCACTTGCCATCAGCGAGCTTTGGGTTATGGACTTTCAACCAACAAGTAGTACTTCAAGCCAAAAATAAACTTGAAAGCTTTCTTTGCTACTAGATTGTAGAAGAGATTATAGTCGTTGTACATGAAGAAGAAGACAATAGATAAGAATGTCAGTTGTTCATTCATGAGCGCCTAACTAGTAGGACCGACTCCTCAGGGACTTCTTCTTCTTCTTCTTGTTCATCATCCTCATCAACTGGCAGCATTTGAACGTTTGAACTCTGGACCTGCCATTAGCAAGCCACCTGCCATCAGCGAGTTCCTGCCATCAGCGAGTTCCTGTCTATTCTGGAGTCTCTATTGCAGTTGACAGTTCAGATTTCTATTGCAATCCTTGGTTTTATTTGAAATACCTGATTCTTCATTATCATTACCAGAGGAGTACTTTGCATTAATCATTGTCGTCTCTAAGTTATTCCTTCATTGGCTTCTCATTATAACTTGGATCAATGAGAATTCAGTTGTTAGCTTGTAAATATTGTAACACTATTGTCGTTATTCACTCCTACCTAAGAATAGTGTGCATGCAACCTTTAGGGGCTTGTTATGATTCATTCTATAAAACCAAGTTTTCATTTTTCTAGCTTATGTGCATTGTATTCAGGAATGGCATTGTCTATAAACATAGTGGCCTATAATTTGTATTGGAATTTAATATAACTTCTACTCATCCCAACAGTCCTTTTTCATTCTCTCAATTTTACTTTCTCAAATGAAGTTTACAGAAAATGAACTATTTTCCAACAGTCTGCATTTTTACTCATGAATTTTTGCAGGCAAAAAAAATTCGACACTGTCATGCTAAATTGGTTTTTAGGCCATTTCAGACACTTCCAGAAAAGCGACACTGCTTCACGAAAAATGCGAAAAAGATGACACTGCATAAATCTGCAAAAATACACAGGATTCCAAGTACAGACTATCTACATCCTCATGCTCCAATAACATCTGTTCTAATTAGTTAGTTAATCAGTTGTTAAGCGGTCTTGTAAATGTAAAACTAGAATAATACAAGATCTTCCAGTTGCTATATATGTAAATGATCGATTGAATCGAGGAGCATCATATGATCAAGCAGAGATCGATCTTGAAAGGCTGAGAGAGCTGCTAAACTCTACTTCAATACATTGCATAAATGAATTACTTGAATTAAAATGTAGAAGTATGATCAGCTATTTATACTAAGCAGAACTATTTGCATGCTCCAGAGAGTACCAGCAAGATCATGCAAGTACCCAGAAGTACATATATCTGATCTGATGGTATGACATCAGCAGATACATTTTAGGTCATGGCTAATCTGCCACTCTTGTAATTTCTTGATTAGTTGTGAAGCACCTTTGAATCAACACCTTATTCAATTCATTGATGTTTTGGAGTCAAGTCAAGTGGAAGAGCAAGCTCAAGACCCGAGGACTCCAAGAAGAACCTTGAGTATCAAGATGGAGCCATCTAGGCTCAATCATATGGATCAAGCAAGGCAAGTTGTCTTTGGCAACATTATTTATGCACTTAATAGTTTTATTGATGTATCTTCAAGTGCACAAAATGCCTTGGAATCCATGGCTTGGCATGATGTATAGTTTTTGAAGTGTGCTACATAGACACATTTGTGAAACATCTTGTAAAGGATTCTTTAAGAGGTGGTGAAAGATCCTTCATGGACATCATTCTCTATTGGAGTCTCAAAAGTTCCTTGTTTCTAGCTAGATTTTTTAGACACTTCTAAAAGCTTTCATTCATCTATGAAGAGAGTTGTAAATAGATCAAGCTAAATCTGAGGAGTGTGAAGAATTGCCAAAAATTGGCAAATCTAGCTTGATAAAAAACCATGTAGTATAATGTAAATTTTGTACATAAGTGGATTCCACACATGTGAGGCCAAGATGCCACATGGAAATCCACTCCTAATGTAGGTTAGTTCAAGTCCATAGGGTTGGTCATGTCATTTTGGTAGTGATTCATAGTTTATAGGAACCTAAATTCTAGATTTAAGGTGAAAAATTGACCAACTAGCTATCTGACAAGCATGACTCTAGGAGATAGACTAGGATTACATTTTAGGGCAATAAGAGTGAGTTAACTTCCTTATTACATGCTGGAAATCCACCTAACTTCAAGAAGGAAGTTGAATTTGCTATGTATTCCAAGCTCCCATATTGAGAAGATAGAAATTTTTTGGAGCTCATTGGCAATCTCAAGCTAGTTCACTATGTACATTGAGTTTTTGTGATCCAAATGAAACCAAATCAATTTCTACTTGTTCATCAGCTTGAAGGCTGTACTACAGCCTGTAGTACACATGTGTGGGCTCAGATTTCAATGTTCATCAATGGCTTTGATTGTTAATGCTCGTTGTTTGTCAAATTGCCAATCTAGATCAACTTTTCGATGACTAGTTTTTTGACAGATTGTTAAGCAAGCATCCAATTACTCTTGTGGATCTTTTGTAAATCCATTTATGGTCCTAAAGTACAGTAATTTCACATGGATAGCAAGACTGCAAGTGGGTGTACTATCCCAGTTTTCATTTTCATGTTGCTAAGATCCATTTCTCTTGAATTTTTTTTTGAGTTTTATGGAGAATTGTCCATGGTAGCTACTTTGTGATGCTTTTTTGGAGGTTTTTCTTTTGTAACTCAATTCTTGTGTAGATCTAGAATTTCCATCAAGTGTACTTTTATTTTAGGGATCATTAATGATGAAATTAATGTGCATGTCGATTTTTTTCATAATTTATGGTTCTAGGCTATGTTTTTGGTCAAAAATTGCTTTTTTTTCATGGTATTTTACTAAAAAATTAATGGTAAATAATGTATCACGATTGGGTACAATGAAATTTATATACAAAACATGTTATCCCACACATCTGGAGTCAAACTTGAAATCCACATATTGAATTTTTATTGGTATAAGTAAATGCATAGACAAGTGGCATCATATTATTCCTTGTCCTCTGACACGTTAGTGACCATCATCATTAGGATTCCGACACGTGTCAGGAACTGAGTGAACTATCAACTAATAGGCACATGCCATGTGTCCGAATATTGAATATGTGCATACGCTTTTAATTCATGCCTCTCATTGTGCCAAAATGCGCACTCAACCGATATGAATATGTATTTATGTAAATCATTGTTCCAAAATATAGTTCAAAAGAATTATTGTTAAAAAAAGAAACTATAAATATGAGACACCTTCCTCATTTTCACAGCTCTAGTTTTGCCTTTCTACATTAGTCGTTTTATGTGATTTAGTTGTTTTTCTTACCAGTTCTAGACCACCATTTTACTAGGTTTACAATTCCACACCGTCATGGAGAATGCGAGGATTGAGGTTTCAAGACTTCTATGTGCTATAGATTTTGAACATCAGATAGGTAGGATCTTTACCATCTTCTGTGCCACAATAGATACACTGGCTATGGCCAGAGCTAATGCAAAAAGTGTGTCATTTGCCATGGATTATATGAATACAACACTTTTTTCCGTATAGTATAAGAGTTTCTAATTTAGATATTGCATGGATTCCATACAACTCAAAGCATCTTCTAATCTAGAAATAGCCTCCTTGGAAGATGAATTTGGCTTTGTGTTTCAAGCATATAATATGTGACAATACACAAGCTTTTCAATTATTTCAGCCTCAACATGGAGAGTGCAAATATGTATGTTTTGTATAGGAATTGGCAGAACAGGTTTTCAATTTGGATCCTCTTTGTCTCTTGTTATTCTTGTATTCTTGGTCATGTCATTTGATGATTTCATACAATATAAACATGGATTTTTGGAGGTTGGTCCATGGGAAATGTTGAACATACATTTTAAAGATGTCAAATCACCAGCCAAATCCACTCTACCTTGAAGTCTCCTATTCCAGGTACATTGAAAAGTTCCTCATCCATATGCTTTTTGATGATTCTAGGATATGTTGTTTTGCTAAACACCCATGATAGAATGTCATGATCTTCCTTTAAAACCTAAAAAATAGATAGACAAAGAATCAGTCAATTGATAATAATATCAAAACCCAAGTAGCATACAATATCAAAACTCATTAGATTTTAAAATATCATACCTCAAAGGCTACCAACCACCAAATGTCATTCTTGGACTGCACACCGAAGTTAAAATCTCCTTGATCGTTAGTCTTTTGAAGTGCTCCATTCATGAGTGTTATACTCACTCTCTCCATTTTTTGTCCTTTCATAAGTTCTGATTCATCCAGCTTCAGTACCAAGACTATCTTACTGTCTACCTTTTTCGTGGAAATATCATAGAAATACATAATAAATCTTAATAACATATTCATATCGACAAACAAGTTATTTGACTGATTGTAAGACATGGATTTTTTGTCCTTTGATTGATATACTTCCTTGATATGAAATGGAACACCTAGAATTTTTTGAATTCCTCCATTCATTGAATTGCGCTCTGATTTAATTTGAAATGGTCATGGAAAAGGAAATTTCTTAATGCTAAATAGGAAAGCTAATCTTGAAAATGTATTGTACATTCCTTCAATCACTAAGAACTTGCTTAGTGTTATTCAAATGATTGACAAGGGGCTTGATGTTGAGTTCATTGGAGATGCTTGTTTGATAAGTAAGTGTGGATCCTTGATTGCTAAAGGAAAAAGGCATGGTAAACTTTTCAAACTGGTTGCATGTGTGATCTCTAGGAATGAAGGATGTATGGCTAGGGAACAATTGACAAACCAAGAAGTTTGGCATAAGAGGTTGGGCCATCCCAACTTCAAATCTTTGGAGGTAATGGCAAAGAAAGAGCATGTTCTTGGTCTCCCTAAAAGTCTTGTTGCAAATAATACATTTTGTGAACATTTTGCCTTGTCCAAATCTCATAGACTTGCTTATACTAGATCTACTTCTAGATCTTAAGAAGCTTTTCAACTTGTGCATTCGGATATTCTTTTAGTACAACTAGCAATGGTGGGGCAGAAATGTATGCAACTTTTATTGATGACTTTAGTAGGTATACTTGGGTCTATCTTCTTAAAACCAAGGATGAAGTGTTTGCTGCATTTGTGAAGTTTAAGAATGAAGTGGAAAATTAATTCAATACAAAGATCAAATGTTTGAGATCAGATAATGGAGGGGAATACACTTCAAATAAGCTCAAAGATTTTTGCATAGCACATGAGATTAAGAGAGAGTACTCTAGTCCTAGGACTCCACAAGAGAATGGAGTGGAAGAAAGGAAGAATAGAACCCTTTGTGAATGTGCCAAGGCAATGAGACTACATGCTAGTCTTGCTTAGCTATTGGGGGGAAGCTATAGCATGTGCTAACTATCTTTGTAACAGGAGGACAAGTGCTTCCTTGAATGGTAAGACTCCCTTTGAGGTCCTCTATGGTAGGAGGCCGAGTGTCAAGCATTGTAGGATCTTTGGTTGTACTTGTTTTGTCAACATCACTCTTGATGATAGAACTAAAGAAGATCCTTCATCAAAGAAGGGTGTATTTGTCGGCTATAGTGGAAGTAAGCAAGGCTTACAAAGTGTACATTCCTTCTACGAATAAAGTTGTCATAAGTAGGGATGCCATCTTTTATGAAGAGAATGTTTCCAATGTTATCAATGTTGATGATGATTTTGATGTGCCTACTAATCATCATGATGTGCAAGATGTCTTGGATGAAGGTGGATATGCCACTCAAAAGAAACTTTCAAGGAGGACTCAAAGTCAAAGGACTAAGCCATCAAGGCTAACTTATGATGAAAAAGGAAAGCAAGTGGTGGAGAACTCTAACTTTGTTGTTCTTACCTCTTTTGATGAACCAACTTGTGTAGGTGAAGCAATTCAAAAGGAGGAATGGATCCAGGCCATGGATCATGAGCATCAAGCACTCATCAAGAACAACACTTGGAGGTTAGTGGAACTTCCAAAAGGCAAGAAGGCAATTGGGTGTAAGTGGATCTTCAAGATTAAGACAAAAGAAGATGGATCAATCAAAAGGTACAAGATTGGTGGCAAAAGGGTATGCTCAAGAGTATGGCATTGAGTATGATGAGACCTTTGCACCCATGCAAAGATGGTAACAATTAGAACCCTTATCTCTCTTGCAACTCTTTACGGTTGGAAAATGTGGCAAATGGATGTTACTAATGCTTTCTTGAATGGTGATCTTGAAGAGGAAATATACATGGAGAAACCCAAGGGCTATGTTTCACATGATGAGCCTAATCATGTGTGTTTCCTACAAAAGAGCTTGTATGGGCTTAAGCAAGCACCAAGAAGTTGGTATGCTAAGCTTAGTTTCTTCCTACTCTCTCAAAACTTCATCATGAGTGAGTATGATCATTCTCTCTACTTTAGATTGAATGATAATGGTGACATCACTTTGCTTTTGATCTATGTTGATGACATAATCTAAAGTGGCGATAACAATGAAGATATAGATGACATCAAGATGGCACTTAAAAGTAAGTTTGAGATACAAGATCTTGGTAAGCTTCACTATATCTTAGGAATAGAGATTGTTAGGACTTCTAATTCTACTGTCATTTGTCAAGAGAAGTATTCTAACTCTATTCTAAAAAAATTTCATATGGAAAATTGCAAAGTAGTTTCTACTCCTATAGAATCAAATGTAAAGCTATCTATGAGAGGTAATGAAAGATCCTTTAAGGACATTACTGTCTATAGAAAGCTCATAGGATCTCTTACTTGGTTTACCATCACAAGACCTGATCTAAGCTATGTGGTTGGTAAACCAAGTCAAGGCTCATTGGAGGCTAGGAAAGAGAGTACTAAGATACCTCTCGGGATCTAGAGATTTTGACATCTTGTATGAAGGATCTTCACCTAACCTTTGTGGTTTCTCAGATTCAGATTTTGCAGGTTATCAAATGGATAGGAAGTCAACAAGTGCCTTTTATATATATCTTGGAGAGGGAGCTATCTCATGGCTATCAAAGAAGCAACCTAGTATCTCTCTATCTTCCACCAAGGCCGAATACAAGGCATGGAGAACATGCACCAAGGAGATGCCTTGGATAAAGAGGATGCTATTGGATCTTCACTTGCTGGACTCTAAGAAGACAACAATCATCTATTGTGACAACCTTTCAGCCCAAAGCTTGGCAACCAATCCAGTTTTTCATGCTAGGAGCAAGCACATTGAGATTGCTCATCACTTTGTGAGGGATCAAGTCATTGCGAAAGAGGTGGAGCTTCAACATGTCTCTTCATTGGAGTGTGTGGCTGATATTTTCACCAAACCATTGGGAAAGGACCTGTATTATAAGCATAGATCTAATGTTGGAATGTATTCAAGATCTATGTTAAAACTAGCATCCAATGTTGAAGAGGGAGTGTGAAAACTGTCAACATTTTCTAGCTAGTTTCAAGATCTATGTTGAAGAGGGAGTGTGAAAACCATCAACATTTCCTAGCTAGTTTGAGGCCTAAATTGGCAATTTTTGTACATACTTTTGGTACTGGAGTTTTACACGTGTGAACCAGGCCTAAAGTTTTTTATTTACTGTATTTTTTCAGTATGAAGAAGTGTCAAACTTCAGACCCTTCAAAATGAGACTATTCTGATGTATTTTGGTCATATATGTTATGTTTAGCTATTTTTCCTATATAGGAAATATTTAGGGTCAAGTACCTTTTAGAGAGAGGAGAGAAAATCATCTTCCTCATCCATAAATAGTAGAAAATACATGGAGAAACAGGTTGGAGAAACTTATTGTATTGTTGAGAGAGATCAATAGATCATTGTCATAGTTTCTTCCTCCATTGTGAGCATTGCTTTGTGTATTGTCTTCAAGCTCTTGTGTATGATCTTAGGTGCTATCCAAAAGTGGTAGGGTGCTGTTCCACGGCCTGTTTGCTGTTATTTTTGGCTGTCATCAATATCTTTCATAAGTTTCTTTTGTCTCTTGAATGTGTCAAGGTAGCATTAGGATGCTTTGCCATTTCTAGATTTTGTAACTTGTTGTGCAAAGATCTTAGCCAGAACATTTGGGATCGTAGATCCATTCAAGATCCACTTTTTTCACATTGATAACTTTTTACCCTCTTTCAAGAAACCTTTATTGAGTTGCAAGAAGCTTCGGTTTCATTCACAGATTCTTCAAATTGAACGACAAAGATTCATTCCAGCAGATTTGCAAAAACATCAGAAAAACTATCAAAAAACACCAGAAAATCATCAAAACCCTAAAAAATTCAGAAAAAGAACCTTCGCCCGATTCGTAGCTATTTCTCATGCAAAAATCAATCACACAAAAGGGATAAGAGAAACAAGGAAATAAACGAATGATAGAAAGAGTGAGAACTGTATGGCACTTGTGAAACAAAACTTCATTCATCAACATTGATAATTCACCATGACTATTGCAAAATCCTATTGGTTTTGTAGAGTAGTGAGAAAAAGGCTCTGATATGCCCTTGTCAAAAACAAGGCAGGGTTGGTGACACTAAATCTACCATCATTCATAGCATATATTCTAAGATATGGCTTGAAACGCATGGAAGGAAAAGATACTATTTCCATTATTATCCTTTGGATCATGAGATTCATAAAATAAATGGCCTTTAGATTTCCGATTCTCAAATTTGGTTTGTTATATCCAGTGGGTGGAAATCTTGTTAGAAAATGGAAAAACATATAGATTTGAGATTGTAGGAGTGGAGATAAAATGTCAATTCTCTGGGGAGAGTGCTCTTGTCTGGGAATAGTAGCAGATGATGGAATATTGGTTTCCTCTATGTCTTGCAATAACTCATTTCATATAACGTCTATGTTTGATTATCGATTTGGTAAATGTCGTGGTAATGCAGAAGTTCTCAAGGAACTTCTTGATTGAGCAGCAAGTTTAACTGCTGGTTGCTATGGTGCTCGTGTGGTGTTGTCATGATGATCCTATCATGATTCATAACTGATGTGTCAGGCAGGTAGGATCTTGTTGGGTTGTTTTGGGCAGACTTTGAAGCTGTGTTTTTGGACACAATCAGGACACTCAGCATGGTACTTGGCCTTGACTGGACAATCAACCATGAAGTGGCCGGTTTCACCATAGATGAAACATCTGTTGTTTTGGGCCCTTGTATAATGGCATAACCATCTTGTATGGCTAGTGGTTTTGGACTTTTTGGTGGGTATTCGTGATAATATGAGGAATGTCCAGATTGAAACGGATGTTCTTCATATTGTTTGATGGCATGTGCTTGGATAGGCCGATATGAAGGACAAGCATTAGCAGGATGCGTAGCCCGGCAATGTGGGCACCTAATGGGTTTTTGTCTATTAGGTATCTGGGCAGTGTGTTGTTGACGAGGCATACTACGTTGGATAGACTTCAAGATATTTTGAAACTCATTGGTGAGTTAGACAATATAAGGGATTTGTGTGTATGGCTACAATATATTGAAACATAAACATCATTTTTGCACTATAATTGTGTATGCGGTGTGCACCTTATAAAAATACAAAAATGTTTCAATAACTTCAAAGAACTCACTAGATAATGATCAAGGCATAAATTAGATTGAAATTCAATTCTTCTATTATTAAAATTTCATGCACTTCAATTAATGCCAATGTTTGCAAAGGAAAACACCCACATAATATTGGTACAAGTATTTTTGCTACAATGAATATGCATAATTTAATTACACTAAACATTGTTTGACCAACAATTGTGTCACGTATGCAAACCAAAACAATAGTATAAAATTTCTATGTAAACAAAAAAAATCACTATCTATGATTTCTTAGTTATAAGAATGCCCATTGGAGTATAAAAGAACAAGAAAGGTGATTATTAAAATCTCCATATGTGTGTATGTGTGTGTGTATGTGTGTGTGTGTGCGCGCGCTTGAGAGAGAGAGAGAGAGAGAGAGAGAGAGAGAGAGAGAGGGAGAGAGGGAGAGAGGGAGGGAGAGGGAGAGGGAGATTGAGATTGATTGATTTTAATGCAATCATGAAATTGTGGGTTGATATTATTTGCATGTAGTTCTTCTTATACCTTATGTAACAAGAACAAGGTGTAATAAGAATTACATGTAATGAGTTTAAGAAGATTCTGAAGATAATCTTGACAAATTAAGCTCATAACTAGCCAATTTGGTTGAAGTCTCAATATATTGAACTAGTCTCATAATCATTAAACATCGCTTTTGGGCCAAAAAAAACCGGTTCTAAAGAACGATCACATTCACAGTTTAATAAATCAATGTCCAGTTTCATACCTCTATCAATTGTTGACATCTAAATAACTTAAGCTGCACGTCTCCTCATAACTGAGCAGAACTTCATCACATCTCCAAACTTATTACAAACATTTACCTGCTTGGCCTTTTTCAAGGACATGAGTTTTTTCTTTTCAGATTCCGATCATGCAAGTTAAAAATTTGAAGACTATCTAGGATCAAATTTGACGAACATGCAAATACTGCAGTGTTGATACTAAATGTTTGACCAAAGTTTAGCAAATATAGTACACATCTAGATAGTGCTACACATTCCACTAATGAATACAGAAGACCTCAGTACCATAGACACAATGTGAAGCGAAGAACATTGAAGACTCGAGAGCTCGACTCAATTCTTTATTCATCTCTGAACTTGGTGATACAATGAGCATTTCGCTAACTACTAATAGGAGTAACACAAATTTCCCCTCTAAAATTTCCCATGCTAGCTAGGACTCCGAGTTGCTCTAACTTTCAATGATGCAATAAATTTTTAAAATCCTCCTTTTCCCAAGGAGTCTTTCAATCTGCCCATGTTATGCCTGGTAACAAATAATAATGCAGAAGCTATTGTAATTCCAGATTTGGTTGAAGTGGCAACCACAATCGAAGTTGAGATACAAAAGTGAGAATTCGATACTCAGTACCTGATCAGGCTGTTTTGTCTTCATCGCTCTCTTTGGGCGCTCATCTCTTGCTGCTTGTTTTAATTTGTTGTTGAAGTGCATCATTTTTTTTTTTTAATCTGTCATTTTCTCTTAGAAAATTGATGTACTCTGGGTGAGTCTCGTCCCCTGTTCATTTGTACAGCTTCAGAAGGACTTCTTCTCTCTTCCGGAGTTTCGATACTTCTGCCAGCAGATCGGTGATGTTCAGCTTGGCTTGTGCATACTCCACATGTGCATCAGGTCCTGAGCATGGAAGTGCTGGTGATTTAGTCGGTAGTTCTCGAATATCGATCAGCTCTTCTTCGATTCTATCCTTCTCTTCATAGAGAGGATTGAGCATTTCTCTTCGGAAGGCCTCCTGCAATGCATCCTGGACTGTTTGCCATTTGGCGACATTAACCCTGATGGTTCCATTGGTGTCGCAGCAAGAATGGACGGTCTCAAAAGCAATGCGCTTCATTTTTTCTTCATTCAACTGTGCTCTGCTATGTTCAGCTTCCGATTGAAAGTGGGCCACCTTCAAGGTCAGTTTCTTTACAATTTGCTCCAAAGCTTTGATATTCGAATCTGCTTCCTTATTTACAGCGTCAGCTTTCTCGAGCTCCACTTTCAATGTCAAAAAATTGAGTTTGGCATTTGACCCGAGCTGCTTGTGAATATCGAGCAATGCATCATATTCTGACTGCAATTCAATATATCTTTTTAATAAGTCTGCATGCTCATCCTCCAATTCGCGCATCTCATCTTCCATAAAGAGATCACGTTCCCGGATATAGCCCATGATGTGTTTTGCAGACTTGGTCAATAAAGTATATTTGTCGGGGTGGAGAACACAACCTTTATTCTGATTAACGTCATCTGAATCATGTTGTGCTTGCACGGATGGCTGTGGATCAGCTGTGTCGGGCTGGTCCATGATGGTGGTGTGTGGTTGTGCCTCTTCGACATCAGGCTGATTGAGATCCTCTTGCTGCACATTCGCGCCATCTGTGAAGTCTATGGCAGTATCGGCCGTGTCCTGTTGGAATTTTTCTCCATCATGTGTGGGACTGTCCACTACATCTGCAGGAACTGTGTCGGCCTTGTCCGCAGTATCGTCTTCGACGTCGATAATCATGTCGGGGGCCAGTGGAATTATGGTCACTGTCCTTCTGCCCTGAAGAGTCGTCTGCTCCTTGTCTGTCAGCAGATTAAAGTGTTTGCACAAATGAGCTATGTGCACTCCGAATGCGGCAAAGTTGCCGTGCTTGACAGATCGATGGAATGCCTTAAAGGCAATGGAAGCAAAGTTGACTTCCATTCCATTCAAAGCGTGGACAAGATAGCCTATGTTTGTCAGGGAGATTGTGGCATCCGCATCAGTGCCAAAGATGACATGATTTGCATACTTGCAAAAGTTGCGGAATGCAGTATCAGTGATCTTGGAGATCTTGTACCCTTTTGTTGGCATCAAAAAATTGCCTTTGAATCTTTTGTCTTCGTCCATTTCCTCTCGTGTGATTGACGGAATATTGCCGGTGGTAGGGAGTGAGAGAGCTGCAGCATAAACCCCTTCAGTGATCTGAAGAGTTGTGTTGCGAACTTTCACTTGGACGTCAGCATCATCCACCTGCATAATTCCATTGACAAATTCATTGCTGATGTCGAGAAGAATGATAGATGGGTCGACTGCCAACAACCCACCCAATTTGCAGGTTTCTGCCAGTGCTCGGATGGACTCCACGTTCATCTGGGTGCGCACTTTCCATTTGACTTGTGCAGTTGCGACATCAGTTGTGGAAGCCATGCTTGATTCAAGCACAAACCCGTTTCAAAGATTAGCAAATAACAAGTAATAAAACAGATCAGACAGTCAGTAATCACGCAAGTAGATGAAGAATACAGGCAAGCATGCAGAATGAGCAAGCAAAGAAGAGTAAGCAAGAGAAAACGTAAGCAGCTGATAGTAAACGAGTGCAAAGAAAAATGAGAGGTAAATAGGGTTTAAGAGAAAAACGAGAGGTAAATAGGGTTTAAGGTTAAAGAGAAAAATGGTGAAGACGAAGAATAATTAAGGCAGTGGGCGGGTAACGGGGGTTTATGAGAACACGTGTCAAACGTAAGACCCACATCAGTCACACTCCACACAATCTTAGTTAAATGGAAAATATAGATAAATCAAAGTTATTTAATACTTCAAGCAAAAGCCAAGGTCAAACAAACATTAGACATAGCCAAAAACCAGAAAAAAATTGAAAAATAAACAAAGGAAAACAAAATATTTACTCATAATATTTCTTTAGTCGAGAGCCATTCACTGTAGTTAGTTATAGCAAATTCTCTTGTAAATCAGCTGATTGAATAGACCCATTGTCAAAGATTTTGATAACCTTGTACGGACCCATCCATTGCGTACGTAACTTTCTTGGAAATTTGATATGACGGTTGTCGTACACCAGAGCAAAATCTACTTAAGGACAACTGGCTTTATAGAATCATTGAAGCTTTGCTTCCGCCTTGTTTTAACTTCCTTTGTGTCGACCATGGCTTGATTTATTTGTTCTTCGAGCTTTTCGATAATTTAGAGTCTGTCCTTCATGCTATAGTCTTTGTTAGATCGAGTCTGAACTTGTACACAATAAGTTGGAACTTCAAATTGGATTGGGAATATGGGATGCATACTATGTACCAAACTGAAAGGGGTTTGTTTTGTTGTTACTTTCTCGGTGTTACGATAAGCCCATAAGACAGATGGTAGTTTCTGATCCCATCTTGCACAAAATTCCATTTGCTCTCTTTGTCGAACCATTTGCCTTAGGATTATATGGAGTGGTCTTGCGGTGTTTAATCATAAAATGTTTCATCAGAAGGCGTATTGTGTCGTTTAAAACGTGCGTCCCTCTGTCGCTTACAAATTTTAAAGGGCAACCATATCTGGTTATAATATGCGAAACAGAAACTCGGCAATAGTCTTAGCATCGTTCTTCTTCATTGCTTTGACTTCCACCATCTTAGTCGCATAATCAGTCACCACCAATATATAGCTTCGTTTAGTGTGTCGGGTGACTAGCTTGATAAGTCTGACAAAATCAATTCTCGACTTCTCAAATGGTGTGAGTGGTAGAATCGGAGTGAGAGTCCAATGCATTAAAGACGTTGGTTTACCGACACGTTGGTAAGGATAACAAGTATTAAGAATGTTGTAACGTTCTTGTACATAGTAGTCCATCAATATTTTGCATTTAAAATCTTCTTTACAATGTTCACTGTCGCATAGTATTGCCCACCAACATCCTCTGAATGTAGAGCTTGGATAAATTTACGGATGGATGAGACGTTCCGTTGTATGAGACGTTCCTTACCGTGGGATCTCATTTAACATGTTACGAGGGATCAATGATCCCAACCTTAAATTTTAAACCAAACGGAGCTTGAGTTGTGGATCAAACCTCAAGTTGGCCTAATAAGAACACTGAGAAAAACCTTAAATTCTAAACCACCACTTGTCCAATTTGAATTTCCCTTTGAATGAATCACCCAATATGAATTGTCAGTTTCAACCTAGTCAACGTAACTCATTTTATATAGATTCCAACCCAAGTTGCTGGTCCTATAGTAACTTGTTTCCCTACAAGTATGTCTCCATGTGAGTTCAGAAATTTGAAATATTGTCATATGTGCATTGAGGTCTTTCTAATTCCACATGATCCATAAAGTCGTTCCATGGCCTTTCACAGGGCTTCCTCATTGTTCTAAGAACTACAATCGTACTTGAGTTCTAGCATAATCATCCATAATGCTCCAATGCACTTCATAAGGATTTCAAGTAGGTTTTTTGTTTGAACTTAAGTTAAAGCATATGCTTAGTACTGCCCCTGTGGACTCTTTGTACCCGAGCTGGCGAGGGCTCGCTACATACCTCCTAATTGAGTCTGAGTCTTTTCAAAAATAGCTCTACGCCATGGTTGTTACTCACCCAATGCGGGTAGCTTATCTAGTTCCTTGCCTACTTCTATTTATGAAGTCTTGAATTTTATAACCCAACCACCCCTCAAGGATTCATACGGATGCTGATGTAAGAAGGTCTGTCTTTGTTCCTAGATGGTGTCTGATGTAGTATATGGCCTTGCGTCCGTGGCTTGAGAAGTTGGGGGTGCTTCTTCTTTTGCCCCTTGATCCATGCCTGTATCCATTTTACCTTGGGCTTGCTGTGGAGGCAAGAAAGGTGACATGAGTGGTACTTGAATCTGGGGGTTGTCTCCAAAATCTCAATGACAACTTTTTCATGGGCTTTGATGATAGGCTTTGTCGTTGCCAACTCAGAAGATGCCTTGCCCTTGAATCGATCAAATCTGTCATGGAAGCCACCCAATGATTGTTGATGAGTTTCGACCTTTTGGAGCAAATGACTTATCTCCTCTTTGGAGACATGAGTACGGTCTGGTGCTTCTGCATAGAGCATATTCTCATGCTCTGTGGATTCTGGCCACTTGGCCAGTGTGTCGCATTTTTCACTGATCTGCGAAAAAGACGAAGGTGCCTAAAAAATTGTTCAGGTCAAAAAAAATAAAAGAAAAGATTGAAGGTCCGAAAATATGAAGTCGGTCTTTGGTTTTTCAAGATGCTCATTACTTGAATGATTTGTTTAAGGTTGAGGATAAAAAATCTAACAATATTCTCCCCCGTTGTCAGACCTCAATGCGTTAATTTTTTTACTAGTTTGATTTTTTGCATGCTCTTTGAATTGTCGAAACTTGTTGAAAGCCTCCGATTTCTGCCTAATTAAAAAAAATTGTTCTTCTTGAATATTTGTTAATAAAGGTAATAAAATACATGCTGAATTTTATAATGAAAACACAAAAACCACAAGATAAAATACAATTATGAAATCATGGCACAAACGGTTGTCCCATGTTTCCCAAAGGAGATCCTCAGGCAATACCTCTTTTGACAACCCTCAAGGATTAAATTACGATCACCCTTCTTTGATGAAGGATCTTCTTTAGTTCTATCATCAAGTGTGATATTGACAAAACATGTACATCCAAAGATCCTACAATGCTTGACACTCGGCCTTCTACCATAAAGAACCTCATGAGGAGTTTTACCATCCAAGGAAGCACTTGTCCATCTATTACATAGATAGTTAGCACATGCTAAAGCTTCCCCCCAAAAAGACTTAGCAAGATTAGCATGTAGTCTCATTGCCTTGGCACATTCACAAAGGGTTCTATTCTTCCTCTCGGCCATTCCATTCTGTTGTGGAGTCCTAGGACTAGACATCTCCCTCTTAATCCCATGTGGCATATATATTTCTGGTAGAAATATATGGAAAATAAAAATGTCAATCAAATTATAGAGAATTCAATTTGCCTATTATTGCAAATTGGGAGAATATTATTGAAATTTTAATTTTAGATGAAAACATTGAGAGTTATGTGAATATGATGGATGGATTTTCGCCTAGGACATGGATGGATGTTAATATTGATAATCCAAGTAGTATAATAGAAGATGAAGATGAAGAACACTATTGCGTTCCATTGAAGGATAAATATATGGTGCCCTTCAAGACTCAGATTGATGTGCATAAAGACCAGTTTGTGCTAGTGTGTCTGAATGACAAGCTATATAGGTTAGGTGTTGTACTTTCATATGTAAATCAACAGAAAATATCACCAAATTTCATGAAAGTGCTTGTTTGATATTGGGCTCTAATTTGTAGAGGCAATGCTTCTAATTTGAAAAGATATAAGGATTGTTGGATGGAGCAATGGAGAAGCAAATCTTGCAATTTACAACATTGGTAGGCAAGATGACATCCAAGAGATCAATTGAAGACCATTACAATGTCACCAAAGTTGCTGAGAAGGCACAATCTAACTTGACAAAAGTGTCAACCATATATACTGAAGGTCATGAAGAGGATTAAGGCAATTATGTCTCAAATTTTAATTAACTTCAAATGTCAAATTTGTTAGTTTGTTAAGGATACTAAAGATTCAATTTGAGTAGTAGAGACATTGAATCTAGTCACAATAATAGTAGGGTTTTTCATTATGGAGGGAAACTAAAGTTTGAACTTAGGTTTCGACCTATTATAAAAGGATGTAACTCATGGAAAGAGGAGTCTCTCTCTCTCTCTCTCTCTCTCTCTCTCTCTCTCTCTCTCTCTCTCTCTCTCTCTCTCTCTCACACATTCATGCTTATGCATGGTTCTCTTGGGTTCTACTATCCATTGGTGCACTATACTTGTGATATCTTGCAATTTTGTGTGTAAAATATTCATTAAATGCTATTTTCAGATCCACACGTGTGAAATATAGTAGTTACTTTTTTTGTATGGAAAAAAACTTTATTTTATGTTTTGATTCATGTTTGATCAAGATCTATTAGAGTTTGCATCTCATTCATAGTGTAGATGGTGGTTTTTTTACATTGGCAAGATTGGCGAGTTGTTGTCCTTTTAACCTAAATTTTTTTTGTAGATTTGGATCTTGATTGATATGAAATCTTTCACATGGTATCAAAGCTTGTGTTTCAGTTTATGAAGGAATCAATCACATCTATCAATGATTTGGAAAAGAGATTAATGCTAGAGCATGCTAGATTGGATTCTACACCATCGAGTTTCTTGCATATGTAGATTGGATCTTTTGTAGATCAAAACTTAAAATAAGTTTATATTCTTGATCAATTTCAATTTCACAATGTACTTACTAGATTTGGCCAAATTTTAGAGCATTGGAAAAGCCTAAGTGGTGGCTACAAGATTGCATATCAAGTTTTAGACAATTGCATGTAGAAATTGAAATAATCAATTTTTTGTGATTTTGTCAATTGGATATCTAGATTTTGAGGTTACTGAACTTCATTTGAGTATGTTTCAATCTTAGAAAGTGGCAAGAGTCATTAGATTGAGTATAGATCATAAGTTGATCAAGATTTCACTATTCTATGTGTTGATTTGCTTGGTATAAGTGCTGGAAGAGAATTGAGAGATTCCATATCTTTGTGATTTCTTTTTGAAAACATTAGTTGTATTTCAAAAGAGTGCATTGAAATAGGTTGAAAGAGAGGATGAGGTCATTGCTACATGGCTATATCAAGTGGATTCATGTTTGGAAGGCAATGATAGGCTTACCTCAAGTAGCTACTCATTATGAAAAGTGAGAATGGAATCACTTCTTGAGATGAATGATGTTTTTGATATTGTTGTAGGTCTGGAAGAGAGGCCAACAACACAAAAAGATCAAGTGAGTTATGACAAGAGGGACAAAAGAGCTCTACATATGATAAAGATGAATGTTACCAAAGAGCTTCTTAAGAAAGTTGGTAAGTGTACTTCATCAAGTGATGCTTGGGAAGCTTTGAAGAAGCTTTATGAGTCCAAGTATACTTCTAGAGCATTGACTCTAAGAAGAAAAATGTTTTCTTGTTTGCAAAAGAGTGAAGGGAGTCCAAATATTTTTGTTTTGAGAGTGAATGCTTTGAATGATGAATTAGCTTGCATTGATGAGAGCATTAAGGAAGGAGAGCTTGTTCAAGTTATTCTTAATGGATTGTTGGATGCTCATGCTAACATTGTTCAAAGTCTTTCTATTCAAAAGACATTGCCAAGTTTGATGGATCTTCAAGAGATCTTGATCAATGAAGAATATAAGCTTCAAGCAAAAGGTGGATCTTCATCAACATCTCAAGTTGGAGAGGAGGCAATGTTCATCAATGGCAAATTCAAAGGAAAAGACAAAAGTAAGTGATCTAAATGGCAAGATCAAGGGGAGGTTTCTTCCAATGGAAAAAAGAAAGATAGATCAAAGCTGAAGTGCTTCTATTGTGGCATCAAAGGACACCTTGCAAGTGAGTGCTACAAGAAGAAGAGAGATGAAGGAGACAAGCAATGTAATCTTACTCTTGATGAGGATGGTTTGGATGTTCAAAATGAAAATGATGATTCGTTTGTGAGTCTTCATGTATGCTTGCTAATGATGGAGATCTAGATCCATGGTGGATTGATAGTGGAGCAAGTTCACACATGAATTTTCACAAAGAGTACTTCACTTCTTTGTTGGCATATGAAGATGACAAGAAAGTGATCTACATGGCCAATGATAGTGAGTGTGCAATCAAAGAGATTGGCACAATTCTTACTTCTCTCTCTACAAATAGGAATGTCATTTTGAGGATGTTTTGTTCATTCCATCTATTACCAAGAATTTACTTAGTGTGAGTCAATTGCTAAGGATGGGGCACCTCAACTTCAAGTCATTAGAGGTAATGGCTAGAAAGAGAGTTGTGATTGGTGTTCCGAGTTTTTTAAAAAGTATCAATCATGTTTGTGAGTTGTGCTTCATCAAAGTCACATAAACTACCTTACATCTAGATCTACAAAGCCTTTTCGAGTTGTACATTCGGATATTCATGGAACTACTACAATTAGCAATAGTGGAGCTAAGATGTATGTAACTTTCATTGATGATTTTAGTACATGTTGTTAGATGTATCTACTAAAGAGCAAAGATGTAGTGTATGATGTCTTTGTCAAGCCAAAGAATGCAAGGGAGAACCAATTTTCTACAAGGATCAATTGCTTGAGGAGTGACAATGGTGGAGAGTACATATCTAACAAGTTCAAGGCCTTTTGTGATGAGCATGGGATCAAGAGAGAGTATACAACACCAAGGACCCCACAACAAAATGGAGTGGCCAAGAGAAAGAATAGGACTTTATATAAAAGTGCCAAAGGCATGAGATTAAGTGCTAACCTCTATAAGCCATTTTGGGATCAAACTTTGTTGTGTGCTAATTTCTTGTGCAATAGATGGTTGAGTGCTATTTCTTGTGCAATAGGTGGTCGAGTGCTATTTTGGATGGAAGGACACCTTTTGAGATGTTATTCAAGAGGACGCCAAGTGTCAACTTTCTTAAAACTATTGGATGCACATGTTATGTCAACATAACTCTTGATGATATGACCAAGGAGGATCCATCTTCAAGGAAAGGTATACTTGTTGGATATATTGAGGTGAGTAAAGCCTACAAGGTTTACATTCCTTCTACTAACAAGGTATATTTGTTGGATATAGTGAGGTGAGTAAAGCCTACAAGGTTTACATTACTTCTACTAACAAGGTGATTGCTGGTAGATATGTCATTTTTGATGAGGGAAACATTCCAAAAGTATCTTCAAGTATTGTTGATGATGATATAGATGGATTAAGGTACTAGTGTCCTTGGTTAAGGGCAAGTAAGTGTCTATGCCTTGGATGGAGGTATGGAACCTAGTGAGGTGTTAAGAAGTCATTACCATGGGTGTATTGGCTATTTTCTAAACCTTCGGCCTCAACCTTGAACCATATCACTTTATTGGTCTTGGACCAAAGTATACTTGCACAACTTGGGTAATGGGTCCTAGTAGGAGGGCGCCCTCCTAAAGGGTCCATTGAGTTTCAAGTTCTACAAGAATAGCATTCAAAGAGTCATAAGTTATGGAAGATGTCTGATGACTTCAGGCCATGAACCTATGAAGCCTCTTGACCTCCTCTAGGCCTCTCTCTTTCTCATTGGATGTTCATGGAACTCCATAGTGTATTGGAGGGTACCAATTGCCATCTATATAAGGGGAGTAGGGCGCCCATTGGAAGGAGGAGACATCTCTTTTGCTTGGTTTGCTTATGCTCTAGTGTGGCTACTAGTGTGTAGAGTAATCTGTTGTGTTTAGTATGTTGAGGGTTTGGATCTTGCTTATGGTATGGGACATAAGTAGAGTTTGGATCTTGAGTATGCTATAGTCTGTTGTGGTATGCCTGTGGTTTGTTTATGGTTAGCAAGAGGGTGCTAGATAGGTCTTGCTTGGACCTTGGATCTTGGGTGGTGAATACTTGAGGCCAGCTTGTTATCTACCTTTGTATATAAGAGTAGGGACACAGTTGGAGGAGAGATCCTTGGAGGCTTGCAGATCCTTAGTTGCAGGTGGAGGCATCCCAGCTTGGAGTTGGGGAAGCATCTTGGAACTTGCAGGTTGCTTGGAGGACATTTGGAGGCTCTACCTTGGACTTGGAGGACTTCCTTCCTTCTACTTGTTAAAGTGGTATCAGAGCTAGACAAATGATGATAACCTTTCTAACCTTCTTCAAGTTCTATTAAGATCACCAACTTAAATTTTTTGGGAAATATTATTGGCTTTTGTAGTTGTAGGAAGCTTGTAGTTGAAGTACCCAATAAATCTAGTTCTCTTTGGTAGAGAGTAGTGTTGATAGAATTGTTTAGGGGCTGATTTTTTTATCATGTTAGAGGCGTTTTAAAGTGGTCTTTGGGTTTTTAAAAGTTCTAAAAAAATATTTGTGGAATGGTTAGAAGAAGTCTTCCTCTACATACACAAACATTTTTTTGCAAAAAGATTGATTCTAGCTATGTGTTTTGATCAAAACTAGTATTTTTTTTGCATAAATGAAGCATTTGAAGTTCTGATTTTCATTTTGAAGTTCTGTTTTTCAGACCTGTAAATCTGAAAATCAGATCTGAAAAGTGAAAATTTCATCCAAACTTCATTAGTTACTTATTTTTAAGTTTACTCTATTCAAGGAACATACCTCGATGATAGTATTACAAGTAAAGGCTTTTTACATAACCAGATCTAAGCCAAGTTTGGTTCTAAAAGTTTCAAACTTCTCTTTACTTAAAGCTTTCGTAAATATATCAGCAACTTGTAACAACGTAGAACAATACAATACTTATATATTCAGATTGTAGCTTTTCACACACAAAGTGATATTAAATTACAATATGTCAAAAAGAAATAATCAAATAAAGAAAAAGCTATGCTTAGCATAGGAGACATAAAATATAAAAAAGAAACAATTAATAAGCACCTATACTAAGCTTGGGTGAAATAAATACCATGTCTCTAAACAAAATAAAAAATGGACTCAAAGCTTCATTTCGGCTGCTCAGAGGATAAAGCCTCTGGCACTCTTCGAAATCTTGACAATTTAGCCCTGTCACAAGGGCTTCTTGAACTTGCATTTAAAAAGTACAATTGTTAAAAATCCAACAAAATCATGAAAATCACTTTTAACAAAAGGTAACATGAAAATTGAAATTCTTTTCCCATTTTTGCCAGAGAAAGTTGACCATCGGCAACTCTAGAAAGAACACTTATTATTAGCTTTACACTCTCTCTTCAACTAGTTTTAGCATGGACTTTGATAACACTCCAAGTGAAGTCCTATACTTCACGAACAAGTCCTTTCCCAATGATTTGGTGAAGATATTAGCCACACATTCCCTTGAGCACACGTGTTGAAGCTTCACCTCCTTTGCAATGACTTGCTCCCTCACAAAATGATATTGCACCCCAATATGCTTTCTCCTAGCATGAAATATAGGATTGGTTGCCAACCTTTGGGCTGATTGATTGTCACAGAAGATGATCGGGCTCTCTAGAAAATGCAGCAATTGAAGATCCTTGATCATCCTCTTGATCCATACCATCTCCTTTGTGCAATGTGTAAGAGCTTTGTACTTGGCCTCACTAGATGACAATGAGATAGTGGCTTGTTTCTTCGACATCCATGATATAGCTCCATCACCTATGAAATAAAATGAGCACCAATAGATTTACGATATCCGTTATATATCCAACATAGTTTGAATCTGAAGGTCCAGAAAGATTAGATGATGATGTCTCATACACTATGCCAAAAATCTTGAGTTCCAATGATGTACCTCAAAACTCGTTTTCCTAGCTTCCAATGCACATCACTAGGATCTCGCATGAATTGACTCAATCTTTTAACACAATAGCTTAGATCTGGTCTCATAGTGGTTATATAGATGAGTGAACCAACAAGATTTCTATAGAGAGTAATTTCCTTGAAGGATCTTTCACTACCTCTTATAGTTAGCTTTAGATGAGATTCCATAGGTGTATCACTAGCTTTTGCATCTACCATATGAAATCTTTCTAGAATAGAGTTAGCATACCTCTCTTGACAAATGAAAGTAGATTGAGAAGATCTAATCACTTCTATTCCCAAAATATAATGCAAGTTACCAAGATCATGCACCTCAAACTCCTTCTTAAGAGTAATCTTGATATCCTCCACATCTTGATTGTCTCCACCACTCAAGACGATATCATCCACATATATTAGAAAGATGGTAACATCATTTTCAGCAAACCTATAATAAAGTGAATGATCACATACTCACTTATAAGAAAGCCTTGAGAGAGTACAAAAGCGTTAAGCTTAGCATACCAACTCCTTGGAGTTTGCTGAAGACCATACAAACTCTTTTGTAGTAGACACTCATGATTTGGCTTTCTTGATGTAGTAGACACTCATGTAGCTCTCGGGTAGCATACCAACTCCTTGGAGTTTGCTGAAGGCCATACAAACTCTTTTGTAGTAGACACTCATGATTTAGCTTTGTTGATGTAGTAGACACTCATGTAGCTCTCGGGTTGTTCCATGTAATCTTCCTCCTCAGGATTACCATTCAAAAATGCATTTGTAATGTCCATTCGCCATAGATCCCATCCATAAAGTGTAGATGATGACTCGAGTGCTTACCATCTTTGCCACGAGTGCAAAGGTCTCATCATAGTCAATTCCTTGCTCTTGAGCATATCTTTCTGCCACTAGCCTTGCCTTGTACTTGTTGATAGATCCATCTTGGTTTGTCTTCACCTTGAAGATCCATTTGCATCTATTTCTTGTCCTTAGATAACTCCACTAGTTTCCATGTTCCATTCTTCACAAGAGCTTGATACTCAAGATCCATTGCTTGGATCCACTCATCTTCTTTCCTTGCTTCATCTACACTTGTAGGTTTATCAAAAGAGGTAAGAAAAGCAACATAATTTCCAGAAATTACTTGATTAACATTTTCATCATATGTGAGATCTGAAGGCATTTGTCTTTCCCTGATGTTCTCCTTGGCGTTTGACTTGATGAAGGTCCACGATCATCACTATCTAAGGTAAGATCCTTAATATCAACATCAAGAATGTTAGATCCATCCACATCATCATCAATAGTACTTGAAAACACTTTTGGAATGTTCCCCTCATAAAAAATGATATCTCTACCAGCAATCACTTTGTTAGTAGAAGGAATGTAAACCTTGTAGGCTTTACTCAACTCAGTATATCCAACAAAAATATCTTTCTTTGAAGTTTGATCCTCCTTGATCCTATCATCAAGAATGATGTTGACATAGCATGTGAATCCAAAAGTTCTTAGAAAGTTGACACTCAACCTCCTCTTGAATATCATCTCAAAAGCCATCCAAAATAGCACTCGGCCACCTATTCACAAGAAATTGGCACACAACAAAGCTTGATTACAAAATGGCTTATCAAGATTAGCCCTTAACCTCATGTAACCTCATGGCTTTAACAGTTTCACATAAAGTCCTATTCTTGATTTAAGCCACTCCATTTTGTTGTGGGTCCTTGGTGTTGTATACTCCCTCTTGATCCCATGCTCATCACAAAAGGCCTTGAACTTGGTAGATATGTACTCACCACCATTGTCACTCCTTAAGCACTTGATCCTTATGTCCTTGTATTCTAGAACTTAACAAAGACATCATACACTTCATCTTTGCTCTTTATTAGATAGATTCAACAAAATCTACTAAAATCATCAATGAAAGTTACATACATCTTAGTTCCACTATTGCTAATTGTAGTAATTCCATGAATATGCAAATGTACACGTTGAAAAGACTTTGTAGATCTATATGTAGATCTAATATCTTTCTCTTGTCCTTTGGATCTACTTGCAACATTTTAAGTTTGTACCTTCCCAAAAAAGCATTCGTTGAAGTGGTGGGCAACCAATGGACACTTAGTACTTTTGTTTGATTGCTATTTTGAATAAAACCAAGTACTTTGGCAATCCAAAATGAATGTCTTTCATTGTTTTCTGAAACTAGAAGTGCAACAAGGCTTCTAATTTGGATTTCATTCAAATCACCGTGCCATTTCATTTTTGCAACTTTTATACTTTCCCTATTCTTCGTTGAGCCCATATAAATTTCACATTCCTCACCTTGCACAAGCTGCAAGAAATCATTATCTCGAGGAAGATCTAAATCGGCAGTTGTAGTTGATGTTCCTAGTTTATGAGGCCAATGAAATTCTTCAGTTGTTGATGTATGTTCGAGATTGAGCAAACTGATTTTTTGTTCCTCGAAAAAGTCCATCCACCAATGCTGATCAAACTCATCAAAAAAATGATAAGCTGCTTGAATACTCGATTCCAAAAAATTTAATAAGACAAATGGATCAATCTCACGATGTTCTCTTTGCGCCTTTTGTTCTTCTAGCAAGGACTTCAAGGGAGACACTATAGCAAGCTTGATTTGAGTCGATGGAATGTTAAGCAAAAATCAAACTCCT
Source organism: Diphasiastrum complanatum (assembly GCA_029204225.1). Classification (NCBI taxonomy): domain Eukaryota; kingdom Viridiplantae; phylum Streptophyta; class Lycopodiopsida; order Lycopodiales; family Lycopodiaceae; genus Diphasiastrum; species Diphasiastrum complanatum. The sequence continues at coordinate 35,501,358 of CM055097.1, read as the reverse complement.
TCAAGAGGTAGCCATGAAACTGAATTTGAAAATAGTCTGCCCCATAATAATATCATGCATGATTCATTACATTTGATTTTAAACTGATGCTGAAAGCTAATATCATTAATATTAGCTACGCATCGCTCTATTTCGTTGGACGTCTTAACATAATCACAAAATCATATGTGTGTCTGATTAATGACACGTTTGGCTTTGGCACATACGATTCCTCAACAATGCTTTGAAGCACTGGTAAAGAAAATACTTTCTTGCATCTCAACCTCTTAGAAAAGCAACTAAACATTTGATCAATTTGACCGTGGGTATGTCCTACAAACAAAAATCCTATTTTTCCTTTTTTGAATTTTTTTTTCTCCACTAGCATGGACAAGTATGCCAAAATAGTTTGGTTTTTATTTTCCCTAGTAGTGTTGTCAAGCTGCAAATAAAGTATTTTTGGAAGATTTTCACCAAATTTGCAAATTATCTTATGTACAATGGTGATCGTCAAATTTGGATCATTTCAAACATTGGGATAATTAAAACAGACCTTGGATTCCAAAGTGCCATTAAACACAAGTGTTCCAATGAGATGAACCTGAATAAAATATGCCTCATTCAATTTTTTGGGCACTTTGACAAAATGAGGCAACATTGTTTTCTTCTTATCCATTCCAAACATTCTTTTCTTCTTATACTTTTGTGGACATTCCAAACATTCTTTCGATTCTTGGCCAACTTTTGTCTTTCAACTGTTTGTTGATCTCTGTGCAGTTGAAGAGCTATTGCAGCATCCACTGAAAATACAATGATTCACTTATTTAATAGAATAAAGATCATACCATAATGATATTCAAAAAGACTGCAACATAAAGTTTTTCAAAACAGAAAGTATTAAAATGAATGACAAATTTGATTAATATGTATCTTTCTCATCATTGGTCTTTGCAAGTTGTTTTGCAGACTTTAACAACTTGCAAGTGGAGCATACTGTCATTCGTGATTTTTGGGAATCTTTACCAGTCCAAAATCTCTTTTCTAAATTCTAAGAAAATATGAGTAACTCAAATAGGGAACATTTTTTGTTTTGGAAAACTCTTTGTACATCAAAACTATTTCTAATTTTGTAAATTATCCGGCAAGTGAAAATATAAGGAATCAGACAATTTCTCTTTGTGCACATCTATGAAATGCTTTAGCCAAGCAGTTGCATTTAAAGCATCTGGAGAAACAGTTTGACCCTGTAAGGATCCCCGTAATTTTGGGTCTTTTTGAAGTCGTGCATGCATTTGTTGAAGCCGTGAGTTTCCGATTGCGTGAACTGCTTTGTAAGGTTTGCGACAAACCTCCAAAGCATTTAAAAAATACAAAAATGAGTTTTTGTCCGACCTCACTGTTGCACACCATGTCTGGTTCCTGATCAGAGAGGAATACTCTTGTCCTTTGCTTCTCTCTAGAGATCGGAGTCTCAGTTTCTATCCACAATTGTCTTGTGCTCATCATTGTGCTGAATCAATCTATCTTTTATTACATTCATGATTAGATCAAAATCTCTATGATCTCATATTGCTTTTGTTTGATAATTCAATTCTCCGTTGTTTGGCTACGTAATCACTTTAGCTTTGATGATTTCAAAGTTAGTTGTTAAAAAATTGAACATGACTCTTTTCATTATATTTTGTTCAATATTGATGGGTGTAGTCATGCATTAGGAAAGTAGGCTCATTCCACTACACTCAATAAGTCGTTCACAAGCTTTGACTTGTTGTTATTGCATTATCACCTCTTTTTAACACTCCTTATATAGGCCTAAGACCGTCCTATGCAATAGTAATACAAGGTCCCAACTTCCCTATAGATAGATTCAATTGCTATTGATACTCTACACATGCATTGATTGTCCCAAACCTTGTACTAACTCCAATTAGTGTTTATGGGCCTCAAAATGCCACATCTAGTATGGCGTGGCATAACTAATGAACTTGATTCACCCGGGTATCCAAATCTAGGACTATATTGAATCCTATATATAGGTTGACAATTAGCAGAGTACAGTGAGTATTTTTGCTAAACTTTGAGTTTTTTCATAGTTTCTGGATACTGTAAGAAGTTGAAGCACCAAAATCTCTTAGACTAAATGATGATGAATGCCATCTCCAATAGCATTGCCAAACTTTATGTAAGACAATTTTCTAGTTACATTTAAACCGGTCAAATTGGTCAACCATACTCCAAAGTGATATCACATTGACCGTTGACTTTGACCAGACAAAATTGTGACTTATAATATGTTTTTAACCATAGCTCAGAACTGAGTCATGTTGGATGTCATTGGAAAGCTCTCATCAAGGGCTTTGTAATGGCATTGTAATCGTCTCAATCCGAGGTGTCATTCAAAAGTTACATAGTTTTTATTTGAGTTGCATACTATACTACACATAAAATGACATATTTATGGGCTACCTCTGATGCAGAATTACATTTTTTTAAAAAGGAAAAAATTAATTTGAAAAGCTATGTATGTAGATTTTAAGTTCGAGTGTTTTGATTGGTCCATGTGTAAGAAACTTTTGAGAAAAAAAATAAAATTTATCTTTTTGGAAGGCCTCTTTTGCGCTCAAATTTTATCTATTGCAAGTTGACAGCCAAGATGAGCATTGAGTTTTTGGCACAAAAAGTGTGGCTTTGGAGGAGCAAAAGGTTGAGTAGGAAAAACATGCTTTCTTTAAAGGGTAAAAGCTTTTACATGTTCTGAAATGAGACAATTAATAAAGTTTTATAATCTACATTTGAGCCATGCATACCCTTGCTGACGAGGGAGGTATGTTAGATTCAAATGTAGGTCACACAAATAGTTTAATGTATGAATAATTTATTTGTAGGATTGAATCTATTGAAATGAATGAATTAAGCATTCAATCAGAACATACATGAATCAAATTATGGAATGCATATTAATTAGTCATGAATCATAATAGTATGAATGTAGACAAAGTCGCGTTCTTTCTGAGACAATACTCTATAGTAACAAAGAGAAAGAACAAAATAATTGCGCTTTGGATGTTCAATCACTAATTCATTAACTTGACAATGGGTATCTGTACAAATGGCTAGCTAATTTAAAGAATGGTTAATCTGTACATTGCAAATTAGATTAACCCACTACGTGATGTTGTCAATCGCTTTCAGACTGTATCTGAATTCATTGGAGATCATGTCCAGTCGTGACGATGGTACATTTGAGTCGCCTTCTGATTGACTCGACTTGAGAGTGACAGATGAGCTTCAATCAATCCTATAATGCCAAGTCAATTCTTTATTAATAGATGCTGAACTGCTTAGAGCATGATCAGTTATAGAATTATAATGACTAAGCCTATAGACATATTCATGTCTCTTTCCAAGTGGAAAACTCTCTTGCTCTTATCAAGAATTCGATAGGAATCTGTCTGAAACTCTACCTTATGCCCTAAATATGTGATTCGACTGACTGACAAAAGATTTATCATCAAGTTCGAGACATACAATACATTCGGTATTGGTTTCGACATTTCATTTTGAAATTCAATTTGACACTACCTTCACCTTCAATTTTGTGTGAGCTGTTGTCTCCAAGGTGAATGAACTTCTTGGTGTTGTAGGCCGAAGTCATTTCCAATTTGACTGGATGACATGATCTAATCAATCTTCGGCTCTAGATTTTGTCATACAGCCTGAAAGTCACTTGAATGGATGCATAGCTTGAGCGTTAGCTCCCCAAGGATTCTGTATTCATCGGACCCCATATGTCCGAGTGCACCAATTCTAGTACACTATTGGTGTCTATACCCGACTTCCTTTTAAATGGCTCCCTGTGTTGCTTTCCCAGCTCACACTCTTGGCAAGTGTAGGCCTCCCCTTCTCCGTTGTAGTCCATCCCACTCACTAAGTCTCGCCTCCTCATTAGGTTCAGGAAGTCCGCTCCCACATGCCTCACCCTTTTGTGCCAGATCGCATCCTTCTTGGTCGTCGCCACTGCTACATTGGCTTGATGCAGATTCAGTGTCTTGCTTACGAATTTGTATAGACCATCCTCAGTCATTGTTGTGGCTAGCTTCTCACCTCCCATGGTGATATGACATTTGTTTCCTACAAACAATTGTTCTAGCCCCTCCGCTGCCATTCGTCTGACTGACAACAAGTTTTTGGTCATCTGTGGCACGTACATGACGTCCTTTAGCACCCCACGATTTTCGTTCAGAAGCTTGAGACAAACAGTACCCGTTTAAGGTGATGTTAGACTCTCCCCGTTCCCCACAACCACCTGCCTCAAGGGCTGGATTCCCTGATAGCTAGAGAAAGACTTCATGTCAAACGTCATGTGACATGTAGCCCCAGAATACCAATTCCTATCCACTTTGATCCCATATCCTTGTCCATCTTTGTCGATGGTCAAGTTGCTCTCTGGCTTTGCTTCCTCTAACGACATGTGAGTGAGAGAGAGGAACCGTGAGAACCCTTGAGAGAGAGGAACTGTGAGAACCTGAGTGAGAGAGGAACCATGAGTGAGAGAGGAACCGTGAGTGTGTGTGTGTGTGTGTGTGTGTGTGTGTGTGTGAGAGAGAGAGAGAGAGAGAGAGAGAGAGAGAGAGAGAGAGAGAGAGAGAGAGAGAGAGAGAGAGAGAGAGAGAGAGAGAGAGAGAGAGAGAGCATCCGAGAGAGAGAGAGAGAGAGAGAGAGTGCATCGTGAGGACCGTGAGAGAGAGAGAGAGGAACCGTGAGAACCATGAGAACCGCGAGAGAGAGAAAGCACCGTGAGAACCTTGAGTGAGAGAGAGAGAGGGAGAGCATCCCAAAGAGAGAGAGAGCATTGTGAGAACCGTGAGTGAGAGATAGAGAGGGAGAGCATCCGAGAGAGAGTGAGAGCATCGTGAGAACCATGATTGAGAGAGAGAGAGAGAGAGAGAGAGAGAGAGAGAGAGAGAGAGAGAGAGAGAGAGAGAGAGAGAGAGAGAGAGAGAGAGAGAGAGAGAGAGAGAGAGAGAGAGAGAGAGAGAGAGAGAGAGAGAGAGAGAGAGAGAGAGCATCGTGAGAACCATGAGTGAGAGAGAAAGAGGAAGAGCATCTGAGAGAGAGAGAGAGAACATTATGAGAACCATGAGAGAGAGAGAGCATCTTGAGAACCGTGAGTGAGAGAGAGGAACTATGAGAACCGTGAGTGAGAGAGAGAGGGAGATCATTGGTGCCTGAATTTCAGCACGTAAGCAGGAATCTAGAGTGACTATATCATATAGCAGGTAATGCAGACCACAATGGCTACATACGGCTCTCTCTCTCTCTCTCTCTACATACTCTCTCTCAAATTTCTTCGGCTCATTTTGAAAAGGTGAGAAACATTTGTCAACGATTTGGTATTATAATAATAATGCTGGATGCTATAACATCTGTATGAGCGCTTTAACAATGGATGTTTCAATGATTTGGTGTTATAACGATGGTTCAACGATGTTTCAATGATTTGGTGTTATATCAATGATGGTTTCTACAATAAAGATTTGGTGTTATAACGATGGTTCAACGATGTTTCAATGATGATTCAACGATGGATGTTTCAATGATGGTTCAACAATGGATGTTTTGTGATCCACGGATTCAGATGGGTGACAGAGAAACCTAGAAGCCCTTTGATAAAACCTTGTGTTTTGAAGCTTTAGTTTGAGCTTAGATCATAGCATTTCTAGCCTTTCAAGCATTTTCATTCTTTCTGTGACAGGCAATTCAGCAGAGTTCCTTGTCATCTATTACGATCGCCTTTCTTCTTAGTTGTGATCATTGATATCATAGGTATTTATGAATGAAAGAATGTAATCTAAGTATAAGAGTTTTTGCGGTTGATTTATGCTTCTCATTGACGATAGCACTTACAGCAAGGGTTTATTGATTTTTGCAAATGCCATTGATTTCAGGAGTTTAGTGGAAGTCGACGTTACCAGCTTTCGTTCTTTCTTGTCGTGAAGAGAGTTGTTTGTGATCCACATATTCTAAAGGGCGATAGAGAAATTAAAGGTTGGTCAGATCTTTCGCATTAGGCATAGAAATTCATTTTTGTGATTTCATAAGCATAAGCTTCTGATGGTTAAGAATAAAAAGTGTATGTATTTGTAATCTGATAATGGTCCTAGTACATAGTCATGAATTTTGTGCATCATAGTGTTTTATTTACTGTTATGCAAATTGTTCTTTCTCTTTGAGATCTATCAAGTTCTTAATAAGACAAGACTGTGCATGAGGACCTTGACTATTCTAAAGATAACACCTCAATTATGCATGATCAATATTGATTTTCTAGTTTGTAGTGTATAGTCTTGTCGATTATATGTTTTATAATGATGAAGTGGTAGGTGTGAATTGCATGTTTAGGCTTAGACATCTTATGGATGAAACTATGATGGAGGAGAGCCTTAAGAAGATCATACTGAAAATGCACAAATATAAAATTTTTCAACCATTCCAAAACTTTTGTCGTAAGACGTACATGTTTTGTAAATCTTTAAACAAAAAAAGGATTACAAAAGTACACAATGTCTAACTCTAATATAGTCGATTCTTTCCTATTTCAAACAAGTTGCAAAAAGTTTCAAAAAGATCTATATTTTGATGCAAACTTGATGTACAATGTCAAGTGATAGAAGCACAAAATATAGCCTTTAACATGAAGACAAAGTAGTATCCTAGATAACCAACTGTGCTCATGTAATATATCACAACAAACTAGTTTAGATCACGTTTAGATTTGTGCACGTGTTGCTATGTTTGAATGCACTCAAGTATTAAAGACATTGTGTTGAAGAGAAACGAAAGATCTAGAATTACTCCAATATTGACTACATGCCATTTTGGATTTTATGTGGGAACAAAACATTCTTTCTAACACAACTATTATCTTAGTTTTTTTTTTGCAGATTTTCTTTTGATGCGTTAATTGCAATACGAGGAACCTTCAATTGATTAATGGCATTTGGGTCTTTGCTTGCTCTCCAACTCCATAGAACCGTGAAGACACATTCCCAACGACTAAGGTCATTATGATTACGTCTCCATTTTTTCTCCCAACAATCTCTATATTGCGATTCTATTGATTGTCACTTTCTAGAAATAGGTTCCCACCAATCTACCAATATCTGATGTCCATATGTGGTCTAAACTCTGGTCTAGTCCTTGCATTTCGCGGACCACAATAATGAGGTTCTAGATGGTCAACACGATTATTTTGAAATGTTTGATTTTCTTTAATAAGTGAATCTTTCCACCTTGTTAAAGGCCAAAACTTCTTTTGCAATTGCATCTCTGGTGTAGATGGTTCCTTGAGTCTCTTTATGATGGTGTCCCAATATTCTATAATTGGACCTATGTTATTGAAAAAGGTAGACTCATGTCTACAAGTGTCCTTAGATTTGATCCAAAATGTCTTGTATCTTTTCAACCCTTCAATCACAAGCTCGACATCCTTAATGTGTGACATCTGAGGCAAAGCATGTGGCTCTCATGTTGGAAGCTTTGGCGAACCATATTGATTTATTTTCCACATCTCTATCCCAGCTTCAAGTAGCCATTCCTTGTCCATGGGTGCATTTTATAATGCATCAATGGAAATTCTTTGACAATACTAAATTTAAATTGAAGTGGTACATTGTGTCCCACCAACTCTTCACTACCATCAAGCATGTAACCTTCCACAAATGATTTGAGGTTAGGAACTTCTTCAATCACATAGGATGGTGGTGAACTAGCTTGCATGTTTCGAAAAACATCCATCATTTGTGGCAATGTGTAGATGCGTTGTCTTCGTAGTTCCTCAGAGAAGCGACCAAACAAGGCATCTATGTCCTCATGTGTGTGCCCCACCATCATGAAGTTTAGGTGTATTTCTTCAAATATTCATTTTGCCACAAGCAACGACAAGAAAGCGAATAACCATCAATTTTTATTATCTTTACCACAATTGTCCATTTGCAAAAACAACTTCCGTGTAATACCACAATTGAAGTCCCACTCTCGTTCGGACTTGCTTCTCCATTATGCACACCTATTGATGTGTCATTGCTTTCATGTCGTAAATCCTTTCCAATGCTATTTTTCTCAAACTGAAGCAAATTTTGTGTCGAAATATTTCTGTTCAAGTCCATGGCAATTTCTCCTGCCAATTTTTTGGCATGTGGAAGGGACCTTTGAGACGACAATGCATCAACTATGTCATTGTTTGTAGCATATGGATCTGCATGTGTTGTCCTATTAAAAGACTTCAAGTCTCGCAAACATTTTGCCAAAGATCCAGTGGTCAAATTTGAATGTGATTTCCACAATCCCAATCCAAAGTGGCCAAATGTCTTTGGACCATGTCCATGCGTAAGCATACCCGTAAGTGACAAAGGCATGGAGTATGCTCCCGCTATAGATTTTGGTTCTGGAACCAATCGAGAAATGCTTGTTTTCTTTTGGTCCATTTTGTTGTGAATTATGCAAAGGTATCCCTTTGGTTTCAAGCATGACAACAACCTATTACTGTAATATACACTATGACAAGCATGTTGCATTTTTATGTGCTTTCTTTTTCTTCAAGGTATTTAGGTCTTTCAGAGACCAACTTTGTAGATTGCAATTTCTCTTTTATGGATGTGCACACATCACATCTTGAGAAACCATTGTTTGTTGCTATTTGGACCTCCTTGAAATCATTATTCCACAATCTACTCATCTTAGCTTGTGAGATGCCTTTGACATTCACCATTTCCAATTGACCATTGACTTCATTTTGAATGTCCTTTACCTTGTACACACTGGGAAGAACATATTGTGTGTCTCGAATTCCCATATTAGTTGTTCGACACTTGTGTGGCATGTGAAGAATTGCCAAAAATTGGCAAATCTAGTTTGATCAAAAACCATGTAGAATAGTGTAAATTGTGTACACAAGTGGGTCCCACACATGTGAGGCCATGATGCTACATGGGAAACCCATCCTAATGTAGGTTAGGTCAAGTCAAGAGAGTTGGTCATGTCTATTTGGTGGTCATCCCTACTTTATAGGACCTACACCTAAGTTTAAGGTGAAAATTTGACCAACTAGCTACCTACCAAGCAATAACTCTAGGAAATAGACTAGGGTTTCATTTAGGTCAAGGAGAGTGAGTTAACTTCCTTATTACATGCTGGAAATCCACCTAACTTCAAGAAGGAAGTCGAATTTGCTATGTATTCCCTCTCTCCATAGTGAGAAGATAGAAAATTTTTGGAGCTCATTGGCAATCTCAAGCTAGTTCACCATGTACATTGAGTTTTTGTGATCCAAATGAAACCAAATCAATTTCTACTTGTTTCTCAGGTTAAAGGCCGTACTACAGCCTGTAGTACACACGTGAGGGCTCGGATTTCAATGTTTATCAATGCTTTTGATTGTTAATGCTTGTTGTTTGTATCAACTTTTTTGTGTCTAGTTTTTTGATAGATTGTTAAGCAAGCATCCAATCACTCTTGTGGATCTTTTGTAGATCCATTTATGGTCCTAAAGTACAGTACTTTCACATGGCATTCTATCTGTAGTTGTTTTTATGAACTCCCAAATTGCTTCCTTGGCTCTAGTAACATGTTTTTTCGTGTATGTGTTTATGTTCAGAGCACCCATCACCCGTAGGCTGGGAGCTCTTTCACCCTCATATGTTTACAACATCAAAGAAACCATAGGCATGTGTGTGCAATGGCCTCTCCCGTGTACCAACCTCTATAAATAATGTTAAGTATTTTTTAATGTTTATGTTTTTTATTTGTTTGTGCATGTGCTTGAGGTAAAGTGTGGGCAATGCTTGACAAATATGTGTATCCAAGGTTGGATATACAAAAAGAGACCATATGAGACCATATAGCTATAACTCAAATATTACAAAAAAGTAGTCATTCCTGAGACCATACGAGGGAATTAACTGTAACTCGAGCACTGTTTGAGTTACCAGTATAGAAGAGGTTGTTCCTGAAACCATATAGTTGTAACTCGAACACTGTTCGAGTTACCAGTATAGAAGAGGTTGTGTTTGAGACCATATACCTGTAACTTGAATCTTATTTAAGCTAGTAGTTGAAAAATACAGATCCTAAGTGGATCTAAACTCCAAGATCATTGGCTTGAATGCTTGCACTCCAAACTACATAAGCTAGGAATTGGCAACACATTCTATGCTACCTAGAATGCAAAGAACTTGATCAAAAAGCATTTATCACAAATGGAAACTTCCATAAACATCAAGTGCGGCCCAAAATAGCATTATACAGTCCATAATACATCAGCCTACCACTTTTGGAAAGCACCTAAGATCATACACACAAAGCTTGAACTCAATCACTACACAATGCCAACAATGGAAGGAGAACCCAATAGAAAAATCTCTCATTAAGCAAATGAATACAATGGATCTGCTCCAACCTGTTTCTCCACGGCCTACCTGCTATATATAGCTGAGAGAGATGACTCTCTCTCCTCTCTCTAGACCCTCCTTACCTAAAATATGCCCTATATAGGTAAAATTGGCATATATGTCCAAAATACATGAAAATGGACTCATTTCTAAGGTCTTGAAGTTTGACACTTCTTCATAATGAAAAAATACACTTACTAAAAATATCTAGACCTGTTTCACACGTGTGAAAAGTCAGATCCTAAACTATGTGCCATTTTTAGCAATTTTGGCCTAAAACTAGACAAGGAAATGTTGACAATTTTCACACTCCCTCTTCAACTTAACTTGCTAGTTTTACAACACTACTTTGTTCCAACTTAAGAATGATCTCCATCATCAGAATAGATCTCTTCTCAAGGATCCTAATATGTACAAAATAGGACACAACATAATTGATATAGATAATAGTGTCCATATAGGATGCTTCACTATTTCTTACATCAATTTTACATAGAATCATAAAAATGGTACATGTAAAAGAACATAGAATCTCAATTAATGAATTCCTCCATGTATCCATCTCTGGTTTCTCTGTAAAATAGCAGCAAACAAGTTGTAAATGAAAGTGATCAACAAGTGTTTGCATGCCTCCTCCACATTTCACTATACATATAGTGAATGCAACATGTATCTCCATGAATGAACTTCCATCACCACCTTGCCTTTGTAGATCTTCAATCCATGAAAGCCTTTGAGTGAATGAATGCCAAAAAGATGTGTTCCCTACTCCATTTGAATGACCAAAACCTGAACTTGAAATACTTGAAGTACCTCCACAAGATTTGCACACAACGCTTGATCCTACAATGTCAACAAGTTGCCAATTTGCCAACACTAGAATACTAGATCTTGAACTTTGTTCAAAAGAAAACATATTGACCACTTCAATACCTTTCAAGATCTGAATGAATTCATGTACTTGATCATACAAACCAGCAATGATAACTATTCCATCTCCAAGATCCAAAGGATGCAAAACTATGGAACTAGTTTTATTGAAATTTGACAATTTCAACACATTGACATAACAATGTTCATACATGAGATTAGGCAAGTGAGGTAGAGTAAGAAGACACTTCCTTGCAGCTCCAAAGACCTTACTTGAACCTTCAAGAACCTGTAAAAACAGATCCAAAATGCCTTGACCATTTGTCTCTTCTTTGATGCTTTTCACTAGCTTCGAATTGCCACTTGTCTCTTGGTGTTGATGAAGCAATCCAAGATCAACCTCTTGATCTTCCAATAAGACATCAAAGATCTTGCATATGTGAACATCTTCAGATCTGAAACTCTGAAGATACTCCCTCTCAAACACATGATTAAGATCCCACAAGATCTCATCAATGCTCAAATTTGACCCTTCACTATAGTTAGTGAAAACAATGCCACCATCATAAACCAAAAAATAGATTCCAACATTTCCATTTAACATGAAGTAGAGTAGGTGAAGATGAGTATCAAACCTAATCAAAACAGCCCTCTTGAGTTCATAACAAACCTCAATAAGCTCACCAATGATATCTCCCTTGCCTTGAAGAAGTTGCCACTTGAGTTGCTCCATGTAGTCTTCTTCAACCAACCTTTTGCCATCTTGACCATGAATGAACAATCCACCACAATCATAGAATGCTTTGAGTTGATGAAGAGATGTTAGATCCATGCTTTGGATCTTCCCAAGAACCACTCTTCCATTGCCCTTTCCTTCACAAGACTCCCTCTTAATGCTAGCACCACAAAAGTTAGAAACCTCCCTCTTGATAGTTGCACCATAAGAAGTAGAAGACTCTTGAATATTAGAAGCCAAGAAAAGAATCCTTAGTACCTTCAACATAAGAGTGATTGAAGTACTCTCTCTTTTCAAACATGAACTTCTACTCAATGATTTAGGTAATGAGTCATATGATAATGATTCTTCCTCACTATCGTTCATAAAAACATCATTCAAAGTACATCCTACTTTGAACACTTCACATACTTCTCTTCCTTTTGACTTGTGATCTCCCTCACCAAGTCTCATGATAGAAACCTTTGATCTACTCTTTTTATGAAGAAATGTGACACCACTTGTTGCACAAATGACTTTATCACAAAAAGATGTAAAAGAACCATTTCCTTCAAGCATGCTCAAAGCACCATCATCTTTTCCCACATGATTACATACATCAATATGAAAAGAATTAGAAGAACAACCATCTTCTTGCAAAGAATGACACTTAGCATCTCCATCTTTTTCCATATGAACAAACAAGTCATTAGCAACAATCACTTCCAAAGAAGAATCTTCATCAACTCCATTGATGAAGTTAGCTCCTTCCTTACCTTTTCCATTTTTGCACTTGCCATCTAGCACCATTGAAGAACCAACAAGCCTTGGAAGTCCATGAGTAGAAGAGTACAAACATGATGCTAATTTAGCTCCACATGACTCCATATGACTAGTAGGTAACACTAGTGCATCTTCAAGATCCAATGGATCCAAAAAATTGACCATAGATTCACCAAAGCTTGCCAAGTTAGCACAACAATTATCATCTCCAAGAAGTACATTAGATCTCAACCTAGATCTAGCATTTTGTTTCTTATGGCATTCATTTGCAAAATGTCCTTTTATCCCACAATAAAAGCACTTGAACTTTGACTTATTGTTCTTAGTAGAAGAGGAAGAGGAAGAGTGATCATCATGATCAAAGTTACCACCTTTGGACCATTTCCCTTTGCCTTTACCTTTGCCCTTGAATTTGCCTTTTGTGAAGAAAGCCTCTTCACCTCCACCTTGCAAGGATGCACCATCAAGCTTTGATTGCAACCTATGTTCTTCAGCCAATAAGATTTCTTGCAAGTCAACCACACTTGGCAAGACTCTTTGAATGGCAAAACTTTGCACAAGGTTAGCATGTTCATTTAGCAAACCATTCAACATAACTTGGACTATTTCACCATCTTTTATGTTCTCATCAATGCATGCTAAATCATCACTTAGGGACTTAACTCTCAAGATAAATGCATGAGCACTTTCACCCTCTCTTTGCCTACTAGAAAATATTTGTCTCCTTAGGGTCAATACCCTAGATGTGGACTTTGATTCAAAGAGCTTCTTTAAGGCATTCCATGCCTCACTTGCACTTTGACACTTTCCAACTTCCTTGAGAAGTTCATTTGTAACATTCATTTTAATGATATGAAGAGCCCTTTTGGCCTTCTTATCAAACCTTTGTTGCTCTTGAAGTGTGAGAGGTCTCTCTTCAATTTCTGCAACTATGTCCATGAGTTCATTCAACTCAAGTAAGGACTCCATCCTCACTTTCCAAGTAGAGTAGTTTGATGAACTCAACCTTTCACTAGACTCTAGCATGATCCCACCATTGGAAGCCATGATTCTAATGTTTCTTCAACTTTTAGGTTTTGTCCTAAAGCACTTAGCACTCACTTTTCTCTCAACAAATGATAGATAAAGAGATCTATGAAGATTTAGGACCCTAAAACACTTCTATCTTGAACCTAGATGGTTTCCAAGCATAGAAAGGAAGATTGAAACACATGCAACACTTTGCACACACTAAGAATGGATTACAAAATCAAACCAACCTGAACACACTCTTGCTTAAGCTCTCAAACTTTCCAGCAAGTGACCAAATCAAGTTATGGTGTGAAGAGTTACTTGCATTCTTAGAAAATACCCAAAACTAGGATGCCAAGATTACCTAGTAATGAACAAACTTGATCAACATATGATCAACACACTAAGATATTGATTCAACCTGTAAAACCACATGTAAACCACACTTCTAAAAGTTTATAAACTCCAGCAAGTGATAAATACAAGATTTAGAGGTGAATGAATGAGCACACTTAGTGAATCACAAGACTAGCTTCACTATCTTGTCAAATCTTGGTGTTTAGATGTAGATCTAAGATCACTTCACATGAGAATGTTCCTCAACCTGTTAAGAACCTGAAAACACACTTGCATAATGGTTAACACCTTCCAGCAAATGCTCCAATCAAATTACATAAGGAGAGTTACTTACATGCTCAACAAAGTACACCAAAAATTATGCCAAAATTGATGACAATCTTTACAATATGCTCTTCACAATGGAGCTTGCAATATGTTCACCCAAAAAGGGGATCTTTCATCCAAATGGGAGCTTTGCTCAGCCTTTAGGAGAATTACAACTCACTCAAAAGAGCATTTGTCATCCACTTAAGGAGAAGTTTCATCCACTTAAGGAGAGTGTTCATCCAAGAATGGAGATTGTCAACAATAGGATTGAAAAGAACATTGTTAGTATTGAATATGCACAAGCCTCACAATCACAAATGATTAGGTGTTATGATCTGATCCAAAATAGTTTCTTTTCAGCCTCTGATCTTCAATAGACCTGAAATATGCTTTTGATCCACAAGTTCAACTCACAAAACAAAGGTTAGTAAGATTTGATCAACAAAGCAATGCAAAATCATGCTAGAACTTGATCAAACATCCAAATATCACCAAAAATGGAATACTTACTGTAAATAGAAGCCAACCAGCTCTGATACCATGTGAAAAATACAGATCCTAAGTGGATCTAAACTCCAAGATCATTGGCTTGAATGCTTGCACTCCAAACTACATAAGCTGGGAATTGGCAACACATTCTATGCTACCTAGAATGCAAAGAACTTGATCAAAAAGCATTTATCACAAATGGAAACTTCCATAAACATCAAGTGCGGCCCAAAATAGCATTATACAGTCCATAATACATCAGCCTACCACTTTTGGAAAGCACCTAAGATCATACACACAAAGCTTGAACTCAATCACTACACAATGCCAACAATGGAAGGAGAACCCAATAGAAAAATCTCTCATTAAGCAAATGAATACAATGGATCTGCTCCAACCTGTTTCTCCACGGCCTACCTGCTATATATAGCTGAGAGAGATGACTCTCTCTCCTCTCTCTAGACCCTCCTTACCTAAAATATGCCCTATATAGGTAAAATTGGCATATATGTCCAAAATACATGAAAATGGACTCATTTCAAAGGTCTTGAAGTTTGACACTTCTTCATACTGAAAAAATACACTTACTAAAAATATCTAGACCTGTTTCACACGTGTGAAAAGTCAGATCCTAAACTATGTGCCATTTTTAGCAATTTTGGCCTAAAACTAGACAAGGAAATGTTGACAATTTTCACAAGTAGTACAAGAAGAAATTATTCCTGCAATCACATAGTTGTAACTCGAACACTGTTCGAGTTATTAGTACAACAAGAGGTTCTTCCTGAAACCATATGAGACCATATAACTGTAAATGGAAGACTATTAGAGCTATGAGTACAAGAAAAGATTGTTCCTGGCCATATTAGCAACATAGCTGTAATTAGAGCATTGTTCGAGCTGCTAGTATAGAAGGATAAGATTGTTCCTAAGACCATATAGTTGTAACTCGAACAATGTTCGAGTTAGTAGTGTATAAGAGGTTGCTATTGAGACAATATAGTGGTAACTCGAACAGAGTTTGAGTTAGTGGTACAGAGGAGTTGTTCTTGAGACAATATAGCTGTAACTTGAGCACTATTGGAGTTACCAGTATAGAAGAGGTGGTTCCTAAGACCATATAGTCGTAACTTGAACATTGTACATGTTCGAGTTACCAGTACATAAGAGGTTGTTCCCGAGACCATGTCGCTATAACTTGAATGTTGTTCAAGCTAGTAGTAGAAGAAGTGGTTGTTCCTAAGATCACAAAGTTGTAACCCGAACATTGTTCGAGTTATTAGTAAAACAAGAGGTTCTTCCTGAGACTATATAGATGTAACTTGAACACTTTTCGAGTTATTGTTACAAGAAAAGGTTGTTTCTGAGAACATATGGGACCACACAGCTGTAACAAACACTATTCGAGTTACTAGTATAGAAGAAATTGTTACTGAGACCATATAAGACAATATAGCTACAACTCAAACTGTTCAAGTTTCTAGGCAACTCGAGCAGTCTCAAGTTAGGACTATTTTGATAGCTTATTTGTCTTGAAAACTTTGAATAATGTCCCAAATTGTGACAACATATGAGAACTAATATGGGCAACTCAAGCAGTGCTTGAGTTAGAACAATTTTTTATGCTCTACTTTATTTAGATATTTTTAACAATATCCCTATTTGTGATAGGACACATCTTATTTATTCTTTATCTGAATCTACATTGAAGAAAGAAACATATCAAGAAAATGAGATTTGAAGGTCACTATAAATATGACCCAACCAACTAGAGCAAGCTATGGATAGAACAATTCTCCATTATAGTCTAACATTGGTCCCTACTATCGACAACTTTAGCTCTCTCTCTCTCTCTCTCTCTCTCTCTCTCTCTCTCTCTCTCTCTCTCTCTCTCTCTCTCTCTCTCTCTCTCTCTCTCTCTCTCTCTCTCTCTCTCTCTCTCTCTCTCTCTCTCTCTCTCTCTCTCTCTCTCTCTCTCTCTCTCTCTCTCTCTCTCTCTCTCTCTCTCTCTCTCTCTGTGAAGTAGCTTGAATTATATAAAGAATTACTTCACACTACATGCCAAAGGAATGCAACTCTATTGTTCAGTGCTAATATTTTCAGTCGGTGTCTTTAATCGATGTAGTAAAGACAATATTTCAAAGCGCTTTGATGCTACTGATGCTCAATGTCATCAAATAGTTTGCAAGAACACACAAATATTGAAAGTGATTGAGAAGCTATGAGAAATTCTTTAAGGCTTGAAAGCGGAATGTGGTTGATTGAAAGAAAGCTTCGTACAGGAAAGCTAAACCACTTGGGATTCAGAATGCTTACCATGTTCTCTCTTGCCATGATTCTTTCTTGAACTTATTGAGGATATACGAGCTGGTTGGTTCTTTCTTGGTTCTTGGTGTAGCAGATCTATCAAGCTATTGTCAGGTATGTCCATTGTTTTGTATATTTTCTATAACTAGAATTGTATGTCTGGTCCTCGTTTGCACAGCTTTTTACCGAACTTGTTCATCTACTATAGCTGCACACTGGAGCAAAAGCAATTGACTCTCCTCTTGTCATTTGCCTTTTCCAATCTGTGAGCACCAATGAAATCAAAGTACAATACGATAGGAACTCAAAACTATCAAGAAAAATCAAGACAAATGATGAAATTGACAAGAATTGCCTCCAAAACCAAGATTGGTTTTGCTTATTGATTTTGGCCAAATGTGGCTCTATATATACAAAAAGTGGGAGCTTGTGATACTGATCATCCCTTTGATCTCACATGTGTGAGGGTGCATTGTCATGTGATATTGCTTGACCTTGAGGCTTGTTCCTTCTTCATGTGCATGCTCCTCCATGAAGAAATAAAGATTTCTTCTTGACTTATTAGGATCACAAAGATCCCACATCATGTTACCACAATCTAGAAAATTAGACTCATCCAAATTGGCAAGAATATGCATGTCATAATAACAAAGTGTTTGCATCATATCTTCATGTTTGTTTACCATGCTAATCTCAGATCCAATGAGGCTAAATACTTCATTATGAAGATAAGTGTCTTTAGAAGATGATTCACTTACTCTCATAAAGAGTTTACAATTTGCCTCAATACAAATTTTCAAACTATGAGTGAACAAATCACTTTTGCTCTTGCATGACTGAAGAGCATACATTTGATGAAATAACCATTTGCCTTCTGATTGTTTTAAAATCAATTTCAACATTTTAAGAGCATCATGTATGTTCTCAAGAGGGACTATATACTCAACTAGTATGTCTTTACTCCAATTTTGAGATGAAATGATCTCACTAAACCAAACTGATTCATCAAATGACATAAGAGAAGTAAGTATGAGATGTATACCACATGAGATATGCTCCTCTTTCCCTTGTAATGTGAGCCATGTGGGCTCAACCATGTTTCTTGAGTTTCTTTTTGGAATCACAACTTGAGAAGGTCTCTCCTCCTCAATTCTTGGCACGCTTGAACCTTGAGAAGGAATCTCCTCCTCAATCCTTGGCACGCTTGAACCTTGAGATGATTTTTTAAGATCCTCTTCATGGTGCTCCTTCTTGAAGGAAATTCGAGACCTCCATGTCTCATAATGATCATAACAACCATGACCATACAATATGCACTTCCTATGATTATCAAGATTACTTATGCTAGAAACATAAGTCCGAAAATCACGACAATTTGACATGATTTTTCTAATATTAAAATCAAAAGGTATTTCCATCTCAATAAGGCTAAGTACCTGCTTATGGATACAAGTGTCCACTTTAGATGCTTCACTTATTCTCATAAGAAGTTTACAACTTGCCTTTAAGATTGAAAACTTACAATTTTCATCTTTATGAATGAACACATCATTCATGATCTTATTGAGACCAAAAGAATCTGCATTATGAAGACGTTTCCATTTTCTTGACTTCATATCCAATGTAAGTTTACAAGGAAAATATGCTTTGCTATACTTTAAGGCATCACACTCAACTAGTATTGCCTTAATCCACCATTGAGATACAAAAATCTTTCAAAGCAAAATGGTTCTTCATAAGTTGACATGATAGCATAAATGAAACTATTTTCATTTTGTGATTGCTCCTTTTTCTTGATTGAGTTCTCTTGGATAATAACAATAAGTTGGAACTTATCCAAAGTTCCAACAAAAAACTTTCCAAGGACATAAAATGAATCTAAGTTGCTTTCATGAAAGTGACATCTATCTTTGCATCTTAAACCAAACAATGCACTTCCAAATAAAACATTCCAAAAGGTTTGACTTGTGTTATGATGGACTCTTGAAGACAAATTTTGCAAGTCCTTGTGAGACTCCAAGTCTCATTCACCTTTCCACAAAGGAAACACCTTTCCTTGGATCTGTCCTTCTTGTATTTGCATTTTGAACTTGAAGCTCCATCCTTCACCTCGACCCCATTTTTTTGGTTCTCCTTGGATGGATCGGTCTTCTTTTTGTAGCATTTTGAGGAAAAATATCCTCCCTTGCCACAAAGGTTGCACTTAGGATCCTTATTTGCCTTCAATAGGATGCCACCTATTGATGCCATGTGAAACAAAACTTGTGATATGACTCTACAAATGTAATTTGTGACTCTCAAGAGACTAGATTCGAACATATTCAATAATCTAGAAGGATCTCCAAAAGATCTAGCTCACAAAACTAAGAATCAATCTTCACACTAATGACTAGTCACTTGGAAACTTTGCTTTGATCACTAAGACAAAAGCACACAATCTTTGAATCAAATCACAAAAGAGATCAGATCCAAACTCCTATTGGACTCAACAAATACCAATGAATCTTTCTTTTGAAAGTTGAAATGGATATGAAAAGATTTGACACCTAGATTTTCCTTTTCACTTGACTAGTTCTCTCAACACTTGAGATTCTTGAACAAAAGATGGGTTTTGTTTCAAACACATGAAAATCAAACTTAATCACTTCTTTTGGACTCACTCTTGACCCAAATAATCTCACTTTTGAGATTTAGAATGAATTCGATTTGATTTGAAAACAAACTATACCACCAATTTTCACAAAACATAGGATCTACACTAGATCACTCAAATTTGACATGTACATTTGATTCAAACACATAAAATTAAGATCCAATCACCCCTTTTGGAATCCCCAAAGAATCTCACTCTTGAGATTTGGAATGGATTTGTAATAGTTTGATAACAACCTATGTCAAGAATTTTTCACCAAGCTTTAAAAAACAGACACATAGAGATTCACAAAGATCCCAACCATGCATGAACACTCAAATATGGACTCCTCCTTGTTCTGACATCCAATGGGATCACAACTTAACCCTCACACTCTCACAAAGAAAGTTGAATAGAACTAATTTGAGTTTCATATATACTATGTCAATTTTTGCTCAATAAATTGAATTCATTCACCCCTGTTGGATTCCACCAATGACTCTACCTCTTAAGAGTTGGAAATGAAATTCAAAATCACAAGTTGTGATTCTTCTTTCTCACTAAGATATTGTGCTTCATAGAGTTAATGCCACTTAGAAAGATTCGATCACCTAGGAGAAGACAAACTTTCCACCAATACCAACACAAAATGAGCTTCTAGATCTTGCCCTCTACAAAGGAAGGAACTCTTAGAAACTTGGATCTCTCTCTACACATTTTCCATACACACCTCAATGACTCTTTTCAAGCCTCACAAACACTCAAACATATTGAGTAGGGTTGAACAATTTGACTTGGATCTCAATCTCTTATCTGGAACTCTCCATTGAAGCCAATCTATGTCAAATTCTACAAAAGATTTGCATAGATGCTATATATGCACTAGAAACTCTCAAAGGTTTCACTTGGAGGACAGATCCAAAGATGTTTTCTAGCAAATTGATGCTTCTAAACTTGACCTTATCACTCTTAAACAAATCTAGAGTGATGGTACAATGGATTTCAACCTGTCACCTTGCATATCCCTCCTTAATCTATTGGCAATATCTCTCTCAACTTTGACATGTTCTCAAAAAATCAGAGAAACACATTTAATGCACCTGAATCAAGCTTCAAATCAAGTTATTTGTGTGATCTGATCCAAGAACAAATCATAGAAATAGTTATTCTTGAAGAACTTCAGATAGTGCCCCAGTGCATGATCTCTTGAAAATTCTCCGGTAAAAGATCTCTGCCCTCCTCGACGAATTGTGAAATCATCAAGGAAAATTGTTTTTTGAAATGATAAAAAGCAAAGTACGCTCCTATATATAATCTGACATAACGAATCTACTAGTACGTGGTAAGATACAAGAACTTACGCATTCGGCTTTGTCTTCCTTGATTGCTATCTCTCCATCAATATTATGTCCACCTTTTGATGTCAATATTGTTGGTTAATAGACAGTTGGTAAAACCAGGTTGACTTTGGATTCTAAGAAACTCCTCCTCATAAGGTAGATCATCTTCTTTGTTGCGCATTTTCTCACAGCCATTTTCAAGCAATCTTTCCCTAAATAAAACTTATCATTATGTTCATCATCAACACCAGGGAGAAGATCATCAGCATCAAAATCAATTATATCCAAAAATTCATTAAGCTCTTTGCTCAAAATGCAAAGAGTCTCAACTTCAGTGAAGTCAAAAAGATCCGATATATCTGATATTGTCAAAAAAGAATTACTATCTATATTATAAGTAGGCAAAGTGATCAAAGATTTATCAGAAAGAAAAAGGATAGTGGGTGTTTTAGGGCCTATAAATGATGCCCTATTTTGAGCAGGATCAAAATCAGAACAATCATCTAAATCAACGTTCGTATCAATAAAAAAAGTATCTATATCTACAATCTTTGACTTTTCAAACTTTGGACCACTAGAAGAAGCAGCTTCAGAAGTGGAAGGGACAGTCTCCAAATCGTTAGAAATATTTAACAAAAGAAAAAAACTAAAAGCAGACTGAAAATAAACAAATCTACATTTTTTATTATGAATTGGGCACTCATCTACAGACTTGAAATCATTATGTAACTTAGTAAACATTATGTCAAGCTCATCTTTATAGATATGCTTGTCGAGTGCCACCAGGTCCTGATAATGAATCATGTCCTTATTCTGAGATCTGAATAACGGAGTACTGACCAGGGACTTAAATCTGAGATATATCTTAGAAAATGCCTCCACACCAAGGTCCTTAGTTATAGAAGGTAGAATAAAAAGAAAAGGAGAAAAAATAGATTTGAAATACTCCAAACTATTAGTGATACCAAATTCATGAATAAAAAAAAAACAAACTAGAATCAAAATTGGACATTTTAAACAAAAACAACAGATGTAAAATTCCAAATATTGCTCTCAGATGCAAACTGCAGGTCAAGCAAGCACGTCAAGGCAATGTGCGCCCGAGAGAGATATTACAAGTTGGAGTATCATATCTGAACGCAAGAACACATAGCACAAAAGAAAGGAGATGCAATGCGTGCTTGAATGTGATATCGGATGAGGCAGCATTGGTTCCAGGCGCAAATTAGTCAATGGAGGGTAATCAGTGCAAACAGCACGCTTGAAATCGATATCCGGCCAAGAAATCATAAATTTGCATGAAAATTCGAGCCGAAAAAGAGCTATTTATAAAAAAAAAAATTGCACGTGTGGAGGAGTAGCGAAGGAACACCTGTCGACTTATGATTGGTCAAAATTAATGTGCCGTACCTAGAATGATTGATTTGACATCTATCACATGCGAGAATGACACACGTCGAAATTGTATTGGTGCATGTGTCCCATCCCATGTGGCCTCATAATTGGGTCATCATTGTCAATGCAGACATTCCACATGGACCAATTAGCTTACGACGCATGTCTCGGCCGTCTTTTCACACGTGCAAAAATTTCGTATTTCATTTTTTTCGTTTCGGTTCAAGATCAATTGAATTGTTGATCCCTAGAGCTCCTTTCGGCCAATGTGTGAGGAATGTCACTCTGTCACTTGGGCTAAATGTTTGTTTTGTCGTGACAGCCATGCAGGCCTTATAGGGTGCTGTAGAAGGTTTTTTGTCCTAGTTTTTTTAGGATACTTGTCTTTTGGCAGTGCATGGTAAGCATGTCACCATCATGCCAAAGGATTTCGTCATTCTCAAAAGGCTTCGGGACCGATATTCTAGTCTTCATGTTGATAATGCCAGCACCTCCAAAGACCTGCCTCTTGATAGAATCGACTTGTCTACTACCTACAGGAGGAGGAAGCACCCTGTCCCCAAGAAGGCTGGATATCGAAGGTCAGTTGCTTCCCTTCCTCCTAGACGTATCCCGACCAAGAGATCCCATATATTTTTGAGCTCAGAGTCAGATGCTGGAGAATCTGACTCAGATCAAGAATCTTCACCCCTTCCTCCTCCTGTTATTCGTCCAACTCCTCAGCAAGTTTCATCACCAAAAGTGTTGATTACCCAAGAGGAGCTCGACAAAATAACAAAGAAATCTGTAAATATTGTTTCCACTTCTGTTTCTGCTCCTGTACATAATCTTTTTGTGAGAATTCCATACGATCCAGCCCAAGTGCGATAAAGGCGAAAGAAGCCAATTTTAAGAAGGTTGTCTATTTTGTCGAACCCATATGAAAATAAGTAAGGATTGGTCTTTTGTTTTTGTTGCTTTAATCTGGATTGTTGCATGCTGCATTGCTTTAATAAGTAAGGAATTCTTTCATAAATATGGATTTATCGATATTTGTATTTTGGTTGTTGCAGTCGACATTGGAGCTTGAACATTCTTTCTGTAAAGATAAATAAGGAGGGAGTATCAAATTTTCTATGTAAAATTAAACTCAGCTGCAAATACACATAGAGACTTTGATTCTCTACTTCATGATGTCGTTCGAGAAATTCCGACAATGCCAACTTCAATTACAAAGATAACCATTAAAAATATCCATGAGAGAATGTCATGGTCTTCTTTCAGCACCTATAAGAGAATACAAAAATGTGATTAGCCTCATAATATTAACACAGAGAAGATTTTCCATATGAATCCATATTCAAATGATTATCCCTATTTATTATGCGAAGGAACTGCTATACCTGAAATGCTGCCAACCACCAGATATCATTTTCTGATTGAACACTGAAATTGAGGCCTTCTGAGTCTTTTGAATTTGAAAGTGCTCCATTCATGATCGTGAGACTGACTCTTTCCATTTTTTGTCCTTTTATAATTTCAGATTCACCTAACTTGAGAACAACTATCAATTTGTTATTGACATTCTCATTTGTAATACCGTAAAAATTTATGATGAATGTTAATTACTGATTAATGTCAATAAAGAAATTGTTGGAATTGTTATAAGCTAGACTTTCTCCTTTCGAGCAATACACTTCATTGATATGAGATGGATTACCAACTATTGTTTGCATACCTTGGTTTAACATGTCTTTTTTTTTTCTTAAAGATAAAATGGTCGTGGGATTGGAAACTTTTTAATATTTACTTGTGCAAATGCCTCCTTTATCATCTTAAACATTGTTGCATATGCTTCCCTATTGATGCTAGAAAAGTCACATGCCCCTTGAAGCAATGTAGTGTCTAATATTTTTCCAACTTCATCCATAATGCTATTAGTAATTGAAGCTTAATCTTTTTCATTTTGTTATTATTTAACATTGATTTCATATATTTAGAAGTCAAGATAGAGCCTAGTGAGTTTCCAATTGAAATCTCATCGGCCAAATGGTCTTCAACAACCAATGCTGATCTGCATTGCAAACATAATGTTCATGAAAATGTCAGTAGAAATTAGGACACTCATAGTATTCATAGCAGTATATAATAAGCAAATCGACAAAAAGTTGAAATGAATAAATAACAAAATTAGTGATTATGAATGAATCAAAAAGTTCAAGCAATATTCAATACCAAATAAGCTATAACTTACTCGAATGCACGAATTCATCTTTTTCTATGACCTCCTCTAGATGATAAATCACATATATCCTTGTTTACCAGTATTTTTCTCTTGTTGCTTTGGACCTTTCTGTTGAGCACATCCATATCTTTAACAAGAGACAAATATGAGATACGCATGGATTGAAATGCAGTTTTTATCTCATCATTACTAGTTGTATAATGATGCAAAGAAGATTTCAACCATTGGATCTCCTTCTTGAGCATTTCATTTTCATCCAAGCAAGTTTTCATCTTTGTAGATTTTTCTTTGCACTCCTTTGATATTTTTCTTGATTCCTCTTCCAAATAATGTATTCTTTGCATTGAATGTGCATTCCCATAGAGCATCAAATTCTCATAGTAACCCAAAAGGCCAGTTTTACCATGACACACATAGATTATTAATTGACTCACCGAATGAAAATCTGAATGTTGCAATGAAAATGGATCAATAGGGTACAATGTTCCTGATGACCATAAATCTACATGCTTTAGCTTTTCCTCCCTGTATCAGACCATATCAGAAGTTGACAATTTGGGTTGCTTTGAATTTCTTGTCCTGAGCGGAGCATATTTTGGTGACAGATCCACATGAAGATGATAAAGCTTTGTCATTAGTACAATAGTATAATAACAAACAACACAATGACAATAACAAAGCTGGAGATGGCACTAACGACTTTGCTGGAGATAGAGATGGCACTAAACACTTGTTTTTGACCCTAGAGATAGAGATGGCGTAGGCTTTTTTCAGAAATGTCACTCCTAATTCAAATTATTGAGTGTTCCCAACTATTGGGAGGGAATATTTCAGCATTTTGACACCATGGCGTACAACTATTTTTGAAAAGACTCCAAACTCAATTAGGAGGTATGTAGCGAGCCCTCGTCAGCTCGGGTACAAAGAGTCCACAGGGGCAGTACTAAGCATATGCTTTAACTTAAGTTCAAACAAAAAACCTACTTGAAATCCTTATGAAGTGCATTGGAGCATTATGGATGATTATGCTAGAACTCAAGTACAATCGTAGTTCTTAGGAACAATGAGGAAGCCCTGTGAAAGGCCATGGAACGACTTTATGGATCATGTGGAATTAGAAAGACCTCAATGCACATATGACAATATTTCAAATTTCTGAACTCACATGGAGACATACTTGTAGGGAAACAAGTTACTATAGGACCAGCAACTTGGGTTGGAATCTATATAAAATGAGTTACGTTGACTAGGTTGAAACTGACAATTCATATTGGGTGATTCATTCAAAGAAAAATTCAAATTGAACAAGTGGTGGTTTAGAATTTAAGGTTTTTCTTTAGTGTTCTTATTAGGCCAACTTGAGGTTTGATCCACAACTCAAGCTTCGTTTGGTTTAAAATTTAAGGTTGGGATCATTGATCCCTCGGAACATGTTAAATGAGATCCCACGGTAAGGAACGTCTCATACAACGGAACATCTCATCCATCCGTATATTTATCCAAGCTCTACATTCAGAGGATGTTGGTGGGCAGCAGTACTGTGCGATAGTGAACATTGTAAAAAAGATTTTGAATGCAAAATATTGATGGACTACTATGTACAAGAACGTTACAACATTTTTAATACTTGTTATCCTTACCAACGTGTCGGGAAACCAACGACTTCAATGCATTGGACTCTCACTCCGATTCTACCACTAACACCATTTGAGAAGTCGGGAATTGATTTTGTCAAACTTATCAAGCCAATCACCTGACACACTAAACGAAGTTATATATTGGTGGTGACTGATTATGCGACCAAGATGGTGGAAGCCAAAGCAATGAAGAAGAATGATGCTAAGACTGTTGTCGAATCATAAATATTTAGATTTGTATGATTCATCAATCATAATTTTTTGGAATCCAGAACCATGCTTAATCATTATAGGATACTGGAGTATATGTCCAACATAGCTCATGAAAAGTAAAAATCATTCCAAAATCTTTCCCACTAGGAAAATACTGGATTTTAAGAATATTCTCTAAATTGGACTTTTTAACCAAAGTGCAAGATATTCAAGTTCTATATGCCACTAGTAATTAAAGACAAAAAGCATACCAAAATAATAATAACAATCATTTTTTACCACAAAAACTTTAGATTACCGTCTAGAATTAAATCTAGATATCCAAAGTCCTGCTGAATATCAATTCAATTATTATTCTCGGATTCATTATGATTTGTTATCCAATTGAGCACTATGGGATACATTCACTAATTACTTGAGTCTATTCCTTAGCTAAGGAATACTCTATTCCAATAATACTATAAATCCAATGCACATAATTTTAACTGATGAATCCAAATCATTCACTAATCATGTGTCTTACAAGCAATATAATCCAAAACCATCAAGTTTTGGTGAATCCTCATCACACTGATCATTTTATTAATTAATTTCATTCTGGAGTAATCACCTACTCAAGTTAATTGCCAATGATTTAGAAATCTCAAATGTCGAGGTGCAGATCTTAATTATACTAGTATAACACCACATTTAGATCCATATCCAAATCATTCTTAAGTTAACCAGTAAATCTTCCACAGAAAGATCTGTTAACTCTACAAGTATCTGTCTCAACAGTACTTGATCATATGCTTATGTTCAAAGACTAGGCTAAGTGCACCAAATAACCCTAGTAACCAAAAATACAAATTAGATTCATACAAGATTGACCGTGCACAAATGCGAATAATCTCACTATGATCTAGTACATAAACACATTCTTATCTAGCAGATTCTTCCAGAATCTACATATGTTACTCACATATTTCACTGAAAATCTTGTAACTTAGCTACTAAAGAATTTCTATTCCTCATGATCAGTAAATAACATATCTGAAAAATATCTCAGACAAATAACATTCACCGTCAGCAGTTTTTCAGTGCATTCCAAAAAAGAATTCAGTCTATTACAAACAAGACTTTTCTCCCAAATATTTTCACCACGAGTGACAATAGTATCATTCCTCTGAATCTTATAACCAACAGATCCTCAGATAGAATTTTATCCCTTCATTTTTCCCATATCATGATTAGGAACGAAAATACTCCATTGATAACCAGATTTTTAGAGTCCTAGAATTTTCTTTGAAAAATTACTGATATCCATGCCACCAACTCTTCCTTTCAAAAAACTCTTAACCACCATATCTGATATTCTAGGATCCATTGATCATCTAGTTGTCCTATAATCCATATATGATATTATCTCTTGTTCTTAAAACTTGGAGAATCCATTTATTCGGATGATTGACATGTCTATCAGATGGATACCACAAATCCACACCTGATCTTGTGATTTAAACAAAATAATTAATATGGTTCAACATTACATTTTGATCCTTCCAGATTAGTGATAAGCTTCGAAACCCTATTGATACATCAACTCTAGGGACAAGCTTTTGTCACCTAACAGATCCAATATAATCCATGTATCAAATCCCACTTCTAACATCACAATTGACATTCAAAATTGTGGACTACTCAATGGTCACAAAGATATAAGTTATGAATTTAACTAAATGAATTCTATTCAGGAAATTAATATCTGGTATTAAGCAATTGTTCACTGGAATCATCAAAATCCTAACTGCAAAATACATTTCCCACTCACAATTACTACCTATGATGTCCACTTTTCTTCCTCTTTTAGAAAGAGTTCTATTACCACTCACTTTATTTGGCCATTTCATATTGTTTGACGGTTTTAAATTAATATTTGATGAGTATTTTGCACAAACATTCACTTGACCCATTTCTAACAATAAGAATCGATTTGAATATATAAGACAAGTACCAATATCAAATTTTGATCAAATATGAAATTCAATAGAAAAAAAAAAATTTCAATTTTAACTTTCAATCTGGGTTCCCTACTCCAATAGTCAAAAACTGTCGGCAAATTCATTGCGGTTCCTTTTGTCAATCTTAAATTATCTATAACTGGAGAATATTTTAGCTTTAGTGAAAACACTGTGACTAACTTCAATTGATAAATTCAGTATAGTCAATTCACTAATCTAAACTTGTTCCATAGATAACGAAAAAATGTAAAATTTTGATTTTTCGAAAAAACTCAATTTTTGGTTGACGAAAATACTACTAGTACAAAAGGCAATTGAAATCAAAAAATCGAAATACTGTTCAATTTCTATTGTCACTAAACCAATGTCCAACTAGCATGCAAAGCACACTACATCAATCACAAAACGTCATTACGGAATTTTTTACATAAACTT
The DNA here is from genome assembly GCA_029204225.1 of Diphasiastrum complanatum. Lineage (NCBI taxonomy): Eukaryota > Viridiplantae > Streptophyta > Lycopodiopsida > Lycopodiales > Lycopodiaceae > Diphasiastrum > Diphasiastrum complanatum. The sequence goes on along the minus strand of CM055097.1, from coordinate 35,472,214 downwards.
TAGTTTTACGAAATTTGTCAGCCAATATTTTTTATTTGTGACCCAACTGTCAAAGCACATGTGTATGACCACTCAAATTGACTGCAGATCCCTCTTTGTCGTACTATACCAATTTAGATTTGCTAGATTTATGTGGTATTTATGTCGTTCCCCAAAGAGATAGCACTTAAAAGTTGCTAAATTGGTATAGTCCAGACTTATTTCAAATGAAATGGAGTCGAATGAAAATCTGGTTGTCAACAGACATTTTATAAGTAACCAATATTACTTTTGTTGTGGTGTGTGTTGATAAATGAATTCCAAATAACAATCTTTCTCTATCAAACCGAATGAAAAGCGTTCTGCAAATGAAATATTATCAGAGTAGCTCAAATGAATTATACTTTGACTCATTAAGTTGTCAACAAGGATCTGTGTTGTATTTGATGTAGACGTGTACGAACAGACAAATAGTTAATCTTATTCATAAACTAATGTGTTCTAGACAGAAGAGTTAAGAAAACACAGTTTAAACACCCAACCGGATCAATCACCACAGCACAACATCAAGTGCAACAAGACAAGACAACAGAATAGCTCACCTCAAACTGTATATTCAACTTATCAGCAAGTACAAAGATAAAGCTGCTTGAAAGCACTCAAAGGGCTCGTAAAAGAAAGACGGCTCGATAATTCTAGAACTAAGCACACGTGTTGCCGTCGAAATAAGAAAGCACTGTATAAGTCGATCATTGCTATTTTAACTCTCTCCCTCAATGATCAACGTCTCTCTTTATTTTAGAGTTTACTCTATTCATGGAACATACCTCCGTGATAGTATTACAAGTGAAGGCTTTTTACGTAACCAGATCTAAGCCAAGTTTGGCTCTAAAAGTCTCAAACTTTTCTTTACTTAAAGCTTTCGTGAATATATCAGCAACTTGTAACAACGTAGAACAGTGTTTAATACTTATATCTTCAGATTGTAGCTTCTCACGCACAAAGTGATATTTTACCTTAATATGTTTTGTCCTTGCGTGAAAGACATGATTCTTAGCCAATTGTATTCCACTTTGACTATCACAAAAAATAGCAGTAGGATTTACCTGCTTCATGTCAATCTCACATAACAACTTACGTAGCCAAACAGCTTCCTGGGTAGCAGAACTTAACGCTTTATATTCGGCTTCTGTAGAAGAAAGAGAAATAGTATCTTGCTTCTTGCTAGACCATGAAAAACAACTGCTACCAAAATTGAAGGCATAACCTGTTGTTGACTTTCTATCATCTATACTTCCTGCCCAATCACCATCAACATAACCTTGCAACTTAGGTAAAACACTTTGTCTTTTGTAGATTAGGCCAAGGTTAGGTGTACCTTTCACATACCTCAAAATCCTTTTTGCAGCTTTCCAATGGTCCATAGTGGGTGATGACATGAATTGGCTAATCAAACTTACAGCATAGCAGATATCAGGACGTGTAGTCATAAGATATATCAAACTCCCAACTAGTTGACGAAATAGAGTAGCGTCAACATGTGCACTATCATCAATACGAGATAATTTCTTACCACTTCGCAAGGGGTGATGGAAGGTTTGCACTCTGTCATGTGAAATCTCTCCAATATCTTGCCCACATACTTGTTTTGACATCTGATATCACTGCCAGTTTGTCATACTTCGACACCCAAGCAATAGTGCATAAGATCTAAATCTGTCATCTCAAACTGCTTGCATAAGTTGGCTTTGATAGAACGAGTGAGGTTCTCATCATTGCCCGTGATAATGATATCATCAACGTAAAGTACAATCAAGGCAATGTTATCATCATTTATAAGAACCTAAAGATTTGGATCTGAATTTTTTCTTACAAACCCATGAGAAAGAAAGTAATTGTCAATGCATCCATACCATGCGCGTGGCGCTTGCTTAAGGCCATAATGTGCTTTGTGTAGTTTACATACCTTCTGTTCTTGCCCTTTTTCCATGAAGCCCTACGGTTGGACCATGTAAACTTCTTCCTCTAAGTCACCATTCAAAAATGCGACTTCACATCCATTTGATGGATCTTCCACTTAAAATGAGATGCTAGGGCAATGATAAGGCGTAGTGTAGTCCACTTAGCCACTGGAGCAAATGTCTCTTCATAGTCAATTCCTTTGCTTTGCTCATAACCCTTCACTAATAGGCGTGCCTTATGCTTTGCTATCATGCCATCCGCATGAAACTTTGTTCTAAACAACCATTTGTTGTCAATGGGTTTCTTTCCAAGTGGTAGATCAACCAACTCCCATGTATCATGCATGTGGATGAATTCTATCTCCTCTTCCATTGCCCTTTGCCACTCTTTGTGATCTTTTGCCTCATCAAAGGTTGATGGCTCTTGACACTTCAAAATGTCACTCATTCGGGCATAGTTCACATGATAACGATCGTGAGACTTCCTTTCCCGTGTTGATCTACTCACTTCTCCTTGTGTGCTGGATCCTGGTTGGTTTAGCTTTGCATCCTTCATGATCTTCTCATACCATTTTGGTATCTTAGATTCAGGTGATACACTACGTGGAGAGTATGTATCCCAAGGAGTGTCCAAGTAATGTCTCTTACTTCCAACCAGTTTCTCCTTTATTGCTCCTATTGGCAAGTACCTCCCCCTAGGCTCTTGAATAGGTGGCGTCCTTTCATACTCGCCCTCTCGACTCTCATTTTCACGTGCATCATCTTGTGGAGTATCTTCTTCATATTCTTCCTCCAAAATTGTGATAAGTCTTTTGATGCTTTCACCATTTGCATGGTCTTCATCTTCATACCTATGCGTCTCATCAAAGATTACATCCTTGCTAATGTGAATCTTGTTCATTACAGGATCAAAACACCTGTATGCCTTTGTCCTCTCGTCATAACCGACGAAGATACACTTGATTGTTTTGGCATCAAGTTTATTTCACTCCTCCTTTGGCACATGTACATAGGCCTTACATCCAATGACACGAAACTTGTCGATTTTTAGCTTTATTCCTCTAAATGCTTCTTCGGGAGTCACATTTGGAACTGCAACTATAGGGCTCTTGTTTTGCAAGAACGTTGCTGCATTGCATGCTTCTGACCAAAGTGAATCGGTCAAGCCCATTTGCTTCATCATGGAGCGTGCACTCTCCATAATGGTCCTGTTTTTCCTTTCAGCTACACCATTACTATGCGGCGTGTGTGACTGTGTGAATTGTCTTTTGATGTCGTGTTCCTTGCAAAAGTCCTCAAAATCATCAGATTTGTATTCGCCCCCTCTATCAGATCTTAGCACTTCGATGCGTGCATCTAGTTGGTTCTCTACCAAAGTCTTGAACTCCTTGAAGCGAGCAAAAGCATCATATTTCTTCTTCAAGAAATAAATCCATGTCCTCCTAGAGTAATCATCTATGAAAGTCATAAAATAATCTGCTTTCCCCAATGACATGGTCTTCATTGGGCCGCACAGGTCGCTGTGAATGAGTTCCAGTGGTTTCTTAGCTCTTGCAGCTCCACCTTTCTTGAATGTCTCCCTGTGATGCTTTCCCATGATGCATCCTTCACATATTGCATGATGATCATCCTGCAATGCCAGTAACCCAGTTAACATCTTCAGTTTTGCCATCAATCTCAAGATCCCATAGTTCAGATGACAAAGTCTTATGTGCCACGACTCAGATTGAGATGTTGTTGAGACAGCCAAACCATATTATCCTGGTTTTGCAGCATCCAATTTATAAAGGCCACAGTTACTATCTCTATAACCTTTTGCCACCACTTTATGGTTGTGGTTCATATCCCTCATAAGGCATCCATCCTTGACAAATTCAACCTTAAGATGTTGATTTGCCATTACACCAACAGAAAGCAAACTCTTTTTGAGTCCAGGAACATAAAGCACATTAGGGATGTTCTTGATTTTACCATCAAAAAACTGCACAGGTACATTGCCCACACCCTGTATTTGGCATTCCTCCCCATTGGCTTGAGTAACCTTATCCCCATCATGGATTGGTGAGAATTTTTCAAACCAATCACGTCTCCCGGTCATATGCCTTGTGGCGCCTGAATCTATGAACCATCTGGCACCATCATCAACATGGGATACCAATGCCGATGAGAAGACACTTGTCTCATCATCTTCTCCATCATCTTCGACAATGTTGTCTTGTTGAGTCACTTTTCCCACCTTTATGTCTGCTTTATTCTTGTAACACTCGCGTGTCCAATGACTCGGTTTGTGGCAATAGCAACATTTGTATTTCTTCTTTTTTTTCCCTTCTGATGAAGACTCTCCCTCATCATCATCATCCTTGGATTTCTTGGGAATTCTTTTCCATGCTTTCTGCTTGCCTTTATCAAGCAAGGCTTGATCCTCCTGTGGGGTTTGCCTTGACTTCACCACTTCGCGACGCTGCTCTTCCTGCAACATGATTCCGTGGAAGTCTTCAGAAGTAGGCAACCTCTCCCTCAAAGCAATGCCGCTCACAAACATATGTGGCCCTTCCGAGACACCGCTCATTATGGTATGTACCAACTCAACATCCCTAATTGGTTCTCCAATTGCCACAAGTTGATCTCTCAGCACCTTTATCCTGGTGAAGAAAGATCCCACTGATTCACTTTCTTCCATCCTTACTACGTTCAATCTTGACTTCAAGAACATGGCCCGAGCTGGATTGCAAGTTTGAAATTGCATTCTAAGAGCTTCCCAAGCTCCCCTACCCATCGTGGCATCACTTATATGAGTAATCACATGGTCTTTCACTGAAAGATTGATCAAGGACAATGCTCTCTGCGCCTTTTTATCAAAGGCCCTCATGTCACCTGGAGTGGTATTTGGCCGGACTTCAATACCTGCCAGGATCTCCCATAACTCTTTCTACATCAAAATGCTCTTCATTTTGAATTTTTAGATGTTGTAGCTAGAAGCCCCATCAAGTTTGCTTGCATCGCTCAAAATTGCCTCATTGATGTTTGCCATCTCCAAACTGTTTGAAACTCCACCTGTAGACTATAAAGTGTATGTCGAAGCCAACCGTGATGTCAGAAATAAAAAATAATGACCTGCAATTTTTGACTTACCAGGCCACCCGCCGCTCTTTCGCCAAATTGAAAGCCAAACCGGCGTCGCTTTCCGAAATGCTTCTCGTCACCAACTCCCAACTACCTGCCCAGTGGAATGGTGAAATCACTTTTGACGTGCTCTGAACACTTTCTCCGCAGCAATCACTCTGTTTTGGTGTACCATAATTGCAGGTACAGTTAAGGTGCCCTTTGTTTGGAGGCTATAGCCTTTCATTTGGCCAAAATAGGCTAAAGGAGGTGAAAATAAGGGCATTTTGGGTTTTTGAACTGTTTCTTCAGTGTGAAGAAACTTCACCCTTCAAAAACTTGGGACCCAACAATTATTTCAGTTTGAAGATTTTTAATGAAGTTGCAATGCACTTTGCACTTCAGACCCCTTCAGGCCTTTTCACTCCTTTTCACTGGCCATCTAATGGCTCTTCTACATCGAATGGCTCGCATTAGTCCTCAGTTGCCCAATCCTGACCATCAAACTAGTGTGGAGGTCGATCAACGAATGTCCATGATTTTGTGCATCGAATAATGCTCCCTCCATACACAACATACCTGCAACAACTACAAGCCTATTTTGACTGGCCGCGCAGCTGGGCTTTGATAGCAAGTTAAGAAAACATTGTTTAAACACCCGACCGGATTAATCACCACAGCACAACATCAAATGCAACAAGACAAGACAACAGAATAGCTCACCTCAAACTGTATATTCAACTTATCAGCAAGTATAGAGATAAAGTTGCTTAAAAGAACTCAAAGGGCTCGTAAAAGAAAGATGGTCCGATAATTCTAGAACTAAGCACACGTGGTGCTGTCGAAATAAGAAAGCATTGTATAAGTCGATCATTGCTATTTTAACTAGAAGTCCTCAAAAACTAAATTCCAGTCATGGTTAAAGAACTCAAATAGTTCACGAATACGTTAGAAATGATTATCTTCGTTACAACACAAATACAGATCAATAACTCAATTCCTCAGGTAGGGACTAACGTTTCACATGCATACATACTTCTCTATCCTTGACTGTGAAAAACTGCACTCACTAAGGGATACTTTACTCAAATGTCGAATACAACGTATTCATGCAGATGAGTAAGTGATTTTAAAGACAGTTCTTTAGATCAACTTTATGGGAACACAACAAATGACTGTAATGAACTATTGTACTATTTGACCAAAGAATGATTTAAGTAATGCAAAGGAGATTGCTAGTAGATTCGAAATCGCTCACACTCAGCAGTGCGGAGAACAAAGATCAAGGGAAATATTCGTCGATACTCTATTCACTTCTCCAATCTCACAATACAGAAACTCTTTCTCTCTCAGTGGTGTGAGAATGAAGTGTGTATTTCTTTTATATTACCTACGGAACAAGCAAACACACCTCTTGAGATTCTTGGTGCGTCGCTCCATTTACTAACTCTAGTTAATAAATAGGTTACAAGTAAATGTAAATTACATCATTGAAGATAACTTTTAGTAAGAGTTTAATTTATTCTAGTTTACAGTGACAATACGAATGTTTTTTGTGGACATTCCAAACATTTCTTTTGATGCTTGGCCAAATTTTGTCTTTCAACTATTTGTTGATCTCTGTGCAGTTGAAGAGCTTTTGCAGCATCCACCAAAAATACAATGATTCACTTATTTAATAGAATAAAGATCATACCATAATGATATTTAAAAAGATTGCAACTTAAATTTTTTCAAAACAGAAAGTATTAAAATGAATAAAAATTTGATTAATATTTATCTTTCTCATCATTGGTCTTTGCAAGTTGTTTTGTAGACTCTCGTCATGCTCATTTCAAAATTTGAGGCTAGAGCTTTAAGAGTGTAAATCTTGGTGTAGCTCAAATAGGGAACATTTTTTGTTTTGGCAAACTCTTTGTACATCAAAAATATTTTTAATTTTGTAAAATTATCGAGCAAGTAAAATTATAAGGAATTAGACAATTTCTCTCCATGCACATCTATGAAATGCTTTAGCCAAGTAGTTGCACTTAAAGCATCTGGAGAAACAGTTCGACCCTGTAAGGATCCCCGTAGTGTTGGGTCTTTGTGAAGTTGTGCATGCATTCGTTGAAGCCATGAGATTTTGATTGCGTGAACTACTTTGTAAGCTTTATGACAAACCTCCAAAGCATTTAAAAAATACGAAAATGAGCTTTTGTTTGGCCTCACTATTGCACACAAATAGTAATTTCTCTCATCCTTGCTTCATAAAAAGAAGCTTGATCTTAATTCTTCAATTTCTCTAATACTCGACTTTTGCAAACAACCGGATATCAGAAGATCAAGGATATAGTCAAGTTCTTGAAGAAACTGACATAAAATATGACAATATTAAAGAATTTGACCCAAGTGATAATCGATTTGCATTTGTAGGAGAGACCGGAATGTGCTATGTATGAATCAAATGAGATTCCTTCTTGGTCCTTTTTTTATTTACCTAAGTATTACATAGATAATGATAGTTATCTCTCTATACCTGACTTGTGTGATTTTTTTTATTGTCGTGAAGATGAAGTGTTATGTATTTTAGCCAAAACGTTAGGTGAGTTTTCTGACATTCTTGATTTTCAGTATGATGACATTGTTCCTGGAGTGGATGATGAGATCCATGATGCTACGCTTTGTCCAAAGAAGAGTGTTTGCAATAGTCTTTGTCAAACACCCGTGAGCATCAAAAAAATATTCTCTTAGAGGATGAGTTCATTGCTTTCCAGACCCAACTTGGTTTTGGGCCTCGAAAAATATACCAACCAAATGAGTTAAGCTCGCATAAGGGTACAAAATAGACCACCCTGAATTGATTGAAGCAGATATTGTTGAATGTGTGAGTTCTTTTACTTTTTGTGCATGCAAGTTAATTTTGCTTATTGTTTATATTCATCATAAGAACTAACATTTAAATTTTTCATATTTTCAGGAGGCTGTTCTTTTTGACGAATTTGCCATTCTACGAGGTGGCTTTCGAACCTACTCAGGCAAATTTAACAAGGACAACGGCCTTGGAAATTATTTCAAATTTTTCAGAAAACATGAGATTTGTGTTGCTTACTCGAAGTTCAGTGCTCAAGGCAAAACAATTATCATGGTAGTAAAGGCATTGTCTCATTACTTAGGTGGTCATAAGTTCAGTAAACCACATAAAATAATTTTGTTAAATGCTCAATTGTACTCAAGATTTTAGGTTATGGACCTAAGAATACTATTCTTCGATCTACACATTTTGCTTTGTATGCAACTTACATAGAATTATGTCAAGAAAAGGAAAATGCATATCTTTTGGATCCACTTGCAAGAAGAGAATTTCTCCATGACAACAAAATGCAACTGGTATTAGAAAAAGAAAATGAAGATGGCAAGGAAATATAGATATATTCAATCAGTTGGAAATGTATTTTTTTTTCCAAAACAAATTACAAATATATAGTACAATGTTGTGTCTGTCAATCTACCTCCCTTGATGTCTAAATTTACATGCCTTTCTGAACTTGATGTAATTTGTAGATTTTGTTTGATGTCGTATTTGTGCTCGTCGATAGAACCATTGAAATAGCTGAAGAATATATCTGTGTCTACCATTGAGGCCACCATGTTGTGTGTTTTTATGAAATGCTGCTCTTGCTTGCCAATGAGATTTTTCCATCCCTTGTGAAGACCATATACTCACTTCCATGATTTTCTTCTAAGGATATGGAATGGTGTCGTAATGTGCTGCAAAATATCAACAATTTCTTGCAATAGGTAAACTTCAAAAAACAAAATAAAATGGTAACTTGATATCTATTTTAAAATGCTTACCATGTAATGTGTGATATGATCTTCTCCCCAAGCAAGCATCTACAAACTCAACACAATGTTTCTGGAGTAGTAGCAAGTCATTGTTTGAAAATATTTTCTTTCGTAATATTTTAACCACGTCATCTAATTTTTTCCATACTTCAATTTTCATTATCCTTGTTACTCCATCCTGAACAAATCTTGAGTAGCAGCAACGATGTCTCTCCAAACTAAGTAACGCATCTTAGATGGTTTCTTTGAATGGTTTGATAAAAATCTTCATGCCTTTACACCGCCAATGCTTGGCTTGCAAAGTACATTTTCTTTTTTTCCCAAAAGCTTAAAGTCCTTTTGTATTTTAACATGTCCTTTATGGAGACCTGCTTTAGACAGAGCACCTTCTAATTTAGAAATAGCCTCATTGGAAGATAATTCTGGCTTTGTGTTCCAAGCATATAATATGTGACAATACACAAGCTTTTCAATTATTCTAACCTCAGCATGGAGAGTGCAAATATGTACGTTTTGTACAAGAATTGGCAGAACAGGTTTCCAATTTGGATCCTCTTTGTCTCTTGTTATTCTTGTATTCTTGGTTATTCTTGTTATTCTTGATCCTCTTTGTCTCTTGTTATTCTTGTATTCTTGTCATTTGATGATTTCATACAATATAAACATGGATTTTTGGAGGTTGGTCCATGGGAAACATTGAGCATACATTTTAAAGATTTCAAATCACCAGCCAAATGGGACTCTACCTTGAAGTCTCCTATTCCAGGTACATTGAGAAGTTTCCCATCCATATGCTCTTTGATGATTCTAGGATATGTTGTTTTGGTAAACACCCATGATAGAATGTCATGATCTTCCTTTAAAACCTAAAAAAGGATAGACAAAAAACTAGTCAATTGATAATAATATCAAAACCCAAGTAACATACAATATCAAAACTCATTAGATTTTAAAATATCATACCTCAAAGGCTACCAACCACCAGATGTCATTCTCAGACTGAACACTAAAGTTAAAATTTCCTTGATCATTAGTCTTTTGAAGTGCTCCATTTATGAGTGTTATACTCACTCTCTCCATTTTTTGTCCTTTACTAAGTTCCGATTCATCCAGCTTCAATACCAAGACTATCTTATTGTCTACCTTTTTCGTGGAAACATCATAAAAATATATAATAAATCTTAATAACGTATTCATATCAACAAACAAGTTATTTGATTGACTGTAAGACATGGATTTTTTGTCCTTTGATTGATATACTTCCTTGACATGAAATGGAACACCTATAATCTTTTGAATTCTTCCATTCATTGAATCACGCTCTGATTTTATTTGAAATGGTCGTGGAATAGGAAATTTCTTAATGCTAGCCAGTGTCAAAGCTTGTTTGATAATCTTAAATATGGTGCCATAAGCATCTCTTTTTATTCCTACAAAATCACGTGCTCCTAGAATTACAGTATTGTCAAGTATTTTTTGTACTTCAATCATTAATGCATCAACAATTTTTATCTTAACACGACTGTTTTGATTATTGGTCATCAATGTGAAAGTACTATACTTTAGGACCATAAATGGATCTACAAAAGATCCACAAGAGTGATTGGATGCCTGCTTAACAATCTATCCAAAAAAAATAGACACAAAAAGATTATCTAGATTGGCAATTTGACAAACAAGCATTAACAATCAAAAGACTTGATCAACATTGAAATCTGAGCCCACACATGTGTACTACAGGTTGTAGTACGGTCTTCAACCTGAGAAACAAGTAGAAATTGATTTGGATTCATTTGGGTCACAAAAGCTCAATGTACATAGTGAACTAGCTTGAGATTGCCAATGAGCTCCAAAAATAATCTATCTTCTCACTATGGAGAGTGGGAATACATAGCAAATTTGACTTCCTTCTTGAAGTTAGGTGGATTTCCAACAGGTAACAAGGAAGTAAACTCACTCTCCTTGACCTAAAATGAAACCTTAGCCTAGATCCTAGAGTTATGCTTGGTAGGTAGATAGTTGGTGGGGGATGGTTTTTGGCGAGCTTTTCACGGCGAGCTTTTTCGTGTTTGAAGCGAGCTTTTTGAGCACCTATTCATGAGCCTTTTTGTTCTAGTTTTTGGACATAACTTTGTCGATCTGTATCCTGCCGATTGCAATTCATTCATTCTGCTCAAGATTCATACCTAGAAATTTATTTTGAGGTTGTTTGGTAGCCAAAACAGATGGTCTCCAAAACTAACCTCATTTGTTCAAAATGAACCGTAGTATCACAACGTCGCAAACTAGCCCTAATTGTAGTCTTTTTTATCTACTTGGCATTTTTGAACATAATATGATAGAATCACATAGCAATTGGTTATACTGGCACATAATGGGAATGGAAACCTATGAACACCGTCTGATTGAGGTGTTGCTCTCTCTCTTGGCTGCACAATCATTTTGCACCCACTTTTCCAATTGTAGTTTTTGGTTCTATCTTCGCCAACCCATATCTTGGCCGCAACTCGTCCAGTATGCACAAGATTAGTACCTATAGGTTTATTTCAAGTTTGTCTAGTAGCCAAAACAAATGCCTCCCAAAATTGACCATGTTTGGTCAGAATGGACCCTGTCACAACAACGTCTCAAACTAGCCCATAGTGTAAATGAGAACCTATGACCATTGTCGGACCTAGGTGCTAGGATCTCTTGGGATTGCACAATCCTTTTGCACCCACTTTTTCTATTGTGGATTTTTGGGTCTAACTTTGCTGACCAGTTTTTTGACTGCAACCTTTGTACATTCTGCACGAGTTACTACCTACAAGTTCATTTCAAGGTTTCCTAGTAGCCAGAATAGATTGCTCTCAAAACTAACTCTGTTTGGTTATAATGGACCTTGTGACAACAACGTCGCGACTCGCAAACTAGCCCTAATTGCAACCTTTTTGACCTACCTACAGTTTTTGAACAAAATAGGTTAGAATCATTGAACCTATGACTACTGTTGGGGACTGAGGTGTTGGACTCTCTCGGAGTTGGACAATCCATTCACGCCCCCTTTTTCTATTGCAGATTTTTGGGTCTAATTTCACTGACTCATATCTCGGTTGCAACCTTCATCCATTCTGCATGAGATTATTTTTTCAAGTTTATTTTGAGGTTGCCTGGTAGCCGGAATAGACAATTCGCAAAAAAACTCTATTTGGTCATAATAGACCCTGCCGCAACAATGTCACAAACTAGCCCTAATTGCAATCTTTCTGAACAAAATAGGCCAGAATCACACAACAATTGGTCATATTGGTGTGTAATGGGAATGAAAATCTATGACCTCCATCGGATTGAGGTGTTGGACTCTCTCGGGAATATACAATCCTTTCACACCTTTTCCTATTGCAGTTTCTAGGCCTAAATTCGCATACTCGTATCTTGGCCGCAACTTGTCTGTTCTACACGAAATTAATACCTATAGGTTCATTTCAAGGTTGCCTATTAGTCGAAACAAATGGCTCTCAAAAACAACCCCGTTGGATCATAATGGACCTTGTCACATCAATTTTTGACCCTTATCTTGGCCGCAACTTGTCTTTTCTGCACATAATTAGCACTTACAGGTTCATTTTGAGGTTGAATAGTAGTTGGAATAGACATCTCCCAAAACCAACCCTGTTTGGTCATAATGGACCCTACAACAACAATGTCACAAACTGGCCCAAATTCCAAGCCCTAATTGAAATATTTTCTATCTACCTGGCGTTTCTAAATAGAATCGGCCAGAATCACACAACAATTGCTCCTACTAGTGTGTAACAAGAATGAATATGTGTAAGAAGAAAGACATCATAAGATCCTAGTGTTTGATACATTTCCCTCCTCAATAGATGTATTGACACAGATTCTGATAGCCCCTTATCATAAAGGTGCCCCTCGTATTCTTTAGTTAAGATATATTTCATGCCTTATGAGATATTGGCATGGCTCATGACACTGATTAGGGTGTAGTTTTGGCTGCAAAGTTTGTCAAAGTCCCAAACTTGCTCTCAAATCAAAGAACATGAGACTTTTTGATGATTTTAGCACAAAAAGTCTCGTATAGTTCATGGTATATGGAATGTTGTACTTATATAAAAAAGATCTTTTTTCTATTCTAGAATGATTTTTTTTTTCGCACTTATAAATCTTGAATCTTTTCTATTTTTTCCAAAATATTGTACGTACAGAACAATATGTTTTATACCAGAAGATACAAAACAAGTATCTATGTTGAGTAGTCCTTTGAAGAGCCTCATGTTGCTCTTGTCACCATAGGTAATCATCAAGTGTGCAAATGCAAATGTGTATGCAAGTTTGTAAGGGGAGGGTGGATGTTTGCATTTGCAAGTTTGCAAAGGTAGAGGGGATGTCCCTCTTTTCCACTATTTTGAGGGTGGGGACATTACATGCATATTTTAGACTACTATTTAAGCTTAGGTTCCCCATTTCACTATTTGTATATTTAGACCTTCTGGTTTGGGCTAGGGTCACTTGTTTTCTAGCAAGCATTTAGTGTTGACAATTATTTATTACTGGAGCGGCGAGGAGTGCTACAGCACGTAGCCCACCGTTGGATCACAAATACCAGACATAGCAGTTGTGAATCTATGGTGCATATTAAAGACTTTTCAAAATCTCTGGCTATGACTTAGGATCTGCCTCTTCCTAGCCAACCGGATGATGCCATGTGTCCGGTATCACTCCTCGCAACTACTATCATTAGGTGATCGCTGGACAGTGATTAGATAAGTTCAAATCAGCTAGTGAGTACTTGTTTCTAGTTTTTTGAGTTCAATCACTATTGTATATCAGCTTTCCATTTGGTTATCGATTATGTTAAGCTCATTAGTATTTTCTTTCAATGCATTTTCAATTCTTTTAATTCATTACGGTTCCGGTTTTTTTGGTCATCATTTGATGCATTTTAAAGAGTTTGAATAAGATATTATGGGTAATCAACTTTCATACTCTCTGTCCGCCGATCCAAAGAAAAAGTTTGTTAACATTATTTGAAGCATTATAGTAAAGTTTTCTTGTTTGATATATCTTTGCACATGGCAGTATGCTTTAAAAGATAATCAAGGAAACTTACCCAAGATTGTTCATGGCAGATTTGACATTTTACCCCAAGCAAATATATCAGTTCTTCTATTCAAAGAAGATTCCTATACAGATTATTATTCTCAATGCTTTCCGTTGATATAAGCCAATTGAACAAAACTCATAGATCTGAAACCGTTATGAAGTATCTGAGACAAGTTCCGAGGGCGGGAGCCCGAGGGCAGGCCCCGATCAGCAAGGAAGGCCCGAGGGCTTCGGGCCTTCCCCTACGTAATGCCATTGTGCGAAGGTTTTTTTTTTTCATTTTCTTTTTTGTCCATTTTTTGGCCGTACGGTACGGCCGTACGGCCGTACGCGTGGACCGGTTTTTTTTTTTCGGTGAGAGGAGAGAAAACGTGCATTCCACTAGAGAGAGAACATGCAGTCCACCGGAGAGAGGAGAGAGAAAGTGCATTCCACTGGAGAGAGGAGAGAGAATGACAGATTCCTAAGAGAGAGAAAATTGGATGGACATTATGCTCCTGGAGGTGGTTCCAAAATACAAAGGACACCTGAGCACAAGGCATTACGTATGTAAGAAGGACTGAATTCAGTATTGTGGCGACCCCCCACGTTGAAAAAATATATAAGCCGCTCTTCTCTAATTCATCCCATGCATTTCGTCCGCCACCCGAGGGTGCCAGTGCCACACCACGCTCGAGGAGATCACTCCCAGCTTTGGGAAGCGTGATGAATGTCCCACCTATCTCATCGAACCAACTATATATATATATTTATTTATAGAAAAGGGCCTTCGACAGTCGTGGGAGCAGCTATCAAAGATAGGGTCGCGTCCCAACGAGGCTAATGGCCCAATTCGTTTTTTTTATATTTTTTTATAGAAAAATAAACCCATGCCTGTGTCCTGTTCTCAACGAGATGGAACTTCAGAGGCCTCTACAAAAGTTTGTTGTTTTTTTTTTTTTTCAAAGAAGAGACTACGGTAAAAAAAATAGCGAGGGTAACTAGATCGTCAAAAGTTAAGGTCTAAAAAACATAGCAGATAAAAAATGAAATGAAAAACACGACTCCAAAAAAGACCTCAAAGATAACGTAAAAAGAGAAGATAGAAAGTAACTTAAATTATATAAAAAAAAATTAAGAGGTGAGGAGAAGAGAAGGAATGATTTACGCAGGAGAATGGAGAGCACAGTTTGGGATGCGGGTTCCTAGAGTGCGACAGTGAGGGAAAAGAGGAGGGAGCGGAGCATGTAACCGGGGGTGGGGAGAGAGAGAGAGCAGGCAGGGAGGTGCGAGCAGAGAGGTGAAGGAGGTGAAGTGCATGGAGGTGAAGCGATGAAGGAGGTGAAGGAGGTGGAGTGAGCAAGGAGGAGGAAGGGAAGGCAGCGAGGGAAGAGGGGGAGTGGAGCAGCAGAGAGAGGGGAAGGAAGCGAGAGAGAGTAGGGGAGAGAGGTGAAGGGGGCGGGTGAGGAGCAGAGGAAGGGAGGTGATCGGAGGAGAGGGGGGAGCAGCCACGTACAACAGTAGCAGCGTGCAACAGATGGGAAGGGAGAGAGAGCGAGCAAGAGGGGGAGTGGAGATGTAGGCAGCGAGCAGCGAGAGGTGAAGGAGGTGGAGCGCAAGAAGGTAGAGAGGTGAAGCGAGCAGGGGAGAGGGGGAAGCAGGGAAGGGAGGTGAAGGGGTGAGTGGATGAAGGTGAGGGGAGGGACGTGGGCAGGGAGAGATGGAGGTGAGCGGAGGAGAGGTGAAGGGAGTGAGAGAGAGAGTAGGGGTGAGGGGAGGGACATGGGTAGGGAGAGATGGAGGTGAGCGGAGGAGAGGTGAAGGGAGTGAGAGAGAGAGCAGGGGTGAGGGGAGGGATGTGGGCAGGGAAAGATGGAGGTGAGCGGAGGAGAGGTGAAGGGAGTGAAAGAGAGAGCAGGGGAGGGAAGAGCAGGGAACGGGAGGGGGCAAGAAGAGGGAGGGATGGAGCGAGCGAGAGGGGGAGGGAGCGAGGCAGGGAAAGGCGGAGGAGCAAGGAGCGAGAAGGGGGGGAGAGAGTGGAGCTGTAGGCAAGGGTGGAAGGGAGGTAGGCAAGGCAGCGGGAGGTGAAGGAGCGAGGAGAAGGGAAGGAAGGGAGCGAGAATGGGGAGAGAAGAGAGAGATTTGTGGATTTTTTTTTTTTCAAAAAGAGGGTTGATCCATATCAAAACTGAGATTATGGCAATACAATAATTAAAAACACTGGGCAATTTGAAAAAATCTTACTCAAAATTAACTACACAATATATAGCCTAAAAAACAAAATTAATCCCTTGAGGGCTTGGATTTTTTGTAATGAAAATGGAAGATTTCGGAGAATGGAAAAAAGAGGAGGTGAGGGGGAGGAAGCATAAAAGAGTGGAGAAGAGTGGAGAAAGAGAAGCAGCTATGCGGTGAGCAACGTTGGCGCTCCCCGACAACGGCGCCAATTGTAGTCGGTTGTAGTATAGGGGTCCGTTCACTGGGAGCCGCCTGTGCACACCTGCATAGCAAGAGAGAGAGAGAGAAGGGAGATAGAGAGAGAGGTAGAGAGATATAAGGAGTGATGAGAGAGAGGAGAGAGGAGAGAGAGTTTAGAGAGAGAGAGCTTTATTGAGAAGAAATGAAGATGTGTACAATGGAAAATGGCCTCCTTATATAGTTGAGGAGGGAGGGCCATCTTGGCTCTCATTGGCCTATTTACAATGGCATCCTAGCCCTTCAAACAAAATGAACTTCAATCTTATGGTTCATTAGGAAAAGGGCCAAACTCACATGATTCATGTGAGTTTGAGAGATTCCCTTTTAACTTAGAACCTTATGAACTTGACTTTGGGCTTTTTAATTAATTTATTCTAATAAGGCCCAAAGTCCTTTTATTCAAGTTCTATTGCGTGGTCACTGGGTCGGTCTTATACACGCAGGAAGCCGGTGCCCTCGCACTTATTATTCGAACTGTACACTATATTGTGGCGGGGCCCACTAGGTAAGGCTTGGCCAACAATATTTCAAGTGGTGGGACCCACTTGTTCATTATTGTGCAGAAAATACCCACAATATGGCCACTAGTCATAAATGCTCTTTCCCATGTGATGCCCCATTGCCCTCTATGGCATCAAACATCACATTTCCAATGAGATTTGTAGCATAATTCGAGACCTAGTTGCATGTCGACGTAGTTTTGACCATTCTATAGGGGAGTGTACTACTTCGTCACCTTCATAGATGATATGGTTTGTAAGACGTGGATTTACTTTTTAAAGAAGGAATCTGATGCTTTTTCCACTTCAAGAGAAATGGTCGAAAATCAAACAAGTAAAAAGATCAAGATCTTAAGATATGATTGTTGGAGGTTTTGCGGATTCCAAGGCAACCCTAACCCTAGTTAATAAGTGAGAGGGACTTGGCACTGTGTGTGTGTAAGTCCAACCCGATGATTAGTTAGAAGTTAATAAAAGGATTTTAGGCCTTTTTGCGGGAATTCAATGTCGCAAGGCCTAATAGTCAAGTTAGTGAGATAAAAGGGCTTTCCCCAAATTTCAAATTTCAAATAATAAGGGAGGTGGAAATTGGCCAATAGGATTTGAGGCCAAAGCCCTAAAATCTACTCTATAGAGTGGTGCTTTGTAGTTCAATATTAGGAGGAGTAGGATTACCTTATCCAAATGGAAAGGATGAACAAAGACGATATCAGAAGATCAGACATTGGATACAAGAAGAACAAGCCAAGAAAGCTGCACAAGCTGAACAACAACCAACAACTCCTCAAGACACTACACCAGACATAGCACCGCAAGGTTCATCACATAGATCAAATGTGAATGTGCGACTACACCATTAGGAAGGACCGTTTCATATGGCTGAACCCGAAGCTCCAAGGACAAAATTGCGGATGAGAGCATCTTATCCAGCAGAATGAACAATTCTATTGGAGAGTTCCTTCAACTTGCACCTCAAGCAAAGGGTGTCTTGTGAGATTGTCTGAACACTGAACTAGACATACCTTCCAGAGAATCATTATTTTGCGTTGGAGAGTGAGCAACACCACTCTTCCTATCAAGCACAAACTCTTCGGAGAAGAAGCTGTTATAGTAGATGGAGGATCAGGTGTCAACCTTATCTCCACTACTGTGTACGAGAAATGGAATCTACAAGGCTTAAAAGCTGCAAAGTTCGCCATCAAGCTAGCTGATCAATCATGTATGCGTCCTAAGAAAATTGTAGAAGAAATTTCAGTGAAGATAGCAGGGGTACAATTTGTCAGCACATTTGTGGTAATGGACATTCCTGAAACACCCACTGCTTATCGAATTTTTTTGGGATGACCTTGGTTACGAGTTGCGCAAGTAGTTCACAATTGGGGAACCGACAAATCACGGTGGATCTCTCCACATGGGCGGTGAAGCCTGTACCACCCAAAGCTAATGACACTTCTTCCACAATGGACCATAGCATTGATCTCCCGAAAGCTTCCATGGGTGTTCACTATGATTCACAAACAGATAATATTTTGAGGACAAATACTTTGGCAATGGTTGACTATATGGATGGGCATACATGTCATTCAGATCCAGATTCTGATTCAGAACCTAGTGAATCACCACTATGAGGGCTCACTCTGGACATGCCAATCCCTACAGGGTGAACATGATGAATGTAGCATGGTTGTCAACGGAACCTATTCCAGAACCTATTGAAAATGATTTAGTTCCTTGGGAACATGAACATTTTTATGATGAGGAATATGAGCAGATCCTACACCACATGGATCCTATGCGCTATGGAGTCCATCGTATACCAGTTCAGCCACCTCAGAAATCTCCACGTGCTAAAGTCTCCAAGACACCACCACTAAAAACACTTGTATTAAAGAAAAATCAACAAAAACAACGCTACAATCAGGTGATTAAGTGGAGCGACCTACCAGAAGAGGCCATAGCCACGGTGGATGCACACATTTGGAACCACAAAGTGAATGTCCAGTCGGTTGACTAGGACCAATTGCGCTCGTGATGAGACAATCGACGAGACACACGTCCCGTCAGCGACAACCTAGGTCAAGCATTGATTGCCACAAGAAGGTCATATCTGTATAGTGTTTTAGTTTTTGAAATACAATTTTGCTATGCGGAGCTTGGAGAATGCTTGGAGAGAGTTTATCTACGTATGCCGATCCGTGATCTTGTTTGACACAAATTTCAACTGATTGTTACCTATAGCTATTGGCATACTTCGCCCAACTTGCTTGTTATTGTGATGCCTTCTCTTGTTTATGACATTGCTACCAGTCTATGTGTTCAATGCTCTTACTAGAATGCCTCTCTTATTAGAAAAGATTTAGTGCAACAACTTTTTAGTTGTTGGGATCTTTCTTATGGGATATTGCTCCTATTACAAATCAAAAAAATACCAAAAAGCATTCACTTGGGAGAGAAGAAGGGCAAAAGCGTTATTAGAGCTGATAACTTTCTTCCTAATCATTTTCCATAAACTTGCAAAAAATAGCCCAAAAAAATAAAAAAAAACTCTTGTAAAAAATTCATAAAAAAAAAGCAAAGAGCTCTTAATTGGTCAACAAACCTTCGCCCATTACCACCAGTTTGCCAGATTTGATAGTCTCTTAGGAAGCCATACGAAGGTTAAAGTCGTAAAAATTGCCTAATTCATTACAAACCTTCAATTCTCAAATTTTTTTTGGTCAGTAGCCTTTGCCAGTCCTATGGAAGTTTTCTCTAATTGAGATTAGCTCTCAGAAGTCTCTACTGTTGCAAGTTGTTGGGCTGAGATGCAAGTTTTTCCACAAAATTCTCCACCTATAGATACTCTCAATGGTTGTGGAAATGAGCATGACAAAGAGAGTCTTGATGTAAACTCACATGATAGCGAACCAAGCATAACAACATCAAATAGATAAGTTTATAGCATAATGTACCTTGAAATCCCTTAAATCTGTCTCCAGCTTAAAACATACTTGAACTGTAGCCAACCACATGTGTCCTCACTCTTCCCTCGTGGACATGTTTTGCTGCTACAACCATTCAAGTGTCAGCTGAAAGGTACTAGTTTCTTCCTAGCTACCTTGCACAGCTTTTAATACAGTTCATTGCAAACAAAGGCGTGGGTCATCCTATGTGTGTTAGCTTGGTGTGCACTGCTTAATTCACTAGGATGTAAAACTGAAGAGAATAAAAGGGCAACTTTGACCTTAGAGCCTTTTGTAGTTGCTTGAACCAATGTGGTAAACCATTAAGTTCCCTTACCAGGGTGTATATGTGAGGGATACCCGCAGGAGTTCTCTACCTCTGAAGACCAAATATATTCCCCGTTAGCCACTCAAAAGTGGGTAAGCTTACCAATAGAGAAGTTTGATACATATGGAAGAACTGCTCATTGGAATGACCATTGGGATTTCCAATGCACGGCTTCTTTTCAGGCTGTCTAGATGGCATGTGGCTTCTTCCTTTCCTGGCTAAGATCTGAAGATAGATTTCAACAAGCTAAATTTAACAGAAATTGAAATTAGTGATATTTTCACATATACTTATAATTCGAAATTTTATTAGTAAACTTACTAATATTGCAACTTTGAAAAAACAATTGTATGTGCACTTTGATCTGTACAACTAACGTTATGAATTTCTCTTGAATTTTGGCCAGCAGCAGTAGGAATTAGTGTATCTAAACAAGCTACAAATTTAAATGAATTTATTTATCCTTAATAATTAGCATATTGAACAAGTTTGAGATATTCTATTATAGTCAATGTTTGGCTAAGCAAAGCACATCACAGATGGGGCTGTTGCTGATAATGTATAAAGCTCCCCATCTTATTGGATTGCTCTCATCAAGAGACGTCTTGGTATCTTGTAGAAGGAATAACCTTAAGTATAATCGTCAATCACATACTTTATTGAATTAGCTTTGTAAACTTACAAAAATTCTTCCCTTTCACCCAGACACTGGGTTTCACTTTGGAATATATCCTCAAAATAGGACAAATAATGTAAATCAATTCCAAAAGATGTACTGCTCACAATTTTGCAGTATTGTTAAAGATAAAGCTTCGATATGGTCTTACATTTAAATGACCATAACCCTCGATGTTCATAAAGTGGAAAATGAAATGGTTACTCAATGGCAAAACATGCTTATTTTTTTTCTTCAAAACCTCCATCCATACTCGACTTTTTTGTGCGCTTAGGTGGATGTAGATATGTAGCTACACGCTGAGGGCCGGTTTTCTGTTTTGAAGCCAAATGAGAAACATCTGGTATTCCAAAAAGTTTCTTTACTGCTCCTTGCTTCAACACTGGAATGTGTAAAAAACTGCAGTTAGTTGTCTCAATATGAAATCAATAAGAACTTATGATGTTATTCACAGAAATCAAACTGAAATTCATATAGATCTACTGAAGAAAATTTTTCAATCAATTAGAGACTTGCAAGAAAGTTGTACCTGTAGATTGCACCAGAGAGAACAGATTGGAAGTCATCCAGTAGCAAAATAAAGCCTACAACATGTCACGCAAAACAAGGAATCTGTATGCAACTTGCCAATAATTGGAAAATCTTCTTATTTGTGATCTGGCTTTTAGAAAGCAGTACAAATAGAATCATCCAGTAGCAAAATAAAGCCTACAACATGTCAGCAAAACAAAGAAATCCTGATAAAACTTTCCAACAAGGAGTATAACAAACTACTTTTGACAACAATGCTACCCCATCACATTTTCCTGCACTACCAAGATGTAAGCATGCTTGGAAGTTTCATCATAAAGATCCCATGAAGCAAAAGCTTTCACCCAAGTCCTCGCGTTTTATGTGCATAGATATCATGATTGATCTTGCTTGTGTGAGGATAATGCTAGTAGACACAGTTACCCATGCATAGCACTCACATCCTCTAGAGCACTTCATGAGCAGGGACACCGATTGTCTTGGTACTCTCAGGCATCATGGTTATTGGATTTGGTTGGCATCTTCATACTCTCTTCTAGAGTATCCATCCATATCTTGAGCAAGTTATTAGCAGATCTTATTTTCAGCATGCATGGAGTGGCCCCTTGGGTTTAAATCCTGATCTTTACCATATGCACTTTTTCGAGACTAACTCTGACTTGGAAGTTATCGAAGACCAATTGATCAGATTGGAAAGTGGCATTTCAAAAAAGGCAGACCACAAAGACATCCAAATCATATTGGATCAGATTCTGGAAGTATCAAAGCACGAGGAGAAAAACCTCCCCTTGGGTGGACAAGAGAAGGGGCTCTATGCTTGATAGAAAAAGAATAGATAAATCTTTTCTCTCACAACAAGTGTTAATTCTTGTGAAAGAAGAAGAAGAAATCCTTACACGTGTGTCAAATTCGATATTCACAAACATGGGAAAACCATGTCGAAGTTCTTCCGACTGGGAAAAGAGGGCAACAATGAGGGTAGGGTGTTATTGGTCAAATTTTCGGATACCAAATTAAGAAAATTTGTATTGCAAAATAGAGAAAAACTTCAGGGCACCTCTGCCCTTGTGTGGTGTGGTGGTAGAGGGTTCTTGCTGTGGGGTTGACCGCCCAAGTTCAAACCTCGCCGACACATGGGTGGTGTTTGAGAAAAAAAGAAGTGTGTTCTTTTATTGCAACACGAACTCGTATAGTATAGATCCAATCGAAGAAATCAACATTGATTTAGTCCAAATGTACTGCCACTGAAAGCAGTTGCCTTGATTAGGACAGTCAAATATTTAAATGTCATTTATTTAGATAGTTGGTCTAATATTCTCTATACAGCACTTCAAGATTTTTATCACTTATCATTTACTTGTTTTTAGTGCAATAGACCAATTATCTTATGATATTTAGACTTTTCGAAGACGTTCTTACCCTCTTATAGTTGCATATACACTTAAGATGTACTCATTAGTCTTGTGCACCTTTTGATATCTTAAAAGACATCAATGCGTCTCTCTCTCTCTCTCTCTCTCTCTCTCTCTCTCTCTCTCTCTCTCTCTCTCTCTCTCTCTCTCAAAAGACAAACACACACACACACACACGGTATTCTTCATAAGAAATTGATTTGTGATATGCCATCATCTGTTTTCGCTTTGATCCTGTTCATAACTCTAATGAGTACAATCTTCCAAAAGGATTTGCTAGACCCTAGTAAAAGTACCAACATTGTAAATTGAAAACCTAATCAATGTTGGTTGGCTCACTATTGGTATCTATGGCATAAAGTAGTGGCAACATTTCTTTTTAGCATAGAATTTAATAAGTTCATTTACTAACATGTATGTATCCGCCACTCATATTCGTCTTAAGTGGAAAAGAATGTGTGGAGATGGCGTGGGTTTGACAATCCTCAACTGATTCATGGTCTCCAAAAGCATTTCCATATGAAAGTTAACTGGAATCTGCGAGACATCATCCTCATTCTTTCTACCTTTTATTTTGATTGGTTCCTCAACATCCTCTTCGTCTAATGTGTCGCCATGCAAGTCCTCCAATCTCTTACACTCAATATGAAACATTAATTCACACTCATTATCTGGAGCATCATGTGTGACATGAACAATATATTCAATCTTTCAAAAGCCATTCCTTGCGACACTCTTAACTCTCCTAAGGTAGCAATCTCAGTGGACGTTGTCTTGATATTCAGAAGCAAACACTTGTGCATGGATGTTGTCACAACCATTCTATCAATAAACCATTCTCCCTCTGTGTGTGTGTGTGTGTGTGTGTGTGTGTGTGTGGATAACAAATACGCTTCCCAGCCACAAGAACGAAGATACAAGATCTGGAACAGCAACCGAGCAAAGAATCGACCAAAACATGGGCTTCTATCCTCACCAAGGACAAAAGTAACAGCCCACCTTGGACAGCCGATGGCGGAAGTAAGTCTGCCCCTTTTTCATCATTCATTTCCGCTACTCTTACGGAAGAAAAACTTCGAGATTCCAAGGCTCTCAATATTAGGGTACGAGGCATCTTTGATACCCAAAATGCCATTGAAGAAGCAAAAAGATTTTTATGTGCTACCCTAGGACATAATGCAAATGGTTTGGATACAACATGGCGTACTAAAAAAGACACCACTACTTTGATCCTCCACTTTACGTCACATACGTATCGTACGGACACCTTGCAAAAAAGAGCCAAATTGAAAGACACCAAAATCTTCATGGATAATGACCTTAGCTATATCCAAGTTGAAGAGAGACGTCAAGCATTCCAAACCGCCAAAGCTACCGGAAGACGGGTGATCTATCGTGATGGAGGTGAGCTATCTCATGGGGTCACCAACTTTTATCCCACTTATCTCTAATTTCCACATTCTTCCCACTACCCTCTCTGATCACTCCTTCCTATCTTTCAGTATGGGCTCCATCTAACTTCCCATTCACCCACTATTAGACCCATCTCTTGTGCACCCAAGTACACTTTTGATCGTTCCTACATCAAGACATACCAGGAGCCCATCAACTCATTTCTTTGTCATTTTCCACACACCACACCGTTGGAAACACAAGCTATCTTCCTTACCATTATGCACAGGCATTCTCATTTATGTATTTATCTTAGTTTGTACTAGATATTTTCTTTATTACAGCTTTGGAGACGTTTTAGACGTTCTCATGGTTACCACATACTTGACATGTACTTCTTTTGTCTTATATGCCTTTTGGCATGGAAAAGACATTAATACAGCGCTCTCGCTCTCTCTCTCTCTCTCTCTCTCTCTCTCTCTCTCTCTCTCTCTCTCTCTCTCACACACACACACACACACACAATTTCCTTTCACTTTATCCCCTTACCAAAGATGTATTGCTTTACAAATCCACAAGTTCTTTCAACGGAAAACACTTACTAGATCCATGAGAAAATAGACTGGCATTGACAGAATGTTACATCATCTCCTATTGTAACACATGCACGTAGCACAAATTGAACCACAAGTTCAAACCATCGCCAATCATAGGAAACAGCTTGAGAAGCACCAATTTAGTCTCAAAAGCTATCGACAAACAATTTTGGTGTTAAAGTGGAATGGATTGACAGGATCAAATGATCACCAATGCAATTGAGAGCCCACCAAAATAGAATGAGCAACCATGATTGCATGACAAGGACCATGGAAGGAGCAAATTGTGAGCAGGGTTTTATACGTCACACACTTCCTAGGTTTCATCCTTCTTCCATGCATTCCTTTTTACATTCTCTTTCTCTTCTTTTTTGAACTACACACTTTCACATATCGAAAAGCATAAATTGAAAACTTTTCAACCAACTCCTTTAGCAATATATTTCTAACCTTTGAAGAGGGCAATTCTTGCTATATACTTGACAACAACTAAGATGTAATCAATTTATTTTTACAAAATTCCCATTTCACAATACTATTCAAACCTCTCTGATAAAAAAAACCTTGATATCATTCTTATAAAATCCTCGTGGCAGCATTAATTTTGCATTTAGGATTGATGGTAAAATCATAGGTAGGTAGTAAAATTACAGCAAAGGCCAAATAATATGGAAGAAAAAATTCAGATTTGTAGAGCAATGGGGGAGAGGGATGAAGATAAGTCCTTTATGAATGTTAGCCGACACATCATCATTTCACACCCATCGATGTTCGAAGGAACTGAAATAAAAATATCGACAAACATCAACAGCCCGTGAAGCAATTAATTGTGCCACTAATCGCTAAATTGGGTGTAGAGTAATGCAAGAGGTCATGTAGAAGCAATCATAGTCACATGAACAAGAGTTGTTTATGGAAAGAAGACCTTGAAAGAAATCTTACCTTTGGAAAACTCATTGTTAGTGGAATCATGAGGACTGCCAATGCACGAAGAAACGTTTTCATCTTTTCCAGATTGGGTTGTCCTTGCATACCATCCGCAGCTCCCAACTGCAGAGCATTGAAACAAGAGATAGGAAACACCGTAACGTAAAGATTGTATAAAAGATCCACAAAATTCCAGCAAGTTATAATTTTCAGGAACATTCAATCATTTCTTACAGCACATCATGGTGATGAATCAGTTTCTAGTACTTACAAGTATGTGTGCAAAATGCACTTGCAAACATAACAATGATACTGTTGCTCCCTTGACATCAGCGTCACCTATTAAATTTTAGGTCATAAAATCAACAAAAGTTTCCCATCTATCCTGGAAACGTTTCTTTACCATACTCTCTTTTACGAATGGGCAGATTATGAACAGTTTGGGCAACATCAAAATCATATTTCAAGATTGGGTAGTCCAAGTGCGAAATATTCACTTAATTGGACATATTACAGCTCAAATATTTATTGATTGGGCATAGTCATATACTTACAAAGTATGTGAGGTATGTGAGGCTGGAAATCCAACAACATGGTGATGTTACTAGGTATTCTATTCAAGTCACCTAATATAGGTAGGTTCTCTATTGAGTTGTTATGCATTATCTACCTATTTGAGACTTACATACCTAAGATCATGTATGGCAGTGCTGTCTCTATTGCAGAAGTACGTTTTGTAGTATAGTGACGAGGATGAGGTTGCATTTCCTTGGTTTGACCAAGCTAGATGGGAGATCCATGGGCATTACCCCGTGCATGGTATTTCTTGCACCTAAGCAAGAGCACCTACTGAGCACATATGGAGGAGCAGCAACGACTAGCCCAGCTCATGGGCCTAGGCTACAGATTGGTGGGCAGCTGGGTTCTATTGGCATAGGATCAGGTGCTAGCAGCAACGGTGCACCTTCTAGCACCAAGGTTGGTCCATCATATCCTGTTTCACCATCAGCCGCAAGGCCATCATGGCCTAGTTCATCAGCAGCAAGCCCATCACGGACTTCATCGGTAGAGGCAGGGCAATCCTGGCCTCAGCTACACATGATAGGGGGCACAGATATCGACAGAGCACAATGCCTGCATTTGGTAGTGATTTCTACGTTATAGGACCTACACCTAAATTTATGATGAGATTTTGACCAAATAGCCACCTACTTGGCATGACTCTAGAAAAGAGGCTAGGATTGCAAATTAGAGCAAGAAAGCTAAGTTAACTTCCTTATTACATGCTGGAAATTCACCTAACTTTACGAAGGAAGTCACTTTTGCTATGTATTCCATCTCTCCATAGTGAGAAGATAGATTATTTTTGGAGCTCATTGGCAATCTCGAGCTACTCCACTATGTACATCCTATGTATACCCCACTAATGAACCCTAATGTAGGAATTCAAAAATGAAGGGAGGCAAAGAATATGAAGGGAAAATACCCTGGTTTCATGGGCAGACAAATCTCCTGAATCTGATTTTTTGGAATAGAAGACAGGTGAGAATTTTTGTTGATAATGGATGACTTGCTGTGGCCGCCAGTCCTCCTGTTTACTCACCAGGATGCTGATTTGAAACTACGCAGATGAAAAGATGTCTTTTGAATGGCCATATGAGCTCGGATTCCAGTAAGATAGATGAGGGCAGCTGAGTCGAATCTATTGCCCTCAAGAAATTTCCTTTTTGCATGGGGAAATTCCTAGGCCCATGCATAGTAAGGATTTGTGGCATCACTTGCTTACTTGAGGAAGCTTCTTAGGCATTTTACATGGATTTTCATGCAATAGCCACCTGTGTTGCTTCGCTCATTAGTTGCATGATGTCCGCTAAAGCACTATTGGATTACTTACCGGATAGTCAGGGCCTGGTTAATCTAGGTACTGTTAAGTAACCTTGATAACTCCGTGGTTGGTATGGAAAGAAAATTCTTGTAAAATTTTCCTGAATCGACTTGGAAAAATCAAGTTACCAGTATTACCCAACTGGAAAACTAGTGAATGAATATTTTTGCCTTGGAGGAAAATTCGAACTGTGAGATTTATGAATTTAGATTTTCAACAACATAGTAATTTTTCATGGTGATTTTTTCCCGGACTAGTGCTCGGTTATTAATTTTTTTTAACCTTGGAACCAATTGTTCCCAGTATATAAGGTCAAAATGTATTTTTCCTTTCTATCACTAAATTATCAAAACCGATTGTTACTTTTTTGCGGTTTTACTTCTAATTGACTATGGTCATTAGGAATGAACGTGCAAGTGCTTTTAGCATAGTATTCATAGGATGTGACATTACATCATGATATAATATGAACTGACCAACAAATGAGTGAAACTCTTTATTCAACAAAGGGCATTATTGTTGAATACAGAACGAGAGTTGTAGAAATTCATTTATGGGGTTTCTCATTCATGTCATTTCATATTCTTTTACAACTTAATTGTTAGAAATTAATGAAATAATGCTAAAGCCAGGTAAATGAAAAGGAAAACTGATTACATTTGACATTTACTATATGTCTCTCAGTCTTCGTTATACCTTGGCCAAAAATTCCAAGGGAGGAAGAATTGCAGGGACAGACATTGGAGTTAGTAAATGTGTTTGAATTATGTAATTGAATTTTTGTAAATCCCAGTTGCAAAATTGTATAATTCCAATTATGGAGTAATTCCATAAGGTGTAAGAATTCATTTAAGTGAATTTGTGAGATATCTAATATGGCCATGAGAATGACCGTAATTTTTAGTGGATTATAGATATGCATTAGAGGAAAAAAATTATGGATTCTCCAATGATTTGGTTGTAAAAGATGAATGCCAATACTGTATAGGTCATAGAATTAATGAACCGTTATCGGTTCACCACGGTTTTGAGAACCGTACAGTGAACCGTACGGTTCTTGAAATTTTTTGCCCAGAACCGTGGTGAACCGTACTGATTATAATTAATTAATTTTTTTAGTTTCCCCCCCAAAAATAACCCAAAAATATGCAGAAAAAAAGGGCCAAAAAAATCTGTGAAATCTGTGAATTCTGGGAAATCATCTGTGAAATCTGTCAATCATCTGTATCATCTGTCAAATGACTCAAATCATCTGTATCATCTGTCAAATCATCTGCACATCAAATCTGTGAAATCTGTGAAATCAGTGATGATTTCAGATGATTTCACATCTGTCAAATCATCTGTACATCATGTGAAATCTGTGAGATCTGTATCATCTGTGAAATCTGTGAATTTGGTAATTAATTAATTAATTAATTGATTATTTAATTAAATAGAGGAACCGTACCACGGTTCAAGGAACCGTGGTAAGGACCCACGGTTCTGGGAACTGTGGGTTCTATGGTATAGGTATACCAAATGGATTAATTGGAATATCAGATAAGACGGTTAAGGGTTTTCTTGGAGAGAAAGCTGGTGGTATGGGATGCCAGTAATTTCAACAAGGAAATTCTAGAACTGTAAAGATCTGATTAGGAATGGCAAATTTTAGTACCTATTCATGAGATGGGAAAGAAAAGCCATTGGTTATGGGGTATTATGAGAAATTATGAGATATTGATCCAGATCCCAAGTGGTATCTCAGTAAATACAAAGCTATTTCTCACTTATTGTAACTCTTACTTTTTAGAAATTTCTTAAATACATGACAATCAAGCAGATTTCATAGGATTCCTTCCAGTATGAGGTATTAGATTCATGAGGGATTGTTTATGATCCACAGATGCAGCGAATCGCGATTCGCTGGTTTTGCGATTCGCGAATCGCGATTCGCTGCAAAGAATCGTTGAAAAAAAATATATATATTTCTGCATTTCGGGCCTGGGAGGGAGAGGGAGAATCAGAGAGCCTGGGACTTAATACACCTAAATTGGACCATCCTGCACCCGAAACAGTTGGCAAACTACACAGTCACAATGCTCTCAATCAGAGCTTTCCGATTCAGAATCGCGGTGCATCTATGTTATGATCATATGAAGTGTTACTTATTCTGTGTATATGGATAAAGTTTGATAATGAAATTCAATTGTGGAATGACTAAATTCTTGAAATTTAGTTTCCCTTAACTCGACTGTTATCTCTATTTGATAGTTAGATTATTGAGAAATGATATTTCTGTCATTCAGGAATTAAAATATCATAGGTGGAAAAGTCCTGATTGTGATAGTGTGGAACACTTATTACTATTTTTTTGTGGTCTTTTTGATATTTTATCATCTTCTGTGGAAATTTTACAATTTCCTTCAAATGATAGGAATTGATTCTC
This sequence comes from Diphasiastrum complanatum, assembly GCA_029204225.1. NCBI lineage: Eukaryota > Viridiplantae > Streptophyta > Lycopodiopsida > Lycopodiales > Lycopodiaceae > Diphasiastrum > Diphasiastrum complanatum. The sequence continues at coordinate 35,442,167 of CM055097.1, read as the reverse complement.
TCAAAGGATCAGTCTAATGCAAAGACGAAACTATCCAGATATAATAGAGGCTCTCTCTAGGGATTGGTGTGAACTATCTGGAATTGGAGGAATTTTGGGAATTGAATTTTTAAGCATTATTCATATGTATGGACAGTAGAGTTGTGGATTAAAATTAGGTTCCACTAATCAGATTAAGCAATCACATGTGTATTGGATCAGAATGGAATATATTTTGGTCTTAACTTTGAATCTTGAAGGTCTGTTGGAATCAACCTTGTCTTAGTTGGGTACTAGGGCCTGGAAAAGGTTGATCTGGTAGAAGAAATTTTACTATTAAAAGTAAGACGAGTTGGGAAGTTAGCGAGTGTGAATGTATTTTCATCTTAGTGTTTCCCCGGATATGTTATTTACACTTGAGAAATAAAATTCTATTGTAGCTGAGTTACAAGATTCTCAGTGAGATATGTGAGTAACATATGTGGATTTTGGAGGATCCACCAGATATTGGTATGTCTATGTAATGGATCATAGTGAGATTGTTCTTATTTGCATATGCTCTAATCTTGTATGGATCTACTATGTGTTCCATAATACTGGGTTTATCTAGTATACAGGAGTATTTCTCAGTGGAGAAATAGACTCATCTTGTTAGTGATTGTATCCCAGTGAGCTCAAATTGGATGACGATTCAGAACCAAGAATGGCGTCTGAATTCAGGTTGAATTCAGCAGACCTTTATGTTATCTGAATTTAGTGAATTTTAGTCTAGATAGCAATTTGAAGTTTTTGCAGTTAAAGAAGTTGGGTATTGTAGGAAATAGAAACCAAAGGATCCAGAATCTTAACTATTCAATCACACAAAGCATTCCAAAGAGAAAGAGAGAGATGGTTGGTCGCCCTCCAAGAGAATAGCTATAATGCTTACAATTGTAAAATACAAAGGAAATGCACGCATATATATACCCTTCCAAATGACTATCTATAAATCTAACTTCTTGTATATGACACTTTTAAAATAAATAAGGTACCCCCATAAGTCAAGTTGGGTCCTTCAGTGTCAATAATAGGCGTTGAATAGCCACAAACTACTACCACCCCAAAATTGGGTCCAACTTGGCAAAGTCTAAGTTATAAAGGCCTAACTATATTTTTACCCATGGTTACACATGTCTCGACCTTTTGGGTCAAAGTAACCTATGGTTTTCTAAGCAATTCCATTTACATTCCAAGAGGTATTGAACTAGTTTTGGTGTGCCTTATGTCTTTAATTACCAGATAAGATGTAGAATCAGAATAACTCATATTTATGCTAAGAATCCAAGATGAAGAATATTCTTGAGTCCAATATATATTTTTCCTATAGAAAAAGACTTTGGAATAATTCTTGTATATTTCCTAAGTTGTGTGTTTTGGGCATACTCTTGTTAGAAGTCACTATTTGTCATATTTTTCCTTTAATGGAGATTCCTCTGTTGATGCTCTAACTGTGAAGTCGAGGTACCAAAAGGTACCCTGGACGGTTGTCAGGGATCATTGGAGTGTATTTCCTCCTTGGGCAGAATCATCTCCAAAGATAGTATGGCAAGTACAGAGCTTTCTCCAGGCTTGGATTGCGTGAATTCATGGGGTGTTAATGCCATATTTAATGAAGTTGGGGCGCCTGCGTGCTAGAAGGCCTATTTCTATTTTTAGTATAGGTACTATCTATTTTTAGTGTAGGTACCTAAGTTAGTACCAATTTTGCTAGAATAGTATAGAAATCTATTTTAACTAAGATAGCATAGATTTCTATTGTTAAGACTTCATAATTAGCATTCCAATTGCTATTGTAGAAGGATAGCTTTTGCTTTTGATTGTGGGCAGTCTCTATAAGAGCAGATGGGCGCCCACCTCCATTGTTATCTCAGTTTTCAGTTTATGAAGCATAGCTTCTTGCAGTCTCTCTTCTTCAGATTGTGATTGATGTTTTGTGTGAGTACTAATAAGATTAGCCTACTCTGATTTGTAAATTCTATCATGGTACCAGAGCAGGGTTCGGAGTTCCTAAGATCGGGATCTACAGAAGGTGTTGGTGCAAGTCACATCTAGTGAAGGCAGCAACTGGTGCAGGCTTTACCTGAGGATGGCAGTACTTGTTGCAGGCTTACCTGAGGCAATTTCCAGGACAGGCTTTACCTGAGGCCGACAAATTTGCTGCAGGTGACTTCTGAGGATAGGCAGTTCTGGTGGAGGCAGCATATGTTTCAGGTAGTTCTGGTGGAGGCAACAACTGGTGCAGGCCATATCTGCAACAAAGGAGGCAACAACTGGGATCGGTGTTATCTGGGACAGGTAGTAATCAGATAGGTGTTATCTGAGGGCGGCGGAACCTGGTCAGGTTAGAACCAGATAGGTTCTATCTGGTACAGGCAGAGATCAGATAGGTGTTATTAGACAAATTTGAGATAGGTAGTATCTGGACAGGTGCTATCCAGGAAAGGCGACAATTAATAGATTGTTGCATGCAATCATATTCCTAGTAGAAATCCTATCATCTTTTGTACGACAAAGATGTGGAGTCTGCATGAATCTGTTTTACTGGAGTCAAGCAAGTTAGATGGATCTAACTACAGTCTGTGGAAGTTCAAACTCAAGAATATACTTATGGATAGGGATTATTGGGAAATTGTCACAGGACAAGAGGTTATGGCCCAAAATCTCAATGATCAAGATAGAAGGATCTTTGAGAAGCGAGTACAACGAGCACACCATATCATCAACTGATCCACGAAGGATAAGGTTATTCCTTTGATCAGGAATGCAATCAGTCCTAAGGATGCATGGGATATTCTTAGAAATACATATGAAACGGTGAGCAAGTCTCGAGCATTATTCTTGAATAATAAACTTCATCCTTGAAAATGGAATCAGAAGAATCCATTACGGATTTTATTACCAGGGTGAAGGATCTAAGAGATTAGTTGTCTTCTATAGGGGAAATTGTTTTGAATAGCTTACCATTTCAATATCAATACTTTGTTATGACACTGAGTTTGAGGGAGAGATCGCCGACATTCGACGAGCTGAATGGTTTGCTACTTCAAGAAGAATTACGAAGACAAAATTTGATGTCTAGGGAAGATTTCAAGGAGCTGGGCTTCTTTACCACGAATCAAGGCAAGAAGAAAGGAGGCAAAAAGGATCAGAAGCAGGAAGGCAAGAACAATACGGAAAAAGGAGACAGTTCCAAATCCAATCCAAAGAGAAATGGTGATTGTAACTTTTGTGGTAAATATGGTCATTTTGCGTTTGAGTGCAGGAAAAAGAAGGCAATCTAGGACAAGAAGAAGCAGTCAGGCAACGTTATTGAAGACGAAGACAAAAGTGAAGTTGTGGGATGCCATGAGTTTTTCTCAACTTCAACATCAGAAATCTCTGAAGACTGTTGGTACATTGATTTTGGAGCAACGCAACATATGACACCACATCGTGAGTGGTTTACTCAGTTTGAGGAGAGTGGTGTATATTCACATGTCAAGCTTGGAGACAATTCTTCTTACGACATCAAAGGTCGAGGTACAGTGAGAGTACATTTACCTTCAGGGGATATAGGAGAAATTAAGAATGTTCTCTATGTTCCAGATTTAAAGAAGAATTTACTTTCAGTTTCTGCTATCACTAAACAGAATATGAAAGTTGAGTTTGATGATCAAAAGTGTCTTATCAAAGACAAAAACAAAGGTTACAAAGTTGTGGTCACTGCTGGATCTTTGGAAGGTCAACTTCACAAACTTGATGCGTCTACATCAGATCATCAGGTTTGTGCAGCTTCTGAAGTATGGCGAGCAGGATATGGCATGAAAGGTTTGGACATCTGAACTATAAAAGCTTACAGGTTCTAAAAGACAATAATACGGTAATAGGATTACCTAATATTGTATCTTCAGAAAAAATTTGTGAAGGATGTGTTATGGGCAAGCATCATCGTATGCAGTTTCCTAAGAATGGAGCATATAGAGCCAAGGAGATCTTGGAGCTTGTTCATACAGACTTATGTGGTCCCATGCAGACTGAGTCTATAGGGAGAGCATCCTACTTCATGGTATTTGTGGATGATTAGCAGACAAGAAAAAAAAACAAATCAAGATTCTACATTCAGATAAGGGAGGTGAGTTCATATCTATAGAGTTCCAGGAATTTTGCAAAGAACATGGAATCAAGAGACAATTTGCTTCGACTGATACATCACAGCATAATTGTTACGAGCTCGTAACCAGTGCCGAATCCTAGGGAACACAGATAGATCAAATACCACAGTCAGGGTCGTGTCCAACGTACATGACCAACAGGGCAAGACAGTGTGAGTAGTGTGCCCCAGCACGGTCCATAGCCATGGCGGGCCTAACACAGCCTAGGGACCCTGTCAGCAGGATAGGGCCCCCAGTTGGGTCCCGACGTGCAGTCGGCCACGTCAGTGACACGTGGCCGACACTTGGCAGTTGCATGCTACCAGTCCTCACACTGGGCTAGGAGGGGCTTACTCTATATCAGGGAGTAGGCAAGGTTGGGTGGATCAGTTAGTGTTTGCCCTACTGTGGTGTTAGGATCTATCACACTGGTATCAGAGCCATCTCCATCCTAGGGAGTTCAGGAGCAGCAGTAGAGAAAGCTATCAGAAGATAGGAAAGATTTGGGAGATTCTCAGAAAAGAATAGAGGAAAATCGCTGTAGGATCAGCTTTCTAATCCTCCAATTTGCTGGATTTCTCAGTAGTTTGGAAGCATATCTTTTAGAATAGCTTTAGCGCTGAAAAATCAGTTTCCCTCTTTGATTTTCGAGTGTAGATCACTATGATTTGAGCGGAAATTCATGAGGAAGGGAAGAGCAGGTCCATCAATGTATAATCAGCCCTCAAATCTAAGTTTCGTATGAAGTTCTGAGTAGATTAGAAGGAGTTCTGATCTGAAATATTGTAGTAGGGCCAGCGCTGGACAGTAGGGTAGAAATCTCAGAATTTAACCTGTTTTTCAGAAGTTTTTTAGGAGTTTGAGTTTCAGACTTGCTTGCTATAGACCAGCGATCTACAGGCTGAGAGTAAATCAGAGATTCAAGGTGATTTCAGAGCTGTAAATTGGACAAATCAGGCCGGACAGGTTGCTGTCCAACCAGCGACGGTAGGGACTTCAAAATTTCCAGATTTCTTTTTGAAAACTTCTGGTTTTTATTCAGTTTGTTGGAGCCCCACATCTGAAATCAGATCAGTCAGCTACTCAACTCAAGCACCGGGAAATTTGGTACCGTTTTGAAGCTTCAAACTGGCATTTTCCGGGACAGCAGGTCTGAAATCTTGGGGAAAAGAGCTGAAAGGGTTCCTCTTAGTAATTTCTTTGGAAATATAGTCCTCAGAAACAGCTAAGTCATCTTTCCTTTCCCTTATACAGTTGTGAATTAGTCTTTTAGACTTTTTTTCCTTCAGAAGTTAAGGTAGCTCTCTTTCAGTTTCCAAGATGACCACTCCTCAGGGACCTGATCAACCCCCAGAGAGAGGCTTCGACGAACTTGAAACAGAAGCCTTGGCTTACAGAAAAGGGAAGGAACCAATGGAATTGGAAGAACAGGAACAGTTCGCCGAAGCACTCGACGAACTGGTTACCAAGGAGCAGTTTCTCCAGTTGGTAACAAAAGTGGATTAACTGAAGTTGGCATTAGCCAATTTCAAGTCCAGTGTGGACAACTCGTTCGCTGAACTCAAAAGCTTGATTTTGAGTTCCGCGAAAGGAAGACTTCCCTCCACTTCTCAGTTATCCCCTTCTCCACTTCCTTTAGTTTCGGGTGAGACTTTACGGTCTCACCCCAATGTTTTTAAAGATTTAAAGCCTCCTACTTTTAATGGGGAAGAGAAGGATAGAAATGCAGACATTCTACAAACCTTCCTTAGCAAATGGAAGAACATTCATGCTCTTAAACAGACCCCTGACCATTTGCAAGCTATTGAGGCCAGTCTTTCCTTAGGGCCTATGGCCTATAAGTGGTGCTTAAATCTCCAGGAGACTGGGCAGACTCCAGGGTCATGGAAAGCTTTTGAAGAAGCTTTCCTAAGAGAATTTTTACCAAAAAAATGAACTTGATAGAGTCTGGGAAGCTTGGGAAAGAACAGTAATGGATAAATTTCTCATCCAATATATCTCGCAGTATCGAGAAGCAATTTTAAAGATTAAAAATATGGATGATTATCAGAAAATCAGGGGATTTGTCCGTGGCCTCAAAGATGAATATAAAGTAGAGGTCCAGAGAAACTCACCTACTACCCTTGAGCAAGCTCTCAGATATGCTCAAATCTATGATGATTCAGTGGGTAGGAAGACGGCGAGACAGCAGCCTTCTTAGAAAGACTTTCAATTTAAAAATAAATTTTTAAAAAGAAAGAATCAAGATAAATTTAAAGGTGAAGCTCCTCAGAAACGCACTTCACTCATACAGCCTTTAAAACCAGATGATTTTGAGAAAGCCAAACAAGAACGTTTGTGCTTTGTGTGTATGGGCAAGGGACACATAGTCAGACAGTGTCCCAAGGGGCCTTTCACTAAAAAAGATAAGAAAGATAAAAAACAAGTTCATCATGTTCAGACTGTATGTTTCCCCAGTGACTCAGCAGCTTCCGAGATCAAAGTGTATCATGAATACTGTTGCCAGCTGACCTCTACAATGCTAGCGAGACCCTTCAGCTTTGGGCCGCATGACCTAGTACGTATGCATGAGAAAGTTGGTAACTAGTCAGTAAGAGTTATGGTTGATGATGGGGCAACCCATAATTTCATCAACTACACCTTGGTTAAAAAACTTAAACTTTCAGAAGTACCTAGTCAGCATAGGTACATAGTTTCACTAGCTAAGGGTGAAGATAAGAAAATCTGGAAAACTATGGTAAGTAACTTAAATCTTGGTATTCAGGGGTACCAAGATGAAATAAACTTTCAGATAATGCACCTGGATCGCACAGACATTGTTCTCGGGAGAGATTGGCTCTACAGTTTAGGACCTTCCCTCCACAGAAACTATCAGGAGAACACCCTCAGCTTTCAGCATAAAGGTCGAGAGATCCAGTTGCATGGGGAGCATGATGTTCCCAACAGTCCTATGGTCTGCAGTTCAGAGCTCTGTCAGCTAAGCGGAGACGAAGACCATCAGGTATTCTTATGTGACTTTCAGTTTATTCCTGAAGTTTCTATTTCCAGTTCTATTCAGCAGAAAATCAGTAAATTAGAAACTTTATTGTCCAAATTTAAAGATGTTTTTCTTGAAGATCTGCCACATGGTTTACCACCTAGCAGAGAGGTAGATCATGTAATAAACCTAGTACCAGGTACGATACCTGTTTTTAAACCTCCGTATCGGGTCAGCCGAACAGAGGATGAAGAAATAACTAGGGAGCTAACAGATTATCTTGGGAAAGGCCAAATTCAGACCAGTAGTTCACCATGGGCTTCACCAGTCCTATTGGTGAAAAAGAAAGAGGGGTCTATGCGTCTTTGCGTAGATTACAGAGCCCTCAATAAAGTCACAATTAAGAATAAATACCCTATGCCTCGGGTAGACGAGTTGTTTGACCAACTCGACGGGGCTAAGTTTTTCAACAAAATAGACCTCAAATCGGGATATCATCAAGTCCGTATAAAATCGGAACATGTCTCGAAAACCGCTTTTAGGACTCGTCACGGTCATTATGAGTTTAAGGTGATGCCATTTGGGCTCACAAATGCTCCAGCTACCTTTATGACCCTGATGAATAGTGTCCTCAGACCATACTTGGGTACGTTTGTAGTCGTATTTTTAGATGACATCCTCGTCTACAGCAAAACGAGGAAGGAGCATCTAAAACACCTCAGAAAGGTGTTTCGACTGCTCAGAAAGCATAAGCTCTATGCTTAACAATCCAAGTGTGAATTCTTCGTTGAAGAAGTAGCATATTTGGGTCACATTATCTCTTCAGATGGGATTAAGATGGACCCAAATAAGGTTAAAGACATACTCAGTTGGCTGAGACCTCAGAATATTTTGGAACGTCAGATCTTTCTTGGTTTGGCGGGATATTACAGACGATTTGTCAAGGAATATGCTCAGATAGCAGTTCCTATGACAAATCTTCTTAAGGGGAAGGGAAAGGAGTTTATTTGGGAGTCCGCACAGCAGGAGAGCTTTGATGCTCTCAAAACAGCTTTAGCTACAACACCAGTTTTAAAAGTTGTCGACCCCAATCAGCCATTTGTGGTCGAAACAATTGCTAGCGACTTTGCAGTAGGTGCTGTGCTAACTCAAGGTGGACGACCAGTTGCGTTCGAGAGTAAAAAACTCGAGCCAGCTCAGACTAGGTACAGTGCCTATGAAAAGGAACTCTTTTCTATAGTCCATGCCCTTAAGACTTGGAGGCATTATTTGTATGGTGCCAACTTTGAGGTCCTGACAGACCATGAGAGTCTCAGATACCTTTGCAATCAACCTGAGCTTAGAGGTCGGAAAGCTCGTTGGGCAGAGTTGATGCAAGAGTTTGACATGTCTATCAGATATAGACGTGGAATAATGTCATGACAATCCTAGTGCGGGACACCCAGGCATACAAAAGACCTATGAGCTTCTTAGTAGGCAGTTTTTCTGGCCCAGTATGAAATAGGATGTCCACCAGTATGTAACCAGTTGCCAGAAATGTCAAGTAAACAAAGCAGAGCGTTTAAAGGCAGGAGGGTTGTTGCATCCCTTAGAAACACCAGCTGGTAAATGGGAGAGTATCTCGATGGATTTTATAGTAGGCCTGCCTAAAACCCAAAAGGGTAATAACGCTATATGGGTCACAGTTGACCGCCTGACCAAAATGGCTCATTTCATTCCGACCAAAACAACCGTTAGAGCTCCAGAGTTAGCAAGGTTGTTTGTAGGCGGGCTATTTAAATTGTACGGTCTACCTTCCGGCATAGTCAGCGATCGGGACAGTAAGTTCACTGGAAATTTTTGGAGGGCAGTATTCCATCATCTCCATACTAAACTTAATATGAGTACCTCAGACCATCCACAGACAGACGGTCAAACAGAGAGCGTCAATCAAGTGCTGGAGGATATGCTTCGTGCATACGTCAGCAAGAAGCAAACTAATTGGGAGGAGTATCTCTCGATATTAGAGTTTGCTTAAAACAGTACCAAACATTCAGCTACGGGATACAGCCCATTTATGATGCTGTACGGTTTTCAGCCACGCTCACCCACAGCTGTAGGGTTTAAACAAGAAAAAGTTGAAGCAGCCAGAAACTTTTTAGAGGACCTAAACCAGATGATAGAACATGCTAAGCGTAGCATTAGGCAGTCCCAGGATCGAGCCAGGCATTATGCAAATCCACACAGACGGGATGTGCAGTTCTCCACTGGTGAGAAAGTCTACTTGAGAGTCCCAGTTGACTCTAAAACCCTCAAATCAGGAGTGTGTGCTAAGTTGTCTCCAAGGTATTGTGGTCCCTTTACCATCAGTAGGAGACTAGGCGAGGTCACCTATGAACTAGAACTCCCACACAACAGTAAGGTTTTTCCAGTCTTTCATCTAAGTCAGTTACGAAAAGCCTTAACCAGATCAGACAATCTGGTAGGGGACAATGTTCTAGTTCTCCCATTGGATCCTCAACAACCTCCACATGAACCAGAGGAGATTCTTGATAGTAGAGAGACACAGACTCGTCATACTCTATATCGAGAATATCTGGTTAAGTGGAATGATCAGCCTGTTGAGAATGCCACTTGGGAAAGAGGCAACGTCCTTCGCAAGATTTTTCCAGACTTTGTCTTAGAGGACCAAGACGGTTCTTAAGGTAGAGGGAGTGTTACGAGCTCGTAACCAGTGCCGAACCCTAGGGAACACAGATAGGTCAGATACCACAGTCAGGGTCGTGTCCAGCGTACATGACCAACAGGGCAAGACAGTCTGAGTAGTGTGCCCCAGCACAGTCCATAGCCATGGCGGGCCTAACACAGCCTAGGGACCCTGTCAGCAGGATAGGGCCCCCAATTGGGTCCCGACGTGCAGTCGGCCGACACTTGGCAGTTGCATGCTACCAGTCCTCATACTGGGCTAGGAGGGGCTTACTCTATATCAGGGAGTAGGCAAGGTTGGGTGGATCAGTTAGTGTTTGCCCTACTGTGGTGTTAGGATCTATCACAATAATGGAGTAGCCGAGAGAAAGAACATGTCTATTGTGGAGAGTGCTCGAAGCATGCTACGAGGTAAGAACCTCAAGAATCATTTGTGGGGCGAAGCAGTTAGTACAACAGTTTACTTACTTCACAAAAGTCCTACAAAAGCTGTTCTAAATCGAACTCCAAAAGAAGCTTTCACAAGTATAAAACCTAAAGTGGATCATCTACGAGTGTTTGGTTGTATTGCATATGCTCATATTCCTGAAAATAATCGTCAAAAACTTGATTCAAAGGCAATCAAGTGTTTATTCCTTGGTTATGAGAAGGCATATCGCCTTTATAATCTTACTAGTAAGAAGGTGATTATGAGCAGGGATGTTGTGTTTGAAGAAAGTGAGTCTTTTAATCTAGAAGATCATGAGGAGGATGTATTTTCTCCTACATCAAAAACTCATGTCATAGATGATATTCCAGAACATACAAGTCCATTTGATACAGCTTCAACACAAATTGTACCAAGGATGAGTACACAGGTGGATCTTGGTAAACGAAAGGAAAGGTCAAGAGTATTTGATACTTATTCTCCTTCTACATCACCTACAAAGAAGTTACCAAGATGGTATTTTGAGACTACAAAAGATAGTTAAATGTTCGATGAGGGAGAATCGAGTCAACTAGGAGCTAAGAGATTGACACATTCAAGTGTCAACTATTGTGAAGATGATGAAGAAACGCATTATGCGTTTATGGCTTCAGCGTTGGATTCAGAGGATCCTTTATTTTATGAAGATGCTGCAAAGGAACAAGTTTGGAAGACTGCTATGGATGAGGAGTAGAGTTCTATTATGAAAAACGAGAAATGGGATCTTGTTGTACTTCCAGCAGGTTGCAAGTGGATTTATCGAACCAAGTTTAAGTCTGATGGTTCTATAGATAAGTATAAAGTTGGTTGATCTACTGCAGCACCAATGATCAAGTTGCAGATATCTTCACAAAAGGACTTGGTCATGAAAATCAGGACACTCCTAGGTCTTATTGATAATCAATTATCCATTAAGGGGGAGTGGTAGGAATTAATGGTTAATTAAATGAATTGTAGAGGCCAGCCTGCGTGCTAGAAGGCCTATTTCTATTTTTAGAATAGGTACTATCTATTTTTAGTATAGGTAGCTAGTTAGTACCAATTTTGCTAGAATAGCATAGAAATCTATTTTAACTAAGATAGCATAGATGTCTATTTTTAAGACTTCACAATTAGCATTCCAATTGTTGTTGTAGAAGGATAGCTTTTGCTTTTGATTGTGGGCAGTCTCTATAAGAGCAGATGGGCGCCCACCTCCATTGTTATCTCAGCTTTCAGTTTATGAAGCATAGCTTCTTGCAGTCTCTCTTCTTCAGATTGCGATTGATGTTTTGCGTGAGTCCTAATAAGATTAGTCTACTCCAATTTGTAAATTCTATCACCCAACTCGTAATGGGGGAGCATTTTTTAATTGTTGGTCCATGTACTCAAGTTTGGAGGGGCCCAACTCATAATGGGGGGTCCATGGGGCAAGTGATCTTCTTCTCAAATTAGCACTTGGTTGTCAAATGCCAAGGCTTTTCATTTGCTTTTGTAACTCCTATGTAACATATGGCTGTTGGCTGTTGGCTTTTGGATATTCCACATTGGGAACCATTGGCCTTTGGATTTCTATATCTCTACTAGTATAAATAGGCGCCCTCTTTTTGCTGAAGAGGGGAGGAAGAGCTTGAAGAGGCTAAAGGGACTAGAGAGAGTGGCAATGCTTGTGTAAATACATTCTTTGTGTAGAGATTTGTCTCCATTGATATCCTACTTTGCTTCCACTCGTATGTATAATTTGTGATTGTTCATAGAACGTTAATCACTTAATCCATTGTGAAAGTTTCCACTTCTAGTTCACATTGAATCCCGACAACTCTCTGTTATTTTCTAATAATTAAGTGTCATTTGAGAACCTAGTAATTATAACTGGCAAGTCATAAGGTTCTTAGAGTTTATGGTTGATGAATCTTAAGCTGATACTTGATTATTATCTAAGAATTATGTGGAAATATAATTCTTGTGAATTGTTGAGTAATTCCCGACCTATCAAATGAGTAGAGATTTCAGATCAGTATTTTAAAAATCTAAATCTCTTTACTCCAGCATTTTATTGAGACTTATGGATCTCACAAGCAATTCTCGTAAAGTGAATTGTTTTTGCTTATGGAGAGTTTTGCTTACTTTAGTGGATAATATTCTACTATAGATTGTAGTCTATATGTGCTTATGTACAAGTTCAATCTACATCTCCAGATTTATAGGAGACACTTAAATCTATTGAGAGTCAAATGGATTGCTGATTTCTTGCATGAGATGCTAGAAATGGGGCGTGTAATTCATTAGAGTAACTGCAGTACTCTGGATTGAGTTATAATTGTCAGATACTTAATGGATCTCCTAGAGATTTAGGTTGATTGAATTGTTGTGCCTTGGAATATTGTGGTATTCTAAGAATATTCGTACCAAGAAACACTATCATCTACAAGAAATTGTGGACAGATTTTAGACTATAATTAAAATGGATTTTAGACTATAATTAAAATGGACTTGATCTCTGAAATAAAGAACTGATTTGCCCAAGGTTTCATGTAATTGTGATTACATGAAGGTGATGCCTTTATTTGGAGAAGCCATTTGGAAGATTTATAGCTTAGTGTATCTTTGGATTCTGAGTTAGTATTCCTGTGTAGAGGTAAGCAATTGAAGAATTGTTGCATCTCTGAGTACTTATTCCAGATGGAAAGATCAGACTAAGGATAATAATTCCTAATTAAAAGTTGAAAGCTTAAAGAATAATTTCATTTCTCCTCTTCTCCGTTCTGAGGACAAACCCTCTTTCAGGGGGAAGAATGTTACGGCCATATTCAGCTAAGGACAAGGAATAGTCCTCATATGGTAGACCGGCCCTTCGGTATTCGAGATTGCTGGTTACGCCTAGATTTAATTCCATGTCAAGGCCAGTTCGTAACTAATAACCTCGAGAGGACCCAGATTTGAGACATGTGGAGTAGTGCATGTGCATGTGACTGATGTAGGCATGAGGACTGCATGGGAGATATGACCTATTTATAGCTGGATTGCATGGGTGCATGCACAGGCTTCTATCCTCTATATATTGAGGTAGAAACTCGCCCATCTACATTCCAGGGGCTCAGATTTTGGTTACCAGTTTTCTCTCTTCTCATGTAGCATTTGCATGGCATGGCTTGGGGGCTAGATCCAGTTTTGATCTAGGTTTGGTTGGGTGGTTTGGCTCACACAAGTCTCATTGTGTTTTCTATCCTCATCTCAGGGATCTTCCTAGTGATCATTATAGTGAAGGGAACATAACCTCTTTCCCTAATTTGACAGATTCACCTTGTAGTCCTTCGATGTTTGTGCTTTGCCATTAGAGAAGCTTGTGATCTTGATTTCCACCTCTTAAAAAATGAAGCAATCTTCCTATGGTTGGCAGATTGGTGAGGTGCCAAAAATACCCTCTTTTTCGTACAATTCTTTGGCATAGGAGAACCAAACATCCGGCTAAATAATGTTTGAAAGTGCTTTTGGCTTACCCAATAACTTTCTCCAAAACTTCTTAAATATTTTTGCCACATTTGTGAGTGTATATTGTTGATTGCTGATGAAGGCTAATTTTTCATGAATATCAATTGATTGTATGTGGGAAATGCTTCTCCAAACCCAACAAATTGTTTTGACCTCCTTTTGGCCTCTTTACACTCCCATCAAACTAGGGATTTTTGAGGAATGAGCCTTTTTGCCACTTTACTCCTTTGCTGGTTTGAAGGATTTTACCGCACTTTCAATGATTGAATGAGCCTTTTTTCCACTTCACTCCTTTGCTGGTTTGAAGGATTTTACCGCACTTTCAATAATTGCCTTATAGAAGCTTTTGCATTTCTTAGAAAAATCACTTCCACCAAAGTTGAGAGCTAGGGTTTCTTCTAGATGTGCTAGTTAGACCACTTTTTGGTGATTTGTAGATCTGCAATTTTCAGATTCATTCATTGAAGTTTTACATCTCACATTCAACTCCAATAGAATGGGGTGATGATCTCATTCTAATAGGAGATGTCCAAACCCTCATGTCACCAATGAGCTCAATTAGACCAAGTGAAGCCGAAGCATAATCAGCCAAACTATTGCCTTTATGTGATGAACATGTAAAGCCACTACAAGAAAGCCATCTATGCAGCCCCATGCAAATAACCAATTCATGTATACCACAAACATTAAGTAGTTCAGTGTCTTTGAATTCCTAAATCTTTCGTAGGCATTTCTTCCAACCAAAGAAGCTTCTCTCCTCCATTGTACAGACCACTTTGGGCATTTCCAGTCCTTCCAATAATATCCCCTATCAACATGATATCTCCTTCTTCATTGTATTTGACTGTATCAAGGCTGCTTTCTCCAAATTCATCTTTGTTATCCAGATTCAAATTGTGATAGGACATTGATTGCTGAGGAGCAAAATAGAAAACGCACAAAAAAAATTACCTTGTCAATCCCCATGATTTTTAGCCATATGTACTGATTGTGTGCATCTTTTTCTACAAGTACAATTGATTCCTCCAAGGAATACATACATAGGAAGCCACTCCATCAAAATCATGTTTTCTGTCTCCTTTTTCATTACATAAAGTGTCGAAATGATATCCATCAAAACGTGGCAAAGAGCAAGTTTCAACCACGAGTATAATGTAGGGTTCAACAAATTGTTCTAAACGTAGGATCTATATAGATAAATTGATTGATATAGAAGTGGGTTCCCTCTGGGAAATCTGAGATGGAAATACCAACTTTACCTAGTACAAGTGTGGCCTCAGATTAACAAGATATATGATGTCCCCTCTCATAAAGCTCTCTAGATGCTGCTAGAGCCAGCCCAGGATATCTCTTCGTACAGGTAACAGTCGCCCCAAATCCAAGACTTTCTGTATATAGATGATCAATCAGAACATAGCCTAAAGGTCGGTCAAAAGTCAAGGAGAAAGAAAGAAAGCTTCATTGATCTCTTTTGGGTAACAAAAACTACATAAGAATCAAAGTACATATGGGAGCGTATAAAAAGCCCTTTTAATTAAGAGTTAGCTAACTAATGAAATAAGATCGGAATCCATAATATCAAATCTGGAAACAGAAAAGTGTGGTGGACATGACATGGGCAGAGAGTGTTACCTGAGAGAACGTGTGGACTGTTTGCACTGTCTCTCGGTTCGATGTCTAGTAGGGACATCTACCTCATCCTTTAATCCACTCTCTACATCATAATCATCTCATGAGCAACAATGGGAGAAGAATGACGTGATAGGTGGCTACAACAAGTCTTTGGCAGTGGCCATGCTGATATGGCATGTGTCACTTCTCAAGCAAAACGTTTCTCTGAGCATGAAGGCGACAAATCTCTGATCCTGATATCAAGGGGAACACAAAGTAGCCGGCTGGTCACGGAATAGGCAATAGTACCTCCCACGTATCTAATCGTAGAGGGGGCACTAGAAGATAAAGTGGTCTTCAGACTTAGTCACCTCCATAGTACACATCCGACAGGTCATGTCTTCTTGTGGTAACCCCTGGAAGCATCCAACGTCTACCTGTAACTGGCATGAGGAAACTCAAAGCTGTCCTCTAGTGGTATCCCCTAGAAGCGCCCACTCTAAATATCCCAATGGGCAGCGAGAGAGAGAGAGAGAGAGAGAGAGAGAGAGAGAGAGAGAGAGAGAGAGAGAGAAGAGAGGGGGGAGGGGCAGAGAGATGCTAACCTCAACCGTTATCCAAAATATAAGTGCAGTTAGAACAGGCATGATGTACATATCATCAGGAGTTGACAAGTCTGTGAACCAAAGAGTTCCCCCTTCCTTAAAGGATGGCACTTTTTCTGCCATGTTTGATATCTGCAAGCAATTGACATGAAACAAAATTAGAGCTTATCTGAATCTTTTAAAGCAATCTCCAAGCCTATTTCTATAAGTCAATAATAATGGTGCACTAGTTTAACCAAACCAGAAATTATACAAAGAGGTGTATGTACATACAAAATGGTTCATTCCCAAAAAGCGCTTGAACGTTCTACAAACAAGACCTTACCAACCAAGATGTAAGCTATAGAACAGATAATACGGGCAATTTTTAAGAACTTAGGTCCACACGTTTTTAGTTGGGCATTTGAGTCCATCACTTAATACTCACATTTAGTTGAAAATTTACGTATTAAAGAGCTTTTATTGTGTTCCAAATATAAGGAGCTGACCTTCAACCTTCTTAGACAAAGTCACAGGTATTAACAGCTATATACCCTCATTCTCCTTGGTTGATTGATTAGAGAGACTAGCACTTAGTGTAGAATAGAGATTAGGCTTAAATTCAGCTTACATTCAACACAATACTTATGGAAATCGATAAAGTTATGTGGCGTCCAGTTCTTTTGCTGCTCTATTTTTGTTTTGGACCCTGTGTTCATAACTTGGTATTAGAGCACTTTCCTTAAAGGAAGAAACAAGCAACTACTTAGTTCAGATCATCCTTAAGAGTGGGCACTACAATTTTCATTTTCTAGCTCAGACTGTAGTGGAGATATATTTTCAGATTCTCAAAGCACTTTGGCTTCTTGAAAGCAACTTGCTGAGAGATATAGCTTGTAGTTTTTATCTCAATACCAAGAGGTAGGCTGCCAAAACTACAAAAAATTACGACTTCATCTCTTTCGGTTATTGGTGCCTCAATTCAAAGACAATTAAATCTAATGATATTTTCAATCTTCTAAAGTCGTTGAAGAATCATCTTACAGTTTGCCTGTTGAATATCCAGAGCTTGAGATATTCAAAATCTTGTTTCCAATAAATCATCTTCTTTGGTTGTTAAAACACGAGCTCGCTAAGTTTTTGAGTTGAGCTGTGAAGCTTCTTAGAATCAGTCACTGAAGGATCTGGAATCAATTTCAGATGTTAGTATATACATTTGTGGAGAATCACATCTCAGCTCGCTAGCAACTTCATCCATTTAAACAAGGGTACTTATCTTTCTCAATACATGATTTAAAATTGGATTGTGAGGTGCTGGCTACTGTGTTATCTAGCATTAGGACATGGATAATTGAGCTGACAAGATAGAAGCACACTTTGATTTTTTTTTATGTCCAGCTTACAGTATATGCAGTCACAGTAATGTATTGATGGTCCTTTGGACCCTTACCTTCTGAATTGGGTATTTCGGGTTCATCACTTGTCATTAAGATGTATTAAGACATTCATTCAGCCCTAATCATGTCAAGTCATGGGCCTTCATGACTATAATGGTCCTCCAAGCTTTTTTTATCCTCGGTTGACTAATCCTGCACTAGCATTTAGACGGGTCGAGGTCAATGCAAGTTTAGGCTTACATGCAGTTCATATTCAGTGGCATACTTATGGAGATCATTGTGTTAACTGTCATTGCTTTGAACCATGAGAATACATCTCTTCAGGTTCTTTCAGTATTCTACTGTATTTTGTTCATAAAACTATGCAACCAAAAAAAATGCAGATTTTTAAAAATGGTGCAGAAAAAATTACTAAATACTAAAAAAATCTGGAAAATCAACCAGCGAATTAAAGAGCCAGAATGTAACTTACAGCAAAGAAGAAGCACATGAAAATAGGGGCTTGGACAAATCCTCCGAGTAGTGGCGTGAAAGGGCTTGTGTTGTGCCTGACATCAAATTATAGTAGGTGAGGAAATATTTCAGTAAAAACAACACTCTCAGCTCATAATACAATAGTAATTTATTAAAGAGGACATCTTTCGTACTTCCAAACGTGAGAACTTTATTTGAGCAGAGTTTGCAGTCATTTGATCGAAGTTAAAGAAGAATGTATTCCCGGAAAATACAAAATTAAGAGCCAAAAATTGCAGTGCCATTTATCTCACAAAAGTCTGTTTCATTTTACCAGCTTAAGGCCTGGATTCAACCAGTGTCACCTTGCACTTTTTGCATATAATTTGCCTCAAAATTCATAATGGTCCGCCGATGAAAAAATGAGAAAGTGCTAGCTTGAAGTTAAATGATCAAACTCTTTCTTGCAAGATTTGTGGTACTGTTTATCTAAATTGAAAATAATAAAAAGAAGCCAGGTAAATCACAGAAAACTGAATATAAGATAGCAGGTTGCAGAAAATCTTACATGGCAATTTCAAGCAGGTGACATCAACTACTTTCTTATGTATCTCCATTCACTAGAGCAAATGCTTATAATGTGCATCACCATTCAAGTGACAAGCTATCAATAAAGCTCTCCATTTTAAGTGATTATGTTGTCACCTGAAATGCTTATGTACAACAACAATTAAACATGACAAACGAATCTTATATAGAAAGGATAGACTAATTGCAGCACCACGCCATCCAACCAGAGGATGAAAAATATTTAACACCTGTTCCAGCATGTAAGTGGCAGGAACTACCCAACAAACGAGGAATCTTTGATTAGAACTCTGACCCAAACTGAGTATAACCACGAAGGAGATTCTTCATAATAAACAATGAATCTTGGCATGTACTGTGATTGCATCTCTTTTTCATTATTATCTTCTTTTTAACATATCAATATCTTCTCAGTGGTAAGTTACCATTTCATCCTCACACTACATAAGTACAGGTATCGATGCCAAGTTCTCAACGAGCAGTCCTTATAGTGGGCCCCCAGGGCTTGACTCTCAGAATTTCCTTCTTGTACAGCATGGTACTGATTATTGAATTGATTTGTAAAACAATATAGTTGATTCAAGCTCTTACAAGTTCACATCATCTGAAAATCTTCAACTGGCATTTAATGGATTCTTGCAAATCAAGATTACAGCAGGCAATCAAGAATTACCAGAGTATGTATACCATCTAACACAATCACTATCAATGCATGTGGCACAAATTGCCTCCTGAACACCCCTAGAGGAAAAAGGCAACACCCCCAGGCCGTTGCCTTTTTCCTCTGCAAACTGCCATTTTGCATGCCCTCTTATAGTACCCATGCATTTCTTCACTAGAAGAAACATATGCTACATGTCAGAAATTTAGGATGCTAGTTGCTAGCTATATAACAATTCCTACTCAGCCAAGCAAGATTCTCAAAGTGTTAAAACAATGATCACGCAAGACGACAGAAGAGCACAACACAACAATGAATCTTTAAGAAATTCGCACCACTCACATATCAATGTGGTATTGTGTGCCCAATTTATAGAAAATAGTCAGATCCTTGGTACATTGAATACAGTCAGAAAATAAGAGTACGTTTGCATGTAACTACTACTTTGATAAAGTTCTATTGCATGTGCATGCTATCATTCTACTCTAGACAAAATGTCGCCACCTATTATAGGCATGTAAACTGTGTCAGGTTAACTCAGAACTTGACTTCACTTTACATGTAAGCAATGCCTTACTAAGTTCAACTTGACATGACTTGACTTAACATTGACAAGTCAATGTAATTATGGTAAACATTATTATTGTAACACTACATTCTTAGTAAGTCATTTTATTTTGTCATGAAGGAAGACTGTCCAAATTATATATGAACCCAATATATGGAGAAAAAATCAATTCGATTTTGTAGCCAATGACTTGCAGTTAAAAGAGTTCAATCCTTATCCATGTTAAATTGACTTACTCTGTTCACTTCAATTTGTATATACATATCCCTTATATCCACTAACTGGTCCATTTGATCATACAATTCCGGAGGATGATAACAGTAGCAAACAGATAAAAAACACTATAGTTGTTTGTGTTTTTCCATCAGAACTCATGACCAGATCAAAGCTACATACTTCTTGAACAGATTTTTCAAACGCTTCTGGTTCTCTTCTGCAACTTGAGGATCGTAACCCTGAAACGCTCAGAAAAGATCCATGAATGATCACAATCAGCAACTAGCTATCAAGTATCGAATAGTAAGGCTATATGCAAAAAACCTATAGCTGGAAAAGACATATCTTCACACAACTAGCAGCAGAAAATAAATATTGCTCATGGAAAATACCATATCAACAAGTTCAAAATGCTAACATGAGAAATACAAAACTGAATTTGCAGCATGATTTGTCTGATACAATCAGGAAACAAAGAGCCCAATACAGCCAGTGAAATTGATGAGTGTTGCAGCTACAACATGCTCTCTTTAAAAATATCAAAGTCTTCCAAGTGGTTCCTCATATATTGTGAGTGTCACAAAAACAAAACAATCAAAACTCTAGTTTTTTGAGAACATTTCTCTGTGCAGAGCTCTTGAGTGGGTCTCTTTGTGAAACCAAAATTCTACAGAAACAATGAATGGTTTTTGGAGAAAGCTCTATTTTAATCTTCCCTCCTTCACTGTTAGATTTGGCAACATCGTTCTATCTTGTGAACAACTTAAGACCAAAACAATGAAGTTTAACTGAAGAGGTTGCAAAAATAAGCCAACATGTTGATTAATTAATGGAGAACTCTGACAAACTAATAGCAAGCATCACACAAATGAGAATCAGATCAATAGTCGCTATAAACTGATAAGATCCTAAGTACTTTGATCTACATTGGACTACACTCAAGGATGCTAAGCATGCTAAATAGATTAAGCTCCCAGTAGCAAACGCTCATCAACGAAGCCCGTCTGAGCTTTTATAGGCTTCTAGGGTAATCTCCCAATGTCTTCAACTAGGAGGTCAAGACAATGTGCGGCACATGGACTCCAGAAAATCCAAGGGTACTTCTCATTCACCATCTTCCCCATGGCAACACAATTGGACGCGTTGTCCGTGACAACTTGCATTGGAATTCCGACAAAGGTCGAATCATAACTCATGAACAATGAACATTCACCATTGAGCATTCCGGAAGCAAATGCAAATGCAAATTGCAAATGTAAATGGCAAGTGCAAATTGCAACGTTCAAAACAATAATCACGATTCACAAAATGTAAGTTGTCACTTGTAACTTACTAAGTTCTAACTTCAAAGCTGAGAGCTCAATGTCGAAAGTTTTAAAGTTGAAACTTGAAAGTGGTTAGTGGCAAGTGCATACCTGGACAACATTCTCTTTTCCGACCTCCTCAATGGCCTGTGAGATGTACTCAAACAATCTCCTGCCATCCAATGCCATGCCTGGCTCCAACGTATCAATGGATCTCAAAAACATGGTGCCCATGCAAGAAGACACCAATATATTCACAAGATGGCGCCTCCTTGCATCGGTCCAACCATCTGATATTATAGTGCATCCAAACCTAAAACATTTGACAACACTTTCAAGTTTCAACTAACTAAGTTGCAACTTGCAATTTGCAAATTTGGAGATTGAAATTTCAGAGTTAGAAACTTCAAACTTGAAAGTACTAATTTCTAAAGTAGTAAGTGGCAAGTGCAAAGGTTTTGAAGATGTAAGGTAACAGGTTACAGGTATACCTCGCCCATGACTTCCTAATGGGCTGTAGGTATACCTCGCCCATGACTTCCTAATGGCCCTCCCACTCAACACCGATACGAGATACTGCTCGCATCATATCCCTCCATGCAGGGGTCTGTGCCACATGAAAAGGGAGGTCACACAAGTAAAAGCACCTCCTAACAGCAATAGCAGCTGCATCCCTATGCGACTGCTGGAAGGCTGCCACAAAAACATCCTTGCCTCTCACATGTCCTCAACCCCGTCCCCTAACAGTGCTACCAATAGCACTACTGCCGGCCTCACCAACTGGCACTGCAGGAGTCTCTCCAGAAGAAGAAGGTGGAATGGATGCTGCAGCGGAGCTAGTGCCGGCTACAGGTGCTGGCTACGATGGGGAATCTCGGCGCTCTGCCGCACCTGTAACAATAACATTGGTGTTACAACTTACTAGTTACGCAGCAGGCTTTAGGTAATAAATTATAGTCAGTGAGAGAGCTTAGGGAACAGTCACTAATTACTCATGAGTAAATTGTAATCAAAGTTTAAAGTTATAGTATAAACTTTTAAGTTTTAGCATTAGATCAAATTTCAAATTTTCAATCAATGTCATTGATCAAACAACATTCAAGAATCACTTGTGCCTGAAGTAGTAGCAGGAGAGTCGTCCCCGATCCTGGCAATCCTCAGCGACTCTGGGGCCTGAGTGCAAACGGCGATCTCATATCCACGAAGACGTAAAAGATGCGCCCTGATTCGAACGGGGCCACGTCCATAAGTGTTCCCGCAATACTTGCAAGTCCACTTCTTCGTGCCTGATGTGCCATAACCTGAATTAAGGGTGACGTGATCCCATAAGGGATCCCGCTGTCTGGGCGTTGCTAATAGCTATCTAGTGTCAACAAAACAATAACTGTATTAAGTTCAGACTTCAAATTAAAAACTAATCCTAAATTCTAATTTCAAAACGGTAAACCTATGCTCTAAGTTCTAACCTCAATCTATCATCAATCTATCCCTATCCTCTCTCTCTCTAGACTCTCTGTCCCTCAATCTCACACACACACACACATGTCACAACAGTCCCAAGACTCACACACACACCACACAGTGCACACACACAAACACAACACACAAACACAGTTTAACACACCACCACACGCACAAACACACAAACACACCACCACACTCAAAGTTGAAAGTTCACACACATGTCACACACACACACTCCCTCTACTTCACAATGCACACAAACACACAAACACTCCCTCTCTTTCACACAGCGATTTTTCACCAGTCGTTTCGAACAACGAAACGCCATTTCGAAACGGGGTCGTTTCGTACGTTCCGTTTCGAACCCGTTTCAGCGTTCGAAACGCGTTTCGATGAAACACTGCCCCACGATTCCAAGAACCGTGGCTTCTGTGGATGCAATATGAAAATAAATGATTCCACTATGATGATGTATCGGTAATGCCTACAATCAATGCAATGGCCATCATATGGACACGCATGTCCAAGACATTCCCATTCTATGCATTTCTCCTCTCATAGTACTTCGCATCTGGGCCTTTTGACTTTCCAATTGTGAAACTTCTTCATGTAAGAAATTGTTTTCATCAATTACTGCTAGGAGCTTTTCCTGTACATTTGCCTAAAATTGGAGGAAGTAACTCTGTTTGCCTCTGTGTGCACACTAACTTGGCTATGACAGGTTCTTTCATCACCCCAACAGTGTCCCCACCATACATTAACAACAGCACTTCATTCAATGCCAATATCTATGATTGAGATCATAACACTAGTACTATGTTCTCATGAAAATTTGTCTAAACTGCACTCATGTCTTTACCTATGACTGATCGAAATCACAGCCATAAAACAATCGATCTTGCGCCCAGCACACTTTCAGATGCCAGGCCCTTCGTTGTCACCCACAGAGCCAAGTACATAGGTATGAAGTGAAAGCATCCCATAGGAAATTTCCCCAAGCACCTTAAATTCTGTCCTTTTAATCAAACAGACGAGAAATTTTGTAACCATAGCTGAGCCATACATCTAAAAAACAAGAAAGCTTATTGCCTTTGCAAAGAGATCAAGACTTGCAGACCAATATGGCAAGATTATCAAAAACACTACAATGTAAGTCCATATATAATATCAGCCAATCAGATGAAAATTTGTACTAAATGACATATTTGGCAGTAATCTAGGAGCAACACAATATCTTGGGGAGGGAAATTTTTTTTTTACAGGAGGATTTGCCTAGATATTTATGTTTCAACCTGTTGCAAGTCACCATCTTCACTGTCAACCAACTTGCAGCCACATAGGTTGATTCCACTTGCATTATTCAAAAGCACTGAGCACTCAGACAACAACTTGTGGATGTCCAAAGACTCAGACATAATATCAAAGAACTTGTGATAAAAGCATAGTTACCAGTGAACATATTTGCAGGTGTTTGCAAACCTGCAAACATATCTGCGTTTGACACATTTGCTGGTGATTTCAATGTCAAATACGAGCACAATGTAGCATGTAGCATAGTGACTTATCACTAATGAATGTAAGGTCATTAAGTTGTTAGAATTCAGTGTAAGGTTATTTTGTACACTGTCTTATGTATAACGTAGCCCGTAAGATATATTCTGTTCCTACAAGTCCCCATACTAAAAGAAACAGAATTTTTCAAGGCAACATTTGCAAACATCCTCCCTCCCCTTGCAAACACGTCTGCATGTGTGTGATGTTTGCTGGCAACTATGGACAGGAGTGAAAATGTACTTGTAAATTAAAAAATTAGATGCTCCATCTACTTTTCCTCCATAATCCGCTATCAACATGATAGTGAGCTTTTAGTGGTTCAATTTCAGCATCACTACCATTGTATTCAAATTTCAAACCATGAAAAATCAAAGGCTCGGAAACAGGTAGAGCACCTAATACAAAAATGCTTAAATCACCCATCATAAACTCTTTCAAAACCTCTCTTCTATTAGCAAATAAGAGATAAGAACTTAGCTTGAAATATCATGCTTGCGAGAAATGTCATGGTCAAGATAGGTACCTTATTCATCCTAAAATCACGGTCAAGATAGGTACCTTATTCATCCTAAAATCACGGTCAAGATAGGTACCTTATTCATCCTAAAATCACGGTCAAGATAAGTAACTTATTCATCGTACACACAAAATTTGCAAAGTATATATGTTTCACAGAATTACTTAATCGAAGGTTTTCCCAATTGAAATCCAGAATTGAAGATGGCAAGAATATGTGAAGATACGTTTTTTAAGAGAATCACCCTCAATGTTCCTCCTGGTCTCAGTATTCAGGAGTAAACCTTAAAAAGGAGAGATTCATCATATGATGATATTTTAACTCAGAGCAAAAAGGCTTTACCATGACTAGTAATCTCTCAAATTTCACAACAAACAAATGCATCGTGATCTTCCATCAAGTGTCGAAACTGTGCTTGTCAATCAAAGTTCAATATACCTATACACTATGGAAAGTCAGAATGATACAAAGATGTGTAATATCCTTCACAATACAAGCAGATTTAGCAAATCTTATAGTCTGATAAGTATCTGAGGAAGTCAAACAATTGACATTGAAGCTTTCTAAAAAGGGCGCAATTTGTAGCAAGACAAGGGGCTCTTACACTGTCCTTGATTGCCTTCGATATTTGCTCCATTTCAGGTCTCAGTAGCTGAAAAGCCAGATAAGGAGAGATTAGAAGGCTTAAAGGATCCAATAAACCAAAGATGCCATAAATGCAATGGTAGATGTAGCCCAACAGAGTCAGAGAATAATTAAAGAATGTCTTTACAGAAGTAGCTTCATCTGCCAACTGAATTGGCACATGAATCTGTGTAGAAATCACGACAATGTTCTTTTGCTTGTAACATGTTTCTTGCACTGGTTCCAGCTTAATAAGAAAGTCTCAGAATATATAGCAACTTTTGAAGTCTTTTATCTGATCATGTAGGTGGTATATACCTTCAGATGCTCAATCATTCCATGGTTTTTCATATGAAAACTCTGTTCCATCTAAGTTTTTTTGTGAATTTCTCTTGTTCTTTAAGATAGTTTACCTTGTAATTCACATACATCATGGAGAGAGAGAGAGAGAGAGAGAGAGTGAAAGAGAGCTTCATTAATGTCTTTTTTCCATGCCAAAAGGCATATAAGACGAATAAGTACATATCAAGTGTGTGGAACAGATGGGAGCATATGAAAAATGTCTCCGAAACTATAAAGAAAAAGCATATAATGTAAATCTAAGTACAAGTACCAGTGGTAACTAAACCATATAGGTATAAAACATGAAATAGCTATGTATAGTGGTGGACATAGTTGTGTCGAATCGCGATTCATTGAAAGAACCGCGATTCGAAAGACCTTTTCGAAAAGGTCCGGTTCGAACCGTTTTAAAAAAAAAAAAAAAAAACTCGTCGCCTCATCGTGACCTCCTGCTCCTCGCGACCTCCTGCTCCTGCTCCTAGCGACTCCTGCTCCTCGCGACCTCCTGCTCCTGCTCCTCGCGACCTCCTGCAGCCTGCTCGTTACCTCCCCCTGGGCCCTGAAGCTTCCCAGATTTCCGTGCCTGAGAGAGAGAGAGATCCGAGACACTGGACAGAATATACATCCGCGAGTCTGGAGAGAAATCTGAGAGAGAGAGAGAGAGAGACGGGTGGAGCTGTGTGAGAGGGGTGGAATTGTGTGTGTCACGTATGGCTGTTCAGTGTGTGTTCAGTGTGTGTGTTCAATGTGCGTGACTGTTGACAAATGTGTGTGTGTGTTAAATGTTTGACAATGTGTGTGGGTGTGTGTTTGACAAATGTGTGTGTGTGTGTGTGTGTGTGTGTGTTTGACAATGTGTGTGTGTGTGTGTGTGTGTGTGTGTGTTTTGTCATTTTCGTGAAATTCGAATCATTGAGCATTTGCTAATTTACCACTAAATAACCATGCACATGGTACATTGGAATATGACATATGTAATATGTAATATGTATGTTGTGACATTAATGTTTTAAAAAAAAACCCTAAAACCGATTCGCCGGTTCGAACCTGGAGAAGTCGATTCTT
This sequence comes from Diphasiastrum complanatum, assembly GCA_029204225.1. Classification (NCBI taxonomy): domain Eukaryota; kingdom Viridiplantae; phylum Streptophyta; class Lycopodiopsida; order Lycopodiales; family Lycopodiaceae; genus Diphasiastrum; species Diphasiastrum complanatum. The sequence continues at coordinate 35,415,472 of CM055097.1, read as the reverse complement.
TCCCGATTCAAACTCGATTCAAACACGGTTCGAAAAGGCGATTCGAAAGGTACCCTCAAACATTGGTGGTGGAAGCCTCAGATCATGTCCTGGAGATGATAGTAATACTGCTGCTGCTGCTTCTGCTGCTCCTGAAGAAAGATGTAATACGAGCTGCAATGGGGACTAAAACCGGGATATGCTGCCGACGTTGAATGTGAGAAGGACCTCTCCTAGTGGTAGGACAAGTCTGGCTGTAGAGTAACGCTGGGAGGTACATTACCTTTGGGATCTATGGGAAGTCGGGTCATCGGCACTATCATCTGAGTCTAGGTTTGGTCACGATCATCGTCTGGAGAAAAAGGAGGTAATATGAAGCTATGTATCTAGATAAATTTGACGCAAAGGCTGGAGATCTCATCGTAATAGAAGCATTTCTCGTATCATAAGTGCAACACAACGTGGGTCCTCATAGGTAACAAGTGAGCGAAAAGTGATTGGTGTATCTTTGAATAAGCAATAGTATCTCCCACAAATATTATAATAAGATGGGCATATGAAGATAAGATGCTCCTCAGTCTCCACCTCACCTAGGGAACATAATCAACAGATCCCATCCTCTCACGGGGTACCTTGAAACCAACCAATCTCAACCTCAAGCTCGTGTGAAGAGACACGGAACTGACCCAATATGAATCTCAGACTATGTGATAACCCAGAACACAAGTAATGTGGTAGAAGTGGGAACCCTGATACACCTGTCTCCAAAAAGTGAAGTCAATAGAAGTCGGGTTTAACCCCCAACTGACCAAGCCAGGCTCGATCAAGATAAGCTCTATAGATGACTCGTCTAATGTAGACAGGGGTACCTGAGGGAAGTGCAACGATACAGATACCGAGTGTGTTAGAGAGAGACAAGCAATAGCTACATATCAGGAAAGGTCTGGGACAACATTTATAGAAGAAAACTACTAGATTTGTCATGCTCACTATCTTATTTTCAAAAAAATAGCTGCAATGATAGTCACTAGAGAGCAAAAAGGGGAAATATTTGGACCTCCATGAAAAACAACTTTCTTGGGAAAAGGGGGAACAAGTGTGTCATCACATCCATTATGAAAAATTTTAAATCTTAATATTCTAACTCTTGGGGTTAGGAGAGACACTTATGGATAGGACAGGAAAAAAAGGGCCCAGCTCTCAAGCGTTTGGGGTAAGTGTGGGAATGTACTGGCAACTGGTAAGAGCACATTCCCCCAGCAGGGGAGAACCAAGTAACAGAGCATTTCCATTAAAAAGATATAAAGTATGCAATACTTCCTCACAAAGTATCTACTACTTCCTCCTCAAACACCACCTCACACAAAGTACTTGATACTATTTTTCCCCTACCTCTATCTCACACATAGAGTCACTTGCCTCAATACAAATTTCCAACTTAGAAAGCACCCTCAACGTGATATCTATTTTATCACCGCTTATGATAGATTCATCAAGAATGTGTCTTGACATTAAGTCAAATACATATGCAAACTTCCCAACTGGTGTTTGTCCATCTTCTTGCCCATTAAGAGATTCAAACACCTCCAACATAAATCAATTATCCTAAATCTTTTTCCAAATCCTCCCTACACCAAAATCATCCATGACAATAAACAAAAGTCGAGATCAAAGTTTCATGATATTGATATTGATTTTCTGAGGCTTATCAATTGTTAGAAGTCACTATTTGTCCTTTAATGGAGATTTTTTTGTTGATGCTCTAACTGCGAAGTCGAGGTACCAAAAGGTACACCCTGGACGGCTATTAGGGGTCATCAGAATTTATTTTCTCCCTAGGTGGAAACTTCTTAGAGATAGTATGGCGAGTACATAGCTTTCTCCAGGCTTGGATTGCGTGACTTCACGGGGTTAATAACATATTTAATGAAGTTGGGGCAATGCATATGGTTTTGAGGACCCAAGGAGCATTTTTTAACTTTTGGTCCATGTACTCAAGTTTGAAGGGGCCCAACTCATAATGGGGGGTCCATGGGGCAAGTGACCTTCTTCTTCAATTAGCACTTGGCTGTCCAATGCCAAGGCTTTTCATTTGCTTTTGTAACTCCTATGTAGCATATGGCTCTTGGATGTTGGCTTTTGGATATTCCACATTGGGAATCATTGGCCTTTGGATTTCTCTATCTCTACTAGTATAAATAAGCGCCCTCTTTCTACTGAGGAGGAGGAAGAGCCTAAAGAGGCTGGAGAGACTACAGAGAGTGGCAATGCTTGTGTACATACATTCTTTGTATAGAGATTTGTCTCCATTGGTATGCTACTTTGTTTCCACTTGTATGCATAATTTGTGCTTGTTCATAGAACGTTAATCACTTAATTCATTGTGAACGTTTCCACATCTAGTTCACCTCGAATTTTGACACAATAACAAATTGATTCAACAAATGAATCCTGTTGTTTTTATGATGCTAGACAACAACCTTGGCAATTGATTTTCAACATTCTTAGCTTCCAAATCTTAATGGAAACAACAGAATGTACCATATGACAGACCATGAACTTGGATAGATTCATAGAACTTTTCTTCAAGTGAAACTAGATCTTTCTAGTAGAGCCGATCTTACTTGGTCCCACCACATGAACGATAAACTATGACTTGGATGGTATCCATGAATTCAATTGACAACCACAACAAACACACTTTGATTGATCATAAATCTCAAGTGATATTAGTTCAGATAGACAAACAAGTTTCTACCACATAAGTTGGCTCTATGACTTGGATAGAAACCAAACCATTCAAAAAACAACAAGACACCCTGTATCTTTGTACTTGGATTGATACCAATACAAAGTCTTAGATTGCTCCCTAGTAGCTTTGTCTTCTCAAACTAATATGAAGTAGAATGATAACCTGCTTGTTGCGTCCCCATAAAAATGCATTTCAACAAACTAAACTCCCTTTTGGAGTTAAACTGCTTTCTGAACTGAATTTCAACATAGCTTGTAACAACTACCGCCTTTAACAATGAGCTTATCATTTGCCACCACGCTAAGAAACTATGCAACCAAACCTTGTGCACCATGCACCATGTACCAAACAATAGTACAATTAATAACACTACATATAGTTCATAACTTCGCTGCTTGTACCCTTGGTACTTTTCCAATATAAATGACACCTTGTAAGTTCTGCAACTTTTACCTTTTGAAGTAGCTTGATATGGTCAACCCTAGTAGTACTTGTACCATTCAATTGAGTATGCTCTAGATTTCTCGTAGAAATCTCCACCCAATCGCAACCAATAACACGCATTCGTGCATGCAACCCTAACTAGGTTCACCTTGGCATTTTAGATCTTCTTAGAAATATCCATCAATAACCTCAATCAACAACATGCACATATGCATGCAACCTCAACTAAGTTCACTTACCATTTTGGCTCGTCTCCACACCTTTGAAGGAAATATAACTCGATTTGCATACCCTAAACTTTTACTTCGCTCAACCCGAACTTTTAGGGTAAAATTCCTTGATAAAAAAAATATTGCCCTCAATAGCAAATTCACTATTCCATGTTGGTCCTAACTGTAGGTCTCTCCATGGCTTAACAAATTGTTGAAACCCTAATAGGATTATGTTGTTGCCCTCCACAAGCTGATTACCTTAGACTTGTTACTGCCCTTGATATATCCTTCGTAGATATCTTGGCCATGTGTATTTGACCTTTGGCCGTGCGTATCCTTCATAGATAGCTTTGACCTTTGACCATGGTTGCCTAGGTCAAACTTTTATTCCACCTTTCTTTTAGGGTTCCAATGCCCTAATATGTCCTATTCCCTAATCCTCTGCCAATAAGTTGCCGTATTTCCCAAACACTCGTCAACAACTTTGACGATTTTTCCTAGTAACATCTAGGCAATCTTCTAGCTTCTGATATAGGATACTTCCTGCCTGGTGAAGTAGGGGGTGAATAAGTATCCCATATGCTTGATCTCTCCTTCCTCTTTCCTTTCTCAACCAAGGTCACTCTAGGTACTTGGATTGGCGTAGGCGATACATGTGTCGATTCAGGGTCCTGTAATAACTCGTCACCCAATATAGGGATTCCTCCATCTTGATTCCTATCATAAGCCATCTTTGTATCTTTATGAGTTGCCTCCTCATCAAAGATTACATCCCTACTTATGATGACTTTCTTACTCTTCAAGTCATACAACTTATCTCTTGACTATCATATCCAAGGAATAAACACTTGGTCGCCTTAGAATCCGATTTGCTCCTGGAATCCTTAGGTATGTAAGCATAAGCAATACTACCAAACACTCTCAAATGACTTACATCTAGTTTCTGACCAGTGTAAGCTTCCTCTGGAGTCCGATTCTCTACAACCTTTGTAAGACTTCGATTCAAAAGATAAACCGTTGTGTTAACTGCTTCAACCCAAAACATATTTGGAAGATTTTTACTCTTGAGCATACTCCTCGCAGTTTCCACTATAGACCGGTTCTTTCTTTTCGCAACTTCATTTTGTTCAATGTTGAGCCATGGCCGTGTTCTCTTTATACCATGATTCTTGCAAAACACCTGAAATTCCGTAGAAATATACTCTCCCCCTTTGTCCGAGCGGAGTATCTTGATTTGTCTATTTGTTTCTTTCTCCACCTGTGTCTTAAACCATGTGAAATACTTGAACGCTACACCCTTATTCTTGAGAAGATAGATCCATGTCTTCCTAGAATAGTCATCCACAAACACCAAGAAGTAACTTGCTCCCCCATAAGACTGAGTTCTCATAGGACCATACAAATCCGTATGAACAAGTTCTAGAACATTTTTCGTCCTGAATGTACTAGATGACAATTTCTTCATATGATGCTTGCCTAAGACACAGCCTTCACAAACCTTGTGATCATAAACAACTTGAGGTAAACCTGTAACCATGTTGTATTTCCTCAGGATGATCCACTACCTGAGCCTGAAGTTTGTATAACTGTCCTGCAAGTTATAACACCTGTGACGATTTCACAATATTCTCGATCCTGGAGAATATTTTGCATTTTGAACTTCCATATACTGTAGTTCGTTCCACCTAGCTTGCTAGACTCTGGCAACACAGCATCGTTCAATCCTGCCATTATTCTGATCCGTAACAATTCTTAGTAACCTGATTTTTACAGCCTGATTTTTCAGCAATCAGTATCTTATCAAACTCAATCAAGATTTCCCTCAGAAATCGGTAGCCAAAACCTTGCAAAGTTCTGAAAACTGCCATGATCTGACAGCAATTAGTTCTGACCAGGTCTGTTTCTGAAAAAACAGCAGCGAACAGGTCTGTTTCAGATCTGTTTCTGAAAGAACAAGAGATAGTTTCCAGCGAACAGCAGACAATTTCGAGCGAACAGTAGACAGTTCCCAGCGAACAGATTCTGCAGGTAATCCAGCACCAGCAGTAGATCTGAACCAGCAGCAATCAACCAACAATAATCTGTTTTCAGCGATCTAACTCAGGCAGAAACTAGCAGTCCTTGCAGCCAGCGAACCAATACCAGCCAGTGAAACAGTCCAGCGATTTGTTGCTAACCTGTAGCAGCAAACAAATTTCCGTTCTAATCTGATCCAGCTAACAGATCTGGTTAGGCAACGATCCAACATTCAGCCAACCAGTGATCAAATGTCTCCTTCAATCTTTTTTTCTTGCAACCCTGCAAAAGCAAAATCTTTCTCTCTCTCTCTCTCTCTCTCTCTCTCCAAAAAGCCTGCTCCAATACCGTGTCAGAATTTGTCATACAAATTCTAGATGGAGTTAGTAGTCCTACTAGCACTCACACAAACCAAGCATAGAGATTAAAGAGAATTGAAGTTATAGGAGAATTGAGCAAAGCTCTAACACATTGGAATAATCTTGTGGTGGGGCACCAGCCTACATATATACTTTCTCTAATCTATGTGAAAAGCTAAAAGCATCAAGTTAATGGCAAAAGAACAAAAGCTAATTGCTAAAATTACTACCCATATTGGGTGAAGACCCAAGGCGAATTTCTAAGTAATAAAACAGATCCTAATCTAGTAGTAGTGCGCCCACCTACTTGCATAAGCAATAAAAAAACAAATTTACTATAAATAGTACCCTATGATAGCACGTAGGCATGGCCAAACTATCATTAAGGGGTATCAAATAAACATTAATTCCTAATACTATTCTTACTAACCATGATCCTCATTTTATTTCTAGTTTTTGGAAAGAACTTATGCGCATTTTGGATGTTAAACTTCTGATGAGTACTACTTATCATCTGTTTGCTGACGGTCAATTTGAAGTTTTGAATTGTATTTTAGAATAATATTTACATAACTTTGTCTCACCCTCTGGTCGAGATTGGAATCAGCACTAATGTTTTGCAGAGTGTACATTTATAATAGTTTTGATAATAGCAACACATGCATCTCTCCTTTTCTCCTTGCCGATATTTACCCATTCTACCAAGTATACCACCGTCCCTTGATGATCTTCTATTATTCCATTGACTTTGTCGTACTTTCTTGCTAACTCTTGTGATTGTATCGTGCAAGCACAAAATCATTTGGCACATGTTCATCAACAATACAAGGCTCTGTATGATCGCCATACGTCTGTTCTAGAGTTTTCTGAAGGTCAACTTGTTTACCTCTGCCTCTCTTTTGCATGCCATAAGTTTGTCCAGGGTTGATTTGTTACTGAAAATTTGTCTGAACATTACTATGGTCCCCTTAAAGTTTTGGAAAAGCTTAGTCATGTCACCTATCACTTACAACTTCCTAATACCACTAGTGCTGGTCATATTTTTCATGTTAGTTTGCTTCACTCTTCCCAATTTCATGGTGAGCCGTATGATCCTACTTTTCCTTCCAACCCTAAATTGTTTCCTTTTGTGCCTGCTGCCATTTTGAAATTTAGTGTTTTACTTTGTCGATTTGTGCAGTTCCCTGTCCAAGGGGATGGTCGTCCTATCGATGAAGCTACTCGAAAATCTTTTGATATTTTTGCACACCCCCCATTGTTACAGGAACAAGCTCGCATTCTTCAAGCTGCTATCCAAGGTCCTTTTGCTGCCGATGTACCTGTTGATCATGTTCATGATCTTGATCAATTTGTTGCTGATTTTGTTTTTGATGCTCCGAATATTCATGCTCCCGTTATTTCTAATCTTTATGGTTCTGATAAGCGTGATGCTCTACCTACTACAAGGATTACCTACTAAAGATTTTCTTATTACTACTAAAAATTCTCTATGCTCAGATAATAAGCACAAGCTTCATGTTACTAAAATGGGTTTCCATGATTGTAGAATCGGTAAGCTTGGCATCCAAAGTTTCTTCAGTCCCAAGTTCGAGCCTCCCCTTGGAAACCAAGAAGCATTAGCATGAAATCATGAAAATGACAAACAGTCGTACAAAAGTAGCTCTAGTAGGGTTGAGCCCACATTGAGGGCAATGTTTTAAAAGCTTGGAGTGTCATGGACGTACATTACATAGTGCGAACTTCTCTATTTTTGGCCACATAAGTACCCACAATCTATTGGGGTTTCGTAAGCGAATGTACCATGTCTTTATCAAAGGATGAGTTCCAAAGCATGATGGTTCAACTAGATTACAAAGGTAGGTCCTTGATTTTGAGTATCATGAATACAGAATCTTAGAAATTGAAATACTAAATTTTGGGCCAATTGAAATTAAGTTGAATAGGTTTCGAATATTCAATTTTAGAAAAAAAATATGTTGCACTTAAGCACAATCGGTTTTTACATGTCTCTCTCAAGCATTGCCCATATGACATGGACAAAAAATGGATATAGTACTCAAAATAGAAATGATCAATCTCATTGTTTGCTACTCTAAGAAGCTGCACAATAGAACGTACCGATAGTCGAGCTGTGGCCCGCATTTGATAAACAACTATAGGGAAGGTCATTGTCCTCACTAAAATTGTGGCTACAACAATCGAGCCCCACCTACAAAACCATTAATAACATGTCAAAACTACCTTTGACAAGTCAAAAAAATCCTTGCATTGAAACTTGAGTTTTCATCCTAGAAGATGCCTTCATAAGATTGACTTTATGCAAACTAGCAAAATCCCAAGTCCACGAATTGCACACATACAAGGTTGGTGCTAGCTACATGCCTTGCTACATAAAGCACACACCCAAAAAGATTATTATCAAGATTAGAAAATGACAAAACTTACATTGTAACAGTATTCCTAGCACTATGTGACCAGCCAGCTACCCAATCAAACAAACACAAATCACATCCAGTTGGTCAAGTTGAGAGAGTATTTCAAACTAAATAAGAGAGTAAAAACACTTATAAGAGTGCTAAAACCCTCAAAGAAGAATAAAAACAATGCATGTTGACTAATGAAATTTATAAATCCTCAAGACTAATTAACTTGACTTTAGGACTTTGGCTTTGATATACTAAAGAAATGGCCCCTAAAATAGCTCGCCGGCATGGCCAAACCAACATTAGGGGTAAACATTAGTTTCTAACATTGGGGCCCATCCCCTACTTGAAGCTGGACGTTGGACTGGGACCTGTTGACTTGACCAATGACTCGCAGACCGCATGTATGCCACTTCTTGTGATCTGGTCTATATACTTGCAATGGAGACCCCTACCTTGTTAGTATAGATTGGGGGGTAGGACTCTCAGCCATTCATTCTATCTACCTAGGAGAAAGTGGATGGTAGTGCGTGTGTGCATAGCCAGGATGTGAGCTAGAGCCTAGCCAGAGGTAGGTATTGGTGGCAATATGGGACATCGTTAGTGCTGGAGGTCGGATCTTGCTTGATTCCAAGTCTAAGGCCTAGGGCACAAAGGGTGGATCTAGATTGGATTCTATGGCGCGGATCATGAGCATCCAGCTTCCTGTGATGTTTGGCACTTGATAGTATTTGGTCTTAGCAATTTGCAACAGTAACTTCCATATCATCACAATTACAGGCTTGTATATGTAACGGATCGGCATTGTGGAAGTCAACCTTGCATGATGCGTGGAGCTCCGCGTTGTCCTCATGCCTAGAAGAGGACCACAAGGGTGCAACATGTGGGCTACGACATAGATGGGCCAATGGAAGTAGTCCCATCTAGTCTCCCACACACCGAGGATCCCCTCCCTCCTACGAGAGAGACATTGCAATGATTAGACGTCAATGTTACAAAGCACAAAAGTAAAGTGGAAATGCAACAAACTTAAATCAGATTAAGCACAAGAGAGTGGAGGGAGTAATACATGTTGTCATTTACTACACACGTTTGAAGCATCTTGTCGATGCGATCCATGAACTCATGTATGAGACCAAGAGTGCACCCCTCACAGTCCACCAGGAGCAGCACATAAAAAATGGGTCATAAGTTCCCCACAATCTCCGTTGCCCATGTCCAGAAATCTTCTCCAAACATGGTGGTTTGAAAGTGGACGGCACCTGTCATGTGACCTTTGACGTCTTGGAGGCCATCACTAGCCGCCATTTTCCACAAAGGGTCATGTATTGCCAGTAATCACTCTAGAACCACGACGTAGTAGCCAAGGCGAGTCGGTGCAGGCTTCTTCAGATCAATGTTGTGTCGAATCACGATTCATTGAAAGAACCGCGATTCGAAAGACCTTTTCGAAAAGGTCCGATTCGAACAAAAAAATTGTCGCCTACTCGCGACCTCCTGCTCGCGACGACTCCTCGCGACCTCCTGGGACCTGCATGCTCCTCGCGACTACTCCTCGCGACCTCCTGCCCCTCGCGACTCCTCCTCGCGACCTTCTGGGACCTACAGCCTGCTCGTTACCTCCCCGGGCCCCCTGCTCGTTACCCCCCTAGGCCCTGAAGCTTCCCAGATTTCCGCGCCTGAGAGAGAGAGAGATCCGAGACACTGGATGGATTCCAGAATATAGATCTTGTCTTGAAGCCTGCAGAAGATTGCACTATGTTGGAGTCGGCGGGTCCTATGAGAAAGTTTTCAAGCAAATCTGATTCGAAGGTTCAAATCGGCATGTTCCAATCAAAACCAGAATTGCGATTCCATCTAGATCGAATCGCAATTCGGTGAAACATTACTCCCATCTGCCTGCAATTCATGGCATCGTTTGTGACAATGAACTGCAGCGCTAACTTCCTCGTAAATGAACTCGGCTGTGATGGCTGCGCCAGCTCGATTGGCATCCACGCCCCACAAAAAGACCGTGCCAAGTGGGCAACAGACCAAGATATTGATGACGGATTGTTGACGAATGTCGGTCCATCCATTGCTCAACATCAAGCATCCATGTCTGCCAGAAAACACCCATCATTCATTAGACATATGCAAAAACTATGGTAAAATGAAACACATGCAAAATGTTTATCACAAGATTCTTATGTCTGCCACTCCATGTGAATGGAGCCCAGCTCCCGCGTGATGGTATCCTCGTCATGACGTAGGAGTCGTGTGCAATGCCTCTCTCCTAGGAGGTCTCCATGTGGTATCCACTAATGCGACTAGAAGGCAAAGCTCCTTGAAAGCCCACGCGTTAGTACTCGTGAAATATTGGCTTACCTATCTTGTACACGACATGCAACTCTCTTTGCCACCCAGTAATATTCCGGGGCCCGATACGACCTGGGCCTAACCCCTCTCTATATCAAGGTAGAAAGTGTGACTGGGTGATCTTTAATCAAGCAGTAATATCTCCCTCATATCTCATAATAAGCTGGGCATCTGAAGAGAAAATGTGGCTCATCCTCTACCTCATGTGTGTCACACATACTACAGAACCGGGCCTCCCACGGGGTGCCACTATATCTGCCGGTCTCAATGGCTAGCTGATGTGACGAAACCCGAGACTGACCCATCACTACCCATCACTATCCGCAATCTGTGTTACTCTCCAACATGTATCCAAGTACCATAGGACATCCAGCTGGATCTAGAGGTAGAAAATGTGTGTGATAGAACTCGCTCTTGGTCCCCAGCGGACCTTGCCAAGTGCTTTGGAGATAAGCTCTGTATAAGTGCTCCCAAATATGCTGATGAGTACCAATAGGTAGGTCGGTAATCTAAATACTCATTGTGGAGAGGACACGACAGGCCTATGAATACCAAAAGAGAGAGAAAGAAAGAAGAAAGAAAGAAAGCTTTATTAATGTCTTTTCCATGCCAAAAGGCATATAAGACCAAAAGGAGTACATGTCAAGTATGTGAAAACCATGGGAGAGTATATAAATGTCTCCAAGAAAAAAAAAACTATGCATAAAAGAGAAATGAGTAATATAACTGTAAACCACAAACTGCCAACTGTCCATAAGTGGGAGCAAGAATAGCTGCCAGGAGTAGAGTAGAGTAGAGTAGTATCAGATAGTGTCAAATAGTGCTGCTGCTGAAAAAAGACGTAATACGAGCTGTATTGAGAGATGACCTGCTCTAGCTCGTCAATATATAACCCAAAGAGAACTGGTGAGAGAGAGCATCCCTGCTTAACCCCAATAGTACTCCAGATCTGCTCAGAAATGCCACTACCATGACGAAAGCAACCCAAAACCCTCTCATAGAAAGCCATGACGGCTAGAATAATATCTGTAGAGGACGAGTGGATGCCATCGCAATTCCATATCCCAATCTGAAGATGGTATGGATGGGGCCCTAGGATGCTCCCACCAATCTCGGGGGCCCCGAATTCCTAGCTCTGGGAACGGTTAGGGGTGCCAGCAACAAATCGTATCTGACCATCTCGATATATGACTCGTCTACCAGTCTCTCGAGCTGCCTGGAAGACTTTATGCCTCTCCTCAACCAGTCGTCTGTGAGTGATGTGATTGGTAGCTCTATGTATAGCGGGACTCTGAAAAGTACGTCGTCTCTAGTCTCTATGCTGAGAAATATCATCATCCTCACTGTCATCTAGGTCTGGATCGATCCGTGTCTCTTGCGAGAGGAAATAATCTGGCACTGGATGACAGAATGACTCGGTTGAGCTGGCTGACATAAATCCTATCGCAATAGGAACATCTCTCTGACCATGAGTGCAACACGGTGTCGATTCTCATATCAATATGCTATAATGGATCTCAGTGTAATAGGTACTTCCCAAAAGAGGCAACGATATCTCCCTCTAATCTCATAGTACACCGGGCATTTGAATAAGAAATGTTCCTTGGTCTCCACCTCGGCTAGGGAACACAATTAACAAATCCTCTCCTCCCGTGGAATATACGAGGGCTTAGCCTGTATCGTATGTGATAACATTAAGGACCTACAAATCTGAGATACTAGCCCAATCAGATGAAGTAAGACATGTACACCATGCCTTTGCTACTTATAATGCTATGGGGGTATCACATTTACTCGAAGCGTCCAGAATAAACTTCCAAAAAAAATCTCTCTAATTGGACAAAAAAGGCATGACCCTTCCCAAGTCTAGCTACAACAGCTTGCCGCATACCAAATACATGACCGATAAAGAGGACCCCCAGGTAAGTGTAGGATGATACAACTTCCAGTTGCTCCGCATATGGGCCGACTATGCTACTAGCCTATACACCATACCCATTGACTCACCCATCGCTATCTCTCCCCGACCATCTAAGTTCACCTTTGATATGGTCCTTATGACTATCAAGAGAATGAAGTCCCACAAGGCCAGAAATATCAAGGACCTTGAATCCGAACTCCTGGTTCATGCTGCCGACCTACTTGCTCCCACACTAGCCAATCTCCTCAATTCCGCAATTGTTTCTAGATTCCCATCATCCACCCTATTCACAAAAATGGTGAGCCCATGATTCCCGACACTATCATAACTGGGCATGTTCTCACGAAGCTATATGGTATCATGCTTTAGTCTACAGCGAGTTCAGAAGCGAAATCCAGGACATTACATGCTTTGGGCTAGGCAGGGTTCCGAGCCCACTATTGTAACACAGACCATATCTTCACCCTTCGAGCTTTGATTGAGGAAGCCAAGCATAGGAAAGAGAAGGTTTATTGTTGTTTTGTGGACTTCAGGAAAGCCTTTGACTCTGTCCCACGCTCCCTACTTATTCAGAGACTTCGCGACCTTGGCTTCTCCACTGACATCGTTCTGGCTGTGATGGCACTTTATGAGAGAGTCTTGGGTTGTTTTTGACATGGTAGTGGTATTTCTGAGTACATTTGGAGCACCATTGGGGTGAAGCAAGGCTGTTCTTTCCCCAGTTCTTTTTGGATTATACATTGATGAGTTAGAGAGGGTCATCTCACAGTGCGGCGGATCTGGTTGCAGACTTGGCGATATCATTCTTCTTTATGTCGATGATGTGGTACTGGTCTCCCCAACTAGAGAGGGGTTACAGAGGCAGTTAGATTGCTTACAAACCTTTTGTACCTGATGTTGGGGGTGAATACACCTTTCTCTGGCCCTATATTCAACATGCGATAGGCAGCTACCACTCAACTTGGGAAGGGACATACCTCCCTTGTTCAACTACAGCGATTTTGCTTCCGGAAGTCCATTCGTGATGCTCGGAGTAAGTGTAGACTTTTGATACCATTGTCACCCCCACAGCCTTATACACAGCAAAGACATGGTGTACATGTCTTTCCCTTCACACTGGGCCAGTATTTTGAGATTACAAACTACCATGTTAGCCCTCTGTTCCACACGAGATCCTCCTTTCCAAGTTTGCTATTCCACCTATAGAGACACCCACCACACTCTAATCGCTCATAGCATACGAGGACTCTCGCTGTGTTGCACTTATGATACAAGAGATGTTCCTACTTCGATGTGATCTATGTCAGATAGCTCAGCAGAGTGTCATCTTAGCTCTCAGCCTCAAATTACATCTTTATTCTCTAGGAGAAGACCACGACGGGACTCAGAGATTGGTGATGATGATGATGATGATGACGACGACGTGCCTATTCATAGAGATCAGAGGCAGCACAGTGCACACTCATATTCATGTGACAGCTCGAGTTATACGACCTATCATTAGGAGACAGACATTTCCTCCTCCTAGACGACATCAACGGCTACCAGAGTTACCTCATATTGCAGCTCGTATCACATCCTTTTATAGCAGCAGCAGGACTGGTAATGATAGTTTTTTGTATATGATGTTTCTTTCATTATTGATTCGGAGACATTTCATACGCTCCCACTGTAAACACATACTTGACATGTACATTTACTAGTCTTATATGCCTTTTGGCATGGAAAAGACATTAATAAAGCTTTTTTTCTTTCTTTCTCTCCACAAGGCAAAAAGCAATGTTGCAGCAATGTGGCTGCTCGAACCTCAATCGCTACAATTGAATCGAGTCTCGACGCATGATTCTCCTGGAATTGTTTCCTATTGCAATCAATAGCGCAATCATCAGAATGACTTGACAACCGTCACAACGAGGAAAAATAGGTAAAAACCTATTCCTGATGGTAAAAGGGACTTACCTCATTCTCCTCACATCCCACTTGCTCCGGCACTGACTGTTGGTTTATGATGGCCCACATTCACCATACAAGTGAATTTGTGACATATCGGACAAGATTTTTCTTCATATGGACTTTGAAAATACACTACAGTTGGTATATGATCATTGGTATATGGCCATGAGGTAAAGTAATGATAAGGCCTGAAACGGCACAGTCAAGAGCGATCCAGGATCAACTTATGATAGCAATCCTACGTTTTCAACCAGGAAAAACAGGAGCACATTCATCAGGGAGATCAACAATGTCCATCATACACTCTTCCATTGTGCCATCCAAGAGAATCTAACAGGATATAAGTTCTTTCTATACATGACAATAGCTAGAGGGAGATCTGCTCGATTGTAAGGAAACAATTATGCATATCTCCTGTAATTAGCCAGTTGTATACAAACTTCAAAATAACAAAAGCAAAAGTTGATTGAGGATTATAGAGAGACATGAAGGCTGCAAATGCGCATTACCAGGGTAGTCCTGCCTGTAAGTGTACCGCCTCAATTAGATGTTGAAGGGCTGCTATTGGAAACGCGGAATCCGCAGCTGCTGTAGCGACCTCGCCAACAAGACCAGCACTACTTGAACTAGCAGCAGCTACGACATCAGTCACCGAATCGGTGATGCCAAAGAGCCCAGCTTGTATGCTGTCTGTTTCTTCATGCAGGCCATCAGCTACAGTGCTTCCAGAGCTCACATATCTGACAAGTTGTGGTTGTGATGTTCTAAAACCTCCGAAAAACCCTCCTCCCAGCGGCAACGCCCCGGAAAAGCCTCCTATCTGGCCAGTGACGTGAAATTTTCTGCTACCCAACGCTAACCCACCAGGCACCGCTCTTTCTGTCCACTTTGCTGCTTCTTTTTCCATTGATACATGAAATTCTGCTTCACTGCCAAACCTTGAGCCAACTGCCGCCTCGGTTTTCAAGGAGTTTTGGACAAAGTATATATTGGGTTCCAGTTTTTGGCCACCTCTGTGCATTCCAAGCTTGTGGTATGCTGGATCCTCCTCCTCCTCAGACCTAAGCCTTTGCAAGATAGCCTCAAATCCCTTCCAACTTTGCATGATTTCATTCGAATCCTGCTCAAATCTTGAACCAAACCTTAAATTACATTTCAATGCATCCTGGACAAAAGGCTGACCAAATGGATCACTCCCTGATGCCGAAGCTGATCTATCGTGTGTTCTTCCATTAGGGTTAGGTACAGCGAAAACCTGCCCCTGTACCTGTTGACTAGAAGAAACCCATTCCTGACAATCATTTGCAAGATCATTGGAATAGGGTAAGAACTGCATCCTACTATGAGCAAGAAAAGCAGCAGCACAAGAAGGCCAACTAGGCCCAGAGTCATGCCTTGAAGGAGGATGTCCAATGGAAGGACAAGGGAACTGACAGCGCGATCGCGCCTCAAACTGGCTTCGGCGTAAAACTTCGCGGAAAACCAATTTACTTGCCATATCCCTTTCCTTCTCCCTCTTTACAGAGAGAGTGTAGAAAAGCCAATTTTTTTCTGTAAAGAGTAAGCCACGTTGATGCCTGAAATTTTGCCCTTTAATACCTGCTGCAATTTCTCAATCCTCCTATGACAAATGCCATGTTGCTCAAGACTTCATCTATTCTTCTACTTGAGATCAGGAGATCAAACCCACAAGACAAAAATCCTTCCCAGCCAACAAAAACAATATCCCAAGAAGACCCAGATGTTTATTCTCCGAAATGTTACTGATACATCCTGTGCAGCAAAGCATTAGAAGTAGCCCAGATAAATCATCTTCTCTTTTTGGGTTTCATTCAAATCCTTCATTCAGTGTCTGATATTTTCCATGATTGAACAGGCAAATGTGAATAGAAAACCAGACAGTATCCAAAATTTGGATCTACAGCTCCACAAAATGCATCATACTGGCTGAAATCAGAGAAATTGAATGAAAAATGTGTGTTTTTTATGCATCATATTGGCTGAAATCAGAGAAAATGAATGAAATTTGTGTGTTTTTGTTTACAGATTTTGTAACCCATTCATCATTCTCTTTCAGGCAATGGATTGCTACAGCTGCTGAGGCCTTTTCCCAAGGGGGCTTTATGGCACGGGGTATTCTACGCCCGACCACTTGGATTTTGCCACGTGGCTTAACTGCCACTTGGACCCCTCCCAATGGTTGATTTCCAAAACGTGGCGAAATCTGAACGCTTCCAACGGCGTGTCGTGCTTCTGATGCAGCAGCAGATTTTGCCTGGAAACCTTTGAGAGCTAGCCGTAGGAATCGCAATCGCATTATGGGGCGCCCAGTTGGATACTTGCCACATGTGATACTGATCCATTAGTCGTCCATCCGGCCATGCTGGAATCACCTCCGATGAAACGTGGCGAAATCTCAACGGTTTTTATGAGATCTGTGTTTACAGATATATTAGGGTTCATGTTACTAATTAGGGCTACTTCCACATGGATTTCTTGTGCTAAGGATACAAGCTTAAGGAGAGGCCTTTGAGCATTGGGGAATTTTTAGTGACCCCTCACCTTTGCACCTCATAAAAGAGCATAAATTTATGGCGGAAGCCGTTACGCCGAGTCATAATTATTAACCAGTCATTGAATCGGGTATAAAAGTCACTAAAATAACCTTTTGACCTTTTTACAATTAAAAACTTTCTACGAGTCTCACTTACTCATCTTTATGGGAAATATTTTCCCTTCTCGAATCATTTATGACCCTTTTACGAGCAAATTGTTCTTGTGAAAATTTCATTTGGACGTGAGAATCGTATCATGCCAAAAAAATAGTTGAGGTCAATTTCAAGATTTCATTATATGCCCTTCAATGTTTTACAAACAACATTCTCATTATTGATATGCAAGAAAGTTCAAACATTATGGAGAATGCATGCATGATCCTTAGTGAATTCAACCTTCCATCATGCATCACAAGCTTTGCACTCTTTAAAACTCTTCAAAAATACACAAAGTAATCTTTCGAGTGAATCATTTACTTATAGAGTATTGGCATGGGAGAAGGCTATTTTGTAATTGACTTTATCCCCGATAGTACAAGGTGTAAAAATTACAGCAAATAAGGATCCTAAAACACTTGAAATGATGAGGAAAACAATAGATTATGATTTCATAAGATTAGCACAAGTTTAACCATCAAAATCCATCAAAAATCTATGCTTGAACCTCACTAAATGGCCCAAATCCTTGAAGAAGGCTTCACACGTGTGAAAGTACGGCCTCCCACAGTCTGAGTACTGTACACCAGACCTACATTCAATCCTATAATCATTAGTACTCACAAGTACTCAAACAATTATGAACATAGAGAGCAATTGCACCATTATGAGAGAAAAAACATGAAATTGCTTGATTGATTTTGGTGAGATATCATCACCTATATATACATGATCCATCACGGTTTTGGGCAGGTATGAGTAGCCCTAAACCTATCCCTAATGCTAATTTTGGTGGATCTTTCATCCTTACCAAGTTAGGGTTGGAATCTTGGAGATCCCTCAACAATGCAAAAATTACCAAAAATAGCTCCTATTTTTTCTCCCTTGTATCTAAGCATAATTTGGACTCATTCCAAAGGTTCTAACACTTAGGTCTACTTGAGAACATCCTTATGAATGGAATCCTATGCTATTTGGCACGTGTGACAAGCCACATCATGACCATCTAACTATTTACAAGTCATATGACCAAAACTAGTCAAGCTAGAATTGTGAATTTTTAACACTCCTCCTCACTATCTAGCTTGGTTCAATCATTGCTTTACTAATCACTCCAAGTGATGATCTGAACTTCATAAAAGGTGTCTTTTGAAGTGGTTTAGTAAGTAGATCAGCTACACATTCATTGCTTGGAACATGCTCCAAAGCAATCTCCTTGGCTTGCACCATTTCTCTCATAAAGTGATGGCATATCTCAATGTGCTTAGATCTTGCATTGAAGATTGGGTTAGATGCAAGGTGTTGGGCTGATATATTGTCATTGTAGATAATTGGTGCCTCCTCTGAATCCATGATCTTTAGTTCCACCAATAATCTCTTGATCCAAAGTACCTCCTTTGTAGTGGTTGTCAAAGCTTTGTACTCGGCCTCGATTGAAGATAGAGATATAGTTTCTTGCTTTTTTGAAAGCCATGAAACCACACCTTCTCCTATGAAAGTTGAATAGGCACTTGTTGATTTCCTATCCCTCTTGTCCCCTGCAAAATCTGAATCACTAATTGCATGAAGGTTAATCACATCTCCTCTATATAGAATCCCAAAATCCAATGTACCCGAGATGTATCTTAGAATCCTCTTAGCTTTTTTCCAATGGATATTCAATGGCTTTTGCATGGATTGGCTCAACCTACATACACTAAAGCTAAGATCTGGTCTAGTTATAGTGATCCACATTAAGGAACCTATAAGTTGCCTAAACAAAGTGATGTCCATGAAGGATCTTTCATCATCTTCATTTGGCACTTTTACATCTTGCTCCATTGGTGTGTCAACACTTTTGCATACTTCCATCTTAAACTTCTTCAAAAGACTTTGAGCATAGTTTACTTGACTTATAAAGATAAAATCAGACCCTCTAAGTACTTCTATGCCTAAGATGAAGTGAAGACACCCTAGATCTACCATCTTGAACTCTAAGGATAGATCTATCTTGATTTTTTCAATACCATCAACACTATTTCCACTAATGATGATGTCATCTACATAAATGAGTAAAAGTACAATACCAACATCATCAAACTTAATGTAAAGAGTGGGATCATATTCACTTTGAACAAAAGAAAGTGAAATAAGATAGCAATGTAGTCTTGAATTCCAAGATCTCGAGGCTTGCTTCAAGCCATAGATGCTTCTTTGGAGATGGCATATTTTGTTCTCCATTCCATGCTTGATGAACCCTTGTGGCTGCTCCATATAGATATCCTCTTCCAAAAAACCATTCAAGAAAGCATTAGAGACATCCATTTGACATAGAATCCATCCAAAATGTGATGCAAGTGCAATGATTAGTCTTATTGTGACCATCTTGGCCACGGGTGCAAAAGTTTCCTCATAGTCTATCCCTCTCTCTTGAGCATAACCTTTTGCAACTAATCTTGCTTTATGTTTGTTAACACTCCCATTTGCATTCAACTTAAGCTTGAAGACCCACTTGCATCCTATTACATTCCTTTGAGGTCTCTCAACAAGCAACCAAGTTTCATTCTCAATCAAGGCATCATACTTATCCAACATAGCTTTATACCATTCTTTGGAGTTCAATGCATCTTCAACATTAGACGGTTCTTCAAAACTAGATAAAGCATAAGAAGTGGATGAGATACCCTCAACTTGCTGTCCTTTGCCTTGATATGTGAGCCTTGATGGCTCCACTTTTGCCCTTGAAGATCTCCTTGGTGTGATAGGTGGGTTTGGTGCTTGCTCCTCCATGAGCTCCTCCTCAAAACCAAGATCTTCCTCCTCGGCCATCTTCTTCTTGATTGTTGGAGCACTTGAGCCTTCTTCAAGCATATGCATATGATGTTCATCAAAGATGACATCCCTTGAAACAACAAATTTGTTCAAGGATGGGAGATAGACTTTGTAGCCCTTGCTTGAGCTTGCATATCCAAGCATGATCCCTCTTGTGGAAGATGGATCCTCCTTGGTTCTTGTTTCCAATGGCACATGCACATAACATATACACCCAAAAACTTTCAAGTAATTAAGATTGGGTTTCTTTCCATACAACATCTCATAAGGAGTTTTGCCTTCAATTGCTTTGCAAGACACCCTATTCATCAAGTAGTTTGCACATACAAGAGACTCACCCAAACAAGCATCTAATCTTAAAGCCTTAGAACATTCACATAATGTTCTATTCCTTCTTTCAGCAACTCCATTTTGTTGAGGAGTGTAAGGACAAGAAGTCTCTTTCTTGATCCCTTCCTCCTCACAAAAGGCCTTGAACTCATTGGAGATGAATTCTCCACCATTGTCACTTCTAAGAATCTTGATGCTATGATTATGATGCTTTTCCACAAACAACTTGAACTTTACAAAAGTATCAAATACTTGAGACTTGAAGGAAAGTAAGAACACCCAACAATATCTTGAGTAGTCATCAATGAAGGTTAAAAACATGGATGAACCTCCATTAGATTTGGTGCTAGCAATGTGCACATCCGAGTGTATGAGTTCAAGAGGATGAGATGACTTTGTGATGGAGTTAGGAAACACCTTCTTATGTGCCTTGGATAAGGCACAAGCTTCACAAACCTTGTCTTCCTTCCCAATAGACCTTGGTAGGCCTAAAGCATACTCCTCCTTGATCATAGCCTCCATGGAACCCGAGTTGACATGTCCAAGTCTTTTGTTCCATAAAGTAAAGGTAGATATCTTGCTCTTCTCGGCCAACATGACAACATTAGTATCCACAAATGCATCCAGCTTATAAAGTTTGCCAAGTCTAGTGCCCTTAGCCACTATCTTATCCTTCTTCTTAATGAAACATTCATTTGAAGCAAAGTCAACATTGAAACCATTGTCTACCATTTGGCCAACACTTAGTAGATTCTTTGTTATTGTAGGAATGTACAAAACACCTTCTATGCTGATCTTTTTGGAAAATCCTAAGCAAAGGAGAATGCTACCAACTCCTTCAATCTTACAAGCTTCATCATTTGCTGTATAGATAGACTTTATAGGTCCATCATAAGATAAGAGAGAAGAGAAAAACTCCCTTTTACTAGTCATGTGTGAACTAGCACCCTAGTCAATCCACCAAGGATCTTCTCCTTTGAAGCTTGTTGAAGAAAATATGGACATCATGAGAGAGTCCTCATGTGAACTCTCCTCCTCCTCCTCTTTGCTCATGTTGGCTTGGCTTTGATCTTGCTTCCTCTTGAAGCATTCCGAGGCATAATGCCCCATCTTGCTACAATAGTAGCACTTCACCTTTGATTTGTCCTTCTTGACTTTGGTGGTTGATGGAGATGCCTTTGGGGTTCCTTCTTGATCCTCAAGCTTTGTAGACTTCTTGAATGTTGATCCTTTGCCTTTGGACTTGCCTTTGCCTTTGGTGAAGAGAGCTTGTTCATCTCCACCTTGGATGGAAAGCCTATCCATCCTCTCTTGCATTTGGCTCCTTCTTGATTCCTCGGCCATGAGTGTGCCTTGGAGTTCTTCAAGTATGGGTAGCTTACCCATAATTGCATATCCCTGAACCAAATTGTCAAATTCAAAGCTTAGTCCATTCAATATGAGTTGAACAAGCTCTTCATCCTTGATAGGGTCACCTATAAAGGCTAGCTCTTTGTTCAATTCCTTTACTCTTAGGACAAAAGTATGTGCACTCTCTCCTTTCTTTTGATAGCTTCTATAGATTTGATTCTTCAAAGCTAACATTCTAGTTTGGTTCTTGGATTCATAGACCTTTTGCAAAGTCTCCCAAGCATCTTGAGATGAAGTGCAATCTCCTACCTCTCTTAAGAGTTCATTTGCAACATTCATCTTTATGCAATGTAGTGCAACATTGCACCTCTTGATGTATTTGGCTTTTTCTTGAGGATGAATAGGTTCACCCTCCTTACCATTTACAATTTCCATCAGATCTTGCATGATCATAATAGATTCCATTCTAACTTTCCATATGGAATAGTTAGTTTTGTTGAGCCTTTCATTAGTATCCAAAAGATATGCATTTATAGATGCCATCTAGTCTCCTAATCAAGGACTTGACACAAATGAAGGTTACTTCTATTGATTTAATTGAAGGTCTACCTTATCCAACTTCTTAGGGACCTGAAAAGATCAGTAATAGACTTCCTATAAAGATCTAAGAATGATCTCTAACAAAATCAAATCATAGAATACTAGAAACAATGCACTTGCTTGATTGAAGTAGACAATACTAGTAGAATTGCCCCTCTTTCTATAAAGAACATTAAAGCTTCCAAATGATCTGATCAAGAGTGAATTTCAGCAACCTAATATACTTCCAA
Organism: Diphasiastrum complanatum; assembly: GCA_029204225.1. Classification (NCBI taxonomy): domain Eukaryota; kingdom Viridiplantae; phylum Streptophyta; class Lycopodiopsida; order Lycopodiales; family Lycopodiaceae; genus Diphasiastrum; species Diphasiastrum complanatum. Next base: position 35,393,023 of record CM055097.1, on the reverse strand, counting down.
AATCACTTGTAAAAGATCTAAATGGAACTTAATGAGGATGCAACACAATCTACTATCCAATCACAAGCAAAAAATGATCAAAATTGATGAAAAATTGATCTAATTTGGTGCATAAGTCAAGCAATGGTTGGACTGAACCTAAATCACTTTAGGAGGTGCCTACTACACCTTAGAACAGCCTTGAAGAGTCCCCAAAACTCTGATATTCCCTCTCCTTGAATGCTAGAAAGCCTCCTCTATGAAATCACCTCCAAAACTCGCTTAGAAATCAATGCTTGGAGCAAGCAAAACTTGCTATCTTGGTAATGTGAATTGAATTCAACTTTGCCTCTGGTTTTAGACACCTAAACACCTGCAAATGAAGTCACACAACACCAATCTCCAATGTATTTGACTCACTTTGAGTTCTAGAATCAATACTAGATGCTAAGATCCAATCTACACAAGATTTAGACAAAAAATTGTGATCAAATTGAATGAAAAACCAAGGATTTAGCTCATTTCAACCTTTAGGCTCTGATACCATGTAAAAATTACAGCAAATAAGGATCCTAAAACACTTGAAATGATGAGGAAAACAATAGATTATGATTTCATAAGATTAGCACAAGTTTAACCATCAAAATCCATCAAAAATCTATGCTTGAACCTCACTAAATGGCCCAAATCCTTGAAGAAGGCTTCACACGTGTGAAAGTACGGCCTCCCACAGTCTGAGTACTGTACACCAGACCTACATTCAATCCTATAATCATTAGTACTCACAAGTACTCAAACAATTATGAACATAGAGAGCAATTGCACCATTATGGGAGAAAAAACATGAAATTGCTTGATTGATTTTGGTGAGATATCATCACCTATATATACATGATCCATCACGGTTTTGGGCAGGTATGAGTAGCCCTAAACCTATCCCTAATGCTAATTTTGGTGGATCTTTCATCCCTACCAAGTTAGGGTTGGAATCTTGGAGATCCCTCAACAATGCAAAAATTACCAAAAATAGCTCCTATTTTTTCTCCCTTGTATCTAAGCATAATTTGGACTCATTCCAAAGGTTCTAACACTTAGGTCTACTTGAGAACATCCTTATGAATGGAATCCTATGCTATTTGGCACATGTGACAAGCCACATCATGACCATCTAACTATTTACAAGTCATATGACCAAAACTAGTCAAGCTAGAATTGTGAATTTTTAACACAAGGAGGCTGCATTGCAATGCTTCCCCCTTGCTGATAGCCCTTTTAGTGTTAGATTTCTAAACAAAAATTGTTAAAGTAATGAGCATCTTAATCACCGAAGGCCGACTACATGTTTTTTGGACCTTCACATTTTTTCCCTTTCAGATTTTTTGCCTTAACCATTTTTTGGCACCTTCGCGAAAAATGCGACACAGTGGCCAAGGGGCCAGAATGCCTTGGAAACATTTTAGGCACCTTCGCCTTTTCCGCCTTTTTCACCCCTTCGCAAAAAATGCGACAAAGTGGCCAGATTGCCCTAGAAACCATTTTAAGGCACCTTCGGCTTTTTCGCTTCCTTCGTTGCCTTTAGTCTAAGGCACCTTCGGCTTTTTTGTTGCCTTTAGTCTAAGGCACCTTCGACTTTTTCGCCTTTTTCACCCTCTTCGCTAACTTCAGTTTAAGGGCGCCTTCATGATTTACATATCTTAAGTCTAAGGGCACCTTTAGGATTTGCATACCTTCAGTCTTCGGGTTTTTCGGGTCTTTTTTTTCAATTATGTGACTGGCCAATTTTAAAAGCCTTAAAACATTTATACAGGCCATTTCTAAGGTCGCAAAATTTTCTCTAGCCGCATTTAGGGCGGGCACCCAATTCTATAGGCAATTTTATGTCGATTTTTTTATTCTAATAGTCGGGTTTTACATGCCGGGTTTTACAATTTTGCAAAAATTGACTTCAATATTAGTCCGATTTTCCGTGCAAAAATATCAGCTAACAGTTTCATTACACATGAAAATTTTAGAAAGAAACTTATTGATCTTATTTACAACAAATTTTAAAGAGTAAGCAACAAAGTTGTTTGTATCATCAGAAAATGGGATAAAATCAAGTCTGGTCAATCTTTCAATAACTAATTCTTACAAGATGGATGCAAATGAAACAAGGATTATGTTGCACCTTATCTATACCATTTATATACAGATGCTTTGCAAGCCATTGGAGTTCATTGTTAGTATCTTTTACTCTTGACAAAGGGGTGGTCTTTCCATATAGCCATTTTCATTCATTTAGAAATCTAAGAGTATCATTCTAGCAGATCAAAGCATGTTCACTAATAATATCCTTGTCTAAGTGCTACATCATTATGCTTATTCGGCTATTTTGATTTGGATTGGGGAGGAGATTTAGACACCACGAAGTCTACTTTTGGATACTGTTTCTAGCTATCATCTACACCAGTTTCTTGGAATAGCAGAAAATAGAAGCCGATCTCACTATCTTCGAAGCCGAATATGTAGCAGCAACACAAGCAACTAAAGAAGCTATTACATATAACTTACTCTCAGTCCTAGATTTTATTCTAGGATGAGACACATAGAAGTTCAATTTCATTTTCTTGAAAGTTCAATCTTTCAATTGTATGTGGAACTAGACTTGACTCTTCATTGGTGTTATCAGAAGATTTAAATTTTTTCTCTCTTAATTGATGGCAATTTATCCCCCAAAAACTTCAATTTTTAACACTTTTCAACACTTCACATGGGTAACTTTAGGTGCACGTATATCTCTCTATAGGACTCCAATTTTTTTTTTATAGACATGTTTCTATGATCATCCAGGATTTTTAAAAGTAGATTGTAAAAAACACCTTTAAATGAGCTTCAACTTTTCAGCACCTTTCAATAATTGTCAACACTTTTCAGCACTTGACATGGGTAACTTTAGACGCACATATCTATCTCTACATAATTCCAAAGTGAAAAAAAAAAAACTAAGAGACATGTTTCTATGGTCATATAATACTTTTTAAAGTAGACAACCCAAAAAAAATATTGTTAAAATCATGGCGTGTTATACACTCAAATATGATACTTCCAGTTTTGGTGATTTTAATCAGCACTTAAATGGGTATATATTTTCGGTAGAAATATATGGAAAATAAAAACGTCAAACCAAATTATAGAAAATTCAGTTTTCCTATTATTGCATATTGGGAGAATATTATTGAAGTTCTAATTTTAGATGAAAACATTGAGGGTTATGTGAATATGATGGATGGTTTTTGGCCTAGGACATGGATGGATGCTAATATTGATAATCCAAGTAGTATAATAAAAGATGAAGACGAAGAACACTAGTGCGGTCCATTGAAGGATAAATATATGGTGCCCTTCAAGCCTCATATTGATGTGCATAAAGACCACTAGTGTGCCTGAATGACAAGCTATCTGGGTTAGGTGTTGTACTTTCATATGTAAATCAACAAAAAATATCACCAAACTTCATGAAAGTGCCAGTTCTATATTGGGATCTCATTCGTAGAGGCAATGCTTCTAATTTGGAAAGATATAAGAATTGTTGCAATGGAGATGCAAATCTTGCAATTTACAACCTTGGCAGGCAAGATGACATCCAAGAGATAAGTTTAAGACCATTACAACGCTCACCAAAATTGTTGAAAAGGCACAATCTAACTTGACAACATCGTCAACCATAGATAATGAAGGTCGTGAAGAGGATTAAGGCAATTATGTCTCAAATTGTAATTAGCTTCAAATGTCAAATTTGTCAGTTTGCTAATGATACTTTAATAGAGTCCAAGTTGATGATTTTTCTTCAAATTCAACTTATGTCTTTATTGGCAATAAAGATATGTCTACAACGAACATAGTTAATATAACCAGAGTTTTCTAGAAATAAGGCTCGACATCTGAGAGTAGAATGCAACTTTTATAGAAGTGAATAGATCCCAATTAGGAGAATTGATATTGGCTCTAGTAAGACGACTTCTCATGAAATTTCTTCTCATTAAAAAAAAAATCAATTTTGTGCATGCAAAAGACATATATTTAACAAACATGATAAATTTTTGCCACATATGCTATCACATGATATATTCATGTTGGTAGTCCAGTCACCTACACGAATTGACTAGATTCAAATCACCATTTTAAACTAGATTTTTAAACTCGTAGTTAAATATACCTTTAATGGTATAATGTACATGTATATGTAACTCATCTATTAACTAGAGTTATTCAATGGAGTGACGCACCTGTAATCTCTAGAGGTGTGCTTGCTCACTCCACAGGAAATATATAGAAGACACGCTTCAGTCTCACTCATCGAGAGAGAGAGAGAGAGAGAGAGAGAGAGAGAGAGAGAGAGAGAGAGAGAGAGAGAGAGAGAGAGAGAGAGAGAGAGAGAGAGAGAGAGAGAGAGAGAGAGAGAGAGAGAACAGTTAATGTACTTGTGAGAGATTGAAAAAGTGAATAGAGTAAAACTAATTACTTCTAAAAGTAATACTGGTTACTTCAAAAAAAGTAACCAGATTCAAATTTGAATGTAGGGTACACTGAATCTAGTCCTAAACATAGTAGGGTTTTTCATATTGAAGGAAAACCAAGTGGAAATTTAGTTTTGGACCTACTATAAAAAGATGTGACTCATGGTAAGAGAGGATTCTCTCTCTCTCTCTCTCTCTCTCTCTCTCTCTCTCTCTCTCTCTCTCTCTCTCTCTCTCTCTCTCTCTCTCTCTCTCTCTCTCTCTCTCTCTCTCTCTCTCTCATTCATGTTTATACATGGTTATCTTGGGTTCTACTATCCATTGGTGCACTATACTTGTGATATCTTGCAATTCTATGTGTAGAATGATCATTGATTGCTATTTTCATATCCACACTTGTGAAAGATAGTAGGGTACTATAATTGTACAAAAAACAATATTACTTTATGTCTTAGTTCATGGTTGATCAAGATCTATTAGAGTTTGCATCTCATTCTTAGTGTAGATGTTTTTTCTTCTACATTGGCAAGATTGGTGAGTTGTTTGTTTTTTAAACCAAAGAACAATTGAGGGTTTGGATTGTTGGCATATCATGACATATGCCAATTTTGGTGCCGTTGTCGGGGATAGCCAAATAAAGTTGATACAAAACTGACAAATCCACCACCATTTGTAGTGTATGTCAGATAGAGATGCCTGAAGTCTTTAGGAATCTTTTCAAAGAAGAAATTCACCTTTTCGTATTATAACGAAGCTGAAACCTACTTTGATAATCTCTTACTAATCCTGATAATTTACCTGAAATATACCTGAAGCTTCTGCTGTAATTGAATCAAGTTCTCTTGCTATAAATCGAAAACTAGATTCTGAACAGAACCTGATCCAGAGTCTGATCCAGATCCTGAGCTTGATTTAGAACCTCAACCAGAACCAGATCTAGAACCGATTATGGAAGGCCCTGCTCCTCGTTTTACTTCAATCTCGAAGATCAAATATGATTATTTTAAAGGAACATCTTCAGATGATGCTGACAATTATGTTTCACAGTTCGAGTCAATTGTTAACAACGAAGGTGCTGATTGGATAAGATACAGATCTTTCTGGATTTTATGAAAAAGCAAGCGCGCCTATGGTATAGCCAAGTTGAACCAAGACGAGTGGCTACTTGATTATTGCTGAAAGATGCATTTCTCGGCCAGTTAGATAAATAAGTTCTCAACAAAGAGGTTAGATTGTAGTACTATAGAACGCAATATATGACAACAAATATTTTTACCAAAGCATTAAGTTTGGAATCACATAGAAAATTATGTGTAGAACTAAGTTTGAAGGTCAAGGCATTCAAGGATTCAGATTAATAAATTAGTGATTGAACATCCAAAGTTCTTTCTCTCTATTACTACAGAGTATTGTCTTAGAAAGAACGCGACTTTGTCTACATTCATACTATTATCACTCGTGACTAGTTAATATGCATTCCATAATTCGATTCGTGTATGTTCTGATTGAATGCTTATTTCATTCATGTTCAATAGATTCAATCCTACAAATAAATTATTCATAAATTTAATTATTTGTGTGACCTACATTTGAGCCTGGCATTAGGGCCCTTTTTGAACTCAAAAAGTGCCTCTTCCTTGCCTAAACAAGTTTCTTAATCATAATTAGTGTAATGCTAATCCATCCTACATGGCACCTTTACCATGGGTTACCACATAGAGTGAGCATGAGCTAAGAGCTATCTCTAAGATCTAATTTCATAGACTTTAGTAGGTTTGTTACATAGACTATACTAGGGTAACCTTAGAGTAGGACAAATCCTATCATTGAATGCCATCCCAAAAGTACAACACATAGGACCTAGGCATGACACAATACTCCATGTCTAGCTCATTTCAAATGCATACTTCAAACTAACATTAAGCTAAATTCATTTTTGAAGATCTTCTTGGACCTTGGACTTTTTCAAGATGGGAACAAAATGTCACTTGCATGTGAACTTAGAGAAGGAGTATTCCACAACCAAAGCTGCATGGGGTGTTAACCTGAACTCATACGAAATGCATTGTTGGAGGCTATGGGTAAAAGGTGATTTGTATCCACCTAATCCATTGACCAATATTTCTCCTCAATTTTGTGATGTACATAATTTGTTAAGGTTCGTTGGTGATGGTGCCAACGGACTTCTTGGCTATTGTCAAGTTATGGATTCTCGAAGAATCCAAGCTGAAATGCTAGTGAATAGTGCAAACATTCATATTACATACATGAATGAGCAATTAAAATCATGGCAACAAACAAATCAGACATTGGCTCAAGAGATAACAAATCTAAAATTAGAGCTCACCTGATCTATCACAAAGTTTGAAGAATTGCAATCTTCAAACACATGTCTTTTAGAAGATATTATATGGATTTCAGCGAAAGCGTCGAGTCTCAACGGATGGCCAATCAAAAGACAATACAAAAAGATGCAAACTAAATGTTCTAACACCAGGTGGTGGTGCTAGTAAAAGACGCAAGAGATTGACGAAAGAATTTTTGAATAACATGGTCGGAGATCATTTCCAAAGCACCAAACATATGAAGCAATTCATGAAGGGTAAAGATTTGATGCAGATTAAAATGAAACGAGTAATTCACTTCGTTTAAAGATTGCAAGAAGACTTGCTATCAGGTTTCAATCAAATCCAAATGTTAGAGAAATAGTTTATGCATGTGATCAAGGAGGTGTGAGTTGAAAAGGATATAGAGCATTGAAAAATTTTATGAAAAATCTGACCAAAACTGATTGAAACGACATCAAATATTACCTGCTTACAAATTGCTTCAAACTACAAAGCGAGAATGCAATTCATTCATAGAAAATGAAACTTTTAAAATATCCAACAAGCAAAAGCGATCTATTGTTCGTTTTCATTATAACCAATACAACAATATATTTTTGGATCTGGAAAAGGTCCAGACAATGATGATACGACATTACAATGTCAAAAGAGATGGTGAGCTCGTTTCACAACAATTTCAATTATTATTTTTCTATTTTTCATAAGCAACAATTATTGTGTGTATGTTATTTACAAAAATTTGGTCTTGCAGATATTGGAGGCAAAGCTATGTTCGTCATTAAGTTGGATGAAGCGGAGATCATAAAAGGTCGCAAACTAGAACGTGTCACAATCACGTTGATGAACCAAGCATTGCAAGAGTCAACTGGAAGTGAGTCCAATAAATTTAGTGTGCAATCTGAAAATCATATATGGTGGATAGCTGCATTCGAAGTTCATAACATGACCCACGATGTGTTGAAGTGGGTATTTGAATGATGCAATATATCCAAGGTAATATAAACACAAAATGGAGGAGAATTGCTAAGTGTTGATGGGCAAAATTTTACTGTGGAATGACACTTAGCTGCCGATTTGAAGACCCTAAAATGCATGGTTGGTTGCGGGCTCGATGCAAATACCAAACATTTTTGCATATATTGTATGTCTAAAAGTGGACGAAATAAAGGTGTGTTGCATTGCAACCAACGAATTCCACCAAACAGGCACAATCTAGACAAAGCATGGAGTCCCGTATAAGATATTCCTCTCGAAGCCCTATAAGAAATGCCACATAGGATGGACGAATTCATCAAAATTAATTTAATATAAGAAGTGTCTGCCCGCAGTAGTTCGAATACAAAACCGCTTTGGTTACAATCATGGTTAACTAGAAAAATCATGCCTCGAGAGAAATAAACTCTTGGGAGAAGAGAGAGTGGGGACAAGAATTGAAAAGAAGAGCACCAACTACATTACACTATAGATGAACTAGAGGAAAAATAGATGGACGTCGTTATAACATTTGCATCAATTAGCAGTCACCATCTTTGAATGCTACATAAAATACCTACATCTCTCGAGAGTAAAGAGAGATGGCAAGATTTAAAAAAACATTAGAGGAGTTCTAAATCCCAAAAAGACCCTTTGTAAAGATTCTTTTTATATTTTTTCTCAAATTTTTCTTACACATGGACCAATCAAAACACTCAAATTTGAAATCTACATAACGTAACTTTTTGAGTCCACATTTTGATTCCATACTAAAAATGGCATAACAATGATATCTTACATGTTATACTTCTGAGCTACGATCAAAAAGTTATGGCAAGTCAAAAGTATTAGTGTTATAATATTTTAATAATAAAAAAGGCATCTTGCACGAAGTCTTAAAGGGTCTTTTTGGAACTCAAAACTCCTCTAATGGAAGAGCAGCAACCAAAATACACGATTGAGAAAACTCAAAACTCAAAAATAAAAAAATGAGCAGCATGACAAGATTTGAATCAAAGATCAATCTCATTATCCAAGTGCTACGTGAAATGATAAACTGGTATGTGAAATGTATAAAGGCGCTGAGTATGTTTCATTTATTTATTTTTTTGTTGAATTGATATTGAATCGTAATCTACTTTTTCTTCTTACAATGAAAAAATTCATCTCCATATAGATCTTCCTGAAGAATATGCTCCTTTGATTAAAAAAAGTGTCAAAGCATCTTGCTTATCAGTTAATAATTGTTTGCGCTATAGGGTTGACGTGAAAGCAAATCTGCACCTTTGGGTAGATGGGACATTATTTCTTAAAGGTCCATATTCCATGCAGCATCTCAAATTCTCTTCTGCTACTCAATTGATATATTTTGTCTGTCATGAAAAGAATGGTTTGCTAGGTTATTGTAAAAGATTAGAAGAATATGGTAACGCATTTTCAATGGAAAGAATCCATTGTTTAGAGGATGTAATAGACGTATATCTTCAGATTGTGCTCAAAAAGACAATATTTTACGAATAAAATTTCTAGAAAATGAGGTCCTCCAAAAAGAAAATGAAAATCTACGAAATAATAGTGAATTACTGCAAAAATATCATAGTGAGTACAAGAAAAGAGATTGATAAAATGAAATTCGAATTGAATAATGGTCGTTTTGCATACTCACAACTATTGAAAGATGTTGACTTGATAGGTAAAGAGGTTAAAACAAAAAAACGAAAGTGAGTGATCAACACAAATATTCATGATTTGTCATCAACAGGAGGCTATCAGAAAAGGAGAATTTATGCATTCAAGTAAGTTTTTGACTTTTGGCCTTTGCAATCTTTTTTATACTTCAAGAGTTCAGATCTTATATTGTTTTAGCATGACTATAAATTGTAACATTAATCATCTATTATTATTTTTTTCTTTTTTTTACAGATCTGCATTGGTTGGGAATCAAAATGTGAAAGACAATGCTACTATAGGCAAGTCTTTGGGCCCTGTGTTGACAACAAAATCAACTGAGTCATTGATTGTGAAAAATTGCCTATGTTGACAAATCTAGCCATGTAGAACTTTGTAAATATTGTGTATAATTGGGTTTCACACATGTAATGCCCAGATGCCAAGCCACTCCTAATATAGGTTAGGTCAAGTCAAGAGAGCTGGTCATGTCTATTTGGTGGTCATCCCTACTTTATAGGACCTACACCTAAGTTTTAGGTGAAAATTTGACCAACTAGGATCAAAATCCGTACTGTTCACACGTGTGGGCAACTCTAAACCATCATTTAAAACCCCATATTCATTGGATAACTATAATTTCATTTGGTGTCAGTTGGATGTAATTTTTAGTGCAAATCCTAGGATAAGCTACCAAGATCACTCGCCATTAATTAGTTTTGAATTTACGAGAACTAATTAATCTAGGCTGATTTCAGACCTTCTTAAAGTGGAAACCAGGTCTAGAAAGTACATCAAAGTGAAAGAGAGAGATAGAGTCATTCTATTGTCCAAAAATAGCCAAGATTGACAAGATTTGCTTGAGACTAGTTTTCACTTCATCTTATCTTCATTCCAACTTTGTGAGGGAGTGATAGAACCGTGATTACAAGTCCATCTGTTGGATTAGAAGTCAACATTTGAATATAACACTGCAAGTTAAAAACCTTTGTGAGTTTCAAGCTCAAACAAATCTATATTTTGTGTGTAGAATTTCACTATAAGATGGGATCTACTGGAGCATACCTTCTAGAAGCTAGTGAGAGATTAAATTCTACAAATTATGCTATTTGAAAGGTTAGGATGGAGTCACTTTTGGTGTTCCAAGACCTTTATGAGTTTCTGATTGAGGATGAAGATGAACCTCTAGGTGCACAAGAATTAGTGAGATACAGTGATAAAGAGACTTGGGAGTCTTTAAAATCAATCTATGAATCTAGTAACAATTCAAGGGTTCTCATGCTTAGAAATCAGATTTTGCAAAGCATGAAGAGAAGTGAGGAGAGTGCACAGGATCATGTACTCATAATCAAGTCTCTAAACAGGGAGTTGGCTTCCATTGGAGAGAAGATTCATGATGAAGAGCTTGTACAAATTGTTCTTAATGGTCTAGGAGATGACTTTGCAAATTTAGTCCAAAGTTTTGCCATCCAAGACACTTTGCCAACTATAGAAAAACTTCATAGTGTATTAGTGGCAGAAGAGTGTAGAATGCTCCACACCAAGGCAAGAATGAGTTCATTGTCTTTGCAGGATGGAGATGAGAAAGCCAATTTCTGATTCAGGGGCAAAAAGAAGGCCAATGAAAAACATAAGCATCCCAAGGAGGCCAAAGAAGAGGATGATGAATCAAGCTCAAAGGCCAAGTCAAGTAAAAAATGCTTCTTTTGTGGAAAGAAGGGGCATTATGCATCCGAATGCTACAAGAGGCTAAGAGCAAAAGAGGAGGATAACAAACAAGGGAACCTTGCATATGAAGAAGATGGAGATAAGGAGATCTCATATTTGATGGCATTCACATCCACTCACAATAACATATCGCGCAAATTCTGACGTTCGCGTCCGACGTCTCACACTACTTCCGAAGAGTGCCTTCAGACTCTGTCTGGAGAGGGTAGCCTCTTTCATCAAGAATTTCGTCGCAATCCAACACGTCGAGTTCCGACGTCCCAGTAAAAAATCCGAAAATCACAGTCCGACGATCAGGAAATCTAGGCGACACCCAATTTTTCAAAGGCACGTCGGAGTTCAACATGTCAGATTCTGACTTGCAGACATGGATATGACCTGTCCCAAAAAAATTTTAAACAAAAATACGTGTCATCCGACGTGGACGTTGAAATCCGACGTGTGTCGGATTTCGACGTCCATGTCAGCATGCCAAAAAGCCTGTTCACGACATCTGGCATGTTTGTCCAGGCTTGAATGGGCACAAACGTCGAATTTTGACGTGCTTGAAGGCCGTCAAATTTTGACGTCTGTTTCAATCTTCAAATTTCCGCGATCCAGCGCCTTCTTTAGGGATGTGGATTGACATAATAATCAACTAAGAAATGTCGGATTTCAAAACAACAATCAATATTATATCTAAAAATTTAAATGAAATTTACGATGTGCACAAAGCAATGCAATAAAGTATTGTCATTCATAATGAACATGAAGTAATGCAATAAAATATAAAATGAAAAGTAGTTTAAGAATGAAAAGTACCTCATGCTTAGTTTGTTGTTTGATCCAAATGTTGAATGCAACTCAAAAATATTGTTTTAAAAACAATTCACGAACATCGCTTCTCCAAGAACCCAACTCCAAGAACAGCCCGAGAAAAATGCGCGCGTTGTTTTTTACGCATTTTTTATTTTTTTACCTAATTTGGGTCGTCGGAATCTGACATCCTAACGCGTCGGATAGATGTCGGGTAGATGTCGGACACACGTCGGACATATTTTTTGATCATTCTGTTAACAGACGTCAGAATCCGACATCTTTAACGAACGTTGGATTCCGATGTCCAAGGATACGTCAGATGCACGTCGGATGAGCGTCAGACAACTGTCGGTGAAATTTTGGCATCATTCTGTGTTTACAAACGTCAGAATCTGACTTGATTCCAAGACTTCGCATTTCGACAGCCATGTCAGAGCGTTTGCGACGTCTTTGGATGTCGCAATCTGATGTCCACGTAGGACGTCGCATTGCGACGTCCACGTCATCACCAATTCCCGTCACCAAAATTTTGTTCTGTGGTATCCAGCACGTTGTGCCTGTCGGACTGCGATGTGTTTTAAAGTCATCGGATTCAGACGATCTTATAGCGACGTGTTTTTTCGACGTCCGCGATGAATTAAAAAAAAAATTAAGCTCGCGATTCACATCGCAAAACACGTCGCAAATCGCGGCGGGTGTTGTTGTGACTCCAACAAGCAAAAGCAACTCAAAGGACACTTGGTGGATTGATAGTGGGGCAAAAGCAACTCAAAGGACACTTGGTGGACTGATAGTGGGGCTAGCTCCCACATGACTTTCCAAAAGGACACATTCTCAATCTTACACTCTTTCAATGGTGCTGAAAAATTTGTTTCTTTAGCAAATGATTAATAATGTAAGATAGATAGTATTGGTACCATCTCATTAAGTCTAGGATCTAGCAAAAGGATGAATCTAGACAATGTCCTTTTTGTACCACCAATTACCAAGAGCTTGCTTAGTGTTGGACAACTAACGGATGATGGTTTAGATGTGCACTTCAAGCATGGAGTTTGTTCCATCATGAAGAATGATAATTGCATAGCAAATGGTGTTAAACAAGGTAGTTTGTTTAAGTTGGATACTAAAATTGCTATGGCAAAAGAGGAAATAATTCATTCAAATGTACACTCTTTTTCTCATATACCAAGTAGTGATGATAATATGCATGAAACATTCTTAGATATTTATGCAAGAGATGATTGGATCCATCCAGTATCTTGTGTGAATGAAAGTGAAATCAACAACCTTGGTGTCAATGATCTTGCAAGGATTGAGGAGGATCAACAAAGTGATGAAGATCTTGAGGATCCACCTCAAAGATCAAGTGCTCCAAGAAGATCCACAAAGGCAAGGGCTGAGCCTTCAAGGCTCACTTATCTTGGCAAAGGTAATCAAGAGGAGGATTCTCAACCATTCACTTTTAACACTTTTCTTATTTCAATGCTTGATGAACCATTTTGCTATGAGATCTACATGAGGCAAACTGAGGTATGCTATGAGAACTACATGAGGCAACTTGAGGGCTTCATCAAGAAGGACGTTGAAGATAAGATGTGTAATGACTCATTTGAGAACAAGTTTTTATGTCTTAGTGATCTAAAAATTGTTATGAACTTAAATTGGTCGTTTGATCAAATGAGTGCTCTCGAATTTTGGAAGAGCAAAAACGAGTTAATCACTCATTGTTTTGAAAAATGTGTTTTTTCTTTTGCAGAGGCAAATTGTAAGCTTCTTATGAGAATAAGTGAAACATTCTTGAAGGACACTTATATCCATAAGCAAGTATGTAGCCTCATGAAGTTCAAGATCACTTGTAATTACAAGATGAGGAAAATTATGCTTACTTTTGATGGTTTGTGGACTAGTCATTTTAGCATGATAAATCTTGGTAATAGTAGCAACAAGTACATGTTTTGTGATCTTGATCAATGTGATTTTAACAAGACATGAAGACATCAGATTTCCTTCAAAGAGAAGCATAAAGATCAAGGAGGAGCAAGTTTCAAGTTCATGCATCTTCACTCAACATGGAAGAAATCAAGTGCAAAGGTGCAAGGAAGAATCAAGACTCTTCAAATCATCTTGGAGGAGATCAAGAACAAAGAAGCTCTATCTTGGATATAGTGATAGATCATGTCATCATCTTTGGGGGCTCATTAGTCATCTTATAGACCTGAATATGATTCATTTTTGATGTTAAGATCAAGTCTTAGAATTGTATATAGTTACATTATTGTTTCCAAGGCTAGATTTGAGGGGGCCGATTTGAGGAAGAGTGTAAAAAATTGCCTATGTTGGCAAATCTAGCCATGTAGAACTTTGTAAATATTGTGTATAATTGGATTCCACACATGTGATGCCAAGATGCCACATGGCAACCCACTCCTAATATAGGTTAGGTCAAGTCAAGAGATTTGGCCATGTCTATTTGGTGGTCATCCCTACTTTATAGGACCTACACCTAAGTTTAAGGTGAAAATTTGACCAACTAGGGGTGTGATTTTTTGGCGAGCTTTTTGCGGTTAGCTTTTCTGGGCGAGCTTTTTTGTATTCAAAGCGAGCTTTCTCTACTATCAAATTTTGCCAACTAGAACATACAAGTAACAACTACCATCTTTTACTATAACAAACACCATATGCATTTACTCAAACACCATATGAATAACAAGGCTACAAGAATCGCTATGCTATATATAGTTGAAGATGCGTGCAATGTATTTAGTTGTCGGGTCTCTAGAAGGTCAAAATTATTAAACATAAAAAATTATGGGTGTTTGCATAAAAAAATGAATGATTTTCTGCCTAGTTTTGTGGGGCTGGTTGTGAAACCTCAAGGACATGGTGCCTTGTCTTCATTTGATGCTTGAACCCTTGCAAAACTTGGACTGCTACTTCATAGCTTACTGTTATACCTGCATTGTGACTATCCTAGCAATATGCATCATGTAGTAGGCTTTTACTATATATATTGTTGGGTTTTTGCTTTTCTATAGTTGCATTATAGCATTTCAATTTACCTTATGGCCTTTGCTTTTTACATGCATTCTGAAGGATTTGGAGTTCCTCCGCTATTGCTTGTGAATGTGTCCCATTTGAGATCTTCAATGATTGATCTCAAGTGAACATCTTTTTAAACGAGAAATGATGAAAATAGAAATTTTTGGACTCCTTCCATAAACATCAAAAAATTATTATTAGCCATGATTCAAGAGCAAAATTTGCATTAGCTATGGGTTGAAAGAATATGTTTATTGCCGCAATTATAATAAGGTGATTGATATACAACTACTGGCAAATTGTCACAATAGCTTATGGATATTCAAACCCTACCAATAAAAAAACATTTTTTTGAATATGGGTGGACCTTGCTTAAGCTGTATTTCAACTTGAACATGCATTCGTGCACTCGCAACTTTATGTGGGATATAATCATGTGTGTGGCCGTAAAACCACTATTGGCGCATGACAACGAATAAATTGATGCTTTTGAGTGTCTTATGATGATCCAAGAATTGAAGCTTGAGGTAGGTGTTGCTTTGGAGTCACGTTAGGTTTAGGTCTTAGGGTTTGTAATGGATAGATTGTCACGGAAGGGAGATGGATGAGAGCATTGAGTAACTTTTTGTTTGTCGAAAGAATTTGCATGTGAACATGGCTGATGTGATCACAACTAAAACAAAAACACTGAAGACCAAATCACATGCTAACGGGAAATATCTATGTTGTAGATCGTGCTCCTTGTGCCATTAAGCAAATGGATGCACTTGTTGTTATGTAATTTGATACTTTCAATCTAAACTTTTCTCACAAAAAATAATGAGAGCAAAAAAATGCATTTTCCTACAAATATCACACATAAACCAGTTTAGTGTTAGACTAAACAATAAGAGGAAATCATTTCTAAATTATGAGAGTAGAAAAGTTTCAAGAGAAGCCAACTTGGCTAGCCCAATGCTTGATGTCGCCAAAGTTTGCAATTTGTTCTCCGTCATACAAGTTCCTTTGTGTCCCAAGCTAGTTCAATATAATCTAAAAAAAAACCATCTCCATTATCTGGATTTGCCATCGCTGCCAATCGCTTTCCCTTGTAGATGAACGACATCTCAACATCCTAAAAACAAAGCATTTTCAAAAGTAGTCATGTTGTCAATCTTACAACTACGCAATTGTGCACTCATAATTGCATGAAGCTATTGTGTTGTAATCATCTAAATCCTTCGAGATCTTTAAAGTAGCATGGTGCAATGCCCTGGTGAAGTCATCTTGCATTTTAAAATGCATCGATAACAGTCACTACCTTTGCAAGATCATAAAAACACACGCTCAATCGGGTAGTCCTAGCAGTAGCATACCCTAAAAACCAATTGGCTTAGGGCTGCCCTTGGTAGGTTGTACCATGGCTTGTAATGAGACTTTCTCTCTATAGCCAACTCAGTCTCAATCCACTTTTTATCCTCCGACACTGTGTTGTCCAGTAGGATTCCTGAGTCTACCATTCCAAACTTTTGCAACATAAATACCTCTTGTGATAGCGTCGGCTGCACATGCTCTCTAGTCAACTTGCACCATTGTCGTTTGTCATGCATGTGTTCATAGTAATTACAAAATCTCTCTCTCTCTCTCTCTCTCTCTCTCTCTCTCTCTCTCTCTCTCTCTCTCTCTCTCTCTCTCTCTCTCTCTCTCTCTCTCTCTCTCTCTCTCTCTCTCTCTCTCTCTCTCTCTCTCTCTCTCTCTCTCTCTCTCTCTCTCTCTCTCTCTCTCTCTCTCTCTCTCTCTCTCTCTTTAAAATTGATGTGGTTGTACAATGGAACCTTTGAAGTGGCGTAGCACGTGACAAAAGTGCAAGTCTGCTTTCTTCAAACCTGTTCGTAGACTTGTATTTTTTTTTCCAGATCCAGTTTATTCGACCCAATCACATATCATACCAACACCACAAAAGACAGAGTGGGTAAAATCTATCCAACCAGGGATAGCGGAAGAAGTCAAGAAATTGGCAACAGATGCAATCCGGCAGATTTTACCAAGCCTCATTAAACAAATGCTGCCACAACTTCTGGTGGATGAATTACAAAGGGGCCTCACATCAACCAAGCAACTTGAAGGCAAACTGACTACCAGTCATCGCAACAATCCATCTATACCGCCTTCAAGAGAGCAGTCCATTGAGAAAGAAAAGACTAAGGTGGGAGATTGTCCTCTGATTTCAACGCCAATCATAAGCAAGATCCAACCAAAGTCGAAATGTTCCACTCAACATCTGGCCACCACAAAGTTACATCAGGACATCACATTGCTTAGATGGCCAAATCCAGGGAATCCAGGCCCAAAACGGCCAATTGTATAGCAAGAACCAGAACCTACAATGACAAAGCCTTGTCCTAAATCTATGATATTGACTGCTGAGGAAAGTCGTCAGGTTGATGCATACTTCAAATACCTGGACAGACAAGAGCATCAAGCAAGCATGTCATATCCACATTATGATTTGGAGGAGTCCATGACATTGGGACCAGTTGCGCCGATCTATGAGGATCCATTATATCAGCAAGATTTATCTTGGGATCCTCCGATGGCATACCTCGACTACCCATTGTAAATAGGCCAATGAGAGCCAAGATGGCCCTCCCTCCTCAACTATATAAGGAGGCCATTTTCCATTGTACACATCTTCATTTCTTCTCAATAAAGCTCTCTCTCTCTATACTCTCTCTCCTCTCTCCTCTCTCTCATCACTCCTTCTATCTCTCTACCTCTCTCTATCTCCCTTCTCTCTCTCTTGCTATGCAGGTGTGCACGGACGGCTTCCAATGAATGGACCCCTAAACTACAACCGACTACAGGCCATCAAGCATTTCCAATTCTCTGTGTGCCACACTAAGGTAGCACACTGAGGTAGTACATTTATATTCTACTTCAACTTTTTGGAAATACCGTTTGTAGAAATGTCATGAATCGTCTAGGTGCTGCATCATGGAATCATCGTTTGCATTATGGAAGGTTAAGACTGCTTGGGATGAATGTGCATTGCTATTTTGGAAGCTGTCAATTTTTATTTAGACTAGTTATTGTCCAAGTTATAGAGCAAAAAATTGACGAGTCAAAATTATTGTATTCAACTGAAACGCTAGATAAAAAGTACATAATTTGTATTGAATTTTTTTATGTTCTAGTACTACTAAAACTGAGCATGATAGAGTTGAAGATCATGATATAAGTCTAAGGACTACTCACTAAAAAAGTCGTTCTCAAATAATGTGCTATTTTTTGAACTACAAAGAGTAGAAAGTTTCTAAGAAAACTTTGAGTTTATAGCTTAGGAGCTTGTAGCTATGACTATACCAACTTGATCACTTCATAGAAAAATATGAAGCCTACAATCCTAAAATAGCATAGGTCTAGTGGTTGAGATGCACTTAATATGTACGAGATTTCCATACATGATCACCATAAAAAAGTTGAAGTTTGTGATAGGAATAGTGGCCTATTTCAGTTAAAGAATTTAGTACTTGGACTATGTAGGAGTACTAAGCATAGTGTGTATAGTATGTTTGACAATATTAAAAAACATATGAGATTTGAATCAAAGAAGATTCAAATATGAATTGAAGATATTCGAATTTGAACTCGAATCAAAGAACTTTTGGAGAAGATTCAAGGGAGATTCCAATAATTAGCCCCATGAAAAACTTGAGTATAAATTTTAAGATTTTTAAGTTTTTAGCCAAATAACCACTATGTCAAAATCGCCAATACTAAGGACACTTATTGGAAATATCCATGAAAAAATATTATAGTCTTCTTTCAATACTTATAAAAATATAGAAAATTTAGTCACGATATCAATTATTATTTTTGTTTATACAAAATTAGCTATCTGTTTGTATCTGATAAGGTTCATGAATCGCGATTTGGATTTCGCAGTCGCGAAGCTTTCGCAAAGGAACCACGATCCTCTTGCGACTCGGATGGAGTTCAGATGCGATCGCTAGACACTGCCAGCTGAATCACTCCTACAATCCTCCAGAATGTAGTCAGGCACTGTTGATCTACGTTTATAAAATTAATGCAGCATTCAACATAGTTTCAACCAAGGTGCGGAATTAAAATGAATAAGAAAACTTAGACACACGATTAACAGCAGAAGCATTTGCATTCGAGATTGGACACAACAAGAAAAATTATCTATATTGATCTTCCTCTGCTTTCTTCAAGCACTGCATGCAAATCCACGCAGTGCGTTGGCGTGGGAGAAACGCGGTTCTCTCACGAGTAATCATCTTGCTTTACTAGTGGACTGTTGGATCTCTATGGATCCTGATCACAAAGCTCATCTCGCTCGCAGGCGGACTTGTTGTCTGTATTTTTGTCTTGATTGCTTACTAGCATCAGACTACTACGTTACACTATATGTGTATTCTGTTGATATATATGTCAAGTATCATCCAGTAAGTATGGTCGTTCTATTCAGGCATCTACATTTGTAGTCCACCCATATTCTGACTGTATGATCAGCCAATTAAAATTCTGAAGTGTGATATTGTCCAGAGGGGTGCCGCATTCCGCCCATTTGGATCTTTGTGTACATGGCAAGAAGTGCGCGTTCACCCGTAATTGTTGTGGACTCGTCACGTAGGCCCTGATGGCCGTAGGGTCTCTTTCGAACAACTGTTGAGGCCACTCTGGTTGTGGTTGGAGGGCGGGTAATGCTTGCAGTTCTTTGCCCTTTATGGTCTGAGCTGAAAACGCTATCTGTCAGTTGTCTCTTGATGACTCATGGGGATACTTTGATAGGAATTCGTTGATTTTCTCCTCCACGGACTTGGGTCTTCGGAAGGCCCGGCTGGCAGATATCATGCACGAATCTCTGGATGATGTGGCTTGGCTTTGGCTGGTATCTACGCCTTGTCCCTAATCTCGCATCTCAGCAGCCGTATCTGTTTGCCCTTGATCTTGGCCTTTAGACCCTTGATCTTGGTTAAATCCCCCTGCTGTCTGCTGGCTTTGGTCTTGGCTGGTACTGGCCTGTGCAGCGTCAAAAATTGGTGGTGGTGGAATTACCACGGGGGTGGGCTGGGCCTTCATGTCCATGAATTTTTGGCACGCCTTGAGGGCTTGCTTGGCCTGGGCGAGCTTGTGAGTTGCGCTTGTCCGATATTTGTTGAACTATGCCTAGTAGTTGTTTAAGGTTTGGCTATAAACCTGCACCTGATGCCAAAGAAGATTCATTTTCGATTGAGAAAGCGGCCTTGAGTCTGGTGCAGGTTGAGCTAACTTGGTGAGTTTTTTATCTTGTAGGGCTTTGACCACCATCTCCAAGCGCGTATTCTCTGCTTCCAAAAGGTTTAGTTGCGTCTGGATGGGAGCAAGCCGTTGGGACGCTTCAGATTGAAGCTCCTGCACCTTTGTGGAGGCCTCTGTTTTGAAGTTTTTGGCACGTGTGAACTTCACCAAACACCCTACAGGATCTTATTGAGGTGTTGTGATTGCACAAGATTGATCAAAGAACAGTATGCTTGAAAAATCTAACGCAGAGTACAATGGCATACATCTGATGAAAAAATCTAACTCTTCACTATGAGAAATGAATGTCAGAAATAATTCTAAGTGTTCAGTATGGGAAAAAGAGGCTGATCTCGGGTAGAGAGAGAAAATCATACATAGGAAACTCGGGTAGAGAGAGAATGAGTCCAAAACACCAAAGTCTCAATATTCACAACAATATGGCAAAACATGCCCAGCTTTTCCTACATGAGAGAGACTCGAATTCCTACAGTGGAGTTGCATGGAAAGTCCACTTAACTGAACTAATTCACCTACCAGAGATCCGCATGTGTATGGTGCATGTACTACATGTCAACTCAAAAAATGCCTAGACATGTGTAGATCACAAAAACTACTTTGCATGTTGCATGCACTGATTGCATGTGGCATATAGTAAGACTTTGCATGCTATCAAAACATCTTCATGTCATTATAATTGAACCTATCTAACTCAAATCCGAGCTACACTAGAAGGATATGTGCTCAATTCACACTTTTTATATGTACAACATGAAATCTAGTGGAAATTATCATGGACATGACCCCAAACTCGAGATAGGAAGATAATATTTTAATAATCTTCACACTCCTCCTTAAAATTTATGTTCTTATCAACATAGATTTTGAAATTAGGCCAAGGTTAGACCTCATCATCATAAAGACATTCTTGAGTAGAGGATTGGTGAGAAGATCTGCAACACAATCTGAAGATGAAACATGCTCCAATGAGATCTCTCTTCCAATGACTTTTTCTCTTACAAAATGATGAGCTACTTCAATATGCTTGCTCCTTGCATGAAAGACTAAATCATTTGCAAGAGCCTGAGCAGAAATGTTATCATTCTTGATAATTGGTAAATCTTCATCTGCATAACACTTAAGCTCCAAAAGTAGCCTTTTGATCCATAAAATCACCTTTGTTGTGGTTGGAAGAGATTTGTATTCAGCTTCACAGGATGATAAGGAAATAGTTGCCTGCTTCTTTGACAACCAAGAATCCAAATTTCCTCCAAGAAATATAGTGTAAGTGCTTCTGGATTTCCTATCCAAATTGTCTCCTACAAAATCTGAATCTGAAAAAGCAATCAAAGTCAAATCTTCTCCTTCATAGTATAGTCCATAATCCAAGGTAGAAGATATATACCTCAAGATTATTTTAGCCAACTTCCAATTATACAACTTTGGATCCTGCTTGTGTTGACTTAGCTTATGAACACAAAAGCTTAGATCAGGCCTAGTCATTGTTAACCAAATAAGTGAGCCAATAAGACTCCTATAAAGAGTGATGTCCTCAAAGGATTTTTCATCATCTTTAATAGGAACTTTTACAGTGTGCTCCATAGGTGTATCTATGCTTTTACAGTTCTCCATATGAAATTTCCTAAGCATGGAAAGTGCATATCTACTTTGGCTTATAAATGCATGACCTTTCCAGAAATCTACTTCAAGGCCAAGAATATAGTGAAGAACGCCTAAGTCCTGCATTTTAAACTCAGTACCCAGTGCATGCTTAGTTTCTTCAACTAACTTCTCACTGTTTCCACAAAGAATGATATCATCTACATAGATGAGAAGAATAATTACAAAGTTATCTACAAACTTATAATATAGAGAAGGGTCATATTCACTTAGACAAAATCCGAGTGATATGAGATAAGAATTGAGCCTTGCATACTAAGACCTTGGTGTCTGTTTCAGTCCATACAGACTTTTGAACAAAAGACAAACTTTTGATTCATCGCCTTCCTTCACAAAACCTGGAGGTTGCTCCATATAAATCTCCTCCTCAAGGTAACCATTGAGAAATGCATTAGAAACATCAAACTGGAACATACTCCATTTGTGAAAAACATGCAAGAGAGATGAGTATTCGAATTGTTACCATCTTTGCAACTGGTGCAAAGGTATCTTCATAATCAAGACCTTTAATCTGAGAGTAGCCTTTAGCACAAAGTCTTGATTTATACTTATTGATAGATCCATCATGATTATACTTGATTCTGAATACCCACTTACATCCGATCACATGTATGATGTTTGGTGGCTCCACAAGCTCCCATGTGTTATTTGACATCAAGGCTTAAAATTCTTGGTTCATTGCTTCAATCCACTCCTTGTATTGGAAATCTTCTTGGACATCCTTAGGCGCTTCGTTTGATATAAAAAGTGCATGATAGGAAGTTTCACCTTCCACTTGCCTTCCTTCTTCATCATATGTGAGCCTCCTTGGCTCAGATCTTGCTCGTGTAGATCTTCTTGGTGTGATAGCTTGAATCTGCTCCTCCTCAAGCCTCAGCCTCAACTCTTCTTGAACAGCATCGAGATTGATGATTGATCTTGCATGAGTCTCTTTGATCTGAACATCATCCAAGTTAAATTTTTGATCTTCATGGAAGACCACATCCCTACTAACAATATTCTTGTCAATAGAGGGCAAATAAATCTTGTATGTTTTTTTAGTAGATGTATAACCTACAAAATTTCCTTTTACTGCACTAGGATTTTCCTTCTTCCTAGTTTCTAGAGGTACATGCACAAAACATACACAGCCAAAAATCCTAAGATGATCTACCTTAGGCTTTTTCTTTTACAACATCTCAAATGGTGTCTTTCCTCCTATTGCAAGATTTGGAAGCCTATTACAAAGATAGTTTGCACATGCAACTGCCTCTCCCCAAAATTCTTTAGGCAGAGAAGCTTCCAGCCTAATGGCTTTTGCACATTCACACAAAGTTCTATTTTTTCTCTCAGCAACTCCATTTTGCTGAGGAGTATATGAACAAGAAAACTCTCTTTGAATACCCTCTCTCTCACAATAGTCTTTAAACTTATTGGAAGTGTATTCCCCTCCACTATCACTTCTTAAAGCTTTTATCTTGAAAGGAAATTGTTTCTCTACATAGGCTTTAAAAGTAAGAAAAACATCATAAACCATGGCTTTTGAAGACAAAATATAGATCCAAGAATGTCTTGTATAATCATCTACAAAAGAGACAAAGCAGTTGGATCCTCCTTTGCTCTTAGTTGATGAGAAATGAACATCTGAGTGTACAAGTTCAAATGGTTGCTTTGTCTTGATACTTGATCTAGGAAAAGGCCTTCTGTGTAACTTTGCCAGCACACAAGCTTCACAAGGTAGAAGCTCCTTTGACAGTGTCTTTGGTAGACCAACAACTTTTTCTTCTTTGACCATAGATTGCATTGCTTTGAAATTGGGATGACCCAATCTCTTATGCCACAGATCCTTCGGTAGAACCTTGGTCTCATAAGCAATATCTGAAATGTTAGCACTCTCTCTAGAATCTAGTTTGTACAACTTACCAATTCTAGATCCTCTAGCAATAACTTCATTTTCTCTCGAGATTATACACTTGTCAACTTGAAACTTGACATCCAATCCACTATCAAACAACTGTCCTACACTAATGATATTCTTAGTCAATTTAGGTACATACAGTACATCATGTAAGCAAAAAGATTTTGATGATGATGCATGTAATGGAATGCTACCTATTCCTTCAATCCTACACTCTACATCATTAGCAGTATAGATTGACCTTTTTACACCTAAATATGGCATGAGATTAGTGAAAGAGTTCCTAGAACTAGACATGTGGGAACTAGCCCCACTATCTATCCACCAGACTTCTTCATTCTTTAAAGGAAAAGATGAAAAAGTAGACATCATTAATGAATCGTCTCTTTCACTATCTACACCCTCACACTCATTCTCATTAGTAAGGTTAGCTTGCTTAGATTGCTTCTTCTTCTTGAAACAGTTTGATGCATAATGTCCTTTCTTTCCACAGAAAAAGCACTTGATCTTTGACAGCTTCTTCTTGCCACTGGATGTTGCACCTTGTGAGGACTGATCCTCACCACCTTCTTTGGCTTTGTCCTTCTTGAAGTGTTGTTGTCCTTTGCCCTTGCCTCTTGACTTTTCTAAGAGTGTTTTTTCATCTCCACCATCTTTCAATGAAAGTCTATTGATCCTCAACATCTTGTTCTCTTGCCTGCTTTCTTTAGCAATGAGAACACCTTGCAGTGTCTCCAAGGATGGAAGATCCTCTCTGACAGCATAAGTCTGCACAATATTGTCATACTCATTTCTAAGTCCATTTAGGACTACTTGAACAAGTTCAGTGTTCTTAAGAGCATCACTAATACCAGCTAACTCTTGATGAAGATCCTTAACTCTCATGACATATGATGAAGCACTCTCATCTACTCTCTGATAACTTAGAAGTATTTGGTTTCTAAGTGTAAGCAATCTAGGAGTATTTTTGATTTCATAGATTGTTTTTAGAGTATCCCAAGCTTCTTTGGCAGTGGTGCATGTAATGATCTCTCTTAACACTTCATTCGTAACATTCATTTTTATAAAATGCAAGGCAATTCTGGTTCTTTTGTGGAATGTTGCAGCTTCATTAGGTGCAGCAGGTTCTTCTTCAGCTCCACTCACAATATCTATTACATCCTGTAGAATCAACAATGATTCCATTTTGATCTTCCACATTGCATAATTGGAAGATGTTAATCTCTCGTTGTGCTCTAAGAAATGTGAACCAAATGAAGACATCTTCTTGGTGAGAAATTCTAGTAATGATTAAAAATGGAGTTGAAAGGATGTTACCGTTCATGGGTGTATCGAATGGTGTCCCATCTAACTTTTATAAATTCACGGCTCCATGATTAAGAATTTCCTTGATCCAATAAGGACCTTCACTTGTGAATTTTAATTTCCCTTTGATCGTCTTGGTTTTATACATCAGGACCAGATATCCAGAACAAAGATCCCTCTTTTGTAACCTGCAATCATGCCATGCTTTGCGTCTTTTTTTTTCAGTTGCCAGTGCATGCACAACTAGTAAGCGTGTTTCACAGAGTTTATGCAGAGCTTCGTGGTGTAGCTGTAGAGATTTGGACTCATTAAGACGTTGCGTGGTGGCAATCCTTAATGAAGGAACTAAAAACTCTACTGGCATCACAACATCCTGACCATATACCAATTGGAAGGGTGTTTGATCAATGCTTCTTTTATATGCTGTCCTGAATGCCCACAGTGCAGCATGCAACTTATGTTCCCAATCTGATCTACTAGCTTCAACTATTTTTGTGAGCACGCTACACAAGATCTTATTGGATGATTTTGCTTGCCCATTACCATGAGGATCATAAGGCGTACTAGTTCTGTGGATCACAAAAAATTCCTCCAACAGGACCTTGATGGTCTCATTGATGAAATGGCTTCCGCGATCGTTGACTAGCTCTACCGGACATCTGAAGCGTACAATGATATTTTCATAAAGGAACTTGGCAGTGGTCCTAGCATCCGCTACTCTTACTGCCTTGGCTTCGACCCATTTGGTGAGGTATTCTGTGGCTACGATTACGTATTGAGCCTGGGAACTCCTTGCCACAGGGTGAATTGGACCGATGTAATCCAATCTCCACTTCTCGAATGGTGCTTGGGCTAAGACTGGGTGTAGTAGGTCATAATTCAATCTCGTTGGCCTTCTTGCCCTTTGGCACACACCGCACTTTTTTAAGTATTCCTCCGTATTCTTATGAATCGTTGGCCACCAACATCCTAATTGCAGGATCTTGCGAACTGTAATGTCAGATGCAAAATGGCTTCCTCCCATGCCTTCATGTGAAAGCGAAATGATCTGGGTGGCCTCATGAGGAAGAATACATCGCCGAAGAATTCCGTCTGGTCCTCTTTGGTATAACTGGCCAGCAATCAGCTGATAAGGTCTAGCCTTCAAGATTAATTTTCATTGTTCCGCCTTTGGTAGTGATTTGTCTGGTTGGCCCCGCATTAGATATTCAACAATGTCGGTAGCCCATTCTGGTACTGTGTCTACATAAAATAAGACAGCATCTGCCAGCTCATCATCGGGTTGGGTTGCAATCTCCTTCCCCTTGATTCATGATACATGATCTTCCATGTAATGTTGTTTTCCCTTGCGAACTACTATCTGAAAATCAAATCCCAACAACAGAAGTAGCCATCTGGTGGTTCTCCCAGTATTGCAAGTTTTATTAACGAGATAGAGCAAGGGTTGATGGTCCATATAAAAAGCAAAATGTGTGGCCATCAGGTAATGGCAAAATTTCTTAACCGCATAAATCACTGCCAGTGCTTCTCGCTCTGTGGTTGAATAATTCATTTCGGTATCACTGAGCTGTCGGCTTGCAAATCAGATTGGAAAATCTTTTTTGTGTTCACCAGGTTGGGTTAAGACTGCTCCAACTGCATACTTCGATGCGTCCGTATGCACGTGAAACTCAATGGACCAATTGGGTGGGCGTAAGATTGATGCTGAAACCAATGCATCCTTAAGCTTCCGGAAAGCCTTTAGGGCTTTCTCGTTCCAATGTGGATCCGTTGTGAGTTTGTAAATTGGTCGGGCTAACTCCGCAAAATCAAGAATGAAGATCCTATAATAGTTAGCATGACATGTGAAGATATAGACTTCGCGGATCATCCCCGATGGTGGTAGATCAATAATGATCCTGATCTTTAATAGATTTGTGACGATCCCGTGTCTTGACACTATATGGCCGATAATCAAGCCATGTGTTACCCAAAATTGACATTTTTCTGGATTCAGGGAGATCTAGTAGTCGCGTCATTTTTGTAACACCTTCTCCAAGTTGGATAAGTGTTCTGAGTCTGGTCCATGCATGCACAGATCGTCCTAGAAAATTTCCAGAAATTTGCAGATAATCTTTGAATGCCGCCTGCATGACTCGTTGGAAGGTGCTTGGGGCATTGCAAACTCCGAATGGCATCACTTTATAGGCATAGGTTCCCCATTCTGTGGCAAATGTTGTCTTGTGCTGGTCCTGGGGGGCTATCTTCACCTAGTTGTAGCCGCTGAAGCCGTCTAAAAAACTGTAAGCCTCGGCGTTGGCTACTCTGTCGAGGACACTCTCCGTAAATGGTAAAGGAAAATATCATTTTTGGTGACTGCATTTAGCGCCTTTAGATTCAGACAAATCCACATTTTGCCGTTCTGCTTGGGTACTATAACTATCGGTGATACCCATTCTGTGTGCTCAATTTTTCATAGATAAAATCTACATCCATCAACTTCTACAACTCCTGCTTGGTCAGCTCCATATAATTTGGGTTGCAGCGGTAATAACGGCTTACCTTGGGGACTGCTCCGTCCACCAAAGGTATGGTGTGTTGGACTACTGTTGGTGGAATGCCCTTCAGGTTACTATAACTCCAGGCAAAATAGTCTTTATATTCCACCAACAACGATCGTAGTCTCTTGAACTGTGTGGGTGTTAACTGCTCTCCCACATGCACTATCTTTTCTTATGTGATTGGTGTGTCCATGGTGTAACATTTGGGTGAGGATGTACTAGGTTCTGGATCTGATTCATATTGACATGCCTGGCAGTCAATAATTGCTAATGCATTTGTCCATATCACGACATCCGTCTCTGAATCATAGTGCCCTTGGCTGGCCTTGGGCGATCAATCGTGTGATCTATTGTGGATGATCCGTCATCAGCTTTGGGTGCAATAGGTTTCACCGCCCATGTGGTTGGATCAACCTTTACAGCCTATTCTCTGTTCTTGAAGGTGAGTTATGTCGTACCCCAGTTGTGTACTACTTGCACAGTCCTCAACCATGGTCTTCCCAGTAAAACACGGTATGCAAATGGAGATTCAGATATATTCATGACTACAAAAGTACTCACAAACTGCATGTCTGCTATCTTTACAGGGATATCAACAACTACACCTTTTGGTTTCACACAGGATTCATCTGTCAGCTTGATGGTGAATCTTGCTGGCTTCAACCCTTGCAAACCCCATTTTTCAAATAAAGTAGTGGAGATCAAATTGACACCCGATCCTCCATCTACCACTGCTGCCTCGTTCTCATATCTCTTGTGTTTAATGGGCAAAGTGATGTTGTGTTCCTCACTTTCCCATGTTGCTCTGATGTGGAGGACGTTACTTGTTTCTTCATAGCCCGTACAATATATGGGCTCAGGCGCTACTGGCTCCTCATCCGCGTTGGCCCATTCAACTAGAAGGCTTTTCACTTGTGGTGCAATCCGCAGTAGTTCTCCGAGTGGTAAACTAACACGGCTTGACAATAAAAGTGTGAGCCTTTCAATGCGTGGTTCCTCAGGCTCCACCATGTGAAAAGGTGGTCCATGTTGGTGCAACCGATCATTTTGATCAGTGCGCAGTGGTGAGCCCACTTGCGGTTCTCGTTCGACACTAACTGGAGGTTCCGTGGGATTAACTCTTTCCTCCGCTTGTGCTTTCTGTACCCAGTGTCTTATTTTCTAGTACTGCCTTCTTTCTTCCCTCACATTCGGATATGGCACTGAAGTTGAGGGCTGGTCGTCAATGACCTATGGTGGTGATGAGGGAGCCACTTCCTTCCTCTTCTATGCTCGCGTAACAACTAACACAGGAGCGTGGAATTGTCGTCCTTCCGATGGCATCCCTGCTAGAACTGCTGGTTCATGTATTGCAATGAAGTTAAGAGGTGCACTGGTTCCAGGTTTAAGAGGACAATTCTTGTAACAGTGCCCATAACCACATTCTCAACAGAAGGATGTATATTGTCCCTTGTAGGGACATTCCGCAATTATGTGTCCTTTGCCACATCCGTAGCAGTCGTAATTTTTTCCGCCTTGACGTTGAGTTTGAGCTACATAGGCCGCAACATATTCATTTATGGCAAGATCCATAAATGGTTCATCCGGTGCGTACCATTGATGCTGCTCAAGTTGAGGTGGCATTTGCATCTCTGGTTCCGCTGCTGTCAAGTTTACATGGGCCACTTGTTGATTGGCTGGCCCTGGTGGAGCAGGTCAGGCCATACGTTGTGGTTGATTTGGTGAGGCGTACCTTGGTGCCGCGTTGGGTGCCCCTTGATGGTAAGGATAAGAAGTCTGATAAGAACTTCTCTTCTGTTGAACAATCCAGGGGTTGAACGGGCAAAATGCCGTATCGTGCGATGTTGCATTGCACAGATGGCAGAATCTATGTGTCAGTCTCAGATTTTGCTTTAGGATTGGACACTCGTTTATTGTATGGTTTTGCATGCACACTGAACACCATACATTTTTTTGTCTTGGATACTGCAGCTGGTTTGGTTTCGGTTGATGTGGCGTTACTGCTACAGCTCCTTGTAAGGCCATCAATTTCTGGTCAAACTATGTCGTAAGTTGCTCCATCTACTGTTTGTGTAATTTCGTCATTTGCTCCAGCAGCAGTTCTGTGGATAGAGCAGATGCGGTTGATGATGATGATGCAATCGAGGGAGTAGGGGTGTGGGTGGATGGATATTCGTCGTCAGAGCCCTCATTCTCTTCCCTGATGGCATCTTTCATAGCTTCTTGTAGAGTAGCATACTGCTCCCGTCATTTTAGTTCTCTTTTAATGCTTCGTGGTAGTCCAGCTAGGAACCACATGATCAACGCGTGATCGGGGGTTAGGGCTGCACTGCACCCGGATCGTAAGTGTTTGACCCGCTCAATATAGTCCCTGACCCTTTCTCGTTTTCCCATCTTGACTTTGCTCAGCAGGAGGAACGGGTCTTCTAGGAACTTTCTTGGTTTAAAGCGCGTAATGAGAGCCGCTTTAACCGTTTTCCAAGTAGATTTTTCTTCCTCTGACAGGTTGAAAAACCAATCTTGAACCATGGGGAATAGCATCAGCTTCTCCGCAGTTGTCCTTCGTCATAGATATCACAAGCTTGCTCGTAGACCTAGAGGAATCAGATGGGATCTCATGATCCGTCATATTTTGGTATTTCCATCTATGGTGCTCTCCGGACTGCTTGCAAGGGAGTGACAGGTACGGGTTGGCCCATTGGATCCATTGGTGCTAGTTCCGGTTCTGCCTCTTGTTGCACGGCTGCTAATCTGGGAAGGTGTGGTGCTTGATTCACTATCTTTCGTGCTATTGATCGTCTCGATCTCAGATTCATCCGATGGTGGATTCCAAAGTGATTGGATCTTGCGTATACAGTAGGATGCAGTCTGGATCTCAAGGATCTGATCAATCTGATCGACCGGAAGTGATTTTTAGACCTTTTATAGTAGTTTTTCCTTGATAACTTTTTACTCCTTGCACTAATTGACCTGAGATTTTGACAGTAGCTGAATCTGATGCAGATCTTTCCACTGATCTGGTCTGCGAGGATTCTCTTGTGCGAGGGTTCTTTAGCTATTTTTGTAGATAAAAAACCTTATATCTCTCTGATATTTGGGAAGTAACTCTCGCAAGACTCACAGTAGCTGAATCTGGGTCAGATTTCACTATAGAATTCTCTGCGAGAGTTAACTCTTGCAAGAAGTGAAAATTTCACTATCTACGAGGGTTCAAAACCACTTTTTTGGCTTGATCTTCACCAAATCTCAAAACTAACTCTCGCAGGCTTCATCATTGATGTAAATTGATATTCTGAATCAATTGAGAGGGTCTGCGAGAGTTCTTACTGGAAAGATTTGCTGGATCTTCACATTTTAGTGATTTTTTAGCACTTAAACCCAATTTTCTGCTCACTGAATCAAACTAACTCTCGCAAGCTCTTCTATGTCCTGGTCTCACTGAGACGGAATTTCAAAATCCTCTGCGAGAGTTCTTAACCACTGGAAGTGAAAATTTTGCTGTCTACGAGGGTTCACAGGTACTTTCCCATTCTTTTTTTTCATTGAGAACTCTCGCACAGGCACTTAGACATCAAACTAACTCTCGCAAGCTTCTTGGTGTCCTGGTTTCACTGAGATGGAACTTCAGAGGGCTCTACGAGAGTTCTTATAAAGATTTGGATTTTTTTGGATTTTTTCAAGGGTTTTCTTGATTTTTTTATGATTTTTCTCTGATTTTTACAATCTGCTTGGAACTAACTCTCGTAGGCTTCTATGCAAGTCTGGGACAGTACCCTGGAGTTGCTGCCAGTCATGCAAGAGTTAATTCACACTGGTTCTGGAGATATAAAATCTGATGAGATTTTAGGCTCTTTTTCCCTCCAAAATTGCATATTGGTGTGTTTTTTTGGGTTTTTTGGCTGGTTGGTTTGGGTTTCAAGCCCTTAGAGGCAGTTTAGGGCCTCCTCTACCCTCTCATGCCTCCTCTACTAGTTGTGAACAGTCCAAACACAAAAAAAATACAGAAAACTAACTCTAAACACCCAAAAATCTACCTAAAACTACTCTAAAAAGCAAGAAAATAGCTAAAATGCAGCTAAACTAGTTAGTGGAAACCTATCCCCGGCAACGGCGCCACTGTAGGGTCAAAGATCTTGCGTAGTATAGCCCTCCCGCCTGTCAACAAGGGTTAGATTATTGGATAGGTACCTAACTATGCGTAGATGCTAATTTTAGTTCGTTTCCTACTTCCTCCCTAACTCTATTCACGACTAACACTACTCTCCCTTAACTCTACTCCTCTACACTAACATTCATCATGATTTGGGTGAAGGAAAGGGATAGAAAAGGAGAGGAAGAGAAAAGAGAAGAGAGAAAGAGAGAGAGATGAGATGGAAGTTAGCTCAAATGCTCAATGTCATTGCTTATGGAAAAACCTTAACTAGCATAATCAAAAAGCATGGGAAATGGAAATAACAAGCAATCACAACAATAGCATAAGCAAGATTGATTAGCAAATTAGGATGCTTGAGCTCTCAAAATGGTAGAGTCTCCTCCTCTCAATTAAGCATGAAAATAGTGTACAATTGGTGCCTTTTTATAAAATGGGGAAGGCCCTTGCCCCTCAATCCTATTGGCTAATATTCACATTGATCCTATCCATTCATCTTGGACCCAACTTGATCCAAGGGTCCACAAAAAGTACATTGGAAATCACAAGATTCATGTGAGTCCAAAATTGGACCCAACTCTAAAAAGTAAACTCTAAGTTTAGAGTTGACTTTGGGCCTCAAGTTTTATTTTAACTACAAAGGGCCCAAGTCTATTATTTTATTTACAACTTCACTTGCGTGCTCATTGGGCCATGGGCTTATACACGCAGGATGCCATGCCCTCGCAACACATTTTATTGGATGATTTTATTTATTTACACTTTGTTGGGAATACCCCCAACAATCGATTATCTAGCAAAGATCCGATGAAAAGCCTCACAACTCCAAGTTCTTGGATCTTCATAAGCCTTGCTCTAATACCATTGTAAGGGAAAGCTCCTTGAGATCTTGCTTACAAGACAAACACAAAGAGAACATAGTGGAGCAAAACTACCCAACCAATGAAAAGCCATTGATAAATCTCTAATAGCATCACCCTCAAGCCACGGGGCAGGTGTAGAGAGAGAAAATTGGTAATGAAAACCACACTCTAGAATGGTAGAAGGGTGAATTCCTATCATGGCCATATTCTGTTAGGACAAGTGGACACCTGTGTAGTAAATGATTTTGTGTTATGCAATTTGGATTTCTTGATAATCCCTGTGGGAAAGTTGCGTAATACTAGTTATAGAATAATTCTAGAGTAAAATCGATTAGTGAAATTCATCTAATTGAATTCATATCATCTATGACCATGAGAATGACCATAAATTTTGATATGATTTGGATAAATAAGGAGGGTGTTAACACATGAATCACATGTTAGTTGTTAGTAAGGATCCTCGAGTTGAAAAGCTTATTATTAACTAGGAAAAATGAACAATGTGACGGTAACCCATGTGTATAGTCTTATTGTGTGAATCATCCTTTCGTTAATGGATTATTATCCATTTGAATAAAATTTATGGATTCTCCAGTGATAAATGTAAAGACCACTAGGGAAAACCCCTAAGATGAGGATAGGCAAACACAACAGGAGACATATTAGAGCAAAACCTCCCAACCAAACATAGATCAATCCTGGATCTACCCCCATGTCATGCCATGCCATGTAATAGCAAGAGGATAAAAGAGCAACTAGTAACCTGAACCAAAGTTGTTGACGAGAGAACCTCTACCTCATTATATAGAGAGTAGATTCATGTGCATGAACCCATGCAATCCCCATGCAGTCCAACTATAAATAGGTCACATCTCTTCATGCAGTCCTCCTGCTATATCCATCACACGTACATGCACTACTCCATATGTCTCAATTAGAGTGTATGGGTCATCTCAAGGTCACTAGTCACAAACAGGCCTTGACATGGAATTAAATCTCGGCATGGCTAACAAACTCGAATACCGGAGGGCCAGTCTACCATATTAGGACTATTCCATGTCCTTAACAGAATATGGCCATGACAATTCTCACTAGGATATACAGGGCCCAGCCTCTCTTATGCATGTGCCCATGCAAGCTAGATACATCTCCAAAAGCTCTTTTTATTTCTATTATACTCTACACATGCCTAAAGTCACCCTAACAAATGCACTAAGCTCTACTAATATGATTGGACCCTCACAAGGTTATTAGTTACATTTTTGGCCTAGTTTAGAATAACAAGGCGTAACCAATAATTTCACGTACTGAAGTATCGTGTATCCAAGTCTAGGATTATGCTGAATCCTACATGCATGACATGGACGCAACACCTAAAACTAACATGAATAACTTGGCCAATTAGCCAGCTAACCTTGACCTTCATGTGAGAGAGATCCCTTTACTACGCAAAAATTGTTATCTGATGCCAAGGGCTGAGCTAAACTTTGTAAATGCAGCCTTTTTAAGAGGCTTAGTGGGGATATCATCAAGGCACTTGGTTGTTGACAATGCTTCAAAGATATCTCCTTTGATTGCATCTTTCCCCTTATAAAGTGATGTGCAATTTCTCTGTCTTTGCTTCTTGCATGAAAGATGGGGTGCAAGACTTTAAGTCAAGATATTATCAGACTTGATGAGTGGTATTATCTCTGATTTGATCACCTTTAGCTCCATAAGCAATCTCTTGATCCAAAGAACTTCCTTGGTTGTTGTGGTGAGAGTATACTCCGACTCAGTTGATGAGAGTGAAATTGTTTTTGCTTTTTGGATAGCCAAACCTTGAAGCTTGCTTCAAACCAAACAAACTCATTTTAAGGTGGCACACCTTATCCTTAATGCCATGCTTGATGAAGCCCTCGGGTTGCTCCATGAAAATTTCTTCATCAAGGAAACCATTCAAAAACGTATTAGAAATATCTATTTGAAGCATTTCCCATCCAAAATTGAGGCAAGTTCAATGACTAATCTTATGGTGACAATCTTTGCCACGGGTGCAAAGGTTATCATAGTCAATGCATTTTGATTGAGCATATCCCTTGGCCACAAGCCTTGCTTTGTACTTGCTTATTTTACCATCATGGTTAAGCTCAAGTTTGAAAACCCACTTGCAACCAATTACAGTCTTGTCCAAGGGTAAATCAAGTATTATTCACTATCAAAGCTTCATGCTCATCACTCATTGTCTTAAACCGTTCTTTTGATTCCAAAGCTTCATATGGAAAAAGAATTTTCCTTGGTCCTAGTATCCAATGGAACATAAACAAAGCCAATGCATCCAAACACTTTCAAGTTTTGGAGATCATTTGGTTTTTCACCATAAAGCAACTCAAGAGATGTTTTTCCATTGATTACACCACAAGGTACTCTATTGCACAAGTAGCTAGCACATGTTAAAACTTCACCCCAAATAGACTTAAGTAGACATGCATCAAATCTCAAGGCATTTGAACATTCACATAATGTTCTATTTCTCCTCTCGGCTACCCCATGTTGTTGAGGTGCGTAAGGAGAAGCTCTTTCTT
This sequence comes from Diphasiastrum complanatum, assembly GCA_029204225.1. Classification (NCBI taxonomy): domain Eukaryota; kingdom Viridiplantae; phylum Streptophyta; class Lycopodiopsida; order Lycopodiales; family Lycopodiaceae; genus Diphasiastrum; species Diphasiastrum complanatum. The sequence goes on along the minus strand of CM055097.1, from coordinate 35,357,713 downwards.
CATCTCTTCTTGATCATGATACTCCTTGAACTCAATGGAGATGTACTCTCCTTGAATATATGTCCTCAAAAACTTGATCTTGTGACCATGATGATTTTCTACAAAAGTTTTGAGCTTGATGAAGCTTTCAAACACATTTGACTTGGAAGATAGAAGATATACCCAACAATATCTTGTGAAATTGTAATAGTACATTACATGCTATTTTTTGCAAATTTCAAAAAGTCATATTGGAACATACTAACCAAAGACAATCATTGAATGCAAAAGCTCTAAATATGAAGAAATATCTATCGACGGAGATAGTCGAATATAAAAGTGTCAAAGGCCAAATATACATGTCATGTCTACCTTCGAACTTACAAAATTAAAAGATAATCTTTAATAATGTACAACTTTTATTATAAGGACATATTCTAAGGGATTTAACTAAATCGACTCGACTTCTATCGAAGAGATTCGAATGAGGAATATTTTGAGATCGGTAGGACTATTCGAGCCTCAACCAATAGTTGCACACTTTCACATGGTCTTTTTACATTGGTTTGAAAAGAAGTGACAAGAAGGACATGTCTGTAAATGTACACTTGTAAATTTTCTATTGGTTAACATTAATTAAATACATGTAAATATGAACATATAATTTTTTTATTGGTCAATATTAATTAAATACATGTAAATAAGAACAAACACAAATCATTGTCTAACAGACACACCTATTTGTGCTTTTCGACTATATGTACTTAGTTACACGATCAATACAACACCGATTTCACTAGAGAATCAAGTTAATTGAGCTCTTTGCATTCATAAAGTAATCTCTTTATTGTTTGTATTGAGTACTTTTGGTTTGTTAGTTGATTATAGTTGATTGTCTCGCACTAAAGAGATAAGTTTTTTGTTTGTCAAACAGGTCAGGCATTTAGTTTACTATAGCAATATTCGCTCATCCGCAAACTGAACTAAAGGCTTTATTCGATTGTTATATTCAAACTTAATCCTTTTGTTTGGAATTGTAAAATTGATCTTTGAATTCTATCGTGATTTAGACTTATGGGATCACTCTTGCGATGACCCCGCCGATGCTGCAGTGCTTGTCGGGGACAGCAAGCATGCGTCTGGTGTACCAAATGTGGATCACCAGATCATTCCAACAATGAACACAACGTATCATAAGTATTGTTTATTGAAAGCCCCTTCGGTGAAGTCCTATATTTAAATGAGGATGAACTTGAGGAAAGTAACTATATTCAAGGAGCACCATCAAATTCGGATGCACTATTAAAGCCTAAATGTGCACTGAAGTGATATGTTCTTGTTCAGACAGTTGCATTGACATAGAAAGTGGTGTATGCATCAACCAATCCTCCTCTTAAGTGAGTTCCAGACACATGTTATAATTATGGCGCACCAAGCCATTACTCACCAAAGTTTTCTAAACCACGCAGACCTATTGGTTATGTTCCACTATGTTTAAACTGTTATGGAGAGGGACATACAACTGCTAACTGTCCAAAATCTCCGAGACGGAAAGTTTTATTCAAGTATGTACAAACTCTTCCACTAGTAGATACTGACCGAGTGATATTGATAAAGTAAACAATGCAACTTGAAGCTCTACTAAAAATTATAAGGAAGACTCTCTTAAAACCTACAAAAATAAACGAAAACATGTGAAGAAGCATTTGAAGGTAAAGGCAATTCATGCTAGTTTTCATTCTTGTTGTTTCAAATATATTTGATTTAGCTCAAGATCAGGTAGAATCTTGTTGAGAGGTCAAGGTTTGAGCTTTCTCAAGTCCCTAGGTAGTGGGATAGCTAGATTTTCAATCATTTCTATTTCGCATCCATTTTTTGTGATCAAGCTCTTGATTAGAGAGAGATGGCTTCCATAAATGCATATCTCTTGAATCCAAATGGTAGATTGAATGCTTCTAATTACTCTATTTGGAAGCTACAAATGGAGTCTATTGTTGTTTTCCAAAATCTAATGGATATTGTGAGTGGTGATGAGGATGAGCAAGAAGCTCTAAAATACAAGAAGAGGTGCAAGATTGCGCTCCATTGTATAAAAATGAATGCAGCAAATGAGCTTTTTAAGGAGGTAGGTGCTTGCACCTCGGCTCAAGAAGCATGGGAATATCTTCAAAAAATATATGAATCTAAGAACACTTCAAGGTTGATATACTTGAAGAACCAAATCCTTCAATGCTTTCAAGCCAAGGGAGAGAGTGATCATTCATATGTTTTGAGAGGTAAAGACTTAAACAAGGAGATTGCTTACATAGGAGATTCCATTAGGTAAAGTGAACTTGTTCAATTGATCTTGAATGGACCAAGTGTGGATTTTTCTAACTTGGTGCAAGACTAGGCAATCATGGGCAAATTGCCCTCTCTTGAAGATCTCCAAGGAGTCCTCATGGCCGAGGAGAGTAGGAGAACACACATCAACTCAAGGATGGAGAAGCTCTCCCTCAATGATGGAGATGAAAAGTGTAATGACCACTAGGGACAATCCCCTAAGATGAGGATAAGAAAACACAAGAGAGACTGTGGAGCAAAACCACCCAATCAATCCTAGATCCCTCTTGGAGAATCCTCCTGAATCTAGCCCCCAAGCCATGCCAATGTGACAGCAAGAGGAGAAGAGCTCATTAGGTAACCTAGACCAAAGTCGTCGACGAAATAATCACTACCTCAATACATAGAGAATAGGATCCTATGCATGAGCACATGCAATCCCCATGCAAGTCAACTATAAATAGGTCATAGCTCTTCATGCATAACTCCTGTCTATATCAGTCACACATACATGCACTCCTCCATATGTCTCAATTAGAGTGTTTGGGTCCTCTCAAGGTCATTAGTCACCAACAGGCCTCGATGTGGAACTAAATCTAGGCGTGACCAATAATCTCAAACACTGGAGGGCCGATCTACCATATTAGGACTATTCCATGTCCTTAGCTGAATATGGCCATAACATTCTTCCTCCCTTAAATGGGTTCTGTCCTTAGAACGAGAAAAAGAAAACATGAAACTATTTCTTAAGCTTTCAAATCTTACCCATGAACATTATTCTTAGTTTGATCTTTCCATCTGGATAAGTATTCAGAGATGCTACAATTCTTTAATTGCTTGTCTCAACTCATGAATACTGATTCAAATTTCCAAAGATACACTAAGCTATAAATTTTTCAAATGGGTTGATCTTATCCAAAAGAAGAGTTTATCACCTTCTTGTAATCCCAATTACAAGAAACACGCAATTATCTATATCTTAATAGATTTATCTGGAGACGAAGACTAAACTTAACACACAAGCACTTATAGACTACAATAAGGTAAGCAAATTCTTCATAAATAAGCAATTACTTAATGAAAATGCTCGTGAGATCCACACAATCTCAAGTATGTGCTGGAGTAAAGGAATTTAGAGTTCAAATAACAGATCTAAATCCTTGACTCACCCAATTGATCAAGAACTACTCATTATCTTAAGAATCTTCACATTTCCTTATTCAAATGATCTTTAAGTATTAGTTTATGATCTGTCAATCATAAACATTTAGAATCTTATGATTCGCCAATCATAATTTACAGGATTCCAAAACCATACTTAATCATTGAAAGATATTGGAGTATATGTACAACATACAACTTAGGAAATATATAAGAATTATTCTGAAATCTTTTCCACAAGAAAAATAATTGGATTCCAAGAATATTCTTCCAACCCGATTCTTAACCAGATTATGAGTTCCAAATTCTACAATCAACCAAGAAATTAAAGACCTTTATAACATTTGTCTTTAACAATATAAACTTTACACAATCTCCTAGAACAGCATCTAGAGATACAAAGTTCTACTAAATTCCAAAAATTCAGTTTACCATTCTTGGCACCATTAGGATCCACTCTGGGACACAATCACTAACAAATTGAGTTATTTCTCCAATGAAAAATACACACCCAAGAATTTTGTATACCCTATGCACACAATTTTCTCAGATGAATCGAAATGATTCACAAATTATGTGTCTTACAAACAATACACACAAAACAAATAGTTTTCGGTGAATTATCTTCATATTGTCTATTTTACCAATTAACTTCCACAGGAGTAAATCAACTTCTCAAGTTAATTGCTCATGATTTAGAAATCTTAAATGTCTAGGTGCAGATCTTAATTGTACGTGTACAACACCACATTTAGACCCTTATCCAAATCACTTTTAAGTTAACCTATAGATCTATCAAAACAAATCTATTAACTTTGCAAGTAATTGTCAAACACAATACTTAATCATATGTCTATGTTCAACCACTAGGTTAAGTGCACCAGATAACCTTAGTAACCAAGAATACATAGTAGATCCAAACAAGATTAATCGTGCACATATGAGAATAATCTCACCATGACCCAGTACATAAACACATATGTCAAAAATTGGCAGATTTCTCCAAAATCTACATATGTTACTCACGTATAACACTGAGAATCTTGTAACTCAACTACAAAAGAGCTCTATTTCTTAAAGTGAATAATTCCACATCATGTTGTTGCTTGTAACTGTTCATGCTCATGATTAGATTGGCGCGACTGGACTAAATATTGAACAAATTTTAGCTAAATTTGTTTCGATCTTGCTGTAGTTGACTCAAAAATTAATATGGCAATGAGATGAAGACAACTCTAATTTGACATGGATTTTTCATATTTCTCAAAAATCTAAACTGCTGTACAAGGGGATCTGAAGATAGATAGATGAATGAAAATGTATTCTAGAGATGCTCTACAGAAGACTCTCGTGCAGTAGCTATTCCTCATGCAAAAATCAATCACACACTAGAAATGAAGAGCAACAAGGAAATAAACAAACATTATAGAGAGTGAAAATTGTATAGCACTTGTTGAACATAACTTGCATTCATCAACATTGATAATGTATCTTTACAGTTGCAATATTCCATTGTTTATAAAGTAAGAAGACTTACTCTCACATGCCCTTGTCAAAACAAGACAGGGTCGATGAGACTAAATTCTACCATCATTGATAGCAAATGATGTAAGATATAGCTTAAGATGTAGGTATGGTTGAGGTACTATGTCCTGAGGACCTCTTTAAACAAGAGATTCAGAACCGAATCTCTATTTGGATTTCTGAATCCTAGATTTATTGTGTATTTGCACCTTGGAAATCTTATTAGCATGTGGAAAGACAAATAGATTTGAGGTTGTAGAAGGGGAGAAAAACTATCAATTCCCTGTGGAGGTTGCTCTTGGTTGGACATTGTAGCAGATGACAGAATATAGGTTTCACTTTCTTTCGACAAGGACTCATTTCATATTAGTGTCTTTTGCATTATGGAGCTGGTGTATTGTGTGGTAATGTAGAAGTTTGCAAGAAACTTCTCGATTGAGCAGCAAGTTTAATTGGTGGTTGCCATGGTGCTCGTGTTGTTGTCTTGAGGATCCTATTGTGATTCATACCTGACGTGACGGGCAAGTAGGATCGTAGTTGGTCGTTTCTGATAGTCTTTGAAACTGTGTTTTCTGATACAGTCGGGACACTTCGCATGGTATTTGGTCTTGACTGGACAATCAACCATAAAGTGGCCAGTTTCACCACAGATGAAACATCTGGTGTGCAATGGCCCTTGTATAACAACATAGCCATCTTGTATGGCTAATGGTTCTGGACTTTCTGGTGGGTATTCATGATAAGTCAGGGAATGTCCACACTGTGATGGTTGTTCTTCATATTGTTGAACTGTATGTGCTTGGATAGGCTGATATGAAGGACAAGCATCAGTAGGATGCGTAGCTTGGCAATGTGGGCACCATATTGGTTTTCGTCTATAAGGTATATGTGTAGGGTTTGGCTGACCAGGCATACTACTTTGGATAGACTTCAGGGTAGTTTGAAACTCATTGGTGAGTTTCTCCGTTTGAAGTTGATGTTGCTTATTAAGCAACTCCAGCTGTGATTTCCAAAGCTAATCTCGGGTGTCCTCAATTGGCTTCGACTCATGGACAAGAGCACGTGGTGCTCGTCTTTCCCTTGATTCGTCAGCATTTGATCCTTCATCTTCCTCCTTGATGGCATCAGACATAGCTAATTTGAGGCTCATATATTCATCATTGGATTTAAACTCGCGTCTAATCCATCTTGGAAGGCCGATTAAAAACCAGATGATGAGCATCTGTTCAGAGGATTGTTCTTGTACTTGACTTTTGGGACGTTTGAAATGCTCGATATAGTCTCGTACACGTTCATCCTTTGCCATCTTGATGTTACTCAATTTGACAAAAGGACTCTCTATCAAGTGAAAGGACTTAAAATGCTTGATGAAGGACTCTTTCAGAATTGACCAGTCTGTCTTATCTTCACGATCAAGGTTGAAAAAGCAATCACATGCCTTAGCAATCATGGTCATCGATGTGAAAGTACTGTACTTTAGGACCATAAATGGATCTACAAAAGATCCACAAGAGTGATTGGATGCTTGCTTAACAATTTATCAAAAAACTAGACACAAAAAAGTTGATCTAGATTGGCAATTTGACAAACAACAAGCATTAACAATCAAAAGCATTGATAAAAATTGAAATCCGAGCCCACACATGTGTACTACAGGCTTTATACGGCCTTCAACCTGAGAAACAAGTAGAAATTGATTTGGTTTCATTTGGATCACAAAAACTCAATGTACATAGTGAACTAGCTTGAGATTGCCAATGAGCTCCAAAAATTTTCTATCTTCTCACTATGGAGAGAGGGAATACATAGCAAATTCGACTTCCTTCTTGAAGTTAGGTGGATTTCCAGCATGTAATAAGGAAGTTAACTCACTCTCCTTGACCTAAAATGAAACCCTAGCCTAGATCCTAGAGTTATGCTTGGTAGGTAGCTAGTTGGTCAAATTTTCACCTTAAACTTAGGTGTAGGTCCTATAAAGTAGGGATGACCACCAAATAGACATGACCAACTCTCTTGACTTGACCTAACCTACATTAGAATGGGTTTCCCATGTGGCATCATGGCCTCACATGTGTGGAATCCACTTATGTACAAAATTTACATTATACTACATAGTTTTTGATCAAGCTAGATTTGCCAATTTTTGGCAATTCTTCACACTCCTCCTCAAATTTAGTTTGATCTATTTACAACTCTCTTGATAGATGAATGAAAGCTTTTAGAAGTGTCTAAAAAATTCAGCTACAAACAAGGAACTTTTGAGACTTCAATAGAGAATGATGTCCATGAAGGATCTTTCACCACCTCTTAAAGGATCCCTTACAAGATGTTCCACAAATGTGTCTATATACATGTAGCACACTTCAAAAACTATACATCATGCCAAGCCATGGATTCCAAGGCAATTTGTACACTTGAAGATACATCAATAAAACTATTAAGTGCATACATAATGTTGCCAAAGACAACTTGCCTTGCTTGATCCATATGATTGAGCCTAGATGGCTCCATCTTGATACTCAAGGTTCTTCTTGGAGTCCTTGGGTCTTGAGCTTGCTCCTCCACTTGACTTGACTCCAAAAAATCAATGAATTGAATAAGGTGTTGATCCAAAGGTGCTTCTTCAAGTTTACAAATCTTCCACTCTTGAAAGATCACATTTTCACCATTGACAAATTCTTTGGATGAAAACAAGTAGATTCTACAATCTCTACTTGAAGAGCAAAACACTACCATTATTCCTATCATTGAAATATGATAATCTTTGGTCCTTACATTGGAATGATCATGCTCAAGCATGTGGATCCAAAGATCTCCAATACAAATGATGTTTCATCTTTTATGACACTATTCAAACTATTACAAAAATAGTTATATAATGAAATTGCTTTATCAACAACAAATGGAGATTTGAAAGCATCTAATTTCATTGTCTTGTCATAAAGAGTACTAAACACCATAGATCTTAAAGATAAGCAACAAGTCACTCCATGTCTACTAATACTATCCAACAAGTACTCAAAGATAGTAGACTCTCCAATGCTCACCATCCTTGCAAGATGCACGCTTGAATGGAAAATTTGCATGCAATTTGATAACTCGGCCATTGTCATTGAGGACTCCCTTGGAACTCTCATGCTTTGAGGCCGATCCTCAAGATCTTCCTCCTTTTGATGCTCCTCCTTAATGCAAGCAAGATCACACTTTGCCAAGATCTCCTCTTGAGTGATCTCCTCCTTTGCCAAGCTCATTCTTTCAAAAGCAACACTAGCTTCCAACTTAAACAATCTTCCATGTTTAAATCCCTTTGCAATGCAAACATCATTCTTCAAGATGAAGCAAACACCATGCTTAAAGTGGACATCCAAACCACTTTCTAAGAGTAGACCAAAACTAAGCATATTCTTGGTGATTGATGGTATATAAAGGACATTTTATAGATCCATGCATTTTGAGGATTCTAGACACAAAGAGATGGTGCCAACACCATCTATCCTACACTCTTCATCATTTTCAGTAAAGAAAAACTTTTTAGCATCATTGAATGAGTGTAAGGTTGAGAAAAAGTTCTTTTCACAAGACATGTGGGAGCTAGCCCCACTGTCGATCCACCAATTGTCTCTTGAATTGCTATTGCTTGTTGGTGAGGATGTAGATGCCATCAAGGATACATCTACTTCATCCTCCTCCTCCTCCTTTGCAAGGTTTCCTTGTTTGTCCTCCTCCACTTGTGCTCTTAGCATCTTGTAGCATTCAGATGCATAATGCCCCTTCTTTCCACAAAAGAAGCATTTTTGCTTTGACTTGCCCTTTGAGCTTGATGCATCATCCTGTTCTTTGGCCTCCTTTGGATGCTTCTTCTTTCCATTGGTCTTCTTTTTGCCCTTGAATGAGAAATTGGCTTTCTCATCACCATCCTGCAAAGACAAGGAACTCATCCTAGATTTTGCATGGAGCATCCTACACTCTTCAGCCACTAATACACTGTGAAGTTTTTCTATAGTTGGCAAAGTGTCTTGGATGGCAAAACTTTGGACCAAATTTGTAAAGTCATCTCCTAGACCATTAAGAACAATTTGTACAAGCTCTCCATCATGAATCTTCTCTCCAATGGAAGCCAACTCCCTATTTAGAGACTTAATTCTGAGTACATAATCCTGTGCACTCTCCTCACTTCTCTTCATGCTTTTCAAAATCTGATTTCTAAGCATGAGTACTCTTGAAGTGTTACTAGATTCATAGATTGATTTTAAAGACTCCCAAGCCTCTTTAGCACTAGTACATGTTGATACTTCTCTCAACAAATCATTGCGCACATTCATCTTCACACAATGAAGTGCAAGCCTAGATCTCTTCTTGTATCTAGCTAATTCCTGTGCACCTAGAGGTTCATCTTCATCTTCAATCAAGAACTCATGAAGGTCTTGGAGCACCAAGAGTGACTCCATTTTGTAGAATTCAACCTCTCACTAGCTTCTAGAAGGTATGCTCCAATAGATCCCATCTTACTAGTGACTTCTACAAACAAGAAATAGATTTGATTGACTTGAAACTCACAAAGGTCTCACACTTGCAGTGTTTCACTCAAATTTGATTTCTAATCCAACAAATGGACTTATAATCACAGATCTATCACTCCCTCACAAAGCTGGAATGAAGATAAGATGAAGTGAAAACTACTTTCAAACAAATCTTGCCAAGAAATGGATTTGATTGTCTCTAGAAACTCACTAAGGTCTCTCTCTTGTAGTTTTTCACTCAAATTAGATTTCTAATCCAACAAATGGACTTATAATCTCAGTTCTAGCACTCCCTCACAAAGTTGGAATGAAGATAAGATGATGTGAAATCTACTTACAATCAAATCTTGCCAATTTTGGCTATTTTTGGACAAAAAAATGACTTAATCTCTTTCTTCCTTCTTGGTGTACTTTCAAGACCTGTTTTTAACCTTAATAGGACTTGAACTCAGCCTTGATTAATTAGATTCCATGAAACAAATTCAAATCTAATCAATGGCAAATGATCTTGGTAGATTATCCTAGGATCTCCACCAAAAATTACACCAACAGCTCACAAATTGAATTTTTTTTGGATCAAATGAATACCATGCATTAAATGTAGGTTCAAAGGTGCCCACACATGTGGAAAGTACAGATTTGGACCCCTACCAAGTTTGGGATCAAATCTCCTCACCAAAATCAAGATTCTAGCTTGCCCTCTCAATACTAATTTTTAGCACCAAAACTTGCTAAAAATGGATTTGCATTAGATCAATGGCTTATGCTCTTGTACTTGGCTCTGATACCATGTGAAAGTACTGTACTTTAGGACCATAAATGGATCTACAAAAGATCCACAAGAGTGATTGGATGCTTGCTTAACAATCTATCAAAAAACTAGACACAAAAAAGTTGATCTAGATTGGCGATTTGACAAACAACAAGCATTAACAATCAAAAGCATTGATAAAAATTGAAATCCGAGCCCACACGTGTGTACTACAGGCTGTAGTACGGCCTTCAAACTGAGAAACAAGTAGAAATTGATTTGGTTTCATTTGGATCACAAAAACTCAATGTACATAGTGAACTAGCTTGAGATTGCCAATGAGCTCCAAAAATTTTCTATCTTCTCACTATGGAGAGAGGGAATACATAGCAAATTCGACTTCCTTCCTGAAGTTAGGTGGATTTCCAGCATGTAATAAGGAAGTTAACTCACTCTCCTTGACCTAAAATGAAACCCTAGCCTAGATCCTAGAGTTATGCTTGGTAGGTAGCTAGTTGGTCAAATTTTCACCTTAAACTTAGGTGTAGGTCCTATAAAGTAGGGATGACCACCAAATAGACATGACCAACTCTCTTGACTTGACCTAACCTACATTAGGATGGGTTTCCCATGTGGCATCATGGCCTCACATGTGTGGAATCCACTTATGTACAAAATTTACATTATACTACATAGTTTTTGATCAAGTTAGATTTGCCAATTTTTGGCAATTCTTCACAATCGAAAAAAGTTGGACCATAGCATTGGGAGATGTTTCGCCATACACATCACATGCATTCTCAAAGATTTGCAAAAATCTTTGAGGGTCCGAACTATCGTCAAACTATGGTAGATCTAGCTTGGGTGTACGTCTCTCATGATGAGCATTGTGAGTAGCAGAAACTCCATTAAGGTTGGTTCTGGCCTATGAGGATTCAGCATCATAAAATTGGGGTCGTGCGCATGAGGACTCAGCTCTATCAGGTTCTTGTCCCTCGAATGGGTTTGTGGATGGCTCGTGTGTTTGGGCCCACATTCGGTAGAATCTATGACGTCTGATTTGTTCAGTTGTAGGGGATGTTATTTCATATGGATAATCGTCTGGGATTTGAGGATCTGTATGCTGGTCCATTGGGTACTGTTGTGTCTTTTTGATGTTAGATATGAGATTCTGGTGTTTCTGAATTTTTTGGGATTTTTGATTTTTTAGGATGTTTTTGTGTTTTTGGATTTTTCCGAGTTTTTTCAGGAAGTCAAGGGGAAACTCAGTATGAAAAGAGCTTTCTATTGGTATGGGTGTTGTTTTTTAAATTTTTTTTGGTGTTCATGCCTCTTTTTTTTTTTTTTTCAGTCTCGAAGGTGTTGGAAAGATGGCGGTTCAGTCCAAATGCCAATCAGAGGTTTCGTTTGAAAGTTCTATGGTCTGTCGTGGATTGGGTCCCGTTAAAATGGTGAGGAACCCCTTCGGTCAAGATTGGACCTAGAACCTGTCGGTCGAGATTGGACCCAGAACCTGTCAGTCGAGATTTAATCGAAAACCCGTCGGTCGAGATTCCAGAGAAAACCCGTCGGTCGAGATTTCAGCGAAAACTCGTCGGTCGAGATTTGATCAAAACCCGTCGGTCAAGATTTGATCGAAACCCGTCGGTTGAGATTTGATCAAAATTCGTCGGTCGAGATTCTAGAGAAAACCCGTCGGTCGAGATTTGATCAAAATCTGTCGGTCGAGATTTCAGCGAAATCCGTCGGTCGAGATTTCAGACAGGCCGTCGGTTGAGATTTGACGCAGGCAGGCCGTCGGTTGAGATTTGACGCAGGCCGTCGGTTGAGATTCGACACAGGCCGTCGGTTGAGATGTGACACAGGTCGTCAGTTGAGATTTGACGCAGGCTGTTGGTTGAGATTTCAGAGAAGCTTCAAAGGGGATCCAGTTGAGATTTTAGAGGAGCTTCAGAGGGGCTTCGGTTGCAATGAATGTTCATGGTTTTAATGGGTGCATGCAACGCATTGGCCGTCAGGTTGTAAGCATCGCTGGTTTAGATTTTCATGGTTTGTCTTACAGTTTTGGAATGTGGAACTTGAGATTCAGCATTCTTGGAGTTTGTGTAGTTTCGTGGTGTGCTAAATGTTTGAAGAACATGTGGTAATCTGATTTGTGGCTGAGTTTTGTTGAAAAAAGTTTCAGATCAGAGCAGAGGAGCATCGAAAGAATCCTCAGGTCAAATAGGACACTGGTTTGAAAAGGTTTTGCAAGAAAGGCAAGCAAAAAAAAAAAAAAATAGAGACAGTGCCTATTGGTAAAACAACAATGGCAATGTGCGCCAAATGTTGCATGGTTCTTCCCAGTCTCAGATGCTCTGCCAAGCAGCCTAACCTCTGAGCCTGAAAAGAACGTAAACTGGCCTTTCCTAAAGCTCTGTTTTGAACATGGGATCACGATGGCCAGTTTTGCAGGTATTCGTTGTAGTATATTCACCCTGCCTGTCAGAGGATGACTTCAAGGCTTCGAAAACTTTGTTGTTTATGAATGAGCACTTGCCAATGGAACAATTAACTCCGTTACGAGGTAAGCCATCGCAATGCAGCACATTTGCTCAGTTTTCAAGATCCTAAGGCTGGAACCGAGTTTAAGGAAGCTAGTTTACTTGCAAAACCATAAACTACTCTAAATATGATTGAAAAGCATAGTCAAGAAACAAGAAACCAAACTAAATAGCATTTTAGAGGTCCAAGAATCAAGAAACCAACCTGTCTTTTGATTCTTGGACATCCCAAGAACATCAAGAACTAGAATGTTGGAGGATATGCAAGATTTATGCCACATTTCTAGCCTATTTAGTTTACTTGAATGCTGGTTCCTTCTTTTTTTTACAAACAAGAAATGACATCTAATCCACGGCTAGAAAAGCAAGAAAACTAATCCACTCTAAATCCACAACCACACATAATATGAATGGAAGGGCATGATCGTAGGGGCATCACTCAAGAAAACCATCATGATCAAGGAGCTCAATGGATGCATCTAACTCCTGGAGGCTCTTCTCATTTCCATGGAGTTGATACAATATACAAAAGCTCATCTTCACAAAGAGGGAGTCTCTTAAATAAGCAAGAGAGCTCCTTAGGTGGCATCCTAGTGGAATTTCCACATTTCACAAATTACAAGTGGAATAATGCTCTCCACTAGAGGTCACCATCAAAAGGTGGCTCACTCTACTTTCTTAAAGAGGGGTCTACTTGCATTTATTACATTTGCCTAGAAATACTAGTTCCTACATGGTCATTCCATCTTTTGGGATTCACCATGAGGCTTACACAGTTCTTGCTTGTTATTACTAACAAGTATTCCTCGGCTCTCATACTCGGCTCTCAGGCTTCGTTCATCTTGTCTTCTCAGAGACCTCCTCGGTCTAAGGTAAGAGGTGCTCTTGAGTTGCTCTGTCCGAGTACCTTGGGGATTCGTCAGAATTAGCCAATAGGATCCAATCACATATATAAGTAATTAGGATAATAAGATTACTCTCCAAAGATTCTCTTGATTAAAGTCAAAAGAATAGGTAATTTAGTTCTCAATTGTCGATTTAGGTCGATTTACAAAAAAAAACCCTTTCAGAATCGACCAAAGCTTTGATTACTCAAATTTTTTGCAAAGGCCTTAGAAAAAAAACGAGGTATGTAACTAAAAAACTCATTATGAATAGCCATGCATTCACTCAAATGCACTAACACCATTTGCAAAAACTATGACATCAAAGCAACACATGCACAACTCAGTGAACTAACTGAGGCATGCAAACAACCGGGTCAAGCCCTCCACACACCATGCACCCAATTCACACTTGGGGAAAAAGAAGCTAAGCAAACTCTTTGCATGGGTTAACAAGGCCTCCCCACTTCTAAACCCTAAGAAGAATTTCAAAAGGCAAAATTAGCCTCACACCCACCAGGCTGGTGGAATTCCAGCTGCCATCGATCAAAGCTCCTCAGCCACCATAGTCGCTCAATATCCTCCTCATGTTTCCATCAATGGTGTTCACAGATGCCTCACTGGTCCAGGTCTCCCAATGGCTATCAATCCAAGAAGGATGAATCCACCGTTATTGCAATCACCAGTAGCTTCCACCCAACACCCGTATGCAGGTGATTTCAGGGAAGAAAGATCGGACCAAAAACTTCAACAGCCCTGCTATCACATGAGCAGCCAGCGAAGAATTTCTGGTCAATCTAAGGCGGAAACAAAAAGGAAAAATAGCCAGCAACTTCCGATCTGATCCATAGTGAGCAATGGTTTACTTGGCAACCTATTGCAAATAAAATTAGACAATCCAAGGCTTCTCCCCAAAAAGACTTAGAAAGATTTGCATTCGACCTCATTGCGTTTGCACTTTCACATAGAGATCTATTCTTCCTCTCGACCACTCCATGTTATTGTGGATTTCTTGGGCTTGAAAAATCCCTCTTGATTCCATGTGTCTGAGCTCTCAGAAAAAACATCAATGTCCATAGGTCTGGGAAGAAGGCATCAACTAGAGAAAGGTTTCACGAGACAGAGTTACACCACTCTTTGCTTTTTCCATAGAATACAAGTTCTAAAAGGGAAGTAAGAGATTTTTTAACTTACAAGAACTGCAACATCATGCCAAATACCCCTTTAAAGTTAGTATAATTGCAATTACTATTAATGTTCACTTTTGCAGTTCTGAGAGGATTTTGAATATAATAAATCTCTGATCCTCAACATGCACACATCTAAATCATGTTAAAATTGTTAACAGTCCATAAAAAACAGGATAAATAGACTCACTCTCCATTTATCTATGAACTCAAACAATATGATATGATTCAGAACATTAAGGTCCGCATGCACATTATCCAACTTTAACCAAGCAGAAACCTGGTGGTATCAAGCAAGCAGATTATTCTACATCAATTGGAAGATTCCTCAAGAAATAGAGAACTACAAATGAATTCATACTAATTCTTAGCATCTTTATCAAAATTAATCATGTAGAAGTGCACTCTACCAATTTCAAAAAAGTATGCTTCACACTGAAATTAGCGAATCCACTGAGAAATCAGCACTTCATCCGGGATGTGAATCCAAGTGCATTCCCATTCCAATTTGATCTAGAATTTCTCTCCATCCCATCAAAAATCGCATCTTAGTCGGGCTTTGATACCAAATGTAATGACCCTAGGGACAATCCCCTAAGATGAGGATAGGAAAACACGAGAGAAACTGTGGAGCAAAAGATGAAAGTTGTACTACTTGCCAAAGAACTGTGGGACATCGTTGATGGCACAGAGGTCAAGTCTAAAGCCGATGCAACCAGCATCACCTAATTGGAGACAAAGGGATGGCAAGGCATTTGCCATGATCACTCTAAATATTAAAGACTCTCAAATCAGCCACATTCGAGCTGCTCAGACTGCTAAGGATGCTTGGGACATCCTAGTGACCCTTTGTGATATCAGGGATGTTACATCCAAGTTACATCTGAGAAAAAAGTTCTTCACAATAAGAATGACTAATGCACACAATATTTCAACCCACCTCAATATGTTTCAAAACGTCATGGAGAAAATGATTGCAACCGGTTTAGTCATTGAGTATTCCGATGTCGTAATGACTATGTTATAAAGTCTACTTGAAGCCTATGAAAATTGGGTCATGGTGATTTTGACCCAGCAAGACCTCACTCTAACAAGAGTTATATTTTGATGTTGTTTCAAGAGAAAATCAGATGAGATGGATCCTCCTCCAACTCAGGGTCGAATCCTCAAGCTCTATTCTCAAAGGTCAAACTACCCTGACAAGAAGTGCAACATGCAGTCATGATCAAATTTAGAGACTTCATCATTTTAGCTAAAGCAGAAACTATTCTGAAAATAATATAAGAGGATTGGTCATCTTATCAAGGACTGCAGAACATTGAAGTATGATAATGGAAAGAAGAAGCAGTTCCAACAACACGCAAATGCTACGACTACTGATCACTCGACCCAGCCTCAAGAGGAAGATGAAGCAGCCTTTATGACCAAGGTTGGAGAACTACAAGATATCAACTCTTGGTACTTGGACTCTAGAACAACACAACATATGACTCACCACCTCGACTGGATCCAAGGCTACAAGTCATTCACCCATTCTAGAGTTGTGCAATTAGGAGACAACTCATCTCATAGCATCAAGGGTGAAAGAACTGTTATGATCGAATTTCAAAAAGGTGACGTAAAATTTTTGTCCAATGTTTTTCATGTTTCAATTCCTACCAAAAATCTGCTTCAATCAGTAGAATTGCTGATTCTGTTCATAGGGTCAAATTTGATACAAAATACTACACTATTATTGACAAATCTGGTTTAGCTTTCGATAGGAGATGTGGCTACCTTTACAAGCTAAGCCATTGCTATTCTACAGATAGTCAAGCTCTTCATATCTCAACTTCTGAAGCGACTGATATGTTATGGCATTTTAGACTAGGCCATATGAATTTCAAGAGTATTCAACAAATGTCAAATCTTAATTTAGTGCAAGACTTACCCTCCATGAGCAAATCAACTTCTCTTTGTGAAAGTTGTATTATCAGCTAACATGCTAGAAGACCATTCCATTCTGATTCCATTCATTCATCTAAAGATTTGCTAGATCTCGTGTACAGTGACATTTGTTGTCCTATGCAAACCTCTTCCACAGGGGGGGGGGGAGATTTATTTGCTAACCTTTATTGAAGATTTTTCTAGAAGAACTGCCACTTATTTTCTGAAGAATAAATCTGAAGCATTCAAGTTATTCAAAAAGTTCAAGGCATCTGCTAAAAATCAGACACAGAGAAAAATCGAAGCTCTACGTACTGATGGAAGGGGCGAATTTATCTCTATTAAATTCAAAGAATTCTACAAGGTGAATGGGATACAACAACAATTCATGACTAGCTATTCACCTCAGTCCAATGGTGTAGCTGAAAGGAAGAATCGGACTCTGATTGAGAGTGCCAAGAGCATGTTGGCCCATGCCTCCCTTCCTAAGAAATTTTGGACATACGTTGCTGCTGCATATCTATAGAATCGATCTGTTACAAAAGCTCTAAATGACAAAACACCTCATGAGGTATGGACCTAATCGAAACCCTCACTCAAGCACATTCAAGTTTTTGGGTGCATTGCCTACTCTCAAATCCTAGTTGATTTAAGAAAGAAGCTAAACAACACTAGCTAAAAATCGATTTTCATTGGCTATTCTCCTAACCATAAGGCATACAAGCTCTACAATCCGAACACACAAAAATCAAGTTACGAGTAGATATGTCATAGTTGTGAAGATCAGTTCTTCGACCCGCCAGCAAGTTTCAATCTCATGGTCAAAATCAATTTCGACCCCTGGGGTGCGAACTAGAGAATCAATCTAGACTCGGACAATGAGTCAAATCTTCAATAAGTCGAATCACATCAGAGGATCAAAATTTAAACCAAGAGGTCAAATCAACCCAGACAGCTTCCATATCGATTTATAAATAAACTGGCTTGTTATTTTGTACAAGAACCATGTACTGTATTAGAGGCAATGTCCACCCAAGATGTTGATCAATGGAAAGCTTTCATGGACACAAAATTTTATTTTCCTAATTGAGAATCAGACATGGACCATAATGGAGCTGCCTAAGGATCAAAATCCGATTTCATGCAAATGGATATTCAAGGTGAAGTATAATGCTGAAGGAAGGCTAAATCGATACAAGGCTAAACTGGTCGCCAAAGGCTTCTCCAGATCTAGACTACTCAGAAACTTTCAGCCATGCTGTCAAACATACTTCAATCAAATTATTACTTTCATATGCAACTACAACCAACCTTGAGGTCCACCAAATGGATGTCCAAACAACTTTTTTGAATGGGACTATTGAAGAGGAGATATACATGACACAACCAGAGGAATACAAGCTCAAGGTAAGAAGCATCTTGTATGCAAAATCCACAAGGCTCTGTATGGTCTAAAATAGTCCCCAAGGGCTTGGTTTCAAAAGATAAATGCATTCCTAATCGAGAATGGTTTCACCCCAAACTCGGCAGACTCAAATGTCTATTTCAAATGTGTTTTGACCTCCTTCATAATCATCACTTTGTATGTTGATGATACATTACTGTTTAGTAACAATCTAGATTTTTTTGAAGGATGTAAAATGCATGCTAGCATAAGAATACACAATGACTAATATAGGCCCAGTCCATTATTGTCTCAGAACTCAAATTTTCCAAAATCGATCCAACAGACAGACCTACATCAGTCAACAACAATATCTCACTAATGTGTTGGAAAAATATAGAATGACCAACTACAAATCGAGTCTCTTTCCACTTGACCCCGACCTAAAACTATTAAAGGAACAATGTCCTCAAACCAAGGCAGAGAGGAGGAAATGAAACAGTACCCATTTCACTCCATTATCGGCTCATTGATGTATGCAATGCTCTGCCGATCTTGCATACTCGATCAGCTCACTAAGTCAATTCTTATCTAATCTAGGACACACATATGCAAATTGGACAGGAGATATCGATACCAGAAGATCACCTTCTGCATTTGTATTCTTATTTAATCAAGGTCCGATCTCATGGAACAACCGTAAACAAACCTCAGTAGCTTTGTCATCAATTGAATCGGAATACATAGCTATCACAAATGCTACCAAGGGGCGATTTGGTTGAGGAATCTACTAACAGATATCGACCTTGCTCAGTTACAACCAACAACCATATATTGTGACAATCAAAGCATGATTTTACTATCTCTGAATAAGATATTTCACTCTCGAAGTAAGCATATCAAAATCATGTATTACTACCTCAAAGAAAAAGTGCAAAGCAAGGAAGTTTCATTGATTTATTGTAGGACTGATTCTATGGCAACATATTACTTCACCAAAGCACTATCCAAGGACCATCACATCAGATTTAATAACATTCTAAATCTGAAGATCAAAATTTTTCAGGATCCACATTAAGAGGGAGTGTTGTATTTTAACTCTCAGGTCTAAATCCATTCAGTAATGAGCATCTTGAAATTTATATATACCATAAACTGAAGTATAATCAGAAGATCAAAATCCAAAGTCGGATTAAATCGTCTTTTTCTCGATCCTGGATTGGATCAAATCACCTTTTTCTCAATCCCGGATCGGATCGAGTCAGATCTAATCAAATTGATCCAGAGACAAATATCGAGCCATATACTATTTCAACACTGTTAGTCGATTCCTACCCATGTCGCAATCAGAAGGACTACATTGACAATTAGCCAGCTCTGTACATAGATTTACTATTAACAACGACTGCTATCCATTGTAGGACGGCTCTAGTAAATTAAGTAGATCTAATCTTATACTTTCAAGTACTGACTGATCTGCAATCATCAACAAATCGATCAACTGAGTCTAGTGACTAAAGCTCTTCTATTTTTGCGTCTCACAGACTCGTGCACAACTTCACGCTCATGTACTCTATTTTGATTAATCAAAGGGTGCAAATTTTGTGCACACTACTGATTTGTTCTTTTGTGCATTACTTACTGATTTAAAGCATCTTGATTCTTGCTACTACACTGACACACTATTGATCCACATCTTGTCCATTGTATTCTTCCGTTGCTAATATCTCGATCTAGATTTCGATTTTGGACGTTTATCTGTGAACCGATTCCGATTCCGACTGAGTCTGGAAGAGAAAGAGTTCCATTTTGAGTTGGTACTATTTGACATTTGATAGTTCGATAGTGTCGACAATGTCAATAGTTCATTGTCGATGGCTCTTCTTTGAATATTCGTGCATTTCTGCATATTGATTGAATGTGCGTGTAAATTGTAGACTCTCTTTTTAAAAGTTTTCTTAATTTCTTTTTCACCCTCTTTTTTATTTATCGAAAACCCTTTGAAATCCATTATAAACTATTTATTTTTTAAAAAGTTAGTCACATATTTTCAAATATATTTTATTGAATATGTAAACCTCTACTAAATAACTTTTTATATTCTATATGTAAAGCTTATCGAAACACTTTGGTATTTTTTATTCTCTTCTATAAAATTTAAAAAAAGCTTCTTTTAATTTATTGATTTATTTGGATGAAATGATATTGGATACATCAAAACAAAGCAATTTTATTTCATTCAATTACTATGATTTACCAAGTATTGAAAATTAAAAATTTGTCAAATTTGTCTAACTATTTCCTATTTGTCCTATTAAAATATATAATATATCTAACATAAACCTTATCAAAAGTTTTTCTAACTTTATAAATAGTGATAATTTGTTTTTTTATGATTAGTATTTATAAAACACATTATAATAATGTGGTAAAGGAATTATAGTGTCAATTTCAAAAAAGCGCATTAGATAAGAATATACAATAATGAGATAATGGAGTTCTCATGTCAATTTAGAAAAGTACATTAGATAAGAATACACGAAACTTATCAATTTACAAAAGTACATTAGATGGAACTATATGAAATTAGTTGATTCATAAAAATACATTAGATGGAAATATATGAAACTTGTCCAAAAAAAAGTACATTTAAAAGAATATAGATAACATGTTTCTTTTAATTAGTTTTTGAATGGAAAAAACAATATGATTTATAATTTATTCTCTTTTTTTCCTATATCCTCTATGACTGGGCGAACGACAAGGATTGAACCACACATGGTGGATCCACATTCCATTGCCTTAATCCACTTGGCTACATCTGCTCCTTTTTCTTCTCCAATTCATTAAATACCCTCCCATATATGTTATGATTAAAATAACAACCTTGGAGACACTTGGAAAGTCTCTAAGGTCATTAAATATTTGATAGGTTATTATTATGTTCTAGTTATGATCCCAGTCTCGTCAACATGAACTTAGAACTGAGTCATTAATTTTTCCTATTGGTAATAACTAAAAACCTATCAGTAGGAGTATTAGCCAATTACGGAAGGAGCTTCAACAGAAGCTAAGTCTAGAGAGAAGTATTACGTTCATGAATAACTTCTATACGAAGGTTAGTTGATAATGTCAACCCATGTATTAATTACACGGCCTTGGCTATCAACTACAGATTGGTTGAAATTGAAACCATTTAGGTTGAAAGCCATGGTGCTAAATGCCTAAAGCAACGAACCAGATACCTACTTCAGGCCAAGCTGCTAAGAAGAAGTGTAGAGAACGAGAGTTGTTAAAGCTAGCGTATTGGAAAAAATTGACCAAAGTAACCGTGGAAAGCTACGATGTTGTATGTTTCTTTCTCTTGACCAAACTTGTAACCCGCATTAGCAAACTCATTCTCAATAGTTTCTCAGATCAAACTAGAAGTTAGTAAGGAACCATGCATTGCATTGAATAGAGAGCTGCCAACTATGCCAACTACAACCAACATTTGGAAAGGATGCATAAGTATGTTCTGTTTGACTTGGAACACGATCATAAAGTTAAAGGTACCATAGATTCCTAGAGGCATGCCGTCAGAAAAGCTTCCTTGACCAATAGGGTAAATCAAGAAAACAACGTTAGCAACTGCAATAGGAGCTGAGTATGCAACAACATTCCAGAGACGCATACCTAGATGGAAGCTAAGTTCCCACTCAAAACCCATTGCGTAAGGGATAGTAGCTGTTTTTTGACATGACCATTATGTAGTAGAATCTGCATTTGAACAATGCAGAGGGAATGCACGAAACCTGACGAGGCCACTTATACTTGTGCTCTCTCTGCATGTGCCCAGTCTCGCTTAGTAGATGAAGGTTGTCGTGTCTTTGATTCCATGTGTAAAAATCATGTTGTCACACCAACCCTGGATCACTATGCATGCATGGTTGATCTTCTAGGTCGTGCAGGGTGCTTTGCTGATGCTGAGCTCTTTATCAACAAAATGCCAATTCCGCCTTGTAGTGTGGTTTGGACTAGTTTGCTTGGTGCTGCTAAAAGCCATGGCGATGTGGAAATAGGAAGACGAGCCTTTGATCGTGTCGTAAAGTTGGAACCAAAAAATGCCGCACCTTATGTGCTGCTATCAAACATCTATGCAGCTGCTGGTAAGAAGGATGAGCTAGCAAAGATCAGAAATGAAATGAAGGATGCAGGTGTGAAAAAACCAAGTGGATAACCAAGTGCATAAACCAAGCTGGATAACCAAGTGGATAAACCAAGCTGGATCAAAGTTGATAACCAAGTGCATCCACAAAGTGATGCAACTTATCCACAAAGCAAGGAGATTCTGGCTGAACTGGATAGATTGGTGGGGTTGATGAAGGAGGCAGGGTATATACCTGATTTAAGCTTTGTGCTGGATGATGTGGAGGACGAGGAGAACGAGAAGGCTTTGTGTCGACACAGTGAAAAGCTGGCCATTGCTTTTTGGCTCCTCCTGGGACGCCTATTTGTATCAAGAAGAATCTTTGGGTGTGTGGTGACTGTCACAATGCCACAAAGATCATCTCAAAAATTGTCGGGCGTGAGATCATTGTGATGGATGCAAACAGATCCCACCATTTTAAGGATGGTTTCTGTTTCTGTGGAAATTATTGGTGATGATAAGTGAAAAAAAGGAATTGCAACTAGTATATTTGGACAGGCAGAAGGCTTGGTTTGGGAGTTTTTTGGCAGCCTTGGTTGTCGCACACTTTTAACTTTGCAAAGGTTTTTGGATGATGGTCATGGTCTTTGACCTCCACTTTCTCTCCATTTTTGCTTTTGAGGTTTTTTGTTGATGTTGCAATGGACTAACCTTATTGCATTGGTTCTTGGTTTACTTTGTTAGACTAGGGTCATCACAAACAAATAATTTTAGGCCCTTGGTTTGGGAAATAGTATACCTTGGTTTCAAAATGATAGTCATAAATTATTTAACTTGATTTCCAAATCTTTAATGTGTGCTCAATAACATCTAACAGGTAAACCGTCACACACACACACACCTTGAACTGCGTATTTGATTTTAAAATGATACTCATAAATCAGTTTGATTTCCAAATCTTTTATGTGTGCTCAACAACATCTAATAGGTCTGTCCCAGAATTCTTTCCTAAACAAGGATTAATGCTGTTATGGGTTTCAGGTAAATGCTGGGCAGACTGCCATTTTGTACTTAATAGAGTCTGCAGTTTGTCGTACATGCCATCATTTATTTACATCATTGTCTTGGACACGGTTCCCCTAGACTTGGGACTTGACAATATATAAGATGGTTTTTGCTTGATACATTAGTAACAGTAAAATCTAGACTGTTTTAATTTTTGCTCTGTGGTACTTTACTGTTGTATTGTCTCTGCTGCATTGCACAGAGTCTTTTATGCTTCTGTGGCTAGGCTTAGTTTTTTCGGCTTCTTTTGACAGTGTTTTTGGGTTTATTTTTGGACCCTGGGGCATGTTCTTCCCCTTGGTTCACCCTTGGCCTCATCTCCTTGTTCTCACATGCTCCTTTGGGGTTGTCATCGTCTCTCCCCTGGCTATGGCTGGCTCCTACTCTATGGTCATGCTGTGGTGGTTAGTTTGCTCTTGTTCCTTTTATGTCCGAATGTGTGCAATAGTCCATTGCCTCTGCCATGCTTGCATTTGTTGTTACTTCTGTGGCATGCTCTCCTCCTTCTGGCACCCTTGTGTCAGTTTGCTACACTTCAGATTCTTGGTTTCTGGTGCTGCCTTCTCCTTACCTGCTACAAGTTCTCATCTTCTGCTTGCTGTGGTGCTTCCTTTGTCCTGCTCTTGTGGTGGAATTCAGACACACCTTATTTTTAGAGTTTCATGTGACGGATTTGAGGAAATATCCGCATAGCCGATACTTTGGAATAGAAAAAAGATTCATAAAATATTGTTTAAAATTTAAATTTCAGTAAAATATTCAAAGATATTCATGGCAATAAGATAATGATGAAAAAGCTATTGACGAAGTATTATGAATATTAATACATCCTTAATGAATAATTGTTTATTTTTTACTTATATTATAAAGGACCTGATATACCTTGTTTTTGAATCATGAGGAAGTGCATGAACATAAATACAGCAGTAAGAAGAGGTGATACAAAAGTATAGTGGTGGAGCTGCTCCTTGGTTGGGTATTGGGGGCAGCTCCACCTATTGATATATCAAATATCAGTTGACACAAAAAGCAGTATTGTGTAATATTATAAAATAACAAGTTATATGATATTATTACTCTATAAACTAAGGGTATTTTTTTACCATTACCGCAACTTTACAAAGACACGAAAGCGCAAGCTTATGGGGTTGTTTCTGCGATTGGGTTACCAGCACCGAAAACCGCCTTTACATTGGATGGTTCAGTGTGTTGATGATCCCTACCTTATTAACTGCAACTGCTATATTTATCATTGCTTTCATTGCAGCTCCTCCAGTAGATATTGATGGTATCCGTGAGCTCGTATCCGGTTCTCTTCTTTAAGGACACAATGTCATTTTTGGTGCAATCATTCTTACTTCTGCAGTGATTGGTTTGCAATTTTACCCTATTTGGGAAGCAGCTTCCGCGGATGAATGGTTATACAATGGTGGTCCTTACGAATTAGTTCTTCACTTCTTACTTTTGTTGTAGCTTACTACATGGGTCTTGAGTGGGAACTTAGCTTCCATCTGGGTATTCGTCCCTGGATCGTTGTTGCATACTCAGCTCCTGTTGCAGTTGCTACTGCTGTTTTCCTGATATAACCTATTGGTCAAGGAAGCTTTTTCAACGGTATATGCCTCTAGGAATTTTTGGTACCTTTAACTTTATGATCGTGAACATAACATACTTAAGTATCCTTTCCAAATATTGGGTGTAACTGGTGTATTTGGTGGCTCTATATTCAGTGCTATGCATGGTTCCTTAGTAACTTCTAGTTTCATCCGAGAAACTACTGAGAACAAGTCTGCTAATGTGGGTACAAGTTTGGTCGAGAGGAAGAAACATACAACATCGTAGCTGTCCGCGGTTAATTTGTTCGATTTTTTCCAATATGCTAGCTTTAACAACTCTGGTTCTCTACACTTCTTCTTAGTAGCTTGGCATGTAGTAGGTATCCGGTTCACTGCTTTAGGCATTTAGCACCATGGCTTTCAACCTAAATGGTTTCAATTTCAACCAATTGACAGCCAAGGCCTTGTAATTAATACTTGGTCTTGACATTATCAACCGTGCTAACCTTGGTATGGAAGTTATTCATGAACGTAATGCTCACAAATTCCCTCTAGACTTAGCTACTTAGCTTCCGTTGAAGCTCCTTTCGTAAATAGCTAATATTCCTACTCATAGGTTTTTAGTTATTACCAATAGGAAAAATTAATGACTCAGTTCTATGTTCATGTTGACAAGGCTGGGGTACCTCCCAAAGTTTGGTGAAAATGAAAGCATCTTCTCATCGCCATGATTTTCGATGACTAACGAAAATTTGCACGGGCGGTAGACATTAAACCGAAACACACAATGTCAGGTTCTGTAGATCCTAGAAGATGCTACTACCACATCTCTTCCTTGAGACATATTTGAATTGATTATTATTTGCGGACTAGCTACCTTCCAAACGTGAACCCTCAAGTAGCCTCTACAACGTGCAAATCCTGATTGGAAAAATAATTTGAAACATGTAGTAGCTAGATTGTATGTAGTAACTATAGTCTGATTAGAGAATAACATCATCTTTTGCACTTTGAGAGGAATGGATCGCAAAAGGCATTTAAGTTCAATGGCATTTATGTCTATTTTGCAACTTTGGCTGAAAATGAATTGCAAAAGGCCTTTGAGTTTGGCCTCTGAAATGATTGTATGCATCAATGCAACATGCGTGAGATTCTTGAGAGAGGAACCACAAAATCTACCAACTAGTATGTACTATAAGTTTTTGTAAAACAAATGCTAAAGAACATTCACATAAACTGAAAAAGAAAAATATGAAAAAAAAGCTGCTAGCATGAGCATTCATGGAAGTGAAGGTGTCCTACTATCGTTTGAAAGAATAATGCAAATTCCACAAGATTTAGAATAATGCATAAAAGGAAGTGTTGAGTGGATAACAACGTTAAAAGATATTTCTATGCTTTAGATTTAAAAAGCAACTACTTAATGGACAAGCTACAAAATCCATTTACATTATTGGCTCCAACAGAGGTCCATCTTTTTCACATATCATGCTCAGCACAGCAAACGAGCCTCATATATATTTTTAACATATTTCTCAACACTCTGAAATTTCATACAAAAACTAGAACATGGAAGAATACTACACGTAGTTGGCTGGCTTTAATTTGTCCAAAATTCTCGCAGCACCTAGCCATCTCGGTAATAGTATCTTTAAAAACAAACCCAACGTGCCTAGTTTTCTTGAAGATTAGTCTTCGGTTGGGCTTGACTTCCACTCCCCACCAAAGTTTCCTTTGTCTTTTGCAATGCGTCCGACACTTTCTCACCTACCTGCATCCAGCAATGTCAAGAATTACAAACACTTCAATGTCACCATTTTCATCATCATCCTTGTGTAAGATTTGGATTATGTGATCTATAGCCCTATTTATACCAATAAAAGTGCTTTTGGATCCAGTATGTACATGTGAGACCATAAGTTTCTAGAGAACAAATGCTAAAGGACATTCAAACAAACCGAAATGTTTTCAAATGCAAAAATGTTAAAAAAAAACCCTGCTAGCATGACCATTTATGGAAGTGAAGGTGCCTTGGTACTCTTTGAAAGGAATGCAGATTCAACAAGGTTCAGAATAATGCATAAAAGGAGAAGCCTTTTATTGTTTGTTCTAGGAGGTTGAAGGAGCGGTAACGTGCGAGAGAGAGAGAGAGAGAGAGAGAGAGAGAGAGAGAGAGAGAGAGAGAGAGAGAGAGAGAGAGAGAGAGAGAGAGAGAGAGAGAGAGAGAGAGAGAGAGAGAGAGAGAGAGAGAGAGAGAGAGAGAGAGAGAGAGAGAGAGAGGTGATGGTAATGAGATGTGGCATTTCATTTTATAATTATTGTTTAGTATTACCTATATTGAATTTTAAGATAATCATATGATGTGAAATTTTCTAGAGCAAGAAAGCTCTAAAATGCCTAAGGGCTGGGATGGTCTTAGTAAAATCTCATCAAAGCAAAGTGATTCATCAAATGATAGAAGAGAAGCAAAAATGGATGTGTTGGAGTAGATACCACCTGAAATTTGGTTCTCTTTTCCATGAAGTGTGAGCCACATAGACTCGGCCTTGTCTCTTGAAAATCTCCTTGGCACCATGAGTTGTGAAATCTCCTCCTCAAACCTTGGCCATTCTCCATTATACTCTTGGATTGTTGGTAGATATAAAGATCTTACCGTCATCCTCTTGAATGAAATGAGATTCTCCTTACTACTTACATGCAAAAGAATATAGACAAAGACTATGGATCTCAAGATCCCACAATTGTCAACTTTTTACATCTTTCTATCAAACACCATTGATAAGAAATACATCCAATTGAAACCACCAATGAAGGTCACACACAAAAAAGCGCCATCTTTGCTTTTAGTTGAAGACTTAGACAATCTTGAGAATAGAAAGCATGGATTGAGGATGATCCAAAATCTTCTTGACCATTCTTTCACAAATGTTAGTCTCTTCACAAGGATTAATCCTAAAAAGCTTTTCATATCTAGTCCCTCTTGCTACTACTTCACCATCCCCCTTAATCAAGCAAGCATCATAGTCATGTGAAATGATCTCAAGTCTACTTTTGAGATTTAGACACATCATCAAAGCAACTTGATCTTTATCTATCAAAGAAGTCATGAAGGTGTTAGAAGTGGATGTCATAGTGCCTTCCCTTTGCATATCCTTGCTCATGCAAACAAGCCTTGATGGCTCCTCCTTGGATCTTGGTGATCCCCTTGGTGTGCTCTACACCTTCTTCTTCACTTGACTCCTCCTTGAGCCTTGCAAATCTTTGACATCACCAACATTAGAAGCACTTTCATCCACACTTGAAACATCATTCTTGACATTAACATCAAAGCCAACATCCATGGATTGAGATTTGGATGCTCCAATCTCCCCTCTTGAGAAACAAGCTCTCCTTTGGCTTCCATCACATCCAAATCAAGATTAGTCCTCACACAAACACTAAGTTTGAAAAGCCTACCATCTCTAGCCCCTTTGGCAATGAAATCTCCTTTCTTGATGACAAAGCAAGTATTGCAATCAAACTTGACATTGCATCCATTGTTAATCGATTGACTCACACTCAACAAATTTCTAGACATTGAAGGAACATACAAGGAATTTTGAACGGTTTTGCTCTCCTCTTTGATTCAAGCCAAATATGAATGGTTCCTACCCCATGCATCTCACATTTAGCACCATTTACAACAAGAATATTCTTGGAGCAAAAGAAGAGAAATACTCCCTTTGCCTTGACATGTGAGCTCACACCACTATTAATCCACCAAGGATATTCCTCCATAGAAATCAATAGTGTTCCCATGCATGACATGAGTGACTCCTCCTCTTTGAATTTCTCTTTCCTTCCTTCTTGCTTTCTTTCATCCCTTGTCTTCTTGTAGCACTTCAAGGCTAAAAGCCCCTTTTCTCCACAATAATTGCATTTGAATCTCTTACTTTCCTCCAATAGGTTGCATCCTATTGATGCCATGATGAGGAAGTACTTGTACACAAAGTACAAACTTGTGAAATGATTCTTCAAAGTGATCTTGTGACCCTCAAGACACTAGATTTGAGCACACTAAAAGTTTAGAATGATCTACAAAATATCTAGATCACAAATCTAAGAATCAATCTTCACCAAAAAAAACTAGTCACCTTGGAAAATGGACCTTGCCTAGATCACAAAGACTAAGGCTAACAAAAAGTGAATAAAAACACATAAAATTTAGATCCAATCACCCCTATTGGAATCTCCAAAGAACAATGACTCTATCCCTGTAGAGTTGGATTGGACTTGACAAGTTTTGATACTAATCAATGTCCTAGTTTTCCACTAATCTTGGCTAGCTTGACCAATTTGAAGAAATTGACATCTAGAGATGTACCAAGATCTCAACCAAGATTGTAAACTCAAATTTGGAATCCTCCTTGTTCTAGAAATCCAATAGGATCACACCTTGACCCTCATTCTCTCACAAAAAAAGCTTGACTAGAAACAATTTGAGTCTTAATCAACCATATGCCAATTGTACACTTCAAATTTTCATGTGCACAAAGTACACACGTGTTGAAAGGACTCCAATAATGACTTTGTGACCTCCAAACATTTTCTAATCTTTCAAAGGTATGAACATTCATGATGGGCCGCAATCAGCCTGTATGGCTATTGGAAACTTCATCTTTTGCTTGCTATAAATCATATTGTAGATGCTTGATGTTTACATATGAATTCTCACATTATCATTGACAGCCAACATGTTCTGGCTAACATACTCTTATACGTCATGTTTTAGAAATCATTGACACTTCACAATTGGCACTACTCCACGTAGAACTGCTGTGACCAGTAGCCTTACAAATATTGCTTTTGGGTACTTTTATTACATGAATTTATTGCAAGTTTCTACATACTACATCGCACTTCCATGGAGGAAGAACAACGATGGTCTATCATGTCGGAAAATCAGTGGGAATGGCAGCGGAAGCTTGAGCAAGGGCAGTGTAGGATCGGAAGTGCCACAGTTAGCAATAGAATAATCAAGATGAATGATTCATGCAAATAGAACGATACATTAGTGAGACTGAAATTGTACTCTGATTAATATCAACAATGAGAACAATGGCTTGAAGTGATAACTTTAGCTTGTTGAGTGTGATAACGCTGGCTCCAAAAACTTGGATTAATTCAGAAGAAGTTTTCTGATAGATAAACTTAACTAACTTCCTATCCACAATATATTGGTCTATTACAAAATATCTTCTACTTGCTAAATATCTAATTAGCATTAATGCTATCTGCCTCATTTATTACAACTGCCTTTGAATGTACAAAGTAGGTGGACTTTTAATGCGGATCGGATTTCTAACCGACGATATCGAAATTTACATTGTATCGAAAATATACAAAGACTCGAGAAATTGTGCAATGATTCAAAAATTATGGATTTTTCAAGTCGATATGATATCAAAAAATTCTAAGAAAACGAGTTGAGTTTCTGCTAAAAAATCGAGTCATCTTTTTCTGTTTTCTTTTTCTTTTTCTTGTACAAATATATACAGCTTTCAGGATGCCCATTATTGAATGGATTTGAGGCTAAGCATCGAATTCTAACACTCCCCCTTAATGTGGATCCTAAAAAGCTTTGATCTTCAGATTTAACTTGTCGTTGAATCTGAGATGGTGCTCTTTTGATAGAGTCTTGGTGAAGTAATCTGTTGCCATTGAATCTGTCCTGCAGTAGACCAATGATAATTTCTTGCTTTGCACTTTCTCTCTTAGGTAGTGATACCTTATTTCGATATGTCCTAATTAACTGGAGATTTAGGCTGAAACTAGTACGCAAGCATTCCTTGACTACAATCTGTAAGGTAAGCAAATTCCTTATAAGTAAGCAATTAGTTAATGAAAATGCCTATGAGATCCACACAATCTCAAGTATGTGCAAGATTCTCAAATAATTAATCTAAATCTCCGATTCATCCAATTGATCAAAAATTACTTCTCTCTTAAGAATTGTCACATTTTCTTATATTCTTTTAATGACCTTTAAGTATCAATCTACGATCCGTCAATCATAAATATTTAAAATCTTATGATTTTCCAATTATAATTTACAGGATTCTAAAACCATACTTTATCATTGAAAGATACTAGAGTATAATATCACAAGAAATATAAGAAACATTCTGAAATCTTTTTTTGAAGGAAAATTACTAGATTCCAAGAATATTCTTCCAACCCGATTCTTTACCAGATTATGAATTCCAAATTCTACAATCAACCAAATAATTAAAGACCATTATAACATCCGTCTTTAACAACATAAACTTTATACAATCACCTAGAACAACATCTAGAGATTACAAAGTTCTTCTGAATTCCATATTTAGATCCTCTTCTAGACCATCACTGAGTTAATGAATTATTCTTTCCACAGGAAAAACCATTAACCTGCAAGTAATTGTTCCTCACATTATTTGTTCATATGTCTATGCACTTTGACTAGTTTAAAAGTATACGATATAAACTCGGTACATAGGAAACACATAGCAGATCCACAAGATTAAGATGTACATAAGCAACATATCCAGCTATGTTCCTATACATAAACATAGGCTATAAACTGGCAGATATCCATAATCTGCATATCTTACTCACACAAACTCACTGAGAATCTTGCAACTTAGCTACAAACAAATTTTATTTCTCATGAGTAAATAGCATATCTAGGAGATCTCTGAAGTGAATAATTCCACATCACAAGTTTTCCAACCATCCAACTCTTATTAAAAAAATTTCTTCAACCAATCAGCCTACTTCAGATCTTAGTGTACAAACTAAGATTAGGCAGACTTATACAGACATCTTTGGACATAAGGTTAAGATTAAAGCTTTATTCCTCTGATCCAATCCATAACAAAACGATACTTGGCAACAATCAGTGAACCTTAATTTATTCTTTACCACTACTTCCCGTATTCATGAATATCTCACAACTCAACATCCCCAAAACTTCTCTAGTTCCAGATTATTCAAAATAATCACATAGAGAATTCCTCTATTTCAACTGGATAGTTCTACATTTGCACACATACTAGAGTTTTTTTCAAAAATCTATGCAACTAGCCGATTCATCGAAAGTCTTATTCCTATGTTTTCTTCTTTCCCTTTTAAAAGAAATTCCATAATTTCAATTAAAAAGTTCTCAGTAGACAATATATAAGATATCAAAGATTTGAAAAGTCAGTAATTAGTATCCAATATTATTACACACTGGACTTGTTCCTCAAAATCATAGAATATCTTATCCCAAGTGATAGAAATATTACTTCTCAACAATCAATTATCAAATAGAGATTAACATTTGGGTCTAGGAAGTCTAAACTCCACTGAATCAATTGAGAACATCAATAGGTTCTAAGCCATATTCACAAGTCATATATGGAAGTATAATTTCATATAACTTTTCAGTTCTCAGAACCAAGCTCTACACTTAAAGGAATTATATGAATGTCAATCCAATTGTCTTGTATTTAAGAAATTTTTAAAAAGTAGAGGTTTAACATGATAGAGAAATAGATTCCAGGGCTTCCAGATTTTGTAAAAAATGAGATACCATTTGGAATCGATCTATATCTCATAATTTTCCAAAATACCCAAAACAAAAACCAATGGATTTTGAAGAAACTTGAGTCTTTTCCCCACAAAGCATTGCTAGCTTATGAGCCGCAAACCACAGCTACCGCATCACATACAAACAACAAAAATAATGAAAGCCGACAACCTGCAAACTGCAAACTACAACGTCCTGGTAACAAACGAAGAAGACCGAAGGGAACCGTAGGTCAGCACTTGCGGTCTACAAGCGAAGACCGAAGCTCAACCAATGACAACTTGGTATACAGCTGCAAAGGCGACTGCGAAATCGATGACTCAAGATCAATAAAGTACCAGTAGGACCGAAGAACTCCACGGATGAAGGAGACAACAAAGTGAAAGCCATTGGTAGTGGGTTAAGCAGTTTTTGTAATCATTAATCAAATTAAAGACCACTTCCTTCCTCGCTTCTATATATGGATGATGAACGGGAGAGTGATGGTTAGATGGGTTGAGTGATTAATTGATGAATGTGAGGATGAAAAGTCATTTTGCTAGTAAGCAAGACGAGTTGAGCTGATTAGTCCAACAAGGACACACATAGAGAGATAGATAAAAGTGTACGCTAGTAAGCAGCACTCACCCCTTTGATCGTAAGAGACAAAGTTTTTCTTGTGGTAACGTGCTGTGCGGTATGCCAAACAGTGCTTAAAGGAATCACTGTAATACAATAGATGTTTTTCTTATCTCTTGTCCATTGTGTATAACCTTGGACTGTGTTATGCTTCGAATGTTTGTTACAAAACCAGCTTTCATATGTTTTTCCGCATAAAGGCTCATCATAATTAAATCAACAATAGACCAGCAGTGTCTGACTACACCTTGGAAGAGGATAGATCTTTATTAACTTGTGTGCTTGTTCAACTTATCATTAGATATATTTCCTCTATCATTAGACATTATCTATTGTTCATAAATTCATTGTCAGATTAGTAGTAGCTATCTGCTGTTCGGAGGATGATTGATCGTGGTGTAAAGCAGTAGCTTTGTCCGACAGATCGGCTCCATCTGAGCTATACATTGAAATTGTCGCCTGAGTCAGAATAGTCTGATTCACTTCAATGGTATCAGTTCGAAAATATTCCTTCAGAAGTGGCAAGTGCCAAGTTCTAACTTCTCTCTCTTAACTTTTATGTTTTAAGAATGATTTTAGTTATATTTATTGACCATTTACGTAAATTGTAAATGAGATTGAAAATTGTCATCTGAAATTTGAATTTTGTGGGCAATGGGATCTTTTGAACTAGGTATGGGTGCTTTATCATATCAGATGGTTGGACTGATACCAAGACGCGCCATATTGTAAATATATCGGTTTCTTCTTGCTTGGGCACGATGTTCCTGAGATCCATCGACACCTCGCAAGCGGGCTTAGTCTTGGATGGCCAGACATTGTTTAGATATATTGACGAGGCCATTGTGGAAGTCGAGAAAGAAAATGTTGTGCAGGTATTGATTCTTGACTTTAAGCTGACTAGTGAAAATGAGTGAAAACTTTTTACTTAATAGTTACTACTTGTTCAACGTTGATTCTTGGATCATGAATGTCCAATGTTGCATTGTTATGCTTTGCAAGTTGTCACAGACAATGCAACAAATTGTGTTGCCATGAGGAAGCTCGTAAATGAAAAGTGCCCTTGGATTTTTTGGACACTCTGTGTTGCACATTGCTTAGACCTCTTATTTAAGGATATAGCACAAAGTTGCCATGGATTAGAGAGGTACTAGCCACAGGCCGGTTCTTGGTGAGGTTTTTCACCAAGAGACCAAGGGTCCTGAGCATGTTCAGGGCCTATTCTAGCCTCAAGCTTTTGAGGCCCACCCTCACCAGGTCTACTTTTCTATTCATCAAATTTGATTCATCACTTAGATTCTTAGAAGTTAGTACATAGCTTACTAATAACTACTAACTACTTTCATGTTTTAAATAATTGATTTTTTGAAGCTTATACAATTTGTAATCATGATTCGTTCCAGGTTTGCCTTTATTTTCAGTGTTCTAAACGTCTCTTGAAGGTGCATGGCAGCTTGAGATAGATGGTGGTCTTAAACCACTGGCAGGCGTGGAGGCCCTCACGAACGATTAAGGCTAAACGATTTGAGAGGATTGTGTTATCATCTCCTTTTTGGGATGATGGTCGGGCCATTATCACAGGGTTGCAGCTTCTTTACAGTGTCCTGCACCTTACAAATAGCGAGGGCTACACTTTGGGCCTTCTCGACGAGTTCATGGACAGGCTGGGAGAGCAGATTCGCATTTGCACTGCCTTCAGTACATAGAGGTTTGAAATTTGAACTTTCAGAGTGACTAGTGCCCATATTCATTGATGAGATCTATTATGTATTATCTCTTATAATGATTGATGAGTATTTATGTATCATGTGACATGTATGATGTATGATTTTTAGGTTAGTTTATAGAAATTAGTCTATGTGCCTTTGTGAGGGCCTAAAATTGACTATGTTGTCCAAAGTTTTCAACAGGCTGTTCCTCTTCATAAATCTGCTCCTCTTGATGAATTATGGGCTGTTCGCTTGAAGAACCAGTGGGCTGTCCATTAGAGGATGATGGCAGTGCCTCCTCTTCAACATTAGATGGTGATACCAAATCACCAAACTCATAAGGAGTCAAAATCTTCAAGGCTTTAGTCGGACACTGATTACTAATGTATGTCATCGTAATAACCGCTTCAGCCCAAAACTTGTGGGGAACACCCTTTGCCTTAAGCATGCAACGAGCCATCTCCATGATTGTGCGATTTTTCCTCTCGGCAACACCATTTTAGTAGTAAGTTACTAGTAATAGCATAATAGCATTTTACGTATTAGTGGTTAGTAGTTAAAACTTTCACCTTTCAACTTAACAATTACTAGCTACTAGTTAGTGGTTTAGAAATAGAAGTTAATAGTCATAACTTATTAATTATTAGTTAGAACTTACTATGTACAACTTTATACTTAGAAGTTAGTAACTACTAACTTATTACTTACTAGTAAGTTAGTAACTATGATCTATCTATCAAAATCCATAGTCTATCTAATTTTGATTCTTGAAGTTTAGATTTGGACTCTTGAAGAATGACTAGAAAAATGTGCTTTCTAAATCACTAAATCAACTTGTTTTCTTTCGGCAAATCAAGATGTGAGACTACCACATCACGGCCCCCAGTTGCCCATCGCCCCTGGAGCTCCAGATGAGGCAGGGCCTGTTACTCGGAGTGCTAGTATTATGCACAAACTCTTTGTTAAAGATATTGTCTAAATTCAAGCTACATTGTTGTTTCTAGTTTCTAAATTGACAATCTCCACTAGTGAGTGAGCTATACTCCCCATGTGGATGAACTCTCTCTAGTGAGTGAGCTATGTGGATGGTTAATTTTCTTTTTGGATAAAAAATTTCCATTTGTGGATGAGCTTTGCTCCGTTAGGAGAAGTTGTCTCCCTATATGGATGAGCATCTAAGATTGTCAATAATTTTGTGTGTAGTTTTTTGTTCCTTCAATAGGATTGAATGTAATAAGCTCTTCAAATTTTTGATTGATATCTTGTTGGATATTTTGGCAAGGTTGGGTGGATCAATTAGTGTTTGCCCTACTGTGGTGTTAGGATCTATTACACTAGTATTAGAGCCATCTCCATCTTTGGGAACTAAGTAGCAGCAGTAGAGAAAGCTATCAGAATATAGGAGATATTTCTCAGTTTCTCATAAAGGAATAGAGGAGGAAATTTGTTGTAGGATCAGCTTTCAAACCCTTCAATTTGCTAGAAATTTCAGTAGATTGGAAGCTTATTTCCTAGTATAGCTTCAACGCTGATAAATCAATTCTCCTCTTTGATTTTCGAGTGTAGATCACTAATCTGGGCGGAAATTCAAGAGGAAAGAAAGAGCATATCCATCATTGTATAGTTAGCCCTCAATTTTGAAATTTGTATGAAGTTTTGAGTAGATTAAAGCAAGTTCTAATTTGAAATAGAGTAGCAGGGTCAGCGCTGGACAGGGAAGAGTAAAAGTGAAAGTTCATCCATGTTTTCAGAGATTTCTCAGGAGTTTGAGCCTCAAACTTGCTTGCCACAGATCAACGACCTACCAGCTGAGGCCAGATCATATATTCAAGCAGGTTTTTGAGCCTTAAATTGGACAAATCGGGCCAGACAGGTTGCTGTCCAATCAGCGAGGGTAGGGACATCAAAATTCCAGATTTTTCTTGCATCTTTTTGGTTTTTACTCAGTTTGTTGGAGCCCCACATCTGAAATCAGATCAACAAGCTACTCTACTCAAGAAACCAAAAATTTTGGTACCATTTTGGATAGATGTAGTTAAGAGTTCGACTCTATCTAGACATATCATGAATCTGATAGAGAACAACATATCCCAAGTGGCGAGATCACAGAAAGACATTGCTCACTGACTGATCGCAATATCGGAAGAGACTCATAGCACATCTCTCTCTCTCTCTCTCTCTCTCTCTCTCTCTCTCTCTCTCTCTCTCTCTCTCTCTCTCTCTCTCTCTCTCTCTCTCTCTCTCTCTCTCTCTCTCTCTCATGGACTCTTCTTTATCAAAAAGTTACCACCCTTGACCATGCTATAAATAAACATATATGATTTGATGGTCCTAACCTTTGTTGCCAACCCAACCGTATATAATACTTTTCAAAAATTATTTTCCCACCAATTTTGGCTGAAAGGGAGCTTCCACGGTACTTTCTACGGAACCACTATATGTAACATGTTCATGAGTTTTTTCTACTATACAGTGAGAAGAAGGTTGGAAGATATGCTCACGATAGAGATTGCGCCCTCCCTGGCTTGAAGTCATCTGCTTCTACTCTACGGTATGTGGTTCTACTCATTTCATATCATTGCTTTCATCTCTTTGCTACATATGAATGGTATCAAGCTTTCTGGGTGATAAACGTGATGGTATGAGTCCGTTGTCCAGTGATGGATCAACGAGGGTTCATACACATTTTTTGTATGGCATTTTCTTTAAGTACTATCCGCTGTCCAATGATGGACCAGCGATGAAGCATGCTGAACTGTGAAGAAGCTTTTTGAAGATATATGAGTTGTTGTCCAGCGATGGACCTGCAACGATTTGTCTTGAGTTAGATACTCAAAAAATGGACATATATGGTAAGCTATCCACCAGCAATGAACCAGTGCTTCCTTCCACATACTTTGTAATGCATGATAATGATAGGTATGCATCACTTATGGTAGGTTGAGATAAAAGCTTCTTAATGACCAGTGATGAAATACTTCTTACCTTATGAATGGTTGTGTGGATTCAAACTCCTTATTATAAATATGAAAGGATGAAAGTGTGGTTTGATAACTACAGTATACAATAGCCTTTACTATCCTTCAAAGGACAGTATGAATGTTTGGTTGTTCCATAAATAACGAAAGGTTACATACATACTCCAGAGACGAAGCCATCGTAGTATCATGCTATTATACAAAAGATACAACTCAAACACTGGCACAATCTGATTATGATTAGTTACCTCATGCTTTAACCTGTTTTGCTATCATACTTTTGAATGACTGCTATTTCAAAGGGAATACTACTGTGTCTAAGCACTAGCAAATAAAACTTGCGAGCATCGAATATTACTACTATCTTCATTTTCGATTAGGTTCGGTTTCAAACCATAAAGCTATAAGCATTTGCACAGGCCACATTAAACCATTCGCTTCAGACTTATATAAGCAATGAGTGATAGGCTCTCCTTAATGTGCTTTATTATCACTTTCACAATAGCTGACAATAATGTTATCAACGGTTTAAGTCTAAGGAAGGCAAAAGCAATCCAGGGACTAAACATGGCATTTTCACAAGAAACCACTGCTACAATCATCCAGGTATGAGTTTTCAGAACAGTTTTCAGACTTTGCAAGCATCACCTAGGCTCGAAAGGTAAGGTGTCTCTTCACAAATATATTCCATTCTAGGTGACTAATAATGATCCTAAATACAGAAATTAGATGGTTTCTACTCAGTTCGACTATATCACTTCATAAATAATGAAAATTTTATGCGTATAATGACACCCACGCTGTCCCGAAGCAAGGATTCTTTTCAAATTATCTTGGACAACATGGATTTGCATAAGATAAACGGTTCTTACAAAAGGATTAGAATGGCACAGATGTGCCTAATACCTTGTAAAAACCATGAGAACCTCATCAATAAAATGAAGCCTATCCGATACAAGGTCTTAAAAAACCACGGGTTGGTTATGGAGTTACGATGAACGTAAGTTCACTTGTAACTACACTATTCAACCATGGCTTGTGCAAATTTATTACCCATTCAATTTTCATATCAGATTATGGTGAGACTAGAAAGCATGGATATGCTCAGGAGTATGGACAGTAGTGCATGACGTTTCTTAAGTCACCAGGGTTAGAATAACATCGATTTGCTCTGACACCAGCACACGTGTCCACACCATTTCTTTTAGCAATAAGCAATATATACGGTGAAAATTCTTTATACTTTTGTTGTAATCGAATGAACTGATACGGACCAATGTCCAAAAACTAACCAGCATGGCACTCGCCCTGATACGGTAACGGAGGGGCCTGGCCTATCGCTAGAAAATCGTCTTTGTCTTTGGGAAGACTTTTAAAATGCTATTTATGCTAATAAGTAGTATAACTTCTTTTGGACATGGATAACAACTAACACCTGTCTTCCCCACTGTACTAACTCGTGCAGTTTTGTGTTGTGGGATGGTGGCAGGTATCAGCTGGACGTTTTGAGAGTGGTTATGCTATATGATGCTTTACTGTACTGTATTTTACTTTTCAGCTTTATTGTACCTTGTAGGTTTATGAATAAAGGCTTCAAAGGGTTTGGTCTTGCTTTGTCAAGAGGAACTATGTGAAATTGTGTATATCTCTCTCTCTGCATGCTTGTGGTCTAACTCCGACTATTCCTTGGTTGGGATAGTACTAAACCCATACCTTTTATCTGGTTCATAAGCTAGCAAAGGTCTGTTTTCATGTTTTAGTCCACATGATGGTTTCAAGATGCTGCTCTTTTGGGTTATGGGGAGCCCCTACCTCCACCTAACCATTTTATTTAGACGCTTATTTGTTGTATGAAAAAAGCCGTTATGATGCATTCTTTTATCATTGACACTGATAGGGCTACTTGTTCTTCTGCTGGACCTGAAGATAAGGTTTTATGTTTGATTGATCTGTTGGGGATTTTGGACTGGGTTAAGATCTATCTGGAGTTTGTTAAAAAGAATGATACTTTGAGTCTGGTAGAAGATCTGTATGGTCAGCTCAATGAATTTGTCGAAAGATTTGAAGAAGATGAAAGATATTTTAATCTACATATTAGGAAAGTCTTTGTGTGCCTTGAGAATGAGAATGGTAATTCCTCTATTGATGTGCCACATACTTCCTCTGATGCACCACTTTCACCACACCCTTTGGTCTTTTTAGATGAGCTTGATGAGGACAGTGCTTCTCAGCTTGAATTGTTTTCTCAAGATATCTGTGATATTGATGACCAACCTTCATATGACTTCTGCCAATCCAGAAACTATCAAATCCCTTTTGTACCCAGCACAACTATTGAGTTCAAATCTGCCTTTACCGCCTATAAGCTTTGGAGCCTTCCCACAACCAATTTTCTTGCCCCTGTGCCTATCGACCTTTGGTTCTTGATGTCACATCTTACTGAAAAAGAAATAGAAGTTTGTAAGTCTGCTGCTTTACACAAAAATCCTTCTCTTGAAGCTCCTGTAGCCTTTGATACTGTTATTTGCATGAACAAATTTGAGCCTTCTCGTTGCCCTTCTGAGCAAACCTAGGCCAGAATCAGAGGATACTTTGAGATTGGCTTTAATAGGATGAGTCTTCACCGAGCAAGAATCTAGAACTGGAAGCGACCATTCTTTAAATGTAGATGTGGTGATAAATGCAAAAACAATTCGTCCATTATCTGGTTTGACCACGCCATTTGGTATATGATGAACAACCTAAGCAAGTTCTTCCCCGGTGCTTCTCTCCAAAACCAAATGAATGCTTTCTTTCTATGGCTACATAAGCCCGCCAGAGATGTGGTTAAGGCACACCTTACCTTTCTTTTCATTCGACAATACATGGTTGATGCCTCTATTGAGCTTGCCAAAGATTCTTCTGCCAAACTCTTATCACACCTCGGCGATGCTGAAAACATACGAGAGATAGAGCGTCTCCTTAAATGGCCAAGCTTTTCCACTCTCTAGGATAAATACTTTCAAAACACAAGCAAAAGAACGGGCAATTTTAATCTCAACAATCCAAACTCCGTAGTATATGCATCTAGGACAGGGAAGAGAAGACGGTTTACTGGAAAGGAAGGACAAAGTAGCACAAAGAGCGACCTACCTATCAAAAGGCTGAATTTTTACCGAGATTAATCGGTGTGCAGGATGGGAAGTCAGTAATGCCTTCCTAATAGACAATTGTATTGTCATATTAGGAAACAAAACCTGGAGACAGATTTGTGGTATACTGATGGGTTTTTCATGCTCACCTACATGGTGTAACTGGTATCTTGTATTCTTTGAAGCTCAATTTATTAAGAGACTAGCCAAGTTAGGTCTCAGAAAAGATATGAATGTTTTTTGTCACTCGTTTAGATATATTGATGACATTTGCTTCATTAATAATCCCAATATTGATGCATTTATGAATAAAAATCAGATTAGAAACTAGATAACCCTTTCTAGAGTTATCCTCTAGAATTTCTTGATATTGAAAAAAAGTCTTGTGAAGCAAACACCACTAGTGTTTTGAACATTTTGATTACTTTTAATCCTGGCACCGATGTAATTATCTCCCAGGTTATTTCTGCTATGTATTGTTGCAACGATCACGATACTTTTATAAAGAGGTAGCAATCTTGCTAGACGCTTTTTAGAAAAATGGTTTTATGAGGGAAAAGCTTTGCCTTATCATTAACAAACTACTTTTGACTAATACTTTTCAAGGTTTGTCCTATGATCTACCACAGTGTATTAAAGGTCTTATGGTGGGCAGTTAGCTATCCCTTACGGGGAGCTAACTACCCCCTAAGGGATTCACTAGCTGTGGGTCGATTGGTGGGTTCTCTCTCTCTCTCTCTCTCTCTCTCTCTCTCTCTCTCTCTCTCTCTCTCTCTCTCTCTCTCTCATGGACTCTTCTTTATCAAAAACTTACCACCCTTGACCATGCTATAAATAAACATATATGATTTGATGGTCCTAACCTTTGTTGCCAACCCAATCGTATATGATACTTTTCAAAAATATTTCAACCACTATATGTAACATGTTCTCGAATGAGTTTTTTCTACTATACGATGAGAAGAAGGTTGAAAGATATGCTCACGATAGATATTGCACCCTCCCTGGCTTGAAGTCATTTGCTTCTACTCTATGGTATGTGGTTCTGCTCGTTTCATATCATTGCTTTAATCTATTTGCTACATATGAATGGTATCAAGCTTTCTGGGTGATAAATGTGATGGTATGAATCTGCTGTCCAACGATGGATCAGCGAGGATTCATACACATTTTTTGTATGGCATTTTCTTAAAGTACTATCTACTGTCCAGCGATGGACCAGCGATGAAGCATGCTCAACTGTGAAGAAGCTTTTTGAAGATATATGAGTTGTTGTCCACAACGATGGACCTGCAACGATTTTTCTTGAGTTAGATACTCAAAAAATGGACATATATGGTAAGCTGTCCAGCGATGGACCAGTGATGAATCAATGCTTCCTTCCACATACTTTGTAATGCATGATAATGATAGGTATGCATCACTTATGGTAGGTTGAGAAAAAAGCTTCTTAATGACCAACGATGAAGCACTTCTTACCTTATGAATGGTTGTGTGGATTCAAACTCCTTATCATAGATATGAAAGGATGAAAGCATGGTTTGATAACTACAGTATACAATAGGCTTTACTATTCTTCAAAGGACAGTATGAATGTTTGGTTGTTCCATAAGTAACGAAAGGTTATGTAGTATCATGCTATTATACAAAAGATACAACTCAGACACTGGCACGTTCTGATTATGATTAGTATACCTCATGCTTTAACATGTTTTGCCATCATACTTTTGAATGACTGCTATTTCAAAGGGAATACTACTATGTCTAATTAGAGCACTAACAAATAAAACTTGCACTCTTTGTAGCATCGAATATTACTACTATCTTCGCTTTCGATTAGGTTTGGTTTCGAACCATAAAGCTGTAAGCATTTGCACATGTATGCACATTAAACCATTTGCTTCAGACTTATATAAGCAATGAGTGATAAACTCTCCTTAACGTGCTTATTATCGCTTTCACAATAGCTAACAATAATGTTATGAATGGTTTAAGTCTAAGGAAGGCAAGAGCAATCGAGG
This sequence comes from Diphasiastrum complanatum, assembly GCA_029204225.1. Classification (NCBI taxonomy): domain Eukaryota; kingdom Viridiplantae; phylum Streptophyta; class Lycopodiopsida; order Lycopodiales; family Lycopodiaceae; genus Diphasiastrum; species Diphasiastrum complanatum. The sequence continues at coordinate 35,314,734 of CM055097.1, read as the reverse complement.
GACAACATGAATTTGCGTAAGATAAACGGTTCTTACAAAAGGATTAGAATGGCACGGATGTGCCCTAATACCTTGTAAAAACCATGAGAACCTCATCAATAAAATGAAGCTTATCCGATACAAGGTCTTAAAAAACCACGGGTTGGTTATGGAGTTACGATAAACGTAAGTTCACTTGTAACTACACTATTCAACCATGGCTTGTGCAAATTTATTACCCATTTAGTTGTCATATCAAATTATGGTGAGATATGACTGGAAAGCATGGATATGCTCAAGAGTATGGACAGTAGTGCGTGACGTTTCTTAAGTCACCAGGGTTAGAATAACATGGATTTGCTCTGACACCGGCACACGTGTCCACACCATTTCGTTTAGCGATAAGCAATATATATGGTGAAAACTTTTCATACTTTTGTTGTAAACGAAATGAACTGATACGAACCAATGCCCAAAAACTGATCAGCATGGCACTCGCCCTAATATGGAACGGAGGGGCTTGGCTTATCGCTAGAAAATTGTCTTTGTGTTTGGGAAGACTGGACTATGTTTAAAATGCTATTTATGCTGATAAGTAGTATAACTTCTTTTGGACATGGATAACAACTAACGCTCAGCTATGACACCTGTCTTCCCCACTGTACTAACTCGTGCGGTTTTGTGTTGTGGGATGGTGGCAGGTATCAGCTGGACGTTTTGAGAGTGGTTATGCTATATGGTGCTTTATTGTACTGTATTTTACTTTTCCAGCTTTACTGTACCTTGTTGGTTTATGAATAAAGGCTTCAAAGGGTTTGGTCTTGCTTTGTCAAGAGGAACTATGTGAAATTGTGTATATCTCTCCGAATTCCATCAGCAGAATTACCTAATCAAACCTCTCACGATTCCAACAGTGGTATCAGAGCCTCTTAGTCTGACAAGTCAGAGCCCATAAAGTTCAAAGACCAGATTGATAATGACCAAAGAGCCTTATTCTAACTATAACATTGTAAAATACAATGTCATCTATGAACGAAGACAACTGAAGAGAGCCGTAGGTCAGCACTTGCGGAGACCAAAGCTCAACCAATGACAGCTTGGTATATGGCTGCAAAGGCGACTGCGAAGTCGGCGCATCTTCACGACTCAAGATCAATGAAGTACCAGTAGAACAGAAGAATGCCACGGATGAAGGAGACAACAAAGTGAAAGCCATTGGTAGTGGGTTAAGCAGTTTTTGTAATCATTAATCAAATTAGAGACCACTTACTTCCTCCACTTCTATATATGGAGGATGAACAGAAGAAGGATGGTTAGATGGGTTGAGTGATTAATTGATGAATGAGAGGATGAAAAGTCATTTTGCTAGTTACAAGCAAGACGAGTTGAGCTGATCAGTCCAATAAGGACACACATAGAGAGATACATAGAAGTGTACGCTAGTAAGTGGCACTCATCCCTGTGATCGTAAGAGACAGAGTTTCTCTTGCGATAACGCGTTGTGTGGTATGCCAAACAGTTTTCAAAGGAATTATTGTAATCGAACAGATGTTTTTCTTATCTCTTGTCTACTGTGTATAATCTTTGAATGTGTTATGCTTATCAAATGTTTGTTACAAAACCAGCTATCATTTGTTTTTTTGCATAAAGGCTCATCATAATTAAATCAGCAGTGTCTGACTACACCTTGGAAGAGGATAGATCTTAATTAGCAGCAGTAGCTACAGTTAAGAGTTCGACGCTATTTAGGCATATCATATATCTGACAGAGAACAACATATCCCAAATAGCGAGATCATAGAAAGACATTGCTCATTGACTGATCGCAATATCGGAAGACACTCATAGCACATCTCTCTCTCTCTCTCTCTCTCTCTCTCTCTCTCTCTCTCTCTCTCTCTCTCTCTCTCTCTCTCTCTCTCTCTCTCTCTCTCTCTCTCTCTCTCTCTCTCTCTCTCTCTCTCTCTCTCCGGATTCCATCAGCAAAATTAGCTAATCAGACCTCCGACGATACCAACAGATTTCACTGTTAGTATGGCCATTACAATAATTACTAAGCATCAGTCTACAAATCATTCTCACCCAAGAAATCCTTTTTGGAATCACTGATGTCCCATACCACCAGCTTTTCCTCCAAGAATTCTCTGCATCTAGATCTGTTTACCCAAAAAGTCAAAAAGACTATTTGGCTATCCTATATCCAAGAATCACAACCAATTCCAGGAGATATATCTAACCATTGAAATTTTCTCGAAATTATAATTAACACTAGGGAAAAGAAATCCAAATTCCTAGAGGCAGTCTTCTTAATTGATTCCCAATTGTTATTCTCATTTGCTATCAGTTCTACTTTAGGAATTGAAAGTAGATTAACAAAACTGATCGACTGAGTCAACCAATAAACTACCCCTCAGACTTCATCTCTTTCCTCCATTCCAAAAATGGTTCAGGTTGAAAGGCCCAAATTTGTACTAGGAAAAAGATCAATTTGTAATTAGTAGTACCTTAACTACCTGTTTTGATTTTTCAACTAATTAAGTGCCACAATCAATTATTGGCAAATCCCCATATGGATCAGCATAAAAATTGTTCCAATAAGATTTGCGTTATACTTGGTCTTTACTGATCCCAAAAGACAAGAATTGCTCCAATTAGTGGATAGATTTCAAAATCTACAACTAAAAGTGAAAGGAACTATGGCCTTAAAAACTGACTGATTTCGACTCAATAAGATCATTCACTTTACAAGCGATTTATGTTTGATCAATAACCAACGAATTTGAACAAGTCCAAAACATCCATGGTTACTTCAAATTTTATGTAAACTGGGATTTTCAAATTTCATTCGATATGGACCTAAACTGTGAAAATTGATCTAAAGCATCGACCTAGCAATTTCACATTTACCATTACATTCCAAAACATTCGGCATGCATCAAATATGACATGCAGTGATTCTAAAAAGATCAAATTTTTTACGTAGATTGCCTAGAAACTGGGAAATCAGCTTTTTGAACTAGAATTGCTAATACTTTTATGCAAGAAATTTTCTCTGATCAATCTATTGAACACCCATGTATCATGCATCCAAACATGCATACATGTCTATCCATACATTTTCATCAACATAAAAGCACTACACTGAGTTACATGTATGCATGCATCAGAACATTACAAAAAATTTGTAAATTTTAGTTCAAAAATTGCCAGGCTATGCATAACTTTCTTTATAGAACACCATATTGGTCGTTGTAAAGCACAGTGCATAGGGAGATTAGGTCTACAAGACACTTGCCACATCACCCTACCACCTAGGCTTCACACGTGCGAGCTGTAACTGACCAAAAAACAGGTAGGAGGGCGCACTTTCTCAAGGTTGATTCATCAAAAATCCATCTACAGCCCAATAAGCATCCAATCAAAGGTTACAAGAACTCTTCTAAGGTTCATTAGAGAAGCATAGAGGCTTCTATCAGGTCCAACAAGCAATCATAAGCTCAGATTATGCAAAAAATGCATTTGTGGACTCCTTCAACAAGCAAAACTTCAACATAATGGTGACTAAGCCTCACACAACCAAATTGGATGCATGATGGCTCAAATTAGATTAAATCCATCATATATTTAAGCTTGTAATGAGATCCAACAGTTCAGACCACCATTTGATAGGTATTCAAGCTCAAAAGTCCTCAAAAATACATTAATTTTTGACATTTTGAGACTCTTAATGGTGTCCAATCCTAACTAAAACTCATGAAAGCCTTAGGAAAGCTTCATTACACCTCTGAAAATGTGCATGCAATATATTGGCCATGAATTTTATAAAAATCTCCAAAATTAGTCTAAAAACCATAAAAAAAAACCGTGTTTTGTGACCAGATTTGACCAAAATTTGTGGATCCAATCCACAATTAAGCATAATCAGATCCAAATCCCTGTAAATCCATTACAGTCAAGCACTAGAAGTTCTTATTTCAGTCAATTATAGATTTTATAGCCCATTTTTAGCCCAAAAACCCCCAAATATTGGTCGAAAATCACTATCTAAGCATCCTTTTGACTTTTCAGTCGACATGCAATCATTAGATCCAATCCATAATGACTGTAAAACAACAAATAAAATCTTAAAAACATACTAGATCAGTAGCAATGATAAATTCCAAGCCAAAGTTTTTAATTCTAGGTGAAAAATCACAAAAAACCATAAAAAATCCATTGATTTCCATCAAACCTATGGAGAAAATCCATAATCATGATTAGTAGGCTGAAAGTACACCAAATTCAGGTAAGCCACCTACTTGTAGATCAATTCCACCACCTGGAAGTAACAAGCAAGGAAGAACCACCAAAAAGATGGGACAAAACAAGAAGCAGCTCCACCTTCCGATTGATGCAAAGCCAAGCTCTGATAGCACTGTAAGGATCACCTAGTGAAGATCCGACTAGATCTTGTTGCATGAAACCAAAAGGACACCTATGGAGCAAAACCACCCAACCAACAGGAAATGGAAAATCATTACCCTAATCACTTCACCCCCATGCCATGGTGAATGAATACAAGAGAGGAGGGGCTCCTAGCTACAAGGATCAGAAAATCCAATAGGTATATGGGCGAGTTTCCACTAGTATATATTCTCTCCTCTTGTTCTCTCCCAAGAGGAGAGAATATTCCTCTTAGGATCCCCACGCAACCTGGAATAGCAATTGACCTCCTATTCTTGCATTATAGCAGGCAAACACCATCTAATGCTCCTATGTCCAATTATAGGTCTGGGTCCTCATATGATTATTAATTAGTTTATCAACCAAGCCCAGAATGTGAAGTTTTTAGCACGTGTGAACTTCACCACACACCCTACAGAATCTTATTGAGGTGTTGTGATTGCACAAGATTGATCAAAGAACAGTATGCTTGAAAAATCTAAGGCAAGAGCACAATGGCATACATCTGATGAAAAAATCTAACTCTTCACTATGAGAAATGAATGTCAGAAATAATTCTAAGTGTTCAGTATGGGAAAAAGAGGCTGCTCTCAGGTAGAGAGAAAAAATCATACATAGAAAACTCGGGTAGAGAGAGAATGAGTCCAAAATACCAAAATCTCAATATTCACAATGTGGCAAAACATGCCCAGCTTCCCCTACATGAGAGAGACTCGAATTCCTATAGTGGAGTTGCATGGAAAGTCCACTTAACTGAACTACTTCACCTACCAGAGATCCACATGTGTAATCGCATGCCTGTACGTTGCATGTACTGCATGTCAACTCATAAAATTGCCTAGACATGTGTAGATCACATAAACTACTTTGCATGTTGCATGCACTGATTGCATGTGGCTTGCATCCATACAGTAAGACTTTGCATGCTATCTAAACATCTGCATGTCATCATAATTGAACTATCTAACTCAAATCCGAGCTACACTAGAAGGATATGTGCTTAATTCACACTCCTTATATGTACAACATGAAATCTAGTGGAAATCATCATGGACATGACCCCAAACTCGAGATAGGAAGATAATATTTAAATAATTTTCACACGGAATGACGAGGCATAACTAATAACCACATACATTGGAGTGACCGGCTATCCATGTTAGGAATTATTCCAAATCCCACATACTGGACATGGACGTAACAATGATCATTTATCAATTACTTAGCCTCTTGTACTTCGCTCTGATACCATGTTAAAATTACTGAATTTTGGATCATAAATGGATCTAAAATTGATCCACAAGAGGTGTTGGATGCTAGTTATATTGATCATTCACATGATTAGATCTTGATCTAGATCAAAAGTATGCACTTAACTAGCAAGAAGAACATGTAAATTGATCAAATTAATGGATGAGCGCCTCACACGTGAGAAAACCCTTCACTGTACGGACAATGGACATAGAGTGAAGTACATTACCTATGGATAGCATTCAATGCATAAAATCACCAAACAAATGGTAGAAATAACATGGATTTGCCTCAACATCAAGATCTCTCATCAAATTTGATATTCACAATGATGATCTATATATAGATCAAGTACATTTCGACCTATATGCTGACTCAGTAGGCCTAGCACATGTGGGAAATGCCACATCACTTCATATCCACCAATCAATGCTAGATAAGCACCCACCTCTTTGATTCCTAGGCTCCACATGTGTGGGATGAAGTTATGTACAAATAATCATAGATTAAAAGTTAGAATTTGACAATTTCAACATGTTTCACTTCAACCTCATCATCTAACAAATAAGACATGTTTGCTGCTCTCATTCCAATTTTGGTTTGTACATTCTCCTGTCTCTGACCTCAATTACTGAAAATTAGGCTCAACTTTGAAATTGTATATGTATATTTTGTATAAGTACTTGCAATAATTTACCTCAATACAGAATCTCCTATGATGGTGATATGATCTTGATATCCATATTGACTTTTTTGACGACTTGGAAAAAGTCATCAAATGTAGTGTCACATTAGCAAATGATATACTATTGTTGCTTTTTTACAGGCTATATCTTCATCAATGTCCATTGTACACCAAGTGTTGTTCGATAAGTGTACTCATTATTATTTTAATGGGCTCATCATTTGGATTTGAGTAATTATATTTGAGCATTAAATGTAAAAAGGCCCTTAATGCCTCAAGTAATGGAATTAATGAATGGTGGTGTTTTCATTGGTTTAAAAGGACTTGAGTGAAACATATATGAGGAGACACCAACAAACTAGATATCTCTCACTTTAGTTTATATTTATCTCATATGCGATAATTGAGTTTTAGTTCTCTCTTGTGATTTGTTTGACATTTCCCATGGCAATTTGTAGATGACAATTTCAAACTTCATATTGCATCATACATTCGAGAGAGGCGAATCTCCTAGTTTATAATTTTGAGATGAAAATCGTTGCTTCTCGTCTTGCCGTCTTATATATGATCAGAAAGATGGCTCTATAACAACTTACATTCCCTAACAAACGCTAACAATATTGGAAAATGTCAAACACTTTACAAAACTATCTCAATCGTTGCTTCTCGTCTTGCCGTCTTATATATGATCAGAAAGATGGCTCTATAACAACTTACATTCCCTAACAAACGCTAACAATATTGGAAAATGTCAAACACTTCACAAAACTATCTCAATGTTCTTTGAAACAATGATTTTTTCTTTCATCTATTTGCTAAATGATAGAGAGAAAATGTTATATGTCTTTTTTTGTTATGCTAGTGGTAGAAAATGTATTGTATAGCTGTTTGTTTCTATTTCTTCAAACTAGATTATACAGAATTATGTGTTGCTTCTAAATATTTCTTGATTTATTGTTAAAATTTTTTCCAACATTGACTATATATGATGAACATTTCATTTTCTTGTTGTCATACATGTCATGGTTATAGTTCTTATGAATGAAATTTGCACGTACCATGTTTTGCTTAAAAGCGATTGGTAGCAATGTGCATATCTTAATCGAAGCAATCTTCAAAACAAAACACAAATTCTGTTCTCATTTCAATCAACAAAAATAAAAGAAATTGTCATCAACTATTCAAAAGGTGTACTTACAATCAAAATGAACGTTATTAGCCATGCCTGAGGTTTCTTCAGAAACCGCATGACACATAATTTCACATAATCTTCTACCCCTGCCCCTACCCCCTGCCCCCCCTTCCGTATACTCTGAAAATACATTAGGTATAAAAATATAGTATAAATACATCATATGTTAAAAATTATAATTACAAAACATACTGTGCAAAATGATAACTCTTCATGTAAACTACAAAATCACAAATTCAATAGATAAAGAGACCACTCGATTCATTTGAAATTTAAACGCTTATATTGTCGCCACTATCCATTATCAGGATAAAAAAGAATTTTACCAGCAGCCACAAAAATGAAACACAATGTCCCAAATCTGATAATCCTTCATAGTGCAACCAAAACTAACTATGGATCTTCATATTCTTTTGGATTAAAGCATCTCCTTCAGCATGAAGACTTTCTGCTTCAAAGATTCAGCACTCCTCTTTCTCTGACATTTACCAACAGCAGAACGACCACCATGCTCAAAAGAGCAATCACCATCGCTTTCCATCATGAGCAAAAAGAACAAAACGTCATCAGAACTACTAACACGACTACAAGGAGTACTATACAAAAACAAGAACACATCACCAAAAATTCGTGTGGGTTACATGTAAAAAGACTACTCTCACCATAATAAACTCTAGCTCTCATTAGAGAGTGCACCTCAGAGGCACCTGCAATGCCTCTGGTGGTGCACAGGTCCCACACCATCCAAGGGTTTAGGGTTTAGGGAGAGATGTATTTTTTCTCCCTTAACTAAATCCACCACCCTTGGATGGAGTGGGGCCACCCTACAGGTGCCCATGGAGTGCACTCCTTAAGCATTCCCATAAACTCTCCACACCATCATTCTATCCACACTCGTTTGAATTGTGGTGTCCAAGAGCTTTTGGTTGTGGCGATGGCTGCTCTCACCCCCTCCCACGCTCTGCTTACGAATTGCTCATACAAGCACCAGCACCAGCACCTTCCATTCTCCTCCTCTTTTCATCCTCTTCTTTTGCCTTCCTCATCCTCTTGTTACTTTGGCCACACTTGGGTAGCTTCTTTTGCCACACTATCTTTGCAGCATCATCATCCATTGAAGATGTTTAGGTCACAAAGGCCGTTGCGAGTCATGAGCTCCAGCACAGCCGAGGGCAGCAGCATTGAAGCTGCTGGTGTGGCGGTGTACAAGCCGGAGTCATATGATGTAATGGTAGGAGGTAAGCAAGGCTTTCTCATTCTCTCCTCATTCTGGCATTGTGAATGAAAATCCGATAAGTGACATATATGTGGATCCCGAGGAGACTAATTGTGAAGATGAGACTGAGCTATCAACTAGCATAATGTCCACTGTGAGGGATATTATGAGATTTTTGTCTCGTCCTCTCAGTGAGCTGTGGTAAGACAACAGTGAAGATGAGACTGAGCTATCAACTAGCATAATGTCCACTGTGAGGGATATTATGAGATTTTTGTCTCGTCCTCTCGGTCAAGGTATTCCTGGTTCTATTCTCGTGGCTTCTTTCAAACAACGTATTTCCATCGCCCTACAACGTGCTCAGGCCCTATCAATTCTGCAACGGGCGACGGTGGCTGGGTCTACTATATCTCATCTCCCTTCATTAGCCAACTCACTGGCTCTTCACTTTTCTGATCGGCTGCAGTCAGTTGGCAGATCATCATAGTTTATGCACTTTTATCTTTAATGCCAGGATCTGGATTAATCTTAGTTTTACTGCAAGCTTCGCTCTTGTTTGAGCTTACTTTTGTTTCATCGATGTACCTACTACTTTTTCCTATGAATAAATGCATCAGGGTGTTCGTCGTTATAATTCTCATAATATGGAAGGCAACAAACATTTTGTACTAAGTAATGGCAATTGAGAGGGCCATTATGCACATAATTTGGAACCCTGGCAATTGAGTGCCATGAGCTGCCCAAGGATCAAGGTTGCAAGCCGATTCGAATTGGGCCGGTTCGACCGGTTCGAACCGGCCAGGCTGGTTCGAACCGGAAAACGGTTCGAACCGAATTTTTTTTTTCCAAAACGTTTTTTCAACTTTTTGGGAGGGTTTTTTTTTTTTAAAAATCCGGTTCGAACCGGATTTCGGTTCGAACCGGATGGTTCGAACGGTTCGAACCGTGGTTCGAGGTTCGAATCGCGATTTGTGCAACTATGCCAAGGATCAAATTATATGTGGTAATGGGGCGACCAATGGAACATTATCGCACCTAATTGCATTTAGCAGAAATTTTTGACGACGACACATTCTAGACATACCTCCTTGTTAGAATCCCCAATCTCATATGTTTCCCTTTAAAATGGGCAGGAATTTATGGGGCCTATATTATATTATCCCATATTATGCAATATAATATGGGCCCCACGTAAGTCTAAAATTCATGACAAAGACAATTATGAAGCTTGCTATGTGGTTGTGAGAATCTTTCTGATGTTACAATCATAGAGAAATTTTCAAATTTCATTCTAGACGGCTCTGTACTTTCAGGTTCCTCAAGAGGGCTCCTTATCTTCAGGTTCCATCCATAAGGGAGCCTCCCAAACTCGATTATTTTGCCAACAATGTGCACGGTAGAATATCAGAGAATGCAGAGCAATCTGTATTGCAGACCATGACTCAATAACACAGAACTGAAATGCCTAATTTGTTCAAGAGATTGTAAGAACTTTAAAAATGTTGAATCAAAATCAAGCAATTGGAAGCACACCATGTCAGATGGTTTTCCTAAAGGTATATACACCAACAACTCCAGCTTACAAGATTCACTACGACATTGATCCTTTTGTTTATTCTCTCGGTCGTGATCCAACTAATCTGCAGCTTTTATTTACTTTGGTCTTCCGGTACTCCATGCATGTTTGTAGGTGGTACAGATTTGTTCAAGCATTACTACTTGCCACTTGGGATGGTGGCAAGGCCAGGGTCCAATTCCTTAGGTTATCTGTGTTGGATCTACTCAGAATCACCAATAAATTCTTGTGTGTTCGATGTTAGTTCAAATCTGAACCGATTCAACCTCAACGCTGGTTGATGTCTACTTGGGCTAGTAGCAAGTGATGTGTTGGACATAAAACCCCAAGAAGAATCTATGTGTTCTCCAAGGTGTGGTTAAATACACATATGATTTGGACGCGGCAAAAACATGTCATCATCAACTATAATACATGAACTACAGACACAGAAAGAGCTTGGAGGATTGATACAAAACACAAGTGGGTTGATTTCGTATGAAATTTCTTGTCATCATCACTAAGAAACACAAAAATCACAAGACTATCAAAGCCAAAATAACATATTTTGGTTTCTTTATATAATTCTCCTCTTGACAAGGTACATTCACATCGACATTGATTGGTCTCTAGGGCCAACATCGTGAGTTGGGCATGAAGCTTGGCTATTGCTAGTAATTGGAGCTGAAATCATGGAGCATGTCTAGTTGCCAACTTTCCGATTGCCTATCTCCCCTCATAGTTATGATGGAATTTGGCATGTCCACTTTGTCCAAATAAACAAAAAACATTTGTTTCCGCACACTTTCTTGCTCAAATGAGAAACCAACCTATCTTTAATTTGGCTCCTATGCAATGAGCTTCTAGAGCTTCTAGTTGGCAGCATGTAGAAGAGATGCATATCTTTGTAAGGCAAGACCAAAAATGTAGATCACAAGAACATGCATATGATGAATGAGTAGCCAAAAAATGATAGATGCTGAACTATGTCCGAAACGCAAGAATGGAGGCCATGCAATAAAGAATATTTGTTGAATTTTGATGTGAAACTTTGTGATACGGGCCAAGCATGCCAATCGTGAGGAGTGTCATAGAACAGCACATCTGTAAGCTACACCAATCTAGTCTTATGGACCAAGAATGCCACATGAATTTACTAGTATAACCATCAAGGAACCAATGCTGACACTGGGTGCAACACAAATAGCTTCCTTAATGTTGCAAGATATCAATAAAAACTCTAATGTGCGTGACAAGAACTTTGCTATCACGTAGCAATAGGTGATTGCTGCCACCAAAGAACAATGAAAAGAGAGATAGGGAGGGGTAGGGAAATTTTTTTCTTCCGTGACTAGGTGGCAATAGGAGAATGCTTGAGAAGAATGGGCATCAGACAACAACTTGAACGAACATCAAGGAAACTGGGAATACAAAGGGAACCATAGTGATAAAGACAATGATCAGGACAAGATGAAAGAAGCGGAGCAGTACTATAAGCATCACGACAACAAAGACTTGTTTGCTAACATTGACACTTCTCATTTTCCCACACACTCATTCAATCTCCCCAAGTCATTCGATTTCTCTTCTATTGATGTGTTTGGCTCACCTACCACTTCACATATCTCCCATCTGTTCCTTTCTTCACCAGCTACATCTCAACTTCTCAAGAGAGGAATTGCTACTTTTCTTCCCATCTAATTCAACCACCCTTATAAGTACGTCACTTTGATTCCATTGGGCTTGATGATTCCTCTGTTCCCCCTATCCATTCTTTTCACTGCTGCGACCTTTGTCAAAATATTCTTGTAGCAACCTATTTGTGTTCCTTGATCAGATAAAAAAAACAATCTTTTCACACCACCATAAGATGAATTGAATGAGTTGTATATGGTTGTGTGGTGTGACAAAAACTGATTCTTTTTTTTGTCAATGTTGGCAATTACATTGCCAAGGAGTCCAACACTTACAAGATATTCAGAAGCTCCATTTATTCATGAAAGCTTTCAGTAGCCACAGTGCCCCAAATGCCTGAGCTGGGTTCAGTCGCCTTTCTGGGTATTCAAGATGTTAGTCCAACTGCACAATCGATGCTGGTGGTTGTTGTACAATTTAGTTACTCCATTGCATGAATTGGATGAGCTGGATATGGTTGTTTTGTGTGACAAAAATTGATCTTTCTTTGTGAATGTTGGTAATTATATTACCAAGTATAACTCTTATAGCATATTCAGAACTCAACTTATTCATGAAACCTTTCAGTAGCCGGTTTCACAGTGCCACAAATGCGCTAGCTGGTATAGTTGCCTTCCTAATTGTTCAGAATGTCAGTCCAATTGAGCAATCAACATTGGTAGTTGGTGTGCAATCTAGTTAATTATTTGGTCTCAAAAGCCTACAACCAAGATGCATATCTTGAGTCTCTATGTGACAGTTTGGAAGTGCTCCTGTTGTTTTGGTTAGAGCTCTGATTACCAAGCTCTGTTTGCATTCTTGTTTTGTCTGAAGCTATTTTCTTGACAAGTCTGTGATAAGTAGCTCAACTATCCATGGAGGCTATCTACTCGCTTTGCATGCACATTTGATAATTAGCATAAAGCTGCTGGTTATTTCTATAATCGTTTGATCTCAACCTATCATATCCATTGACTTTGGAACAAGTAGAGCCACTATAATTTTATTCTCACTCTTCCTATTTTGTGGGTGTCAGATGCTGCAAAGTCTTTGATTTATGCACTTGATGATGGGAAATTACGCATTGAAGTCGATTTTCCGTAAGCATTTGCTTTATAGTTGAGATTTTACTCTTGTTTTACTAGCTAAACTGTACATAATCATAGATTTATGAATGCAGCTAAATTCTTTCTATGTTCAGGTGACTGTTGAACTGATAGTTTTTATTTTTTGATACTTGCTAGCTGTGGCCCACATGGGTAAGATGATTTTTTCTGAAAATTCCTAAAGGATACATATGTTTTCAGTATCTGCGCTACCTTGATGCAATGCCTGATATTAATCATGAGCTGTTTTTTCCAATTCATAATCAATGATACAGGCCCTTGCCAAGTAGTTTCTCTGGATACAAGGTATGCCATCCTACTTTGATTTTTCCAAAGAGCATATGCAAGAATGTAATTTGGCCAGAGTAACTGTTGATTTTAGTGCTGTTCTTTGTGATTCTGATTATATGCGAGAGACTTGTCAGCCAGAGTAGCTGTTGATTTTAGTGCTGTTCTTTGTGATTCTTATTATATGCGAGAGACTTGTCAAAAATTGAAACTAAATTCCAATGACTTTTGTGAAGCATTATCTCTTCTTTTGTGTACTTCTTTGAAGCTTCTAAAGGGACTTAAAGGGAAAGGCTCAGACTAGACTTTCTGTGACTTGTTCCAGTAGGTTCCTCTTCATTCCTTCCAGTAGTTTTTATTGCAACAGGTCAGAGATTAATATAAGAAGCAGGTATACATGTAATTCCAGCTTATGTTGCATTGCTTTCTGGAATGGTTCCGGAAAATGGGGTCGTTCCAGATCGGAATATAGTGTATTTTTTTATATTTTAAAAAGTGTGCTGGGGTTAAAAGAACAACCAGAGGCTGTAAAAGTTTGTAAATTGTGAATCAGTCTATCTATGATGCAAGTTTACAGACTACAATATGTACATTGAGCTGCTTGCATGTAGAGTAATGAGTAATTAAGGAGCCTTTGCAGAAGTCTTTTAAAAAATTCTAAACTTTAACAGATTGATATCAGATGTAGTGATGCATACTATAGGAGTCATACAAAACATACACGAAGCACCAAACTAATTATAAAAAAACTTAGAAAAATATCTAGATTCCACACATGCCTCATGAGAATAATCAACATGTCATAAACCATCTGATATGTATGTCATATGACAAGAGTGGGCCAATGGCCAAGTGCATGAGTCTGATAGATAGTCAATGGACCCATAAAATGATGTGACATGAAGATAAACCCTAAATCCCTATGACTCAAAAGCATCATATCAAGATTCCTCTTCAGTACTATCACTGATGGACGAGTAGGAAGATATTTGCCTCTACCCCTGGTCCCCTGCCTTTTCCTCTACCTCTGTCGTTGCCTCTAGGTCTATCAGGGCTCTGCTCCCTTTGCCTGTGATACTGCTGTCTCCGGCTCAACATTCAAATCCATTAGGCATACCCTACTCCCCCCCCCCCCCCGCGCGCTTGCATGCAGCTGATGTAGGCTCGGCCCATATCTTGGCATCTCGATCAACAAACCCCACATCCTCGCCAATGTCCATCTCAAATGAGCAATTGCTTGTATGTGCTTGTGGAAATAATTTCACCTGTCATGCCACTTCTCTCAAATAACTGACATCCTACAGAAACCTAAAAAGTAATTATTTTTTTGCAAAAAAAACAACTCAACAATGCTGAACCACTCTTAAAAAATATTTGCACAAAACAGATCAGAAAAAAATATACCTTTGCTCATCAAGAACCGGTCACTAAAAGGTCTCTCCAATCTTGTCCATAAACTCATAAATGAGGCCCAATGTACAACCCAATGCAGGTGGACATAGTTGACAAATTGTCCTCTTTGGGAATCCCATAGAACGTGTCGGTCCTTGTACCTAATGAGAAGATATGCAGAGCTGCCCCAAAGTGAAACGAAGGCTATGCAACAGCCTCAAATATAAATATTGTGGCAGGATTGGTGGGTTCTTGTCCACTCTTCTATCCAAGAGATGAGTTTAGTACAATTTGAGTAGATAATGAGAGGATATGCGGAGCTGCCCCAAAGTGAAATGGAGGCTATGCAACAGCCTCAAATCTAAGCATTGTGGCAGGATTGGGTTCTTGTCCCCTCTTCTATCTAAGAGATGAGTACAATTTGACCCTTGAACGGTTCAATTAAAATCTCTAAACATAGGGCCTATAGTTAAATCATCAGACATGAATGAGTCCCATTTGAGAGATGTGAAATGGAAATGCCAATTGTACCTAATAGACACCTGATTTAACAATACCATATACATCGTGTCCTTGTACATAAAGCTCTCTAGATGATGCTAGAGCCAACCAAGGATATTATTACAACTCCTTGAGTCCCTAGCCAGATATTCATAAACCGAATGGTTTCTTAACTTATGTTGTCGTGTATCTACGACCTTTTTTGGTTCAGGAGGTACAAAGGCAATCAAATCCTCGAATACTACTAGATCGTCTTCTAGAAAAAGATTATCCTTTCCATCAAGTTGTTCCTTTAAATGGCTTACATGGAATGTAGGATGTACTATTGTTCAAAGAGGAAGATCTAGCTAATAAGTGGACCAATGGAGTTTTTTTACAATCTTAGAAGGGCCACTATATCGTGGAGAAAGCTTAGGGCATTTCCCTGTTCGAAGTACCTTGGAATAATTGGGGATTCTAAGATACACCCAACCTTCGATCTCTCTAGGCTCACTCTTGACCCAATTTATGCTTTCTTTGGCCACTTGCAACCTTCTTGCATATCTCTAAAGAAACCGGATGCAGCTTGTACCTTGAGATCTTTGACTCGAATGAAAATTGGTCAATGAGACTAAAAGCCATGTAACAACATAAAAGGACTAAATCCAGTGGCAGAATGTTTTGCACTATTATATGAGGACTCAACCATTGGGAGGTACTTTTCCCAATCCGATTGACGAGAGACTAATAGTCATTTCTAGTGTTGCAAAGACTTCTTGCCAAAACTTGCCAGTGAACTTGGAATCTCGATCACTAACAATATCGTTTGACAACCCATTCAACTTGAACATTTTTCAACAATAAGTTGTGCAAGCTCTGAAGCTTTGACAATAGACTCTGTTGGAATAAGTTGAGCCACTTTAGTTAGTCTGTTTCATGTCCTAGGAAGTTCGATCACAAAATCGATGGAAATACTTTTTCACTTCTTGCTGGGAATTTCCAATGGATGTAATAAATCAGCTGCCTTGAGTCTTTTTGCTTTACTAACTTGGCATTGTTCACACTTTTGAACATACGCCTCCACGTGACCTTTCATTTTGGGACAATAAAATTCTCTTTTAACTAGGTCAAGTGTTCTTTGTATATCATGGTGCCCCGCATTGGGATTGTCATGACATTCATGTAAGATTTGGGCCTTAAAATCCTCAATGTCTGGCGCACATACCTTTTCTCTACAAAAAGTAAACCATTCCTAATGGAATGATTAGAAAGTATCTTCTCATCACGGGATTTCTTGGGATCCTACTTTCCAAGATATTTTCTAGATCTAGAAATTCCTCCCAGGACATCTTATCAAGTACAACCGAATAACGTGTCAGTTTGACCAAGATCCCGAACAGAAAGATATAACTCGGATTGGATCTTAGCAAAGCACAATTGATTAATTCCTCCAATTCGGCTCAAGGCATCAACGACACAGTTTGATGCACCTCGACAGTACTTAATGTCAAACTCTAACTCTTGAATGAGTTCTGACCATCGAGCCTTACGAACCCCTCAAGTCAACGACATCATAGATAACAACAAAAAAAGTTTTTCTCATAAGTAGAATGTCTACTTTGAGCTGGGTCCAACTTCTTGCTTTCGAAAGCCATTGGTCTACCATCTTAATATAGGATTGTTCCTACAACATAATTACTAGCATCCGTTTCAACAAAAAATGGCTTGTTAGGGTCGACCATGTGTAGTATGGGGGCTATAGACACTAAGTACATTAAGTATTTCAAAGCTTAAAGCTTTGATTTAATTCATCAATCCGCCCAATTGGAGGACTGATTTTACTACGCCTGCAAGCTTTTTTCTTATTGCCATTTTTGGTTTTTCTTTTGGCTTTCTTCCCTCTCCTTAAGAGGATTAGTTAAGGGTACTGCTACTTTAGCAAAATCTTGAATAAACTTATGGAAAAGACTTGTGAAGCCCAGAAAGAATTTAACTTCTCTAATGGTTTTCAAGATAGGCCATTTATCATAATCGATTCAATGCCATGATCGGAACTCGTATATATGAGGTACTTGAGTTTTGTTTGGAAAAACTCACATTCAGACTGTTTACTATAAAGTTTTTTCTATTAGAATATTCAAGACTATACAAAGATGTGCTTCAAGAGTTCTATTGTAAATTAAGATGTTGTCCAGGAACCATAACAAATTTTCCCAGATATGGATGAAAAATATTGTTCATCATCCGTTGAAAAGTTTTGGGGCATTCGTAAGACCAAAGAATAAAACTAAAAATTTATAATGGCCATATCTAGTTTGAAAACCAGTTTTTAGAAACATGCCCCTCGTTAAATCTTGTTTGATGGTAACCCGATCTAAGGTCTAACTTGGTGATATACTTTGCACCATTCAGTCGGTCCATGAGATCATCCATCCTTGGTAAGGGATAACAATTTCTGATGGTCATTTATTAAGTTTCTTAGCGTGAAGGCAAAGACGTAAGCTACCATCTTTGTTGCCGACTAATCAAACAGGAGCTTCCCAAGGAGATCTACTGGGTTGAATATGGCCCAAATGTGAATACTCCTGAAGTTGCTTAGCAACCTCATCCTCTTCCTTAGGGCTCATCCTATAGGGAAAAAGAGATATAGGAGAGCTATTGGGAAGAAGATTCATGTGCTGGTCTACCCCTAGAGGGGGGAAGACCCTTAGGCAACCGCTTAGGAAATACATCAGCGTATTTTGTCCTAACTCTTTTAAAACTTTTACCTTCAAGTGTATTTTCAATGCAAGGATTAGAAAGAGACTTTTTTTTTGGTACACGTGATACATTAACATTAAACTTTTGAGTAACAAAGGCACTCACATAAATTTCATCTTTCAGAATACATCATACGTGATACTCGGAATCTTTCATACATTGATACACTTCACTAAGGTTGAATTCTCTATATTATTAGACCCAATGTCAAATCAGATTTGAACACCTCTACCACACAACTACCCTCACATAACAATAAAAGAATACTTAGGAAATTGATACCCTTGGCAAATTGATCTTGATAGAAGTACTAGTGGAGTCATGTCCACTCTCCTGACAATTGATTTATGAGGCACAAAACATCAAGATTGGTTTCTTGCTCGACTTCGTCCATTGTCATGGGGCCTTCCAATTGATCCAATTGAAAATTGTATGTGGTCTGCATCTCTTTACGTGGACATTCTTTCCACCTACTTTACCCCAAGCATCCAAAAAAATGTTTCTCCTTTTTTGCACATTCTTGCTTGTGGTGATAGCATGGAAAGAAATTGACCTCTTTGAACACTAGGCTGCCCATACAGCCCTTTGCCCTTGGGAGCGGCTACACCCTTGCCATTCTAGTCACTTCAAAATTGCCATTGACTGGTTTGACCCTCAAACTTTCTCTATTTGTTCCAGATGCCCTTGTGTCCCCAAGGCTGGTTACCCATAGTAGTCAACGCGGCAAGATCTGATCCTCTCTTGCTATCCTCATAATACAATGTGGATCTATGCTAGAAATGAGTCATTAAAGAAGGACTATGTGACTCATTTAGGTATAAGCACAGACGATCGCAGGACCAATACATAGTGGAAATGGCTGATGGAAAGGGTACAAAGATTTGGGATTCCGAATTGTGGATACTCCACTAACCATACAAAGTTATACAGAAAAGTTGGATTTTGAGATAACATGGCTTCCACGGTTTGATGTGGTGTTGGGCTTTTGCTGGCACATGATGCAAAAGCCACACATGGCCTAGGATACTCATGCGTATGAGTTCTGATTTGATGGTGTGACTCATTCCATCCATAGAGAGCGAGACTCCTGGACCACTTGTTTCAACTATGCAATTGTGTAGGATCCATTGTGAGTACATGTATGTTTTGATGTGTCTACTAGTGCTAACCAAAGTAGCATGGAGTGTGTGCAAATTAGTATTGTTGCCAATTTGGATCAAGAGATTAGGAGGGAGTTTTCAAATGTGTTCTTAGAGAACCTTGCATTTGCTTCACCTCCTAAGAGGAATGTCGAACATAAGATTGAGCTGATACTTGGATCATTTCTTGTCAATAGAACCCCTTATGGAATGAGTCTAAAAGAGGAAGAGACAATGAGACAGATGGTTGAGGATTATATGGCCAAAGGGCAAATTCAAGCTAGTTATTCTCGTCTTGCCTCTCCGATCATTCTTGTGAAAAAGAAGGATGCATCATGGCATATGTGTGTGGACTATTGAGGTTAAAGCAAGATCATTGTTAAACATCAATACCCTGTGCCATGTATAGATGATTTGTTTGATGCTTGTCAGGTGCCATGTCACATGTACTTTGAATCCCTTCGCCTATTGTAAATTGTAAATTGTAATTATCAACTATAAATGGCTAAGTCACCGGCCTGTGGACACAATTGTCAATTGCAATGTAAATATCAGTTGTAGTGACTATTTGAGATGGCTAAGGAGATATTGGGTCTTATGAGAGTCTGCTGGACTAACCTCTTAAAAAGTGGAGGGTTGACCGGTCAATAGGACGTGTCATATGCTCACTGGGACACTTGGTCCATTGTATGAGTGGCACATCTCAAACGATCCTCGTACTTGCTTGCGTATGTGTCAGGGTATTGCCAATTGGCAAGAATCAGTAGTGCATGAGCTTGCAATGTGTTGACGTTAGGATGTGTCAAGGTTAAGGGGTGCTTGAGGGGATATTATGTGAGCCTTGCTAGGCATTCCCTATCTTATTCCTATGCAACTATGGTTGGGAAGAGACTTGCAACAGAGCTCATTTGAAAAACTCAATGAGTTGATTGTCTTTGCACCCGTATTACAAATTGCAAATCCAGATATACCTTACGTCATTGAGATTAATGCAAGTGATTAACAATAGAAGTAGCACTTCTATAGGAGAGTAGGTTGGTTGCTTTCGAAAGCAAGAGGTTGTTAGATCCCTAGGTACATAATACCACAAAAGAAAAATAAGTTTTTGAGGTTATTCATGCCATGAAAATTACCTATATGGTAATTAATACATGATTTGCACTGATCACCAACCTCTTAAGTAGCGATCAGAATGCTCTTAGGGGCAGAAAACACGTTGGGTTGAGCTTACGTAGGAATTTGAAGTACATCAAAGGCACCTCTAATAAGGTTGAGTCGAATAGGTCAAGTAGACAAACTTTCCTTCCCAAAATTCTTTATGTTTCATTAAGGGGTCTTATTTTTGAACTATTTGGCAAAAGGTACAATCGAGCATGATGAGCAAGGGTGGTGAGACTGATTAACAAGGTGCTCACTCTATTTTGAAAGGTGGAACAGTAGATGGTCAGTTTTCCATTCGGAATGGTCTTTTGTTCAAGATTGGGAAATTATGCGTGCCAAATGATGCCATTAAACATAAAGACATTTATGAATGTCATGACATACCTTGTGCTGAGCATTTGGGCATCCATCGTACTTTAGACTTGAAACAAAGGGACTTCATCTAGCCAAAGATGAAACCCTTTGTAGAGTCTTATGGTTTTAGACATTTGTCATCTCGAACCGATAGGCTGAAGGTACCATGGGAATCTTCAACCTCTTAACAAGTTGGGAGTTGACAATGTTATGGGATGTGCCTGTGTCAAAGAGGACAACCACTCCAAGTCTGTTGGAGTGGTGGCTGAAGTGCCTTCATCTTACAAGCCTGCAATGCATGTTCCTATGTTTACACTTAGGTACTCACGAAAGAGATGCTTTACCAAGACAATAGTAGCATAATCCTTCAGTCTTGCCTTCTCCTTATCTTGCAGCCTCAGATTAGAACCACCAAAGGCATGACGCGACTTTCTTGCTTTGCGTTTCTCCCCCTGGTACACCTCTACCTCCACCGGCTTCAAAGAAACACCTATGCCACTTGCTGGGCCAGGAAACCCTGGTGCTGGGTACTAGGCATGCTAGCCGACTCCGTTTGAACTTTCCCTTTGACCTACCTTCATAAATCAATGCCTTTGCAATGGCATTTTCAAGGGTCTTGCAAGCCTCATTCAGCACATGAGGACATGGAACTGCATCTACTTTGAATATACTCAAAAATCTTCATAAGGATCTCCCAATAACCATCTGCATACACCTGCACAGAAAGCAATCTCTGAAAATACAAGTGCCATGCATCCATTGCCCGAGTATGCTCATGGGGCAGAGTAAACTGAGCACAAAAGGCGCGCCAAAAATCGACCCAAGTCACCAAGCAATCCTGGGTACAGATAACTTGCGCCACCACCTATCTATGATATCAGTCAAATGGTAAGTAACCTTTTTTATATGCCACACCTCATCAATAGATGCACGTGGCAACTCAAAATAACTCTCCCACTTGCTAAACCACTAATCGACAAAGTTATCAGTGTGTTGCTGGGAGGTGCCTATGGAACGAGGTGGCTTGATATCTTTGTCTTCGTGTGTTGAATAAGCTTGGACCTAGAAAGGATAAACAGGCATAACAACATGAGAAGGTGAATGATGCATATATTTTGACTGAGGCCATGCAGAAGAAGGACAATTAGAAGGCGTAGGAATGTCACCCACCAAGGTCTGTAGCACATTTTGGACACTGGTCAAAGATTGTTAACAACTCGAAAAAAAATTGCACAAGAAAATTCAAAAACGAATATGAAAGAAAATAAAAGCAAGGGAAAAGAAAGCAAGGGGTAGGCTCTCCTTGATTTTGAAAATTTTCAATATTGATGTAGGTACCATCGATAAACAGTTGCCGAGAAATCTGGAAATTTGCTTGTGGCTCCAAAAATCTAAAAATAAGTGAAAAAACAGCCCCAAATCAATGCGAATTTGCATATACTTAGGTCTGCAAATAGGCTGAAGGTACAAATGTAATAGGTTGCCCTCCTGTGAGAAGGCTTTCTGCCATATTTGAGGAAAAACAGAGCAAAACCGAAAAAGTTGTGATGTCTCAACTCCAACAACCTAAAAATTGGTGAAAAATCGAACTTTTTGGCAAAATCTGAGATTTCTGATGAATTCTTCATAGTTCAGCCCCTCCCTAGCAGCGATCTAACAAAATAAAAAATAGGCCTCTAAAATCTGAAAGTAATCTGCCAAGTATAGAAGAAATTATGACAATTTTTCCTTAGAAACTTTGCAAAATTTCAAAGCTAACCATATTCTGAGGCTGTTTTTACCTTACATACAGCCCATTTCCTGCTTGTAGAAGAGTAATCCACCTCCAATAGAGCTCTCCTCCAATCTTTGTACCAAAATCCCACAAGAAAAGGCAAAATTTTGCTGATTTTTGACACTCTTTCTAGAACTACCTTTTCTCCCTCTAGAACAAATTTTCCTTGACCTCTGATACCAATTGTTACATTCCCTAACCATAAGCTCGTCAAAACATTGAAAGCTATATGTAGAATGAATCTCCTCCCATCCTTAGGTAACTACAGCCTTCAACTTGAGAAACAAGTAGAAATTGATTTGGTTTCATTTGGATCACAAAAACTCAATGTACATAGTGAACTAGCTTGAGATTGCCAATGAGCTCCAAATTTTTTCTATCTTCTCACTATGGGAGCTTGGACCTCCAAGATGGCCGAAGACAAAGCCAACAACGGCGAGAACCCAGCAGCTTACTTGTGTGCTGATGTCTGTGCGACATCAACTTCAGATACACAAGAGATAATTATTGATTTAGGTGCAACGTCACACTTCGTGGCAAGCTTTGCTAGCTTTCCACCCTGATTTTGACACAGAAGATACACGAAGCAAATGGTTTATGGTCAAGATGCTCTCATGCCGATTGAATTTTTAATCTCATCTTTACGCATAGCGGCAACTAACCCTTATAGCTCCTACCTACTATTCCAGTTCCAGGGCATGTGGCATCCACACATGGCTGGCCAGGCCCTGGATCCATAAGTGTTTGAACTGCTGAATAGCAACCACTGAAGCCTACTGGTTACCAAGCCCGTGCACCATCGTGCCAGGTAGAGGAACGACTACCCACTCCAATCAACCGCCGACTTACCCTAGCCCCGGCCCATATAACCACATGCGAGCTATGTCAACGGCTCAAGGTTACGCACCACTACACACATACTTGTAGCGTGCACCACTACCCTACGTCAGGACTACGATCCACCTCGTACAACGGGCGGGTGCCCTCTTGTGAGACTACTTATGGGGCCGTAACCCGTGACCTTGAGCTTACCGGTCCCGACGGGATCATGGTCAGGGCCACGACTGGGTCCTAACAAGATGACTCTCTACGTGTCCAGGCATAGGGGCACAATGGTGAGTTGGGTGTTTGCATCGTACTGGCAGATTGAGATAGCCCTGGGCCATGGTATGGTAGACTATTTTATGGGGGCTTTAGCATTCATTCCATTCATCTCTAACTTATCCATATCCCCCCCATCACATTATTATACCATTCTCCTCTTACACTTGGTTTGGGTATAGTCACAATCAGTCATCACATCTACTCCTCCCCCTTCATCACATCTACTCCTCCCCCTTTACAACCCCCAACATAAATATTGCTCTTCACACATCCGTCTTCATCAAAACTTATTTCAGTTGCTTCTACCTGTGACACTCCCTTGGACACAAGCATGCTTAACTACACAAGCTTTCCATCCATCTACTTCCCTTGCTTTCCCCTCTAAATGCCATGAAAGGAATCTACATCATAAATTCCTATGTAATCCTAATTTGGCAAGGAATGCCAACAATTCGAACTTTCAATTCTTCAAGATTACAAACTCTCTCCAAACTTCCTTTAAGAGACCAAACATCATTACTGTTGTCTCTTATGTCAAAAGAAATCTAGTTACATAGACATTATAGATCAAAGGCTTACAAACCTTTTGTATGGGGTAGGCTCGAGCTTTTTCTAGCATGAATTTCTCCCTTGAGCACCTCCTCTTCCTTTGACCAAAACTTGGACATATGCTACCACACTATAAATCATTCCAACTTCCACTCTATCATCATCTTGGCCACTCTCCTTAACATCGATGTCATCTCTTATTTCCCATCCACTTGGTGTATCAATATCAATATATAATTCACAAATCGGATAAATCTATGAGTGGGAAAACTACTGCACTATCATGCTTTCACATATCGTGGCCAAGCTCTATGGGACTATTTTGGAGATTGTAGTAAGCAGAGAAGCAAAGACTACACATCTACATGCTATGGAACAAGCTAGTTTCAGAACACAACATCCATCATGTCCACATCTTTACTCTCAATGCACTTACAGATGCAACGAAAGATGAAAAGGAGTATTTAGGTTGTTGTTTCATTAACTTTAGACGAGCTTTTGAATCTATTTCACACCACGTGCTGATTCAAGGTTGTAAGAGCTACACTTTGCAACACAAATTATATTGGCAGGGGAATCTGCGAGAGGGTACTGGTATGTTTCAAATCTTAGGAGGATCTTGTAGATCTCATCCTTACACCTATTTGGAGTACGCTTTACTTGTTCTAATCTTGACATGAGATAGGTAACTACTAGGCAACTAGGAAAGGGTCAATTTCCCCCTTGTTAAAATGGAGCAACTATGTTTCAGGAGATAGATTTGAGATGCATTGAGAGATGCCTCTTTGATTACTTTGGTTACCCTCACTACTACTACGCAACAAAGCCATGGTGCACGGGTCTCACAAAATCTGAATGGGCCGACTAAGCTAAGTATGGCGCCTTCAAAGGGATCTTAAACGCCCATCTGGAAACCGAATCATCCGAATAGGTCAAGTTGCAAATTATTTTGGTTTTAAGGTATCCAGGCATGAATTCAGGATCTATATTCTACAAATTAGGTTGTACACATAGTACATACTACCTACACTGTACATTAAGCATTTTAGGTAATGTTTCATGTCTGATTCATGATTTATTGGACATCTGATTCTAACAAATTAGAATCGCCAATCTGGAAACCGAACTCTAGAACTAAGAGGAAGTCTTAGTTGTACAGCTAGCTGCTACAATGAGCGGTCACGAGAGAGAGAGAGAGAGAGAGAGAGAGAGAGAGAGAGAGAGAGAGAGAGAGAGAGAGAGAGAAAGCTTTATTAACGTCTTTTGGGCACCCGTGGGTGCATAAGACCAAAAAGAAAATATGTACAAGCAACAGTGGGAGCATCATCCATAGGAGGACGTGGTTGTAAAATGCTACAAACTAGCTACGAATGAAAGTAGAACAAAGCAGAAGTGAAATAAGCCCACAACCCGGGCCAGGTGGAGAATAAGTACATATCAGCGAAAGTAAGTGTGAAGTGTGCACTGAGTGGAGTGTACAGTGGGCCCTGATGGAGGCAAGTGGCGACTACATCTGGGCTTTTTCCTCGGTGGCACAGGGATAGGAATCTCATCATCGGAATCATCAGCATGTGCTCGAGTCCAAAAGAAGCCAGTGAGAAGCAGCTGCTGCGAGTCTAACCCCAGGTGATCTGGTACAGACAGATGAGATTGACGGAGAGTAAGCATCTCACGAACAAGAAGTCCCAAGCAACGAGCATCAGGATAGGAGACAAAACTGCGAAGTGTATGCGGGCCATCGCGAAAGAGACAATAATACCTCCCCCGTATCTCATAATACAACGGACATCTGAGGAGGAAATGGGCTTCATCTTCTACCTCTTGCAACGAGCACAAGCGACATAGACGCCGCTCCCGAGGGATATCCCATGCACGACCGGCCTCAATAGCAAGCTGATGAGAGGAAATGCGCAACTGCAAAAGACAATAGCGCAGGCCGTGTGATAGGGGATGTGAGAGATAGAGCGGCAAGAATGGCAAACCAGAAGGATCCAGAGAGAGGAAGTGTGTCTGGTAATAGCTCAGTCCAATGCAGGAGGGAGCTCCAAGTTTGCTGCATATGTCGACGGAATAAATAGCCTCGGATATATGAATGCGTACCAGAGGAAGATCCATGATAGAGATGCCCAGATGTCGTACGAGATCATACGCCTGCTGGTACCAGGATAGCTTGGCATGGGAATCAGCTAGGACACGTGAAGAAGTAACCGCAACAACTATGTATCTATCCGGGTGAGATGCACGAATCTCATAATGTCAACTTCCTGGCCATCATAGAAGAATTGATAATTGTGAAGGCTTTGTCGATTGGTGTTGAAAATCATGATCTTCGTCTTTTTTAAGTTAACAGAGAGACCCCAAGCAACACAAAACCGATGTAGGACCTGTAAGTGACACTGCAACCCTTTTGGTGAGAGAGAAAGCAGAACAATGTCATCATCATAAAGCAGAATGGGGATGAGCAAATGAGCCAGCGGGCAACCATCTCCACCTTCTTCACGAATGAGGCGCTCAAGATCATCAATATAAAGTGCAAACAGCGGAGGGGACAGTGGACAGCCTTGCTTGATGCCAACAGTGCTACGGATGGGAGAAGACAAATGAGTACCTAGCCGAATACGTGCTAGAACTCTCTCATACAGAGCAACCACTGCCGTGAGAATAGAGTCGGAAAAGCCAAGCTGACGTAGTCTGCTGATCAAAAGATGACGGGGAACAGTATCAAAGGCCTTAGAGAGATCAACGAAACAAGCAAATACCTTCTTGCCCATATGCTTTGCCTCCTCAATGATAGTATGTAGAGTGAGGACATGATCAAGAGTGCTGTAACCCTGGCGGAAGCTAGCCTGGCCAGTCGCATACAATAGTCGAGAATCAGCCTCTGCCGTAACGAAGTTCTGGAGGATAGTGGTGTACAACTTGGCCATGGTATGACCTATCATAATAGTGCGATAGTTGTGGACATTCATGGCATCGCCTGCTTTAAGAATGGGGTGAAGGAGATTGGTGGCCCAAGGTATGGGAAAACCATCAACAACGGAGCGGTTGAAACAACGGGCCAGGAAAGGGGAGGCGAGTTTGGCAATTGGTTTGAGGAGCTCGGTTGAAAGGAGGTCAATGTCAGACGTACGATTGTTCTTGAGTTTGCAGATGGTGGCTTCAACCATGTCAGAAGAAAAGAGGTCACAGTGGGTAGGACGAGAAGAAAGAGAGATAGAAGGGTGAGCAGTTGTATATAGGTTGGTTGCATAATTGACCCAGGATTGAAGAGGGATGGGTGCAATGGATAGGGGCTTATAAAGAAAGATCTTCCAAAAAGTAGCCGAGGAAGCACAGTGGAGGGAGCGAAGGAGGTATGAGGAACGGGAAGAAAAGTAGGCCACTTTCTTTTTGCGGAGAAGGGAACGAAGCTGCTTTTCTGCGGAAGAAGAAAGTGTAGAATTGGAGAATTTGAGGAACTCGACATATTTCTTGAAGAAAGACAGTCGTTGTCATACCATTTATTATGGGTACGACGATGAGAAGAGAAGCGGCGAGGGGGTGCAATGGCATGAGCGGCAGTAGTCAGGGCGTGTGTTAAAAAGGAGGCTTGGGTAGTGACATCAGAGGAGGAAGGAAAGTGGTCCAGAAGACGAGAGACGTGGGCAACATAGGCTTGGGATTGATGAGGAGGTATACGATAGTAGGTGGGTCGAACAAAGAGGGAAGGTGGAGGAGAAGGCGGACTTGGCGTTGGGGAGAAAGAGAGGTAGAGCAGAGAGTGATCAGCGAGGACCGGGGTAGAGATGGTGAAGGATGCTAGGCGGGGCAATAAAGCAGGAGATGCAATGAAATATTTAATAGTCCACTACGCTGTGACCGCCACCAAATGGGTGGCAAGTATATGCAGAGGAGGATGGCCATTGAAGAAGACCGTTAAGAATAATGAGACCGTGTGCTTGAGCCAACCTCAGAAGCTGTTCCCCAAAAAGCGTAACCGTCGCTGATGAGTCCTGAGAATAACGGGCATAAGAGGTATCCAACGGATGAAGAGACAGTGTGTCAGCATAGAACTTAGTCTGGCGAGTGGTCGTGCGTGCGTTAAAGTCCCCTGCAAGCAATATGTAACCCTGTAGAGAGAGTCTAGCAACGTCATCAGAAAGGGCCTGAAAAGGATCACTTCCCAAATCCATAAACACTAAAGTGTGGGGAGCAAAGTAGCACACTGCAACAAACAAGTCCTGGTCCAGCCCCAAGAAGGATGCAGTAATTTGAAGCCACAAGTAACGACCATAACTATCCTGAGACACCAACCGAATAGAAGGAGTATACACCGACCTGTACAAACATGCAACTCCACCAGAGGCCCGAAGTATCCTGCCCTGTATCATAGGTCGTGGAGTAGAAATCCACTGAAAACCAGAAATGTGTGGAAGTGGGTGTGTGGAAGACTCATGTCTTTACAAAAAGTAGAAAATCAGCCGAACACAGATAGGTGTCAAGATCAGCCGCCGTAGAAGAGGTGGAGAGGCCGCCGCAATTCCAAAAACCGAATGTGACACTAGCCGGGGCTATCGGGCTGCTCCCATGCCCGAGTACCCCAACTTCCTATTAACGCTTGGAGAGAAAGCGAGGGCTACCATTTGTGAATACCACTCGCTGTTGTTTTGTCCTTGCCCTGAATAATAGTTTTACGCTGTAACCATTGGCAGTGAGCATCTATGTAAATCTGAGAGCCTCGGAGAGTACGACGCGCACGAAGAACTACAGCTAAGGACGAAGCAACGACCTGTGGCGGTCGAGAGCTGACATAATCGGTAGGCATGGCGGATGCAATTTCCAAAGTACGAAGACGTTTGCGAGAGCCTGTAGACATAAACTTCTTAGCATGCTTTGTGCGCAAGACAAAGCCTGGAGGAAGGCAAAACGAAGCCGTAGGAGGATTTGCGGGAGATAGATGAGAGAGGAAGCAAAACCCTAATCAAGCAATTTTACGAAAATGAGCGTAACTTTTTCATACAAAGTTTGATTGACCCGAAAATTGATTCAGATCGAAGGTAAGACAGAGCACTACACATTTGTTAGATTGTACTTGCAGCATAGTACGGATTCATACGGACTGTACGGATTTTGCAGACTGAAAATTTTGAGATCAAGAAAAATCAAATTTTCAAAACTCAAACTATTGAGGATCTATTGCAAAAGGATAGCAACAATGAAATCTTGAGAAACAAGCTTAGAGTAGCTAAAAGTGATGCAAGAAAGTGTCATGCACAAAAAGGTAGATCTAGCCACAAAGAAAGCTAGAAAGAAGTGAGAGTTGCATGGAGATGGAAGCAGTGAGGAGATGATGGCTGCGTGGAGATGGAGATGGTGATGGAGTTGGAAGCGTGGAGGTGGAGAGAGAGAGAGAGAGAGAGAGAGAGAGAGAGAGAGAGAGAGAGAGAGAGAGAGAGAAAGAAAGAAAGCTTTATTAACGTCTTTTCCTTGCCAAAAGGCATATAAGACCAAATGGAGTACATGTCAGGTATGTGAAAACCATGGGAGCATATATAAACTTCTCCAAGAAAAAACTATGCATAAAAGAGAAATGAGAGAGAGAGAGAGAGAGAGAGAGAGAGAGAGAGAGAGAGAGAGAGAGCTTTATTAACGTCTTTTGGGCACCCGTGGGTGCATAAGACCAAAAAGATAATATGTACAAGCAACAGTGGGAGCATCATCCATAGGAGGACGTGGCCGTAAAATGCTATAAACTAGCTACAAATGAAAGTAGAACAAAGAGAGAGAGAGAGAGAGAGAGAGAGAGAGAGAGAGAGAGAGAGAGAGAGAAAGCTTTATTAATGTCTAATCCTTGCCAAAAGGCATGTAAGACCAAATGGAGTACATGTCAAGTATGTGAAAACCATGGTAGCGACGTCTCCAAGAAAAAACTATGCATAAAAGAGAAATGAGTATTATAATTATAAACTACAAACTGCCAACTGTCCATAAGGGGGGAGCGAAAGAGCTGCCAGGAGTAGAGTAATATCATGTAGTGCTGCTGCTAAAAAAAGATGTGACACGAGCTACAACAAGAGGCAACATGGACTGTCGCTGACGTCGTCTAGGAGGGTGAAAACTGTGTGCTCTCGTAACATGGCGTGAAGTGCGAACTGCTGCAGCTGCATGACTATGAATGATACACTGTCTCTGATATCAGTGAGGTGGTATGTCGTCGTCATCGTCATCAGACCGTTCGATTCGCCTACCAATTGGAATTGGCCGATTCCGGATTTGGCGCTGAATCACTAATTCTTTGTCCTCGAATCAGAGATTCATAAAACTGTAGTGGCAGGATCTCAAGGACCGCGCCAATATACCAACTTGGGATAACTTTCAGGTGGCTTTTAAGGCCGCATATTGTCAGTCTTAGACAATTTTGAATAATATCTTCACTTCCCTTGACAAACTTTAGTGGCTCCATAATTTGCTTCAACATGACTTCCATAGCATCCACCTTTGAACAAACAACATCTAGTCTGTTGACATCAAAGTTGCTTCTCCAAAGTCAAACAAGTTGACAAACTGAGAAAAAAGCAAGCTGAACAAAGCATATATAAGCTTATATTGCACTACTAAGCAAGATATATTCATAGAGAAGCAACACAACAACAAGTATACCCTAAATTCCAGGAAGAATAAGATGGAATCAACTTGTAATAGTGAGATGCAGGTTCACAACAGACTTTTCACACTGAAAATCAGCAGACAGACCTTAGATCAAATTTGACTAGCGAAAGAAAAATATCCAAAATCAGCAGTAGAGCAAGGTCTAGGAACCTAGTCTACTAGCGACTAACTTGTATTCATAGGGACAAACATTTACAAAATTTCAACAAGTTACCAACATTTATGCTAGCTTCACAAAGGCTGGATTTTCAAATGTTGCACACAAACTCTCAACCCCTAAGGAAGCACAAGATTAACTTGACAATAGCATATCTCTTTTTAAAACACAATAAGGATTATGTAGTGAATCAACTAATAACTATGAGAGCTTTGCTGCGATTCTCCTCCTGCAACCATAGTTGCATAGGAATAAGTAGGGAATGCTTAAACAAGGCTCACACTACACCCCCCCAAGGACCCCCTAACTTTGAATCATCCTAAAGCCTCCACATGGCACATGCCCCTTTTGGCAGATCCCTGACAAATGACCATGCATTTGGGTAGCTAAAACTGTCCGACTACGTGTCAGTCATGAGTTAGGGCCATGTGTTCCAATCAGCATATGATACATGTTTTTTTACTATTCAACCCCTACATTCTAGGAAGTCAGACCAGCAGACTCTAAGTGACACCCAATGTCCCTTTGCCATGACCCATTTTTGAGTAGCAAGTTACAATTGTCTCCACCATAGGCCGGTGACTTAGTCATTTACAATTGATATTTTACGATTTTACAATCACAAAAGGTAAGGAACTCAAAATGCATGTGACATTGTTGTTTCAAAATTTGTAAAATACATAGTTCTCCTCAACTCTCTTGAGGACTTATGGCATTGTGTCTTGCTTATTACCTCCCTAGAGATTAGAAAACCGCCATCTTTGATGAAGGAATCATCCTTTGAAAAATAATTTCTAACAAAAGTGAGAAAGTTGGCCTTGGATTAGCCTTCCTCGGATGAAGGAAAACTAAACTTTTGTGGAAGAGTCATCAAAGTACCGCTATTTCAGAGTCCAAAAGCTAACTGCAGAAAGTTTTATAATTCAAGCTCCATAATTGCACTCTTAGGGGCATGATGAATTAGTGCCATGCTAAATAGGTGGAGTTTCTCCTCAGGAGTATCATCAACATAGGTCTCATAGGCCTTTTCGTCAATGTAGGAATCTTATTGGATCCTTCATACCATCATACTTTAGTATATCCAAGCATGGTGCTTAGTGAATGATTGACACAAACATCTACATCGGAAAAGTTAAGCATTTTTCTCAAGCATTTGATTTGCGATTGGATCTGATCTTGGACATTGTTGATGGGGTGGTAATGGTTCAACTTTCAAATATTTTGGGAGCAAGTACTCATCTGCCTTGAGTGATGAATCTATTCTAGTTTATTTGCTGGGAAGCTCTGAGCTTTGCTTTAATCATCCTGAGACTTTTATTACAGATATTCTGATGCACTGACAGTGTATGGTGTTTTATTACAGGGTACATCAGATGAATTTATTGATGCTAACATTCAGCTTGTTATGGCTCTTGCCAACAAGCTGAATAAGGAGAGAGGCATCACCTCTAAACTAGTAAGCCTCAATCCAGGAAGTGAGTTTTAATTTTTCAATCATCATTGTATCTGTTGGGTGATTGTGGAAATCTATATTGTTGGCATCAGAACATTGGTTGGGATTGTTTGGCCTGCCTGTAAGGGGCTTGGTGATTTTCTCACCTCTGGGTGCCTGTGTTCCAGTCAAAGCTTGCTTGTTGGTATGTAGTTGAATGTGATAATTGAGTGGCTGAAGTGTGAAAGTTGATGAGATCAATCTCATATTTGTTGCTTCTGGCAGATACTATACTGTGGTGAGTTATATGCTATTAATGGAGCGCTGCTGGAAAAGCATGACATTTTTTGCTTAAGGTGTAACAAATTTTTCTATTCGATTTGGCAATCCAGGTTCTACCTGATAAACCTGAGAAAAGGAGAGCTCTACAAGTTTTTCAAACAGCACTTGAGTTTGTAAGTGACCTATGCAGGCAGCTTTTTTAAATGTAAGCATTTGCTAATTTCAAAGCCATGAACACTTTGAAATTAGGGTTTCCAGATTTATAAGTTCTTTCAGCGACAAAGCAGCCAACTTGCCAAGATGTGGTGCTTAGGAAACCCTAATCTATATCTTTTCACTAGTCTTTCTGATTGTTAAAACACTTTTCTTTCGTACGGGGTTAAGAAATATATATGTGCATTGTTAGCATAAGGCAGAACATGCCCTCTGCTGTTACAGTAATTGAAAGCTGAAGACGAAGTCCACTCCCCTTCTGAGAGAGCTTAATCATTTTCTTTTCTTTATTCTTTTGAGACGCTATGAGATTGGATATTGTTTAGTTGGCCATTTGTAATAACTTTTTGAAGTATGCACGCGGGGATGGTGTCTGCAGACAAGTGGGATAAGCTTTGGATGCTTAGATGATATACCTGGAGCAGGAAAAGGCTTCTTTGCAACAATTCGGAATGTCTTAGACTTCGACTTTACTGAAGATGTAGAAGGTCTGCTGGCAGCCACCTGGTTATGGGCATTGATCTAAGCTATTGCAAGTGATTCACCAGCTGGTATCTTTTGTTGTGTGAGCTGACCATTTTGTGTTTGTTCAGAAGTAATTGTGTACCTTTCAGTTTAATGTATTTTTAACTTCATCGCAGAGCTAAGCACTTCACAAATATAAGTTGCAGAGTCTATTTGTGCACTAGTATAATCCAATGTTTTTTGCTTCTTAATCTAATGATCCAATCAAGGATCTTTCTAAGATACCATTGCTTCTTTCACAAATAATGCATCAAATAAATTTGACACAACCTCAGCCACCCAGCCATAGATAGATGCATGCACTACAATCAACACATGCAGCCCAATAAAGGTGCAGTCACATGCATGACTGACTTCATGCATCACCCCTCAGCAACAAGGGTGGACACATGCCCACGGAAATCCTAATCAAGCGTGTAGACAGGGAGATGACAATCTATTGACCATGCAAGAGGTACCAAAAAGTAAGGCTACCAGAAACTCTACAAGGCTCACGCGCCCCTCTCCTTCAAGTTACAATTGTGATATGGAAAGATAGCAGAACCAAGTGAGAGAAATCCATCACAATACATTTGAACGAGAAATCCCATGCACGAATCACTGTCCCTAGAGCTCACTCTCTAGCTTATTGGCTGCGTGGCAGGGAGATCTCATGCCCTTAGTCTCAACCTATGTCTCACCTCAACAACATGCATGCCCTAGTCTCAACCTATGTCTCACTCAACAACTTGTCATGTTTTTAACACACAATATTGACATGCGGTGCGTCATAGAGACAAGGATAGGAAGATGTTGACACTTCAACAACACAATGCATTCAACACCTCTTTGAAAGCTTTGATCCTTGGGAAGAAAGAATCTTCAGACCAGACTTCAAGAAACAGACTTTCAAGTTTGCATGCAAACACCAGAGCTTGGGAGATGAAGGGAATTGATTTGCTCTAACATGTGTGAACATTGCACAATTTAACATCTGGCACTGGAGAAGATCAAAAGAAAGTAGAAAAATTGAAACACCGCAAGCTTACCACTTTCACCCCTAGGAAGTACGGACATATCCTCCTCTTTGCCGATGGCTGATTTGCACTTGAAGATGGAACGTTTTCCTCATAGAATCATAGAAAGCTGACAACATAGTCCGACTTTTAGCACTCCCATACATCCAGTAACATAAAGAAAAGTTGGTGCAAAAGTTTTACTAGCAAATTGATAATCAAAGGGTTATTAAAAAAACATGACAAATAACAAGATGGAATTTTTTTAGAGTGTAACCACCTCCCTTCTCAAGTGTCCCTTATGTCTATTGTGCATGATGTGATGCCATATCTATGATGTTTTTTCTTAACTGCAACCTCATATCAGACCACCATTTTTATTTTGAACTTAAGAGTAAAACCAAATATCTGTAGCCTCATCACGTTTAGTCGATGAATGAAACACAATTTCGAATTGTCCAATCCATAAAACCTCCTCTTTGATGGTATCCTTGCTGTGGAACTTTGGCAAAGACAAGCCACGGATAGAATTTAACTCGGAAAAGTGATGTAGTCTTGCCTCTTGATCATTTTGAGCCTTGATCACACCCTTGACTTTAACTTTTAATTAGGTAAGCTCCATATTGTTGTCAACATCATGATTAGTTGCCAAGTGAGAGGAGATCAGCTCCTCTTATGAGCACAAGATGGTCTCGCAAGCAATGATTCCATAGCTCTTGCAAACATTGCACAACCTAGCACTTGGCACTGGATAAAATCAACAGGAAATAAAAGGAGAGATATTCTTATTATCCTCAAGCACTGTTCTGATTTAGATGTTACAGCTGACTCTCAGTGCAACATTGTCCACACATCAGAGAAATTTTAAAAGGCTTTTTCAGGCTAAATCATGTAAACGTGCATTCCAATCTATTACCTTGTGGAAGACTCTTCTAACTAGTGCACATAGGGAAGACTCTTCTAACTAGTGCACATAGAGAAGAATTTTTCAACAAGTGCTTTGAACTTGTTGGTCTTAGTTGTATTTGGCATGTACGTAGATGGTAGTTGCTACTTGGCAAGTAACCAATCGCCTATTCATATCTTGTTGGTCTTAGTTGTCTTTGGCATGTACGTGGATGGTAGTTGCTACTTGGCAAGTAACCAATCGCCTATTCATACCTTGTTGGTCTTAGTTGTATTTGGCATGTACGTAGATGGTGGTTGCTACTTGGCAAGTAACCAATCGCCTATTCATATCTTTGCTGAAGGCTTGATTCCTATGACATAGTAGTAATTGACAATAACTTGTTGCTTCTTGTCCTTGCCACATTATCAACAGACAAATCTCAAGCAGATGCTGCTCCATCGATCTACATATTCATCAATTGCAGCACCAATGAACTGCCAGCTATTGAAAAATATGTGGTGGGTTATCTTTCTCAATACATATTCCACTGAAAAATAGAATTTTGCTTCAGTAAAACTGGATTACTTATCATTTTTATTATCTTTGTATATTCCAACTTCATGAAGATTGGATGCAATTGGACCAAAATAAAATTCAACATCAAATAATTTATCCAGAATATTACTTCAGAAAAACCAAACGTCAATATATGTAGTCTATATGTCTATGAACAGAAAACCACTTGACTGAAACCACAATTTTCAAATGATCTACATGTTTAAGTTGTGCGAAGCAAATAAATGTCCAAATTGTTTGTCACCATAGTGAAAAAAGATCTTCCTATTTATGCCCTTTGGCCATACAAACAACTCTCTATTCCTACAAGTAGTGAAACTTGTTCATACAGGGATGGTGTGCAAAAGCAGGAATTTCCTAATAGTCTCTTATATGCTGTTGCAGAACACCCTAGTTGGGAGTGCTCCAGTGGTACTCTTTAATCTTGAACTTGACACTTTGCGGTATGCAATGATATGGTTTTGAAGCTTCTTTGAATTTGATGATCAAATTTTCTTTGCTCCGATGCATGCCATTTTAGGTGTGGGCATTATGACTTTATTTTTCATTCATGAGGCCCTCAGTCAAGAAAGACTGAGATTTGTGTCTTACTATGATTAAAGCTGCTGGAATCTTTGATTTATTTCTTAATAGAAATAACTTCTTTTAGAGCGTGCAGGGCTGATTTGGGTTTATTGGGCTTTCCTACGAAAGACCTTCAATATCGGTTCCTGTCACAGTTTGTGCCTGTCTTTTACATTCGCATGAGGGACTATTCTAAGGTACATCATTTACTGGTAACTGTGGTGCACACTGCACAATAGTTGAGTCACTGGTCCGTAAACCATCCTGGCTAAGGAGTGAAAAATCATTTGGATTTTACATGGTGGGTTGTGCAATGGAGCACCAGTCCATATGAACCTAGAAACATTAAGCCATAGTGACACCATAAAGAAAGTGATCATTTTTAGAAATGTATTTTTGATTTATTGTAACCAGAAAGCGAGAGAATCAGAGTTTTTTGGGACTTTGGCAGGTTGGTAGTCCTAGAAATTTACTTGGTTTGTTCTTGTCGCTCACCATGTACAAATCTTGATCCCTAGGTCCATAAACTGCGCAGATAAAATCTCCATTTCGTATCGCATGAATTAATATTAGATCAATTCATTGATACTTCTAGAGATATAAACTACTCAGATCTCTTATCTATGTGTCTTCGTATCTCATCTACTTGCCCTTCGTTCTCATCTGTACTAACTTTAAGAGACTGAAGTTGTAGAGGCTCACCGAGGACTAACTAGTAACCTGACATGGTACCTACTAACTACTGAATAGGATACAGTTTGAACTTTGGCACAGTCTAGAAATCAAACTCAATACCCAACCATATTGGAAATCCATGCTTATTGTTCACTCCCAAGTCTGGGAGTTTGCACCAGGATCCACATTCCATCCACTAGACAGTAACTGTGGCATCCTTCACCATTAAGGTCCCATTCCACCAGGTAAATGCCTTGCCTGATTTGAATGATTACTTATTCAATAAAATACAAAAACCTTAAGACCGGTTTGAACGGTTCGACGATTTGAACCTGGCCTGTCCGATTCGAATGCAGGTCGTACCATTTTAGATCTATACTTCTAAGAGGAGGCAGGATGTACATTAAGCCACCTCATGGCACATCTATGCTACCAACATAATCCCTGCTAATTTTCATGTGAGTGTATTTTTTAGATGCTTCGCTCAATCCAATCCGAATTTGCTTGATTTTTACTGATAGCTTATGGGGTGGAAGGAAGATTGTGATCAGTGGGGCACTGAATAGGGAAGTTTTAGAATCGTGCATCGATTTCTGTTCGATCTAGAAGAATGGATAGTGTGTTGAGTTGTGTGCATGCTCTGCAAGAGCAGTAAGACATGCGTCAAGTCCATGCATCTAGTGTTCCATAGAATAAGATTTATGCAAGATAAATGGTTGGAAGATGAGAGTGATGTGCATAACTAGCTGGCAGCATAGTGATGTTTTGCAAATTATAGAGACATGCCAAATGAGAATCTACATAAAGAGATGAAGAGTTTACTAGCACCAAAGGATGAGGGGTAGAGATATAATGAGACTGAAAGCTCTTCTCAGGTATAGAATTGTGTGCGGTAAGAACCACATTTTGAGCAACAAACTCTGGGAAACGATGTATAAATTGCGCAGGGGAACAATGGAAGAAAACAATAATTGATCAAAAGATGTATTGTTATTATCAGCAAAATGGAGGGACAACATTGCCAATTACAGTGATGAACATGTACGGTGACAATATCTGTTTAAGAGGAATGAAAGAGAACTTGATGTATGCTGAAACTGTCATCAGATCTCTTCCATGATGGCCGCAAGAATGCCAAATTCATGATGCGGCCCCCTCCCTTCCAACATTTATTCACAACATGATTTTGAAATGGGGTGTTCAAGTTCATATTGGGCCTTTTTGTTTAATCAAGTTCAAAAGAGGGCCTTGAAAGGTTTGAAAAATGAAGATTAAAATGAATTCAAAATTTGAATTGAGGCCTTCTAGAGTCATTTAAATCAGTTGCTCCTTGGTTTATGACACTGGGTCGAAGTGGAGAGTATTGAACTAGGATTTGACCCATGATAAACCTAAGGTGAATTGCCACATAGGATTATTAGTGACTTAATCTGATTAGCAAACATGTTTAGGCAAAGAAGGGCCCTTTTTAAGTCCAAAAAGGGTTCTAATGTTTGATGTGTTGAAATGTATTCCTAAGGAGAAAACCCAACATTACTCTTTCCAAAAGAATGCTGATGTTAAGATGTTCATAAACTTCATTCAAAAGTCAAGCGCAAACTGGCTCTAATAACTGCAACATATTTAATGTTATTGTGATGTTCCTTTGCTAATAAATAGTATTAGCTTAGAGATCCCTCAAAATGTCTCTTTATGCATCATAAAAGAATTGAAAAAGTAAATAAATCTGTTCAAAATGCTAGGAAATGGCCAACATTCCATATGCATGGCTCAATTGAAGGTTTGTTGTATTGTCAAAGTGAATTCCAATTGTTTTCATTAGGTGATGGTTATAGTGTACCATTTCAAACTGCAATTTTTAAATTCACATTGTGGCTGTGTAGAGCATTCCAGTTGCACCATTTGTCATCAATTATAGTGGGGCTCTCTTTCGCCAATATCCAGGTTGGCGCCGCCTATTGCTACATTTTGTACATATGTTATGGTTTTGTATTATGTAACTATAACTATTTACTGAGAAGAATCTCAATGCCTTTTGAGCCCAAACAGATTTGTATCGTTGGTCCACTATTTGATTGCGTTGTGAATTTCCAGTTTTAGTCTGAATATTTCTTGTAAATGAGAATGTTGTTTTTGATTGACAAATTGCATGCCACTTGATTGCTTTCACTTATTGATAATATGTTTTTCTAGTAATTTTTGTTGTTATGTAATCTGTGCAAACAATTTGCTTATCCTTTTTGCAACATTTCAAAGGCAATAATTCACTACAAAATACACAGTCTCCTTTTTAATTGCAAAGAGCAAAAAATATGATGATAACTCTTCAATGAATACTCATGATCATACGATAACTCTTTATGAACTGTGTGATGGAAGGTCCACCAACCTATTACTGCTAGACTCATGATACAACACTTAATGCATTTAGTCTTTTTAGGCTATGCATGGGCAAAGTTGTAATGTTACAACATACAGATAAATGACTAGTCACAAGAATTGGAGCCACGAGCAGTATATCCTTATTGCATGTGGTATTAGATAAATTTTGTGCTTTCAATATTTTCCTTGTATCCCTATGTTATGCTCTACTACACATCTCTAAGATTTTTCTTGGTAAATATATCTTGTATTTGGGTGTTGGTGTTGCACAAGACAAGCTCTATCTTTCCTCTCTACACCTCTTCTCCAATGGTTCACCTCTATGTGCTTGGTCCTGTTGTCTACAAGAAGATGATCACGCATGCATGCAAGCAATTTAGAACCTTGATCTTCCAGTGATAAAGCATAATAACAAGGCCAAACACAGTTTAGAATAAGCAGTAAATCTTTTGATAGTTAATGCAAATACATATACTTGATCAAGATGGTCTTTGTCACAACCATAGAAACCTGTTTCTAAGGTTTGTCCTTAGGAACAGACGTTTCGTTCCTAACGGTTTTCAGGAATGGGCTTTCAGGTACTTTTTAAGAACGGTTTTCCATCGAGAGTGCTTCACAACTGCTATTTGCAAATGTTTGGAAACTTTGGATTGCGTGATTCGAATTGCCTCGATCAGACATGACCGTTTTTTCAAATGTAATCAACTCACATGAAAGATTTTTTCTAACGTAATTAACCCACAACTTCACAGGAATAGGAATGATCAGAGTTGGCTGATCAGACATGAACGACAAATAGAAACAATCAAACAAATTACTTTCATAAGGAACAGTGCCTTAGTTATTTTAGGAACAGTACAAAACCGTTCCGTTCCATTCCTAGGAATTATGGTCACAACTACAAGTGATAGACAAGTATGTACAAGCTACTCATCAATACCATAATACCATTTTTTGCTAGATCACTCTTCCACACCCTCGTACCTCCTTTACGAGCTGTAGAGGTTGCAGGTCTATAAACCTACTAGGGGATTGAGTAACCCCTCCTTTGACCTGTTGTCCCTAGATGAGAAGCTATCTATAGGCTATGCCCCACCTCCTTGATTGAGCTATGGCAATGGTATGTACCCAACCTAGTAGGGGGTCGAGTAGGTCCTCCACCGACCTACTATTTCTAGACCAATGGTGTAACATTGAATGCATACAAGTTCTAATATGGTCTTATAAATGTGTACATATAAGTAAGTATATAAGTACGTAATGATACCAATATCCAAA
Organism: Diphasiastrum complanatum; assembly: GCA_029204225.1. Lineage (NCBI taxonomy): Eukaryota > Viridiplantae > Streptophyta > Lycopodiopsida > Lycopodiales > Lycopodiaceae > Diphasiastrum > Diphasiastrum complanatum. The sequence continues at coordinate 35,274,016 of CM055097.1, read as the reverse complement.
CAAATGATTGGTCACATAAACTTGGAGCCATGAGGGGTACAAAACAATGTGAAACCAATGCATAAAATAGGCATTACTTTTGTCACATGCATTTTGATTCCCTCACCTTTTGTGATTGTGAGATTGTAAATATTGATTGTAAATGGCTAAGTCATTGGCCTGTGAAGACAAATGTAAATTGCCAAGTAACATGGGTCATAGTTGTAAGTGACTAATTCCGAAGAGGAAAAGGGGTATTGGGTCTCACTTAGAGTCTGTTGGATGGACTTTCTAAAATGTAGGGGCTGACCCTTCAAAGGACATGTCATATGCTGATTGGGACATGACGTGGTTAGACAGTTTCAGGAACCACATGCATGCCCATATGCTAAGGATCTACCAAGAGGGGCGTGTGCCACGTGGAGGCTTTAGAATGAGTCAAGGTTAAGGGGTGCTTGAGGAGATATAGTGTGAGGTTTGTTCAAGCATCTCCTATCTTATTCCTATGTAGCTATGGTTGAAAGGAGACTTGGAGCAGAGCTCTCATAGTTTCTAGTTGATCTATGTATTCCTATTTGAGATTAATAAAGGGATGAGCTTTAGTTGAGTAAATCTTGTTTTACTTAGGGTTTGAGAGTTTATGCAACATTTGGTATTACAGTAGAGTGTTTTTCAAGATCTGTGAGGAGATTAGCCCACTAGATGTCTCTGTGCCTACTTTTTGGATGCATCTCAATTAGTGTCATAAGCCTTTAGCGCCCTATTGAAAAACGTTCTAGGCTTCCAGCGCCCACTTTCAAGGCAATCGGAAGTTTTTGATCCCACAAGATGGGAAAAGTGTGCCCTATGGTGGATCACTTGCTTATCATTTGTTATGCCAAGCAAATTTTGGAGCAGCTAAAGTCTGGCAAAGGGGCTAGTGTTGCGGAGAAATTCAGTGGAACTGCTTTCGAAGCTGAGAAGACATTGTTTATTGGTCATAAAGTTGAAGCGGGTTTTCGTCAACGAAACTTGCCAGTAATTAAAGATTTGAAATCCCCAAAGTTCATTGGAGTAGTCTCTATGCGAACTATAGATGTTGTGGAAAATCAGTTACAGAAATGGGAAAAAGTCTTTCAGATGTGTGGCGTGACGAGGTTGAGATAATTGTTGAGGCCACATATTGTTTCTTAGAGTCAACACAAAGGTGGTGGAGGAAGGTGGAAAAGGATGACCTATCCCGACCACATGGGGGGGATTCAGGCAAATGCTTACGCAAAACTAGGTGCCCAAGGATGAGAAGAACAAAGCTATGCAACAATGCGCCTATCTAAACTAGGGTAACTTGGGTGAATCATGCAGACAACTATCCCGAAGCTTTGTGACACACATTCCTCAAAAAGTTCCTATGTTTATGCGAGTTTTTCACTTTGTGGAGGGACTTTCAGAGAGTATTCACCCTTTCCTATGAAAGGAGCTATCAATTCATTTGTGGGGATGCATACAAATGGCCTTTCGTAAACCATACAAAAAAACTTAGGTTCAGAAATTTTTAAAAAAGTTTCAAAAAAATTCATTTCGGCTTCTCATGGGACCAAAAACAATCAAATTGACCATATTTTGTCGCTATCAAAACATACAACTGTTTTGACGGTTTTGTGTGTAGAAATGGACAAGCAAAAAACATTTGTGGGCTAAGATAACGTCCTGACCTAACCATGTGGGATGAGCCATTTGCCCTCCAGTAGAATGAATGCCCATCTCATGGAAATCCACCTCTGTATACATAGTACAAGTGTGTTTATCTCCACCAACATGGATTTGTCCAGACCATCGACATGCGTCAGTTGTGAGCACTGTCGCGGGTCAGCAAACGGGGGTTGCCTCATACCACTAGGACATTGACATGTGGCCCTTACAATTCTAGATCAACGTTCCATCTAACAAGACCGTTACCTTAGGTTACTTATTATGTGCCCTTATGGGTATGTAATAGGACTCCATGTGAAGACAACATTTGCTTCAAATGTGTACCGTGGGAGTTCTAGAGACAGAGGAGCATTTTATCTTTCAATGTCCTCGATATAGAATGTGATAATGACATTCATGCAGAATATCAAGCCTTATAGATTGGTGTGAACTAATCTCTTTCTAACAATGCCAAAACTTAAGTAGTCAATGATCAGTAAAGCTCAAATTTCACTCCATTATAAATGTAAGATTTTCAGGTTTTTAAAGGCATGAAAAGTGGCCAACAAACCTTGCTCTTAAATAGGATACTTTTCAGCTCATCTCTTTACATGTGTCCAGTCATGCTTCTACCTTCAGCTTCTCTTTTAGTTTTTTCTACATAGATCAGCGTTTTTGTGGTCCATCTAATGAGTATCCCCTTGCATTCTTTTTCTTGCAAATATTCCCTTTCCATCCCTTTCGCTTATTAAGCTAGACAAAGATGGCATATTGGGAGATTCCAACAGCTTTTGCCCTATATTGAAGTCGTCGACCAAATGGACTGCTTAGATGAGCTAGTGCACGACACTAGGTCCAAGGCAACTTCAAGCATATCCACCTGTACTTGGAAAGAGCAATTCTCCGTTACAAGTTTTGTTGATATTTGCATGTTCAGGTCCAATTATTGCGTTGGGCTACTTACTTTAGAATGTTCCGCTTCTTGGGCATTTCCCACACATATCTTTCAAGATGCAGAAAATTCCTTGTAAATATTTTCTCTTTTGTATATTGGTGCTTGAGGGTGCGCAAAAGAGCATGCATCCAGAAAAACTATCGTATACAGTTGGTCTATTCTTAAATGAAAGAAGAGCTGATTTGAATGTTCTTTTATGGTTGCCATTGTTTAATCCTATCATAAGAATGCCTTGAGGAGTCAAATGTGTAAAGCCTCCAATTATGTCTGTTATGGTCCTAATCATCAAGTCATATGTCCATAACTCATACAGTGTAGCTGACCCTCTAGTTTGAGTCTTAACTAGCCTTCTTTTTCTGAATACAGTTAGACTTTTGCCCTCAAAGTATCAAATGGTACCATTCACTAGTACTATGGTCCCTAACTGGATGCCTAAGCAGTCCATTAAATCATCAGTCCACTAATTACTGAGAAGCAGTCAGTCCAAACATTCCAAGTACTCAGTCTTTCTACCATTCTAGCCGCCAAAGAACTTGTCCTACAGTTCTCTTTAAATACTCTTTTAGGTTACTTCACGGTGCAATAAGCTGCATGCAACTGATAATGCCACCAAATGTGCACAAATGTCCATCCCTAGAATATAGAAATGACAATAGGTGAAAGAACCATGGTGCTAAAATTTTCATTTCATCTCTCTGTTTTGGTTGAGTTTTTTTTATTATTTCTAGCCCTAGCAAACATTGTTTCATGAAGCGAGTGAAATTTTTTAGTTAATTCTTTGTCTAGCAAAGTATTGCTGCAACCTGCAAAGATGCCTTGACAACAAAGTGAGCACCCATTGGAGAGTATGTAACTCCTGCAGCCCCGAGGACGAGCAAATTTAAGTAAATTATTTAGGGTTGCCATCCTGGAATGCAATGGTAGTGGATACGCATTTCTCATTTGACATTCCAACTTCTGGCAGCTAGTTTCTGCTAATTCTTTATGTTTAGTGGTGCATTTTTCCCAGTGTACAGAACGAGGTGCTTCCAAACGCCATATGGAGCACATCCTATGCAATATTTGAGACAATTTGTCACATTTTACACTAACACACTTTTTCTTTTTTGATTACTTTCAGCTGATGATAATTGATTAGTGGCGTTGATGCATAGTTCCCTCTGTTGGCAGGATGTCATCACACACCAAAAATGATGGATAGGATAAACGTACATAATTTGGTGATGCATCTGGAATCTCAAGTTACCCTGCACACCAGTGAAGCTTTCAACTCCACTTGAATCACTGAGTCTCGCCTTTGCAATCAGTCTCCAAACCATCGCAGACTTAATAGCAAGCAATCTGAAAAGTGTTGACTGTTTGATTCTACTTTGGCAAACATTGTCATGCAGACCTTGTACAGGATCAACGTGGGCGGCCAGGCAGTAAGTCCTGCCAACCGTTCTGGACAATCCCAAATTCATGGCTGCCTATTGACACCTTTCTGCTTGTTGAAGCGTTGGAAGCCATCCTTCCCTATCTGACATGTCTACGTGCCCCAATACACCTCCAAAGTTTTTTCTTCGAAAACAGTTCACTAAAAAGGAAAAAAACAAGTATCCATTTGAATCATTCCATATGTATGGTAGTCATTCTATTTCCTATGTACAGAACGATTCACCCAGGCCAAGGGAGCACCTTATTCTGAAGTAATACTGGATAAAGGCTCTAGAAATTGTAATCATCAACACTCAATCACAATACATGCAAAGATTTTCTTCAATTAGACTAGACAGTCCACCTCCCATGAGGCTATTTCAGCTCTGGCAAGACTCTATTCAAAAGGAAAAGATAAGGACCTAACTCTTATAGAAGTGAAGCTGGCCCCTGGGACTCCTAAACTTGACATTAGGGGTTTGCAACCCTGACATTGGATGTGGCCATCAATTGGTGATATCTGTATCTAGAGAGGGAGATAAAGAACAGTCCAGCAGTTCAGGAGCATGCTTGATGTGGATGAGTGGCAGCCTTCGGCAGTTGGAAGCCATTGGTTGAACTCAAAGCTTAGAGGATTTAGCTTATGGAAAGTCCACGCCTCCCTAGGTTGGTTCTGAAAGCACACAGACTGTAGGTTTTGCCAAACAAAGTTGCTCTTAGTTGTGAGTTTTCTGCTTTGATTTTTTATTAGTAGAGTGATAATAAGGACTAAGTAATGTTAAGAAAGTTTTTGATGACTTGGGTTAGCGGAATTTGAGTTTCTAGGAGCATATTGCCAACTATTCATAATTACAAAAGGAAATTTTAGATACATATAGGATATTATACTTTTGGCATGAAGTCTAAAGTTTAGGACCTTGAATATTGTGTTGCTTTATTGTTAGCCTTGTTCTTGAAAATTATACTTCTTATTGGTCTTACGGTTGGAATCATTTATCAGAAAATAGTACAGAAGACCTCTTTAACTTTGTTTTGACAAGCTGAAGGGATGACACGCTGTGTTCTTACATATCTATGAGGAAATAGGGACTTCATTTGATTGGCTTAGCTATTCAATGCTAGTCCATCATAGTGAGGTGATAGAAACTGAGCAAGTGTAAGACAGCTACTGCAGACATATCTTTATGCAAGTAACATGCACCAACTCTTGGGCACTTATGATTGTCCTATGCATGATAATATTAACGCTGTTAAGCTTTTTAAGTTGACTATATGTAAAGTTAGAACTGTACATCATTTAATATACTATTGTGGGCTGTAACATTCATATACCCCTGATATGTTTTTTATTTCTATCTGTTTTGTCGACCAGAACTGATGAGAATGTTTCTTCTTACTATAGGGCCATGGCAGGTGATGCTCAAACAAACAGATGGATCTTATGCATGTGTGGCAGAGGGGAAAGCTCGCTTTACTTTGGGACAGGTGAACCTGGTTATTGTATAGCTTTCAAAAATTTACAATCTAGCTTGAATTATTATAACAGTGAATACTTCAAATTTCAACAAGATTCTCAATTTATAGGAAGAATCTGGTTGACTAAAAATAGGGCTGTTTATCTGCAATAATTATTGCAGACAAAGGAGGAACTCTTGACATCTCTAGGGCTACAAGAGGAAGAAGGCAGCACTCTCGCATTCCTCAGGAGGGGTTATAGAGTAAGCAGACCTTTATATTTTCTTTACTTTTCATGTTGGTAACGTACAACTTTCCTTACCTGCTCTTAAGTAGCCATTACGGGACCAGCGAAACCCGTTCCACTCCTTAGGAACAGAACGCCTGTTCCTAAGGAATGGTTTTTAGGAATGGGCTGCATGTACTTTTGAGAAACGGTTTTGCTCTAGGAGGGCTTCGCAGCCGTATTTGCGCTAGATTTGCACGAGTAGTTAAACTTTGGATTGCATGATGTCCGAGGAGTTGCCTTCTCAGACAGGAGCGTTTTCTCAGATGTAATAAAGATTCAACTCACAGGAACGATTTTTTCTTATTTCATTAACCCAGAGTTGGATCAGACAGGAATGGCAGATAGGAATGATCAAAATGATTTTTTCTGATGTAATTAGCCCATAGCCTCACAGGAACAGCAACAATCAGAGTCGGATCAGACAGCAATGGCAGATAGGAACGATCGAATTTTTCTTTTACAAATAATCTACCTAAGGAACGGTACAAAACCGTTCCTAGGAACAGTTCCACTCCATTCCTAGGAACTATGTAATTTACAAGAAACATTTGTGTCCTATTATTTTCTTTGCAACCCTGTTCTTCATCTTTCATCTTCAATGCCCAGAGTCTTTAGGATACTCTGTAGAGCAAAAGCATACCGAACAAAACTGTTGTCCCTTTGAAATGTTATTAAATAGTCTATTAACGTTCTGGCATAATATTATTTATGTCTGTTCAACTATAAATAGTATAATCCATTCTTATGAATCGGAGCATGTTCAGGACCCAATTAGCTATGCCAGGCTATGCCAGGCTTTCATTCTCATAACTACACTTGGTCAGTTGTGTTCCCTTAGAAGATGCTCAGAGCATCCACACACTAGTTCCACAATGTTAAGAAACTGTATTTCCATCATCATAGTATTCGGCGCTTCATTACTTTCACCTTTTCTCTTAACAGTCTTCGACATGGTGGGAGGATGATGTTGAACTTGAAGAGTCCTCAGCATGGAGGAGCTAGTGAGGCTATGGTCGGCCTGATATGTATATGTTCATGATCACAATCAGAATCACACTTCAAACATTTGCTCATGCAGACGAAGAAGTGATCATAGCTTCATCCAGAGCAGGGATGCGTGTGAAGTTTACAGAACGAGGGCATTTGCATGTGTGATTGTGCTCACATAAGTTGTGGAAGGATGATATCATGGGTTTTATGCATTTTTGTAATAAGCTTCACAAAGGGCTTAAATTAGCAGTATAACAGTTTCAGTGTTTGTTGATTCTGGTTTCCTGTAGGAGATCCCAGAATATCTTAGCCTTTTTCCTGAAATTGCTAAGTTGACTGCAAGAGCCAGCCCAAGTGATAACAACTGGAAGTTCTATCACTTTCTGAGGTGTTCTGAATCAGAAAGCTGTTATCGATATATTGTAGGTAAAGAGTCCCAATAGTAAATTTTTAAGGGTATTTGTTTCAAATATAGAAGCAGCCTTTAACTGGCTCTTTACTGTGCCATATCTTGTAAAGTACTGTAACATCTGTGAATAAAGTATTTGAGAAGTACTATTTCTAATCTGAGGAATTAATTAACCACCTATAGTAACTTGTGCTATGAAGAAAAGAGACTTTCATGGAAACATGCACTATCCTTTTTCTTCTGACTGCCGAGGTACTGAGAAGTTATGTTTTCTAAGTACTTCATATTATTCTTGTGACCATTTAAAGAAATTTGCTTGTTTAATGTAATGAAAACTAGTATGACTAATATCTTTTTCTTGCTCTACTAAATAAGAGCTAGCTGCTGGTAAACTTAATGAAATTTTCACTGTTCTATACCTATTAATGTAAAAGAGATAGGCACTACAAAAGACAAATAGTGACACTCCCTGGTAGTCACGGCACAGGCCATAACCACTTTCCATAAAATAGTTGATTCCAAGTATCCTCGTACAACTGGTTTTGAATTCAAAGACTTTTTGGCTGGCTGGGTTTACTTGTACTGATCTCTCTCAAAACTTCAATAAGAAAATATCAAAACAATGACTTAGCACAAAAGAAAAATGGGAAATCTGGTTTTGAATCAGTGCCTGTTATTGTAATAAGTATGCAAAGTCTGTGGGCTATAGCTACCATACTTTCCTGTGGGGCTGATGTGCGTATGAGTATGCAAGTAAGGCAGGCTCAAAAGGACTAGGATTTGCATGTATAAGATCTGTACTCTGTGCAGTCAAGGAATATGGGCCTTTTGATAAGCCTTAGCAGCTCCTGGGCCAGAACTAGGCAAATTCAATCCAAACTCCTTTGAAAAAGCCTTTGGGTGGCTGGCCCTCTCAACAGACCAAGGAGAAATGTGATTCTCCACATTTGGATATTCCAAAATCTGTTCCCATCCATTTGGTAGTCCTGGCCTATCCCATGTTGGATGACATTGTGCCAATTATCAATATAACACCACCCAATCTTTTGTTTTAAGGAGCCCAATTTGATGAGGGCCCAGGTATTGAAATAATATTGGAATCTTTCTACACAAACCATAGCTTGATACGTTATGTTATTTTGATACATCGGCTGAATCAATATACAGTGTGTTTTTTGATATACGTAATATACGTAATGTTATTTTGATACATCGGCTGAATCAACATACGAGGATGCACTCTCTCTCCTTGTGCGCGCCAACCAAGCAGGCAACAACTCTGGGTCAGCCACATAAGGAGCGTTGCAAAACCGGAGAACGCCCTCCGAAATGGTGTTCTCCCCTGTCACAAGACGTGGCCTGTAGGTGTCCAGTAGTCGCTGCCTGTCGGGGACGGACATGCTGCCACAAGGGGCAGCATTTAAGGTGCCACTTTTTTTGGCGCGTGCACCAAGCAGGTGGCCTTTAAGGCGAGTGAGGGACACAACAAATTTGACTAGGCAGTATCGGCAATGCACGACCTTCTGACCGGTCTTGTTGGTCTTGTCGGCAACCTGCCTGACAACATCCACCTCGTCCCACAGACCGGAAAGGTCGGACTGCACCATTGTGATGGAGAAAACTAGGGAAAAAATGCAGATGAAGCTAAAGCTGGAAGGATGGAAAGCTGGAAAAAAAACAGCAGGGTTCATTGTTGGAGAGACGCTGAAAATGGGCGAAGGCAGGGCGGAGCAAATCAGATGCAAGGCATGGCGTTGCATGGGCGAAGGGCGACGCAAGGCAGCGAAGGCAGGCAAGCAAAAACAGCAGCGAAGGCAGGGCAACGAGGGCGCAAAAAAATTTCAGAGAAGATGCGAGGGAGTTTAGGTCAAAAAAAATATTAAATATTAAAACTATTATTATATTGTGGTACTGCGGTACCATCATGGTACCGCGGTACCAGTACGGTCCCGCGGTACCGGGATCTGCGGTACTTCGTCATTCAGGTTGTGGTTGCAATGCGACAATGATCTCGGCCCTCGTGGAATATTGGCTCTGATCAATGTCGTCTTTTTCGCCCCTCATATTTCGAGGGTATTTCCTCTCGAACTTTTCGGATTCCCGTGTATTAGCCTTATAGGGTCTTGGCTCGACTAGTGGGGTTGCCTCGCGTTGTTGTTGCGGCTTTGCCAAGTACTCGTCTAAAGCCTTGGCATCTGTATCACCTTTTTTGGCCCTTTCACTTGTTGAGGGCTCAGCTTCGTCCGCATTAAAGTCAGTAGGACGTGACGAAAATCTTCATGTTTCTGACAGATCCAACTGGGAGTCATCATATCCTCCAGCGTCAGTGTTAATCTCAAGGAGGTCAGGTGGAGTGTGATCAGGCGAAACTGGCATGGGATGACGGATTTAGTAGGAGTGGGATTAATAAGGTTGTATGCTGCACCGGGGGAAATAAGCTATTTTATGAACTCGTCTCGTCGGGCCTTGTACGTCTCAGGAGGTCCTTGGTGTGGTCTCTGAAGTCAGCTTAGAGGGGGTTGAGAGGAGGAGGGTGGGGGAACGGGGTAAGTGGGTATGAGGTTTGGGAGAAATTGAAGGCGGAATAAGATGGAGTCTTGTAGTTAGGTGGGGGGATAGGGAAAGTTCTAGAAGCAGCTTCGATCCTCTTGTCGTCCGATCTCGAGCTTCCATCTAACTGTTGGACGTGCCCATCGTAATCATTCGCTCTGTCATCTTCGTCATTGTCCCTGGGTTTCTGATCAAAGATTCCTGCTTGGGCCTTGCACGCGTGTTCCATAACTGGTTCACTTTGTCCAGGACTTGTTGCAGGGCCTTCGTCATCTCTTCTAGCTGTTTCTGGGACTCGAGAATGACCTTTGCTTGCTTCGCTGCAGCATACTCAAAAATTTTCTTGTCCGCTTCTCTCTCTTTACTCAACCTTATATATTTTTTCATCCTTACGGTTGAGGCTTGAGGGGCCTGGAACTGAATGTCCTGTGATGTCGGTGGCGTTGGCGTGATGATGACTATTGGGGGAATGGTAACTGAAGCTTGTTGAGTAACTTGTGAATCCGTGCTGGTTTTCGCAGCTAGGGATGTGGCAGCTCCATCAACACCATCGATGACATGAGTTGGTGATGATTGTTGTTTTTAAGCTGAATCTGATGTCGAGCTATCAACTTGGAAATCTGTCGAATCGAAGGATGTTTGTTGAGACGACGTTGCTTGTCTCGTGGTTCACGGCTTCCGTTGGAGCTTCTCACTTTCAGATTCTGTTTCATCCGTCTTTATGCCATCTGGAGAGTGTCTCTTCGCCATCATTTTGGTTCTTGTCCTCTATTGGCGTGTTTCGGGAAGCTTTGTCTTGGAGGTGTCATTTGTTTTCGGAGCAAAAAATCCTTCAGCAGCCGGATCTTGTTGTGAGCCTGACGGTGTTGGCTGCTTCTTGACAGTCAACTTCATGATGCTCGTGTTTGGTCTCTTGGGTGGTGGTCCTTGTGGAGATAGGGCTTTTTTCTTGGAGCCTGAATGCTTGGACTTTCTGGAAGGAGTTGGGATGTCCCAAGCTTTATCAGCTACCTGCAATAGTTCCCGGAGCTTGGGTCCGTTGCTCACTTGATGCAGTGTGAGGTCTGTCATCATTTATCCCAGCAAGGTGGAGGGTTGCTTATGCTTTATACACTCATGAAGGCTGTTCGAAGCAAATTGGGCCCAGTCATAGGGATTATGGCCATGCAGTCATGAATCTGCCATCATGTAAAATAGGGACATCGGTATTCTTAGGATCTTTGACCTGTAGGGAGCATATGCAATAGCCAGAGGTTTATCATTGATAGCATCACACTGATAACCATCCTTGGTCTTTCACTTTCTCACAGAATGATCGATAAACTTGAAATATGTCGTGGTTTCAATCTTCTGCAAGGTTCTGGTAATTGCATTCGGTCTGTGAGGGAAGCTGAGGTTATGGAAGTCTGTTCTAGAGAGAGAGAGAGATGTTATAAACATAGCTCATGTTTGGAGGTACAATGAACTGACATGACCTGGTTGTGGTGTTGTAGGAGGCATAAGCCATATGGAGCACATAGGGGCTCTGATATCCAGAAAGAACAGGGATTTGGAACTCTATCTGGGTGAAGAATTGATGGGCTTGCTGGTACCAGGTGGTCATCTCAGCAATGTCAAGGTTGCCCATGTGGATATCTATCTCGCTTGCATAAGGGTCATCAGAGCCGGGGGAGCGATGTGAAGACATTTTGTGTCTGGAAATGCTCTCTAGAAAAATGAGCCTCGGTCGAGATCTGTAACATGGTTGTGGATGACTCGGCTCAGTCAGGATGACAGTGGTGGATTCGGCTCGGTCGAGATGGCACTGATATTGTCGACTTGGTCCAGGTCTGTTGGTCCAGGTTCTGACTCAGGAGCTCGGTTGAGATGTGAATGGTAGGGCTCGGTCGAGAGCTGAGCAAAGGCTCGATTCAAAGCTAAGCAGAGGGCTCGGTCCAAAATGGAGCAGAGGGCTCAGTCCAAAGCAGAGCAGAGGACTCGGTCCAAAGCTAAGCAGAGGCTCGGTTGAGAGTTGAGCAGTGTAAACAACAGTTGGAAAACAAAGTGTGGCGGAAAACTTGTGTTGCAAGGAAGGATGGAAGAGATAGTATTTGAAGGATCGATTGCCTTCTACAATAGTGAAACTAGAGCCGTGATTTGTGCTCCAGCTGCACTACCTACCCCTCAACGTGTCTTTGTGCAAAAAGTTTGAACAAATTTGTGACTCCTGGAAGATTAGTTTTTTTCAAAAGGTATGTTTGATAGCGCTCTTTTTGTGTGCTTGATGGTGAGTGATGACACTGGAGAAACTGATGGCGTTATGGAGCACAGATGGAATGGATGATAGAGTGCCACAAATGATCATGGGAGCATGAAAATCGCCAAAAATCTGTCACCAGAAGTCGCTGAGAGTTTGCACATTGCTGAGGTGCAAATGACTTCATGTTTTGGCTCTTTATGGCCGTTTGGTGGTGTCTCGGTTCGCGATCGAGATTTTGAACAACCTTGTTGAAGTGTCGGGACTCGGTCCGGTCAAGATTGAAACATGTTGGAGTGTCAGGACTTGATCTGGTTGAGATCTCACGCAGCAGGCTCGGTCGAGACGCCAACCAGAGGACGCGGTTGAGACTATGACCAGAGGACGCGATCGGGACTGCAACCAGAGGACACGGTCGATACTGGAGTAAATACTTGGTTGAGTCCTTTATCTTAGTGATGTTGTTGGAGAACTTCATGAAGTAAAACTTGACAGTGTCGAAACAAGTGGAAGTTCTCAGTTGGACATGGTATCTCAACTACCAGATGTGTGCTATGGGTGGAATTTATGAGATGTCAGAATTTCAGAAAGGAATTGGATCGACATAAGTTGTAAAATCTATCCTAGTGAGCTAGACCATCAGATGTTGACTTGTATCACACTTGGTGAAAAAAGATATCGATGAATAAAACAGAAGGAGAACAAGAATGCATTAAATACAAACATAGGTAATCAAAAAACATAGAATTTGGTAAAAATAAAAGACAATAAAATATTATCAAAAAATATATATAATGGTAAGGGTGATGGATCTAGATGGGGTCAACAAAAAACAACTCTTCGTAGTACTGCCGCATTTACGACAGTGTCGAGGGGGACTCCGTCAAGTGTTTCTAAATGATTGGCCCAACAAAGTCGATACCCCACTTATAAAAGTTGATACCCCACTTATGGAAGGCTTTGTCTTCTATAATGGGGGTAAATGGTGTGAAGTATGCTTTTGTAGTCTTTTTGGCTCATTGGCAAACATCACATGTTTTGGTGATAGCAAAAGTATCCTTAAACAATGATGGCCACCATAAGTCCGCTCTGAGTATGATCTTAGCAGTCGCTTCGGCGATCGTCACCAATGCCCTCATGTGTCTGAGATATGACAGGTCGTATCTCAGATTCATCAGCTCATATGCGTATAATACCGTCAACACCTCTTTTATATAACTGTCTGGTGATAAGTTGAAAGGGTGCTACCTTGAGCAAAAATTTCTTTTTAGCTACTGTATTTAGCCCTTCTTTCAGTCTGCCAGTTGTAAGGAACTGAATGATTTCCTCAGCCCATAGGGGAGTGGCATCGATCTGGAAAAGGCATGCATCAAGTAGATCGTCGTTGACTGGCGCATCAACCTTTTCAGCATTGGGAAGTCAGGAAAGGTGGTCGGCCATGAAGTGTTGTGTGCCTTTCCTGACGACTATGTGGAATGTGAATTCCTCAAGTATTAAGAGCCATCTAGCTATGCGTCCGATTTTATAAGATTTGTTAACAATATATAACAATGCTTGATGGTCTGTATAGAAAGCAAAGGTTTGGCCTAACAAATAGTGTCGGAGTTGATGTACGACGTAGACCATGGCCAGTGCTTCACGTTCGGTTGTGGTATAGTTTACTTCAGCAGGCACCAGTTGTCTGCTCAAGAAACGTATCAAAAAATCTTTCCGGTTGTGCTAGGATACGTTCAATTGCATACTTACTCGCGTCAGTATGAACATGGAATTCCTTCATGTAATCTGGGGAACGAAGTATGGGTGCGGTTGTAAGTGTTGTTTTCAATTCCTCAAAAGCTTTTATGCGCTCTTCGGTCCATCTAGGGTCGACCACAACTACCTAAACGAGCATGGCCTTACCGGCGTAGTAGATTATGAAGATGCGGTAGTAGTTAGTATGGCCTAAGAAGATGTAGACTTCTTTCACCGTTGCGGGTAAAGGCATCTCAACTATAACCTTGATCTTCAAAGGATCGGTAGAAATACCATCTTTGGATATAATGTTTTCGAGCACAACCTCGTGGGTGACCCATATTTGACATTTCTCAGGGTTTAGAGATATACCAAACCTGCGACAGCGAATGGATATCTTTTCAAGGGCCTCGAAGTGTTTGTTTGCAGAAGAACGTACACCTAAATCATCAAGATAAATCTCGACAATGAGATGTAACAAATCTTGGAATGCCATTTGCATGACACGTTGGAACGTGGAAGGGGCGTTGCATAAGCCAAAAGGCATTACGTTATAAGCGTAAACGCCATATTCCCTGGCAAAAGCCATCTTGTTTCTATCCTCAGGGGCTATTTGGACTAGAAAATAGCTGCTAAACCATCTAAGAAGTTGAAAGCTTCATCTCTAGCCATTTCCTCGAGTATTTGTGTCGTTAAGGGCAATGGGAAGTGGTCTTTTTTAGTAACTACGTTAAGATTTTTGAGATCAACGCAGATACGAAGCTTGCCGTTTTTCTTGGGAACTACCACAATGGGTGATACCCAATCTGTGTGCTGGACTTCATAAATGAAACCAGCATCTAGGAGCTTCTTAATATCTTCGTCTATCCGTTCACGATAAACCGGGTTACAATGGTAAAGCTTAGCTCGAAGCGTGCTCTTCTAATGGAATAGTATGGACTGCTATTTCAGGCGAGACCCCCTTCATTTCGGTATAATTCCAGGCAAATATATCTCTGTATTTGCGTAGTAAGGTCTCCAGATCAATAAGTTGATCTGGCGAGAGGTGGGCTCCGACGTGAACTATACGATCCATCTCCTCATCAAGATCTTTAAGATCTAACTCTATTGTCTTTGTTGGTCCTTCAAAAGAGTGAGAAGCCTGGGTAGGCTCCCGTTGGGGTTGCGGTAACTGGATGACGACGTCATCAAGTTGAAAACTTTGAAGTGGCTTGGAAGATCAAAAGGAGGTTCCACAAAGTTCTCTGAAACTTTGGGAATTATGGATCGTGATTCATTGATCGGCCATGCGTAGTTTGTAGCGAGGCAGATCTAATCTGTTGAAATCCCATGACTTTGCTAGTGACAAAGCCATGATATTTACACTGGATCCACTATTGAGGATAGCGAATACTGCTGGATAATCTTTGTAGTGCATAGGTAAGGTGATGCTAGTCCCCTTAGCAACACCGATATTCATCAGATTCATGGGAATATGAGGAATTTTCTGGAATCTCATCGGGTTTTCACTGTTCATCTTGGATATTGGGCAGCTGAAAACTTCTATGGATATATCTTTGGAGGCCGATGAAAGATTTCATGGCACTATGGAACGACATTGTGATCTGAGCCTGCAGAAGTTCAGAGAAAACTTCGAGTCCCTATAGGGGTTGCTCTTTTGTGAGGATCGGAGTGGATAACGGACGTTCCGTGTTATGTTCCTCCTACAAAAACTCATCTTGAAATTCGTTGTATTGTCGTTGTTCTCATCGTGGGTATGGATAGTCTCGTGGTAAAGTGGAAGCTGTCAAAGAGCATCCGTATGGTTAACAGGGTTGTTTTTGGTCTTGCTGCTGCTGTTGAGTTTGGCGCTGAGCTCGAGTGAGGACCTAACAGGTTCGGAAGAGATATGTTGAGTTGGTAGGATCTTGTTTGGTTGTTTGGGGCAATCTTTGAAGCTGTGTTTTCGAACACACTCCGGACATTTGACATGGTATTGGTTTTTTACTTTACAATCGACAAGTCAGGACGCGGTTGAGAGCTAACGTTCAGGACGCGGTCGAGATTTGATATAGGACTCGAATGAAAGTCTGTGGACACGGTCAGGGGTAAAACTTGAAGACACGTCGGTTGAGGTTGGGGACTCAGTCGAAACCAGATTGACGAGCGCGGTTGAGATGTGGAGCGTGAAGTTTCAAGAATTGTTTGGAGCACACAGAGATCTCATTGTTGATTATGTTTTGTGTGTGCAATGGTGGAAATGGCACCAAATGTTCACAGATTCTATCATTGAGAATCTGTGAAGTGATTGTTTTGCTCGTTTCATTATCCTTGGATACAGAGTGTTTCTGCCCGTTACCAGGCGGTTGGCCTTTTTAATGTGATCTTTTTAATACAATGTCGGATCAGGCAGAAGGATGCGGTTATGTTGTAGTATATTTAATCCAACCTGTCAGTGGATTGCTCAGATAACCACTCCAGATGCACTCACAAAATCAGAAACCATGAAATGACAAGCATGCATCGCAGATGAACTCCATTCAATTCCTACTTCTATTTACTGTAAAATGTTGGGGAAACAAACAAGATTCTCAAGCTAATCTAACAAATCAACAGAAATGAAAGAAAAAAAAAACAAGAAACTAGCTAACAAGCCATTAAAGAGCAAGGATCAAGAAATAACCATTTCTTGATTCTTGAGCTTCTCAAGAACATCAAGAACTGGACTGTTAGAAATTATGCAAGATCTACGCCACAAATCCAGCCTATTTAGTTTACTTGAAACTTGTATCAAATCAAGAACAAGAAAGCAAGAATCTAATCCACTCTATTTCCACAAACGTAATGAAAACAAGAAATCTATTCTAATTCGACAACTACATTAAGGAAGAAAAGCAAGATCATGAAAGCTTCACTCAAGAACACAAACATGATCATGGAGCTAAGATAAAGGCTCAAAACTCATAGAGGATCTTTCTTATTAAAGTAAGAGCAAGAGCATTACAAACCAAAGCTCCCTCACAAGAGAGGGGGTCTCTTAAATAATCCAAGAGGCTACCCAAGTGGAGCCTAAGTGGCAATTCCACAAATTACAATTTACAAGTGGAATTAGCTCCTCCACTAAAGGTCATCATCAAAAGGTGGCTCACTCTATTTTATTTAAGAGGGGTCTAGCACATTAATTACAAAATGTCTACACATACTAGCTCCTACATGGTCATTCCTTCTCTTGGGATTCACCATGAGGCTCACATGATTTTAAACTGTATCCTAGCTAGTATTTCTTGGCTCTCATGCTCGGCTCTCATTCTCATCCTTCTCTTCTTCCTCAGATATCACCTCGGTCTAGGGTGAGAGATGCTCTTTAGAATAGCTCAGCTCGGCATCTTGGGGATTTCTTAGAATCTGCCAACAAACCATCAATTCTTGGTGAATCCTCATCACACTGATCGTTTTACCAATTAACTCCATCCTGGAGTAATCAATTACTCAAGCTAATTGTCATCTCAATGTATAGGTGCATAATTCAATCATACTAGTAGGACACCACATTTAGATCCTCATCCAAATCATTTATAAGTTAATCTATAATTTTTTCACACAAAGATTTGTTAACTCTGCAAGTATCTGTCAAAACAATATTTGATCATATGTTTATGTTCACCGACTAGGTTAAGTGCACCAAATAACTCTAGTAATCATGAACACACAGCAGATTCATACAAGATTAATCATGCACATATGTGAATAATCTCACTATGACCCAACACATAAACACATTTTTTGTCTGGCAGATCCACATATGTTACTCACATATCTCACTGAGAATCTTATAACTCAGCTACAAAAGAATTTCTATTTCTCATGAGTAAATAACATATCCGAAAAATCTCTTAGACGAATAACATTCACTCCCAACAGTTTTCCAATCCAATTTCCTCTAATAACATAATTTCTTCCACTCAATTAACCCCTCTTTGATCCTAGTACTCAGACTAAGATTAGGTTGATCTAATACAAACTATTCAGCCTTAACTTCTGATCAAACTTACTCCTATTCCAATCAAAATGGATTAGTAACTTTTGACCTTTCACTATACTACTTATAGCTAATAATCCATAATTCTAGATTGTTCACACAATTCCTAGAGGATTTCTCTTATTTGAAAAGTTTCAATTTGGTGTCTTACTTTGAATCTATCCAAAATTACTTTCAAAAAAATCTCATTTCTATATGCCATAGTTGGTTCTCTTTCGAAAAGTATGCAACTAACAAATTCTCATATATTATTTTATCCCATCACTTTACCCCTCCTTTTAAAGAAATTATCAATTTCCAATCCATATAGAATATTATCTCTTGTTCCCTGAACATGGAGAATCCATTTATTCGGATGACTGGCATGCCTATCAGAGGGATACCACAAATCCACACCTGATCCTATGATTTAAACATAAGAATTAACACGGTTCAACATTACATTCTGATCCTTCCAGGTTAGTAAAAAGTTTCGAAACCCTACTGATGTATCAACTTTAGAGACAAGCTTTTGTCAACTTAACAGATCCAATGTAATCCATGTATCAAATTTCACTTTTGACATCACAATTGACATCCAAAATTGTGGACTACTCAATGGTCACAAAGATATCAGTTACGAATTCAACTAAATGAATTCTATTTAGGAAATTAATGTCATGTCCAATATTAAGCAATTATTTACAGGGATATACTAACTTGCGAAATACATTTCCCGATCACACTTGCTACCTCTGATGTCCACTCTTCTTCCCCCCTTAGGATTTTCAGTCCCTTGAAAATATGTTTCTGCTAAGGTACTAAGAAGTTGTAAAAGACATCAGTAAATGTAAAAAGTGAATTATTGTAGAAAAAAGTCTGAAACAATTTCATTTCTATCCTATACCTGGGTTGAATCATCGATATACAAAAACCATCGACTAGGAAAAACAGTACTAGTCTGATCTTTTGCATACGATTCACCATAGGATTTAATCGGAAATGAAATCGGTTTTATACTTTTGATCAATTCCTTGAATTACAATTTCTTTTTTATTGACTGGTCTGGCATTACTCCGTAAATGTTGACAAAAACCATCCAAATTCTAAATATGAAATCGCATGAATGGAAATCCTACCAATAGAATTTCAGTTCTCTTAAACTATATCCTATTAGATTTTACTGTCCGAATAAAGAGTTCTGTCACCACTCATTTTAGCTTTAGTGAAAACACTGTGACTAACTCCGACTCATAAATTTAGTATAGTCAATCTACTAATCTAAACTTATTCCATAGATAACGGAAAAATGATCGAAATTTCAATTTTTCGAAGAAACTCAATTTTTGGTTCATTTTACGTAATTCAAAAAATTCTGATGAAAATATTGTTAGTACAAAAGACAATCGAAATCGGAAAATCGAAATATTGTTTGATTCCTAATGTCACTAAACCAATGTCCAACTAGCATGAAAATCACACAACATCTATCACAAAACGTCATTACGGAATTTTTTACGTAAGCTTCAGTTTTACGGAATTTGCCAGCCAATATTTCCGATTTATGACCCAACCGTCAGAGCACATGCATATGACCACTCAAATAGACTATAAATCTCTCATGCATATCAAAATCACACCGAGAATCAACATGCAATCAATCCATGCAAGCACAGTAGCACAAATTAGAGAAAAGACTAGCATGCAATCAGAACAATTACGAATTTTGCAACACAAAACTGCCAAAATTTCAAACGGCCATAACTTTGGCTACAATAACCAAATTAGACGTTGTAAAGCACAGTACGGAGGGAGATCAAATGACCCAGATGCCTGCCACATCAACCTACCACCTAGGCCTCACACGTGTGAGAATATAACATGAGAAAATCAGTAGTAGGGTGCATTTCTACAAGGCAATATCATGCAAAAACGTGCAAAAACTTCTCCAAGCCCAAAAGTGATGCTACCAACAGTCTTAAATGGTCTATTAGACTTCTGTGAAGCATTCATACTGGTCCTAAGAAGCAGTATAGGTTGAGAACGAAGATACCTCAGTTTGTACAAGTCAAAATAGCTTCAAACTTGATGGAAATGGAGCACAAGCCTCTGACCATCAATTTACAGGTCTGATAGCTTGCTAGGAGGGTAAAATGGAATGCTAATGTTGTAAAAAAATCTAGAATGATCTCCTTATGGATTTAGAGAGATCCACCCCCCAAAAATCACAAGAAAATGGTCACTTTTTTTACTTCCTACAAGCTCAATTGTTGGAATTTTTGGCTCTAACTTCAAGGATAGCTTTAGGAGTTAAGAATAGATGTATTTATTAATTGTGGTAAGTTATTTCCTACTTATAGATAATTCAAGATGACTAAAGAAGCCGCAAATCTTGTTGTATCCTCGTACATGCAAATTTGTGAACAGTTGAGTAATGCGCTCAATGTTATGAATCATCAGGAATAATTTACGAGATCAGCAGATGGAGGTTATGTTGAGCCAAGTGAGACTGTTATCTTCTCCAAATCTTGGATTTCAGCTTGAAACCTACTTGGGGGAGAAGAAAAAAAAATCAAAAGTCATGGAGGATTGGCTCGTGAAATTGGAAAATTATTTCAATCTTCATGATATTCTCAAGGAGAAGAAGATTGAGAGTGTTGTTTTGTTTCTTTACAACAAGGTGTTGTCGTGGTGGCATGATCTGATCGTCAAGCCTACTGGTTGGGATGCATTCATGTGACAATAATTTTGTACATCTATCAGATAGAATTTTTATAGTTAATATAATGGAAGCATTTGATTATTCACAGTTAGAAGTTTTTTCAATGTTTGTTATTCCTATTGTGGATGTTTCTGATGTGTATCTAAATAGATAGGAATTCTCAATAATTCTTGACTTAGTACATTTAGATCATGAACAAGCAATGAGAAATCAGATCATAAGTGAATTTAAAGGATATTTATCCATCATAATTACCTCATGGTTTGTCGTCTAGGTTAGTAGACCACAAGATAGAGTTAATTTCAAAAAGCCAACCTATCTCTAGGCAATTTCATAGGTTCTTTCAAAAAGAAGCAATAGAGATTTTCAAAACTATTTGAGCACGAGAGATTTTCAACCCAACAAATCACCACCATACACTCTTTTTCTTCTAAAAGAAAAGAATGATGGAAGTTTCTGATTGTGCGTGGATTTCAAGGGTTTGAACAAAGTGACAAGTAAGAATAAATATCTATTACCCACGATGGATGACCTTGTAGATTACTTCACTAAGATTGATCTCAAAACAAGGTATCATCAGATAATAATTAGGTCTAAAGATGTTCAAAAGACTGGATTTTATAGGTTCTTCAGCTTATGAACTAGATCTTCAAGGAAAATTTATTACACACCTAGTGTTTCATATAATCCGGTTAAATTAAGTTCACGTGAAGGTGATACAGTAGCATCTGATGAGGATTTATTCCTTTTAGAAGATTCATTGCTTAGTGTACCTTTGGTACCTAAGAAAGTGCTTAGAACCAGAGATAAACATTGAGAAACGTTCTATCTCTTAGTGCTTGATTAGGTGGAAGGGTCGGACTGAGGATGATGATTCATGGAAGAGAGTTAAAAGCATAAAGGAGAATTTTTTTAAATTTTACTTTTGAGGACAAAAGCAGTTGAAGGGGGGAATGATGCTACGTCCATGTCCTGCATATAGGATTTGACATAATCCTAGACTCTAAAGAGTTCAATATTCCGGGAGAGTCCGATAATTCGGCTATATGAGCTTTGCCCTTACCTTTGAGGTCGATAAACTGATCTTTGATGAAGATGACATCTCGGCTAGTGAATACTCGACAACATACAACTTCTAAGCTTGTTCTGAGATAGTGTATCTGATGAAAATTGATTTGATATTCTGGAAGTCGAGCTTCTTTCCGAGATCATGCGGAATTTGTCCATAAGCAATACATCCAAGAACTCGTAAGTTCGATAGAGAAGGTTTGGAGCTTGTCCAAACTTCGTATGATGTTTTGTGTAAGAGACCTTTAGTAGGACATCTATTTTGAATATAAGCTGTAGTTGAAACTACTTCAGCCCAGAAGGACTTTGGAAGTGTCGCATGTGATAACATGCACTTTGCTGATTCGACTAAAGTTCTGTTCTTTCTCTCAGCAAGACCATTCGACTGAGGCGAATAGGAGGTAATGTATTGTTGCTCAATGTCGTTTTTAAGGCAATACTCCTTAAATTCAATAGAGATGTATTTTTCTCCGTTGTCAGATCTCAGTGCTTGAATTCTTTTACCAATTTGATTTTCTGCATGCTCTTTGAATTGTTGAAACTTTTTGAAAGCCTCCGATTTTTTGCTTAATGGAATAAACAGTTGTTCTTCTCGAATATTCGTCAATGAAGGTAATAAAATACTTTGCATCAAGCAACGACAAAGTTTGCATTGGACCACATACATCTGAATGAACAACGTTGACTAGCTTCATGCCTATAACTTGATCTAAAGGGAATCCATGTCTGCATTCCAAGGATGCAGCTATGACAAATAAGGAGGTCGACTTTATCGGATGGATAGTCTACATCAAGTGCTAGGGATCATTTAGACACGTATGAACAGATGTATGATTCAAGTGTCCTAATCGACGATGCCATAGTAATGCTTTATTGACAAGAACAACGGTTTTAAGTTGGTATCAGAGTCGTACAGGGAGTGTACACAGTACAGCATCGTCGTTGAAGAGAGCTTCAGGAGAACTGTCTTTTGAGAGTTCGAGGTTTACGATGGGTTGAAGATGGAAGGAGAAGCACTGGTGTAGAGAGTTTAGCACACAGAAGCTTGGTGAGCTTGAGACTGTGTGAGGATTCAGAGACAAGAGTTGTCGGCTGAATCAAAACCTCAGCAAACGGAATTTTGAAATTCCGAAGGAAGGCTATTTGGTGTTTGCAGTCAGTGTGCACTCAATCGGACACCGTTTGACAAACGGATTGAAGCATCAGATTTCCAACAGTAGGGCGACCTCAGAGCAGGAGGATAGGCCTATCAGAACACTGTGAATAGGAAGCCAAGAATAGATTTGTGTAAAAAAAACCTGGTCTGGGGTTTGGGAGCACAAAATCATAAATTTCTCTCCATTCTAAATCGTTTTGAAAGTTGTGAGAATCTAGAGGAGGGCGTCCTGATCAGTTCTAGAAGATCTGAAGTGGCCGTGGACAGCCGCGCTTCATTCATGGAGCCATAAGCATTCTCTGAGGGCAGCCATAGCTAGAAAGCAAGAAAACCTTGAAAAAAGGAGAGAAAGAGAGCTCGGATAGCTCGCGCGCGACCACCGTGAGGGAGACCAGCATGTTTCCAGGGCACTAGCAGTTTGAGGAGGAGGACAAAACGTGCGGATCAAATCAAGTACGCTGGATAAAGAACTATTAGGATCGACGACTGAGATCGCGTTACTCAGGATGGATACCCACAGTTGGATCAAATTCGACCATTAGATGGAGTTTGAAGGGTCGTTGAAGAAGGCTAAGAGGATTTGAAATAAATATAGCCATTAAACTTCAATAAAAATTTTCACATTGAAAGTTGAGTTGGGGCCCAAGTTCATGAAAGGTGAAGTGTTTTCACTTTGAAGAAACAGTTCAAAAACAAGGAAAATCCCTATTTTTGGGTCCTTTCTCCGTTTTGACCCAAACGAAAGACTATAACCTCCCGGACTGTACCTACAAGTACGGTACAGAAAAACAGAGTGATTGCAGCGGAGAAAGTGTTCGGAGTGTGCCAAAAGTGATTTCACCATTCCATTGGGCGCGTAGTTGGGAGTTGACAACTGAGTGCAGTGACGCCGATTTGGCTTTCAATTTAGTAGAAAAGCGACGAGTGGCCTGGTAAGGGAAAAAGTGCAGGTCATTATTTTCAACTTCTCAACATATTGCTTTTAGCCTATGGCAGAAGTTTCAAGCAGTTTTGCAATGACAAACATGGGAGAGTCCATTTTGAGTGAAAGTAGCAAATTGGACGGGATTTCCAACTATGCAGTGTGGAAATTCAAAATGAAAAACATACTGATGGAGAAAGACGTGTGGAAAGTCGTCACAGGTGATGAGAGAAGGCCGCCAAATGAAGCGGATATCAAAGTGTTCGACAAAAAGATGAGAAAAGCTTTTACCTTCATTAACTTGTCAGTGAAGGATCACATCATTACCCACGTTTGTGATGCTGTTACACCCAGACAGGCATGGGATGTGCTAAAGGAGCAGTTCGAGACGTCAAAACCGTCAAGAATCATGTTTCTGAAGTCAAAGCTGAATAGTGCCCGAATGGAGCAAGGAGAGTACATTCAGACGTACATGACCAGAATCAAGACAATGAGGGATGAACTGCATTCTATTGGTGAGCGCATACGTGATGTGGAGCTGGTGCACAATGCATTGTGCGGCATTGCAGAATCTTATCAGATGTTTGTGAGCGGAATAGCATCAAGAGAAAGATTGCCAACCTTTGACGAGCTCATAGGAATCTTGATGCAGAAAGAGCAACGACGAGAAATGATGAAAGCTAGACGTCAAAATACTAATGATCAGGCACTTGCGACACGCCAAAAACAAGACAAGGGCAAGGGCAAGAAGAAATCTAAACAACAATTTGCCAAGACTCAGGAGGATGGGGGATCTTCCAGTAAGATCAAGAAGAAAGACAAGTGCTTCCATTGTGGTAAAAAGGGCCATTGGAAGAGTGAATGTCGCAAATTCCTGGCAGAACAAGGCAAGGGGAAACCAAAGCAAGCAGGTAACCTTGTCGATGAGGGTGAGATTGAAGACTCTAGCATCTTCATATCTGCATTGTCATCTAATCAAGATGATCAAGCGTGGTATATTGACTCGGGAGCCACAAGACACATGACAGGTAACAAGAATTGGTTTAGTAGCTTGAAAGTATTGGATAATGGAACGTCCATTTCACAAGCAAATGGTGATGTGTGCAAGATCAAGGGGATAGGCACTGTTTCAATCCAACTACCTGATGGCATTAGTAGAATGATCAAGATGATCAAGCGTGGTATATTGACTCGGGAGCCACAAGACACATGACAGGTAACAAGAATTGGTTCAGTAGCTTGA
Organism: Diphasiastrum complanatum; assembly: GCA_029204225.1. Lineage (NCBI taxonomy): Eukaryota > Viridiplantae > Streptophyta > Lycopodiopsida > Lycopodiales > Lycopodiaceae > Diphasiastrum > Diphasiastrum complanatum. The sequence goes on along the minus strand of CM055097.1, from coordinate 35,249,230 downwards.
AATTATTGGATAATGGAATGTCCGTTTCACAAGCAAATGGTGATATGTGCAAGATCAAGGAGATAGGCACCGTTTCAATCCAACTACCTGATGGCAATAGTAGAATGATCAAGGAGGTACTTTGCGTACTAGGTTTGAAGAAAAATCTACTTTCTGTTGGAGTCATTATTGATCAAAAGTTGAAAGTAGAATTCGCCCATGATCGTTGCTTTGTGAAGGATGTGAACCAAAAGTTCAAAGTTATTGCAGATGGAGTAAGGGATCCCAATACAAAATTGTACAGGTTGAATGCTACAATCAAGGGGCAACATGGACTCGTATCGTCCATTCCATCGCAAACTGAGTTGTGGCATAAGAGGCTTGGTCCTTGAACTTAGCAGTTTGATGAGGAAATTGGAGATGGTAACATGATTACCTACTATAGAAGACCGCTTGAAATTGATGTGCAAATCATGTGTATATGGGAAGCAACATCGAGAGAAGTTCAATAAAGGTGGTATTGCAAGAGCAAAGAACATCTTGGATTTAATCCACACAGATTTATGCGGGCCTATGAGGACCATGTCCTTAGGTAAAGCCTTCTATTTCATGACCTTTATTGATGATATGTCACATAAGACGTGGATCTACTTCTTGAAGAAGAAATCGGATGCATTTGACAATTTCAAGAGCTTCAAAGCATTGGTTGAAAATCAGACAGGTAGGAAAATCAAAGTCCTAAGATCAGATAGTAGAGGTGAGTACAAGTCTAATGACTTCAATGATCTTTGTGATCAATGTGGGATCAAAAGACAATTTACGCAAGCTCATACTCCTGCTCTCAATGGTGTAGCTGAGCGCAAGAATCGTACGATTGTGGAAAGTGCCAGATCTATGCTAGCTGAGATGAAACTACCAAAAGATTTTTGGTCAGAAGCATGCAGTACGACAGTCTATCTTCAAACTAGAAGTCCTACCATTGTCATACCAAAGATAACACCTGAGGAAACATTCACGAAGAAGAAGCCAAAGGTGAACCACTTGCGAATCTTTGGATGTAAAGCCTTTGTACACATTCCTAAGGAAGAGAGACATAAACTTGATGTAAAAGCTATCAAGTGTATATTCCTAGAATATGATGATCGTGTAAAGGGCTATAGATGTTTTAATCCAGTGGAAAACAAAATCCATGTAAGCCGTGATGTTATCTTTGATGAATCCAAGATGTATGAAGACGAGGATGCTGAAAAGATAGATACATCCAGTGGGAAAGATGGTATAGTGAGGATACCTCCTAATGATGATCCATTCATGGGCCTTCCAAGTGATGAACATGAGGATACATCTTAAATACTACTACTCAACCTCTAGAGACAGGTTAGAGAGGTAGAGACAAACCTTTTGACGCAAGAAGAATTGAAGTTGCAGGTGACAAACGCAAGGAGAAGGATGTACCATGGGATACATTTTCACCAGGAAGCCGATCACTTGACAGGAAGCTCCCTAAGTGGTTTGAGAGATTGTTGGAGAGCCGCGACATGGATGACTTTCCAGGATCATCTAGCCAGGGAGAGCTCGAAGATCAGCAAGAGAGAAGATATAACCTGAAAGGTATAAAGCAAATTATGCTCTCTTATCTAGCATTATTCAAAGCAAAGAACCTTCGACTTATGGTGAAGCGAAGGATGATGACATTTGGGTCAAGGCCATGGGAGAGGAGATGGAGTCAATTGCTAAGCATAGCACATGGGACTTAGTAGAACCACCAGTTGACAAGAAACCCATTGGTTGCAAATGGGTATACATGACTAAGTACCATGCAGATGGAAGTATAGCAAAGCACAAGGCAAGATTGGTAGTCAAAGGGTATGTACAAAGTAAAGGCATTGACTATGAGGAGACCTTTGCACCAGTATGTAAGTGGAATGCTCTACGTCTACTTGTTGCTTTAGCTTCACATTTTGGTTGGCCTTTGCATCAGATGGATGTGAAATCTGCTTTTTAAAATGGTGAGTTAGAAGAGAAGGTGTTCATGGATCAACCTGAAGGCTTTGTAGCGAAAGGACAGGAAAATAACGTATGTCACTTGAAGAAAGCGCTTTATGGTCTTAAACAGACACCACGTGCGTGGCATAGCAAGATTGATGCCTACTTGCATTCAAAGGGGATGGTGAGAACACATTCTGATCCAAATCTATATGTCTTATGCTTTGATGGTATGGTTGCTTTGATTGTGTTTTATGTTGATGACTTGATTATTACGGGAAATAATCAAGAGATGATAGACATGATCAAAAAAAATATATGTGCCAATGTCGAGCAATTGTCTCAAGATAAGCTAGAATTGTGATCTAGCCTCGATTTCAATGACTAGTATGCATTCAATTTGATCCATTGCATTATGATTGATTAGGATCCTTTTGCACTCATTTTATCAATAATAATCAAAAAAATGAATTAGATGAATATTGGCTTAAATATAATATAGTACAAACACAAGAAAAGAAGAGAAAATATAATTTAGTAGATCAATCAGAGAATCACTTATACATCGATTAGTAAAATTCATCAATTACCATCATTCTCATCTTATAGAAAACTTCTTTTCTTATGTTACACGCACACACACCCCTAATTTCTAACCAGTTTAAGGTTTATTGTATTGGGGTAATAACTTGATCAAATCATCTCTAACCAAACTTATTACTTATAGGTGGCACAAGAATCCTCCTTAAAATCAATTGTTCTATGTGAAAATTACACTAATGTAGTCGCTAAAGGCAAGTGCGGCTCCTCTTTTATACGAGTGACACTTGGGATGTTAATTTTACACTGTGATGCTGCCAAATTTAAAAAGTGGATCGAATATGTGGTGTTGTTGTTTGTCACTAGGGCTTGAATTTTGACTCTGGTGAAGAAGAGACATAAAAGTAGATGTAAATTACAACTAAAAGTGCCTTTGAAAGCCAATATAACCCTCAAATTGCAACAAGCAATGGGAGTTCGAAGAGGGTATAAATGGTCATTGGTAGTCTCTTGAAAGAGGTCAAATCTCTCCATGCCCTCATGATCCCATGTATCTCATAAGCATGCACGAAAATTGGCTTTTTACATGTCTCCTATAATCTAAAATCAATATGAAAGTTGCACTCGTTGACAAGTGGTGAGGCTTTCATTTAAACCCATACACCAACACAAATTTTTCCAAGCAAAGCATTAATTCACAAACAAAATCATTTCTTATGTGCACAACTAGAACCTCTTTCCCTTGGTTCCCATTTGTGACAAATCTTGAGGATTTGTACTTTTGCATATGTCATATTTTGCTATGGCCAAGGGTGTATTTGGGAGCATCATATTTTGCACTTGGGTAATTGGGGCTGAGGAGGAGACTTTAGTAATAGAACCTGTCATCATTTGTCAAGTGTGCTCGACCCTTGGATGAAGAGCCCCCAAGACACAAAGTCATGGTAGTGTAGGTGCAAAATACCCTCAAATTTGTAGTAACATGGTCATTGTAAGGCTCATGTTTTGCTATGGTTGGGCCCAATGGGACTTGGAGTCAAGCTTGCCTTTGGGCTTGGCGCTACCCTTGCCACTCATGACTCCTACACTCAATCTCTACCCCTTAGCAATTTTCTTCTCCTTGTCTGAGATAATGTGAATGGGTGGCCGAGGTAGTGCTCGGATGGCCCGATTGACGTGCCTCCAAGATGAGATTGATAGGACCTGCACTCTAGGGTCTTCATATCTAAGAAGAGCAAACTTGTTTGGGCTTAGGGCATGCTCAGCCACACCTGTTTGGTCCTGGGGAGTGCTTAGCCACTCGTTTTATATTTTTGAAAATTTTTGTATGCCTGATGATGTGGCATTGCGGGCAGCCAAAAACATAATCCCATAAGCAAAACAAAGAGGCTTGAGTTGAGGCCCCCTCAGTGGAGATTTTAATGCACAAGTGTGTGTCCTACACTAACATAGCCAATCAACATTTGCCACGTGGTGAACAATCTATAGGCCACACTCAAAGCTCTATTTTCCTTAAGATCCATTGTTTTTTTCAACACAAATAGCAATGCTCTGCTCTCTTCTCTAGAGTTTGGGTTGCGATCCATCTTTTTCCATGGCTGCCTGGATCATGCACGCTGCTGTTCAATTCACCTCTCATAATCACAATTCTGTTTCTCCCTTCTTCATCATCAATCACCACACCAACGCCATCTGTTGGAAGAATGGCATCGCGTTACATTGGTGTAGATCAAGCGAAGTCTGTGACACGAGTAGGGTTTGCTACAACTGGGATATGTCTTGGAAGGGTTGCTCTGACTATGGAGGAGGTGTGCTTTTGAAGAAGAAAAGTGGGAAGGTGAGGGCGGTTGCAGATTCCGCTAGGGTTGAAGGCCAAGAGCAGAAGTACGAGGTGAGGGTTTGTGTGAACACGTCTTGCAGGCGGAGCGGAGCACTGCAGACTTTGGACGTGCTCAGAAGCTTGGCTCCACCAAATGCCTCGGTTGAATCCTGCAGCTGTTTAGGTGAGTACCATATAATCTTTAGTGTTTGCCAGTTCCATTATGATACAACTTCACCTGAAGCAAAGCTTATTTGAACGGCTGTAATGATGCCCGCACATCTACGAATATCTCGTACATATAGTCGCACTCGTACAAGAGATGTGCTCTTCTCTGTACGGGCCATACACTAGCAATCCAACCCGGATTAGCCCTATAAAATATCAAACAAAATATGAATCGGTGACGTACCAGGATAACACCTTTAAGTTTAAATTTTAAACCGAAGCAAGTTAATTAGCAAAAGGTGAAAAAGACAACAAAATATATAGTAGGTAATTATCAACTGTGTTTTCATCAGCCTTACATTTTGTGGCATACGGTTATGACAAAATTTGGCATACTTAGCTGTACGGAGTCAGGTCTGCCTTCTATGGATATTGGAGTGTAGTCTATCCTCAGGAGGATCTTATTTTTTGTGGAGTAAAAGATGGTAATAAATTTTTGCGGAATGCATTAATTTCATGTCTGAAGTTTGATGCTTTGAAGCTGGCCTTCAACTATAATGCGAAGAAAATTGGAGAAAGACTATCTATTGTTGGGTGCATTTTTTAGTGGTAGTTCTTGTTCCTTTCTCCTTGTTCCAGTCTGATAACCCCTTAGCTAGATGTTTGCTTGGCAATGTTTGCAAGGGTGTAGTGTTATGTCCGTAACGTGCGTAGTGGTATTAGGCCTTAGCCTATATCATAAGGTAGCCCTTAACCTGAAATAGGTGTTATGTCCCTATTTGGTTAAGGCACTGCCTCATGCAAGAGTGGTTGTTATTAGGTTTTGTAGCTTGCATCTAATCTTGAAGGTGAATCTGCATGTTGTGCGTATGCTAGGGTTTGGGAGTGTCATGCCCACGACTGGTCCCGAGTAGCGTGTCCACGCTAGATATCTTAAGACCACGTTAGAGATCTCTAGCGTGTCAACACTAGAGATCGGTAGACCAACAACCCGTAAGTTAATTATGACTATAAGGGAATTGGGGCCCTTATGTGCATAAGGTGATAATTAATGGTTGTAGGCATAAACTCATGATGGTGGATGGGTATGGGTCTATCAGTGAGTCATTGGAGAACTGGATGATGTGGCCCAGATAGGCTGCAGAGGTGTCTAGGGAGGTGTCACAATGGTGCATGGGCCTTGGAGGGTTTAAGTATACCTTATGGGCTCTCACTAGTGGATGCTTTGTGTCATGACCATGACTGGTCTCGGGTAGCATATCCACGCTGGGGATTGGTAGACCAACAACCTGTAAATTAATCATGACCATGTACACGTAAGGGCCCCAATTTCCTTATAGTCACAATTAACTTACAGGTTGTTGGTCTACCGGTCCCTAGCGTGGATACGCTACCTGAGACCAGTCATGGGCATGACATTCTTCCCCCCTTATTCAAGTTCTGTCCTCAGATATTAAAGCTGGGAAAGTTCCTCCTTAAGCTTCCTTCCTGTTCCTAGGAATCATCATTACTTCCATCGAACCAGATGCTCGGTAAGTATATGATTTCTCAATCGTTTAGTTCTTGTATCCAAGATCTTTTTGGGTTCAAGTCGAGATACACTTGATGATTCATCCAACAGGTCCAATTGATCTCCAGATCCAAGATGCTCTCCTTCACGTAGACTCTTCTTGAGTCGATGCACTTGAGATCCTTTCGGGAGTTCCAATAGGTAAGCTAAGGATCTGATCTTTTTCAAGATCTTGTACAGTCCTCTATATCTAGGGGACAATTTATAATGCTGGCCGGTACGCATTACACTCGAATCCTTCGGGATTCTCAAATATACCCAATCCCCTAGTTGGAAGTCTCTCGGTGATCTTTTCACATTACAGAAATACTTTAAAGGTTGGTGATCTGTATTAACCACGAACTTATTACCATACAGGTAATGCCTCCATGATTTCAAAGCATGGATCACCGCAAAAAGCTCTTTTTCTTGTGTGGTATACCTAACCTGTGCATCGGTTAGTTTCTTACTTTCAAAGGCAATGGGCTGGCCCTCCTGTAAGAGAACAACTCTCATCTAATTTCTCATTCCATCTGATGGGAGGACTTGGCCTACCTTTGTGGCTTTTCACTCCTTTCAACATATTGTTGAGAGGCGCAGCAATCTTTGAGTACTCCTCTGCAAATCTATGGAAAAACATAGTGAAACCTAAGAACGACTTAAGTTCACGAACTGTTTGAGGGACTGGCCATTCCACTACCGTCTTCACCTTTTCCTCATCAATCTTGATCCCAAAAGAGGTGATCTTATGACCAAGGTAAAGAAGTTCCCTTTTAAAGAATTCGCACTTTGATTCCTTTGCATAAAGCTTCTCTTGTCTTAAGATACGTAAGACAGTATGGAGATGCTTAGCATGCTCTTTGAGTGTTCTGCTGTAGATCAAAATATCGTCCAGAAACACTACTACAAACTTTCCCAAATATGGACGAAATAAATCGTTCATCATTTGCTGGAAAGTAGCCGGAGCATTGGTTAAACCAAAGGGTAAAACAAGAACTTGTAGTGGCCAAACCTGGTCCTAAAACCGGTTTTAGATACATCTTCCGGATGTAACTTGATCTGATGGTATCCCGTACGTAGATCAATTTTCGTTAAGTATTTAGCTCCGTTCAACCGATCTATGAGATCATCCATCCAGGGCAACGGGTATTAATTTTTTACCGTAAGTTTGTTCAAACTCTTTTAATCTACACATAACCGGAAACCCCCATAAGAGTAAGACAGGTGCTCCCCATGGAGACTTACTTGGTCTAATGTGCCCCATCCTGAGATATTCCTCGATTTGCCTAGCCACTTCCTCCTCTTCCTTTTGACTATAAGGGAACTGGGGCCCTTATGTGTACATGGTCATAATTAATGGTTGTAGGCTTAAACACATGGTGGTGGAGTTGGTATGGGTCTATCAGTGAGTCATTAGGCACCTGGATGACGTGGCCCAGATAGGTTGCAGAGGTGTCTAGTGAGGTGTCACAGTGCACTACTAGTGGTGCATGGGCCTTGGAGGGTATAAGTATACCTATTGGGCTCTCACTAGTGTATGCTTGATTCTGTGATTGGTAGCTACATGCTGCTAGTGTGATTCCTCTTTCCATGACTGTGATTGATCCATAGCTTGGGGGCTAGATCCGTACGATTTAGGTTTGGTTGGGCTGGTTTATCCACCACCCGTTCCCTTGTGTTGTTGCTTTGATTGGTATGCTTAGACTAGTATCCTGTGTGTAGGACTTTATACTTTGATTGTGGTGCTAGTAGTCGTATGCTGCTAGTGTGAATCCTCTTGGTACTTTGAAGTTGGAATGTGGAATTCCCGAGAACTTTAATGGTACCGATGATGTTAGTCTCAATCGATTTATGAACCATTCATATTAATCAGAATTTTGGGACGCTTCGATCAGAAAGTGGAGGGCCTTCGTCGAGGAAGAACCTGTGGTATGGGACGTAGGCGATTCCAAAATGAAGATCTAAAACTAACTAGATCAGTTTGACCATAGTATGGCCGTAAATCTAAATGATGCCAAATACTATGGGTCATAAAAAGGGTGTTTTGTCAGAAATTTGAGATATTGGTCATGACCCCTTAAGGATATCTCAAATTTACAAAACCAGAAACCCGGCAAGCTATTTCTTTATATTAAGAATATATTTGTGAATTTCTTAACATTCCTTGTGATTTCTTGGAAGGTAATTTATATTACCCGTTGACCTTGGACGGTGTCAATGGTTAATGAAATCGTTTTCTAAATTATTTCTCTTACACGAATCTTCAAGAAGTCCTTTTTTGATTTACAGGTCAATTCTCTGTGTTGGTAACGAAGAAGATCTTTTGATAAGTCATTCACGAAAATGTGTTGCGACATTATCAGTATTTGGTTATGATGATACAACACGTTTCTTGACTTTCAAGTTTTTCTCGGATCTCTTCTTTGAAACTTCTCCTAGGGCGAATCTAGATTGATATGCACCCCTTGGAAACTCGTGTGGTTTCCTGTTAAAAGGGGGAGAAGTAGGAAGAAAAGAAAGTTATTAAAGAGAAACATCTATTATAGATTCCAGGAGGAATCTGTTATATGACTAGATGATGAACCTGTTTCTAAAATCAGGAACGATAGGATATTTTGATATTACAGAAATCCTTTAAGGATTATAGTAGTTAGAAGATGTAAGAGAAGGAAATTAGAAAACACTATTGTAGTAGAAGAGTTGCTGATTACAAGTCTGATTGATTTGTGTCAGAACTTGGGAATTCTATTGCAAGAAAGTGGTTTGTTGAAACCTGTTTCTTGCTAGTTGTAATCAACTGGATCTTAGAGTGAACTTGGATCCATGGGTTGATGCAAGGAATGAAATTCACTTTTGTAATATATTCTTTTGAGATAATCTCCGATTGAGATTTTGGTTGTGAAATAGTACTCTTTGAGAAATATTCTCTCTTAAGGGATAACCGAGTTACAGGATTCTCAGTTAAGAAAGTATTGTGTACAGATCAGGTGATATCTGTAGAGATATGCTATGTAGTGAATCTTTGTGTGACCATAAAACCTTTTGTACAAACTTTTAATTCTGTGGATCTACAAAGTATTCCTTGGACTAGGTTTATATGCATGCATAAACTAGTTATTAAAACATAGGCATATTGATGAGAATTGTGTAGAGACAATTTCTTGCTAGGTTATAGTAATTTCTTATTGAGAATTGCTTATTGACCTAGAATAGTTTTAGAACCAGATTAAATGTGGTGTTTTGGTACCACACCTAGACATTTAAATATTTTCTAAATTCGATACAACTAACTGAGTCAGGAGCACTACTTCTGTGTTAGTTGTTTGAATCAACAATATAATCTTACTTATGGATATTGTTGTTGAAATGTATTGCTTATGGGTCGCAACCTTTATGAGTCAATTTTGGATTTTAAAGGTTTATGTGCATAGAATACACGAGAACTTTTGGCCTTATCTTTTCCCGATTGGGAAGGATGGAATACTATCCCGGAAGACTCAGGAGAGTTGGATAGTTGATGGTCGCCAAAAGTTAGAGCTTCGCGTAATGAGTTTTCGGTGAATCTTAAGTTTTTCTAGGAGAGATGTGATTGGAGAATCATAACTCGGACTCTAGGATATACCAGATCAATAAAAGAGGACTATGATCATGGTAAGGTTACCTCGGATGAATAAACAAGATAACGGAACTTTGGTAATGACTGGCCATCTTACCAAATCGGTTATGTTTATTTGGGTAAGGACTACCAAGAAAGCACCGATTTAGCTCAGATATTTGTTGAGCGTTTGTTTAGGCTTCACGGATTATCTAGTGACATCATGAACATTCACGATTCGAAGTTCACCAGTCACTTTTGATCGGTCGTTGTAGCTAAACTACAGACGACTCTGAGCTTAAAGTTCTTTAGATCATTGGTCAGACGAAAAAAGGACAAATCAATTGTGGGAACAAATGCTTCGAGCATACTTCCCAATGGCAATCTCATTGGGAAGAGTAATTGCCCTTCATTGAGTTGCCTATGATAGGGTATCGCGTTCTCTTGATCATAGGGTATCGCGTTCTCTTGTTGAGTATAAGACAAGGATCCGATGGATTGACGAGTCATAGTTCAGATTCTAGTTATACTTAAGAGAAGGATTACTTGCATGATCAAAAGATCTGATAATATCTACATTTATATTTTGATAGCAATCTCATGGGAGAGGAAGTTATCCTTGATGGAGATTGAGTTGTAGTAAGCATTTGGCTACCGGTTATAGCCCGTTCACGCATATATATATAAGTTTTAACCTAGATCACCTATTTTAGGAGAGACTCGGATGATCAAGTTTTATAAGGTAGCGGATTTCCTACACGTAAGATTGTCCAGTGTGCCCAATATAGGGACCGACATTATGCTAATATGGAAAGATCACCTCGAGACTTCCAAATGGGCGATTGGGTATATTTGAGAATCTCGAAGGAGTCTAGTGTAATGTGTACCGGCAAGCATTACAAATTGTCCCCTAGATATAGAGGACTGTATTAGATCTTGAAAAAGATCGGATCCTTGTTGGAATGTAAATGGAATTGCTTACATTGCCATAGGTTACTTTGACCCAAAAGGTTGAGAGTTGTGTAACCATGGTCATTTATTATATTAGGCCTACTAAACTTAGAGTTAGCTAAGTTAGTATGAAATTAACTTGGTAGGGACTCATGGGTCCACTAGGCCTAATTGTGACATTAAGTACCCCAACTTGACATATTGGAGGTACCTTATTCTTTCTATGTAACTTATAGAAAGTTGGATAGTCAACAGTCAAGTAGTTGGATAGTCAATAGTCAAGTAGTTGGAAAGCCAATAGTCAAGTAGTTGGATAGCCAATAGTCATGAAGTTAGATAGTCATCTTGGACTATATATATGTGTGCATCCCATTTGTATGCGACACTTTTGTAAGCAATACTGACTATTCTCCTTGGCTATCCACGAGTTTCTACAAGAGGGTTTCTAGCCATCTCTCTCTTTCTTTTGAGAATGCTTTGTGTGATTGAATAGTTAAGATTTTGGATCCTTAGGCTTCTATTTCCTACATGGTATCAGAGCTGTTAGGTGATCATATTGCTTGCAGGAGGGCGCCCAATAGGAAGCTATCTTCTTCCCCTTTTGGTTGCAGAAAATCATCAAGCTGTTGATTTTTGTAAGAGAAGAATCTGTTCATCTTCTTATAGCTTTTTTGCAGGAAATTGCAGGGCACCTTCACCTATTTGAGAGCTAGCAGTAGGGCGCCCATGCTCAAACCAATTGCATGTGATCTTGACTCAATTACATGCTGAAAATTTCAGATTTACTTCTTAAATGAAGATACATGTGTTTTGGACACATTTCTTGCTGAAATTTCCCTATTGGTGAGCTTGGAGTAGGGCGCTACCATCAGCTCTATATGCACATAGTGTGCACTCTTTTCAGCCACAAATTTCTAGTTTTGGTTTTGGCTTCATTCGAAGTCTACCTATTTGTGAGCATTCTGTTTTTTTGTGCGGAAATCAGCCACCTATTTCATTACTTGTTGAACAAATTGCATGTGGAGTATTGCAATCTATTGTGCTCATAATTTCAGCTTTGAGGTTGCTGCCCTTTGAGTAGATTTTGTCTTGGAAAGTCTATTTCTATCTACTACAAGCTGATTTTTCTGTTATGGCTAAAGAATCGGAGTCTATTGGTTCTTCATTTAATGAAGATAGGCTGGATGGCACAAACTATTCCTTGTGGTGCTACATGATAAAGAACCTTCTAATTGCTAAAGGTTTGTGGGAAGTAGTTAATGGTGACGAAGAAAGGCAGCCTACCTTGGCACCTATTACACCATCTAGAACAACTACTTCATCATCTACAGAGGTGTCTTCCGATGAGCAAAAGAAGTGAGATCGACGAAATGCACAAGCACATTCCGTCATTGCATTATTAGTGAAGAGATCTATCCTTCCTCACATTAGATCATGCAAGACTTCCAAAAGTGCTTGGGAGACTTTTGCCAAGATGTTCAAGTAAAGAATGCGGCAAAAGTGGTATATCTTCGAAATCAACTTTCTATCTTGAAGATGCAAGAAGGTGATTTGCTTACAAATCACTTGACGAAGATCAAGGATCTTCGAGAGGAGCTTCTTAGTATTGATGAGGTGATTGAGAACTCACAATTTGTATCTATTACTCTCAACTCTCTTCCTGATTCTTACCTTCCATTTGTGTCATCATTGAGCATTTCTCTTAGGGGACAGCAAATTCGACGAACTTGTTAGCTTACTTCTTCAAGAAGAGCAAACAAGGATCAACTTTGGTGAACAAGAAGATCAAGCTTTCTTTGCAAAAGGCAAAGGCAAAGGCAAGTGGAAAGGGAAGCCTTCTTTCAAAACTTCCAAAGATGATCAAAAATCTAAGGAAGCTCAAGATCAAGACTCCAAGAAGAAGGGTAAGTGCCACTATTGCAAGAAGTTTGGGCATCACATCAAAGAATGTAGGAAGAGGCTTGCAAAGGAAAAAGAGAAAGGTAACAATACAAGTACCTCAATCATTACTTTGGAACAGCAATTTGGAAAGGAGGATAATCTTAATAATGATTATGCTTTTGTCACTAATAATCTCATCTCTCCTAAAGACGAGATTTCTGCCACTTCAAATCTTGCTGGTTTTTCAGCAGAAATCAGCTCATCTTCAGCTTTACAAGTTGCTGTTTTTTCATCTATTGATTGGGTGATTGATAGCGGTGCCACACGCCATATGACTTATCACAAAGAAGTCTTCACAAAGCTTGTAAAAGTGCATGATGGATAATACCTCTTATCCTATCAAAGGTATTGGAGTGATCCCCATTATCTTACCCAATGGTGAGGAGAAGTACATTCGTAATGTACTTTATGTTCCAAAAATAAAAAAGAATCTCATTTCAGTGTCTACAATTATGAACCAAGGATTGGTTGTGGAATTCAAAGAAGACAAGTGGCTTATCAAAGACCCAAAGAGATCTCTTATGATCATTGCTTCGGGAACATTACGTGGTGGATTGTTCCTTATGGATACCTATGAGCGAAGAGCTTCATCATCTTTTTGTCTTGTTGCATCAAGTTCACATTCTTTGGAGTTGGCTGAATTATGGCATGCTAGGTTTGGACATCTCAACTTTGCTAGCTTGAAGATGTTGAAGAGATTCAATATGGTTGAAGACATTCCTAATATTGAGCATCCCGAAGGACATGTATGCGAAGGATGCATACTTGGAAAATTTCAAAGGCAAGCTTTTCCAATTGATGGAACTATTAGAGTTGATGGCAAATTTGATTTGGTTCATAGTGATGTATGTGGTCCAATGAGGACCGAATCCATTGGAAGGTGTAAGTACTTTGTTACTTTTATTGATGACCTTTCAAGGTTTACATGGATTTATCCTATGAAGGCAAAATCCGAAGTTTTTCAACGCTTTAAGGATTTTCTAGCAATGATAGAAAACCAGTTTGGGCACTCTTTGAAGATCTTACGTACCAACCGAGGAGGGGAATATATAAAGAATACGTTCGGTACTTGTCTTCAAAGCAAAGGTATCCATCATCAAATGACAACCCCTTACACACCTCAACAAAATGGTGTTGCCGAAAGAAAGAATCGCACTATCATGGAGATGGCTCGATGCATGCTCAAGGCAAAGGGCCTACCTCACAAGTTTTGGGCTGAAGCGGTTATAACGGCGGCTTACGTTAGTAATCGGTGTCCTACTAAAGCCTTGAAGGTATTAACTCCTCATGAAGTTTGGTGTGGTAAGAAGCCTACTGTTTCTCACTTACGCATCTTTGGTTGCACGGCTTATGCTTTCATTCCCGATAAGCTAAGAACCAAGCTTGATGATAAAGGAGTTAAATGCATATTTGTTGGCTATAGTAGCGAAAGCAAGGGTTATAGGTTGTTTAATATGGATACCAATAAAATCATAGTAAGTCGTGATGTTCATTTTGATGAAAAGACCTCCTATGATGTTGCGCCCACTCATGTCATGAAAGGGGACTTCCCCCATGATGCATATGTTGAAATATTTACAGATTTGGTTTTGTCATCTAATCATGAAGAGAAGGGACGGCCATCAACTTCTAGTGGACAGCCCACTACATCAATTTTGCAGCCCATAGTTCATCAAGAAGAACCTATTTATGATGAAGAGCAGCCTGTTGAAGACATTGGACAGCAAGGTCCAAGTTCGGAACACTTTGGACAGCAAAGTGTTGACAAAGTTAAGGCTATTAGACAGCCCAAACCAGTCCCTAAATGGTTGTTGCAAACTTTGCAGTACAACAAAGTGGATCATTTCTATGAAGGGAAGACTCGTGCCTCTACTAAATCAGTAGAATTTGCTGATTTTTTTGATTTTGCTCTTATTTCTATTGAGGATGGTGCAGTAGAACCTGTTTTTCATGAGCAAGCCAGAGGAGTAAAATGTTGGGAGGATGCGATGCAAGAGGAGTACAACTCACTCATGAAGAACCACACTTGGGTTCTTGTTGATCTTCCCCATGGGGCTGGAATCTTCATCTCTCAACAACGATACATTGAGCAGATGTTGAAACAATATTATTTTTTCAAGTCACCGCAAGTTGATGCATATGATGGATGCATTAGTGAAAAGTTTCATGCAAAACCTTTTCAATTTAATGTTTTAGCAAAGGCTGAAAAATTCAAGCACTCTTTGAAACCTTTTTGTACTAATCGAGGAGGGAGTCAACATGTGTCAATTAGTACTTTTGTTCAAAGTGTTAAGAGTGAGCATTTGTTTGGAGAGAATTTTTCATTATTTGAAAAATCTTCTATGTCATCACATGCCTCTTCGAGGGACAGCTTTGATGACGCCATCGTTGATTCATCTCTTGATAGTTTGCCAAATTTTTATGATGAAGATGTTGGACAGCAGGTTCAGTCATCTTCTTTTGGTCATTTACAGCCCATTTTACATCATGAGCAGTCCATTATGCTTCAGGAACAGCCTGCGGAAGATTTTGGACAACATGGTCCATGTTGGGAACACTTTGGGCAGCAAAGTGTTGAACAGCCCATAACAGTTCCTTGTCGGCTATTGGAGACTTTGCAGGACAGCAAAGAAATATCTTACTACGAAAGGAAGGCACATGCCTCTTTAAAATCAGTACCTCTTGCTGATTCTTTTGGTTCTACACTTACTCTTCATCATGATGTTGGTACATTGCCTATTCTATGTGAGCAAGTCATTGATGGTAAGGTTCGGGAGGATGTGATGGCAAAAGAGTTTGGTACTCTTTTTTATTGTCCTTATGATAAGAAGTATTTTCGAATAATGTGGGAGCCTATGATGGATTACAGGTCCATGTTTCGACTTATTGCCGAGTTTATGTTGGTTCCCTACTTCGGATAGAGCATGCAAATCCTCACCCTTCGACTTGATGCTTCATTATTACGCATTCTTTTCCTTTTATATGTTGGACATGATTGGGGATGAGATTTCGACTACTTCGGTGCGAAGTTTATTTGGCGACATGAAGTTCGGACAACAAGTTGCATTTTTCTCTTTCAAGAAGTTACTTCATGTTATGTTATGCATTTCCATTTAAGGAGGGTGTTGGAATGTAAATGGAATTGCTTACATTACCATAGGTTACTTTGACCCAAAAGGTCGAGAGTTGTGTAACCATGGTCATTTATTATATTAGGCCTACTAAACTTAGAGTTAGCTAAGTTAGAATGAAATTAACTTGGTAGGGACTCATGGGTCCACTAGGCCTAATTGTGACATTAAGTACCCCAACTTGACATAAGTCAACATTCAAGTAGTTGGATAGTCAATAGTCAAGTAGTTGGAAAGCCAATAGTCAAGTAGTTGGATAGCCAATAGTCATGAAGTTAAATAGTCATCTTGGACTATATATATGTGTGCATCCCATTTGTATGTGACACTTTTGTAAGCAATACTGACCATTCTCCTTGGCTATCCACGAGTTTCTACAAGAGGGTTTCTAGCCATCCCTCTCTTTCTTTTGAGAATGCTTTGTGTGATTGAATAGTTAAGATTTTGGATCCTTAGGGTTCTATTTCCTACAATCCTTAGCTTACCAGTTGGACCTCCTGTGGGAACTCAAGTGCATCCGATTTCGCGTAAGAGTCTACGTGAGTGTCTCATACAAATGGGATGCACACACATATATAGTCCAAGATGACTATCTAACTTCATGACTATTGGCTATCCAACTACTTGACTATTGACTATCCAACTTTCTATAAGTTACATAGAAGGTACCTCCAGTATGTCAAGTTGGGGTACTTAATGTTAGGGGTCGTAAGGCCAGATGGTTAGAGATGCTCCAAGAATTTCATCGTGACATTGAGTACCAGAAGGGTACTTCTAATAGTGTCGCGGATGCCTTAAGCCGGATTGGAGAGGTTAAACAGTTAAGCTTTTTTGAGATCCAATCTGAGTTGTATCTGTTCTTAAGATATTTGTGTAAGACCGATAGGTACTTCGGTCGTATTTGGCTAGACGTCCTGGCAGGTTCTTCTAGATCTAGTGATGAGTTTGGAATGTAGGATTCCAAGATTTCTCCTCAGGACAAGATACAAAGAGACTATTCCATTAGGAATGGGTTACTTTTCCGGAATGGAAAGGTTTGTGTGCCAGAAAATGATGATATAAGGGCCCAAATCCTGCATGAATGTCATGACAGCCCATGTGCAGGGCACCCTGGCGCTCAAAGGACGCTTGACTTAGTAAAAAGGAACTTTTACTGGCCAAATTTAAAAAGTCAAGTAGAGGCATATGTTCGCAAGTGTGCGCATTGCCAAGTTAACAAAGCTGAAAGACTTAAGGCAGCTGGTTTGTTAATGCCCTTGGAAATTCCCAAAAGAAAGTGGGAAAGCATTTCCATGGACTTTGTGGTTGGGCTACCTCTGACGGGGAAGCAAAATGATGCCATTTGGGTAATAGTTTACTAGTTAACTAAAATGGCACAGTTCATACCAACCAAGCAGACTGTCAAAGCTTCTGAACTTGCACAACTTTTTGTGGAAAATTTGTTCAGGTTGTTTGGTTTGCCGAATGACATTGTTAGTGATCGAGATCCAAAGTTCACTGGCAAATTCTGGCAAGCGGTCTTTGAGAAATTAGAGACCACCCTAAGTTTGGGGTCATCAGATCATCCTGAATCAGGTGGTCAGACAGAGAGGACAAACTAGTCTATGGAAGATATGCTTCGGGCATATGTTTCCAAAAGACAGTCAGATTGGGAAAGGTACCTTCCAATGATTGAGTTTGCGTATAATAGCGCAAAGCACTCAGCGACGGGTTTTAGTCCATTTTCTCTGATGTATGGTTTTCAGCCTAGGGCTCCCATTTCAGTGGGCCTCAAAGGCCTCAAGGTTAAGGCGGCAGTAGATTTCTTGCATGATATGCAAGAGATGTTGCGTGTTGCTCGTGAAAACGTAAAAACGGCTCAGGATAGAGCCCAGTTTTACGCCAATCAAAAGCGACAACCTAGGGTCTATGAGGAGGGGGCGGCTTGGGTATATCTTAGAATTCCAAAAGATTCTAAGGTACTAAGGACTGGAAAATGTCCTAAGTTATCACCTCGTTATGCAGGGCCATTCCGTATAGTAAAGAAACTCCATCGAAATGCGTACCGGCTGGAACTTCCTCAAGGTGTTAAGGTACATCCAGTTTTTCACATTAATCATTTAAAGGAACGACTTGGTGGAAAGGATGACTTGATACCTCAGGAGGACTTAGTTCGGCTGGAGGACCTATCTTCCTTTGTACCTACTGAACCACAGGCCATAGTTGATGTATGTCAACGTGGGCTCAGAAACCAGCAAGTAACTGAGTTCTTGGTTCGTTGGAAAGGAAGTTCCAAGGACAATGATACTTGGGAGAAGGAACGTGACCTTAAACTGGGATTCCCTGGATTCCTTCCTTAGATAAGGAATTTTTTAAGGAAGAGGGAATGTTAGGGACCCAACTCCCTTGGGTCCCAAACCCAGACTTGAAACCAGACGATGACTGGGCCTGTAGACTTGACCGGTGACTCGTGAACCTACATGGTTGCCCGCATCATTAATATACTGTAAGGCTTGATGGTCAGTAACTATAGTAAACTGGGAGCCATACAAATAATGTCTCCAAACTTTCAGGGCATTAGTGACAGCAAAAAGTTCCTTGTCATAGGTGTAGTACTGCCTTTGAGCAGGGTCCAACTTCTTGCTTTCAAAAGCCACCGGCCTACCATCCTGATATAGTACTGCGCCTATAGCATAGTCACTGGCATCCGTTTCAAGTACATACGGCTTGTTAGGATCCACTATGTGTAGAATAGGCGCTGTAGTTACATAGTATTTGAGGTTCTCAAAACTTTGATTCAACTCTTCAGTCCAAGTAATTGGAGGACTGAACTTACTGTGCCGGCTAACTCTTTTAGCCCCTCTGAGGACATTCGTCAAGGCCAATGCAATTAACGCATAGTTCAAGATGAATCTATGAAAAAACCCCGTAAAGCCCAAAAAAGACTTAACCTCACGGATGGTTTTAGGGATAGGCCATTCACGTACTTGTCGGACTTTATTTGGGTCAATTTCCAACCCATGGTCCGAAATAATGTGACCAAGGTATAACAACCTTTTCTGGAAGAACACACATTTGGATTCCTTGGCAAAGAGCTTCTCTTGTCTAAGTAACTTTAAGACAGTCCTGAGATGCTCCTCATGCTCCTCCATGGTCTTACTATAGATGAGAATATCATCTAAGTAGACTATTACGAACTTTCCCAGATATGGACGAAGAAGATCGTTCATCATCTGCTGGAAAGTCGCTGGAGCATTTGTCAAGCCAAATGGTAAAACCAGAAACTCGTAATGGCCGTACCTAGTTCTAAACTCGGTTTTTTCAATATCCTCAATCTTTATGCAAATTTGATGATACCCTGGATCTCAAATCGATTTTGGTGAAGTACTTTGCACCATGCAATCGATCAACCAGTTCATCCATTCGCGGCAAAGGATAACGGTTTTTAATCGTTAACTTATTCAACTTTTTAAAGTCCACACAAAGACGAGTATTTCCGTCTTTTTTATCAACAAGGAGCACAGGTGCCCCCCAGGGAGATTTACTAGGCCTAACATGGCCCATCTTAAGGTAGTTTTGCAGTTGCCTATAAATTTCATCCTCTTCAGTAGTACTCATCCTATATGGATACAATGATATAGGAGAACTACCAGGAATCAGTTTAATACCATGGTCAACACCCCTAGAGGGGGGAAGACCCTCAAAAAGCTGCTCAAGAAATACATCGTTAAATTCTTGTCCAAGTTTCCTAAAAATTTCACCTTCCGGCGAGTTTTCTTGTTTTAGGTTATTAGACATTAATTCCATTTGGAGATTGTAAAATTGCAAACTACGTTCTTCATGGTAAGTAAAATCTTTTAACCAACATAAATAAGAACTGTAATCCACAATATCCATACATTTAACAGTTTCCAAAGCAGAAAGCATATACGGAGTAGAAATATCAACCTTTCCATTCAATTCTATGAGTGAGCCCCTTCCCTTGCCTTATCTTTCAAATGAGTTGGAAAGAAAGGCCTCTTACCCTTTCCGTAGAGGCTGGTTCCTCCTGACCTCTAGCTGGTAGTCTCTTGGCAACCCCAGTATGAAATGCAACTTTACTAGCAAAGGATCTATTCTAGTTGCAAAACGAGAATAGACCTCTTGAAATTCTTGCAAATACTAATCCAAGGGCCGGTTCCCCATATGGATCGTTGCATACTGACGGTAAAATTCAAAATCATCTAGAATAGGAAGGAAGGCCGCCTTAAAGGCCTTACAAAAATCCTCCCAATTCCTAGGAACTTCAGGCTTACCCCTTATATCTTGCCACCAGGTAAATGCTTTACCTCGCAGGTACATGACGGCTAGATTGATCTTGTTGTCCTTGGATGAATCGTGCATGGAAAAATGTGAATTCCATCGATCCAGCCATTGCAAGACCGCCTCTGGGGTTCTATCCTTCTTTTCCCCAGCAAAAACTTCAAGAGTAAACAAGGGTTGATGCACCAATTGCCTTAGCTGCATCAATTCCTTGAGGTCCTACTGATCCCGACTGTGCTTTGCTTGCATATCCACAATTTGTTGCTGTAGATTGTTAATAGCCAGCATCAAAGCATCAGGGTCTAAGACAGAGGCAGATACTGCAGCCTCATGAACAGGGGACATAGGCTGTGTAGTAGGAGTAGGCTCCATTTTTACTAAGAGAAGAGAGGTGAATTAAGAAGAGAAGACAGAAGAGAATCAAAAGCTACTCAAGGAAGGTAGATACAAGGCTACTCTTGCTGTCTCTTCACAAACCAAATGGTATTGTCCATGGCTGCCAAGAGGAATAAGAGGAAGCAAAGAGAAGGATGCACCACCACCTCCACCACTTTTCACATAACACAGTAGCATAGAAGAGGCATACCTCCCTCTTCATGCTAGCCTACCAACTGCCAAGTGGCTTTGCCTTGCCACCTAACTTCCACCTCAGCATACTGGTCACTTCCAGCAACCTGCCAAGTGGCCTACAGTTCCCTTTCTCCCTTCTAACTTTAGTTTTTCCTTCTACCTGTCCATCGCTGGCAGACAGCAATAGGGAGAGGAAAATTGATGTAAGTTTCCAGGGAGGGCCTTGATTTCTGTAGTTGGAGATCTGACATTCATCGGAATAGGAGGTTGCTTCCTGCTGCCACCTCTCCTGGCCCATATGATGCCACGTGGCAGAATTCTTACCAGCTTTCTTGACACTCCCGCTGGTCAAACAGCGATGAAGAAAACTCGTTTTTGTTCGGATCTGAGGAGGGCCCCATCGCGACTAAGAATCCACGATTTCTGAGCAGATTCTCAGTAGGAAGAACCGCCACCTGTCCCACCTTGGACAGTGCCACGTGGCAGGTCCTCCTTAGGGCCCCAACCATTTTTTTTAAAAAAACTTTTTTACTTCAATTTTTCAAAAAAAACAGCAGAAGGAAGAATAGAAAAACATGCATAAAAAATATGTTTTAAACCCGTTTTGAAATCCGTCAGAAGCGTCATAAATTGCAAGAAAAGCTCTATGGATCAACGCACCTGCTTTCAACATGCAGTGGCTCTGATACCATATGTTACAAACTTACTTACTGCAAACCTCCAGGTGCCGGTCAACCACAAGAGACCAAACGATTCATGTTCCACCCCGCCATAGGACCTAATCCGGGTCCACCCACCGTGCCCTGGCCTGTGACCGTATCAAGCTGGATCCGACCTCCATCCCAGACGGCATCCCATACCACCGCCGAGGCTCTCAGCCATCTCCTGCCTCACGCTAGCAATACATCCTGGCCCCCAAGGAGAGAGACTCCAAGCCATGTGCACTCCTGGATCATGACACGTGGCAACCATGCAGGTTCACGAGTCACCGGTCAAGTCTACAGGCCCAGTCATCGTCTGGTCTCAAGTCTGGGTTTGGGACCCAAGGGAGTTGGGTCCCTAACATCTCCCCTCCCATGTCAACTTATTCGGACTATTGATCGACTGTGCTCTCTACGTTCTGGCTACCGTAGTATCTCCTATAATGATCGGCTTTGGAGGTTTCTAGCCGTTCACTAGACCATCGGTTGGGAGGATCACATTGGGAGGTAAAGAATCTAAATTGTAGTTTGCAACTCATGTGATGATGCCTTTCAATCCTGCGTAGAAATGTGATTTGTGAAAGCCGTTGAAGTTTTTTGAAAAGCCAATTTTTGCTGCTTGACAAGTAACCTGCAAACCCCAGGTCCCCTCGTGGTGATGTCCTGAAGTTTAATATGTCCTGTACATCCCTATTGTGAAGGGGGGACTGAAGCCCTTTTGCGTGAAGTTCTATCTGGAATCGTTGCTTAGAAAATCCACTTTTGTGGAAGAAGGCAATGGAACAGTCCACATTCTTTGGAAGGCAACCTGCTTTGAAAAAAGGTGCATTTCGGCCCACCTTACTGCCATGAAGTCGATGAGTTGCAGTCCTGTGACTTGAAAAAACCTACTTCTCAGCCCAATATTAAGATCTCATTTTGCCACTTCTGGCCCATCCCAGTGCGCATGCTGCTTCTGCCTTTGCTCCTGATCTGCTACAACGAAAGAGGTGATCAACCAACCTGAAAAGCATGGATCATTGGAAAAGCTAGCACATGTGAAGTGTGTTACCTACTGTATGGGATTCTGCTAACCAAATTCATGATCGAGCAGCATAGACGGATCAACATTCATGATGGAGCCAGTGTAGACAGATCAACAGGCACCAGAGACAGGGGTCTGTGAAAATCAGCCATAGAGGAGGAGAATAGGTGGATTTGTGTGAGTTCTTATGGGGTTCCAGATGAAAAGAACAACCCTTTTTGCAAGATGGAAAGTATTATTGCTTTTTATTATTCCAAGTTAGTGAGCAACTTTCAATTCGGATTGGGTTCTGTTTCTGCTTAAGGTACAGGCATATATTAGCCTCAAAAGTAAAAAGCATTTTTTAACAAAAACTATAATGCATCAAAGATAGTCTATCTTGAACACAGCTTGATCAGGAGCAGAATGCAACTTAAAGTTCAGTTTCTGCTTTTGCCTTCACATAAGTAGGATTTTGCTTGTGTGTTTACAGTTCTATAAGCTATTGAGAATACCTTTTAGGTGCATTTATTTCAATCAGGCAACATATCGAAACCAAGGAATTAGCAGGAATCTTTGTGTCTTGATTACTAGTATTTGTCCTAAACATCACAATAAGTTTTCATTTGTCTCTAAAGGCCACTCGGTTTATCAGAATTTCACAATTCATTCCAATGTGATTCCATCAGAGCAAGGTGAAGAGCATAAGTTAAAGTTTAAAGGTGATTGTGAGGTCATGATTGCTGCAACCTTTTTGTTAGCGAGTTTAAATTCTTGTTAAAATCTGCCCAAATAATCTAAATGGAGTGATGGTTTTGCAGGGCGCTGTGGGGCAGGTCCGAACTTGGTAGTCCTTCCTGCAGAGATATTTGTAAGCCATTGCAATACTGCATCTCATGTGGCTCGCCTGTTGGAAGTTCAATGTGGGGCTTATGATCACGAAAACAATCTGAAAGCACTTGCACTCAAGCAGCAAGGCAATGCAGCATTTGAACATGGAAATCTTTCTTTAGCGGAGAGCTTGTACTCAGAGGTGCCATTTGGAACAGTATTCTACTCAAAGAAAATTGTTCTATATTTGTACAGTAAACGTTTCAATATTTAGGGGGATTTTAAACTCTATTTGAAAGGATAGCATAAATATGGGAATAAACATTTGAAATATGGATGGTGTCTAAACTGCTTTGTGTTAAGTTACAAGTTCAGGCATTACTTTGTCCACTTACACTGTCTAATAATCCAATCTAATCTGGGCTATATCTAGGCATGAGGTGGAAGACAGCTTCAAAACAAACAGATATAAAACCCATGAAATTCGGGTTGCAAGCCCATAACAAAGAAGTTCTCCTTCAAGGCTGTTGGACTGGACTTCTCTGATTATGTTGGGTTAGTTTTTATGTTGTTGTGTACTTGCTAAGCCCGTATGCAAATGTACAAGAGTGTTTGCATCACTTTGTAGATAGCAATGTCAAAAGGGGCTAACTACCACAATGAGTATTGCCAAATTCTTGAATTGACCTGTGTTAAACTGGGAGGCATATGGTGTGATTGTCCTAGCACTTTTAGCTGGTTGCCACTAGTTAATGTCCACAAGGCTTTGTGTAGCTCGGAGGTTCAGCAGATCAGAAAATTTTCAATTTACTTGAGGCCTGCAATCTGCAGCAGCCTTTTTAAAGAACGTTTCGTTAGTTGCAGCATATTCTGAGTAAGGCTAAGAATGTGTGACCCGAGATACATGCACTTCAAAACTGCACAAAGAGGAAAGTGTCAAATTGTGCATAGATTTGGTGCTCAGAGGAATGTAGGTGACACATTTCTGAACCAGACAGGCTTAGGGCAGTAAATTGGCATTGATTTTACATTTTTCTAGAGTTTCTAAAGTGGCCTGTAGCTGGCTAGTTTCAAGTGGATGGATAGTGTCATCTTTTATTTGAATCTTCCTTATGGGAGAATTGCTTTTATTGTGCTAAAGTTTGGTTACAAGCATATACTAGTCTATTAAGTCTGATGGTTTGCAATCATGATTATATTACTTGCATAAGATGCTAACTGATATCTAGAATGGTGGAGTTGAAAGACCATCTGTCTACAAGTCTAGAGCCAAAGCTAATATACTTAGCAGATGAGTCTAATCAGAACTTGCATGAAGATGTTGAAAGTCTTTTACAGAGATATTCTGTTGCATGTCCAAAGCTAATATATTTACTTGCATGCTCTGTTTGTTCTTTTTTATATCATCCAAAGCCTTATGATACACCCTCAGTGCCACCTTGCAAGTCCCAGCTATTTATGAAGCTCTTACTTTAATGTATTGTCACACCCCTGAGGGATGCTATGTTAGTGAATTCATAACAAGCTGTAAGAACCTTAAAATAGTTTCTTTGCATATCCTGCAGGCTATACAGTTGAGACCTTCAGGAGGATTACATTTTTTATATGCAAATAGGTTGGACATCGTTGCAGCCTGATCCATGCAGATTAGCTTTCTGTAGATTAAGTTTGACAGGTGGTCTTCAAATTTGAATAGTGTAAGAAATTTGCCTGGAAAAAAGTATTGGAGATGCCGCCCTCAATAGGACTTCATTTTTGTAAGCAAGCTTGACATGAGAACTTTGGTTGTTTGCAATGCTGTATTTAGGTCTGCTGTAAAGCTGGAAAAAGGTGACCTAGAAAGCTCGTTGAAAGATGCTCTTGAAGCAGTGCAACTTGCTCCAATGTGGGCTGGGGTAAGATTGCCTTTGATGCTCTCTAGGCATGGTCTTTCTAATTAACCTAGTTGTTATTTTCTAGTTATGACGTCATGTGGACATCATCCTGTCAAACTTTTTTAGAATTCAAATCTAGGAAATGAAGAGTTTGTTGGTGATGAGGAATGAGCAGGAACAGTTTGTATTCAGACTCATCTTGGGAAGTTTAATATTCAAAGTAATACAAGGAAATACATCTATATTTTTGTGTTGAAGACATTATTAAGTGTGCCGTGCTGCATAAACTGGTCATTTTGAGTTTTTGTTTCATTTACACTGCTAGAGGCTGTTCAAACTTATAAAAAAGGATGAGGCTAAAGCCTGTGTTAATCACAAACAACCAACAGAACATGAGGTTACAGACATGCAGGAAAACCACCCATGAATGCATATTTACATTATTGCGTGTATTTATCATCAACTCCATCAATATCATCACTGCACTATCGAGTCCATCAAGTGGCTTTGCCTGCACTTGCTAGTGGGGAATTTCCTGCTAATTTGTATTCACTAACAGTATATCACAACTGGCCTAGCATAACTTCTGCAAATTGAAGACGACATCAGCTGAACATATTTCGGCCAAGCTTACAATCTTGCTGAACTGATGTGCTTTTTCTTTCTATTTCGCTTCCAATGGACACCTGAAAATGCCAAACATAACCAGCCATTGTTAATGACGAATATATGCTGGTCTAAGCTTAATGCAAATATGATGACCTGCTGTGCAAAGTTTAAAGTCCCAGGTGCACCATTCTCTATGTGGTCTGGCAGGGGGCTTCAACTATCTTTCAATAACAGTTGCGAACAGGTCTTTTTGGGACCTTTTGGCTGTGGGCTTTTTACATTGCTTGCTTTTTGTGGCTTAATGATTAATATTTCCAGCCATGCCTGTTAGAAATCCATAAATCATAATATGGATGGACAGACAGGATTCGAACCCAGAACCTCCCTCATACCGGATGGGATGCTCTACCACTGCGCTATCCGCCCTGTTTGATAGTTTTCTCTAGAGTGTGGATTCATATTCCAACACCCCCCCTCAAGCCACACTTGGTTGGGCTGTCACCTGCCTCACAACTTGGGCCACCTAACCATGGCTTTGACACCATGAACTGTTAGGTCTAACTTGGCTCTGATACCATGTTAGAAATCCATAAATCATAATATGGATGGACAGACAGGATTCGAACCCAGGACCTCCCAAATACCGGATGAGATGCTCTAGCGCTTGGAAGCCATACCTGGTTTCCTGTCTTATCTCCATGCCTGTTAAGTTGTGAGTCAAATTTATAACAGCGGTCAAATTGTTGTGGATTTCAAGGACCAGAGATGTTGGTATATGTCAGTTATAAACATATATTTTAAAAGCAAATGAATTTTATAGAAGATGCTTTTAAGCGGTTTGCATATATCACACTGACTGTAAATAATGCTTTTTGCATTGCTAAGTGAGTATTGCTTCAACATGATAAACGTGAAGTAAAATAATCCACGTTGACCGTGTTGACTACAGGCCTATTTACGGCAAGGAGAAGCCTATACAGTTATGGGGAAATATGCAGAGGCTTTGTCTGTATATGCAAAGGCATGCTCATTTGACACTTCGTTAAGACGTTCTAAGTCCTTTCAAGTAAACCCCCTTCTTCTATCTGGATCCGGAATCATGAAAACTTGTGTTCCCCGTTTTTTATGTATAGATAAATTTTTATCTTCGATATGTTTCCTGAGTACTTGGATATATCAGCGTCAGTCTTTTGTCATGTTTTCTGAATGGTTTCTGCTTCTGGATTGAGGCTTTGGTACATTTATACATTCTATCTATTCTTTTTACTTGTGTCTATTTCTGTGCCAAGTTTCATAGATTGAGGCAACATTTGGCATCTACATATTAAATGTTGTAACTCTGGATCACTCAGGCAAGCCAGTTTGTTATTTTTTTGCTCCAATTGACAAACCTGAGGCAATATTGGTAATGACTGTAATCTACATTTCATTGACCAGCTTATCTGTCTCGCAGCATAAAGTCCAGAAACTTGAGGCAGCATGTAACACAGTCTAAATTTTGCCTTGACTGCATCGATGCATTGGACAATGAGCTCTGGAGTTTCTGAACAGTGTGGTGGAGATACTCCTGACTTCAGAAAACGATGTACATCATGTATCTTGGTAGTTGGCAAATATAATGATCTTGATTTATTCAGGGCATTGAAATTTTATGATACAAATGCCATGGGTTCTGTCTGAAAAGGAAATAGAACAAGAGCATCACTTCCTTAAAAGGATTGAGGAAAGGTTATTCCCATTGCCAACTGGCTCCATCTAGTTGTGCCTGGCTTCTACACACAAGCAAAATGTTGAACTTGATGGAAATTTTGCAAACAACCCTCGTGCAGCCAGCCTAGAATGACTTGTACAGTGATGCTTTCCCATGATTTTTTTATGTCAATATGTAATATAAGCTGTAAGTCTTCAGTGATAGTTCACATTTTGAAGACCTCATTGAAGTAGGTGCCCACCAAGCATGAGAGATTTCCCAAGATTAATTCACTGTAATTGAAAGCTTTCAGTATTACTAAAAATGAAGTCCAATTTCACACTTTATCAACTTGCATTTGGTTAACTATTGATTCCGCCATTTAGTGCAGAGAAGATCCAAGAGTTTTGGTCCCAGGTTCAGGCCCCCCCTTGGAAACCAAGATGCATTTAGTGCAGAGAAGGGGGCCTTAACCTGATATGGGCAGTGTGCTATAGCAGGCAAATGAGTTGGTGACAGGGCTATGCTGTTACCATTATTGTGTTCTGATTTAATATTTACCCAAAATGTGATACTTATGGTTAGCACATTTGTCACTTGTTGCAGTACCTCACTCTGGATTAGGCATTATATTGTGGATTATGTATAATACTAAGCATTACTTCACTGTTCACTTAGTTAAAAAATGCATCTGATTTATCCTATATTCTCAAATTGCATTTCTAGTACCAATTTAATGTTCTCCATTTATCTATATAAGCAAATTAATGCATCTCTTACTTTTTAAAATGGACAAACTTAGACCAAGAACTGTGGAATCCTGCTATAGGCTTGGCTGCAATATGCTGAAAAACAATTTGCAGCTTTGTCACCTCTTGTTTTAAATTCACATGAAGTTTGAAACCGTAACTTGTTTTAAGGCTACATAATTTATAATCTGACTTGAGTCACAGAAATGCCTGTAGGACCAAAAGAAACATGCCAAAGCTGTGTGTCAAATAAATGGATAATAACTATGCTCTTTATTTACAGTTTGTACAGTCTATTCATTTGGATTTCAAGCCTTTTCAGACAACTTTCTCATTTTTAAAAACACTTTTACGAAGTATATTTAATGGATTGATGCTGTGTGTTTTTCGGATGTCTTCATAAGCAGGACAGAAAAACTGTGCGCTTTTCATCTTCTACATTCAATGATCTACATACTTGACATTGTCCAGTCTCTTGTTGCTCAATCACGCACCTTCGATACTCTACTTGTACTTATGAGAACTGACTCGTGTAGCAGATTTCTGTTCTATTTGTGATTGATGTAGGCGTTGTTGGAGTTAATCTTACTCCTACTCATCTTAACTGCCCTCCAATACACTTAAGGAAATCACTCTCTCAGAGCAGTCTGCAGAAATGAACTGTTTTTCGCAAGAGTCTGTATTTTTACATGCAATCTTCAACAGGCGAAAAATGCGAAGACTGTGACAGAGTCTTTCGGGCACCAAATGCAACATTTTTTCAAAGAATGCGAGGACTGCGACATACTGTAGGTTTACACGAGATTTCATGTACAGCCTGTGTATGTCTTCACGCTCCAGTTAATAACCGATCTATTGTTCAATTAAACAACTATTAATGATCTTGTGATTGTAAAATTAGAATAACACAAGATCATCCAACAACTATATAAGGAACTGAGCGAATAGAGACAAGGAATCGAATCAATAGAAATTAGATAGTGATCAAACGACCAAAATTGGTTTTCCAGTATCTGACTCCTCAGAGTTAGAGATCTTATAGAGAGAGTAAAAGTATTCAAGATTATAGCAATTACTTGTTTTTGTAAGTTGAATCATGTGTTTTGCGCGATTGTCTTGTGATCTAATAGTTGTTATTGATGTTCTTCTTATCAATTGTATTCATGCTTGAATGCCTCTTACTCTTTCTCCTCTACTATCAATAACTCCACAAATGAAGAAATGCATGGTTGTCATAGACGCCTAATTGATTCACATTTCTTTCGATCAGAATATCAGTAATAGAGAAGTGCACGGCTCTCTCAGACGCCTAATCGTTCTTCTCCTTATGGTTTGTCTACGACACATATACTGAATTTCAACAAATCAGAACTATTCTAATTCTGCTTTCTAAGTAATTCAGATCGTATATCATTTTTCCACGATCTTCATTTGGTGGAACAACGGCCTGCATTTCTACTGCGGCCTAGACTTCATCCATGTTCTATCGTCCCCATCAAACATTTCAACATATGATAATGTTTGAGTACTCGTGTAAGAACTCTTGAAGGGTCTAATAGACCTTTGCTCACCAGATCGATCTTTCCTTGAAGGTCTGAATGTACAACATTTGACTTTGCAAACTTGTTTTTTTTTCTTGGATTTATTTTGTAGCTTTGCTCTCTCAATGACCAGTCATTTAAATTTCCTTAGCTCCCCTTGAAGTCATAGGTGTGATATAGATCAAGACACAAGGTAGCAAAAGTGTAGAGCCAAAGATAGATCGATTGGTAAATCAATATCTCTCGGACTCGATTGTTGTCCCATTGTAGCTACAACTTCACCTTGACATAAATCCTCTTATACTATTATTCTAGGCCTTTCTTTATATCGAGGCCCATTCTCTCAAAATTGTGTAGCTCTCCTTTTATTTGCCTGTGTGATTTGGGCGACATGGTAGTTGTACCATCAAATTTGATGCATGTTTATATAATCATTTGTATGATCAGTAAAAACCATGAGGCAACTTGGCACTAGTAACAAGAAATTGGTTGTTTTACTTTTATTGCTAATGCGAGTAGTAGAAAACATTATAAGTGAGTAGTACAAAATATTAAGGCAATAGGGCAACTCCATTATAGACTGGGATGCTTGTTTGTTGTATTTCTTTAACAATTGATTGAAAATATCAATGCAAAATGGCAGTCACATCTCACGTCAAATGCTTGTATTTTTATTGCTTTTACAAAACAGTAGAAAATCTTGAAGTGATAGGACAAAAAAAAGCACAAAACTAGATGATTAATCAATCTTGTGACTAGTAGAGACTGTTCTTGTTGTATTCTTGATTCATATGTTGAATCAAAAAGCCTTTACAAAAGTTTCTTAATGGTTATGGATATGCATCCAATTTTGACAAGATAAAAGTGGCTATATTAATGATGTATTAGACGATAGGGAAATGGATTAAAATAAAATAATTGGGCTACAAACTTGAACAATTAGGTAGTTGTCTGTGACAATTTTAAGCACCTGAGAGATGCAAATGAATTGCTAGGACAATAAAGCAAAGAAGTATGAGTCAAGATTGGAGTATTAAAGTATGATTATCATCAAAACAAAGACTTTATTGGCAAACCACATTTCTTTGTGGTTTCTCTTGCAGCTCATCATCTGATTGAGGTCGCCCTTCCTCTAGCTCAGTGATCAAATTTACAACTATTCGATTGGTGTCCAGTTGTCCGCTAACGATCCGATTTTCTGAGAAAGTTTTCAATAGCTCATAGAATCTGAAAATTCTGCAATTTTCTCAGATTTCCACCCAATCTGCTCCTGTAAATTTCTATGGCTCTTTTGTGACTGCTCTTTGCATAGCCATGCAAGCCCCGTTGCACCAAACGGCAATCCAGACAGTGAATAACGTAGCCAACATCGATGATTTCCCTGAAACCACCAAAACTGCAAGTTTCTCCGTGAATTCTCCCCGGAATCCACCTACGACGATCGTTCTAATCTTCCCCAAAGCTCCGATCGAAGAAACTTTGCTGTCTCCTGCCATCCGGACTGTCGATACCCCGTATGGAGTCCTCTCTCCTGAGACGCTTTGGGTGCTATTTCTCCTGGTGAAAGACGCTATTTCATAGCTCCACTGGATCGTGCATACTTGCAACACCCTGACGCTCTGATACCAAGTTGAAATTCCGATAGAATCTAGTGCAATATGCAGATCACATCACACAATCACCATAGCCACTCCTCACAAGCTCTCAAAGATGGCACAACAAAAGTTAATAGATTACAAAGAAACACTGTACATATAGAGTATTCACAAACTGCATGAAAAGGCAGGTGTCCTAAAACTGGCTTACCACCTGTCAAACTAAGGTCGGGCCCAATATGACCAAACGACCGACAAACTTGGGACATGCCCCCAAATACAGCAAGTACTGTAAAAAACTCGGTACAGGCTAATTCTTCCTATGTGTGGCTACCCGGCTAACCCAAGTAGTCGTCTACGGGATCAGTGCCCGATCAATATATCCTAACAAGTCACGTCCCGATCACAACCATATACAGTAAACCAAATAAATTGTACATTAATTACATCATCACATTTGGAGCTTATACTAATTAAACAGATCAAAACTGATTTCTAACTCTTCATTGGCTCCATTCTGATTTTCGAGCCCTCAAAAATAATCCTCAGGACACCACATCTTGTTTGAAAAAGTTATACTGAGGAGCTTCATGTCATGGAGGCCAAGGAAGTACCATTGATATTTTGTGACAACCAATCAAGCTAACAACATGCAAACAATCCTAAATTCCATACAAGGAGAAAGCACATTAAAATTTCTCATCATTTTGTGGGGGAGAAGGTGCAAACCAAAGAGATCCAACTCCAAATATGCCATTATGTTGGTAGATTCACCCTCGAAATCAATGCTTACCAAAAAACATGTTTGAGCACTTATAGGTTATGAGCCTATCAAAAATTAAATTATAGGTTTTTATTTTCATATAAAAAAATTTTGGTTTTAGGTTTTAGAAATGATTATTATGGCTCTAGGCTTTAATACATTATTTGAGTGGCCCATAATAAAGTGTTAACAAATGCATTTCATTTTACTTCTTTTAAAATACAAAAATCATACAAGTATTTATTCATCATTATTAAAATCAAAATGTAAAAAATTTAACATTTTCATATTGAATCTTGCATCTCAATTTGCTTCCGACAAAATATTACAAATTTACATTATTAACTAATTCTATTGGCTTAATAAAGCTATGTAACATAAGATTTATATGAATCCACCTACTTTATTACACAAAAATTTATTGCATTTGAAAACATTAAACAAAATTTATTCTTACATCTAAAAAATGTTGTCGATAATTTCCTGTAATTTTTTTACACAGTCGATTTTTGGAAAAAGATGTCGATTCCATTCTTATACTTGTTGACTTTCCCAAATAATGAGCCAAACTTTTATCAAAGCCTTTTTGAAAGATTTTTTTTTTTAAGCCTTCTCCATATAGAATCGTAGGCTTTTGGCCCATGAATTGTTAAAAAGCCTACAAAAAAAAAAATTTAATAGACTGTGATAGGTTGAAAAAAAAGTTTTTCGCAAGCACTACTCGAAATGCCCCTCGGAATCGGTATATTATCACCATTATTTCCGTAGGATTTTACTAAGGTCCCTCGAAATGTTCCTTGAATACACAGTCTTGTCGGGGGGTTAAGTTCCCTCGATATATACCTCAGCAAACACATTCTCTAAACAACGCCAAAATGGGATGGTGATATCTCGGGAACCGAATAAATTAACGAGGTTCTACTGTCGAGGTATAAATAAATGTTTATACCGAGGTTTGTAGAGTTTTCTTTTTTTCTAAATCTTCAGAAAAGCCTCAATAATAAATAATAGAGTCTGAAAATCTCCAGAATGTTGTAATGTAAGCTGACCCCAATGGAACAAAGCATTTGGCACAGTAAGCGTAAGGCGGTTTCCTCATGAAATACGCAACCACTGAGCTATTAATGACAAAAGAAAGATAACTATTGAAAAGTGAGTAGTCCAGGCTAATAGGAACGGACCTTTAAAGTTTAAATCATCTACCGCAAAAGATAGAACATATCGGTAAGCAAATATACGATCATCTGCAGAAGGGGAACCATCTCCGGGCGTTATGGTGATGGCTGGCGGCCCACCTTCCATCAGTGTTTGCCCCTTCGTTTCATCTGATGCAGAGGCAGAAGAGGCAAGAAGGGTGCCAATTTCTGAGTTCATGCCAACATTGAGGGCTGCTAGCGTGTCTGTTGCTGAGGGCGCCTGCACTCGACCTTGCTGCCAACGCGCATCTTCAAGGGAGCCTGGTGAACCACCTCTAACTGTGTGGAAAGAGACGGAACCTGGCCCACCAACATTGCAGGTGGATTGACTTCCTCCTGGACTGGAGAGGGCGGAGGAGTCGGGGTAGTAGGGGAATCCATAAGGCATTTTAACCTGAGAGGAGTGACGAAATGTCGAGGCACATGAACATGCAAAAACCAGAAGGTTGGTAGTTGAGCACAAGGGAGAGAAGAGCAAAGCTTCAGGAGGGAAGAAGGGAGAGGGAGACAATGTAGGTAGGCAAACTGGAGTAGCAGCAAAGAACAGTAGGAGCAGGAGGAGCAGAGCAGGAGGACGGACGTGGTAAACAACCCAAAGTAGCGAAAATCGAAGCAAGAGCAGCAGGGATAAGAGCTACTTAACAAGGGGCGGAAGAGCGGAGGAAGGAATTGAGGAGCAGATTGCTGGAGAGCATGGAGTAGACAGGATAGCTGGAGGTGGAGAAGAGGAGGAGAGAAACGAGAGAAAGGACTTCCCACCCGTGGGGGATGGCACTATCCCATAGCGCTATCCCATCCCCACATCTCATCTCAATATCTGAAGTTGACGTGAATGGAGGCAGGGAGAATGTCACCCCAGATACACAAAATGGGTTTCACATATTTTCATTGGTCCACGTTTGCCTTTAAAGGTATTTGATGGGCAGTTGAACTGGGGTTGAAGGACAAACACATATATTTTAGAGAGAGAACACACATATATTTTAGAGAGAGAACACACGCTTTTAAAAACTTTCGAAAATAGAATTTTTTTGAAAGAGAGCACACCAAGTGATGGAGAGAGAGAGAGAGAGTGTGTGTGTGTGTGTGTATTTTTTAAGGTTTTGAGATATAAAATCACATTATTATTTTTTAAAGTTTTTAGATATAAAATAGCAATAATGTGAGTTGAGGGATGTCGCGAGGAGAGGATGAGAAGGGGGCAGTTAGCAGCCACGTCCACATCCAGGAACTTCCCACTATCGTCGTTAGAAAATGAGGGCAACGCGCGAACGCCATCCTTGTCGCTTATTGGCACGGGGACAGCTTTGGCCCCATGCCAGTCGTAAATTAACACGTGGAGTCCGGGCAGGGGACAGAAATCCGTGCAACCCGGGACCCCACTATTGCCGCAAAAGTACTATCGCCGGATGGGCACCCGGCACCAGGGCGCCAGGACCCACTGCACTGTGCCAGTGCCACCCTTTCACTCGAGCCAAAGCGCTGGCTCCGCCGGGACCATTGGCGCCACAGCGCCAGGCCGGGACCACCGGCCAAGGCGCCGGCACCAGCACGCGGGACCGCCTGCCACCCCAGCACCGGGACCACTAGGGCCGTGGCGCCGGGAGCACCAGTGCGTCAAGGGGACTAGAGCGCCTGCACACACACACATGGGAGTGGATGTGCATTTTGAGTATATATGCATGGTGGAGCAGTTCCGAGAAAATATTATGGGATAAACCCATTAGGTCACGTGGCAAGCAAAGGTTCAATGTCTCTCGGGCAGGGTGGCGGGCAACATCATCGGGCCACTTGGGGACACGTGTTGAGTGCAGAAGTTGGTCGCGGACAAACTGGCCGTGCCAGTAAGATACGAGGGAACGCCATCGCTAAAGTCCACCATATCTACTTGCAATGTAATGTTCAAACTCTCTCCTATTTGAGAGTAGACTTAGGGCAAATGATGTTGACTCAAATATAAGGATGACAACCGATGTATAGGTGGATGAAGCAATAGCTCCACGAAAATGTATAGGTGGATGAAGCAATAGCTCCACGAAAATGTATAGTTGCGTAACCACACTACAGTCATCATCTCATTATGACATCAAAGAGACTCATTATGTCTTTGAGATTCAGACTTCATAGAGATACGGAAGAAAGAAAATTGATTCTCTCTCAATAATAATAAAAATCATGCAGTAATTATGTTAAAAGGGTATGAAATGGAGTATGTACGGCTCAAAATGAATTTTTTTAACACAGAACAATATGGCTTATAATGTATGTAATGCACCTAAATGAATACACAGATTCAGATTTGACAGAGAAGTTCATTTAGGCTGTAGTTTGTTCGTCGGGAGGTGTAATCTCCCGGGTAGGATGCAGAAAAGTGACCTTATCCTCACAAAATCCGAGAATATATGTTGCTACCTCCAAAGCTATCAAGGAGGCCATGGGCTGACAATATTGGTAAATGGATTTCAGATCACAGAAATTCATCCTGAGATTCTATTCTCTGACAATCAAGCTGCATATATAATCCTAGAATGAAACAATCCTGGATTAAATTCCAGACCCAATCATATTGAAATACATCTCCGACATGTTAAAGGATTTAAAAATGATCGTTGACAGCGATGTTAAGTTAGTCTACTGTGAGACAACCTTGGACCACAATAGAAACCTTGGGCCACAAATCTCTATGAGAGCTCTGTTAAAACAAAATACATGCATTTCAAAGCTGTATGGAATTTGGAGTTCAAAGGAGTGTTTCAATGTATCTTAAGGTGGAATGCCGTGGGTGACTGTATTCAAAAAAACACTTGACGAAGACCAAAGTTTGTTGAATGACACAGACAATTAAAAGAATGTGTCTCAATGCTTACGAACGTGGATCAACTAACCATATATCTAATGTAAGATAAGTTAGATTGTCAGGCCAATATTGCGACTGGTAACTCTGGAATACTGGAGACCTGGTATGTGTATCTTATCATTCAGATCATCAATTATTTCTATCCATTTATTAGAGTGGCCGTATGGATGTCTATCGATCTTCAAGTAGGAGCTGATTTGTCAAAGAAAAAGAATATACAGCAGAGGTAATCACTCAAAAAACCTTTCTCCGGTGGGCTGCTGATGGAAACTAGCAGCACCAGCTTGGTTTCATAATTAGTCTTTTTGGTGTAAAAGCCTGTTTTCTCAACCTTCTTGCTCGGGCTTTTTAGCATCATGATAGTTCTTCGTTAACCTTGTGCTGTTGATACTGTGTTATGCTATGCCGGATTCTCTTTTTGCGAGACTCCTCGATCCTTGTTCATATAGAAGCAACTTCATGGTGCGTGGAAATCGTGTGTACACCTAAGTAGTTTATTCATCATTAAACATTCAATAACGTCTTTTGCGTCCTCCAATTAAACATTTAATAACGTCCTTTGCGTCCTCCAATAAGTTGTGAATTGGGTAGGACTTCCTATTTCCTCCGGGAGAGCATGGATTCGACTGCAATTTCCCCACACAGATGACATTCAAGAGTAAAATCTAAGATTGTCACCAATTTATTCGTCAAACCAAAATAAAGCACGTGGTATTGGAACTAGCTAAGCAATAGAAAACCAAGTTGAAGTTGAAATCACATAAAAAAAATGCGATCTCAATGGGAGAAAACATTGAAAATCACAATTTGATGCAACCACTTGTAGCAATAAGATAAAAAAGAGGTACCGAAAGAATTCGAACGAGCTAGATTTAATTGTTGTATAATACTCCGTAGAATTTTAGAAATATAACCTAGCCAATTCCCAGTAGAAAAATATTATTTGAAGAAATTGATAATTTGCGTGAAAAATTTGAGTTGTCATAAACAAATTCACGGAGCCGATCGATCTCAGATAGAATGTTAGTCTTCAATCTGCGATATCACGACGGCATCAATAAAAGGCATTAATTTGCCATCAATGCGTTGATAAGGAAGTAAAGAATGCCTTAGGGCTCTGAAATTGATTGTGGTACAGCGTGGATCAACTGCACAAAACCCTCTGAGTTACCTGCTAAAAGAGAGTGTTGGCTGCCCTGATTGTACCAGCAAACCGAACCCACAAATGAACCGTGACGAGCTTCAGCAGATGCTGTAGCTGTTGGGCTCGACGATTGTCCAGAAATGACAGGAAATTCGAGCCGGAAGACCGGATCGCTTGTCATTTGATTGTAAACAAACACCTCATTTTTCTCGGACCCGCATGCAAGCAGTCCGCCATCGTCTGTCACGGATAGACCCACAAAATTCTTCACGTTCAAATGAGCACTAAATGTCCTTTCTGGAGCAAATTCAGTGCTAGAACTAAATCGATCAATGTCCGCTTCCAACATGAGCAGCTGGGAAATATCCCAGAGTTTGAGAGAACTGTCAATAGAAGCTGAAACTAGCTTGTTTGTTTTCGACCATCTGACGTAGCTGGCTGCCCTCGAGTGATGCTTAAGACTGACCAAAGCAGAATTCAGATTCCGTATATCATATACATACACAGTAGAATCTGCGCAAGCCATAGCGACCATGTTGTGCGATGCATTACAAAAATTAGCACAGCACACAGAACTACCACCTGGAGACTTAATAACACCCACGCTTCTGCCTGTGTTGAAGTTCCATAGTCGGATAGTTCCGTCACCTGATGCTGAGGCAGCAAGGAAGGGCCACCAAGAGCTGTAATCTAGACTGTACACTCTTTGACCACCATGTTCATATCTCTCATTGACTGCAAGCTTGTTTTCAAGGTCCCACTCAGCGACGGTGCCATCATAGTCACCCGAGCCTACTATCGCTGATGACACCCCTGGTTTCCACCTGACACTGCTGAGCTTTGCTGGGGTGCATATTGTCACCATGGAGTGACTTTCATGATCTAACACTCTACTACTGCGCGCCGGATTTAAATTTTCTCTTCTCGTGCGGCTGGAGCGACGATGAGAACTGTCATTTTCTTCTTCCCAATCGTCTTCGTGTTCTGAATTCGCATCAATCAAAGCATCATACGAGCAGATGCGAATTTTTCTCGCCAGGCCTCCTGTAGCAAACAGCCGACCAGTCTCGTTGTAGTCGATTGTTCCTATCGCATCTGAAGCCTGCAGTGAAGGGCTGAGGCAGCCCAGACATGCCACCGGCACAAATCTCCATCGATATAAGTCATCGTCATCATTCCGAATGGTACAATCCTGATTTAGAGATCCATAACGTAAACGATGGCCACGATGGCCCAAGTTTAAGGTTCCCAAGGGGGCATGCTTTTTAGAGGAAGAATTCGAATAAACTCTTGTATCTTCTGCATGTAAGCTACTGTCAATAGAGGGATAGGGTTCCCCAAATTCCTCCAGGCTGATGTCTCCGGCACCAAACTCACGGAGCACCCTCTAGACCTTCCATGTCAAATGCACTGTTAGAGCTCTGCTATCGGAGGACAAATATGGTGAGAAAGCCAAACAACTGAGCACTGGGCAAGGTGCAAGGAAAGATGTTCACGCCACCAACACAGCCATTCGAGTGTGTGAATTATTAGCTCGTTGGATTCGCTTCGCTCACGTCTTGGATCTTCAGAAATGGCGGTAAAAATCTAAAACATCGCTGCAGGGTGTTGCTCATATCAGCCACTAATTACTATCTGCGGCCAGCTCAGCTTCCCTTAAAACCATTTCATGATATGAGCTTATGAAAAGAATAAAATTCAAAGCTGAAATGAATCTTACCGCATCCAGTTAACGTCAGAGGCTCACTGGAATCTTTCACATGCTGACTCCCGAGTGACATTGCGCCTCATGTGATCCACAATGAGTTCACGTCAGCAATGGCTTATAGTATATCCAACAATCAAACATTAGCCCTCCTAATTGTTCAAGGACTAGTCTTATATCATATCCTGCACGATGTAGCAAAATAAGCTGTTCTCGTTAAATTTCATGTTAGATCACTTGCAAACCAATGTCTATGCTCTATTTACAACAGTTTGCCCAAAGATCCATATTTAAATAAGATATACATAATATATTGCTGCAGCCTCGTAATCCATGGTCAAATATCAATAGCATGCAGTCACCAGTGTAGAGAAACCATGACAGGTGTGCAGGTAAGAAGTCGTGACTCGTGATACTGATTATGGTGAAGATGAAAATCCAATCGGATATTCAGAAAAAGAAAACTCAGATCAAATTAGATTCCGCACAGCCCCGACAGTGGTACATATCGATATTTTTTAAAAAGATAACTCAGATCAAATATCTTTCACAGCCCGTACAGTGCATAGTGCGTATAAAAAATAGATACGTCATTCAAGTTTTCAACTACATCATAAACTCATAAGATTAAGGGTATGCACGCTTGTCATTTATTCAAAAAATCAGAAAATTCTTATCCAACCTTATGCAGGCTTCTTGTTCTCTGCTGCAAAGTCCGACCGCACACAATAAAGATACGTGATATATTCCATCCGGAACACTCAGGGCAAAACAATGTGTCTGCACGGAGGCAAATGACTGAAGAGTCGGTTCTCGAGCACCAATTTGCAAGCGAGCATTAGAAATGAAAACAGTTAGATAACGTTCGCCATGCACACTATATA
Organism: Diphasiastrum complanatum; assembly: GCA_029204225.1. Taxonomy (NCBI): domain Eukaryota; kingdom Viridiplantae; phylum Streptophyta; class Lycopodiopsida; order Lycopodiales; family Lycopodiaceae; genus Diphasiastrum; species Diphasiastrum complanatum. The sequence goes on along the minus strand of CM055097.1, from coordinate 35,209,578 downwards.
CTATACACTATACCCTATACTACGGTTATGTACGCTTGTTATCTTTTTGATAGAAGCACAAATATTTTTGCCATACATGGTTAGCCGCTCGGCGCTCAATAAACTGCCCGTAAAACCTTAGGCAGTGTTCGGGAAAGCCGCTAAGGCAAGGCCGCAAGGTTCCTGTACTCCACTAGAAAGTCCGACCGCACGCGACAAAGGTACCTGACATAATATTATATTACAAAATCAGGAAAATAGAATCCTATGCACGAAAGCAAATATCTCAAACATCGAGCTCGCTGCAGACGAGCACTGAGCACACAAATGATAGAACATTAGCAATGATACTACGTACGACCGCGTGTCTTCATGAGACTCATGTGATCATTTGCTCATATCAACAAGCAACATTTCAATAATTACTTCTCACCACACGATCTTATCGGATTTCCTCACATCAGCAAGCAGCAATTTAATTACTTCTCAGTCTCACCACAGGATCTTTTCAGATTTGCTCATATTCACACACACACATACAAACGCTGCAATAATTTGTCCGTATCAAACTTCACGTCGATTGCTCACCCCGATCGTAACACCTCTTGCCTGTTCATCATTTTCGTCTAGATCTTTATATTCATCTTCATTTTCATCCGATAATCTATATCTATCGCTAAATGCAAGCGAGTGAACAGACAGACAGACAGAGAAACAATTCACTTACTTCTCAGTCTTTTCAGATTTGCTCAAATTCACATGACCGCTGCAATAATTTGTTCGAAGTTCGTATCAAATTTCACGATTGCTCACCTGCACGATCGCAAGAACTCATGCCTCTTCATCTCTGTTCGTCTTCATCTTCATCCTCATCCGATAATCGATATCTATCGCTAAAACCTGTACAGACAGATCACAGACAGAGTAGCGCCAGCAGAAGAGCTTGATCGAAGACGTGGCGTAGAGAGCGTCCACGTCGCCCTACGTGCGCTTCATAAACTTCGTAACTTGACAGGCAACCAGGCCCTTCAAAATGGAACTTGAAGGCCCGTCCGCCCCCCCATTATTGTCTAGATTCTCAAAATAGAACATATTCTGAAAGGCTGAACATTTCACCACTTTTCAATTTTAAATTCTTATTATCCAAAAACCAATTAAAATATTTCAGAGACGAGGCAGTTGCACAGCAGAGTCGATTACTGGCACGGGGACAGCCGGGGGACAGCTTTGGCCCCGTTCCAATAAGATCATGACATGTGGAGTCCGGGCAGGGGACAAGGAGTCCGGCCTCGAGTCCTCGCAGGAGGCGGGGCCGGGCGGCAGCCTGCCACCGACGCCGGGACCGTCCCGGGGCCGGTACCACAGGCAGCCTGCCACTACATGACCACACGGCAGCGTCACACTGGGCACCGGGGACTGCGTGCGCTGCCGCCACCGGCGCCGGAGACACGGGTCCCGCCGATGCCGGTCATGGGCGCCGCGACAGCGCCCTGTCACCGGCGCCACAAGGCCGGAAACAAGCCCTGCGAATAGCACAAGCATCCAGGCCCACACATGCATGTGAGACATAAGGCAGTTTCACTATATATGCTTTGCAGATAGTTCTGCTCAAGAGATTATGGGATAATCAGAGGTATGCCACGTGGCAATCAATAAGGGACGAGGCCAGTGCTGGGCGGGCAGGGCGGGCAGACTGGGCGAGCAGCAGCATCGGAGCACCTGGGACGCGTGTCGGGAGCGGAACTGAGGCGGGGCCAAAAATCGCGTGCCAGTAAGATACGAGGGTTGCACAACCACTCACAACTCAGTAACAGAATGCCACCTTTGAGAGCGCCCAACCGATGAGAGCCACGAGTCACGCTTGCCACGTGTATCCTTATCAATGGTTACTATCACACACGTTATAGGTCAGTTAGACTGAGTAGGCGGCAGTTTGGTGGCAGGATGTAACGAACTTCACATGTGGCTATACAGAAAATTGCAACCTAGGCCCTAGGCTACGGGCTCCACGTCACCCTAGTCTACTACTCATAGCTTCAGATGTACGCCACCAGACTGCATCCCAAGACGGAGGGCCACTAAGTTGCCACCAACCACCAGCACCGGTGGTAGGTTTGTCGTGGCACTTTTTAAGTACTTCTGCCAGAGTCCTGCCTCCCCCAAAGTCCTGGGACTTATTACCACCCGATACTTTAGACCCGCCTCTCTGGATTCTTTTAAGGTGCAATGGAGAAGTCAAATTTTCTATTGAGGATGTATGGACTCTAGTTTTGCTTGTGGGCCTCCCGTATTTTCATGACAAAATGTAAGGATTTGTCATTCATTGTGTATATGGTATAGGTCACTCTCACATGTACTCGTATATGGCGTGTAAATGTACCTTATATGAGCAACTGGTAAGACGGTCGTTCATGCTTTGCGTGTTATTTTGGATCTTCACTGACTGGTAGTTTTACAAGTTGACGTTGCTAATGATTTTAACTTTGTTTCTCGAGCGACTATATTTCAAGAACTTCGTGGTGCTCAGGATACACTTGCCATGCTCATTCCCTTTGTGCGGTGCTTCTATTCTAAAAGTTTCTCCTTTATACTCTAGTCATGTTACCGCCATTTCTTCTGTTGAGGGAACTCGACATGGGGATCCCTTAGATGGTCCTCTCTTTGCTTTGACACATTATCGCGCATTGCATGCTACAGCTACAGCTTTTTCCTCCTGTTTATTCCTCTCTATTGCGGATGATACACATATTGTGGGGCCTGCTAGTGAAGTCGTCCCTGCTTTTTTGCATTTCTCAGCTCAACTTTCTTCTATTGGGCTTACAGTGAACAAGTCTAAGTGCGTTGCTTAGTGCCCAAAAGGCCTTCCAACATATATCTCCTTACCTGAAAGTTTCATTACTCCTCATCTTGGCATTGAGGCATTGGGTGTTCCCATTGGTTCTTTTGGATATGTCACTTCATTTATGCGGGAAGCTCTGGATGGATATGCTCATCACTCGGATATGTTGCCAAAGCTTGGAAATTCTCAGGTTGCATTTGGAATTCTCACTCAGTGCTTTGCTCAACATCATGGCTATCTTCTACGCATTAGGGAAAATATGGGCTCAAAATGGGCCCTTTAAGAAGTCTGACTTTAGAGAGAGAATGAAAATCGATAACATTTGGTTGCCGTTTTTCGAGTTTCCGATAATGCTCGCATTCTAACTAATGTGGTTTACTAGCTCTAACTTTAGACATTAATTAGTTAAGTGTGTTTGTAATAATGAAAGATGAAATTTCTCTGCATGTTTCAGCCGACTTGAAATCTTGGTATGTTCTTTGCAAAATATGTCGCGGGAGCACTATGTGGGAGGTCCTGGGTTCGAATCCTAGTCTCTGTCCATCCATATTATGATTTATGAATTTCTAACATTTGGTATCAGAGCGTGCATTTAAACGAGGGGGAAAGCTTCAGCCGCAGGCCAACACATCTATAGAAGAAGGCGATCTTCTGTTCGTCGCATTCTTTGCTAGCAAACTTCTACTAGTGAGCTTTTAAGTGTCTAGCTGCGTTCGGAGAAGGCGATCTTCATCGCATTCTACGCTAGTAAACTTCTGTCGGTGAAGTTTTTGGTGTGTAACAGTGTTTGGAGTTGCATTCAAATAGCAAAAGCAGTGCATCTTGTAACAGTGATCTTGGCATTCTTGTGTGGCTTTTGTAACAAAGAAGTATTTACTCAGCCTTTGGGAGTAGCAAAATTCTTGCTTAGGCCATTGTTTGTTGTGTCAAGTCTTTGGATCAAATTTAAGTCTTCATACTTTTCACATTACTGATCTTTGTTTTTTGGACAACCACACACTTCTAAATCTTTGCAAGCACCGAAGTGGAAAATCTAGAATATTCTCTCTGAAAATAAAAATATTCCCTTTAGTTCACATCTTATCTGTACTAATATCAGTTCAGCGTGCGAAAGCCCAAAAAGATCCTGAGAGATTGTACATCTGTGCGCCGAATTGATATTGCATGTGTCCTATCATCTGGATTTAAATCCTGAATGTTGAGCTCTTTGTGAAGATAAGCATGCTGAACTAAAACTTTCGTGATAGATTAACCGGCAGCTGATCATTTGAAATCCATTATCCTTCCTTTCCAAGAGCTTCTATATATGTTATCTAATCTTTTTCTTTTTCAAAAAGAGTCTTTTGAAGAAGAATGCACCAAAATCCATTGATATTTACGATATATTCTTGGTATCCATTGATCTTCTGCATTTTTTTCATTGCAAATATGGATAGCATCAATGGTTCATCTTGGTCTCCGATTATGTGTCGCAAATATGTCTATGGAAACTGAGTACGAATGAGAACGAAGAGAATGAGAGGTATACCTAAGAATGACAAGAAGTTCTTAAACTACAGGGATTAGTTAACTATCGTTCATGAACATTGAATCCAAATTAACCTCAACTGTACAATACGAGCAGCAAAGGAGTATTCGAGCAGTAACGGTGGTCCAATCACAATCGTTTGTTCTGCCCGATGAGATTTTTGAAAATTGCCATATTTTGGCCGGGAAAGCCAAAAAAGTTTCTCTCCGTCAAGCACTGTTATAGTTCGTCACAAATGGACACAATTTATTGGGCCACTTGGACATTGAAAGCGTGCGAAGTAAAAAAAAAAACAGCATCTTGACAAAGGGCTCAACCCATTTTGAATTCTACCCCTAATGTTGTGTTTCTCCTTCACATGACGTATTATCCTTACTTGGGGATTTTGATGAAACTTTACTGGGCTTATTTGGTCAATCTTTTGAGGCCAGGAACCTTTGACACTTGTGAAGGTCAGTTTTTTAAGCAGCAAATTTTTCTTCCTACCTCCTCAGGTGGTGGCCTCGTGTCTACTGCTTGCATTGCACCAACTGCTTTTCTCGGAAATTGGGCTCTTGTTGCCTCTGCACTACTTACCAGGTTTCAGCAGGGTAACCAGTCTCTTCTTCTTGATTCGGTGGCTCACATGGAGACTGGCAATTTTGCTTTTCAACACGCTCTTCGCACTGCTCGAGGTTTACTTCCACCGCTTGTACAACCTTTTGTGTCTCCCTTTGAATCTTTGGTGACAAATCAGCGACTGGTTTTTCAGAAGACTATCATGGAGCTTCTTCACTCTTATTACTTCGTTCAATTTATTAATGACCTTCTGATGCAATTCAAGCTCATCTTCTTCCATGTGTTGGTCCAACTGCATGGGCCTGGTTGGTTGCACGTCCATTTCTTCCACTCTTGCAACTCAACAATGACTTTTTTATAACTACACTTTGAACCAGATTGGGACTTCCACATCCAATGTTAATTGGTCTCTCTAAGTGTTCATGTGGGCATGTGTTGGATTCCTTGGGTACTCATCTTATGCGGTGCCCCTCAGGTGGAGAACGTATTATTTTACATGGCCTTCTACGCAATCTTCTCGACGTCGAGTTGACTTTGTTCTCTCACGTGAGGGAATTCGCACTCTAGGAGATGTTGTCATTGTTGATCCCTCTCGTCAAGACCTCTTTCGTCGTTCTTCCACCACGCAAGGGGCCACTGCATCTCACGCAGTTCAAGAAAAGGAGCGAGATTATAATGATCGTGCACGTGGTGAAGATTTCATCCCCTTTGCCTTGGAAACATATGGTTGTCTTCATAAGAAATTTAATGATTTTTTGTTTTTATGTGTGGAGCTAATGGTGAAACGCGAAGAACAAAGCATTACCTTACCATCCATCATTGTTTCTTTCTGCCGTCAGCGTATTTCTATTGCATTACAACATTCACAGACGCTTTCAATTTTTCGACGAGCTCAATTTGTAGGAGCGGCTGCTTCTAGGCTTCCTGTATTACCTATAAGTGAAAATATTTTAGTTAGTGATTTATATCAAGCAGTTGGTTTTGAGTAATTAATTTACTATTCTAAATTTTACTTAGCTCTTAATTCATTTTTGCCGTTCTGCGGTATCATTTTATATACTTTAATCTTTTTGTATGGTCATAGGTTTTCCCATCATTTTTTTTAATAAAAGTAGAGGTAATTATTATAGGTGAAACTCCTCATATAAGGAGTTCCTAGAGGCGGAACTCCTACTTACGATTACAACCATCATATGTCACTTCCATGACATCTTCCTTACCGAGCTAAAAAAATGGAAACTAATTATGGTGGTTATATTCTATGCTTAATCGTATGCAATAAGAAGTAACCATACAAATATACTCAAAAATTGGACAAGCAATTGTACAAATATACTAAAAATTTGAGAATCACTAACGTAGTCTTGTTCCTGTAACAACATGCCATGACAAGTAACCATGCAAATATACAGTTTATAGCACAATGTATGACTAAGCATTAGTCATAATTATAATTGTTTTGCAATATCATGAGTTTCATGTGGTTTACGTTGCTCTAGCACCATTATACATAATTAACCCAACGGGGTTGGCTCAACCGGTTAGCTTGGCATCCAAAGTTTCTTTGGTCCCACGTTCGAGCCTCCCCTTGGAAACCAAGAAGCATTATACATAATTAAAATAGGACATTTCCCATGTAGTACATGCCAAGACGAAAATCAAGGCTCCAAAGTTCATTGTTAACTCAAATGCCCAAGAGTCAAGACTAGAGCCTATAACTTATTGGACATAGGTTTCACTTTTAACCCTCAACGTATTGCCAGATTTTTGTTTATAACCTAACGACATCCACATTAACATGACATACGCACCCTTTATGATGTACATGATTATAATAACTCAAGATAACACTTACAAAACAATCAAACTATACAAATTCTAGAAACGCGGATAAAAATCTCATACCTTATTTACCAAATTTGAATGCAATCCAATAAAGAAAATGATTGCATTCATTTCTCATTCCAGAATTTCTGATCTATACAACTTCAAAATCATGACCAACATTGATTAAGATCCATGGTTATTATTTTTCTCTTAGACATCCTCATTTGTGTGACTGATTGATGTTGAACTTTTAACCTCAAAAAGGGCAAGGAAGACAAAGATCTTCGAAAAAAATTGTTGTAAATGTTCACTATTGTAGCGAAAACAAGGTGCTTTGAATGGACAAGCGAGCAGAAAAGACTCTATGTAGCTTAACAAAGCATAAAAAAGGAGTCATGTGTTTAAAATACATGGAATCTTGTTAATGACAAAAGGCAAAGATGAATTAAAAACTACTTTGAACTAGATTCTATGTATACATACATACATAAACACATACTTTAAGGTTAGGGTTTTCGAAATAAATAAATAAATAAAATATAACTTTTCCCTAACTTTGTTTGGTTCTCCTCAAGATTTTTTTAGGAGAACTGTGAAGTAAATGAGCTAAACTACACTAAGAGCAAACAAAGGTTTCTATATGGACCATAATTGTTGAAAAGACTAGCTTAAATTTTGCATTATTGGAGTAGCTTGCTATGGGGGGCCTGCTATAATACATATTGTTGGAGTATTTGTATCAAAAACCAAAGAGACTTGCAATTATTGCAAAAATATATAGTGTATTTCAAAAAATATGACAAACTATCTTTCAATTTGAGCATAGATATTTTTGAGACTATTCTTTATTAAGTCTCAAGTTCTATGTGAACAAGCAATTACAGACTGGTGCTAAAGTTTGATTTGGTGCCTAATTGTAAAGAGAATTCATGACTAGCAATCAAAGCCTAAAGCATACCAACAAACAAAAAAGTTCCACCAGAATAATGGTTTTTCCTAAAAATTAGAAAACTAGATAACTTGAGTTCCAAGTTCCAAAACGAAAGGAAGATTTTTGTAGCGAAATGCGTTAGATATATATATATATATATATATATATATATATAGTAGTGGGTTAGCCCATCATTGACGGGCGGCCGACAATTTGGGTGGCGACTTGTGGTCGAGACGTGTGGATGATGCTCAGAGCGGGCGATTGATGATCTACTTAGCCATCATCCCCCTCCTCGTGGTCTGTGGCATAACCTTCTTTTCATTTTCAATTTTTTTGCGAGACGACGCATTGCGCGTGCCCCTCCATGTTGCCAAGAGAGTGAAAAACGTAAAGGGGGGTTGCGCCAAGGCCCACCTCCCTTCACCAAAAAAATGGGGGGAGACAGGGGTGGGGGAATGTAACCCTCTCTCCCACCCTAAAAAAAAGAGTGTGTGGGGAGGCTAAATCCTCCCCTTCCTCCCCCCACTCCCACCCTCACCCAGCCCACATAGGCCTACTATCTACCAAGCCTATCATAGGTTGCCACATGGCAAATCATGCAAGCTTGGGGTTTGCCACATGGCAAGCCATGTAGGCCTACCATAGGCTTGTGTGGCAAGCCAACCAAGCTCTGCCATGTAAGTCTGAGTGGACCCAGAGATAGAGAAACAGAGAGACAGAAAGAGAGAGAGAGAGAGAGAGAGAGAGGTAGGTTTGAAAGCTGACACGTGGCCAGCCATGTAGGCCTACCATAGGCTTCCATGGTAGACCACATAGACATGGCATAGGCTCATGTCTGCCATGCAAGCGTGTTGCAAGTTGCCACATAGGCTTGCCATAGGCTTGTGTGGCAAGCCTACCAAGCTCTGCCATGTAGGCTTGAGTGGACCTAGAGAGAGAAAGAGGTGGGGCTCGCAAGCTACCACGTGGCAAGCCACATAGACCTGCCACGTGGTAAACCATGTAGGGCTGGTACTTCCCATGTCGTAAGCCACGTAGGACTACCAAAGGCTTGTGTAGCAAGCCACATAGGTGTGTCATAGATCTATTATCTGCCAATCTTGTCGCAGGCTGCCACGTGGAAAGCCACGTAGGTCTACCACGTGGCAAGTCCTGCAAGCTTAGGGTTTGCCACGTGGCAAACCACGTAGGTCTAACATAGGCTTGTGTGGCAAGCTAACCAAGCTTTGCCACGTAGGCCTAAGTGGGCCTAGAGAGAGAAAGAGGTGGGGCTCAAAAGCTGCCATGTGGCAAGCCACGTAGGCCTACCATAGGCTTGTGTGGCTTGCCACATAGACCTGCTATCTACCAAGGCTGGCTGCCACATGGCAAATCATGCAAGCTTGGGGTTAGCCATGTGGCAAGCCACGCCCATCATAGGCTGGCAAGCCAACAAGGCTCTACCTACGTGGTCTGCTATCTGCCAAGCCTCTCACACACTACCACGTGGCAAGCTACGTAGGTCTCCCACATGGCAAATCATGTAGGCTTGAGGTTTGCCATGTGGCAAGCCATATAGGCCTATCATAGGCTTGTATGGCAAGCCAACCGGGCTCTAACACGTAGGCTTGAGTGGACCTAGAGAGAGACACATAGGCATGACATAGTTCTGATGTCTACCACGCAAGCATGTCGCAGGCTACCACATAGACTTGTGACAAGCCGACAAGCTCTGCCATGTAGGCTTGAGTGGACCTAAAGAGCGAGAGCTGGGGGCTCGCAAGTTGCCACGTAGGCACGTCATGAGACAAACTACGCAGGCTTGGGACTTGCCATGTGGCAAGCCATATAGGCCTATCATAGGCTTGCGTGGCAGGTCATATAGGCATGACATAGGCTTGATGTCTGCCATGCAGGCATGTTGCAATCTGCCACAGGCTTGACATATTCTTGTGTGGCAATCCAACTAAGCTATGCCACGTAGGTCTGCCATGCATGCTTTAGTGGAAGGAGAGAGAGAGAGAGAGAGAGAGAGAGAGAGGGAGAGAGGGGGGGGGGGCACCAAGCTTGCGTTTTGAAACCTTCCCAGTCGATTTTTCCTTCATAGAAATGCATTTTTATTTCAGCCTTTCCTGTGAAAAGTCTGATAATTTAAAAAATCCTTAGAGCACCCTTCAAATTTAGTGAAATCCTTGATAATGAAAGCCCCTTTTGTTTAATACCTTTCACCATGAAAGTATGTACATGCCCTTCAAAACACTGTGTGTGTGGGTAAAAGGTAATTTGAATTTGGAGTGGGTCCCTTAGATGTATGCATGGGAAAGAGGACCATGCATCCTTTTCCCCATACATGCATTCTCCTCCCCATCTTTTTTAGTTAAAAGAAGTGTATGCATGGGTGAGGAGAGGAGGATGCATGGGGCCCCTCACCCATGCATAAAAGTGTAACAAAGTTTAAATATATATACATATATATATCATAGTTGCCAAAAACGGGTTTCGGGGCAAAAACATTCTCAAAAACGCGTTTCTAGATCCAGAATCGTTGGAAAACAAAAAAAAAGGACATATATTACAAAAATTGAACCCCTTGAGAGAATCCAACAGAGATTGATGCACCTAAACTGGACCACACTGTAACCGAAACACTCGGCAACCTACATAAATGCAATGCCCTTGATTAGAGCTGTAATCTGATACCCATATTGCCCAAAATCAAAAAATCAAAAAAAAAAAAAACGTTTCTGAGAAACGCTGGCCCAAAACAGAAACACTGTTCAGAACCGCATTTCTGAACGTGTTTAGAAATACGCTGGGCAACTATGATATATTCATATGCATTTAGTGTGTGCCAACCATTGAATGCTATCACATTCTTTGATTCTACCCCAATCTGAACACATCTCCTCTAAGAAAAGTTTGCTTATTGCAGCTAAACAACACTGCACAAGAGAAAACTATGGGGTAGCATTTCAAGAGTCTGCAGATTTACAACAATATTAGTGACCTGAAAACAAGCAACAATGGATAGTCTTGTTGAATTTAGAGATCAATGATCTATATTGTTCACTGGCATACCTAGTGTGATTTGCTGTTGTACATTCGATTCTCAACTTTGGTCAAGCAGTTACAGTTCAATAGTTTGAGGCGCACTCAAGAAGCCCCGTGAAACACTGCTCGATTGCTAACTACAAGTAAATTTTCATTTAATTAACTTCATATGGATTTAACATCTGGACACCTTAATCTGGTTTTTTTGCAGAGAGCATTATGAACGACCCTCTTCTTATGCTTTTGTAACGTACAAGACCACATGATCTGACAAGATCCTCCAGTTCAGATTCTTCCCAGTACCTTACATTACGAGAAAAGCTTTGCCCAAAAATCTGCAAGATTGAAAATCACAGGACTGAGCATTCTTTCATATGTTACACTTCTTTCTTTTTTCAACCACTTCTGCCCTTTTAAGCCAATTTGACTTGTTTCTAGTTAAATCTCCCAGGAAGGAGATGACTTCTGGCTTCATGAAGTTTAGTCAGAAATGGAAGGCATGTGAGACGTTTGACCACTTGATGACAGGTGATTTTCTGTTGTCAGTCCTAATTGAAGAGTATATTATATCAAACCTCACAAGGATGAGCAAACACCATGTTCTCTAGAAATGCATCGACTACCTCTGCAAGAAAACCCAGAAGCAAAGCTAATAACATTCAAGATGTGCTTCTGATATGCATTATATGCTTATATGCTTGTCTAAAAAATGCATGATGTAATGTTTCCAAAATGGTCAAGAACCTGATTAAGGAGGAACGACAGGAACAATGTCAATCTAATTGAGCAAGTGTGAACTGTTTCGGTTCGGCCAATGCTAAGCAAGCAGCCGATTCTGGACAAGGAGCCTAAGAGAATTAAGGCCTACCTAAAGATTCTGTAATACATGATCTGACCCACTGGTAGGTCATCGAAGAGAAAAATAAAACTATTTTTTATGTCCTACAAATGGGTGTAAGAGCTTTCATCAAGCAAAACTCAGATTACTAAGGAGCACGAGAGTCTTTCAGCAATGGAAGATGATGCGTTGAATGGAAAAAAAGTAGATAAAGTTGAAGGAAACCACATATACAACATCTCCAAGTTACAATGGCACACTCATCCAACTTCAGTTCGTTGTTGAACATAGCATCAAACACTTAACAGACTCTCTTTAGAATATTTCATAGTTACAAAAAATCTGCTTTCTCTTTTTGGCAGGAAACATTTACTTTGTTTATCCAAGTTATCTTAAACAAGTTATGCTGCAGTTCATATATCAGTTGTTCCTTGGCTCATTATCATTGGTTTCATTATCTTGATCCACCGTAATAGCTGGTGAGAAAGAACATCCTATCTAATATTTATATCCACCAAAGCGTTAGGAAAACGTCCTAAAATGAGCGTCTGAGAAGTTGGCAACCTAATGAAACATGTTATGTCTGAATAGAAAAGAAACACCCTTAAACAAAACCTTCTGACACTGCAGACATAACTATTTGTTGCATTCAATTTCTTTTTAGCTATTGTAATGCCGATGTGTCCCTGCAAGATATTAACAAGAACATGGGTGGGTCCCGAAATTGAATGGTATGCCTCGAATTGTTTCATTTCCATTATCTTCATATTTGCAGCAATTAGTACCACAGTTACCCGTTCCAAAATGGAACGCGTTTTGTTCCGGAACATGGCCAAGAAAAAACTCATCGTTATTTAAGAAGGAAAACAAATGTTTTTTCTTTCTTAACTTAGTATCACATTCTGACCCAGTACATTCCGAAACGTACTTTATGAAATGTACTGTACATTCCGAGTGGTTTGGGTCGAAATGGGTTTCTAAGATTTGTACATACATTATGGTTTGAGGCCCAACAAAAGCGATTGAGGGAACAAATATAATGCCTATGTTCCCCTTTTTTGGGCTAGACAAATTTATTTTATATACGTTGTACATATATCATGGGGGCAATTACATGTGAACCCATTGACATATTTAGTAAATGGGCCCAAGTGGCCTAGAACTCAAGCTAGTGATGACAGCTAATTATGAGTCCCCTAGTAAGCTTGTACTTGTGGAGCCTAGATTGGGTATCCAGCAGCCTCCATGCACATTTACCATACACTACTTGCAAGTCTAGTACCTGAGGCAAGGAGCTTGAGGTATATTCTTTCATATTTCGTGTCCATCATGTGAAAAATTGGCAAAATCAAGCTTTGTTATTTTACAATTGTTGTTTAGGAGAAAATCTCACACGTGTGGAGCATGTTCCCATGTGTGAAAAATAATCAAAATAATCTTAGTCATGTTGAGTTAGGGGTACTCAAGAGATCAAGCCAAGTGTTTGATGTTGATTAGGCCATATTTGGCATAAGAGGCAAAATAGGCAAGTACACATGTAAAGGCTTGATTTGGCCAAAAGTAGAAAGTGATGTAGCTCGAGTTAGGTTAGGCTACTTACATTTGTCAAGTTGCGATTTGGTGAGTGACTCATCCCTATGTGTTGGCATGAGAGTTAGTGACCAATCAAAATGCTAGAATCTATCTAAATGGTCCAATCAAGATTGAGGGCTCATATGTCACTCAACCAATAGGATTTAGAGGAGGAAAAGAAGGGGTCCTATCATGTTTCACTCCCCTTCATGCTAGATTGCTACTTATAGGTGACTTAGTTCATTTGTAAAAAGTTATGAGATTTCTACACATTTTTGAGTCAAAATTGGTTTCTCTCTCTACTCGAGTTCTTGATAGTGTATTCTCTCTCTACCCGAGAGGAAGGCATTTTCATACTTAGTTTTTTCATACTCAGGTCTCCACACGTGTGAATGTACTTGTATGATTGATTTATGCAAGTAGATAAGTGCTCTTGCCTTAGATTGATGGAATAGATCTTGGTTTTCAATCTATGTGTGATCTATGTGCAATCACCACATCTTAGGAGATCAAAATCACACTCTGTGGCATTCCCACACGCGTGAAATTCAACACATCATTCTAATTGAGTTTGCTCTTGCTTTTGAAGGTTTTAGTGACTTTTATGGTAGTTATGAGGCCTCATAACTAGGCCTACAACTATGTTAGTTGCATCTTAAAGTTGTAAATTGGATATGGAAAAGTTAAGTTTAATGGTTTTCATGATTTTCAACTGCATCAGTGTCTTCTGTTCCACTTATAAAACTCTTGATTTCCACATCTTAAAGTCAATTTTTAAAGTTTTTCACTCTTCACAAAACTTTGAGGCTTCATTTGTTGAAGTCCTTTGGTCCTTTTTTGAGACTATTAATGTCACTACTACACTTTACAGCATGCCAATCTAATATCTAGAAACTAGGGAGACCAAATTCCCCAATTTAAGGTTTTATGGTATTGAACCTCTTTTTCTATGAGCAAAACATATAAACATCTTTTTTGTATCTACTTTGCAATAGGCCATGTCATGTCATGTCATTGTCATAGTCTTTTGACTACATATCTATAGCTTAAAGTGGTGAAACTTCCATTTTTCAGCCATGTCTGTTACGAGCTCGTGACAGTGCCGAACCCTAGAGAACACAGATAGGTCAGATACCACAGTCAGGGTCGTGTCCAGCGTACACAACCAACAGGGCAAGACAGTGTGAGTGCCTAAGCAGGACAGGGCCCCCAGTTGGGTCTCGACGTGCAGTCGGCCACGTTAGTGCCACGTGGCCGACACTTGACAGTTGCATGCTACCAGTTCTCACACTGGGCTAGGAGGGGCTTAATCTATATCAGGGAGTAGGCAAGGTTGGGTGGATCAGTGAGTGTTTGCCCTACTGTGGTGTTAGGACTTATTACACTGGTAAGGAGCAGTTTCTCCACTTGGTAACAGAAGTGGATGAACTGAAGTTGGCATTAGCCAATTTCAAGTCCAGTGTGGACGACTCGTTCGCTAAACTCAAAGGCTTGATTTTGAGTTTCGTGAAAGGAAGCCTTCCTCCACTTCTCAGTTGTCCCCTTCAACACTTCCATCAGTTTCGGGTGAGACTTTGCGGTCTCACCCCAGTGTCTTTATAGATTTAAAGCCTCCTACTTTTATTGGGAAAGAGAAGGATAGAAATGCAGATATTCTACAAACCTTCCTCAACAAATGGAAGAACATTCATGCTCTTAAACAAACCCCGGACCATTTGCAAGCAATTAAGGCCAGTCTTTCCTTAGGGCCCATGGCCTATAAGTGGTGGTTAAATCTCCAGGAGACTGGGCAGAATCCCCGGTCATGAAAAGCTTTTGAAAAAGCTTTCCTAAGAGAATTCCTACCAGAAAATAAACTTGATAGAGCCTGGGAAGCCTGGGAAAGAACAGTAATGGACAAGTCCCTAATCCAATATATCTTGCAGTACCGAGAAGCAATTTTAAAGATTAAAAATATGGATGATTATCAGAAAATCAGGGGATTTGTCCGTGGCCTCAAAGATGAATATAAAGTAGAGGTCCAGAGAAACTCGCCTACTACCCTTGAGCAAGCTCTCAGATATGCTCAAATCTACGATGATTCAGTGGGTAGGAAGAGGGCGAAACAGCAACCCCTTTCTGAGCAGCCTCCTCAGAAAGACTTTCAATTTAAAAAGAAATTTTTAAAAAGAAAGAAAGAAGAAAAATTTAGAAGTGAGACTCCTCAGAAACGCCCTTCACTCATACAGCCCTTAAAACCAGAAGATTTTGAGAAAGCCAAACAAGAACGTTTGTGCTTTGCGTGTATGGGCAAGGGACACACAGTCAGACAGTGTCCCAAGGGGCCTTTCACTAAAAAAGATAGAAAAGATAAAAAACAAGTTCATCTTGTTCAGACTGTAAGTTTCCCCAGTGACTCGGCAGCTTCCGAGATCAAAGTGTATCATGAACATTGTTGCCAACTGACCTCTGCAATGCTAGCGAGACCCTTCAGCTTTGGGCCGCATGACCTAGTACTATGCATGGGAAAGTTGGTAACCAGTCAGTAAGAGTTATGGTTGATGATGGGGCAACCCATAATTTCATCAACTACACCTTGGTTAAAAAGCTTAAACTTCCAGAAGTACCTAGTCAACATAGGTACATAGTTTCATTAGCTAAGGGTGAAGATAAAAAAATCTAGAAAACTATGGTAAGTAACTTAAATCTTGGTATTCAGGAGTACCAAGATGAAATAAACTTTCAGATAATGCACCTGGATCGCACAGACATTGTTCTCAGGAGAGATTGGCTCTACAGTTTAGGACCTTCCCTCCACAGAAACTATCAGGAGAACACCCTCATCTTTCAGCATAAAGGCCGAGAGATCCACTTGCATGAGGAGCATGATGTTCCCAACAGTCCTATGGTCTGCAGTTCAGAGCTCTGTCAGCTAATCGGAGACGACGACCATTCAGTTTATTCCTGAAGTTTCTATTTCTAGTTCTATACAGCAGAAAATCAGTAAATTAGAAACTTTATTGTCTAAATTTAAAGATGTTTTTCCTAAAGATTTACCACATGGTTTGCCACCTAGCAAAGAGGTAGATCATGTAATAAACCTAGTACCAGGTACAGCACCTGTTTCTAAACCTCCGTATCAGGTCAGCCGAACGGAGGATGAAGAAATAACTAGGCAGTTAACAGATTATCTTGGGAAAGGCCAAATTCAGACCAGTAGTTCACCATGGGCCTCACCAGTCCTTTTGGTGAAAAAGAAAGAGGGGTCTATGCATCTTTGCGTAGATTACAGAGCCCTCAATAAAGTCACAATAAAGAATAAATATCCTATGCCTCGGGCAGACGAGTTGTTTGACCAACTCCACGGGGCTAAGTTTTTCAGTAAAATAGACCTCAGATCGGGATATCATCAAGTCCGTATAAAGTCGGAAGATGTCTCGAAAACAGCTTATAGGACTCGTCACGATCATTATGAGTTTAAGGTGATGCCATTTGGGCTCACAAATGCTCCAGCTACCTTTATGACCTTGATGAACAGTGTCCTCAAGCCATACTTGGGTAAGTTTGTAGTTGTATTTTTAGATGACATCCTCGTCTACAGCAAAACGAGGAAGGAGCATCTAAAACACCTCAGAAAGGTGTTTCGACTGCTCAGAAAGCATAAGCTTTATGCTAAACAATCCAAGTGTGAATTCTTCGTTGAAGAAGTAGCATATTTGGGTCACATTATCTCGTCAGATGGGATTAAGATGGACCCAAATAAGGTTAAAGCCATACTCAGTTGGCTGAGACCTCAGAATAATTTGGAGCTTCAGACCTTTCTTGGTTTGGCGGGATACTACAGACGATTTGTCAAGGAATATGCTCAGATAGCAGTTCCCATGACAAATCTTCTTAAGGGGAAGGGAAAGGAGTTCATTTGGGAGTCCACACAGCAGGAGAGCTTTAATGCTCTCAAAACAGCCTTAGCTACAACACCAGTTTTAAAGGTTGTCGACCCCAATCAGCCATTTGTGGTCGAAACAGATGCTAGCGACTTTGCAGTTGGTGCTGTAATAACTCAAGGTGGACGACCAGTTGCGTTCGAGAGTAAAAAACTCGAGCCAGCTCAGACTAGGTACAGTGCCTATAAAAAGGAACTCTTTTCTATAGTCCATGCCCTTAAGACTTGGAGGCATTATTTGTATGGTGCCAACTTTGAGGTCCTGACAAACCATGAAAGTCTCAGATACCTTTGCAATCAACCTGAGCTTAGAGGTCAAAAAGCTCGTTGGGCAGAGTTGATGTAAAGTTTGATATGTCTATCAGATATAGACGGGGGAAATTCAATACAGTAGCAGATGCCCTTAGCAGAATGCCTATGATAAACGAGCTGAGTTTTACTCAGATTCGTAATGAGTTACTCGAGTCCTTGAGAGGGAAGTGCCAGCATGATGCATTCTTCTCTACTATTTGGAACTCAGTCTAGAGCAGACAGTTACAGACTCCAGAACCAGTTCCCGAGGCTGGTGCCAATTCATCCAAGAATACGGCAGCTTCCGTTGAGGATGATGATGAGTCCGAGTATACGTCGTCAGATGACGTTGAGGATTCTGAGCCTGTATTACCCAAGCAAACCCCAGTGGTTGAGTGTCAGTTGACTCAAGGATTCAAATGGAAACAGTATTCCATTCAGGATGAGTACTTGCTCTATAGAGATAGAGTATGTGTCCCCAATTCAGAGGATTATAGTCAGCAAGTCCTATATGAATGTCATGACAATCCTAGTGCAGGACACCCAGGCATACAGAAGACCTATGAGCTTCTTCGTAGGCAATTTTTCTGGCCCAGTATGAAAAAGGACGTCCAACAGTATGTCACCAATTGCCAGAAATGTCAAGTAAACAAAGCAGAGCGTTTAAAGGCAGGAGGGTTGTTGCAGCCCTTAGATATACCAGCTAGTAAATGGGAGAGTATCTCCATGGATTTTATAGTAAAGGATAATGACGCTATATGGGTCACAGTTGACCGTCTGACCAAAATGGCTCATTTTATTCCAACCAAAACAATCGTTAGAGCTCCAGAGTTAGCGAGGTTGTTTGTCGACGGGCTATTTAAATTGTACAGTCTACCTTCCGGCATAGTCAGCGACCGGGACAGTAAGTTTAATGGAAATTTTTGGAGGGCAGTATTCCATCATCTCCATACTAAACCTAATATGAGTACCACCGACCATCCACAAACGGACGGTCAAATAGAGAGGGTAAATCAGGTGCTTGAGGATATGTTTCGTGCATACGTCAACAAGAAGCAGACTAATTGGGAGGAGTATCTCTCGATATTAGAGTTTGCTTACAACAATACCAAGCATTCAGCTACGGGATACAGCCCATTTATGCTGATGTACGGTTTTCAGCCACGCTCACCCACAGCTGTAGGGTTTAAACAAGAAAAAAGTTGAAGCAGCCAGAAACTTTTTAGAGGACCTAAACCAGATGATAGAACATGCTAAGCGTAGCATCAGACAGTCCCAGGATTGAGCCAGGCATTATGCAGATCCACACAGACGGGATGTGCAGTTCTCCGCTGGTGAGAAAGTCTACTTCAGAGTCTCAGTTGACTCTAAAACCCTCAAATCAGGAGTGTGTGCTAAGTTGTCTCCAAGGTATTGTGGTCCCTTTACCATCAGTAGGAGACTAGGCGAAGTCACCTATGAACTAGAACTCCCACACAATAGTAAGGTTTTTCCAGTCTTTCATGTAAGTCGGTTACGAAAAGGCTTAACCAGATCAGAAAATCTGGTAGGGGACAGTGTTCTAGTTCTCCCATTGGATCCTCAGCAACCTCCACATGAACCAGAGGAGATTCTTGATAGTAGAGAGACGCAGACTCGTCATACTCTATACCGAGAATATCTGGTCAAGTGGAATGATCAGCCTGTTGAGAATGCCACTTGGGAAAGAGGCAACGTCCTTCGCAAGATTTTTCCAGACTTTGTCTTAGAGGACCAAGACGGTTCTTAAGGGGGAGGGAGTGTTACGAGCTCGTGACCAGTGCCGAACCCTAGAGAACACAGATAGGTCAGATACCACAGTCAGGGTCGTGTCCAACGTACACGACCAACAGGGCAAGACAGTGTAAGTAGTGTGGCCCAGCACGGTCCATAGCCATGGCGGGCCTAACACAGTCTAGGGACCCTGTCAGCAGGACAGGGCCCCCAGTTGGGTCCCGACGTGCAGTCAGCCACGTCAGTGCCACGTGGCCGACACTTGGCAGTTGCATGCTACCAGTCCTCACACTGGGCGAGGAGGGGCTTACTCTATATCAGGGAGTAGGCAAGGTTGGGTGGATCAGTGAGTGTTTGCCCTGCTGTGGTGTTAGGACTTATTACAATGTCCTTCTCTAAGAAACTTTGGGAGAGACTTCAAACATGTGTGAAGAAGATTGATGCTCCACTCCAAGATGTTGGAATAAGATTGATGCTCGGGAATTGGAGATGAGAACCCCTACTTCTGCTCTTACATCTATACCGCCAATACTACAAAGGAGGTTCATCAGACACGGTCACAAGATAAGAAAGATTGCAGTGATGAGCCATATGAGCTATAGCCTCCTAATTTTTATATGAATGAGCATGTATGTGTAGATAATGCACTAACATAGCATTTTCATCAATATACTATTTATTGCCATACCATTCGAGATGTTATCTAGTTGAGGGATCATTGCGATGCACTACATAGATATCAAGAGCAATAAAAACTCGTCATACATGAGGTATAAACTCTGAAGGAAAATCACGAAGCATACACATATCCAGTGGAAGTCAAGCCATTGGTTCATTTAATTCCTCCTTTGGTTTCTTCAATCGAGGCACAGGTATGAGCTCCTCTGGTGGTTAGTAAGCATGCTCATGTTCCAAAACTCTTATAGAAGCTTGTCAATCAATATCTCACGTTTAGTCGAAGTAGCCCTTTTACACATTATCTTAGACATTATGATTCTTGTGATTCTATTAAGGGGTCTTTAGAGTTGACTCTTGTTGCTATACACTATGATTTTGCAAATAAACTTCCTTGGCATTCATGGTCCCTTCAGATAGTTTGGGATGCCCATGCACCTCTAGATCCATTTCTACCGATTGCTATGTGACATTTTTGGTCTATACGACTAGCTTGGAAAGGGCCCGAACTTCGAAGCACTCTACGATGAAGCCCTTGAGTAGTGCAATGGAAGCTTGGTGAACTCATCTATGAAATGTGGCATCTCTTTATGTGCAATACAAGTTGTGGCAACGTCTTATTGGTATTTGGTAGCAGTGATGTGGTGTCATAGTTCTTGTAGCACACATTGACATTCTTTTTCATTGGCACGTAACAAGAAAACTTCGATTCCACACATTGGCAAAGTCCTACTACGAATATATACTCCATGCTTAAGGCATCAAAGTAGATGTGGATACGATTAGTTGATAGTCCTAGTCCGTTGGTACATTCCAATAGTCTGCTTAGAGTCCCAATTAGAGCAATACAATTACATATGGTCTGATTTATTATGACATTTAAAAGCATGCTATTGAGCGGGTTTCACATCCAGCTGTTCTTTTTTCTACTTGTTACAAACCTTTGGATATTATTCTTGCTATTTGGCATTCCTCAACCCTAATTTCAATAGATTTTAAATAGGAGGTAAATGTTTATCTGTTAGCTTATGCTTTGGTTTATCTCATATTCGTAGGAGACTCATTGCTCTTCCTTGTAGAGGATCAATCTCTCTCTCTCTCTCTCTCTCTCTCTCTCTCTCTCTCTCTCTCTCTCTCTCTCTCTCTATCTATCTCTCTCTCTCTCTCTCTCTCTCTCTCTCTCTCTCTCTCTCTCTCTCTCTCTCTCTCTCTCTCTCTCTCTCTCTCTCACAGAACACATGGCATTCCACAAGGAGTGGTTCCAATAATTCCAGCCGAATGTCACCAACAAATATGTCCATCTAGGTGACAATAGTGCAAACCAAATCATTGGTCAAGGTACCGTCAAACTCCATTTTCAAAATGGAAATGCAAAGTCTATACCTAATATACATTACATCTCTGGTCTGCAAAAGAATCTATTGTCCATTAGTAGGATAGCAGATTTAGGACATAAAATAGAGTTTGCTTTCTGATTGCCGCAAAATATTTGATAATTCAATGAAGGTCCTTGCACTCGAAAGGAGACAAGGTTACCTATACAAGCTAAGTCAGATTTATTCTTTGATGTCCAAGCTTTGAACACTACCACCTCAATCAGTAAAGATTTAGTTTGGCACTATATATTGGGTGGGTCCATTAACTACAACAGTATAGTGCAAATGTCTAAGCAAAATCTAGTACTTGATTTAGACCATAGTTGCACTGCGTTTCAAAATCGCGTCCAAAAATGCGTTTCGGAAATTTTTGAAAAAATTCCAGAAACGTTTTTTTTTAATTTTTTTTTTTGGGTTTTTTTCTTGGGCAATATGGGTATCAGATGAAAGCTCTAATTAAGAGCATAATTACTGTGTAATTTGCCGACTGTTTCGGGTGCAGGATGGTCCAGTTCAGGTGCATTAATCCATGTTGGGTTTTGTGAAGGATAAAATTCAAAACTAACCTCTAGCATGTCTGTTACGATCACAGATGGTCCCAGTAAGTGTGTTTTCGCTCAGGGAGTGGAAGGCCAAGTCATGAAGAGGTCTTACCATCGGGGCCGGGGTCTACCGGCAACCCCCGGACCCTGCTGTTGGGGGGCGTTGCCCCCCAAACCCCCCACCGGGGGGCTACCGCCCCCCGAACCCCCTGAGCATTTATTGAAAACCAAAGCAAATAACAACCAAATAGCTATTGACAATAAGATCTGTTTGTGCCCCATCTACTGCACTTCTGAGAGGCAAAACGCTCGTTTGACCATTGATCCCCTAAAAAAAAATCTCAGCCATAAGCTATTTTTCCAAATATATATATATATATATATATATATATATATATATATATATATATATATATATTTGCGATTCTGGGAGGAGAAACTCGTTTCTCATAAACGCGGTTTCCGAAACGTCTCCTCCCAGAAACGCGATTCTGTGCAACTATGATTTAGACTTCTCTAGCAATGTTAATCATCCTGCTTGTGAAAATTACATTTTAGGAAAGCATGTTAGGAAACCATCTAAGGCTGATCATGTATATACTTCTAAAGGCCTACTTGACATTGTACATAGTGACATTTCAGTTCCAATGCATACTCCATCCTTGGGAGGAGCAAAGTGTTGAAATGTGACATTTCAGTGCTAATGCATACTCCATCCTTGGGAGGAGCAAAGTGCTGAAATGTAATGCCTATTTACCCCTAGTGGCTAGGCACTTGCATGCACATATTTATTATGTTGTAAGTTTATCATGAGGGCAACTTGTTTGTAATTAAATTGCAACCCTCTTTGTAAATTAAAGTTAGCAAGTGCAAGTTGGGTCCAAGGAACCAAGTTGGCATGCCATGCGGCATGAGACTCAAGAAGGAGGTGACATCTCACTGTTTTTTGACTTTTTGAGACCCTTAATGGTGTCCAATAGTAACCAAACTTCATGACAGCCTTGGGACAGCTTCATTACATCTCTGGAAACGTGCATGCAAGGTATTGGCCATGAATTTTATGAAAAACCCCAAAATTAGTCCAAAAACCATCAAAATACCATCTCTCTCTCTCTCTCTCTCTCTCTCTCTCTCTCTCTCTCTCTCTCTCTCTCTCTCTCTCTCTCTAATCAAGCATTTTGAGTTCCTACTTTTGCTTTCTTGAGGTGCTTAAGATTTTCATGGCTTTACATTCTTCCATAGCTAATTTCTTTCAAGCTTTCATGTTGTGTGTTTGGTATTGAGGTTACGACACTTCATAGATAGACCAAAAAGTTCATCATGGTATTAGAGCAGGTTGTTTAACCTATGATTTGTGAACTTCTAGAGCAATTTTCAGATTTCTGATTGAGGAGCTTAACTACAAAGTGGGAGAACTTTTTGTTGGGCAATCAGAATTCAGAACAGGAAGAATAGCTGGACTACTGGTGATACGAGGAGCACAACCATATCAAACTTTTTGAATTCTAAAACAATTAAAAAAGTTGAAGAGAGCAGCTTGTGGAGAAGTAGGGCGCACTCTCTGTCGGGAGATCTAATCAGGGTGCTGAGTGGATCTTGTGCAAGGCACAGCAGGGCCATACTGTGTGGCAAAGACAAAAGCAGAAGCTGTTGGGTATTAGTCAAGTGGCATAATGCCCTAGTTTGGGTCAAACCCCAATTTCCTGAAGCATCTCAATTCTTGAGTATTCTTCTGGAGTTTCCTCTGTTTGATTGAAGATTCAATCATGGCTGGCCTAAGTGAGAGTCTACTCAATGAGTCAAGTAGATTGGATGGTACCAACTGCAGGGTGTGGAAGTTTAAGATGCACAACATTCTCATGGATAGAGAATATTGGGGTATAGTCATAGGTTCTGAACCTATTCCATGATCTGAAGATGAATTAAAGGACTATATCAAGAGAGGATCAAAGGCATAAACTACATACAATCAGGATGGAGTCGGTGAATTAATTGCTTATCACATTACAAAGATCAAGGATCTTCAGGGTCAACTTGCTACAATTGGAGAGTGCATCCGTGATAGTGAATAGTTTCTATAACTTTGAAGACCGATTCGGTTTTCAGATGGGTGGTTCGAATTGGTTTGAACTGGTTGAATCGGGCCGATTCAAATCGAACGTGAAACTATACACAGTTGCCTATATCCTAAATAGATCCACCGAACAATCAAACACCCACTAAGATTTGGACTGGACATAAACCATCTATCAAGAGTCTTAAAGTTTTTTGGTTGCATAGCTTACGCTCAGATTCCAAATGACCTAAGAAAGAAGCTAGATAACTCTAGCATTCAAGCTGTCTTTGTTAGTTGTTCAACAATTAACAAAGCCTATAAGCTTTATAACCCTGTTACAGGAAAGATTTTTGCGAGGGATGTAATCTTCCTTAAACATCCATTTCTAAACCTTAAGGGCAAAGAAAAGATGCCAAGAGAAGTTGGAACCTTTGAGCTCTGGTGATGCAGATGCTTCAAAAATTCACCTGAATGAGAGTGAATTAGAGGCCAAACACAGCAAGGGCTACCACAACAAGTTGAACATGTCATTCCAAGAAGATCAATGAGAACAAGGACTCCTCCAGCCAAATCTATTGACGAATCCATAGTTTCCACAAACCGCGGTTCTAACCTCGAATCGCGGTTTGAATCGTTTGGAGCTGGCCTTAATCGAAATCCGATTTGAACCGCAGAAAAAAAGCCCGATTCATTGTTGATTACTAGTTTGAACAGTTTATAGGGATATGAATTTTGAGTATTTTGATTTGTATTTGAACTTTTATCATTTTTGGTTCGCTAATGATTCATGAAGTTGCATTTTGGCACTTTTCGGTATACATCATTCATGTTTGCTCAATGCACAAACATGTAGACAAATCAATGCACGTGTCACGAACACAATAGTTACTAGTAGTACTATATAGAGTGTAGTAAATATCATTTAAAATTTGTTTTTATAAGAAAGGCTTAGGAACTAAAGAACCCAAAAACATAAATTTTTTTAAAAATTAAATTTTTTCCTCGGTTCAAAGCGTTTTCCAATTCAAACTGGTCAGGCCAAATTGAATCGGTTCAAACCAAACGAATCAGCCGATTCGAAACGACTGGAAACACTAGACGAATCAACATGCACCTTTTACACAAGAGCTTGCAACCTACCAAGAGGCCACATGAAGCAAACCGAGTCAGATCTGAAGGAAGTCATGGATAAGGAATATCAATCCCACATCAAGAACCAGACATGAACAGTCATGGAGCTGCCACCTAGCAAGCACCTTATCGACCGTAAGTAGGTCTTCAAAATCAAGTACAAATCTGATGGTAGCATTGATAAAAGGAAAGCCAAGTTAGTGGTGAACGGGTATTCTCAAATACCCAATATTAATTACACTCAGATTTTCAGCCATGTAGTCACATTATCTTCTATCAAATTATTGCTATCTTATCAACCGCAAAAAACTTGGAAATTCACCAACTGGATGTGCAGACAGCCTTCCTAAATGGAGTCGTTAAAGAGGACATCTACATGTACCAACCTGAAGGCTATGCGTTGAATGGCAAGGTGGTGTGCAAACTCCATAAGGCCTTGTATGGATTGAAACAGTCCCCATGAGCATGATTTCAAAGAATAAATTTATTCTTTACAAATCATTTTTCAGAACTTGTGTGAATCCCTTAAGTCGTTTTTGTCTTCTTATTTCCAACACAAGCTACATGCGTCTTCTTGAGAGATGGATTGCAAACATTCCTTTCCTCTTTATTTTGGTTACTCTGATCTCTCCTTGATTGCCACTAGTGTGACACCTTGATCTCTTGGCTTCCATGCATCTCTTCTATAACTACTCTTTTGAATAGAAGAATGTTGCTTTTTGTTCTAAATGTTGGAAGGGGTAAGAGTCTACATCTCCTGTCGTTGCACGCACTCTTTTCCTGATTGCATGATGAGCGTTTCATGGCTTAATATAGGATTAAGATGCATTCTTCTTTACAGTCTTTAAATACGTACATGGATTATAGCTCGATCATTGTGTGAACACTACTATCTCAAAATACCGAGTGGAGTGGATTCAGATATGCATGTGGCTCTCTACCTATTTCTGTAATAAGGCTCACAATTGAACCATGTTTGTCTCTAGATGTATAAGGGTTTCTCTTTTCAACAAAAATTTCACATATTGGGGGCGAATGCACATGTTGGATTTTTTCTCTAAACACTACTCACCACAGCACTGTACATTGCGTGCGCGCGCGCGTGCGTGCGTGTGTGTGTGTGTGTGTGTGTGTGTGTGTGTGTGTGTGTGTGTGTGTGTTTGGGGGGGGGCGCACCTGACGCAAAGGCTTCAATAACTCTGTTCCTAGGTTTGAAGGGCGTAAAAATGTACTTGCAACAAATATGCCACCTGGTCTCAAAATACGACTTATTTCGGCCACCTAAAACGCAAAACAATTACAGCCACAAAATCAGATTATCTTACAGCCTCAGACCCCCAAAATAAAGTACCACATTATATAAGCATTAGGACAAAGTAGTGAAAGCTGATAATCAACACAACCAACAGCCAATGACAAGAATGAATGTGCTAACCAGAATGAAGAATTGTAAGAATTGATTATAAGAGAATAAAACATGATGTAATTTTTCCAAAGTTATTGTTGTCTTTCTTAAGTATGGCGCCTGTAATAAACAGTATCAACTATACAAAACCATTCTTATAGGTATACCATCCAGTTTGGTGATTCTTACCCAGTTTGAAAAATAAACTCCCCTTATGAAGTTAAATCTGAGGTAACTGCCAAGGCAAGTGGGTTACAAGGCTCTAGAGAGGAGACTCTAGGTCCAATTATTGAAATGGTGCACTACTAGTGCTGCATGGGCCTTGGAGGGTATAAATATATACACCCATTGGGCTCTCAGTAGTGTATGCTTGATTTTGGTGATAGTAGCTACATGCTGTTGGTGTGACTCCTCTCTCTTATTGAGTGATTGATCCTTAGCTTGGGCGCTAGATTCAATCGATCTAGGTTTGGTTGGGTTGGTTAATTCACCATTCAAATCCCTATTGTTTCCTTGTTGTGGTTTGCCTAGTCTTTGAGTCCGTGTGAGGACTTGAAAATAAAGGTCACCATAGATCTTACCTGGGTTGAAAATAGTCGCTAGGGGTAATCTTGTGATACAAGGGCATTGAAAAAGCAGAATCTTGTGAGTCATCTGTATAGGGCCATGTAGAAGATGCTTTAAAGCTTCTAAGGTGAATTAAACACAAGATCTAGTAGTGCTGCTATCTTCAGTGCTGTCCAGCATGACAGCAGATAGCCATCAACGCTACTCCAGTCTCACGTTACAAGGGGCCAAGGGCTGCCATATCCAGCCAATTGAATTTTTGCTGATCCTTTCCATCAATGTCCTACTTTAGGGCTAAAAGATGACAGTTAATGCCAAAGATTTCCACTACCATGCATTCCACCCGTCCTCTTGTCGATGACATCTCCAGCAAACTGCTGCCCTTATAGCCAGCTGGCTCCAACCCTCAGGAGTCAGTTGGGTCCTTGCTCGCTGGAGCAACCTAGCAATGGAATCAAATCGCTTCAGCAGCAGAGCTACACTGCTGCCAGAAAGAAGTGCAATTGCTACAATAAGGCTAGAAGATGGACAGCGGAACTCCAATGACTCCAAAGGCATCCAAACATCACTCAAAGACAGTTCCACCGAGATATTGATGATCCCTTTGGTATCCATGCACTAGACACTAACGTGGCACTCTCATAAGATAGGGATGGTCCAAATTACAATGTACATCTCATACACAAAGTTGGTGACCCCATGAGAGCGGAGAATTCCGCACAATTATGATAGGATGTCTCATTGCCAAGCTATATGGGATCATACTCCAGACAATGATGAACAACAAAGCTGAGGCTTGAAATATACATGCCATAGGACAAGCAGGTATAGATCACAGCATTCTACCTTAGATCATGTGTTCCCTCTTAGGGCTATCATCAAGGAAGCGAGATTGAAAAGGGAGAGGGTATTATGTTGTTTTGTTTATTTCAGGCATGCTTTTGACTCGGTCAATGTTTAGTCAACCTTTTCAAAAAACCTTTTTGCAATGCATTTGAAATAGGAGACAATCAGCTTGTTCGGAAAGAAATGGCAAAATGTTTTTAAGGTTTTTTTTTTTCCTTGGTTTTATTCATACTAGCCTTTTGTTAAAGGAAAAACAAGCGTTGTTTGAGTGTCTAGACAGTGATTACAGCTCTATACAATGACAATATGAACGATTGGTAATCGAGACACTTAGATGACTGAGGAGTCAATGAGACATTGAGATACATCACATAATGCAAATGCACAAGGTATTCATAATCCTACTATTCCCTGCTAAGTTCCAACTAAAGTTTTATATGCCAAACTTTCACACACATTAGGTTTTCTTTTTCCACTAATTTTAAAATCTGTTTCAAATGGTCTGTTTGAAACCGACTTCTCGAAACAGATTTCCATTGACTGAAACGCATTTCAATGAAACATTGGACTCAGTACCACGAGGTCTCATCATTCAAAGACTGAGAAACCTCCAGTTCTCATCTCACACTATAGTGTTTATTATGGCACTATACAAGGTCTTTGGATGCTTCAAATAGGTGGATCGTATATATGAGCTTGTATCCAAGACTATTGGCATCAAGCAAGATCTCTCTCTCTCTCTCTCTCTCTCTCTCTCTCTCTCTCTCTCTCTCTCTCTCTCTCTTCTTCAGCTTGATGTTTCCGGGCTTCCCATTCGGCCAAGTTATTTGTCTCAGACGTTATCTTTCGGCCTGCATTATCATCTTGGTCAGCTTAGGGTCTCTTCTCACCAGCTTGCTATTGAGACAGGCAGATACACAGACACACCTCGACCGCTACGGATTTGTTAGTGCTGCTCTTTACAGGAGATTGAGGATGAGTTCCATTTCATTTTCCGATGTCCAGTCTACTATGAGATCAAAGGCAGATACCATTGCTTATACAGAGATACTCCACTTACACTTGGTTCTTTCCTTGCCTAATCAGATGCGAGATGTGTTGGTTTATTATTACGAGAGATGTTCACTCTGAGATCTTCCCTTTTATTGGATGTTTCTGATTTGGATCATAGCCAGTCCCACATTACACACATTTTCCAGAAGAGGGATAGAGATGAGACTTCTGACAGTGAGATAGACATTCCAGTACGACGACCGAAGCTCCAGCATCCTCTTCGCTCCTCCAGGCCCAGGGCTCTTCACCGGAGGCCGCCAACACCTGCTTCTCACCATATCACGCAGTTTTTTATATCCACTTAGCCAATTAGCTAACTTATTTCAGTTTTCTCTTTGCCTCTGTGTAGCTGGTGGTTAAGCT
The DNA here is from genome assembly GCA_029204225.1 of Diphasiastrum complanatum. Lineage (NCBI taxonomy): Eukaryota > Viridiplantae > Streptophyta > Lycopodiopsida > Lycopodiales > Lycopodiaceae > Diphasiastrum > Diphasiastrum complanatum. Next base: position 35,180,494 of record CM055097.1, on the reverse strand, counting down.
ACTGATATTGTACCCTCGACAGAGCTGGAGGTTAAGCTTTGTTTTTCTCTCTGTTTTCTAGTGCTGGTTTAGCTTTTAGGAATAAGTCCTACGTGGACAATGCTCCTTCTTTTTTGATGTACTTTCTACTTGTCTTATGTGCCCTCGGGCACTTGACAAACATTAATATAATTCTAATTCTCTCTCTCTCTCACAAAAATATTGTTAACGAAGATAGTATGATATGTATTGTTCATGAGATTCTTATTAAACCTTTGTTATAGACTTTGTTATCGGAAGGCTTAGGTCACTTGGAGGCTGCGAGAGAAGTTCTAGTACTTCAGAAATCTTACATTGGGATTAACGAAGTCATTTGATTGCAAACAAGTTTGGGCCTAACATACTGAGGAAGAGCATCAACAACTCTGAAAAGTTAACTAGGAAAACAGCAGCGCAGATCTTTTTTGTTCAGAAAATCGTCAAAAGTGATAAACCATGCAGGCTAAAGATTACTTACTCCTGAAGATGGAGACGGCCAACAATGCAATGCAGCACCAGCATGGATAGCATCAATAGTTTCACTTGCAAAAGGGAGCCGGGCCACATCTGCTCTCACCAAAGCAATGGTCCTAAGATGTGATCAACTAGACTTCATAAGTTTTAGATCATAATGCTGAGATACCCCTTATAAAGTTGACAGAATGAATGATTGCATCACCCTCTGTGCAAAGACTTTTGTAAAGCTTGAAAAGGGTAAAATGAACAAAAAAACCCACTCTGTAGTGATGGATTTATCCTGCTTTATGAATTCATAGCACTGCCGCAGCATGTTTTCAGAGTAATCCAATGCAATAATGGTTGAATATGCCCCAGATTGAACAAAGCGTCTAGAGAACAGTCCACTACCACAACTGACATCCAGTAGTACTCCTCCAAACCTAGGCTTGAAAAAACCTTGTGCCATGTTCAACTGTGTTTCATCCCACCTTTGAGAGCAGATGCATTAAATAATAATGCCCCAACATAATATGAAAAATCTTCAAGAGATCCAGAGAAAAAGATTGAATACTTAATTATTCTGCAAAAGTAGAGTAGTAATTTCACGGAGTATTCTAGGTATATTGCATAAAACGCAATGACAGTATAAAAGATAACAAGGGTTTTGCTCAATAACATTAAAAGAACTACTTGCGATAAGATTACGATATATTAACGATATCAATGAAGCATCCTTATTTGAGTCAAATTTCACAACTTGACTCCAGTGATAAGTTGCTTTTTGATATAACTAACACTGTTTATATTGAAGTCCAATTCACATCGATAAGGGAAGTGTGTGAAAAATTCATACCTCTTCATCAGGTCCAGGAAAACCACTCGTAGAGAATGATTGCCGCCAACCCCTCTCATAAACAAAAGAAACCCATGGATTTCTGAATTGAAAAGCTAGGCAAAACACCCCACAGACACATTAAAATCATGGAAAGACGATTTCGACTCGAAAACCCTGCTCTTCATCATATATACAATTTGAAAGTGCAAAGTGGAAATCACAAGATGCAAACTACACACACAGGCAAGGTCTAACCCTTCAATAAAAAAACCCCTGAGATAACTCAAACATAACACGCACCAAATTGAAATTTTAAGATAAATATTGCAATTTCTGATCAAGCAATGACAGTATTTACAACTCTCCCGTAAAAGAACCTTGATGCAATGACAGTATTTACAAATAGCAACTTCAAGTCAGAGACTGGACAACATTTTAGAATTCAGGCTCAGGAAGTATATTACACATCACTTTAGCATTTTGGTCTGAATGTAAGTGCAACTAGCCAAACAAATGAAATAACTTTCCTCTGATAAATTAGCCCTTCTTTTTTTTATTTGTGTTGCCTCTATATCAACCTTTTGTATTTCCAGCGCCTCTCTCAAAACTTGTACTATATGGCACTCACAAAGAGCAAATTGATAGTTGAGAAAACAGACTTCAAGATGAAAGGACAAAAAGCACTTGAACTTTGAGGAGGAAGCAAACTTGCTGAACGTTATTTCAAACATAAGTGATCAGAGTTGAAAATTTCTACAAAGTTTTCAATTTTTAAAACTTGAAGGAAGAATACTGTCATGTTCTATCCTATCATTGTCGACTAACTTTTTGATTGCAAATGATTTATTTAAATGCATGACTAATAACAAGGCAACTGTTGAACCATCAACTATGGAAACACATTATAACTTTCAAGAACAGAATTTTTCAAAAACCTGAGAGCTAGGATGAAGCATTTGAGCCTATAAATAGAGCAGAAAGCATCTATTGAAATCAAAAGTATCCAATCATACCTTCAAGCGGACAACAACAAAATATATTAGAATCAAAATGTTTCTGTAGCACCAAATCCCGCATGTGCCATCAAGGATAACATTTGTGTCTTGTGCAAATGTGCCATCAAGGATAACATTTGTGCCTTGTGCACAAGTAGTGGAGGCTCAACCCGTTCCATTTCAAGCCACATCTATGTTCAAGAATGGCATGGTATCCATTATGGACATGGTCGAACCTTATTAGTCGTTATTAGGGCCATATCCCTTAGACTTTATTAGTTAAAGCGACATTTGCTCAGTTGGGCTCCTCATCCCTATTAGACATTAGACATTTGGAAGTGATAGAGCATAGAGCCTCTTGAGACTCATGCCATGCTAATGTAGGCTTCAATCCTATGTGGTAGCTCCCTAGAAGGATCCCTTAAGGGTCCTCAAAACATTCTGGGTAACTCATAGACATTCTAGAGTTGATTGATTAGATTCCTTGAGTTAATTCTAGGTGACACGGATACAATTCCTTTTAGAGGAGGGTATAAAATTCAATTGAATCTCAACTTATCATGTTCATAAATTTATCTATTATGTGATTCATCATAACTGTAATACATGATGCTATAAGTGATAGTGTGTTCATAACTATGTATCGCAGCACTTTCCAGGTATGAAGAGAACATTTTTCAACTCCATCACTAGTCTACGACACTTTTCAGGCTTCATTGTTGGAGAGAAGAATCCATTTACATCCATCAGTAGCACATCCATTTAAGTAGATCCATTGCTAGAGCAGCACAGTGGAGACAGCCTTTCTTACAAAATATTCTGGTTTATCGCTGAAGGACATTATTATTATGCAGCTGTTTGCAGATCTAACCGTCCATGGCTAACTGTTTTGCGCATCCATCCCAGCAGTTGCAGCCTTCAATTAACATATGCATCTCATCGTTGGCCAACTAGCGGTTCATTGTCAGGCAACACATCATTTGGAGCCCATCACTGAGTACTATCACATTTTGGGGGTAACAAGTTTGCTACAGCTTCCTTCCTTACTTGCCATCTATTGCAGCACCAGTGAGGCATAGTTTTTCTCTTCAAAAAGTGGTCACATACTATAACTCTATGCATAAGTATATTTTCATCATTAGATGTTGCCCAATTCTGGCAGAGTACGAATTGTCTTGCAATTATTTGCCGATCTAACCATCCATTGCAAACTATTTCTTGATCAATCACAAGACCACATTGAGTGTTGAGCATCCATCCCAACAGTTGCAGCCTTTCATCAACATATGTTGTTCATTATGGCCAAATAGCATATAATTCTCCGGGCAGCACCTCATTTGAAGCCCATCCTCTGGAGTATCATCATGTTTTGGGGATAAAAAGCTTGCTACAGCCTCCTTGATTACATGCCATAAACTTTGTCGTTATCAAGGCATTGTCTTTTCTTTCCTTAACAATTTGGCAACATGCTGCAACTCTATTCATATATGCTGATCTGGATCGTACGCCAAAAGAGTTCGAGGAAGGAGATATGGTATTTCTCAAGATTCCAAAGGACTCGAAAACCCTAAAGACAGGGAAGTGTTCTAAGTTGTCACCTAGATACTGTGGACCTTGGAAAATTGTTAAAAAGATTGATAGCGTTTCTTATGAATTGGATTTGCCTGTTGGTTGGGTTCATCCTGTTTTTCATGTTTCACGCTTAAAGAAGGTTTTACATGACGGTGATAACTTGTTGGCTGATGGCCTTGTATTTTTCAGGAGCATGGGGAGGTGATGCATGGACCAGCGAGAGTATTGGACCGGAGGCATAGACGGTTGCGGAATCGTTTGCTCCGTGATTACTTGGTTGCATGGCATGGACGACCTCTCAGTGATGCTACCTGGGAGACCGTGCATGGGTTGCATGCACAGTATCCACACTTTGCCATCAAGGACGATGTCATCTGAGGAGGGAAGGGATGTCACATGTACTTTGAATCCTTTGCCCAATGTAAATGGTAAATTGTAATTATTAAATTGTATATGGCTAAGTCACCGGCCTGTGGAGACAATTGTAAATTGCAATGTAAATATCTGTTATAGTGAATAAATCCGAGATGGCCAAAGGGGTACTGGGTCTCATGAGAGTCTGCTGGACTGACCTCCTAAAAAGTAGGAAGGGTTGACTGGTCAACGTGACATGTGTCATATGCTCACTGGGACACTTGGTCCAGTGCATGAGTGACACTTGTCGGACGGGTCAACAGGACGTGTCATACGCTCATTGGGACACTTGGTCCAATGCATGAGTGACACATGTCAGACTGTCCACCTACTAGCTTGCCTATGTGTCAGGATACTGCCAAGTGGCAAGTGTCGACTGTGCATGGAGTTTGCCATGTGTCGACGTTAGGATGTGTCAGGGTTAAGGGGTGCTTGAGGGGATATAGTGTGAGCCTTGTCAGGCATTCCGGATTATGGTATTGCTATGCAACTATGGTTGGGAGGAGACTTGCAGTAGAGCTCTCATGTTTGCTTGTTGATCTATGTACATTTTCTTGAGATTAATAAAGTGACGGATTTGCTGGGTAACTCTGTGTATTCACTTAGGGTTTGTGAGCTTGTGTGCAACACTTACCATAGTGATTAGCAGAGATATAGTGAAAAATCCTACACCACAAGCGTAACAAGTTATTTAGCTTGAAATAAATAGGATTTGTTGAAGCGGTTAGAGCTTGTTAATAGGAGGGTCAATAAGAGATAGCTATATAGTGGGCTTCTCCTCATGGTCTACAAGGCCGAAGTCCTTTGTATTTTGGAGGCTACATCCCTCACTGGCAAGAATCAAGTCCTCTCTCTCTCTCTCTCTCTCTCTCTCTCTCTCTCTCTCTCTCTCTCTCTCTCTCTCTCTCTCTCTCATGATCCTGATACACGTCGCCTTTTTTCTGCCATTGTCTCTCCGGTGGCTCTATATTCAGCAGAGACAGTGTGTCCTGGCTTGTCTAGAGATACTTGGAGTGATATTTCACATTTGTAGATCCTTATGCTTAGCCGGATGATCTGTGCGAAGTAGTCAGTTCCCCATGATATCATACTGGCAGAGTTTGCCTTACCACCACTGATTGTCGAGGCTATATTTCGGATTATCACATTCATTCATAGAGTCTCGGAGCTTGATCCATCCAGATATGTTGTTGCAGCTTTCACATCCTCTCACACTGAATCCCACAAAAGAATTCATCAATATATTTTAGAGCTTTTCTTGGTCCCAGCTATACAAAGCATTGCATTCAAAATGTGAATGTTCAAAACAATGTGTTTCAAACATTCCAGGTTCCAAACGAGCTCCAATAAAGCTAGGGATTGAACATCTTTGCAGAAAACCCCTTTGAGGCAAGGAATCAAAACCCTTCTTACAATCTATAAGAGCTAAAAACCCTTCTTTTTCATGGCCTTCTTGGAGAAAGCCAAAAGTTGAGCTCCTCTTTACGTAGATTCAGAAAGACAAACTATGCTTTCAGTGGTAACCCTGTAGCAATCCATCACTGTCCTAAATGGTATTCGCACAAAAAAATTCTGAATTTATCTGACACAAATTGTGCCTTGGTCAACTACAGATGCTTAACAAGTGGCACCTAAATAGACACTTTCCTATGTAAATATAGTTGCACCACGTTTCTAGAAACGTGTTCAGAAACGCGTTTCTGAATCGTGTTTCTGAAATGGGAAAGCGTTTCTCATAAACGTTTGTTTGTTTGTTTGTTTGTTTTTTTGAGCAATATGGGTATCAAATTAAAGCATTTATTAAGGGGTTCATTTATGTAGGTTGCCGAATGTTTCGGGTACAATGTGGTCCAATTTGGGGGCAACAATGCCGGTTGGATTCTATCAAGGTTAAAAGTTTTCTATGGAAATGTGTTCCATTTCCTGTCAAATCACTGCATCGATAATGAGCAGTTACTATGCCAAGGTCGTTTCTACATATATCAGATCTTAGTTCCCTGAACGTTTTGATAGACCCAAAGGAGTTAACATAATAAATACTTGGAACTTGAATTGCAGAGTCTTTTGTACACAAACAATTCGCATAGTACCTATTCTACTTTTCTGAATATGAAATAGGAGATTCGAATCTTTGATGCTAAAGAATTGTTAAACTTCAAAGAACCTTCATGTTGACATGTATCAGGCTGTTCTCTTTCTTTCCAATGCTTAGCTGGTGCTGTGAAACAGAAAAAAAATTAGTGAATAAAGTCAAGCTGCCCACCCTTCCCCCATTTATACTCCTGCACATGTTTTTTTTTTTATCCTTTTTACGCCTTTTTTTGAGTTTAGGGTTGGTATTTTGAGGCCCTATACAAATTTTTTGGCAGTTTTGGACTACACAAAGGGTACGAGTACTGTATGGGGAAGTTTTTTTTTTTTCTGGTACGTTTCTGGCCCAGAAACGCGTTTCCGCGTTTCCTGAGAAACGCATTCCTAGAAACGTTTTTGCTATGTATATAAAAGGAAATTAGCTACACATTCCACCTACTCATCTATCTACACACAGATGAACATTTTCACACGAGATTTCAACGTGAAATGTAGGCAGTGGAAAATGGAGAAAAAAGTACAAACCTGAAAAGTTCAGTTCCAGCAGGCTGAACTTCCTTAAATGTCTTTGAACCAGCAGTAACGGTTAGGTCCAAATATACCTCCCTATTGGAATAGGTTTTCTTACATTTTTTACAGGAAAAAGCTGATCTTGAAATTGCAGATCTGTATCTTGCAAGTCACATACATTACAACTTAGTATCAAAAATCTTAGAACCAGCGAACTAAAATGGCCTAAAACAAACTATCGTACAAATTTGAACCGTTTTCTGAATAAAGTCCTGCAGAAGATACCAAAATACAAGAGACATTGTCCTTATGTCATATAATTACTGCTCATAAGGAATTGCAAAAGAAGAAAGTTAAATTCAGGTTCTGCGACTACTACAAAAATGCTAGCAAATTAAAGATGATTTATTTTTTACTGACTTGATGTAATCTATTATTCGTAAGGGTTACACATATATATTTTCCTAGCTCGTGTAATGCTTCTTGGTTTCCAAGGGGAGGCTCGAACCTAAGACCAAAGAAACTTTGGATGTCAAGCTAACCAACTAAGCCAACCCCATTGGTTAGCTCGTGTAATGGCAAAACTTCAATGAAATTCCTAACATATCCAAAGGGTTATCTTGCAAGGAACATGCTTGCTTCTAGAATTCTAGAATTTAGTCTAATCAAATAGCACAGCAAAGAAGGTTCTGACTGCCTAGTCCATATTCAGCCACAACCGCACATTCTTTTCAAATTGGCAATTGGCTTTCTACTTATGACATTGATTGAGTTGAGGCCAAAGGTGCATCCTGCAGAGAGTTCTCTTGAAGGCACGATGGTTTTTGCAAAATTTGACACATTTGCATCACCTAACATTGAAAACTTTTCATGTGGAACTTTTGAACACGTGGCACAAAATACACCACTCCTGAAGCACCATCCAGTATATGATTATCACAAGTCTAGAAAGAATTTTCAGACATGTGAATTTCCAAACTTACGCCCATAACTGAACATTTTTTGACACTCACATCTTAGTTAAATGTTAAAACAATTGACAAACCAAATAAATTATTTACTTCTTTATTGGACCCTTTGATTGAATAGAGAATATGCACCAAAACTGACAAAACATGATCCATACTAGTCCTCCAGAAAGGGAAGTATGAAGGCCTCCTTTCCTCCCCTTGAGGTCAGAAGTTCAACTCAAATCCACGTAAAAAAGGACATGCAAGAAAAAAAAACAAGCTTCACACAATAGATCAAGATACAAAGCATATAGGAATCATTGTCAATCATCCATTTGTTTACCCGAGCTTGACCGAAAAAGTCTGGCTTACATGTTTACACCCAAAGGTCCTCTTCGAAGAAGTGGTTCAAAACAAATGGGGCATGCTAGCAGCTCTGTGGAATCAACTGCCCTATTATTAGCTTGTTCCTGAAAAAGCACTCCACATCAACATAAAATGATAGTATTAATCATACTTAGAATATTGAGAAACTCATCCTATACAAACAAAATTAATCACAATTTGAAATGAATCTAAAGGACAATCAGTTAACTAGAAATTAATCTGCTCGTAGTTCTAATAGAATATTGAGACCAAAAACTGCATCAACTTCATCAAACCATGTCCAAGGTGTTTGATAGCTCCACACAGGACAACTAAAATAAAGTGGCGAATTGCAAGAGACAAATGTATGGAAGTTTTCCAAGCAAGAGTTGATGAGAGCTCCAATTCTCTTATGTTTGTCTTTTGGAGGGAATTACACAGAACGGAAACCCTTAATTACAAACCTAGGACAATACGCCTGCTAAACCTATGGGCTTTCACTAAAACAAGAAGTAAATTTTATGCCCAACTCATAACGGACAACTAAAAATCAGATTACAATGGTAAAGAAAGGGCCTTTGCACGGTCACTTCCTCATGGAAAGCCTATGCATGAGGCTTTCCACTATGCATAACCATTATTATGCATGAAAAGCTTTAGTTATTTCTTCCATTGTACTTTGCAGGGAATTATATAGGACAAACACCCGCAGGTATGAGCCCGGGACACTCTGCCCCCATAGAAACGACAAGTAAATCCTACGACCAATTTATAATGCACAAGTCAAGCCCATTTCTATTGAAACCAGAAATACTTGATTGAAAAGCAAGTAAGAAAAAAGTAGCAATAAAATGAGAATGAATGAAAGGCGTGTACCTCGTTTATAATAACGGCAGGAGCTGAAACACACACAACAACAACACAGCAAGCTTTTCGCAATCCCGGATGTTTCTTGCTCTTCCGCTGCTGCTTCAAAACATGAAAAGGAAGAGGAGGGGGTTGACGGAGCAAGTGATGAGGTGAGGAAGCATTGAGAGTTCTGTGATGATGCGTCAATCTCAAGGAGCTTCGTGGAACAGCTATCACATCCAAGATCGCCATCGCCATCGCCATAGCATGAATAGATAGATAGCCGAGCTAATCAGAGAACCGTAGAGTTCTTTGTGTTAATATAAATAGGCCTTGGGCCGGAGAGGGAATCGATCTTGGGTGGGCACGAGTGACCACACGTGGGCCAACCAGAAGCTTAAGTTTTTGAATGGAAGACGAAGGACGTCGATTCGGCTGGCCGAACCGTCTCTTAACGACACGTGGCAAATGTTCTGTCCACTAATAAGAATCTTATTTTTTTTTTTAAGAGGGAGCCCCAAAATGTGAAGAATTTATGAACCCACCCCGGACAAAAGGATTTGATGTAATCCTTAGGGTGGTTTCACATGGAAAAAGTCAGGCCCATTTCTAACATTGCACTCGGATCTTAAATGTTTGATTCATTCGATATAACCTGCTCTCTTTTTCTCATCTTGATCTTGCTGATGAGGATGAAGGGGTTCTTTAGAAACACGTTTGTGGCTTAGATCTAGTGATTAGAGCTGCCTTTAAGACAATAAATTCTCTAATTCCCAATTTGTCTTTCCATGTCATTCCATGTGAAAGCGTGTTTCATTTGGAGTTCAAGGGAATTGTTTATTCTTCTAGAATGTCATTTTTGTTTTTTTGTTTTTGATGACTTGAATGCCATGCTTATGACAAAGCCTCTTGTGACATATCAATCATCTAATTTTTTTTTGTTTTGTTTTACCCCAGGCTTTAGGAGTGTACAGCTTAGGTAGGAATTTATGCTATTTAATATATATATATCTATATAGATGTAGAAAATGTCACAAGTTTTTATGAATGCAAGAAAGATCTTTATCATTGGTGAATTTATTCTTCTTTATTTGTTCTATCGACTATTTGCTTCTCATTTCTCAACATGATCGATTGTTTTCCATTTTAACCTTTTTACTTGCATTTTTTTTTTATTAAATTTTGCTTTGAAAATTGAATTCTCATGAGTGTTAAACGATTGACTTCCTAGTCTTTGCAAAATTGGTCGATTAAATTTGAAATTAATCGATTGGTTAATAGACTTTGTTAGCTCTTTGTGATCATTGTGGAGAACTCATCTCTTTAATATGGCAAGTGACAAAATGGCTATCATCATTAGCGTCGAGATTTTGCCATCTCCCTAGAAAGTTTCTTTTCTTTTTCTCTTGTGCCCTCATTATTGTGACAAAATGGATTCAACTTCTTGAATTTCTTGAGGAAAGGAAGTCCTCATCAACTCACCACCCCTTAGAAACCTTCAACAATTGATAAAATTACATGTAGATAAGCAAGTTCTGTGGCCACACAAAACAAAAGCAAAGCGTAAAGGATTGTCAAATTGCACATTTTTGGCCATCAGTAAAACATCAAGCATGTGAAATGTGAGGTATTTTGTAGACTATAACCGACGTTGATGAGCTGGTTTTGGATAGGAACCAATGAGCCCTAGTAAAATACCAACCCTAAACCGTGAGGGCTATGGTAAAGTGGAACATTGGGTGAGATTGAGTAGAGATACAATAAGAAGCCCACCAACCGAGAGTAGTAGTAGCAAATAGAAGCACTAGCCATACCTAAATAAATGGCCATCTTGTAATTTACTTAAAGAAAATTCAAAAGTTAAGTTGAAAAACAAACATGTAGTTGGTCCAAGTAGTTTAAGATAACTAGACTAAATAGTGGACTTTGGTGCGGTTCAATCAAACACATCTCTTTATATTAAAGTGAGCCTATTTTTTAAAAGGCATCACAATTATTCTAATGCAAGTTTAAAGATCTCTCTCTCTCTCTCTCTCTCTCTCTCTCTCTCTCTCTCTCTCTCTCTCTCTCTCTCTCTCTCTCTCTCTCTCTCGCATGGATCCTTCTACGTTTAAATTTGCCTTGCTCTGCTACCAAACAAGTGGACAATAGACGAACTATCGCTTCCTCAAAAACACAAGGTTATAATTCAAAGCAACTCCTTCATGCATAAAAAGATTTTCTAAACTAATGGGTTTTCCCTCTTCTTTTGTTTTAAACACACTCTACAAAAGTTTGAAATTCAAAAGCCTGATTGGAAGGTTTTTCCCTCCTCCATGACATTCCGGGAAACTACCCGACATAACAATACAAAAGCTTGCAGTTTCGAGGATCCTCCCTCACTTCACCGTAAAGAGTTGCTTGTCTCTCATTGACAACAAATGCACCCTACCAGCTTTGGATTCAACAACACACTTTTTTGTGGTAAGAGACTCTCCTTCACCTTTGTATCCTAGCACATTTTGTATGCTTCCAGATTTCGATTACACTTCTTTATGTAACCGCTAGCTATGGTTTTATCATGCTCACAACATATTGCTTTGTATAAATAAGTTATGGTTTAATGAAGAAAGGTCCAGCGACGAACAGATTCAATGGCTTGTTATGTGCTATCTCACTCTTTCTTCAAGCATGACTACGCCTATTAGTCTCGAACAGAACATTAGTGATAGAAATCACGTTTGAGCTTATTAAGTAGCCAAACATTAAGCATCAAAACATCAAACATATAATTTGTCGCGAACAGCTAGACAAATAATCAGTTGTTACTATTCACGAAGGGCAAGACCAAATATTAGTTGCGAACAACTAGACTGATAATAATTCGTGAAGAGCAGACAGCCAGATTAAGTAATTAGAAAGCCAGACAGAACGTAGAAAAGCATTGCAATATTGACACAAATATGAACGCAGAACAAATAGAATTGTAATCAGATTACGTATAACGAATTATACAGGCCAATAATGCAGGTGAGCACAAAACAATAGCGGACGTAACCGCGTGCTTCGCAAAGCTAATCACACAATCTGTAAAGGTGATGAACCTATTACTGACAATACATCTGGAAGAAAAGAATCGATGCACAAAAGCATCTACAATGTCTATCTCTGATTATAGGTGATGTTTCGTTCTAATGTCATTCTGATACTCTTCTGATGCTATATATGATGTTGTAACTGAATATGCAGATGGTATTCAATATATACATAATTGTTACAGGTGTGCAGATGAAGAAAGTACAAAAGTGGTTGTGTTGTCTGTGGCAGATCGTGGGTGGCTGCTATCGTTGTCAAATCTGATTGCACAATGCATGGGATGAGTGTGAGAAGGCCGCAACGTTCGCCTTCGTTGGTGAAAATGCGAAAAACGCGATACTCCGTCAAAATGTCTTAGAAAATAATTTATAGGGAAACTAGATAAAGTTAGCAAATCTTCACTAAATTAGACAAAGTAAGATAAAAATATTTATCATTATTGATCATTCTATACGTTGAGCCTAAATCTAGATCATTATCAAAGCTTGCATGTGATTTTAGGCACATGAACCACAAAACGCTTAAGAAATTAAAAAACACATAGTGTTCCAAATTTACAAATGTAGAATAGCCTCCAAATTTGGCACAATCTCGTCTATTTATAGTGGTCTTTGGTGCCTTTAGTATGAGTTTGGGACCTTATTTAGCTAAACTGGCCTTACGACCAATATTACAATGTCACTATTTACAAATATAGTGCAGTTGCTTAAGCCAGCTTATTAACAATCATATTGACTGATTATAATCTAATTAAGCTCCATGGCTATATTTAGCATTGCAATTAATAAGCACATGGACTAATTACATGTAATACATTACACTCTCTTTCTATTAGTTAAGGTCACGTGGCCTTCACATTTCAAATGAGATGGGACTTACAACTAAGTGCCAAAAAATGATACTAACATGGGGTAAGCCCACTTGCTTTTGGAGGTCTTCTAGTCTAACCAATTACCTCATGAGAGGAGTTCTAAATCCAAAAAAGACCCTTTGTGAATATTCTTTTTAGTTTTTCTCAAATTTGTATTACACATGGACCAATCAAAACACTTAAATTTGAAATCTACATAACGTAGCTCATTAAAATTGAACATTTTTTTTTTAATAACACTATAATTCGACGGCAGGAACAGCCCGCAAGCATGACATATCATCCATAATATAATATCATCCATAGTATAATATGTCCTTTATCATTAAAAATATTATAACTTTTTAACCGTAGCTCCGATTGAGACAAAACTTTTACCGTTGGAAAAGATCGACGAGAGCTTCCCAATGGTATCCTACATGACCTACTTCCAATCTATTGTTCAAAAGTTATAGTCAGTCGAAGTTTGTAGAAAACCCCATATTGCTGATAGTCTATGTGAAAAATGCAAAAATAAGCTTGGTAGAGGCCAAAAATCTTGTATATAGATAAACACACATGTGTGGAGCCTGTTCCCACGTGTGAAACTAGTGTACTTGTCATGTACCATAATCATATATGTTGTACATATGATTTAATTCAAGTTCTAGTGGCTAAAATGGCCAAAAACTAGTTTTCTAGACATATGACACATGGCATCAATCTATTGATTGCATGAGCCACATCCTTTGGTTAGGTGTCATATCCCGTGTGTAGAGGACAGCTCACACATGTGGAATAAGCTGAAGTAGGCGAATTTTGACTTCTAGAAGATTTCCAAGTAGATCTCCATATAGAAGGAAAATGGACCAAAAGTGCTCAAAATAGAAGGTTTTGTCCAAGTGTCAGTTTTGCATGATGAATCATCATATGACAAAGCACCTTCACACATGTGGGATCAGAGGGATGATCAGTACCACGAGCTCCAACTTATTGTATATATAGAGCCACATTTGGCCATAATCATAGTGAGACACCAATCTTGGTTTTGGAAGCAATTTTGAGTGATTCTCTCCATTTGTCTACATTTGTTTTAATTGTTTTGAGGTTCTATCAATGTGTACTTGATTTTCAAGACTACACTATAGATATGGCCGTCTTGGGTCTTATCTAGATTCCGAATTAGTTCATAACATACCTCTGATAAAATAATTGATGGATCAAATTGCAACACATCATCTCTCGATCTCGACATGGACGAAGTTGTGCTACCATAGAGTACATTCTCAGGGTGTTCTATCAGCGCACAGAAGCGATATTTGGTTAAAAAAAAAATTTTATCCATGCATAGAAGAGGTATTGGGTCTTTTGAAACTTTGACTGGCTATAAATTTTGAATGGTTGCTCAAAAGTAGTTCATGTAGGGTGTCATAATAAAGCTCTCGTCGCGCTTTCCAACGATATAATTTTCATCTCAATTGGAGCCATGGTTTAAAATTTATACTATTTTTAATGAACTATAAACTATAATGTACATAGAATGGTTAAGCATCGAAAATACTACGGGCAGAAATGAAAAAGCATTTGGGCAAAAAATGAATTTATTTTGGTAATCTACATTAATAAACTATCTACGTAACATTTCTTATAGGGTCACTTTTGGATTAAGAATTCCTCTAATGCCTAGTCCCATGTCCAAATAAATTCATTATCAAATCATGCGAATTCAATCCATGTGCACTTACTTAGGCTTGTGCCTATCAATGTGGAGGTAAGTCCATTCTTCCTCTCCCATCTTTCCATGAATAACACAATGAAGCACAATCATGTTGCTACGGATATAAGTGGTGGAGGGTTGGGAGTTGAGTCTTTCTTGATTCATCCCTATGGAAAACCAACTTTTACTCGAGGGGAATCTTATGCAACATATGTCACAAAAAATTAAAAAAATAAAAATAAAACAGTAACCATCAATGAAAATAAGGCCTTCCAAGCAACTATGGAATCTAGCTCGTTAATCTGAAGAATCTATTATAAGTGTCATTAACATCTATGATGATTTTTTACCCAACAAAAAGTGTTAGTGACTTAAGAAAGTCTATGAGGGCAGTTGTGAGTTTGATACTGATGACAATCATCCACGTCACCTTAATGTTACTAGCTAGATAGTAATGTTTTATGATGAATGTCTATGGCAAAAAGTTTCACCTATTGGTGTGTGTCAATCCTAGAGACTAGATAGTAATGCTCCATGACAATCGTTGATAAGAAACAATGTCGTTAAAGTGACCTATCTATCAATCTTAGTAACTAGATACAAATCTCAAGGGAATAATCGCTTACCCGAAAAAAAATGTCACAAACAATGACGTATCTATCAATCCTACTAACTAGACAATAATGTTCCAAGACAATCGCCTACCAAAAAACATGTCACCAATCATGACTTTTCTATCAACCTACTAAGTAAAAAATAATGTTCCACGATGATCGCTTGCCACAAAAAAACTGTCACCAATGTTGGTGACATATTTATCACTTTTCTAACTAGATAGTAGTGTTGTCACAAAGATCAACTACTAGAAAAATTGATTCTATATCAATCCTAGGAACTAGATAGTAATGCTACATCAAGACTCTCTACCCAAAGTAAGTGTCACCAATAGTTTCTACATTGCACATGAGGGGACCATGATGAGAGCTTGTTATATGTTCGTGTTTCACATAGTTGTTCCAGATGGAATAAGTCTTGATTAAATGTGACGCGTTGTTCATCCGTCCATTTGGGAACTACAACTACTTTGTAGATTAAGCGTGCTTTGTTCATGAAATCGAAAATAAAGCATTGATAGTAGTTGGCGTGGCTAAGGAAAGAGTAAACTTCGCATATCGTACGCGGTTCCGGTAGATTTTGAATGATAAGGATATTTTCGGGGTCAGTGGCAATGCCATTTCGGGAAATAATATGTCCTAACACAATACCATGTGTTACCCATATCTGGCATTTTTCAGGATTAAGGGAGATTCCGAAGCGTTGACATTGGATACAAAAAAATTTCGAGCACAAATAGATGGCGTGTTTCTTCTGAATGTGCACCTAAATCGTCCAAGTAAACCTCTAGGGCTGCTGAGAAAAGACAGCTTGCATAACACGTTGGAAGGTGGTAGGGGCATTGTAGAGACCAAAAGGTATGACTTTCCAGCAGAAGCCTTTTTCACGTTTTTTGCACCTTCACGAAAAATGCGACACATTGGCCAGAATGCCTTGGAATCCATTTCAGGCCCACCTTCGCCTTTTTCTCCTTTTTCTCTGCCTTCGCTCTAGAGGCACCTTCGGGATTTACATGCCTTCAGTCTAAGGGCACCTTGATTTTTTGGGTTTTTGCTACATTGGCAGACCGACGTCACCAACTTATCATCAAACCTAACAACCAAATATCCCAAGGGCGGTTACCTACTTTTGTTAATATAGAAAGACTGGCGTAAATGGCATTTAAGGCTTAATAGATATTTATCTCTCGACGCTTGTAAATCTACATACACTAGTTGAATCAAGCTAAGCAAGTGTGTTCTTTTTCAGAGTAATCTGTAGCCAGCGTTATCATGCTCAGCAAGCTAACATTATTACTTCAAGCCATTGTACTCATTGTTGATTTTAATCAGAGTGCAATTTTGTCTCACTATTGTATTGTTCATTTGCGCGATTCTGTATGAATCATTCTTCTTGAATATTTCTGCTGCTAACTGTTGTGTTTCCGTTCCTACACGCCTACGCTCAAAGCTTCGAGTTTCCGCTGCCGGTCATCCCCACCTTTTACGACAGAAACATGTAGTGATGTTAATCCACATCGTCTCCTTGACTTTCTATTAGGAAGGGCTTGTATAATGCATCTTTGTTTTCAAGGAAGAGCTCAAGAAAAGGGACACAGAAGAGAGAAAGGGGCCCATCTAGCTCAAGATGGCACTATGAGATTTAAGCCGCAAGCGTTTGATTTCGTCATAACCGTTCAGATTCTATCACACTTCTACTAACTGATCGTTGATAAGAGTCTAAGTGGCATCACACCACGTGGCAAAAATCCAAGATATTTATCGTAAAACATGTTGTGCCATCATCTCGCTGCTATGTGTTGAGCCTTAAAGGCGCTGCCCTGGGGGGGTTTGGCCCAGCCCAGTGTCATTGCGCAACATGGCACGGGCAAGGGCAACCAAAAAGCTGGTATTTCGTAGGCGCGAGCGCCAGGCTACGCGGTCTGGGGCAGGTGGTCACTCCTCGCCGCGGCGATCGCAACTGCAGGCGCCTGGACGCCAAGCTAGCACAAAGTGCGGTAGGATGGCACAGGGTGGCGCCAAGCAGCCACACAGGGTGGCGCCAGGCACCTCCATGACCATGCAAACACAACTAGGCATTATAGGGGCTTGCTTATATATTCCCTCTGCGTAATTCCATTTGAACATTTATGGGATAAAGTTCGGTTGCCGCGACAATTGGTGCCCGGGCAGGCAATTTAAAAAGAAAAAAAAAAAGTTGGTGGAGGTGGGCCAAAGTGAGCACTGCTCTGAAGATGCAGGGCTCCCTGTGTACAAGGGCGAAAGAGGAAGAAAGCAAGAAAAAGAGAAATAGGAAGAAGAAGATATAAAGGAGAGAGAGAGAGAGAGAGAGAGAGAGGATAGAGGATAGAGGATAGAACAGGGGGAGAAGGGGAGAGGATGGTGGGATGGGCGATGAGGGTATGGGAATGCTCTGTGGTGGGGGGATCCATGGCGGGGTTGGGATGGACAGGCCTCTGGTTTCTGAACAAGAAGCTGTACAAAGAATATGAGGAAAAGCGGGCTCTGGTGCAGATTCTGTTCAGTGCTGTCTTTGCATTTTCCTGCAATCTCATGCAGCTGGTGCTGTTGGAAATCATACCTCTTCTCTCGCCAAATGCTCGATGGATCAACTGGAAGATTGATCTATTCTGCCTCATCACCCTCCTCGTTTTCATTCTTCCTTATTATCATTGCTATTTGCTTCTCAGGAATAATGGCCTGCGGCGACAAAGGGCGGGCATCGGCGCTTTTGCCTTTCTTTTGGCGTTTTTGTATGCCTTCTGGCGTATGGGGGTTCACTTTCCAATGCCGTCTCCCGAGAAAGGATTGTTCACTATGGCGCAGTTGGTGAGCAGAGTGGGAGTGATTGGTGTTACGCTCATGGCTGTTCTGTCTGGATTTGGAGCAGTGAATTTGCCGTATAGTTATTTGTCGCTGTTTCTGAGGGAAATCGAGGAGGCTGATGTTGAGGCGCTGGAAAGACGACTGTTGCAGGCACTGGAAATGTGCGTTGCAAAGAAAAAGAAGAAGATTACTCTCTCGAGGTTGCAACTGGAAAAGCTCAGACAGTCGCAGGCAGAATCCACGACTTTTCTCAAGCGGCTTGTGGGAACGGTGGTTAGATCTGTGAGAGAGGATGAGCAGCAGCAAGAGATTCAGAACACAGAGGCAGAGATAAATGCTTTGGAGGAACTATCTAAGCAGCTCTTTCTAGAAGTCTATGAGTTGCGACAGGCTAAACAAGCAGCGGCTTATTCTCGAACATGGAGAGGACACGTGCAGAATTTTCTCGGCTATGCGCTCTCGATTTACTGTATTTACAAGATGCTGAGATCAGGACAAAGCTTAATATTCAAAGACACAAGCACGGTGGATCCAGTTACTAAAGCTATCAGTATTTTTCTGCGGATCTTCGACATCCGCATGAATCTTGCTCTGTGGTCGCAATATATTTCTCTGATATTCATAGGGATGCTAATTGCCATGTCTTTGCGAGGCTTTCTTTCCAATCTCATGAAGTTCTTTTTCGCAGTCTCGGGAGGCAGCAGAGGCTCTTCCAGTAATGTTGTGCTGTTTTTGTCAGAAATCATGGGGATGTATTTCATATCCTCTATCCTCCTGATTAGAAAGAATCTTGCCAATGAGTACAGATCTACTATCACGGATGTGTTAGGAGGTGATATACAGTTCAACTTCTATCATCGTTGGTTTGATGCTATTTTTGTTGCAAGCGCTCTTCTATCCTTGCTACTACTCGCCCTGCAATACACTTCTCGTCAATCTGACAAACATCCAATCGATTGAGAACTCCAAACACCGCAGGGTTTTGCAGCTTCCAATCAAACCTGATCATCAGAAAAGTCTTGCTGCTGCTATGGTTGAATTACCAGCTAAATCCATGAAATTATGTGCACACTTTTGGAAATATACTGCGGAATGTTTACCAAGCAGGATAAGATGCAAAGAGCAAAGATTGAGAGGCAAATATTCAGAAAATGCAGTACGCACCGCATTTTAGCAGGACATATATTGTTTTCCAGACAGTGTGGATGCAAAGTACAATTGCTGAGTTGGTAATTGGTGGAGCTCAGAATAAGCAGTTACGGAGAAGGGATCTGAAGCCTTTGATGGGCAGATCATGAGTTTTGCGAAGTAGTGAAAGTGGTGGTGTTCGGAAAAGTTAATGTTTAATTGTTGTTTGTCAAAAGCAGCCCTAATCAAACCTATGCGTTGATGCCGCTCATTCGGGGAACATTTTCAAAAGTCTTAAACATCACACAATGTTTGTACCTTTGAGTGCAAACGTGTCAATCTCAGTACCTGGTATGGGTGCATACTACAACAATATTGCTGATCCTCTGCAGCAGTTTTGAGCCTCTGATTAAGGGAGTTCCCTTGCTTTACCTCATTCAGTTGTAATACATACTCATGGCTGTACATGACGTGAAGGAAACGTCTTATACATGGTTCTTTTTTTCTTATGGTGTTTTCTGAGTACAATGAAGTTGAATGTATGAACTTGTATAGGATTGACACTCATTCTAATTGCTGGTTGTTAAACCTGCTTCTAGGAGCCCATTACACACAGCTAAGCTCATGCCATATTTTCTTGTTAGGTTTTTCAAAGAGATGGAATTGGTGCTCGTTAAATTATGCATGTGCATTATCTTTGCTCCTGATTATGACATCATTTTCAACTTGAAAATCTTGTAAGAGCTCATGAAATCGTGGGAAGGCTTTGGAGTTAATGATATGATATTCCAATCGACTACCATTAAAGTTGCTCTTGTCAGTGGTTCTTAGTTAGCGATCCTCGAATTGAAAGAAGTGTTTCTACTTGTCCAAACTAAAGTATCAAGCATTTGAGCGATTAATCTGGAAAGGTACTTAGCTTTCGATAAGGCCACCTCCTTTGTTGACCTCACTTTTTTTTGTAGAGCATGATGTGCGAGTTGAATGGGCTGTACAGTAGGACATGCTAGAAGACTATATCAGGTTCCTCTTCGTCATAAACCCAATGTGTCAACACTTCATCTTTTTGTACTTCTGGTTCACCGTTCTCAAAAGTTTCCTAGATTTGACTACATAACCAGATTTCTTACTAAAGGTATTGTCAGTTTGGAATCTGGATAATAAAAACTCAGGGAAATCAAATTTGTCATTTAGGGTTTTGTTGGATCTTCATGTTTAAATCCTTACATCTGCTTGGAGAAAATCTTATTTGCGGTTTCTTGTGATTTGGTTCAGCTTTCACATTGTAATTAGCATGCTCAATCAGTGAGTTGGTGGAGGTCAATCCTTTGACACTCATCTCTCTCGCTTATTTGGGCAAAATCTTTGTAAATCTTTCAGGTTGACTGTTTTTCTCAACACGCCTACTTAAATCCAACACTTGGTGGGTTTTTCAATACGACTTTGTGGGGCTTGAGATATCTTTTTTGGCTTGTTCTATATTTTATTGCATATATAATGGTTTTAGACAAATTTAGTGCATTGTATAGGCCTAAAATTCACCTAGAAACTCATTATTTAGAGAGGAGGGTAATGAGTTTTTGCTTTTTTATTTTTCAATCTTCTAAAACTATTATGCATGTCATTTTCGCCACCATCCCATTGAGTCTCAATTATTTACACAAGATTTGTCTTTTAAGCTCTCTCGACTCACTTTTTACACTAGAGAAAATCGAGGGAGAGGTTTTACTTGCACAGATGCACACTTCCAGAGACTTGGAACAAGAATTGTGGCACAAGGAAAGATGAAAGCACAAAAAAGCACTTCCAAAAGCACATTTTGCCAATTATTAATCAACACCAACCATTAGACCAAAACACATCAAGGAAAATTTGGGCTCCAAAAGGGCTTTCTAAGAGGTACCAACAAGTGAGAGAGAAATGCTCAAGGCTTGCCGAGTTAAGTTCGGTCAACTAGAGTTTATATTCGCATTATGGGGGTTGTCCAAATTGTCTGTTGAGTTTTAGACAATTAGATGTGCTCGATTGTCAACTAGTGTCTATGTTCAGATAATGAGAGTTTATGATCATTAACAAGTTGGTTATTGTGGAGTATTTCTATTGCCCATGTGGGCATTAAATGGTTAAAAAGTTAAGAAAAGAATTTTCAAAAAAAAACTTTTATGAATGTTTACTTCTAAATGACCACCTATTGCAAATTCGATAGCTAAGATGACCCATTTTATCACTCGTAAAAAGAAGAAGATCCAACCACAATCCAGTCAAGCCAACGACAACCACCATTGCCAATAGAAATTGGTGAAATGAAGGTAGATTATTATTGGAGAGGTGTGGCTTTAGGGATTATATATAACCTAAAATGCAGTTTTGAAAGAGTGGATTCGGATGCTCACAAGACTTATTACCTAGCCAAAAAACTATTTCTGTTCGGGTTCTACAAGCTATAAGATATAAGAGCTTGGATCAGATATTTTGAAGGGAAAACCTTGTCTATCTACACGCTTAAAAAAAACAAAATGACCTACTAGATTTTGTAGATCATACAGTGAACGAATGGTACACCAATGATGATAGTCTTTTACATGCCATTTCAAGTGACCACTCCAAGCAGCCACCAAATTGGTAGTCAACTAGTTTGAAGTTTCATGGCCTAGATAGAACCTCATCTCCTTACACTTTCTCAACTATCTCAAATGAGGGAGGAATATGCCTTGGATTGGTGTTTTCTCATATTTGATGAGATTCATAAGACTCCAACCTCAAAGAAAATTCAATAGGCAGTTGCCCTTCTGCTCAACTCACGAGGAGTTGAGATCTTGTTTAAGTGATCTAGATGATGAAGACCTCATAGATGATGAGAAAAAGAAAGAACCTAGTCCCATCAAGAAAGTGTCAAACGAAAGACGCACCAAGGCTAGTGAAAAAAAAAATGAAAAGGGGATGAAGAAGAAGGGCAAGCTTTCAAACAAGCCACATTATTAATAGTACATGACCTAACACAAGTGAGATTTGAGAGCAATTCATCAACCTTGTTGAAGAGATAATTCGGAGTGAACAATAGAAATAAGAGTTCACACTTCAAGACTATCAATAAGTCTATTCCCAGGCAAGCAATCCTATTATATTCATCAAAGAAACATCATGAAAGAAAAGCACCCACATGGTGCTCTACCTCGCTTGTCTCTAGTATGGAATCCAACATCTTGTGAATGATAGAGCAAAGACTTACAAAGTCAGCTAGCTATGGTGAATTGTAAAGCAAACATAGACACACACTAACAAGGAGATTTTCGAAAGGCTTGTAATTTGACAACGCAAAAAGTAGATACACAAAAGAAGTTCTCGTCTTGCATGGGCTATGCAACATGTCACTAAACTATAAATTGCATGAAATGGCACATAGGACTCAACGTGTCTCACAACTAAAAAAGGCTGACTGTATAGTCATCAATTTGGGACAATCCCTTAGACTCTAGGTGTGTAGTAACCTAAGTAAATTACAACTCTACTCTTCTACACTCTCCCCTAAAGCAAAATTTACTTCTATCAAACCAAGTTGGATAAAAGTTTGGAAACTGCTCACTAGTTTCACAATGCAACAAGCAAACACAGTTGTCTAGAAGTTTTTTTTCTAATGAATTGATACGTCACTTCTCTCTCTCTCTCTCTCTCTCTCTCTCTCTCTCTCTCTCTCTCTCTCTCTCTCTCTCTCTCTCTCTCTCTCTCTCTCTCTCTCTCTCTCTCTCTCTCTCTCTCTCTCTCTCTCTCTCTCTCTCCTGTGTGTGTGTGTGTGAAGCTATTTATTTGGCCAATTGAATACCACTTTGGCTATCACAATGGACAACCGCCATCCTACTAAATAACAATCTTCTAAAGCTCTTGCTTCAACCAAATTACTTCCTAAATACCACTACAAAGAGCCTTATATTCTACTTTCGTTGACGAAAAAGTTACAATTTTTTGCTTTTTGCTAGATCAAGAAAAATAGCTATTTCCAAGATGGAATGTATACCTTGTTGTAAATTTGTGATCATAAATTGATCTTCCCCAATCCACATCAACATAGCCATCAAGAATTGGCACACTATCAAGATGAGAATAGAAAGTACCAAAACCATGCGTTCTCTTAATATAACAAAGAAAACAATTTTTTTGTTTTTCAATGATTTTTAGTAGTCATGATCATAGATTGACTAATCAAGCCAACAACAAAACTAAAATATGGTCTAGTTGTAGTCCAGTAAATGAGACTACCTAGAACTTGTAGATACAAAGTGACAGCAAAGGAATCTGACTCATAAAACCGCGGAATTCACACGTGTGGGACGCCCTACACATGTATTTTTTATCTCCTAAGCCCAATAATACCATAAAGATCAGACTAGACATATCTAGATTGACAAATAAAAGCATACTCTTCATTAAAATCAATCTCAAGGCCCAAAATATAATGGATCTCTCCTAGATCTTGCATTTTAAATTCTTTTCCTAATGCATCTTTGGTTTCTTGAACTAGCATCAAACAACTTCCACTAAGAATAATGTCATCTACATATATTAGAATAATGACAATATTACTACCATCAAACTTTGAGTACATAGAAGGATCATAGTCACTAAGCACAAATCCTAATGAAAGTAGAAAGTTGTTGAGTCTTGAATACCATGATCTAGGTGCTTGCTTCAAGCCATAAAGACTTCTAAATATCAAACACACCTTAGATTTATCCTTGATCAATCCTTGAGGTTGTTCCATGTATATCTCCTCCTCAAGATAGCCATTCAAAAAGCGTTGGAGACATCAAGTTAAAACAGTTTCCACTTAAAAAAATGAGGCAAGAGAGATTATGATTCTTATTGTCACCATCTTTGCTACAGGAGCAAAGGTTTCTTCATAGTCAAGGCCATATATTTGTGCAAAGCCTTTAGCACATAATCTTGCCTTGTACTTGTTGATGGAGCCATCATGATTGTACTTGATCTTGAACACCCACTTGCATCCAATAATATGCATGTTAGGTGGTGGATCCACTAGCTCCCATGTGTGGTTGGTGATCAAGGCATTATATTCAATCTTCATGGCCTCATACCACTCCTTGGTATTGAGGGCTTCTTGGACATCTTTGGGCTCCTCGTGAGAAACAAAATAAGCATAAGTGGAATCAAGATCCACTTGTTTTCCTTTGTCATCATAAGTGAGCCTCTTAGGCTCGGATCTTCAAAAATTTGAGGACTTCCATCTTCAAATCTCGACTCCTCCATATGTTGATTGTTTTCAATAACAAAAGGTGATAGATTGTGAGGTTGCTTGATCTCGGCCCCTCCAAGATTGAACTTCTTCATGAAAAACTACATCTCTACTATCAATTACTTTAGAAGTAGAGAGCATGTAGATTCGATAGGCTTTCTTGTTGGATGAATATCCAACCATTACTCCTTTGCTTGCACAAGGATCATCCTTCTTTCTCGTTTCCAAGGGAATATGGACAAAGCATATGCATCCAAATACTCTAAGGTGTTCGACCTTAGGTTTCTTCAAATAAAGTGCTTCATATGGTGACTTTCCTCCGAGTGCAACATGAGGGAGTCGATTGCAAAGATAGTTTGAACAATTGATGGCCTCACCCCAAAAGTCTTTTGGCAAGGATGCCTCAATTCTAATGGTTTTGGCACATTCACACAATATTCTGTTCTTTCTTTCAGCCACCCCATTTTGAGATGGTGTATATGCACAAGAAAACTCTCTTTTAATGCCTTCAAGCTCACAATAATCATGAAATTTATTGGAAGTGTACTCACCACCTCCATCACTTCTAAGAATCTTGATTTTGTATGAAAATTGCTTTTCAACTAGAGCTTTGAACTTTAGGAAATAGTCAAACACCATAGACTTTTGAACTTCTTCAATATATGATTAGCATACTTCATCTATGAGATACCAATGTGGCATTATTTTCCTACCATATTTCAGCTCCTAGACAAAAGTGCATACGGTTGAAATCCATCATATTGAGTTGCTTGCACAAATTAGACTTTACACACTTGATTCACTCAATATCATTTCCTGTGGCTGTTGGAAATTAAGCCCACAGTTGTCTCCTTGGTGAATGATAATTTAGAACACCAATTTATTTGAAGAACATCTACAACGGGCTTTCGGCTGATCTCCAACAAAGGATAACCAATCCTATCATAATTTCAAAGTTCAGATGTTAAGTTTAATAACTTGAAGTCATTGAAGACTTGGCCATCTTCAAGGACTTCCGCAAACTTGCATTTAGAACAAGTCTGTAGAAATACATTATTTTTTAGACAGTCTGTAGAAATGAACTATGTTCGAGACAGGTTCGCAAAAGTTTTGTAAGTTCAAATAATTTTTAACACCTTCAACTTTGTTCACGAAATGTTTGCGAAGAGAGAGAAAATTCTCGAAGGTTATCCATTTTTCATGCTGAACTCTTTAAAGACACCTTCGTCTTTTTTAAGGGCACCTTCGTCTTTTTCGCAAAATTTTCAAGAGAGAGAAAAATGCCGAAGGTCATCTACTTTGAACGAGGAACGTTCCCAGCCACTTCCCAAATTTGTGAAGTGAGAGAAAGCTACTTCCCTTATAAAGCGAAGTGAGAGAATTTGCAATGCCCTCGTCCACGTCAACATTCCCTATGGATTGACAGTATACACTATGTATAGTTGTCACAGAAGCCATATACTTCCAAGTACAATAGCTTACCTAATTATGTGACAATCATTTATTGTAGTTAATACACGAATGAAATCTATAAATAGATAATCCAAGCACAGATTGTTGGTTGCTTCATCCATGAGACGCATTATTTGAGCCTCCCAATTACGCCGTCAATTTTTTGTTGTAATTGCTATTTGTATTGTGCTTCAGTGTAATATAGCAGCAACACGTTTTTATTTGTGTACAACGTAGATGAATGCTTGTTGTGATTGAATGCACTTTCATTGTTGTTTGATCACGCTTGTTTACTCACTTTGATTAGAACACGAACGTCTATGACTCCTCAGTTTTTGATCAGACGATGGTTGTCCTTGACGCCTAAGGATCTCGCGATATCATACTGCTCTTCCATTTATTTCAGACTATACTTCACGTTGAATTTGATTTCAGTAGTACCACATACAAACCATCTCCAATCTCTTCGGTGGACTGTACTCTTGGTTCTAGAGTATGAATTAATTTTTAAGATCCTCTTGGGCAATCAGTGTCGAAAATGGTGAACTCCTGCAACTTTGTCGCAGCACGAACAAGAAACGATGGTCAAATGAGAACAATTTGCGACAGTCAATGTGCCTTGACTCGAAACACGAACGATTCACGAATTGCAAGCATACCTCCAGGACTGCAAACCGCAAAGGGACACAAAACAAAAAGTTACGAACTTCATGAAATCTCTACTGACGTCCTATCAGTTGTTGAGAATGCTCATACTGAGTCTACCAGATATGACATTCTTCAAAGCAGTCAGTCTTGTCGCTGATGAGAGATGAAGGAGAGAGAAACAATGATCAAGAGAAGGTTCTCTTCACGAAAGGAAAGAAGAAGAACAAGAACAAGCCAAGATTTGAGAAGACGAAATCCTCAAATCAACAATCTTCTTCCTGCAATCACTGCCACAAACCAGGCCATACGACAAACAAATGCTGGTTTAACCAAGCAATTCCTTGCATGCACTACAAGAAGAAAGGGCATTCTGCATACGATTGCAGATTCAACCCAAAAAGAAAGAACAAAACTGAAAAAACTAATGTTGTAGAGTCATCAAAAGATGCTGACAGAGGTGACAAAGCTTTCACGATACTCGATGAAGCTTCAACGAGCTACACTGAACACGACTACGATGTAGTCATTGATTATGGAGCAACATTTCACATAACCTGTAACAAGAAGATCTTGATCTACTTCAGAGAGCTTGAGAACAGAGCAATGATTCTAGGTGATGGGAGTAGATGTCAAAATATTGAAAAAATCTATCTAATGTTGTAAGTAGGGGTCCTAAAAATGCCAAAGATGAATTGAGCTCTTTTGGCTTAGTAAAAACCCATCTTAGAATAAAATATTCAAGGTAGGTAGAAGTAGAAACTCGAGCTACCATAGGAATTGCCATTTGTACTTTGCATGTCACATATAATGCATGAAAAGACTAGGTGGCACAATTAGACATATTGAGGTGGCCTGAATAAGTCTAGATAGCTTGAGAGGTGGATTCATAACTCCAATTCAACTCAAAGTAGGAGGAGAGTCCATGGATCTATATATATGTGATGTACTCTCATTGAGAAAATGATGAAATTTGTGTGTAATGCAAATTTGGAGACTAAGCTCTTTGTGCCCTCTCTCTCTCTACTCGAGTTTTGTACATTCATATTTTCTCTCTAGTCGAGTTGAGACATTTATTGCACTTAGTTTCATGTTTTGTTGACAGATCTTGCTTGTAGCACAATAATATTTCTTGTATGATCAGCTTTCCTATTGTCAATCAATGCTAGCCTGATCTTGATGGTATTATTGGGCTTAGGAGATCAAAATTACATGTGTAGGGCGTCCCACATGTGTGAATTCAACATGGTATAAGAGCCTACCTAAGATTTACAAGCAAATCTAATCAAAAAGTTTGCAAATTTGATCAGATTTCAAGCTAGGAATTGTCTAGATTCTACTTTCTAGCTAGTTTGCAGTTTTCTGGTGATTTAGAGCTTCAAACCACTTTGAATGGTCTAGATCAGGTACTGTACAGAATTTCAGATGCTGGCATGTGTGAAATCCGCCCATTTTCAGTTTGGTGGTTCTCTCTCACCTTAGATCCAAATTTCACGCAAATTGGCCCACTAGAAAGCTATAGAATCTGATGCAATTTGAATCATGACAGTTGGATAAGCCAATCAAAAGTTATAAGCTTTTGAAGAGTCGTAGGTAGGGCACCTAGACTTGTGGCAAATCGTGAGTACATGTCATTTATTGCTTGAATGATCACAAAAATTATCCAGAAGTTGACCAATCTCATCTATATGTGATTTAGACAAAATTTATAGGTTCTAGGCAAATTGTTTCATACAAATAGATTGTATTTGAGTCAATTTGACATTTTTGGAGTATTTCACACGTATGAAATTCAGAGAACCATAACTTTTGCCATACTTCATCTTTTTTTATGATTCAAATCTTGTTTTAGAGAGATTGTCAAACTAGTGAGATCTATCTCACAATTTTTTGCTTTGTCTTACATAGGATTTGGTTTTTTGCCCTTGATTGGTTCCTACAGTGAGAAGATAAGCAATTTTTTCATCCATCTTTTTTGACTTCCATCATTCTTTATGACTTCAATGGGTGTCTTTCTATTAGAAACAAGTGAAAGATTGCCAACCTCCAATTACTCAATTTGGAAGGTTAGGATGGAATCTGTCTTAATACTACAAGATGTGATGGATATTGTACCAAATTTTTCAAAGAATACAGAGAAGTGATGAATGTGCTTCAACTTATGTAATGACAGTTAAAGACCTCCATAGAGAATTGTCATGCATAGGAGATTCCATCAGCCAAAATGAACTTGTTCAAGTTATACTTAATGGGTTAAAGAAGGAATATGACAACCTTGTTCAGAGTTATGCCATTAAGGAAGAGCTACCAAGTTTGGAAGCACTCCAAAGTGTGCTCATTTCTGAAGAATCAAGGCAAGAGTAAAAACTCTCAACATTGATGGTAAAGCTCTCTTTACCAAAGACAAGCACAAGACAAGAAGTAAGAATCAACACCAACCCTCTTCAAGCAAGAACAATCTTATTTCCAAGGAGAAAGGATAAGAGGATGAGTCCTCTCAACCTTTCACATCCAAGAAGAAGAAGAAAAACATCAAGTGTTTCTTTTGTGGCAAGAAGCGACATTATGCCACTAATTGCTTCAAGAAGAAGAGTCAATTCAAGCAAGCGATAGTGGATCTTCCTCACATATGTGTAGCTCCAAGCATTCTTTTTCATCCATGACACCTTATGAAGGAGCCAAGAAGTCCATCTACACAACAAATGATCATGAGTGTGCTATTGAAGGCATGGGAACCATTCCCTTCAAGCTTTCATCATCAAAAGTTCTTTCTTTGTCTAAAGTACTTTTTGCTCCTAAGTTAACAAAAAATCTTATTAGTGTTGGGCAATTGTTTGATAGTGGACTAGATGTGAGTTTCAATGTTGATACATGTACAATCAAGACGCATGATGAGATCCTTGCATTTGGGTCTAGATATGGTGAAATCTACAAGCTTGATCCCAAAGAGTATGCTAACTCTTGTGATTGTGCTTTTGCTTCTCATATATCTTTAGAGGAACTATGGCATAGAAGGTTGGGGCCATCCTAACTATAGTTCTATGGTGTCCATGGTCAAGAAAGCCAAAGCTATTGGCTTGCCTAATCTTATCTCCAAGAATTTCAAGCCATGTGAGGCTTGTGTCATATCTAAGTCTCATAAGAAGTTTTTTCCAAAGTCATCTATCAAGACTACACATCCATTAGAGCTCATACACTTGGATGTGCATTTCTCATCTTCAAAGAGCAAGGGTGGTGCTACTTGCTTTGTAACTTTCATTGATGATTTCACAAGATTTACTTGGGTATATCTTCTAGCTTCAAAGTCTATGGTGTTTGACTATTTTCTAAAGTTCAAAGCTTTAGTTGAAAAGAAATTTTCATACAAAATCAAGATTCTTAGAAGTGATGGAGGTGGTGAGTACACTTCTAGTAAATTTCATGATTATTGTGAGCTTGAAGGCATTAAAAGGGAGTTTTCTTGTGCATATACACCATCTCAAAATGGGGTGGCTAAAAGAAAGAACAGAACATTGTGTGAATGTGCCAAAACCACTAGAATTGAGGCATCCTTGCCAAAAGACTTTTGGAGTGAAGCCATCAATTGTTCAAACTATCTTTGCAATCGACTCCCTCATGTTGCACTTGGAGGAAAGTCACCATATGAAGCACTTTATTTGAAGAAACCTAAGGTTGATCACCTTAGAGTATATGGATGCATATGTTTTGTCCATATTCCCTTGGAAAGGAGAAAGAAGGATGATCATTGTGCAAGCATAGGAGTAATGGTTGGATATTCATACAGCAAGAAAGCCTATCGAATCTACATGCTCTCTACTATCAAAGTAATTGATAGTAGAGATGCAGTTTTTCATGAAGAAGAAAAGTCCAATTTGGAGGGGCCGAGATCAAGCAACCTCAAAATCTATCACCTTTTGTTATTGAAGACAATCAACATATGGAGGAGTCGAGATTTGAAGATGGAAGTCCTCGGATTTTCACTCCTAGAAGATCCATGAGGGAGAGATCCGAGCCTAAGAGGCTCACTTATGATGACAAAGGAAAACAAGTGGATCTTGATTCCACTTATGCTTATTTTGTTTCTCACGAGGAGCCCAAAGATGTCCAAGAAGCCCTCAATACCAAGGAGTGGTATGATGCCATGAAAATTGAATATGATGTCTTGATTACCAACCAGACATGGGAGCTAGTGGATCCACCACCTAAAATGCATATTATTGGATGCAAGTGGGTGTTCAAGATCAAGTACAATCTTGATGGCTCCATCAACAAGTACAAGGCAAGATTATGTGCTAAAGGCTTTGCACAAATATATGGCCTTGACTATGAAGAAACCTTTGCTCCTGTAGCAAAGATGGTGACAATAAGAATCATAATCTCTTGCCTTATTTTTCAAGTGGTAATTGTATCAACTTGATGTCTCAAATGCTTTTTTGAATGGCTATCTTGAGGAGGAGATATACATGGAGCAACCTCAAGGATTTATCAAGGATAAATCTAAGGTGTGTTTGCTATTTAGAAGTCTTTATGGCTTGAAACAAGCACCTAAATCATGGTATTCAAGACTCAACAACTTTCTACTTTCATTAGGATTTGTGCTTAGTGACTATGATCCTTCTATGTACTTAAAGTTTGATGGTAGTAATATTGTCATTATTCTAATCTATGTAGATGACATTATTGTTAGTGGAAGTTGTTTGATGCTAGTTGAAGAAACTAAGGATGCATTAGGAAGAGAATTGAAAATGCAAGATCTAGGAGAGATCCATTACATTTTGGGCCTTGAGAATAATTTTCATGAAGAGTATGCTTTTATTTGTCAATCTAGATATGTCTCTTCTATGTTGAGAAAATTTAATATGCAAAATTGTAAAGGCATAGATACTCCCATGGAGCAACATGTAAAAGACCCTATTAAAGGTGATGAAAGATCCTTCGAGGACATCACACTTTATAGGAGTCTTATAGGCTCTTTAATTTGGCTTACTATCACTAGACTCGATTTGAACTATTGTTTGCTCAAATTGAGTCAATTTATGCAAGATCCTAAGATCCAACATTGGAAGATGGCCAAGAGAGTTCTAAGATATGTATCTTCTACTCAAGATTATGGTTTATTGTACAAGAATGAAGATCTAACCATTGTTGGCTATTCGGATTTCGATTTTGCAAGTGATAAGATGGATCGAAAGTCCATTAATACATATACTATCTTTCTTGGAGGCAATCTTTTGTCTTGGCTTTCAAAGAAACAATATACCATATCCCTATCATCTTGTGAGGCTGAATACAAAGCACTCACTACAACCACTAAAGAGGTGCTTTGGATCAAGAGGTTAATCATGGAGCTAAAGTGCATCAAAGAGGAGGATCTTCCCTTGATCAAATGTGACAACATATCGGCTCAAGCTCTTGCAAACAGTCCTATTTTTCATGCAAGAAGCAAGCATATAGAAGTGGCACACCATTTTGTAAGGGAAAAGCTCATTGGAGGTGAAATAAACTTGGAGCATGTCGACACATCTTCATGTATTGCTGATCTTCCCACAAAGCCACTTTGCAAAAGTACCTTCTCAAAGCATAGAACTAATCTTGGTCTTATCTCAAGATCGATGATTGATCCACATTAGATACATTTTTAGGAGGAGTGTCAAAAGATTGGAAAAATCTATCTAATGTTGTGAGTAGGGGTCCTAAAAATGCCAAAGATGAATTGAGCTCTTTTGGCTTAGTAAAGACCCATCTTAGAATAAAATATTCAAGGTAGTTAGTACTAGAAACTCGAGCTACCATAGGAATTGCCATTTGTACTTTGCATGTCACAATTAATGCATGAAAAGACTAGGTGGCACAATTAGACATATTGAGGTGGCCTGAATAAGTCTAGATAGCTTGAGAGGTGGATTCATAACTCCAATTCAACTCAAAGTAGGAGGAGAGTCCATGGATCTATATATATGTGATGTACTCTCATTGAAAAAATGATGAAATTTGTGTGTATTGCAAATTTGTAGACTAAGCTCTTTGTGTCCTCTCTCTACTCGAGTTTTGTACATTCATATTCTTTCTCTAGCCGAGTTGAGGCATTTATTGCACTTAGTTTCATGTTTTGTTAACAGATCTTGCTTGTAACACAATAATATTTCTTGTATGATCAACTTTTCTATTGTCAATCAATGCTAGTCTGATCTTTATGGTATTATTGGGCTTAGGAGATCAAAAGTACATGTGTAGGGCGTCTCACACATGTGAATTCAACAGCAGACACGATGTCAAAGGCATCGACACTCTACAGCTACGAACACTGTCAGGCCAAGCAGAGTTGCCAGGGGCAC
This sequence comes from Diphasiastrum complanatum, assembly GCA_029204225.1. Lineage (NCBI taxonomy): Eukaryota > Viridiplantae > Streptophyta > Lycopodiopsida > Lycopodiales > Lycopodiaceae > Diphasiastrum > Diphasiastrum complanatum. Next base: position 35,147,545 of record CM055097.1, on the reverse strand, counting down.
TCTATGTGCCCTCACTCAGAAAACATCTGCTATCTATCTCCAAGATGACAGATCTTGGCATTCGAGTTTTGTTCGACGGTTACACTTGTCGTATGATCGAGAAAAACGACAAACAAGTTGCTGATGGTTGGATGCAGAGAAGGAAACCTCTACCAGACGAAGATAATGAGCAACTCTGATAGCATATTAAATGCTTCAGAAAATGAAGATCAGCTCTTGGATAGGAGAATATATCATCTGAACATGCGGAGCCTGTATGACATGAGCAGAAAAGACATAGTCACAGGTCTCAAGATTTCAAAGCCCGAAACTGAGTTCTGCGAAGCCTGTCAGAAAGGCAAGCAGTATCGGAATCCATTCACGCATGAGGGAAGAAGAGCCAAGAAAGTTCTTGAGCTTGTCCACTCTAATGTCTGTGGACCGATGAAGATGGATTCGCTCTCAGGTTCGAGATACTTTCTGACATTCATAGATTACAACTGGATGACCACTCATAGATTACTACTGCTTAAAGAAGAAATCCGAAGTGTTTGATTCTTACAAGAAGTTCATGGCATTTGCAAAGCGACACACCTCGAAAAAGATATAGATCCTCAGATCTAACAATGGAGGTGAATACAAAAGCAAAGAACAAGGGATAGGACACTAGTTCACTCTTGCATACACACCAAAATACAATGGTGTTGTAGAAAGAAGAACATAACGCTAGTCGAAGGAGCTGTTGGATTTACTCATACTCTCCTAAATCTCATTTTTTAATTTGCCTCCATTCTTGTTGCATATTTACTAACGTTGTCATGTAGCCTCATATTTACATGCGAATTCGCACACACGAATTAAGGGCGAAAAAATCGTGAACACTGTGTTTTTACACAAGTTATGGTGGCAGGCGAAAAGGGGACACTATCCTACAAAATGCCGAAGGTTCCATAAAAGCCAAGGCACCCTGTAAATCTTATCCTAAGGCCATTCGTAACAGTGACCCACTTTTTGAATCATCACCAACGTTCACTTTAGCACTAGCTGACGACTTTTTAAGCTCACTCCATGCAGTTGCGCTAACAGATTGGTCAACGATTGCAACCACCCATGATCTCCTACAGACAACACATCTACTCTGTACTTTGTTGGGGGTATTCCTAACAAAGTGTAAATAAATAAAGTCCTCCAATAAAATGTGTTGCGAGGGCATGGCGTCCTGCGTGTATAAGCCCATGGCCCAATGAGCACGCAATTAAAGTTGTAAATGAAATAAACTTGACTTGGGCCTTGGAATTAAAATAAAACTAGAGGCCCAATGTCATTTTTAATCTTAGAGATCACTTTTTAGAGTTGGGTCCAAATTGGGACTCACATGAATCTTATGATTTCTAATGTACTTTTTGTGGACCATTGGATCAAGTTGGGTCCAAGATGAATGGATATGATCATTGTGAATATTAGCCAGTAGGATTGAGGGGCAAGGGCCTTCCCCATTTTATAAAAATGCACCATTTGTACACTATTTGCTAATGCTCTTGATTGTGTTTTCCATTGCTTTCTATTTCCATGTTTATTATTTGCCATAGTGAATGCTTTTCCATTATCAAGCATAAGGAGCATTTGAGCTAACCTCCACCCTCACTCTCTATCTCTCTCTTTCTCTTCCCTTCTTAATCTCTTCTCCTCCATTCCTTCTCTTCAACCAAAACCATGATGAATGTTCATGTAGAGGGGTAGAGTTAAAGAGGAGTAGTATAGTGGTGAGTAGAGCTAAGGGTCTTCGACCCCACAGTGGCGCTGTTGCCGGGGATAGATTTCCACTAACTAGTTTAGCTGCATTTTAGCTATTTTCTTGTTTTTTAGAGTAGTTTAAGTAGATTTGTGGGAGTTAGAGTTAGTTTTCTGTATTTTTTTTGTGTTTGGGCTGTTCACAGCTAGCGGAGGAGGTGTGAGAGGGTAGAGGAGGCCCTGAACAACCTCTAAGGGCTTGAAATCCAAACCAACCAGCCAAAAAACTCAAAAAACACACCAATCTGCATTTTGGAGGGAAAAAGAGCCAAAAAAAACTCATCAGATTTTTATATCTCCAGAATCTGTGGGAATTAACCCTTGCATGACTGGTAGCAGCTCCAGGGTACTGTCCCAGACCTGCATAGAAGCCTGCGAGAGTTAGTTCCAAGCAGATTGTAAAAATCAGAGAAAAATCATAAAAAATTCAAAAAACCATTGAAAAAATCTAAAAAAAATTCAAATCCTCATAAAAACTCTCGCAGAGCCCTCTGAAGTTCCATCTCAGTGAGACCAGGACACAGAGAAGCTTGCGAGAGTTAGTTTGATGTATAAGTGCATGTGCGAGAGTTCCTAGTGAAAAAAAGACAAGAAAGTACCAATGACCCTCGTAGATAGTGAAATTTTTAGGTCCAGTGGTCAAGAACTCTCGCAGAGGATTCTGAAGTTCCATCTCAGTGAGACAAGGACACAGAAGAGCTTGCGAGAGTTAGTTTGATTCCAGTGGGCAGAAAATTGAAATTAAGTGCTAAAAAATCACTAAAAAGTAAAGATCCAGCAAATCCTTCTAGTAAGAACTCTCGCAGACCCTCTCAATCGATTCAGAATGTCAAATTACATCAGTGATGAAGCCTGCGAGAGTTAGTATGAAGATCTGGTGAAGATCAAACACAAAAAGTGATTTTAAACCCTTGCAGACAATGAAATTTTCACTTCTTGCGAGAGTTGACTCTCGCAGTGAATTCTATAGTGAGATCTGACCCAGATCTAGCTACTGTGAACCTTGTGAGAGTTACTTCCCAAAGATCTGAAAGATATCAAGTTTGTTACCTGCAAAAACAGCTAAAGAACCCTTGCACAAGATAACTCTCGTGGACCAGATCAGTGGAAAGATCTGCATCAGATCCAGCTACTGTCAAAATCTTAGGTCAATCAAGGAGTAAAAAGTTATCAAGGAAAAACCACCGTAAAAGACCTAAAATTCACTCCGGTCGATCAGATCAATCAGATCCTTGAAGATCCAAGCTGCATCCTGCTGTATAAGCAAGGTCCAATCACTTTGGAACCGACCATCGGATGAATCTGAGATTGGGACGATCAATAGCAAGAAGAATAGCAAATCAGGCACCACACCTTCCCAGATTAGCAACTATGCAACAAGAGGCAGAACCGGAACCAGCACCAATGGATCCAATGGGCCAACCCGTACCTGTTGCACCCTTGCAAGCAGTTCGGAGAGCACCATGGGTGGAGATACCAAAATACGACGGATCATCAAATCTCATCCGATTCCTCTAGATCTACGAGCAAGCTTGTGAGATATACGGCGAACGGACACCTGCGGAGAAGCTAATGCTATTCCCTATGTCCTTACTAGCAGTGGCTCAGGATTGGTTTTTCTAACCTGCCAGAGGAAGAAAAATCCACTTGGGAAGCGGTTAAAGCGGCTCTCATTACGCGCTTTAAACCAAAAAAATTCCTGGAAAACCCGTTTCTCCTGCTTAGCAAAGTCAAAATGGGAAAACGAGAAAGGGTCCGGGACTATATTGAACGGGTCAAACATCTACGATCTGAGTGCAGTGTAGCCCTGACTCCCGATCATGCGGTCATCATGTGGTTCCTAGCCGGATTACCACGAAGCATCAAAAGAGAACTGAAACGACGGGAGCAGTACGCTACTCTGCAAGAAGCGATGGAAGATGCCATCAGGGAAGAGGATGAGAGATCTGACAACGAATATCCTTCCACCCACACTCCTACTCTCTCGATCGCATCATCATCATCAAACACATCCGCTCTATCCACAGAACTGCTATTGGAGCAAATAACAAAATATCACAAACAACAGATGGAGCAACTTACGATGTCGTTTGACCATAAACTGAAGGCATTACAGGGAACTGTAGCAGTAACTCCACATCAACAAGAACTAAACCAGCTGCAGTATCCTTGATGAAAAAATGTATGTTGTTCAGTATGCACGCAAAACCATACAATGAACGAGTGTCCAGTCCTAAAGCAAAATCTGAGACTGACACATAGATTCTGCCATCTGTGCAATGCAACATCGCACAATACGGCATTTTGCCCGTTTAACCCCAGGGTTGTTCAACAGAAGAGAAGTCCTTATCAGACTTCTTATCCTTATCATCAAAGGGCACCTAACGTGGCACCAAGGTACGGCGCACCCAATCAACCACAACGCATGGCCTTACCTGCTCCACCAGGGCCGGCCAATCAACAAGTGGCCCATGTAAACCTGACAGCAGCGGAACAAGAGATGCAAATGCCACCTCAACCTGAGCAGCAGTAGTGGTATGGACCAGATGAACCATTTATGGATCCTGCCATAAATGAATATGTTTCGGCCGATGCAGCTCAAACTCAACGTCAAGGTGGAAGAAATTTCAGCTGCTACGGATGCGGCGAAGGACACAGGATTGCAAAATGTCCCTGCAAGGGACAATATACAGCCTCCTACCGAGATTGCGGTTATGGACACTGTTTCAAGAATTGTCCATTTAAACCTGGAACCAGCGCACCTCTTAACCTCATTACCATACAGCAATCAGCAGTTCCAACAGGGATGCCATCGAAAGGTCGACAAGTCCACGCTCCTGTGTTAGCTGTTACACGAGCACAGAAGAGGAAGGAAGTGGCTCCCTCACCACCACCATCGGTCACTGACGACCAACCCTCAACTTCAGCACCATATCCAAATGTGAGGAAAGAGAGAAGACTATACCAGAAAATAAGACATTGGATACAAAAAGCACAAGAGGAGGAAAAAGAGCAAGAACGAGACAATCCCACAGAACCTCCAGTCGGCGTTGAACGAAAATCGCAAGCGGGGTCACCACTGCGCACTGATCAGAATGATCGGTTGCACCAACATGAACCACCTTTTCACATGGTGGAGCCCGAGGAACCACGCACTGAAAGGCTCACACTTTTGTTGTCAAGCCATGTTAGTTTACCACTCGGAGAACTACTGCGGATTGCACCACAAGCGAAAAGCCTTCTAGCTGAATGGGCCAAAGCGGATGAGGAGCCAGTAGCGCCTGAGCCCATATATTGTGCGGGCTATGATGAAACAAGTAACGTCCTCCACATTGGAGCAGCATGGGAAAGTGAGAAACACAACATCACTTTGCCAATCAAACACAAGAGATACGAGGATGAGACGACAATGGTACATGGAGGATCGGGTGTTAATCTGATCTCCACTACTTTGTACGAAAAATGGGGTCTACAAGGATTGAAGCCAGCAAGATTTGTCATCAAGCTAGCAGATCAATCCTGTGTGAAACCAAAAGGTATAGTTGCCGATATTCCCGTAAAGATAGCAAGCATGCAGTTTGTGATTACTTTTGTGGTCATGGATATACCTAAATCTCCATCTGCATACCGTGTTTTACTGGGAAGACGATGGTTGAGGACTGCGCAAGTAGTACACAACTAAGGTACATGGAAACTCACCTTCGAGAACAGAGAATAGGCTGTAAAGGTAGATCCAACCACATGGGCGGTGAAACCTATTGCACCCAAGGCTGATGACGGATCATCCACGACAAATCATACGATTGATCGCCCAAGGCCAGCCAAGGGAGGTCACTATCATTCAGAGACGGATGTCATGAGATGGACAGATGCATTAGCAACTATTGACTGCCAGGCATGTCAATATGAATCAGATCCATAACTGAGTACATCTTCACCCAAATGTTACACTATGGACACACCAATCACATTTGGGGTGAATATGATAAACGTAGCATGGCTGTCAGCGGAGCTGATTGAGAACCCAGTGGACGATGATCTAGTCCCTTGGCAACATGTTCTAACTTATAATAAGGGGATTGAGTTGACTAATGAACAGGTCCTACACCACATGGACCCAGATCGTTACGGAACCAAGAAGGTACCAGCTCAACCACCACAAAAGTCTGCTATGGCGAAAGTCTCAAGGATCGATCCACTCAAGGCACCTGTGAATAAGAAGAATCAGTTGAAGCAATGCTATAACCAGGTGATCCGATGGAGTGACCTACCCGAAGAGGCAATAGCTACAGTAGACATTGATATTCACAACCATGAGGCGAATGTTACAGCAGTCCCGAAGAAAGACAACAAGGATGAACCCACCAAAATGACAAAAGAGAACAAAAAGAAGGTGTTGGATTCCTTAAAGTCAATCAAGTTGGACTCAGATACAGCGTCATCTTCTACACAGGTGACAGAAAAGCAGTCCCCAAAGTGAGCCGTTACTACCGCTGCAACTCAAATTATACAGAACTGATCAAGCAAGAGTTGCAGAAGCTGATGGACACAGATTTCATTTATGAAATCGAGCACACGGAATGGGTATCACCAATAGTTATAGTACCCAAGAAGAATGGCAAAATGCGGATCTGTGTGAATCTGAAGGTGCTTAATGCAGTCACCAAAAAGGACCATTTATGGAAAGTGTCCTCGATAGAGTAGCTGGCGATGAAGCCTATAGTTTTTTGGACGGCTTCAACGGCTACAACCAGGTGAAAATAGCCCCCCAGGACCAGCACAAGACAACATTTGCCACAGAATGGAGAACTTGTGCCTATAAAGTGATGCCATTCGGACTTTGCAATGCCCCAAGCACTTTCCAACGAGTCATGCAGGCGACATTCAAAGATTATTTGCAAAAATTTCTGGAAATTTTTTTGGACGATCTGTGCGTGCATGGACAAGATTCAGAACACTTATCCAATTTGGAGAAGGTGCTACAAAAATGCTGCGAATACCAGATCTCCCTGAACCTAGAAAAATGCCAATTCTGGGCACATGGCTTGATACTCAGCCATATAGTGTCAAGACACGGGATCGCCACAGATCTATCAAAGATTAGGATCATTATTAATCTACCACCACCGGGGACGATCCGCGAGGTCTACATTTTCATCGGTCATGCTAACTATTATAGGATCTTCATTCTTGATTTTGCGGAGTTAGCCAGACCAATTTACAAGCTCACAACATATCCACATTGGAATGAGAAAGCTCTAAAGGCTTTCCAGAAGATTAAGAATGCATTGGTCTCAGCACCAATCTTACGACCACCCAATTGGTCCATTGAGTTTCATGTGCGTACAGACGCATCGAAGTATGCAGTTGGAGCAGTCTTATCCCAGCCAGGTGAACACAAAAAGGATTTTCCAATCCGATTTGCAAGCCGACAGCTCAATGATACCGAAATGAATTATTCAACCACAGAACGGGAAGCACTAAAAATGATCGATGCGGTTAAGAAGTTTCGACACTATTTGATGGCCACATATTTTGCTTTTTATACGGACCGTCAACCCTTGCTATATCTCGTTAATAAAACTTGCAACACCGGGAGAATCACCATATGGCTCCTTCTGTTGCTGGAATTTGATTTTTGGATAGTAGTTCGCAAGGGAAAACAACACTACATGGCAGATCATGTGTCAAGAATCAAGGAAAAGGAGATTGCAACCCAACTTGACAATGAGCTGGCAGATGTTGTCTTATTTTACGTGGACACAGTACCAGAATGGGCTGCCGACATTGTTGAATATCTAATGCGGGGCCAACCAGACAAATCACTACCAAAGGCAGAACAACGGAAAGTGATCTTGAAGGTTAGACCTTATTAGCTGATTGTCGGCCAGTTGTACCGAAGAGGTCCAGACGGAATTCTTCGGCGGTGTATTCTTCCTCATGAGGCCACCCAGATCATTTCGCTTTCACATGAAGGCATGGGTGGAGGTCATTTTGCATCTGACATTACAGTTCGCAAGATCTTGCAATCAAGATGTTGGTGGCCAACGATTCATAAAGATACGGAGGAATACTTGAAAAAGTGCGATGTGTGCCAAAGTGCAAGGAGACCAACGAGATTGAACTATGATCTACTGCACCCAGTCTTAGCCCAAGTACCGTTCAAAAAATGGGGATTGGATTATATTGGTCCAATTCACCCTGCATCAAGGAGTTCCCAGGCTCGATACATAATCGTAGCCATAGACTACCTCACCAAATGGGTCGAAGCCAAGGCAGTTAGAGTAGCTGATGCTAGGACCACTGCCAAGTTCCTTTATGAAAATATCATTGTGCGCTTCGGATGCCCAATGGAACTAGTCAGTGATCGAGGAAGCCATTTCATCAACAAGACCATCAAGGTCCTGTTGGAGGAATTCTTCGTGATCCACAGAACCAGTACACCTTATTATCCTCGTGGTAATGGGCAAGCAGAATCATCCAATAAGATCCTGTGTAGCATGCTCATGAAAACAGTTGAAGCTAGCAGATCAGATTGGGAACACAAGTTGCATATTGCACTGTGGGCATTCAGGACAACATATAAAGGAAGCACTGATCAAACACCCTTCCAGTTGGTATATGGTCAAGATGTTGTGATGCTAGTAGAGTTTTTGGTTTCTTCATTAAGGATTTCCACTGCGCAACGCCTTAATGAGTCCAAATCTCTACAGCTACGCCACAAAGCTTTGCATAAACTTTGTGAAACACGCTTACTAGCTGTGCATGCACTGGTAGCTGAAAAGAAAATACACAAAGCTTGGCATGATCGCAGGCTACAAAAGAAAGATCTTTGTTCAGGAGATCTGGTCCTGATGTATAAAACCAAGGCGATCAAGGGGAAGTTAAAATTCATGGGCGAAGGTCCTTATAGGATCAAGGAAATTCTTAATCATGGGGCCGTGAACTTAGAAAAGCCAGATGGGACGACATTTGACACACCTATCAACGGTAGCCGGTTCCACAAGTACTGGCCACCACAATGAGACAGATCCAGATTGGGGGTGGCACGTTACAAAAAGCTAATCTGCTTAGCCATCACCACTAGATCTAAGGAGATCAAGCCAAATCAAGCTAAAGCCATCAAGATTCAGCCAAATCTGGCAAGTTCGGGAAAATCCATCAGAATCCAAGCAGGATCCAGATCCTGATAGGATAAAGAAGAAAGCAGATCATCAGATTGACTGATGGATCTACTACCAGAAATCCATCAGAATTTTCAGAGAACTACCAATAGTCAGATCAAGCCTGGATGAAGATGATTACCAGTTTACAAAAGTTAAAAATAAAAAAATCTCGAGATCTCGTCAAAAAACACTCTGAAAGAGCACTTTTTTCATGATTTTTTGAGATCCCCTAAGAGATAGCTCTTGAAAATTGGACAATCACCAGATTTGACCTAGATGCATTCATGAAAATCTCTGCGAGAGTTCTTGATGGAGGAATCATCATTTTTTAGTGTATGCGAGAGTTTTCGGAAGCAAAATTTTCAGAACCCTCGCAGAGCATCAAGATCATCTTACCAACTCTCGCAAGGTGCCTAAATGAAATCAGAGCAGTGAAATTAGCCTGCTTACATGGTCTGATCTTGAAAATCCAATCACAGGAACAAGTTGTGCTAGAGATCACTTCATGCGAGAGTTAAACCCTCGTAGATAGCCTGAACCCTCGCAGAACCTTCGCATAGCAGTCAAATCACCTTCTGAACTCCCGCAGACTTCCTTGAGGTCTTAGTATTTTGTGAAGAAGGTGCCTGCCAAAATTTGGGTGGAACTGAACAAGGGAAAGTGAATTTCACCTAATACGCACTCTAAATTCTGCTATATAAGGGTTGAATTCGAGTCATTTGTCACCTTTGCTAGCGAAGCTCTGTCCAAATTTCCACTGAAAATACCAAGTTTTCTATTTTCGACAAACTTCCTACCAGCTGTCATCTGCTCATATTAAACACCGATCTGCGTTCTGAACTACAATCATTGTCATCCAACACTCATTATTCTCAGTTTAATATTGTTTCCACATCTTTTTCCTTTCTCCACCGTTTTTCTTACTTTTTCGACATCTAATCATCACTGCTAACATGGCCTCCTCATCCTCTGAAGACTCTGGTGCCAAACAGGTGATCCAGCGTGACATCCCTGAGGCCACACATATTTGGCCTCTACCCTCTGACACTCTGATCCAACCATGGCTACAGACAGCCAGCCCACTTCTAGCGGCAATGGGTTTTTACCTGGTGCTCTTTCATTCTGAGATTAACACGGGCCTCGCCCTTCACGCTTACGCCACCTGGGATGAGGTCAAGTCTCGTTTCCACTTCCTGTACCAAGGTACCACGTACAAGGTCAGGATTAATGCCGACTCGATGGTCATCGTTGGCATTATGTTCGGTGATCGTCAATCCATCTCCCATCGCCACGCCAAAGCTCTGATCAAACCATTTGTCACCCAAACCACACCAAAAATCCCATCTAGACTAACAATGGTTACCTAATAGAAGCTATCACGGAATCCGTCATTCAGACGACTGCTCATCTGTTGAATAACTTTCTGGTTATTTCAACATTTCGCAAGGACAGAATCCAGTCTACGCTACTGAGTCAGATAGTAAAATCCTTTCTAGAATTCCCTAACCATTTCGTTGTGCCATACGACTGGCATAACTTTCTTATTCGAGAAATAACAAACTCCATCAAACCCAACAACCGTGAGCGAATCACAACAGGCCCCCTGTTGTGTAACTTTGCTTGCGCACGTCTCGAGGCAAAAGTGAGCGGTTTCCAACGCTCATCCCTCATGTCTACCCTTGTGTCACATACTAACTTTTATCCACCATCTCAAGCATCTACCTCCTCCCAACCTGCAGTCATTAACACAACGGCCAGCAAACGAATGCATGGCGCTGCCTCTACATCCACATCTCCACCTGTTACCCGAAGATGTGTCTCCACTGCCGCACTAACTACTCCATCAACCACTGTCACTTCTTCTTCCGTGCAACCCCCCACTCCGATTTCTGTTGTCACTACCTCTCTTCTTGTTCCATCCACATCTGTTTCTGTCTTCATCTCCGTTTCTTCTGTTGATACTGCTCCTACTTCTCTTCCAGTGTCCACTACTCCATCCATCACCATCGCATCCTCCATCACTCCTGTCACCACCGTTGCTCCTCTCACATTCAATCCTTCTGATTCACAACTGTCCCTCATAGTCGGGATACAGTCTTTATCGAGGATCAGTTCGTCAACCTCAAAGACAAAGATATTGTTCAAGAAGAACTTACATCTCCTGTCATTGACACGACAGTCCAAGCTTCTGGCTCAGGCGTGTCTATTGTTGACCCACTTCGAGATAGCGAATCAGACGAAGATGTTGCTGCTATCCAGCAACAAGTCCCATGAGTAGTTCATCAGTTGAATCCTCCCAGAAAATCAAGCCGAGTGCGCCACAGCCCACAAGGTATACTCCTGAGTCTGCCTGTATCTTAATGCAAGAACTGACGACAATCGAAGAGGCACTTAGCCAACCAGACTCTGATCTCTGGAGAGAAGCCATGGATAGAGAGTATTCCTCTCTGATCAAGAATCAGACATGGTCATTAGTCGAAGCTCCTATTGGCTGCAATATTATTGATTGCAAATGGATCTTTAAGATCAAGTATAATGCCAACGGAGCAATTGATCGAAGGAAGGCTATACTAGTAGCACAAGGATTCAAAAATGTCGACTACATTGAGACTTTTAGTCCAGTCATCAAACATTCGTCGATTCGAATGCTCTTGTCTTATGCTGCAGCTGCCGACCTCAAAGTACATCAACTTGATGTACAAACAGCCTATCTGAACTGAGTAATACAAAAAGATATCTACATGATCCAACCCGAAGGATACATTCTCGAAGGCATGAAGAATCATGTTTGTAAACTCCACAAAGCACTGTATGGCTTGAAACAGTCTGCCAAAGCTTGGTTTCAGAGGATCAACACATTCCTCATTGAACAAGGATTCAAACCAAGCACTGCTGATTGCAATGTTTACTCAAGGTCAGTGCAACAATCTTTCATTATCATCACCTTGTACGTTGATGATACGCTGCTCTTCAGCAACAATACCAAAATGGTCAAGGATACAAAACAGATGCTGTTCTCAGAATTCGACATGACTGATCTGGCTGGGTGAAGCTCACTTATGTCTTGAATTCAAATCCATAGAGACAGAGCAAATCGACTGATTTACATCACTCAACAAATGTATCTTCACAATGTTCTTAACAGATACAATTTGATGAATTGTAAATTAGCTCATTCACCAATGGATCCAGGCCTGCATTTGTCGAAGGACCAATGTCCCCAGACCAAGTAGGAAGATGAGCAGATGAGAGAATATCTGTATCGATCGATACTTGGATCTCTCATGTACGCAATGGTTTGTACAAGACCATATATCTCTTTTGCTGTAAGCTCACTCAGCCAATATATGGCTAATCCTGGCATTACCCATTGGAAGGCTCTTATTCGAGTCATGAGATATATTCGAGCTACCATGGACCAGTGCATCTGCTATGGAGATGTCAGCAACGACAATCTTCATCAGCTCAATGGCTATTCTGATGCAAGTTGGGGAGGAGATGCAGACAATTGTAAATCCACATCTAGATTTACATTTTTCTTCAATGGCGGTCCTATTTCATGAAACAGTCATAAGCAAACCTCTATCGCATTTTCTTCTACTGAAGCAGAATACATTGCTGCTTCTCAATCTATTAAAGAAGCGTTTTGGTTGAGAAATTTGTTGTCAGACATCAATCTATATCAGTACAACCCCACAATTTTGTTTTGTGATAACCAAAGTGCTATTGCCTTATCGGCCAACCCTAGATTTCATTTTAGGAGTAAGCACATTGAGACAGATATCACTATATCAGGGGCAAGGTTCTCGACAAGGAGGTAAGCTTAACGTACTGCATAATGCAAGACATGGTTGTAGACATTTTCATGAAAGCACTCAGTATTAATACACACAACAAATGTTGTGCATTGCTTAGTCTGAAGATCAAGGCATTCACGGATCTAGATTAAGGGGGGTGTTGGATTTACTCCTTCTACTCTCCTAAATCCCATTTTTAATCTACCTCCATTCGAATTGCGAACACTATATTTTTACACAGGTTATGGTGACAAGCGAAAAGGGGACACTATCCTACAGAATTTTGAAGGTGTCCTAAAAGCTAAGGCACCCTGCAAATCTTATCCTAAGGCCATTCGTAAGAGTGACCCACTTTTCACATCATCTCCTATGGTCACTTCAGCACTAGCTGACGTCGCACCCTTTTTACGCTCACTCCATGCAGTTGCGCTAACGGATTGGACAACGATTGTAGCCACCCACGATCTCCTACAGACAACACATCCACTCTGTACTTTCACATCTGCACACCTGTAATATTATGTATATATACATATTCTGGACACCATTCAGATTATGATGATCAGATGATCAAGTGAGTGAAGAAGAGACTACGAGAAGAGGTTTCATTCCTCATTATAGAAAAGAGAAAATAAGCTTCGTAGGGCCGCATTATTAACTTGTATACTTGATATACTTAATCTGATACAACTCTTTGTTCTGCATTCAGATCTATGCTAATATTGCTATGCTTGTTCTTCATTTTGTCTGATCTTTCTAGCTGCTCTTTCTGGTAATAGACGATCAACTTTTAGTCTTGTCTTTTGCGAACAATTCGTGACTAATTATCAGTCGAGCACAGTCTAGCTCTTCACGAATCATTTGCGACAGATAATTTGTCTTGAAATTCGCAAAAAGGTATTCATCTAGCGCTTCATCCATTAAATGTTTAGCTACGTAATCTAGAATGACTGTGATTTCTATCACTAAAGTTCTCTTTATTCTGATAGGCGTAGTCATGCTTACGGAGAGAGTCAAATAATTCATTCCGCTGCGCACGAACATTTTCTGTTTGAGTTCGTTTCTCATTCGTTTCTTGTTCGAATTCGTTTCTCATTCGTGTTCGTCATTTATTCTCCCCCTCTCTCCAACATGAGCCTGATGCATGAGGCACAAGCTCAATTGCTATGGTGCTTGAATCTCCGAGGTAGATGAAATGATCTCTGCTGTAAGCTGCATTCTTAATAAACCATGTCATGTGTTGGGTAGCGTCGCTGTCTAGGTACTAGCTATCATAGTCTTCGCTGCTGCTATTGTAAGCCATTAACAAATGTGTATCTTGCTCCTTGAATTCTGCCGCGTTAGAGGAGGCTGGTCTTGCAATATCTACATAAAAGCTTCTTGCGCGATCCACCATACTCACCTTGAATGTGAGGCTTCTGTTGTTGCTGCTATCTTGCCCTTGGAATAGTCTTTCTTCTTGGTGTATAGAGCCATGAATTTGTCTTTGATGGACAGGCTGTTAGTATTTCTCCGCATTTCTTGGTGAAGAAGATGACTGATCACCTTTTGAAGAGTGAGGTCGGGTTGTGTGGAGATCATCACCACAAAGTGTTCATACGACTTTGGAAGAAAAGAAAACAAGGTCATAACGACATCATCATCTTGAATAGAACATCCTACAGCTGATAACTGATCCAATAAAGATTTGAAACAGTTGATGTGAGAAGTGATGGCAGTAGAATCAAACATGCTAAGAGTAAAGAACTTCCTTCTAAGATGTAATCTAGTGGTTACATCATGAGTCTCATAGAGATTTGATAACAAATCTGATGCATCCTTAGAGGTTTTGCATGTGATAATGTGGGATATTTGGGAGTCGGCCATATTGAGTGTGATACATGCTAAGGCCTTCAGATCTTTGATCTTCCTTTGCTTGATCACCATCTTCTGGTTTCAAATCAGCGCCTTCTAGTACATCCCAAAGATCTCCATCTATCAACATCATCCGGAGTTTTAACTTCCAGATGTAGAAGTTAGAACCATTGTTAGCCAATATTTTTGCACAAAAAATCGGGCTCTGTTTAAAACGATTTTCACAATTTTGTAAAAAATTTGGCATGTACAACCCGGCTATTAATGGTAAAATCGACAAACAGTTGTCTATAGATAGGGGTCCCAGCCTGTCCAAAATGTGGCTATAGCAAATTTTAAAGCCTTAGAAATGGCCCATAGAATAGTTTACGGCCTTAGAATTGGCCCGATTATACTAGCCGACACGGCCGAGCGAATTTTCCAATGTACTTTGCTACTTTTTATTAATACACAAATTGCCTATTGTGCTTTTCAGGGAACCGGTGGCCTTGAAGAAATCCCAAGTCATGAGTGCTCGCCAGTAACGATACACTAAAAAAACGGCAAATAGAAAAATCAACTCACAACAAATGGTCGGAAATTATGGGACAGGGTCAAGGAAACTGTGACAAAACTATAGACAAGTCCCGATGCAAGTCGAAGCAGCACACTGACAGACAAATCACCTCGACGGCTTAAGCCATGGGCCATGGACACCCAAATGGGAAATGCAAGTGGAGGCCAAAAGTGCATAACAATAACATCCTACCTAAAAGTGGTAGGGGGTTGACCACAAGTAGCCAAGAGGACTACTACCCAATTAAGAAAGACAATCAAGTAAAGTACTTGCTATTTATGTCACCCACAAGTGCAAAAAGAGAAAGTGGCTCACACAATTGGTACCCCGGTACCAGTGACCCAAAACATCTTTTCAAGACAAAGGGGGTACCACTTCAAGTCCAATCCCAAGTTAAAGACCTTGTACAAAGCGGGATGCATGGCAGGAAGGGATTGAAAGGTGAAAACTTGGCATTATGAAGGGGAGGCTGCCTAGAGAGAATGAATGTGGAAGGATGAGAGGATAGAGCTTTTTGTTGGTTGCTCCTTGTGAGGATTATGTGAAAGGATTGGGTTGTGTGGAAGGAAATTCGAGAGTGTGTGGTGTTTTACTCGTGTACCCAAATGATGCTAATTCAATGTTATTATGGAGGGTTGTGTGCTTGTGAGAATGAATGTCTAGTTAGGCGTTGCTTGAGTGTTAAGGGATGGGGATAGCGAATGCAGTATGTTGTGGGAGGTATCAGCATTGCTGTGGTGTTGAGAAGGCATGAGTGTAACGAGATGAAAATCAGTATGTTTTTCTATACGGTCATCACCATATGCCAATTCGGTGGAGCAGATCATTAAGACGTGCATAGATTTGCCAAGAAGGTGTTAGCACATTCCATAATTATATTCAGCATATTATGCATTCCTAACAAAACACGTTGGAGCTCGGATATGTCGGATAGACCAACACAGTCCAGTTAGGAACAACTATTGTGGCTGTCAAGTTACGATGCTGCTGATGATGAACGCAAGACTGTTTGCAGCCCAGATACATCTACCCTCTATCTACATCCTTTGCAGAATAATATTCATGCCTGATCAATAAGCTGGCAGTGGCTACGACACACCCATATTTACAGTCACTCAGTGGATCCGCTGCGCACTAAAGGAAATATGTGAGGACGTTCCAATTTCTGCCAGCTGTGCATATCCTGCGAAATGGGAGCAATGAGCCATTTCATGAGAAACCAAAACCAAATAACTTACTGCACGGGAGAGGGCGAGTGGGCAGACCTGTGGATCAGCGGCCCTCTACTGTCTAATGTAGGCAGAAGATTCCTTGATGAAACTCCCTGAGCTCTCTCTGTACACCTGCTAGCTCGATGCACCTGGGCTAGAATGAAGCGTGCTGTCAGCTTGAGTTGTTGATGATCTTTGCAAAGTTTCTGGATCCCGGTTGCTGTACTGTTTGTCACACATATCTTGCCTGTCAGAGCTACCGGTCAGATCGTGTCTATGAGGAGCTGCGAGGATCAGCTTGGCAGATAGTTCTGCATGAATCCATCCTATCATGAAGCCATGCTTCTAAGAACCTTCCTGGTCAGATTATCAACACAAACACCAGCGATCTCAGTCATTCAGAGCTCTTAAGAACCTTCGATGAGGAGGAATGGGGCGACCCTACTACCCGGATCAATCACGATACACATGACTTAAGGTGAACGCATGACCACCCCTTCTGAACACCTGAACCGATTCTAAAGAAGAGAGATACACCATATGACCTTGATTGGGTGAGAAGTCTCAAAGCCACACATCATGACTTGTAGGTTCTCTTGGAGGCACACGGGGCTCCTTTCCAGCACATGAGGTATTGTTTCTTCATTACCATATGGTCGTACCATTGCTTGTAGGCAACTCCGTTTGTGAAAATTGTTGGTATATGATTACTTTGACTAATGTTGGTTGATTATTTGGGTTTTCGAAAAGCACATGAGGTATTGTTTCTTCATTACCATATGGTCGTACCATTGCTTGTAGGCAACTCCGTTTGTGAAAATTGTTGGTATATGATTACTTTGACTAATGTTGGTTGATTATTTGGGTTTTGTTTCGAAAGAGAGTAAATGAAATGTCAATTATTTTTGTCCATTACCTTGTTTTGGTAAGTAACTCGACCTCTTTGAAATAGAAGAGCGGGTCGTGACCGCGTGTGGTTGAAATACACCACCTCGGTTAGGGTTACTTAGTCACATCCATCGTTGGAACCGCCTACGAAATACCTAGGCCTGACGCTTGGCAAAATACCACCGCCTATCAAACAAGGCGGCGCGTATAACTGGCACCCCCACGTTGCACGACAAGTAACAAAGAGATGATGTCCTATTTCTATTTTGGTGTATGTGTACTAGCTTCATTTTGCGTGCCTTAAAATTGTTGATTGAGTGCTCATGGACATTTTATGAAAATTATAAACACCATCCTCTTTACCAAGTGCAGCCGTAGTGGAATGGGGATGTTCTTAATTACCCTCACCTAGAGCTATGGATATCGAGAGTGTAGTTACACCTCCTTGCAGTCGTGCCTCTGGGGGCCTAGAAAACCCTCATCGGCTGGGGAGGGGTGATTGAGACGGCCCTCGGGATTGCAAGCGGCATCCCCCAATCACTCACGTAAGGGCAGTGTGGGCCCTTCCCCTGTAGGGCTTTCTGGCGAGACCAATCCCCTGTTGAAAATTTTCCCTATCGTTGGTGCGTCTGCCGGGAGGTAGAACTTTATCATGGGCTATTGTTTGAAGGGTGAGTATCTATAAGTAGGGATGTGAATTGAATGGATTAGCCATTTGCGGGTTGCTTTGTTATCTGACCCGCCAGACGCTATCATTGGTGCGTCTGCCGGGAGTAATTTGATAAGGGAGTATTTTCTGAAAGGCAATGGCCTACAAAGAGTACATATTAGAAATTCACTACTTGAAACGATTGTGTTGTCACTGTCGTCAGTCGCACAACTAACCCCTTAGCGTGGGCTACTTGACTAGTGTTGAATGTTGTTTCAAAAGACAATTAGTGGGTTAGTACAGGTCGAAGTGGTTAGCATTACACATTGATGTGTGCTGATCCCACAAATAGCGTCGTGCACTCCTGATCATTATCCATAGGATGAAATTTGAGGTAGTTTCGCTCTGAGGACCATACACACCCCTATTAGAGCCGATGAGGGCCTCATACCTCAAGATGATAGAGCTTTTAGTTGGATTATGGAAGCTCTTACGATACTCTTTACTCAAAACAGATTACTGGAAGCAATTGTAGTACAACAGTTAGGATAATCGTCTTTCAAACAACAGAGACCCAACACTAATCAATCAAAAGTTTAGTGTTGCCAAAGGCGATCATCACATAGAAAGAGCCATGGATGAGGGCATGATGTACGAGCATTTTGGATACATAGGTGTAGACGCTGTGTACACACCACCTAGTAAACCGGATGTCATCTTTAGGAATTTCAAAACTTGGTTGTTTGGCCCAGTAGAGGGTGGTTTAGATAACGAGATGTTGAGTACCACCTTGATCCAAAACATATCTGATCCTCTCCCTGGTGGAATAGATCGACCCACTAGTGTGATTAGTGAGCCATCAATAAGTGGATGGAGTGACCTATCTTTTGATCAACCAAGTACATCACTTGATATTGACCGAATATCCACAAATGATGGAGACACAAGCCTATATCAACCCATCAATGATGATGAGAGTATAGGATCTGTTGGTGTTATACTCGACGAGTACCCACATGAAGAATCCTATGAGACTACTACCTTGTATTTGGCAGATCCTATCTATGATCTTGTGATGCCCCCTCAAGAATTAGAGGATGAAGAGATGCTATGCATGCTTGATAAGACAATAGATATATCCGAAATGGTAACCGAAGAGGACCCTGCCGAGACCATCAACTCGTTATTAGAAATCTTTGACCAGGATGTAGTTGAAAAAGACGATATCACTCCAACGGGCCTAGACTCTGAGAATAAACACATCATAGTAGAAGATCTCTTGATTGAACCACAGATTGGACCACAACCGGTTGAGGACCCGCATTTGGATCTAGATGGATTCTCATACGCAGAGCTAGAGCTGGCTATAGAAATTTCATTGCATGAAACCAGTCTACTGCCTAGAGAACCAAGCCCAACCACAAATAGTGGAAGGAGTATGACAAGAGATCCACCTCACCCTTGAAAACTGTTGAAACTCAAGCGCAGTCACCACAAGAACACGCAATGCCGACTCTTCTTGATGATCAAGAAGCTAGTACGACCGATCTACAAATAGCAATAGCACTCTCACTGCAAGAGTGGGAAACACCTTTAGATATCTAAATAGATGACATCCCATCAAAAGTAGAACCAGGGGAATGCTCAACTCGATATGATAGTGACGGTGAGACATCTAATCTAGTTGAGAGCTACAGCTCATCACTACCCGAAGAGGCCCAAAAATATTGAAAATGAATATGACAGATGGTTGGATTCCAAAAATCGATGTAACATTAATATAATTGCATTGTCAAATCATGGTTTATGAGGTTAGCTAGAGCTGACTCGTAGTGCCAAATAGTTCAGTGTTTCCAATTTTTGCCTACACATATTTTCAGATTCATGGCTTTTCACCTACACATATTCTCAAATTCATAGTTCAGTGTTTCAAATTTTGGCCTGCACATAACGAATGGCGCCATCAAGGAAGCCATGCTCCTCAATCGACTTTGTGCTTCTCTTCAATGAGAAAGATGACAATGGATTATGGGTGCCAAGAAAATATTTCAAAAAACTCTTGGTTTCTGATGCATCCATCATAAAAAGGAACATTTTAAAAAAGCAAAAGGACAAAACTATCATTTCGATCTTATTGGAAGACCAAAATTTAGGATTTCAGAATATCATTAGGAGGAAAATCTATTTCCGTAATTTTAGTCCAACATGTATATATGCATTCAGAGATAAATGTGCAAGGATTTAACCGTCAGAATCACAAAAAAACAACTGTGAGTATTGATAAATTATAATACTTTGATTTTTTGTCATTCCTTATCATCTAGTACTAAACTTGCCAATTTGATCATTTTTCTCTTGCAAATTTATATCCATCCAATATAAATGAATGGGAACCAAGTGGATCTCTTGCAGGTGTGTTAGATGTAGTACACACTGATATCGGACATCTGCAATATAGAGATAGAATTGCAAAAGATCTTGTTGATTGTGGAATCTTCTTTTATGAATCAATGTACATTTCTGATATAGGAGAAAATTTTGGACAAATAGTCCCAATTCCATTACCTAATTTTGAAAGTGATGAATGAGTTGTTCCAGATGCTGCAATATCAGAATCATTTCATTGCAAACTATATAATGATATAAAAAATTCATTAAAGATAAGCACAAGTTCAAAAACAGTCCGAATAAGCTGGTTTATTTCTTTGAATATATTTGTGGATTTCTTTTCAAGTGTTAATGTACACAAAATCCCAACAATGTTTGTATGCAAAAAGTTATCAGTTAGTTTATTATATGAACTTATGGATGAAGGCTGGGACAAAAAATCAGATGGAAAAATAGAATGCAAAATTAAAATGTCTTCCATGTGCTTTCGCTATCAAATTAAAAAGCAAATATTGAGCTTATGCTTCCATTATCAAAGATAAAAAAAAAACAAGAGTAAATGGGTGCCACTTGATCAAGACTTGGAAGCCAGTGGACATTCTAAGCAAAAAAAATATTGAAATAATATACAATGATGCACTTTTGACCTGTGTTGAGGTGGAAGAAGATTGGAGCCTAAATTACCTCAAGCAGGAACTGTTGCTCCTACAAGATGATATACTTTCAAACTTTAGATTCATTTTCAAATGGTAATCTCATAAGTAACTATAAACACTCTATTCTTTATGTATGAAGTCTATCAAAAATTGCTCGTAGAATCTTTATACTAAATGTAACATACTTTGTATTAAATTTATGCAGGTTCGTAAAAGACATGAGCTCGAGATCAAATTCAGAGATATTGGCGAAACTATCTATTTGATGGAAGAACACTGAGATTTACTATCAGAAAATACATGTCATCGTTAGATGAAAACAAGAATCTTGTTTTTTATCAATCTAGAAAAATTGCAGTCCAGTATTGTACTATGGATACAAATTGATTGTAAGAATATATATTGATATCAATAAAAATCCCATGAATGGGCTGTTTATATGTAATTTTAATATTTTTCGGTTTCAGATGGTAATATATACACGTTTACAATTGAAATCCTATTCAGTAACTTTATCTTTATTTTCTATATTAGTATCAGGAGCTGTCATGGCAACAATCTCATGTCTTGTAATTTTGCCTTCCTATGTATTAGAAAGGACCTCTATGTCTATTTGATCGTATAAGATAAGATCTGCATCCTCAACAACCTGAAAGGCTGTTAGGACAGGAGCATCATTCTTTACAGCGCCCTCAAGCTCAGACACAAAACTTATGTCATTCTGTACAAACGTTTTGATCAATTCTTGCCGCAATCTATACACATCGTCGGAATTGTACGACTCAAGAGTGAACTCTCATCACAAACCAAGTGAATGAGTAAATAACACACACAATCACACTAATGAAATAAGAATTGAAATGAAAAATGAACAAAATTCTACCTTTTCAATATCTACATCGACTTGTAGATTGTACCACTCAAAAAAGAGCTTTGTATTGTACAAGACGAACCAAACACAACTAGAAGCATCCTTATGTTGTACACACTGCAGATATTCAACAAAAATTATTAATATTATGACATGCAATTTATTCATGCTATGACGCTAGATTTAAAAAAACAAACAAAAAGATACATATCAGTGATAAATTGGATATACCTTGAAAGATTTAATAGTTATCTCCCCAATAGAAGTTGTCGTTGTTGGTATTTCACGAACGACATCATGAAGCAGAGAATCAAATTCTCTCTGTGTATTTTCAGTTGAGTTTATTTACACATAGAAAATTTGATACTCCCTCTTTATTTATTTTTATAGAAAGAATATTCAAGCTCCAATGCCGACTGCAACAATCAAAATAAAAATTACAATCAATTCTGACATGAGTGTAATCATCAAAGTAAAAGGCATCAACAACATATAGCAAAGCTTACTTATTATCATATGGAATCAAATAGAATTTGGCCATAGGACTTCAATCAACGAAATATACAGCCCTTTCAAAAGTGACATCTTTTGCCTTCACAACACCCATGAAAGTGAAGAGACCTTCTGAGGAGGTGGACGAGTAATAGGAGGAGGAGAGGATGATTCTAGGATCCCACCATTGAGCAAGGTAACTTTAGACGCATGAAAGAGTGGGTTAAAGAAGCCCAAGCCCTAGATCAGGCTAGAGAGGTAGCCCGAGAGCAAGATGAATGGTGGCCCGAAGGCGCAGACAAGATCAATGGCCCACCATTTTCCCTCGTTCCTTAGTGAATCCTAGGTAACTACAGTTCATCTGTGAAATTGGACAAAATGCTAATGAGCATTTTGGCTTCGAAGTTCCTTTCCATAGCAAGGAACAGGAGAAAGACCACACTGTTGTCCTAGTCGATCTATTGAGAAGCGACGTCAGAATGCCCCTAGGCACCTTACTCAAAACGCATCTGACCCTCTAGGAAGGATTGAAAACTCACATAGACGGACCTAACAATGAGAGACTAGAAGCACACCTATGAATTTGGTGCCAGATGAAGAAGTAGAGAGATCACAACCAGTCCATGGGAGAAAGATTCTAAGCATGTGACCATTCCGATCACGCACTGAGGGTTTCCAAAACAATTGACTATAGTTGACAGAGGGTCGGGAGTGAACATCATTTCCTCCAAACGTTATCAAGAATGGGGTCTTACTTGCATGGTAAGTGCTCCTTTTACGATTCAACTAGCTGACCAGTCTAGAGTGAAACCATTAGGCATAGCCAACGAAGTGCATACCAAGGTAGCCGGAATTTGTTTTGTGCTTGATTTTGTAGTCTTGGACTTGCCTGATTCGTCCCAATCCTACAATGTTCTACTAGGTAGATCGTGGCTCAAAATGTCCCAAGCTCTTCACGACTAGAAACAGAATCGTATCGTGTTGCAGAATCGTGATTTTGCAGTTAAGATCGATTTCGATACCTAGATTACAAAATCGACAGACATGGTTTCAAGCTTTGCTACTACTATCCACTCTGACGAGGAGATAGATGATGGATGTCGTTGGAGGAGAATTGTCATACGTGATGATTGGCAAACCGATGTGGTAAATTGGACCGAAGCCCTAGCTACAGTGGACTGTCTTCAATTTGCTATTTCATTAGTTGAGCAACCATCAAAGCGAAGGTTGACCGTAGACCCATTCTTCGATGAAGACGATATCCCAATCAAGAGGTTAGCACAACCAACAAAGAAATCTATCGAAGGCCATTAAGACTCCATAAGAGTGATAAACGAGGGATCAAATACGAGTCAATGACCAACTAGGAATTAAAAGAGAGAATTCGCCAAGATGCCACAGAAGAGCCCAAGCCTATGCATGACCTACCACAGTACTTCAAGAATTACGAGATGGATGAAGTGGTAGTGTTATGCTCAGAGCAAAGAGAGAACTTTTAGAAGAAACCTCCCAAGGAGCCAATATTTATGAAGGTCATGCCCATACAAAAGAAATAGATCTAGCTGAGAAGGGAGAGGAAAGTTGCATGGTATCAGTAGGAGAAGATGTAGAGGGAGAGAAACTCGAGGATCTCAAGCCACTTCTTCGCAAATACCGTGACTGTCTTTCTTGGAATTACGCTGAGTTGAAGGGCATATCACTAGATGTAGTGGTTCACACCATTGCACTGGTTGACGGTGCAAAAGCTGTAGTTAGTAGGCCTTATAGGTCCAATCCGCACTATGCCCAACTGATCCAAGAGGAATTGAAGAAGCTTCTAGATGTAGGATTCTTCTACGAGATGGAACACACTGATTGGGTATTGCCTATTAGGGTAATACCTAAGAAAAATGGGAACTTAGAATTTGTGTGGACTACAAGAAGCTGAATGTTGTAACCAACAAGGACCGTTTTCCTTTATAATTCACGGAATATGTATTAGAGAGAATAGCTGGAGCAGAAGCTAATAGTTTTCTACATGGGTTTAGTGGCTATAACCAAGTGTAGAAAGCCCTTGAAGATTAGCACAAAGCTACCTTCTCCACTAAGGGGACAACATATGCTTACAAAGTGATGCCATTTGGATTGTGCAATGCTCCCAACACTTTCTAACGAGTGATAAGTTATGCCTTCAAGGATTTTCTTCGAAAGTTTCTTGAAATATTTATGGACGACTTCTAGAGCCCAACATCTAGCCTACTTAGAGAAAGTGTTCATCCAATGTCGTGTTCGTGGCCTATCCCTAGCCCTGGCCAAATGCCAATTTTTGGTCACAAACGACATAGTGCTAGGCCATGTAGATTCGAGACATGGTATCACCATAGAGTCGACAAGATCTGCATAATACTTGCATTTCCTGGGCCAGGAACTGTACGTGAAGTATACATCTTTATGGGACATTGTAATTATTATCGGAGGTTTGTCTTGAATTTTGCTAAGCTGTCCCGCTTAATCTACCAGATGACTATCCAACTAGAATGGACAGCGGAAGCCACTGAGGCTTTCCACAAACTCAAGAAGGCCTTAGTTACTGCACCCATCCTTCGACCTCCTATCTGGACCATAGAATTTCAGGTCCACACAGACGCCTCTAGCTATGCCATAGGGAGTGTTCTGACGCAAACAGGTGAGTACAAGATCGTAATATCAAAACCAAAGATCTCATCAAGGGAGACGTCAATTCTCTGCACAACAGCATCAGTCGAAGCTTTTGCATTCGAGTCTGCAACAGATGGTGTTGCTACATACCGATATTTGGGTCGCGGCTTCTGCGGCTGAGGGCAGTCAGGATACTTGTGGCTAGGCTTTCTACAGTTTGAGCATAATAGTACATAACCAATCGGCTTTCGCAGTTGAGGACAGTCAGGTGAAAAATGTCCCGGCTCTCCACAGTTATAGCAGTTGCCCGACACTGGTTTAGTCACGGTTTGAGACTTCGCTGGTCCAACAAATTCAGGAGGATTATGTCTTCTTGGTGCGAACTTGGGTCTGTCCTGCTGGGCTGATGCTGCAATACCTTGAACATAGTTAGTAGTCGCATCATTTTGAAAAATAAACAGTATCTCTTGGGTAGGATCTTCAATGTATTTGACATTCACAGTGGTGCAGTCTTCCTTAGTGTGTCCTGAAGTTCCACATTTTGTACACCACATTCCTAAGTAGGAAGAAGACGCTTTCGGTCTTTTGTCTGCAACTTCAGAGATCTGCACTTTCAAGTCATAAAACTTTTTATTAAGGTCAGCCATATTACTCTTCCAAAGCTTTTCAACTTTAGAAGTTGACGACTTATCTTCGACAAGTTTCGTGTCGTCCTTTCTCTCTCCTTTGTCAGCTTCTGATTCTGATGAATCACTGCTTTCAGATTTCGAACTTGAAGAACTAGTACTTGAATCAGAATCAGAATCATCCTCACTGTCACTAGAATCAGTCTTTGACTTTCGAGATTTCTTAGTTGACCGTCGCTTTCATGCTAGTTTTGAGGTCTCAAAATTTTCGGCACTAGCTATTACTGCTGCTAAGGAGGTCATGTCCCCTTGTCTGCAATACCGATCAATCTTTGGTGGTAAACCAGCCAAAAACCATTCGATCTACATATCAACGGGATATACACCGGTTAGTTTTCCTATGAGATTTTTAACCTTTCGTGTATATTTACAAAGGGATTCTTTACTCTTCTTCTGAACATTGTTCAGATGTCTGAGAATTCTCGATGTGTAACCAATAACCTATTTCTTTGAACTGGTTTAGAAACGCATCTTTCAGCAGGTACCAGGTTCCTACAGGGCTTGGTTCAACTTGACCGTACCAGATGCGCGCGTGTTTTCTTATCAGACCAGGGAAGATTCGTAGTTTATCTACGTTAGTACCTTCGTTATTCGCATTAGCGATTGACACGAATTGTGAGACATAGCTATCTGCATCGTCGGAAGAAGTCCCTTTAAAATAATCGTATTTAATTTTTGATATAGAAGTGAAATGTGCAGCAAGACCCTCCATACCGAAGCTAATTAGGAGTTCAAGTAACTGAGTAGTGATTTCGTCTAGATTTCTTCGACTAGTACTCTCACTTTGTCTTCGTAAAAATTCCTCTCTAAGCTTACGATATCGTTCTAATCTAGATTCTCTATCTAACATACACTAGAGATGGAGATGGATTTGTCAGATTGCTTATAACTTTCCTAAACTATCCCCGACAACGGCGCCAAAAATTGGTATATGTCGTACTATACCAACAAGGTTAATATAGATTTTTGTAGCAAATAGTGTCGTTCCCACAGAGGTTAGAAAGTTATGTTTTTGGTACAATTTATGACAAGTGGTGTTGAGTGTTATTCTGGTTGTCGATAGACATTAAAAAGTAACCAGTATTATTTATATTTGGGTGTGTGGTGTTGATAATTTTCAGAACAACAATCTGGCCTCTATCAAATCGAATGAAACACGTTCTACAGATGAGATGTTATCAGAGTAGTACAACAGTACTACACTCTAGCTGATTAAGGTGTCAACAAAGAGTCGAGAATTGTTTGATGTATTTGCGATTGTACAGGCAATTAATTAATCATGTTTGCAAACTATTTGTTTCTAGACAAAAGTCCTCAACAACTAAAGTCCAAATTAATGGTTAAAGAACACTAATGGTTTTAGAGCACATTAGAAACTTATGTCAATGCCAATAAGGAAAAACAGATCAAAAACTCCATTCCTCAGACAGGGACTGTCATCTCATATGTATACATACAGCTTTATTCAATGATTGTGCTAGACCATACCAAAGATAGTCGTTATTCGAGAAAGTATTTGCGACAGACGAATAAGATAGTTTTAAGACAGTTCTTTAGAGCATGCTTTACGGATACATAGCCACTGACTATAATGCACTAGAGAGTCTATCTGATCAGAGAGTAATTCATGTAATGCACTAGAGATTGTTAGCAGACTCAAGATCACTCACACTCAACAGTGCGGAGAACAGAGATAAGAGAGAATAACTCACAGATCTTTATTCACTTCTTCAATCTCTTACATATGCATAAACTCTTCTCTCTTGATGCTCGAGACTGAAGTGTGAGATCAATATATGTTCTACGGGGCGAACAAACACACCTCTTAAACAATAGGTGCGTCGCTCTCGCGAAAGGGTCTAGTTAACAATTAGACTGAAAATACGTTCAATTATACCATGAAAGGTATATTTAACTTATTCTAGTTTTACATGTCTTTTTGTATCTAGCCATTTTGTGTGGACGACCTAGTAAAGGTTATCCAAGACAATGTCTTTCCTATTAAAGGTCTTGCCCTTAATTACAAGGCAAGTACTTAGGAGATATATTCCAGAAAAATGACTTTAGGCCTCTTCATGATTTATACTTAACCAACTCATATCTTCATTTTCGAGTATATCATGCCATATTTATGTTGATATTCATTTTTTAACAATAAGGTGGCATCACAGTTGGGCCTCGTTTCTTGTGAAGGAGTTACATGGTGCTTTCAAGCGCTCCTCACGGATCACTTGCGGTGGTCTTATCACTATCATTGTCTACATGCATCTAGAGCATCTAGGTGTAAAAATGCCCCCACCCTCCTCTCCATATGCTAGGCTCTCCTCGTAGGACCCACTTGCATGCTTGTTGGCAGGCCAACAGTCACCTGCCTTCACCTTCTCTCCTACACGCACCAGCAGGTACAGTATGCGCAAGAGTACCAACTAACAAGATCAGATAGATCTTCCGACGCCCTCGCAAAGCATATTAAGCACTGCCAAACCACCGTCGTTGCACTCTATGACGCCCTCCGCCTCGCTTATAACGAGCTCAGAGCCCTCTATCATAACTGCCACCAATATCATCCAGCCATGCTCATCGTATGCTATAATGCGGCCTTGGCAATTTAGCTTAGATTATTTTACTAACACTTCACCTAAGAAAGATAATGAGAGGAGGAGAGAAAACAGACAAATGTGCATGAAAGAGGTCAACAAATGTTTTATCTTATAGCTTAGATTAAATGTGCTATTCTACAAACATACAACTTGTCAAATGGGCTTAGGACAAGTCATGGGACTTAGGCATAAGAGCTTGTCCATGCCCCAGTTTGTAGATTAATTTCATCCTAGTATATCATGAAGGACACTCCTCATGAACGTATCATTCATTCACCATCGCAATAAATCGAGATTCTGTTTCCCTTCAACTCCTCCCTCCCCTTCTACAAGCTCGAGATATAAAAACCTTCATTACACTCACATTTTTGGATGATCTCCATGTAGCATTGGAGATTACGAGGAAGAGATTTTCATTAGGAGGAAAGACCAATGGGTTAGCTTGGCATCCAAAGTTTCTTTGGTCCCAGGTTCAAGTCTCCCCTTGGAAACCAAGAAGCATTAGGAAGAAAGACCCAATGGGATTGGTTGAGTTGGTTAGCTTGACATCCAAAGTTTCTTTGGTCTCATGGAGTATCTTTTCCCCTTGGAAACCAAGAACCATTAGGAGGAAAGGATCAATGTGTTCAAAACAAAGAGCAAGTCCTTCATCATTGTTTTTGGGGCATGGACCTACTCTAAATATATGCTCTATTATTGAAAGACTTTGTTTTTTAGTTTGGACCTTGATCTCTCATAATTGCTTTTTGAGGGGTTTAAAATAAAGGTTTGTTGTCATGATCCACGTTAAAAGAAGGTAGTGTGATTTCCTCCAAATTTCAGTTTGAATGGCCAAGCTTGTCATCATTGGTCATGGCCGATGGCCCGCCAAGCTTGTCATCATTGGTCATGGCCGATGGCCCACCAACTATGATGCACTTGCAATGCATGGCTTGGAGGGTGGTGCAACAACAAGTGCATTTTGAAGTGTGATAAATTGCTTCATCCAATCAAAGTACTCTAAATAGAATATGGCCTATGCCAAGATCCTTAAGTGCACTTTGAATATCATATCTTCCTCTTTGATTGAACTCAACTTTCACATGGAGTTTTATTTAGACATAAAGGATTCTCTCACAATTCTCTAATAAATTTTGTATTTAAAATGAAAATTTATTCTCTTCAATATTTACAAATGATTAAATTTTAATAAAGAATTATCTAGTCTTGGAGTAAAACAAAGATGTGCTAAACATATTATGAGTTTTTTTATAGACATATTATGGCTTTAGATAGAAATCTATAAATGTAATAGAAAAAAGGTCAAAATGTGTGACCCAAAATTGTTTAATAAGCATAACAAAGGCCCACCACACACACGTCACACTTTCACACTTAAAGAATTGTATTTTTAGTTTCTTATATACTCAAACTAAAGGTCATTTAATTATGGCCAGGCCTACATACTTTTTGTATCTTGTAGATTCTTAACTAAGAATCATTTAATTCTGGCTCAACCTATAAATTGCCTAATGTTTGATTGAGCTCAAAGGTCATTCAAAACAATATTTTCCCACACAAATATTAACTTCCAACTAAGATAAAAAAAAGTCTCTTCAAACTTTTTTGTTTTTTGAGATAAAAAAGTCTCTTCAAACTTGCAGATGCCATTGCTGCATCTCCATTTCAAGCTGCCAAATCTCCAGATTCCAAAACTAATAGAATATTTACTAGTGAATCTTGATTACATTCACTACTATAAAATCAAGACAATAATTAAGGATTCTCTATTTATTATGCATATGTATATTTATAGGTAGCCCTCTATGGTGTCAGGGCCAGGCCAATTTGGCAAGTTGGACTGTTGGCCTCTTGGCATATCCTTGCTGGGAAGGCGGTGGGGTCGGTATCAGAAGCCCCTTATGTTTTTTACTCTTCTATGTCCTGCTTTCTGGGTTCAAACTCCTGATTAAGAAAAGAACAAGCTCTAAATTTAATGGGAAATTTGGAAATTTCTTCTCCAAAACTGTACCGCAACACAGTTTTGAAATTTGTTAATTTCCCAAAAGAAAAACCCTTGTTTTCTAGGTTTCCATAGGATAGATTTTATGTCCTCAAAATAGTTATAAGATTCAAGTAGTAAGAGCTTTTTCTTTCTTATACAAGATTCACTTGAGTATAATAATTACTAGATCATAGAAAATCTTCATATCTATTATTGCATGCAAACTAGTCATAATATTTCATGGAGCTTCAATTTTGGCTTAAATTCTGAGAAAGTTTCAAAAGCTTATAAGTATACATATTGAAAAGCATCCTTAAGCCAATAGTTAAAGAATGACACGATTGATTCACAGATTTGATTGAAATCACAATAAAGCAATCTATTTTTGAATAGGAGAAACAGAGGCTCATCAAAAAAATGTGGAAGGCAAAATTACAGAATTTGAACAATGTAAAGTTATGTTCAACTGATTTGGTTTCTGGATTTTTTGCACAATATTTAATGGCAGGATCTAATATCTGAAATATTTGAACTGTCACTTCTTGTGAGTTGCAAGATTCAAAAGACATATAAATTTGACAACCTCCAAGAAAAGTGCCAACCTACCAAAAATGAGGGATCTCGAAGGTTCTAACTTCTAAGCAAGTTGTACAGCAATGGTTCTTACCAACAACTCCATACTTAATGGATAAGAGTAGGGGTCCAATGGGATGGAGCTGCCCAGTCTTCCCGATTGCTCAGTTAACTCCGGCACATTTCTCGTTAGTTAGTTTCACATTGGTATTGATCCGACCCAGTGCATGATTGTCACGTTCTCTATAGCTTGATAATAGTCTATTAGTAGATATGCATAGTTTTTGAGAAGCTGAAGCCTCACTCTCTCAAGAGCCAAAGGCCCAATATTTTGACTAACATGATTACTCGAAAGGAGCGTTTGGGAAAGCCGGCATTGTTAAGTAATGAAATCGACATCTATTCCCAAAAATTGGCTTACAGGATTTTTATATGATAAATTTAACATTTTATAAAAAAAATCGGCAATTAAAAGCATATCCCTTGTTAGTAACCGAAATACTCTTGTAAGATATGGGATTTTTGAGGGAAGCCTCAAAAAAGTCTCCCGAACACTGCTTGAAAGGGTCCTATTGGGAATTGGCTACCATTATGGCCTGTTACTATGGGCATTGAAGTCCAGGTGACCAGTGTCTCCTAGAAAGTTTAATTTCATTGGGAATAACTCACAAGATATTATGCACCCAAAACCTATAGAAAAGGCTTAAAGAAACATGTACTGAGATTCCAACACGCCCGACCGGTGAACCGTGAGCCTCAATCCCATGGGCCCTACTCTATCACCCAAATCCCTCTCTATCCATCTATGTCACTCATAGGGGCTAGAGCCACACACATTGCACTTATTTTCACAGGGTGCTGAAAATAAGTGCAGGCCACACATTGTACATTGTGACATTGACATAACTCACACATTGATTGCTATTTGGATTGCTATTTGGGTTGCTTTGCTTTTTTCAACCCCTGGCCTTTCAGGTATTCAATACTTTCATCTTTGTTTCCCTCTATAAATAAAAAATTTCACTCTCATTCTTCTCTGCTCTACTTTCCCACATCACCTCTTTCGGCCTTTTGCTTCTCTACCCTTTGTTCTTTGGAAGCAAGGCAAGGTTTTCGTTCCAATGGTCTTCTATGTTCCACCATTTTCTTCTCCTGCTTTTGCTTTTGCTTTTGAATGGCAACTATCATGATCATTTCTATTACAGGATCATATTCATTATCCAATTTATCCCAAGACTCATAAGTTTTCTGAATGCTTGAAGCCAACTTTTCTCAATTGTTTGCTTGTATGACAAAGTGGTCAGGAAAATTTGCTGTTAACTCATAAGTTTTGCGAATGCTTTAAGCGAACTTTCCTCAATTGTTTGCTTGCAGAACAAAGTGGTAGGGAAAATTGGCTGTGAGAAAGAAGGGGATGCTGGTTTGAAGTAGCTCTTTAAGAATTTAGAGGGTGAGAGCATGGCGATGGAGCAGAAGCATGTGCTGGTGTGGTCTACAGTAGGGCTTGGCCTGGGCCTCGGTCTGGGGCTTGGATTAGCCACAGGAGGATTTCCTGCTCCTGGGAACATGCATTTATCTGAAATCCTTGAAATTGAGCTCAAAGCCAGTGTATTGGATGGAAAGGAGAGCAACGTCACCTTTGATCAATTTCCTTACTATCTGAAGTATGTATTTGCCACCAGTTTCGACCTCTAACTTTTGTGATTTTTCTTCTTCTTTACTCACTTGCATTGTTATTTGTTTCTGGCTATGCTGATCTGTGGCGCTTTTGGCTGGTGGCAGTGAGCAAACACGCGTGCTGCTAACCAATGCAGCATATGTGCATCTGAAGCAGCGTAAATTTTCCAGATTTACTCGGAACCTCGCTCCTGCGAGTCCAGCAGTTCTTCTAACAGGGCCTGCAGGTTTTCTTCTATCTAGAAATAAGCCTACCTACAACTTCAGTTTGCAAAACTTAATATTTATAGTCTATTAAGTGGAATTCGAACAAAACCCTTGTTCTATGGTCATTGATAGGTTCAGAAGCTTACCAGCAGCTGCTTGCAAAGGCATTGGCTCACTATTTTGAGGCTAAATTGCTGTTGCTTGATGTCTCTGATTTCGTTTCGAAGGTAGTGACTTTCTCATTAACTCTCTTATGCACAGCATCAAGGTTAGACGTGACTTGCTGGTCTTCAACCCCTTTTTTTGTATCAATCTCAGAATCAGGATCGGCCTGCTAGCTGCCGTCATTTTGAGCACTTACATATGGCATGTTGTTTTCCTGATTAGAACAAGACTATCGTTTTTTTTCTTTCTGTAAGCTGTTGTCTCAATGTAGCTCTTGGCTATCAGGTGCAAGGCAAATATGGAGACCTTCAGTGCGCCATACAGGTAATGCTAACGTCATTTTCAGTACATATTTACAAAGCCCTGAAGTGAATTCTGTAGTAGGCGACTTTGTTCTGCTGTTTCTACTTCTGTAAATGCGTCGATTCAGAACTCACATGCTATCGAGATCTTTGAAACGCAATTTCACCAATTTTGTGATGTGCTACTGTAGCCTGCCTCAGGGACGCTCTCGCGATTGCTAGCGGATACAGCTGCTTACTTATTTGGCTCTTTATCTGATTCGGCTTTGAAGATTCCAAAAAGCTTTAAACTTTCTCTTTGTTAGTTTTGCTTCTCTCACTATTTGATGTTGTGTAGATTATGTAGGTGCTTGTTATGAATTATTCATGTCAGCTAATTTCTGTGAAGCTGGGTTCGAAGACTGTTGGAAACCAACTTAGAGTTAATTTTATTTTTTGTGACTAATTTTGATTAGCTAGTCTTATCTGACAATGCCCTTGTGCATGCAGCAGCTGGCTCCATTTACCCGTTTTCAGATCAAGAAAAAGCTGACCTGAAAACCTGGTAAGATACTTGTATCCTTAACTACTTTCACCTATTTAGAACATCAATCTGACGCTTGTCATTGTTCTCAAAGTCCTTGCCAGGCTTTTTCTTATACTTTGTGGGTCTTATTCCAGTGAGCATTTTCACTCAACAAAAACCGTAGATGATATTTCAAGCCCAAAAAAACAAGAAGTCGAAGCACTAACTGAAAAGGGAGTAGCAAGTTTTCGAAGTGGGTCTTATTACCAAGGTGCTTTTTCCTTGCATTAATGAGTATACTTCTGTGTTTTGTTCTTCTATCATCTTGCCCAAAGCATCGGCAAATTCGTTTGTTAAGTTGCAACCTTGCCAGCAAGTAGAGGATTCGTTCAATCCAACTCATTAATATGCGGCTGCTCAGATATTTGGTGATTTTCGAGCTTAACACATGGAGTTCAGTTTCTGTTAAACAGGATGAAAGTGGCCATACAATGATATAGTTGTGCTCTTCAAGTTCCATACGTATCTTTAGTACTTGACCGTGCAAACTGTTTTGCAGGATCTCCTGTAAGACGAACAAGTTCATGGGGACTTGATGATAAGTCCTTAATAAATGCTCTATTCAAAGTAAGTTTGCACATGAATGTGATCGAGATGATTCAACTAGCATGAAGTACCGGATCTGATAACGCTGATTTTACATCATCAAATGTTCAAAAAGAGCTTTCCTTAAGTTTCGAACACTTTAGCAAATTTCTCTATTGTGATTTTCCCTGCTCATCCTTGTGAACATGAACCGGTAACATTTGCGAACGTCTCCAGTTTTGGTTTTGACTTGTCTTCTCATTGTCTCTACAGGTTCTAGCATCTGTATCTCAGACCTGTCCCGTTGTTCTATATTTGAGAGATGTTGAAAAACTTATTTTTAGAGGCCAGAAGACTTATTCTTTGTTTACTAGAAAAATGAAGAAGTTATCTGGTCCAGTTCTTATACTGGGATCAAGAATATCTCATAGCACAGCTACTCAGGTAGGCACTTGGAGCTTGTTAGATTTGAAGATCTTGAATGTTTATGGATATGACATGATGCTATTCAGCTATTGACAATTCGACAACATAGCTCACCTATTTACACAAGATCTTACAAACATTTTTCTTTTTCAGGAGTCTGATGCAGTTGTTGGAAAGCTAAAGAACATATTTCCTTACACTATAAACATCAAAGCCCCAGAGGATAGTACACGACTTGTTAGTTGGCACAGTCAACTGCAGGAGGATATGAAGGCTATTGAAGCACAAGACAATAGGAACCATATCTTGGAGGTGAGATCATGCCTTTCTGATTTTTTGTTGCTCCTTTGTCGTCCACAGGTACTAGGCCATGCAGCATAAATGGCTGGAGTGTTGAAGTTTTGTTAGCTGCATCGTTGTCAGGGCTTTCAAACCCAAAATAGAATGCTTATACCTTCACTGAAAGCTTCTTTTCAATTCTTTGACTCAGTGATCGCATCTCTAGGTTATTCACTATTGAATTCTGGGCTAATAAGGTAATTGAATCTTTTGCAGGTTTTGGCTGCAAATGATGTGGAATGTGATGACTTGGCATGTATTTGCTTCAATGACACCCTGTTTCTTGGGAATTGTAAGCTCAAATAGTGCATTCTATAATCATCTTGTGTGATAGTTGGTTCTTCCCTGCTGCTCTTTTGCGTTGCACTAATTGTTTACATAAGTTGTACTGCTGATATGATGAAGCACTAATTGGATGTGCTGTGGTAACTTTGGCTAATGCAGTTATTGAAGAGATAGCAGTGTCTGCTATTTCTCACCATTTGATGAACACAGAGGAGCCAGCTTATCGTTCTGGAAGACTTGTTATATCTTGCAAGAGGTAAGTTTAATGTTAAAGCATATGCCTTGATAATGAGCTTACAAAGCACTCGTTTGAAAGCCCTGACATTTGCTTATGGTCCTTATTGGGGTGCATCAGTTTGGCTTATGCACTGAGTCTTTTTCAAGCCGGGCAGCTGGAAAATAAAGATTCCAAACTGCAAGCAGAAGTCAAGTCTGAACCAACAAAGGTTCGTTGATTTTCTTGCAATCATTAATTTTGTTTCGTCTATATCTTGCATCTAACGTATTGGTTCAAGCTCATTTCTTGGCTGTAATCTCATTGATCAGTTTCTTTAGATTATTTAGATGCAGGAGCCTCAAGAAACAACTGGTAAACTGGATGTAAAAAGTGAGGCCCCTGCTACTGATGCCAAAAATGACTCAGTAAAGCCAGACTCCTTGGGGCTTGAGGTAATGAAGAAGGCAGAAGCTGATAGGTCGAAGGGACTACCTGCTGCAACTGGAATAAAAGCAGTGGTTTGTGTTCCATCTCTATGTCATTATAAGAGTATTTGTTATGCTTGTTGCTGTTGGAGGTGTGTTTTTTTTAGTTATTTGTGAAGAATTTTTTCGCTTGCCCTATATGTTCGTTTGGCATTTATATTAGTATATGTTAATGATTTACCTTTATTTCATAATCGTATCACCCAACCTTTGCTTTCTCCTGAATATCTCTATGGTCTTTTGGTAGTTGCAAATTCGTATTCTGATCTATGTGATTTTGATTCCCTCTGCTCATTATACTGGTTAGTGCACGTGAATTGAAATTTGTTTTCTTATACAACTGCATTAGCAGTTAAAAAAATGCCAAACATTGGTTGTGAATCTGCTGAGCTTCGTTGTTATTTGGATGATCCATTTTGCTTGCTGCAGGAAGTGGCTCCTGATAATGAATTTGAGAAACGTATTCGACCAGAAGTTATCCCAGCTGGTGAAATTGGTGTGAGTTTTGAAGACATTGGTGCACTAGAAAATGTCAAGGATTCACTGCAAGAGCTTGTCATGTTGCCTCTTCGAAGACCAGACTTATTCAACAAAGGAGGTCTTATCAAGGTTGAATGCGTGTAGCCTTGCTAGCTTGCATCTTTTTAACTTTGATTTCCAGGACATGTTGGACAAAAGACAAAATACTGCATTGGCTGATGAATTTGGACCATGTAATCCCTTTGCAGCCATGCAAAGGTATTCTTTTGTTTGGACCCCCTGGCACTGGAAAGACAATGCTGGCCAAAGCTGTAGCAACTGAAGCAGGTGCTAGCTTCATAAATGTTTCCATGTCGTCTATCACGTCTAAGGTATTGTTACTTTTCATTCTTCTCTTCTGTTCCCAAACCATCTGTAAGCTTTTGAGAGCCTGATGAATGCCTTAGGCTGCTGAACAGATGAGGGTCTATAACATGACATTTTGATATGTACAGTGGTTTGGAGAAGACGAAAAGAATGTCCGGGCACTATTTACATTAGCTGCAAAAGTTGCACCAACAATTATTTTCATTGATGAGGTGTGTATACTTGTGGTGTTTTCATTGATGAGGTCTGTATACTTGTGGTGGTTTCCATACATCCTGAACAGTGGATAATGAAGAAATAAGTGTCTCAAGTGAGCATATTTGTAAATCTTGAAAATATCAATGGGTAAGGAAATATAAGCTGGTGGATTATCAGGTTGATAGCATGCTTGGGCAACGATCTCGAGTTGGAGAACATGAAGCTATGCGCAAAATCAAGAATGAGTTTATGGCACACTGGGATGGTCTCCTATCAAAAGGGGCTGAGCGTGTTCTTGTGTTGGCAGCAACAAATAGGCCATTTGATCTAGATGAGGCCATTATTCGCAGATTTGAGCGCAGGTAAAATTCTCTTCAGCTCCATGATTGTGTCTGGAGTGTTCCACATCTCCCTTTCTTTCCACCTGAGCATACATATGGAGATGCTTATAAATATCTACAATGTTACATTAGAGACAAATTGAAGGCTATGTTACTACTGTTGGAACAAATGATGATCCAAAAGGGCAACAAAGAGCTGCTTGTAATATGTTGTGATCTAAATCAAATGAGGCATTGAAAGTGCAAATCCATGGCACACTAAAAGATACTGAAATGAGATAGCAATCGCTTTCTTTCACAGATTGTAAGCCTTCTGTTGACCTGTTCTGCGGATTGTGTGATAACATCAATTGCGTTTTGGCACTGCCATCTAGTTTTGAGATTGCAGTTGTTATCATGGCCGACTTGTTTATTTCCTGTATTTGAATTTTGAAAGTAGCATAAATTGAGACTTCATCCCTGACATCTATTACCAGTATTGGTTCTTATATTTGAGTGGACAAATGTTGCCCTTGTGCTGGCTCAAAAATTACCTTGGTACAATTATTTGTGCATTCTTATTGTGATAGTTGTAAATAGATGTGTATAGTATTGTCATCTAAGAATGTGTCCTTTTTCTGTGTCTTGCAGAATAATGGTTGGGCTACCAGATGTGCATAACAGAGAGAAAATCCTAAGGAGAATCCTTTTCAAAGAACAACTTTCAGAAGATTTTGATTTCTCAGAACTTGCAGTAATGACTGAAGGCTACTCCGGGAGTGATCTAAAGGTGTGCTTCATTGTTGTTTGATAGAAGCCTTTTCTTGGTTGGGGGCTAGATTCGTGTCTTGTAATCCAGTTCTCTCTTCTGGGTCTCTTCTCGCAGCTCTATTTTAATAGAAATAATAATATGTGATACATAAAGGATGCAAAAGAGCAGGTGAATTAGTCTAGATAACGAGGGCTACGTCTACTTCATGACAATAAAAACTTCTCATCTATGAAATTCACACTCCTAACCACCTGTTACCTGATTAACATGCCTACTGAAAAGATAAGGCCAATGCTTTTATGTGATGCATGTTGCAGAATCTGTGCACAACTGCAGCTTACTGGCCTGTTCGTGACCTTCTGAAGAGAGAAAAGGAGGTAAAATGCTTTTCACACTCTCTAGCTCTATCCAATGCCCAGCCCGTCATGTGGATGTTCTTTGGTTCAGCCATCGCTCTTGTCCACTCAAACCCTTAGCTTTTTCCGATTCAAGAGGATTGCACTTGAATTGCTGTGTTAAGGATAGTCTATCTGCAAACTGTGGCTGTATATTTGCTGAGTTTCTGAGCCGAGGTAGTTGAACTCGCGCAGGAGGCAGAAAATAAGGAAGAGAAGAAAGCAGCATTATCTTCTGATACTAACTCTGAAACTTTGGTAGAGCGTGCCAAAATTGAAAGGAAGGAATCAGAAGGCATAAAAGTGCCAGTGTCCCCTCCAGCTGATGCTGTGAATTGCAGCGTGCTTACATTTAGAGCTCTAACCATGGAAGATGTGCACAAAGCCAAGAGTCAGGTATACGTTACCGAATTTTTTCACCAAAACACCCAAATTTATCCATCATTTGTTTGAAGATTTTCTGGGTAACTTACATAATGTGCACATAAAACTGATGTATATTATTTTATATTTGATCCAGATCTCTGCAAGTTTTGCATCTGAAGGAAGTGGGATGGCAGAGCTTCAGGAATGGAATGACCTCTTTGGTGAAGGTGGATCACGCAAGAAGCAACAATTAACATACTTCATGTAGTACTTGCTTGACAAGTTCAATTGTTTCATATAGTCAAATATCATTCTTTGCTCCTGAGACTCACGTCAACATATTTAATGGCAATCACTCTCAGGCATAAATTCATGTCATCATTTAGTGCCTTAGTAGTCTCAAACAAGTCAACTTACCCTCCAATGAGTTTAATATCATTTGGTAGATACTTAGGTGGAGCAAAAAGGGCAGAATTATAGCTTTCTGAGGGTGATCTACTCTATAGAGTAGTTGTTTCAGGAAGTATCAGGCCAACATCAAAGTTGGGAGAAATTTTTTGTATCTTTTACATCTTCACATTCATTCTTTTTTTCACATAAGTGGAGAGATTGATGTGTCTTGTTTGTGTGAATTCTAGAACTCTTTTTTTACAAAAATTCTAAAAGTGAGTCCCAAGGCCCATCTCCAAGCGAGTGCTCGGGAAATCTTTTTTAAGTTATTTTAAAGAAATCTACATTTTTAAAACCTTGATTTTTTTTTAAGGACACTATTTACTCATAAAAGGGTTTATATGCCTATATATAAAACTGTCAAAGTTTTCATGATGCCAATTTTTAAGATATAATGTCGGTTAAATTCTTACACTGTCGATTTTTTTAAGCGCTGTCATAGACATTACGTTTATGATCAGTGAGCCACCATTGATTCTTGCAAACCTCTTGTAGGTGCCAATAATTGAGGGCTCTCTCTCTCTCTCTCTCTCTCTCTCTCTCTCTCTCTCTCTCTCCATTTCCAAGAGGCAAACTAGATTTAGAATTGTCAAGGCCGACAACCACATGCAATTTCCAGCTTTCAGCAAGGTTTCTTTTTGTGGCAAGCATTTTTTAATGAGCTATTCTTGGTTAGCTTTGCAATAAGCCTTATCACAAATTTGTGAAGGAATATGTGCATGTGCTGCACAACCAAATATTTTGACGTGAGACAAGTTGGGTTTTCTACCCCACCATAGGTCATGTGGTGTGTGTGAGTAACAACAGATTTACCTGTCCTGTTCTGGATGTATGCGGCTACAGCTACTGCTTCAGCCCACAGTGCCCTTGGAGCCTGCGAGTATGCCATCATGCATCTGGCTGCTTCCATCAGGGTCATGTTCTTTCGTTCAGCAACACCATTGTGCTGCGGTGTGTAGGCTGCAGTTCTTCTGTGAATGTTGCCATGATCATTGCAGAAGTCAGTAAAGCGATTCGAGATATATTTGCCACTTCGATCTGTTCTGATCTGCTTCACCTTGCTGCTTGTGCATCTCTCAGCCCAATTCACATGTTCTGTGAATTTATCAAGTGCTTCAGATTTATTTTGAATAAAATACACTATGGCAAACTTACTATAATCATCAATGAAGGTTATATAATATTTTGAACCTCCTACTGAGATCACGTTGAGTGGACCGCAGATGTCAGAGTGCACCGACTCCAGAATCTTTGTCGTTCTGTAGGAGTCTTTGACGAATGGTGTGCATGACATCTTGCCTTTCAAACATGCATCACAGGTGGTCAAACTGGTTGCATTCAAGATGCTGACCCCTGTTATTGCTCCATGATGACTTTCCTGGTAGAGTTCCATTGAGTTCATGTGGCAGAGTCTTCTGTGCCACAGAGTGTCTGGCAAGTCGTCATAGGTTTGATGCATTTGATTTTCAGGTAGGTGCACCTTTAGATGATATAGGTTGCCCTTCCTTCTGCCTTGAGCAATGAGAGTGCTGGTGCTGACATCAATCACGTTGCATGCTTCATTAGAAAACGTCACACGCATCCTTGCATCTGCTATTCTTGTTACAGAGAGCAAGTCTTGCTGCAGGGTTGGCACGAACAGAACATCTTCGAGTCGTATGTCTTTGCCGTTGGTGTTGAGAGGTGAACCGATACTGTTCACTTGATGTCTGGATCCATCTCCAAGAACTATGAATCTTGAGGGATCTGCACTTCTGAAATCAGACATGATTCGTCTTGATGTCACGAAGTGCGAGGTGGCTCCTGAATCCAGGATCACCTCGTGTGTGTCAGACGTTGATGTTGCACACACATCTTCACAGATGTAGGCGATCAAACAATTTTTGTTCGTTCTTTCTTCGCCCATCTTTGAGCTCTCGGACTCCTCGACATAGGAAGAACTATTATCGTTCTCCTGTCTGTTCTGTGCTGATCTGTTTCTTGGGTTCTGGCGGCAATCCATGGCTGCATGACCCTTCTTATGGCAATGGATACACTCAATCTTGGGATTGAGCCAGCATGTATCTACTGTATGCCCGTCTCATCTGCATCTCGTGCAGGTCTTCTTGTCTGCATCTTGTCGTTTCGACCTCCCTTTGGTCTTCCAGTTGCTTTTGCTGGTCCCCTCTGCTTGTTGGTCACGATCCTGCCTCTGATTCAACTCCATCTTAGGCTTGAACTATTTCTTTGATTTTTCTCTGTTGCCATAGAGTGCCTGGTCAGAACCATCTTTGTGATCAAGATGCTCCTTGGCCTCAACTTCCTCTCGAATCTCGACAATCGCCTTTTTGAGGTTCATGGTAGGATGTTTCGTGAGCAGGGTTCGTGTCGTCTGGTAAGATCTGGGTAAGGCTCTCAACAGATATGTGCTTTTCAGCTGATACTGCATTCTCTACTCCTGAGTTGTGTAGTGATAGAAATAGATCCTTCATCTTTCTCACGAAAAAGGTGAGGTCTTTTCCATCCCACTGCAGATTCGTCAACTGATCTTCCAACATCATAATCTGACTTCTTGATTTCGTCTGAAATCTTGTGAGCAGTGCATCCCACATCTCCTTAGCTTTGGAGAGTGTAGCCAGGTCAAGTGTAAGGCTATCTTCGATGGAAGATGATAGCAAGGCTACCGCCTTGTCATTTTTCTCCTTCCATTCGCGTAGCTCCTTGTCTGTTATCGTAGGCATTTCTTCTGTGCCATCCACCTAGGGGAAGAGTCCTTTGCCCTTGAGTATCAAAGATGTCTTAACTTTCCAGGCTAGAAAGTTAGATCCTGAAGAATTAAGTATACTGCATATCTTGTTCTGCATGCTGCTGATTAAAGCCATTGCTTCTTGAAGTCTGTTTTCTTGTTGATGGTTGATTGTCTGAATGCTTGGCCTCCTTGATCTGCTAGCTTCTTGGCTATGTCAAAATATGGTAGGGTGGATCTGATACCACTGATGAGAAATCGTGAGAGCTCTGATACAATTGATGAGAAATCGTGAGATGCTCTGATACATGTAATGAATCGTGAGGAGAAAAAATCACAAAACAGTTGCGACTCTCTTTCAAGATTCGGATGGAGTTCAGATGCGTTCGCTGGGCACTACCAGCTGAAACACTCCTACAATCCTCCAGAGAATAGTCAGTTACTACTGGTCTACATTCATAAAACTAATACAGCATTCGACTTAATTTCAACCAAGGTGCGGAATTCAAAGGGAACAAGAAAACTCAGACATATGAAATAAACAGCATAAGCATTCAACATCCAAGATCAGACACAACTAGAAAATAATCTATATTGATTTTCTCTGATTTCTTTAGGGCACTGCATGCGAATCCACACAGCGCGTTGGCGTGAGTGAAGCACGGTTCTCTCACGAGTAGTAGTCTTGCTTCACTAGTGGACAATTGGATCTTCTGATCCTAGACAAAATTATCTTCTCGCACGCAGGCGGAGCTTCTGTCTATGTTCGTCTTGATTGCTTACTAGCATCAGACTTCTTCAGTGTCTCTTTTCTTAGTTACACTTTGTGTATCCTGTTCTGATATATGTCAAGTATTATCCAGTAAGTACAGTCTCTTTATGTAAACCTAAGATTAGAGTGATTATACATCTACAACTAATCATGAAATTACAAGAGTGAAAGATTAGCCACAACCTAGGAAGTATCTGTTGGCGTCATGCCATCAGGTCAGATCTCTGTACTTTTGGGTACTTGCGTGATCTTTGGTGGTACTCCTTGGAGCGGGAGGACAGAACGAGTTTTGTTTCCACCGTTGGTTTCGTTTACCTCGTCTGCCTTTCTCTCTTGCTGGACCGCAAAGGAATCTCGTTCGTGGATCCTTCGTGTTCGCGAACCGTTCGTGTTTGCGAACTGTTCGTCTTCATTTTTGTTGACTTTCGTGTTCACGAAACTCTTCGTGTTTTGTGTCTCCAGATGTTCGAGTTCGCGAACATCTTCGTTAGGTGAAGGGCTGAAAGCTAGCAAGGCTTTGTAATCAGAAACACTCCATATATTCACTTGACTAGTCTAAATTGCCACTTTTTCTTTTGTGTCAATGAAGCTCATGAAGATCAACCTATGAGTAAGCAAAGTTTGTACCTTCTACTTGCTTAACCTTCTCATCATATATGAGCCTAGTAGATGGATTTTGACTTTGCCTTGAGGATCTTCTTAGAACTTGATTTGGAGAGGCATCTCCGCCATCACCATCCTAAGAACCATCTTCATCACCACCAAAAATGTTAGTTTCATCAAGATCAACAACATCAAGCTTATCCACATTCTCCTCTTCAAAGACAACATCCTTAGAAATTTGAACTCTCTTTGAATTAGGAATGTAAACCCTATAAGCTTTCCTTACTTCACTATAGCCAAAAAAGATTTCCTTCAGGTATCCAAAAGATGAGTTGACATAGCAAGTACTATCAAAGATCTTGATTTGCTTGAACCTTGTCTTCTTACCAAAAAGGACCTCAAATGAACTCTAGTAACATACAAGTCTCATTTGAGCACCTATTGCAAACAAGATTAGCACCCATCAAACTTTGAACCTTGATCTTGTCCTTTAAACCACTTGCCTTTGCCCTTTCCCTTGAACTTGAACTTGCCTCTTGAGAACATAGCTCCCTCCTGTCCAACTTGAGATGTAGAAGATGATCCTCCTCTTGCTTGGAGTCTAAATTCTTCATCCACCAAAACTTCTTGCAAGTCCTCCATACTTGGTGAGGTCTTCTGAATAACAAAGCCTATTAACACTAGGTTAGTATGTTCATCCAATTAACCATTAAGAACAACTTGCAATAGCTCAACATCCCTAATGCTTTCTCCAATGCATGCTAATTCATCATTCAATGCTTCAACTTTAAAAACGAAAGCATGAGCACTTTCATCCTTCTTTTGAAAACTTTGAAAGACTTGCCTCCTAAGGGTT
Organism: Diphasiastrum complanatum; assembly: GCA_029204225.1. Classification (NCBI taxonomy): domain Eukaryota; kingdom Viridiplantae; phylum Streptophyta; class Lycopodiopsida; order Lycopodiales; family Lycopodiaceae; genus Diphasiastrum; species Diphasiastrum complanatum. The sequence continues at coordinate 35,103,271 of CM055097.1, read as the reverse complement.
AGAACCCTGATGTAGACTTGGATTCATAAACCTTATTCAAGGTTTCACAAGCTTCACTAGATGTAGTGGTCTTACCAACTTCTCTGAGAAGTTCACTTCTCACATTCATGTGACTGGACCTTTGTCAAGGTTTTCCAAGTTTCACTAGATGTATTACACTTACCAACTTCCTTGAGAAGTTCATTTGTCACATGAAAAGCTTTCTTTTCCCTCCTATCATATCCAATTTATCTCTAGGTGTTTGAGGTCTCTCCTCCACACTCATAACAATCTCCATCAAATCATTACTCAAGTACTAAGGACTGCATCCTCACCTTCCAAGTGGAATGATTACTTGAGTTTAGTCTATCATTGCTCTCCAACATGAATCCACTTGATGTTGCCATGTTGAAATGGTTGATCTTCTTCTCCAAGCATGTTCTAATGCACCTAGCACTCTCTTTATCCTCAAAAAATGATATCAAGTAGAAAGCACAAAGATATGGAACCTATCTATCCCCTCGTTGTCTCAAAAAACTAGCAAATCTAGCACATAGAATTGATTGAATCTTGATCACACTTGATCAAACTACAATAGAATGACTTTTTGAAATGAAAAGAAGAAAGACACTATTGAAAAGATCGAAACCTTTATCACAAGAGATACTATCCAACTTTTATGATTCATCAAAGGCACATAATGATTTAATAAATCAAAAGCCATATGCAAAAGCTAGAAACATGATATGAATTCTATTAGAATGCACCTTGCACTAACATGTACAATTTGTATCCAAAATCTAGTAAGTAGAAGTAGAAAATGGCCTACTACAAGTGATTGGATCTAAAATGAGCTTTGGATCACAAATATATACTTTCTACACTTGAAAATGATTGTATTTAAAATAGAAACCACTCCAACTCTTCATAGAATTTATGGTGCCCTCAAATACTCCACTTGATTTGGCACTATCTCCAAAATTATCCTGAAACCTACTCTAATACCATGTGAAAAAACAGATGCAAAATATCATAAATGGACTAGATGTACAATAGCAAGTCACATGTGTGAATCCATTCTATACAGAAAATTTGCATTCTACACATTAAATTTGAAGATATCAAGAGAAATATGCAAGAGGTAGATATAGAATCAATGAAGGTAGGTTGTCCATACAAAATTAGAACAAGACAATGTGTTCTCCACACAAGTATAGCTATTTATAGTAGTAAATGTGTCTTTCAAATTCTTTTTCTAAATTGGCGGTTTCTAGGTACTTCACCAAAAACCTAGTTTTACTTGACTAGATGCAATGTATATCAACTTTCTATTCAAGAGAATTATTGTGTTAAAGATAGTCTATCTACAAACTGAGGCTGCATATTTGATGAGTTTCTAAGCCAAGGTAGGTGAACTTGTGCAGGAGGCATAAAATAAGGAAGAGAAAAAACTAGCATTGTCTTCTGATACTAACTTTGAAACTTTGGTGGAGAGTGCCAACATTGAAGGGAAAGAATCAGAAGGCATAAAAGTGCCTGTGCCCCCTCCAGCTGATGTTGTAAATTGCATCGTCCTTACATTTAGAGCTCTATACATGGAAGACAAGAGTCAGGTACAAGTATGTTACTGATTTCTTAGCAAAGTGCCCAAATTTATCCATCATTTGTTTGAAGATTTTCTAGGTAACTTACATAATGTGCACATAAAATTGATGTATATTATTTTATATTTGATCCAATCTCTACAAGTTTTGCATATGAAGGAAGTGGGATGGCAAAGCGTCACGAATGAAATGACCTCTTTGGTGAAGGTGGATCACACAAGAAGTAACAATTAACATACTTCATGTAGTACTTGCTAGACAAATTCGATTGTTTCATATAGTCATGTCATTCTTTGCTCCTGAAACTCATGTCAGCATATTAAATGGCAATCATTCTTAGGCATAAATTCATGTCATCATTCAGTGCCTTGTCTCAAACAAGTCCACTTACGCTCCAATTAGTTTAGCATGATTTGGTAGATCTCCAGCTGGAGCAAAAAGGGAAGAACTGTAGCTTTTCCAAGGATGATCTATTCTATTGAGTAGTTGGTTGTCATGTGCCAAATCCCCAGCAAATAGCAATAACAATGAAGTAAAGCTAGAAGCAAGAAAAGTACAAGACATTCATGATAGCATATCAATAGAAAGCTAGAAACATGGAGATCTCAATGGAATCACATTAGCAATGAAATGAAGAGTACAAATCAATGTAAATGAGCATTGATTCATGTAGGTAGGGCACATGAGACCTAGCAATGGAGATCCCTATGGCTCACATTCACAAGGAAGAAGCTAGAAGCTCTCACTTGCAAATGAGCCAAAAGATCCACAAAATGATGTATCTTGTCTAGTTATAGACAGTGCTCTTACTTAACTTAAATTAACTATCTAGAGGAATAGTTAGCCCTTGTTAAGTATTATTTAAACTATATTGGGCCCTTGTTGGCCTATTATTCTTATTAATTACTTTGGAGGGCCTAAAGAGGGAACCGCCTTGTTCTTAAGGCTAATAGCTCCTTTTGGGCCTACAAAGCTTACAATGGATATTATATTGCCTTGAAAAGCATTGATGTACTAAAAGTACATTACACTCCCCCTACTTAGACATTTTTGTCCCCAAAAATGAAGACGCTTGTCTGATCAATCTGATCGCCTTGGTTAAGTAGTCATGATTGAGGATGTGTCATCCAAAAACAATTATTGTCTCTTTACAAATCCAAAGCTGTCGAATTGAAGTCGTTTTGTTGGCTTCAGACTGTAATTCGTGTTCCCATAGAAGAAAATTGATGGTTGAAGAAGAGTTTGATGAAGCACCATATTGCTTGTTGGCAACCAACCTGTATGGAATGGACAGAGTGCATCACCGCAATATCCTGCTTCCTTGACATCATAACAAATTCGATGCTTATCCAATTCCCTTGGATTCTTGGTTTTGTGTTGCATCTGGCTCTTCTACCGTAGCTCGCAATCCATGTTGTTTAACTAACTTGATGAAGAACATTATAATTCCTCCATGAGCAATGGTAGTCACTAATGACCGAAATATATTTTTTCAAATTTGGTCAATACCTCATTCATAGGTGGTTGTGAGTATTTGACCTGATTGACCTAAAAAATGGACTCTTGTCTCGAAATATAAAATTTGCAGTTGCCCATATAAATCATTGAAGCATCAATTTCAAATAGTGAAAATACATTCCAAAGTTGAAGTAGGGATTTGACGTTTTGATTGTTCCAAATAACTATTGATGAACAATCATTGTTGACAGTACTGATTTGAAGATTGATCACATTAGAGTCCACTGAGCAATGTAAACGTCTCCAAAGAAACTGATATAGATTGATGGCATATTTTTTAATCAGCTTCCTATAGAGTGTTGGTTGATTGAGAGAATATTCCCAATCATTATTCACATCCATACATTCCAAATATGCACGTGAATTACATATTGGCTTTTGAATTCTAGAGAATCCATAGGAGTAAGGTTCTCTAACAAAATCCACTTGAAGCTCTTGACTAATGGATCCATGAGACGTTGAACAATAATCCAAAGTATTAATACAAGTAGAATTTCCATGGATTAATGAAATCTCTTCACTTCTACCAGTATCCATGTTGAATATCTCATACTCCCTTAGATCATTGTCAGAAATAAAATTATTCTCAAAAGCTCCCATATCAATTTGACATGGTTCGTAGATCGGATCCTTATAATAACCACTCAATTTCAAATCATGGAATATCGGTGTCATATAGTCCTCAATCGAAAAGTTTGGTGAATGTCTTGATCGACTTTCTTTGAGCATAGCAATATTCTCAATCTGACGATCCATAGTTGCTTGTTCATTGACTAAATTAAGGCATTGATGTAGGACAAGTTCCGGACTTTGATGGTCGAAGTGAAACTTGATGTTCAATTATCTTTACATCTTGATTTGAATCTTGACTTTCGTCTGAACCTTGATTTTCACCATTTGTTGTTGTAACTTGATCAAAATCTTGAATTGGACTTTTGTTGCCTGCAACTGTATCTGGATCTGAGACTTGACTTTCGTTATCACTTTGCTCATCTGACTCATTGTCTCGCTTTGCTCATCCGCTTCGTCGTTATGACTTTGCTCATCAGACTCATTGATGGGATCATCTTCATCTTTGGAAGTTTCTTTCCTTACATTCACATGCAGTTGTCAATCCACTGACGCTTTAGTGTATACACTCACTTTCTGAATCCGCATCTTCATTTCCTCAAACCATCTGGATTGTTCTTCTTTCCTTTCAACTTCCAACTTAAGCCTTTGTTCTTGTTGCTCGTACTTTGAAGCATATTCCATAGTTTTCCTTAATCGAAACCTAGACTGGAGAGAAGTAGTTTGTAGATAGTTTTATACAATGCTCCGATATTGAGGTTGTAAGCCATATATATAGCATTGTACAAGATATACTTCTCCATAATCGAATACTTGGACCATTTGTTAGAATTCTCTATTGTACTCAACAACTATAGTTGTCTGGTCCAAAGAACACCATTGGATGAAGTCAGATCGATTGAAGATCTGTCTATAAACTCTTTTGAAAGTTAACCAATTCTCAGGAAGAAAGTCGTGAACGATGTTCCACCACGACTAAACACATCCTTGGAAACCGGATGAGGCAAAGAAAACCATACTACTGTCATCAATACCTCCAATATAGTAGAAGTTATAATCCAAATCTTCTAGCCAACTGTCTACATTAATGGAATGAATGCTTCCATCAAATGTAGGACTAACGTATTCAGACAATCATTGGGTGTAATAATAAGGTTTCCGTTGAGCAGTGACTTTCCACCATTCATTGATATGGTTTGTAGATAAGTGCTCCAGAGCAAGTGCACGATCCATCATATTGCGCAGCTCCATAAAACTAGTGGCATAAATGGATTTGGAAAGAGTTGGTTGAAGCACATTCTTTATAGGCATTTGAAGGAAACTCACATAGTAGTTCAAACATTTTCTATACTCAAGTTTTGTCTTCTGAACCAATGCCAAGAATTGCTGATTAAATTGTTGTATAGAACTAGTTTGTTTGAGAGATTCGAATGCTTTCTCACAAAACTTGGTAATACTATCAATGAAAGCAATTTTGAATTGACTCCAAAGCTTTGTGCTCAAATGTGCTTGAGTATCCCACCATGCTTGAACTTGTCCTTGAAAGCACAGTGAAGCAAAATAAATTTTATGCTCTTCGGAATAATGGCGATGGCAGAAATAAGCTTCCAACTTAGTCAACCAATCATCAATGCTGATTGAACTTGGTTGTCCGTCAAATGCAAGGCTGTAACATATGATTTCAGATTGTATTTCATCAATAGATGGATGAATGTTTTGACTATAATGATAATCCATCATTAATGACTAGTGAAGACTTGTGGACTATGAATTCACCGTCTGAAATTTATTCAGAATGGTATTTTACAAGCTGGTAAAATTGCTCTTCACCAACCACTTACAAATTTTGAGTCCTCGAAGAATAAAGTGGCTGTGAATGGAAAGTGTAACAAATTTAAATGAAGTACCAGTTGTGTTCAATTTGTCACTACAAACAATTTTGCTTTTTACAGCGTTTGAATCCGATCTAAAACGGAGATGATATGAAGATTTGAAAATTTTTAATGGAAACACGAAAAAAACTGACTCAAGAAAAGGGGTCCTGAAAAAAAAAATTTAAAAAGTAATAATGACACAATTTTAATAACTTAGCAGTGTCAGGCTTATCTTTTTGATCACTTTTTGTTTTTACAGCACTGGGATCTGAGCTCAAACAAGGAAGTTATGGGCGCTCAAAGAATGAGAAGGAAAAACGAGCATTCAACTTAGAAAAGGGGGTTGTAAAATTTTTACAAACTGGATTGTATAAACTTTGAGATCCATGAATGGTTTTGGTGCTCGGGAGAAATTGCAGGAACCGTAGGGAATTAAAAAGTTTTACGGTAAATTTTTTTTAACGGCTGTCTATATGGTGCATTTGGGTGCTCTTGAAGGATTGTTGGCAAGAGTAAATTTTTTTAAGGAAACCAAATTTTTTTTCTCAGGCAGGGAATAGGTAGAGAGAAAAAGAAGTCTACCGAAGAAGAGAGGGGTAGAGAGAAAAAGGGAATAGGTAGAGAGAAAAAGAAGTCTACCGAAGAAGAGAAAGGAGGTAGCCGGTAGAGAGAGAAAGAATGTAGCCGACGTCGCGACTAGAGAAAAAGAAGTCTACCGAAGAAGAGAGGGGTAGAGAGAAAAAGGAGGTAAGCGAAGGAGAGAGAGAAAGAATGTAGCCGACGTCGCGACTAGAGAGAGAGAGAGAGAGAGAGAGAGAGAGAGAGAGAGAGAGAGAGAGAGAGAGAGACAAGGTAACTGACACATAGAATCTAATCTCAACCGAGGGAATGCGTAGAATCTAATCTCGACCGAGGGAATGCGTTGGTTGCAATCTCAACCGAAGGAACGCTCTGGATTGAGGAGGAGGACGTGAAGCAAATCAGAAACGTGCTTGATGTGCCGCTCCTAGAGCTTTTTCAAAGGAAGGATTCAGGAGCCCACCTCCACTACTGCTGCCTGTCATCTCTACCAATGAGCCATGATAATTATTCTTGGAATCCTTAATCACAACCTGCACATAGTGAATGCAGCTTTGGACGACAAGGGTACTCTAACGCTGTAGTAATCTGTCACCGGCGTCTGCTAATACTCGTTATATAAAAAAAATACGACCAAGCTTCACAAGACAACAAATGTTGATACTCTCGGTCAGGAAATATTGATGTGCTTGAAGCACGTTGTGGCGCTTCAATAATATATGATGGCTTTTAGTTCTAATTCGTCTGCCAATCCATTTTCATCATATACTGGGAGAGGGCGTAGTCAATACTCAATCGATCATCAAAGAGCCTTGCAAATATTTACTGTACCAAAAAGTGATTTCCTGCTGTGAATTCAATAGTGCAAATCAAATCCGCTTTCTCATTGTAGCTCTGTATTGTGACTTGAATCTCGTGTGCAAGAGGGAGCAGTTCCGTGCATTGCATGTCTGTGTAGCAGCTTTGATTTGTTTGCTTTGGAGCAGACCTCAGACAATGTTGATCGTGCCTATTTTTGAAGGATTGGTAAGGAGACAATTGCCCGGATCAGAAATCCGCGAACAGTAGGAATTGCATCTGGATCTGCAACTGTCATCAAATTCACCAGTTCATATGAATTGCAACAGCAGTCAATGGGGTTGCGCATCTGTCTTTGGCCTCCAGCCACGACATCCCGCTTCCTGTATCATCATCTTCAAACATGGACATAATTCAAAAGCGTGTTCAGATGTTTGTGAAGATCCAGGAGGGACAGAGGTAGCTTAGTTTTTCCGAGTGTGGAGAGGGATTGGGGCACATTAGGGTTAGGTTGGACTAGGTTAGATTTAGGTCACATGGAGGTTAGGGTTAATTTTTTTAAATTTAACTTCAAAATGAAGAATACAAAAAAAATTTACTACAGAAACAAAACTTCAAAGCTGAAAGATTGAAGTGCTTCTCTCTCACTTGGAAAAAAAATCCACAATTTTTTTTCAAAATTTTGGCAATTCTAACCCAGCTCCGCTAATTTGATCATAAGTTTTTCAATATTGATCCAAATCAAGCAAACTCAGTACCTCTGAAAAGTAACAACAAGCTCTATCAGCGTATATTATGAGATCAATGACTGGAGATGATTTGATAGGTCGAATTAACAACAGAACATGACTGAAAATTTTGAAGAAAGAAAACTAACAAAACTAAATTTGGAATAAAAAATTGTCACAACTTTTTGGATACTAATCCAAATGACCTGCCATATAGATAAGATCAAAGGTAAGACAATGCTTTAAAATCCTATGGAAAAAAACTAGAAATTAAAACTTTAATCAAATCTGAAAAATTCAAATCAAGTGAAAGCAAAATTCTAGTCCCCTATTTTGATAGCTTTTGGAAAAAGTGCAATAACTTTTGCATCTCTTATCCAAATGGCTTGAAAATTCATGCAAATTAAAGCTAAAACAAAGCTCTACAAAGGTACTGAATCAATTTAATAATAAAAAATGACCTGGATGCTAAAAATTTGTCTGAACAGAACTGAAAAATTCAAAGTTAAAAATTAGCAAAAAGAAAGCTACAAAAACAATAAACTCATCAAATCTAATGGAATTCTCATAGAATCATCATGAATCGTGGATCTATGCTCTGATACCAAGAAATGTCATGTGCCAAATCCCAAGCAAATAGCAATAACAATGAAGTAAACCTAGAAGCAAGGAAAGTACAAGACAATCATGATAGCATACCAATAGAAAGCTAGAAACATGGAGATCTCAATGGAATCACACTAGCAATGAAATGAAGAGTACAAATCAATGTAAATGAGCATTGATTCATGTATATAGGGCACATGCGACCTAGCAATGGAGATCCCTATGGCTCACATTCACAAGGAAGAAGCTAGAGGCTCTCACTTGCAAATAAGCCAAAAGATCCACAAAATGATGTCTCTTGCCTAGTTATAGACAAAGCTCTTACTTAACTTAACTTAACTATCTTGAGGAATAGTTTGCCCTTGTTAAGTATTATTTAAAGTATATTGGGCTCTTGTTGGCCTATTATTCTTATTAATTACTTTGGAGGGCCTAAAGTGGGAACCACCTTGTTCTTAAGGCTAACAGGTCCTTTTTGGCCTACAAAGCTTACAATGGATATTATATTGCCTTGAAAAGCAGTGATGTACTAAAAGTACATGACATTGGTTCAGGCCAACATCAAAAGTAGGAGAAATTTTTTGTGATGCCAAGAGCTATTCTTGATTTGATTTCCCAAATCAATCTTCAAATGTACAGTAAGAATGCCTAATATTGATCTCTAATATATTGTATCAATTTACATATTCACTTTTTTTTATTTTATTTTTACATTGGCAGAAAGATTGATGTGTCTTGTTTGTATGAACTCTAGATCTCTTTTTTGTTTGCAAATTTTTTAAAAGTGACGTGATGACAAGAGTTTATCATATACTACAATGGAAAAGCACAACTTGTACATTATCATAACATGTAGGCTATGTGAAAAAGTTTCCCAAATGTGAAGAATTGCCAAATATTGGCAAATCTAGCTTGATCAAAAACCATGAAGAATAGTGTAAATTTTGTACATAATTGGGTTCCAAACATGTATAGCCAAGATTCCACATGGAAACCCACTCCTAATTTAGGTTAGGTCAAGTCCATAGGGTTGGTCATGTCATTTTGGTAGTGATTCCTAGTTTATAGGACCTAAATCCTACATTTAAGATGAAAATTGAGCAACTAGCTATCTACCAAGCATGACTCTAGGAAATAGACTAGGGTTTCATTTTAGGGCAAGAAGAGTGAGTTAACTTCCTTATTACATGCTGGAAATCCACCGAACTTCAAGAAAGAAGTCAAATTTGCTATGTATTCCAAGCTCCCATAGTGAGAAGATAGAATTTTTTTGGAGCTCATTGGCAATCTCAAGCTAGTTCACTATGTACATTGAGTTTTTGTGATCCAAATGCAACCAAATCAATTTCTACTTGTTTCTCAGTTTAAGGCCATACTACAGCCTGTAGTACACATGTGCGGGCTCAGATTTCAATGTTGATCAATGCTTTTGATTGTTAATGCTTGTTGTTTGTCAAATTGCCAATCTAGATCAACTTTTTGATGACTAGTTTTTTGATAGATTGTTAAGCAAGCATCTAATCACTCTTGTGGATCTTTTGTAGATCCATTTATGGTCCTAAAGTACAGTACTTTAACATAGTATCAAATCCAAGTACAAGAGCATAAGCCATTGAATTTAGCAAGTCTTGGTGCTAAAAACTAGTATTGAGAGGGCAAGCTAGAATCTTGATTTTGGTGGAGAGATTTGATTCCAAACTTGGTAGGGGTCCAAATCTGTATTGTCCATGCACCTCTACACCTGAATTTAATGCATGGTATTCATTTGATCCAAAGAAACTCAATTTGTGAGCTTTTGATGTAATTTTTGGTGGAAATCTTAGGATAAGCTACCAAGATTGAGTGCCATTGATTAGATTTGACATAGGGTCATGAGATCTAATTAATCTAGGCTGGAATCAGGTCCTCTAAACTTGTTTTACCGGATATAGTTCGTCAAATAACACTTACAAGCTGTACGATCTTGATACCCAACAAATCTTGTATAGCCAGGATACAGTCTTTATCGAGGATCATTTCGTCAACCTCAAAGGCAAGGATGTTGCTCAAGAAGAACCTTCATCACCTACCATTGACACAAAAGTCCGAGCTTCTGGCTCAGGCGTATGTATTGTCGACCCACTTCGAGACAACGAATCAGACGAAGATGTTGCTGCTACCCAACAACAAGTCTCAGGAGCGGTTCATCAGTCGAATCCTCCTAGAAGATCAAGCTGAGTGCGCACACAACCCACAAGGTATACTCCTGATGTTGAAATGGAGAAATAATCTATCTTGACTTTAGGCTTGCTACAAATATTGTACCATGCAAGTATGTTGTTCATAAATGCAAAATGCCAAGTTTGGCCTAGATAGAACTCGAGCTACATGGATATGTCACATCCAGAATGATGAGTACAACTTGCATATAGTTTGTAGACATAGAATTAGCAAAATTATGCTTGTAGAAACTTGTGGCAATTCAAATGCATTAATTGTAAGTGATCCATAGTGACATGCAAGGCATGCACAAAGTGTAATGGACACATGCATGATGATTTGTACATTTCTAGTTAGAACTAGCACACTTGGAAAAAGTTGGTAGAGTTTCATGCATGAGAATTGACAAATGTCACATAGACTCTAGTTTTCACTTTAGATGTCATTAAATGATGGATGGATGTGGTTCTACCTTGAGCTACCTCAAACTCCATAAATATGTGTAGCTCTCCTCATATTTTGTGATGAAGAACCAAAGCTTTGAGCTATCTCATGCCATTTTGGATCCACACAATTTTTGCTTGTTATCTCTCTATCTTTCTCTCTCTAACTCGTGTTGAGGCTAATGCTAATACACTGATATCTTGTACTTTTGCTCATTACTGATTTATTGCTATCATATTCTGATGCTTAGCATGCTAGATTGTGATTTAGCCATATCTTCTGAACTAGATCATGTTAACCAATCTATAATCAGGTTACTGTGCTAATCACAAAGCTTAATCAGATCCAACATACTTGTGGGCATTCCCCACACGTGTGAAATCTGGAAATTTTGTCACCCGAGTCTGCCTGTCTCTTAATGTAGGAACCGACGACAGTCGAAGAGGCACTTAGCCAACCAGACTCTGATCTCTGGAGAGAAGCCATGGACAGAGAGTATTCCTCTCTGATCAAGAATCAGACATGGTCATTAGTCGAAGCTCCTATTGGCTGCAATATCATTGATTGCAAATGGATCTTTAAGATCAAATATAATGCCAACAGAGCAATTGATCGAAGGGAGGCTAGACTGGTAGCTTTGCATGCTAACATCTCTGATTGTACAAGAAATTGAGAGCTAATTCAAGCAAAAAGACAGTTTTGCACTTTTTCTCACCTTTTTCTGAAGTGTATTTGGATCAAATCGGATTGGAACTGAACTTTCAGACCTGAATAGTGGTAGTATGGAATTCTGGAATTCGCACATGTGGAAATCAGAGATTTTCAGTCCCATCAATCTCCTTGCTTGTAGATCCAAAGATAGTGGTCTTATAGCTTGATGGAAAGCTTATGATTTGTACTTTTCATAGAACTTAAAACCAAATCAATCTGATGTGTCTATCAAGAGTTATAAGCTCTTAAAGAGGATAGGGATAGGTCCAAAATTTGAGTGACAGCATTTTGATTTGATTCAATCTTGCTTTGTTTTGAATCCATTGTTTTGAGCATCCTACACAAGAAACTGAAGACCAAGACTAAGTTTTAAGTAATTGAACACCCCTTGAGCCTTCTGAGTGTCAATAATGTTTTCTTTTGATACATTTCACACGTGCCAAAAGTAGGATTCAAACTAGCCAAAGTGTCTCAATCCACTTTGTGTGTCTGATCTAGATAACTTGTCTTGTGGAATATTTGAGATCCATCTCAAATATAGTTGCAAGTGTTTCACATAGGAAGGTAGTACATCCTTGAAAATACTTATAGTGAAAGAGAGCAGCAACTTTAAGTCTGATTGGAACAAGCTCAAACATATTGCAGTCCAATAACTAAGAAGTCTTCATCAAAATGTCACCTCTGGGAGGATATCTTCTAGAAGCAAATGAAAGACTAAACACTTCTAATTACTCAATTTGGAAGTTCAGAATGGAGTATATTTTGATACTCCCGGATGTTATGGACATTGTGCTTGGTGTCGAGGAGGAGCCTCAAGCACAGGCTGAAATTCATAAGTATAGGAAGAGAGCTAGAATGGCTCTACATTTCATTAAGATGAATGTATCTAATAACATTCTAAGAGAGATAGGATCTTGCACTACAACCAAAGAAGCTTGGGATGCACTTAAGTCCATCTATGAAGCAAAGAATACTTCTAGAATACTCACTCTTAGGAATCAGATTTTCCAAAGTTTTCAAAGAAGTGAAGAGAGTGCATCAAACTATGTTCTGAGAGTTAAAGATTTACATAGAGAGCTTTCTTGTGTCGGTGTTTATATTAACCAAGAAGAGCTAGTTCAAGTCATTTTAAATGGCTTGAGAGATGACTATGATAATCTTGTTCAGTCTTTTGCCATTAAGGAGGAGTTGCCTAATCTAGAAACTCTCCAAGGAATTCTTATTTTTGAAGAATCTAGGCAAAGCTATAAACTGTCCAGGATGAACAAACTCGAGCATGGTGGAAGTGACAAAGCCCTCTTTGTCAAAGACAAGCATAAAGGAAGGATTAAGAACTAGTTATCTCAAGCATCCAACAAAGACAAAGCCAAAGATCGAGACAAAGATGGTGAAGAGGATGATTCATCTCATCCTTCTACTTTTAAGACCAAGAAGAAAAAACTTCTATGGCAAGAGTAAAAATTACAGAAAATAAGGATCCTAAAACAATTGAAATGATGAGGGAAACAATAGATTATGATTTCATAAGATTAGCACAAGTTGAACCATCAAAATCCATCAAAAATCTATGCTTGAACCTCACTAAATGGCCCAAATCCTTGAAGAAGGCTTCACACGTGTGAAAGTACGGCCTCCCACAGTCTGAGTACTGTACACCAGACCTACATTCAATCCTATAATCATTAGTAATCACAAGTACTCAAACAATTATGAACATAGAGAGCAATTGCACCATTATGAGAGAAAAATCATGAAATTGCTTGATTAATTTTGGTGAGATATCATCACCTATATATACATGATCCATCACGGTTTTGGGCAGGTATGAGTAGCCCTAAACCTATCCCTAATGCTAATTTTGGTGGAACTTTCATCCCTACCAAGTTAGGGTTGGAATCTTGGAGATCCCTCAACAATGCAAAAATTACCAAAAATAGCTCCTATTTTTTCTCCCTTGTATCTAAGCATAATTTGGACTCATTCCAAAGGTTCTAACACTTAGGTCTACTTGAGAACATCCTTATGAATGGAATCCTATGCTATTTGGCACGTGTGACAAGCCACATCATGACCATCTAGCTAGTTACAAGTCATATGACCAAAACTAGTCAAGCTAGAATTGTGAATTTTTAACACTCCTCCTCACTATCTAGCTTGGTTCAATCATTGCTTTACTAATCACTCCAAGTGATGATCTGAACTTCATAAAAGGTGTCTTTTGAAGTGGTTTAGTAAGTAGATCAGCTACACATTCATTGCTTGGAACATGCTCCAAAGCAATCTCCTTGGCTTGCACCATTTCTCTCACAAAGTGATGGCATATCTCAATGTGCTTAGATCTTGCATGGAAGATTGGGTTAGATGCAAGGTGTTGGGCTGATATATTGTCATTGTAGATGATTGGTGCCTCCTCTGAATCCATGATCTTTAGTTCCACCACTAATCTCTTGATCCAAAGTACCTCCTTTGTAGTGGTTGTCAAAGCTTTGTACTCGGCCTCGGTTGAAGATAGAGATATAGTTTCTTGCTTTTTTGAAAGCCATGAAACCACACCTTCTCCTATGAAAGTTGAATAGGCACTTGTTGATTTCCTATCCCTCTTGTCCCCTACAAAATCTGAATCACTAAATGCATGAAGGTTAATCACATCTCCTCTATATAGAATCCCAAAATCCAATGTACCCGAGATGTATCTTAGAATTCTCTTAGCCTTTTTCCAATGGATATTCAATGGCTTTTGCATGGATTGGCTCAACCTACATACACTAAAGCTAAGATCTGGTCTAGTTGTAGTGATCCACATTAAGGAACCTATAAGTTGCCTAAACAAAGTGATGTCCATGAAGGATCTTTCATCATCTTCATTTGGCACTTTTACATCTTGCTCCATTGGTGTGTCAACACTTTTGCATACTTCCATCTTAAACTTCTTCAAAAGACTTTGAGCATAGTTTACTTGACTTATAAAGATAAAATCAGACTCTCTAAGTACTTCTATGCCTAAGATGAAGTGAAGACATCCTAGATCTACCATCTTGAACTCTAAGGATAGATCTATCTTGATTTTTTCAATACCATCAACACTATTTCCACTAATGATGATGTCATCTACATAAATGAGTAAAAGTACAATACCAACATCATCAAACTTAATGTAAAGAGTAGGATCATATTCACTTTGAACAAAAGAAAGTGAAATAAGATAGCAATGTAGTCTTGAATTCCAAGATCTCGAGGCTTGCTTCAAGCCATAGATGCTTCTTTGGAGATGGCATACTTTGTTCTCCATTCCATGCTTGATGAACCCTTGTGGCTGCTCCATATAGATATCTTCTTCCAAAAAACCATTCAAGAAAGCATTAGAGACATCCATTTGACATAGAATGCATCCAAAATGTGATGCAAGTGCAATGATTAGTCTTATTGTGACCATCTTGGCCACGGGTGCAAAATTTTCCTCATAGTCTATCCCTCTCTCTTGAGCATAACCTTTTGAACTAATCTTGCTTTATGTTTGTTAACACTCCCATTTGCATTCAACTTAAGCTTGAAGACCCACTTGCATCCTATTACATTTCTTTGAGGTCTCTCAACAAGCAACCAAGTTTCATTCTCAATCAAGGCATCATACTCATCCAACATAGCTTTATACCATTCTTTGGAGTTCAATGCATCTTCAACATTAGACGGTTCTTCAAAACTAGATAAAGCATAAGAAGTGGATGAGATACCCTCAACTTTCTGTCCTTTGCCTTGATATGTGAGCCTTGATGGCTCCACTTTTGCCCTTGAAGATCTCCTTGGTGTGATAGGTGGGTTTGGTGCTTGCTCCTCCATGAGCTCCTCCTCAAAACCAAGATCTTGCTCCTCGGCCATCTTCTTCTTGATTGTTGGAGCACTTGAGCCTCCTTCAAGCATATGCATATGATGTTCATCAAAGATGACATCCCTTGAAACAACAAATTTGTTCAAGGATGGGAGATAGACTTTGTAGCCCTTGCTTGAGCTTGCATATCCAAGCATGATCCCTCTTGTGGAAGATGGATCCTCCTTGGTTCTTGTTTCCAATGGCACATGCACATAACATATACACCCAAAAACTTTCAAGTGATTAAGATTGGGTTTCTTTCCATACAACATCTCATAAGGAGTTTTGCCTTCAATTGCTTTGCAAGACACCCTATTCATCAAGTAGTTTGCACATACAAGAGACTCACCCCAAAAGGATTTGGGCAAACAAGCATCTAATCTTAAAGCCTTAGAACATTCACATAATGTTCTATTCCTTCTTTCAGCAACTCCATTTTGTTGAGGAGTGTAAGGACAAGAAGTCTCTTTCTTGATCTCTTCCTCCTCAAAAGGCCTTGAACTCATTGGAGACAAATTCTCCACCATTGTCACTTCTAAGAATCTTGATGCTATGATTATGATGCTTTTCCACAAACAACTTGAACTTTACAAAAGTATCAAATACTTGAGACTTGAAGGAAAGTAAGAACACCCAACAATATCTTGAGTAGTCATCAATGAAGGTTAAAAACATGGATGAACCTCCATTAGATTTGGTGCTAGCAATGTGCACATCCGAGTGTATGAGTTCAAGAGGATGAGATGACTTTGTGATGGAGTTAGGAAACACCTTCTTATGTGCCTTGGATAAGGCACAAGCTTCACAAACCTTGTCTTCCTTCCCAATAGACCTTGGTAGGCCTAAAGCATACTCCTCCTTGATCATAGCCTCCATGGAACCCGAGTTGACATGTCCAAGTCTTTTGTGCCATAAAGTAAAGGTAGATATCTTGCTCTTCTCGGCCAACATGACAACATTAGTATCCACAAATGCATCCAGCTTATAAAGTTTGCCAAGTCTATTGCCCTTAGCCACTATCTTACCCTTCTTCTTGATGAAACATTCATTTGAAGCAAAGTCAACATTGAAACCATTGTCTACCATTTGGCCAACACTTAGTAGATTCTTTGTTATTGTAGGAATGTACAAAACACCTTCTATGTTGATCTTTTTGGAAGATCCTAAGCAAAGGGGAATGCTACCAACTCCTTCAATCTTACAAGCTTCATCATTTGCTGTATAGATAGACTTTATAGGTCCATCATAAGATAAGAGAGAAGAGAAAAACTCCCTTTTACTAGTCATGTGTGAACTAGCACCCGAGTCAATCCACCAAGGATCTTCTCCTTTGAAGCTTGTTGAAGAAAATATGGACATCATGAGAGAGTCCTCATGTGAACTCTCCTCCTCCTCCTCTTTGCTCATGTTGGCTTGGCTTTGATCTTGCTTCCTCTTGAAGCATTCCGAGGCATAATGCCCCATCTTGCTACAATAGTAGCACTTCACCTTTGATTTGTCCTTCTTGACTTTGGTGGTTGATGGAGATGCCTTTGGGGGTCCTTCTTGATCCTCAAGCTTTGTAGACTTCTTGAATGTTGATCCTTTGCCTTTGGACTTTCCTTTGCCTTTGGTGAAGAGAGCTTGGTCATCTCCACCTTGGATGGAAAGCCTATCCATCCTCTCTTGCATTTGGCTCCTTCTTGATTCCTCGGCCATGAGTGTGCCTTGGAGTTCTTCAAGTATGGGTAGCTTACCCATAATTGCATATCCCTGAACCAAATTGTCAAACTCAAAGCTTAGTCCATTCAATATGAGTTGAACAAGCTCTTCATCCTTGATAGGGTCACCTATAAAGGCTAGCTCTTTGTTCAATTCCTTTACTCTTAGGACAAAAGTATGTGCACTCTCTCCTTTCTTTTGATAGCTTCTATAGATTTGATTCTTCAAAGCTAACATTCTAGTTTGGTTCTTGGATACATAGACCTTTTGCAAAGTCTCCCAAGCATCTTGAGCTGAAGTGCAATCTCCTACCTCTCTTAAGAGTTCATTTGCAACATTCATTTTTATGCAATGTAGTGCAACATTGCACCTCTTGATGTATTTGGCTTTTTCTTGAGGATGAATAGGTTCACCCTCCTTACCATTTACAATTTCCATAAGATCTTGCATGATCATGATAGATTCCATTCTAACTTTCCATATGGAATAGTTAGTTTTGTTGAGCCTTTCATTAGTATCCAAAAGATATGCATTTATAGATGCCATCTAGTCTCCTAATCAAGGACTTGACACAAATGAAGGTTACTTCTATTGATTTGATTGAAGGTCTACCTTATCCCACTTATTAGGGACCTGAAAAGATCAGTAATAGACTTCCTATAAAGATCTAAGAATGATCTCTAACAAAATCAAATCATAGAATACCAGAAACAATGCACTTGCTTGATTGAAGTAGACAATACTAGTAGAATTGCCCCTCTTTCTATAAAGAACATTAAAGCTTCCAAATGATCTGATCAAGAGTGAATTTCAGCAACCTAATATACTTCCAAAATCACTTGTAAAAGATCTAAATGGAACTTAATGAGGATGCAACACAATCTACTATCCAATCAAAAGCAAAAAATGATCAAAATTGATAAAAATTTGATCTAATTTGGTGCATAAGTCAAGCAATGGTTGGACTGAACCTAAATCACTTTAGGAGGTGTCTACTACACCTTAGAACAGCCTTGAAGAGTCCCCAAAACTCTGATCTTCCCTCTCCTTGAATGCTAGAAAGCCTCCTCTATGAAGTTACCTCCAAAACTCGCTTAGAAATCAATGCTTGGAGCAAGCAAAACTTGCTATCTTGGTAATGTGAATTGAATTCAACTTTGCCTCTGGTTTTAGACACCTAAACACCTGCAAATGAAGTCACACAACACCAATCTCCAATGTATTTGACTCACTTTGAGTTCTAGAATCAATACTAGATGCTAAGATCCAATCTACACAAGATTTAGATCAAAAATTGTGATCAAATTGAATGAAAACCAAGGATTTAGCTCATTTCAGCCTTTAGGCTCTGATACCATGTAAAAATTACAGCAAATAAGGATCCTAAAACACTTGAAATGATGAGGGAAACAATAGATTATGATTTCATAAGATTAGCACAAGTTGAACCATCAAAATCCATAAAAAATCTATGCTTGAACCTCACTAAATGGCCCAAATCCTTGAAGAAGGCTTCACACGTGTGAAAGTACGGCCTTCCACAGTCTGAGTACTGTACACCAGACCTACATTCAATCCTATAATCATTAGTAATCACAAGTACTCAAACAATTATGAACATAAAGAGCAATTGTACCATTATGAGAGAAAAATCATGAAATTGCTTGATTAATTTTGGTGAGATATCATCACCTATATATACATGATCCATCACGGTTTTGGGCAGGTATGAGTAGCCCTAAACCTATCCCTAATGCTAATTTTGGTGGATCTTTCATCCCTACCAAGTTAGGGTTGGAATCTTGGAGATCCCTCAACAATGCAAAAATTACCAAAAATAGCTCCTATTTTTTCTCCCTTGTATCTAAGCATAATTTGGACTCATTCCAAAGGTTCTAACACTTAGGTCTACTTGAGAACATCCTTATGAATGGAATCCTATGCTATTTGGCACGTGTGACAAGCCACATCATGACCATCTAACTATTTACAAGTCATATGACCAAAACTAGTCAAGCTAGAATTGTGAATTTTTAACAGCAAGAAGGGGCACTATGCCTCTAATTTCTTTAAGAAGAAAAACCAACTCAAGCAAGCTAATCTCTCCAAAGATATTGAAGAAGATTCAGTTGTAAGTGATGGAGAAGGATCACTCATGGTGTCCAGTTTTTCTTCATCACCTTTCAAGAAAGATGGAGCTTGGTACATAGATAGTGGAGCTTCTTCACATATGCGCTGTTCAAAGAAGTCTTTTGACTCAATTGTACCTTACAAAGGACTTAAGAGATCTATTTACACTACTAATGATCATGAGTGCTCTATAGAAGGAATTGGCAACATTCCATTGAAACTTGCTTCTTCAAAAAGTTCTTGCACTTTCTAATGTTCTTTTCATTCCAAAACTTACAAAGAACTTGATTAGTGTGGGAAAGTTGCTTGATAACGGTTGTGATGTAAAATTCAACTCCAATACTTGCTTTATCAAGAAAAATGATGAGATCCTAGCTGATGGATCTAGATGTGGTGGAATTTTTAAGTTGAATTCTTATGAGAATGCAAACCTTTGTGAAGTTGCTTTGTTATCTAAGGAGGAGTTGTGGCATAGAAGTCTTCTATGGTCAAGAAAGTGAAGGCAATTGGTCTTCCAAAACCTCTCTCCAAAGATTTCAAGCCTTGTGAGGCTTGTGCTATTGCAAAATCACATAGAAAGCCATATCAGAAGTCTTTTATAAAGACTACTCATCCTTTGGAGCTTATACACTCGGATGTACATTTTTCTTCTTCTAAAAGTATTGTGGTGCAACATGTTTTGTCACCTTTATTGATGACTTTACTAGATATACTTGGTTGTATCTACTCTTTTCAAAGGCTATGGTTTTTTATCACTTCTTAATCTTCAAAACTTATGTTGAGAAACAGTTTTCTTTCAAAGTTAAAGCTTTAAGATGTGATGGAGGAGGTGAATACATCTCCAACAAGTTTTATGAATACTGTGAGGGTGAAGGAATAAAGAGAGAGTTTTCTTGTGCTTATTCTCCATCTCAAAATGGAGTTGTTGAGAGGAAAAACAGATCTTTATGTGAATGTGCTTAAGCAATTCGAATCGAAGCTTCTTTGCCTATTGAATATTGGGACGAAGCTATAAATTGTGCAAACTATTTGTGTAATAGATTATCTCACAATGCACTTGCTGGAAAATCACCTTTTGAAGTCTTGTTTAAGAAGAAACCTAAGGTAGATCACCTTAGAGTTTCTGGTTGTGCTTGCTTTGTTCATGTGCCCTTGGAAACAAGGAAAAGAGATGATCCTAACTCTATTAAAGGGATCATGGTTGGATATGCATCCAACATAAAAGCTTACAGAATCTATGTTCCATCTACCTCAACTACAATTGAGAGTAGGGATGTTATATTCCATGAGGATCAAAAATACATTCTTGAGGAGGCCGAGTTCAAAGATTCTCACAAAGATACTCCAATCATCACCCTTGAAGACTATCATGGAGATATTTGGCCGAGAATCGAGGAGGAGTCACCTCAAATCTTTTCACCAAGGAGATCTCAAAGAGAAAGATTCGAGCCTAGGAGGCTTATTTATGACGATAGAGACAAGCAAGTGGAAATCAACTCCACTAATTGTGCTTATTTTATTTCTCATGAGGAGCCAAAGGATGTATATGATGCACTCAACTTGAAGGAATGGTACCTTGCCATGAAGGAGGAATATGATGCTTTGATGGCCAATAAGACATGGGAGCTTGTGGATCTTCCATCCAACAAGCACACCATTGGTTGCAAGTGGGTTTTTTGAGTCAAGTTTAATCAAGATGGCACAATCAACAAGTACAAGGCTAGACTTTGTGCTAATGGTTTGCTCAAGTTTATGGACTTGATTATGAGGATACTTTTGCTCCAGTTGCAAAGATGGTGTCAATTAGAATCATAATTTATGTTGCTTGTTTTTTCAATTGGCAAGTTCTTCAACTAGATGTCTCTAATGCATTTCTAAATGGATATTTAGAAGAAGAGATTTATATGGATCAGCCTATTGGGTTCATCCATGACAAAGACAAAGTTTGCTTGCTCTTCAAAAGTTTATATGGACTAAAGCATGCTCCAAGGTCATGGTATTCTCGACTTAACACCTTTCTTGAGTCACCAGGATTTAATCTTAGTAACTATGATCCTTCCTTATATGTGAAATTTTTTGATAAAGATATTGTCATCCTTCTTATTTATGTTGATGATACCATTCTAACAAGAAGTTGTATCAAGTTAGTTGAGGAAACCAAGATTGCACTTTCAAGATGCAAGATCTTGGAAAAATTCACTACATTCTAGGATTAGAGATTGACTTTCTTAAAGATAAGGCTTTTGTATGTCAATCCAAGTATGCTCTTTCAATGTTAAAAAAGTTCAATATGTTATATTGTAAGAGTATAAAAACTCCTGTGGAGCAAATGTAAAAGACCCTAACAAAGGTGATGAAAGATCCTTCGTGGACATCACACTTTTTAGGATTCTTATAGGCTCCTTAATTTGGCTCACAATAACTAGACCTGACATAAGCTTTAGTGTTCATAAGTTGAGCCAGGCTATGCAAAATCCTATTATTTATTATTGGAAAATGGCCAAGAGAGTGCTTAGATATATATCTTCAACTTTTAATTATGGTTTATTGTATAAAAGTGAAGATCTTTCTATTGTTGGTTATTTTGAACCGGATTTTGCAAGTGATAGAGCAGATAAAAAATCTACAAGTGCTTATGTCATATATCTTGGAGAAAACTTGATATCTTGGCTTTCCAAAAAGCAAGATACTGTATCACTCTCATCATGTGAAGCTGAGTACAATGTGCTCACTACAACAACAAAGGAAGTGCTTTGGATCAAGAGGTTGCTAGTGGAGCTAAAGATAATCATGGATCTACCTATGATCATGTGTGACAGCATTTCAGCCCAAGCCCTTGCCAACAACCCAATATTCCATGCAGGAGCAAGCATATAGAAGTTGCACATCACTTCGTGAGAGAGAAGCTCATTGGAGGGGAAATCTACTTGGCATTTCTAGTTAGAACTAGCACACTTGCAAAAAGTTTGTAGAGTTTCATGCATGTTTTTGTTTTGTGATAACCAAAGTGCTATTGCCTTATCGGCCAACCCTAGATTTCATTCTAGGAGTAAGCACATTGAGATCATATATCACTACATCAGGGGCAAGGTTTTCGACAAAGAGGTGAGCTTAACGTACTGCAGAGCGCAAGACATGGTTGTAGACATCTTCACGAAAGCACTCGTGTTAATGCACACAACAAATTTTGTGCATTGCTCAGTCTGAAGATCAAGACATTCACGGATCCAAATTAAGGGGGGGTGTTGAACTTATTACTTCTATTCTCCTTAAATCCCATTTTAATCTACCTCCATTTATGCTGCATATTTACTAACGTTGTCGCGCAGCCTGCATATTTACATGCAAATTCGCACAGATGAATAAAAGGTAAAAGAATCGCGACACTGTGCTTTTACACATGTTATGGTGACAGGCGAAAAGGGGACACTATCTTACAGAATGTCAAAGGTGCCCTAAAAGCAAAGGCACCCTGTAAATCTAATCCTAAGGCTACTCATAAGAGTGATGCACTTTTTGCATTGTCATCACCAACGGTCACCTCAGCACTGACTGACGTCACACCCTTTTCACGCTCACCCCATGCAGCTGCACTAATAAATTGGACAACGACTGCAGCCACCCACGATCTCTTACAAACAACACATCCACTCTATACTTTCCACATATGCACACCTGTAATGTAATGTATATATACTGGATACCATTTGGGTATTCAGGTCAACGAGATTAATGAGTTATGAGTGAATGAGACGAAGTAGATTCCTTGCGCATTGATTCTTGATTGTCAACAATAAGGATTTATTCCTTTACAAATTGTATAAGCTTCGTAGGGCACGCGGTTTCGTCCGCTATTGTCTTGTGCTCTACCGCATTATTGACATCTATACATGATATACTTAATCTGATATAGTTCTTTGTTCTATGTTCAGATCTATGTTAATATTGCTGTGCTTATCATTCATATTGTCTGATCTTTCTAGTTGTTCTTTCTGGTAATAGACGACTAACATTTGGTCTTGTCTTTCACGAATCATTCGCGACTAATTATTAGTCAAGTACCATCTAGCTCTTCGCGAATAGTTTGTCTTACTATTTGCGACAAACCATTCTTCTGGAGCTTTCTTCATTTATTAAAGTTAGTCAAGGGTGTTGGATCAATTGGTTATCTTGACATCCAAAGTTTCTTTGGTCTCAAGTTCGAGCCTCCCCTTGGAAGCCAAGAAGCATATATTAAAGTTTGGCTACGTAATCAAGAACGACTATGATTCCCATCACTACCGTTTTGTTCGTTCTGATAGGCGTAGTCATGCTTTCGGAGAGAGTCGTATAGCTTGTTCCGCTGTGCATGAACATTTTCTGTCCAATTTCATTTCTCGTTTGTTTCTTGTTTGAGTTCGTGCCTCGTTTGTGTTCGTCTTACCTCTTTGAGCTTATTTTTCGTTTCTAACATACGACATCTTTTTCTCAACTCGTTCAACTCTCTCTCTCTCTCTCTCTCTCCCAACAGGCCCAATCAGGCGCTCATTTGAAGAAACCACGGGATGATGATGGGAATGACATAGCCGGAAATAAGGATGGGCAAACCCGACCATCAGATGGTAGTTTGGGATCGGGTGGCCAAAGAGCCGAAGCTGCTTCCAAGATTTTTTTTCCTCCCCCTCCCACTTCAACCCCTCCTCTTATTCAGCTTTTAATTTTTTCGAAACATTCATTCTAACTTACCCTATTTTTTCATCTTCTCTCTCTCCACCACCTCCTAGCAGAATAATGGGCCCATCAAATTGTCCAGGTAACACAGACAAAGCCCAACGGGATGAGTTCCTTCAACAACTCCACTCCTCTGGTGCGACGTATAACCTGTTAAACCCACCTCCTCCTAAGCTTGACGTTCCCGCACCTCTCTCTCCAGATCACTCCATCCTTGACCTTCCAAAAACTAACCCTAACATTGGGGGAAATGACGACAACCTGGCAGAGCCACCAGAAACAAGAAGATTCTCGCCCAGGAAAGACACGGGCACAGCTAAGCCATCAACGAGCGAGCGAGCCAAGGACAAAGATACAGGCACCAAGGCCTTGAATGATTACCTGGCAAGGCCACCACAACCACGTAGGACAACTTCTCCTACCAGGCCCAGGAGCAAGATGGCTGATACAAAGGAGTCCGAGAAGTTCGAAAGGAAATACCCTCCCAACATGAGGGGAGGCAAAGAGGACATAGATCAAAGCCAATACTCCACCCGGGCTATTTTCCTTAAAAAAAACAATATCAAAACAGGTACTATGCGACAGTAACAAGTTTGAAGTAAAATATAACCAAATTTGGTAATCAGAACTATCTAAATTGAAAATTGATAAGTACCAATTGAAAGAAGAATTGGTACTATAGAGTTTTAGAAAGCTTGGTACTCGAGGGTTTTGCCAACATTTGACATTTCAGTATCTTTCTGCACATTGCAATAAAATTTTCACCAGATTTCTTCTGTTGCTGCACATTACAATTACCAAAGCACATTGCACATCGAAGAGCTATTTAAAAGCTTCTTATAGCACCAAAGTACCAGAATGGTAGAAAGTACCAATAGGTAGTACTAAAGTACCAAAGCATCTTATAGTACCAAAGTACCAAACATGTAGAAAGTACAAAAACCTTAATTGGTAGTTTGGAGGATCAAAATTATTACACGATAGGTTCAAATAGTACCAATATTTGGTACTCAAAAGTTTCAGGAACACGTAAACATTTCAAAATTAGTACAAATCTTGTAAAATTGGCAGTGATTAATGCTTAGATTCTACCAATTGGTAAACAACACTAAAATAGTACCAAAAAGACCAAAATGGATTGTATGCGAACTTCTACGCACACAAAAGTATATATATATAACAAAAAAAGTAACCAACTTGATAGTTTTATGGATAAAATAATGACACGAGAAGTCTAAATAGTACCAATTTGGTAGATTTTAAAATATAAAAAAATGAGACACTAAGTATAAAAGACCTAATTTGGTAGTGAGGAGGATCAGAATTGGTTCACAATAAGTTCTTGTAGTACGAATATTTTATATTCAAGAGTTTTACCAACACACAAATAGTACCAAAATAGTATAAAATTTGTAAAAGTAGTACCCGCCGACATTGGTGCAGCTCAATATAGTGTTGGTTCACTCGAAACAAATTCAATTTGCATTAAAGTCATTGTTACCATCTTCAAAGTGAACTTGAGGAATATTCTTGTTACCACTGATCTATATTCAAGAAGTCTTATCGTGTTATAGGTTGAATGTACCAACAGGTAGTACCAAAGCATCATATACAAGTAGTACCAAAGTATCATATACATGTAGTACCAGAACGGTAGAAAGTACCAACATGTAGTACCAAAACATCATATATAGGTAGTAGTACCAAAGTACCAAAGCATCTTATAGTACCAAAGTATCAAACATGTAGAAAGTACAAGAACCTTAATTGTTAGTCTGGAGGATCAAAATTGTTACATGATAGGTTTAAATACTACCAATCTTTGGTACTCAAAAGTTTCAGGAACACGTAAACAATACAAAAATAGTACAAAATTGGTAACTAAAGCTTAGATTCTACCAATTGGTAAACATCACTAAAATAGTATGAACAGGATCATAAAGGATTGTATGCGAGCTGCAAACACAAATAAATATTAAAAAAAGTACCCAATTTGATAGTTTTATGGATAAAATGTGGACACGAGAAGTCTAATAGTACCAATTTCGTAGATTTTAAAATAAAAATGAGACACTTAGTATAGAAGAACCTAATTTGGTAGTCAGGAGGATCAAAATTGGTACACTATAAGTTCTTGTAGTACCAATCTTTTGTATTCAAGAGTTTTACCAGCACAAAATAGTACCAAAATAGTACAAAATCTGTAAAGTTAGTACCCGACTATTGGATTACTACTTCCAATTGGTATAAAAACACTAAAGCAAAACCAAGAAGATCGAATCGGGTCATATGCAAACTGTAAATACGACCAAGTTCAAAAAACATAGAACCAAATGCTGTAGATTTTAAGATAAAAATGGTACACGCTATAAATCTCTGTAGACCAATTTGGATGATTTTAGAATGAAAATGATACACGAGGTATTAAAGAACTTATTTTGGTAGTGTGGAGTATCAAAATTGTTACACGATAAGTTCCAGTAGTAAAAATCTTTGGTATTCGAGAGTTTCACGAACATGATAACACTACCAAAGTAGTACAAAAATTGTAAAATTACCAACTAATGTTTAAAGCCTCAACACTACCAATTCGGTAACAATACTAAAACAGTTCCATATAGGCCAAAACGAGTACCAACATCGCACACTATCTATGTTTGAATGGCACACGACTAGAACTTTCATATACAAACATTCAATACAAATATTGCTTCATTAGTACGAATCAATGGAAAACGACTTCGAGGCTTCAATTGTAAAACAAACCAACATGTACCAACAAGTACCAATAGTATCAAACTTTGGTAGTCTTAGGTTTCAAAAAATGTCAAAATGCAGTCGAACATAATTTTCTTGTTGTTGCACATTGCACGTTGAATAGTTGTTGATAAGCTTTTTAAAATACCAAAGTACAACAGATAAAATAATCAGTCATGCAAAAACTACCGCAAGTCTCAAAGTACAAAACAGTAGTTTTGAAAACGCCTGAAATATGACAAGTACCAAAAGTTCCAGAATATTTGAAAGCACCAAATAACTAAATGCTAGTAGATCAAAAAGTACCAAAATGTTGCAAACAACAAAGGCAAGTTCCAGTGCATCAGCTTACCAAGGACCATCTAATGTTGTGTCGGGGCATGCTCGCTTGCAACTATGTAATCATGCATTTGAAAGAGAACTAAACAATAGTTGGTGGGCCATTAGGTGTCGTAGACCAGGGAGCCAAGTAAGATGCCAAGGCATGAAGGTTGTTGGGAGAGGAAGATGCAACTCAATGATCACAACAAGATTTTTCTTGAAACATGGCTTTGAAAAAATATTTACCATGTAAACATTTGTACTTTGTTTATTTGTGTGTTAAGGGCTTGGATGTGAATGAATATGTTCATTCACCAGCCAATTCTAGGCACACAAGATCTCTTTCATATGTTGGCATTGCCTTCATGCAGTATGTCATAAATATCAATAATGTCTTTAGTTTTGTTGGTCACTGTTTGAATCAAATAGAAACTATTTTTGTATTTTGAGTAACAATCTCATTGAGCCATATTCAGTGTCCGGCAATGCAATTTTTGGACACTTTTTTTTTTGTGTTTTGGAATATCTTATGGACTGCATTCTTAGTTTGATAATGTGATCTCCATTACGTTTGTATGGACTGTTCTATTGAATTGATCTATACTTATGTCCCATCAGGTGGGATTACAAGATAGATTAACTAATCGTTACAAGAGAGATTTAAGCTAAACTATTAGTTAACTATGTCTCTCTCAAAATGTCATTTTTTGGCTGAGGGTGATAGTACAAAGCTTCACGCTTGTCGAGTTGGAGGCCAGTAACTCATCGCATTTCTGATGGCCTTTTATACTAAAAAATGTGTGGAGAAATGCTCACACATAAAGCTATATCTAAATCACAAATGGTATTGCAATTCTTGAGCCACAAAAAGCGCTGGCCAGTGGCCAATCTCCCATCAGAGAGGGCGTTGGCCAGTGACCACTTCCATATCACTTCTGTACCAAAATGTAATAATCATTATCATATGCTAGCTTGTTGTCCAGTGCCCACTATAAGCATAGAAAGGTTGGTGTAATACCTATGAAAATGCCCACTTCTGCTCCTTGAGTCAGTGCTTGATTGTAGAAGTATCCAACCAAAATTTTGCCAGAAGTTGCTATTACACAAAGGTAATCATAGCAAACTATGGCATTCATTCTACACCATAAAGCTTAGCATATATCCTCCTTTAACAGAGAGTTACCATTGCACAAGTTACCAATAGTATCCTTACCTTTGTTTGTAGTATCGTTCATACGATTACTCTTCCGAGAACATTCACAAGCCTTCTCTTCATCAACAATCACGGTAAGGTAGAGCACCAGGAGAGAGAGAGAGAGAGAGAGAGAGAGAGAGAGAGAGAGAGAGAGAGAGAGAGAGAGAGAGAGAGAGAGAGAGAGAGAGAGAGAGAGAGAGAGAGAGAGAGAGAGAAGAAGAAGAAGAAGAAGAAGAAGAAGAAGAAGAAGAAGAACAAGGTTGTCTGATTTTTCTATTTATAGAAACCAGAGAATACTTAAGAGTAATACTTAAGAGTACTAAGTGCGGATTATTGTTCACCATTAGATTGAATGTCCATAATGTGCACAAATCCTAGCCATCGAAGGATTTCCAGCTTCCCCACAATTTTTTTTTTAAATACTTTTTTTTTGTTTTGTGGGTCTTCCAACATAGTAAGGCATTTTTAGGCACTTCTGCGAATAAGGTGCATGCGAGAACATGCATTCCACAGAAACTCGTGAAGCGAATAGAGTAGTATATGTATGTGACAGCGCCCATGAGAGAGAGAGAGAGAGAGAGAGAGAGAGAGAGAGAGAGAGAGAGAGAGAGAGAGAGAGAGAGAGAGAGAGAGAGAGAGAGAGAGAGAGAGAGAGAGAGAGAGAGAGAGAGAGAGAGAGAGAGAGAGAGAGAGAGAGAGAGAGAGAGAGAGAGAGAGAGAGAGAGAGAGAGAGAGAGAGAGAGAGAGAGAGAGAGAGAGAGAGAAGAGAGAAGAGAGAAGAACAAGGTTGTTTGATTTTTCTACTTATAGAAACCAGAGAATACTTAAGAGTACTAAGTGCGGATTATTGTCCACCATTATATTGAATGTCCATAATGTGCACAAATCCTAGCCATTGAAGGATTTCCAACTTTCCCACCATTTTTTTTTAAATACTTTTTTTTGTTTTGTGGGTCTTCCAACATAGTAAGGCATTTCTAGGCACTTCTGCGAATAAGGTGCATGCGAGAACATGCAATCCACAGAAACTCGTGAAGCGAATAGAGTAGTATATGTATGTGACAGAGCCCATGAGAGAGAGAGAGAGAGAGAGAGAGAGAGAGAGAGAGAGAGAGAGAGAGAGAGAGAGAGAGAGAGAGAGAGAGAGAGAGAGAGAGAGAGAGAGAGAGAACCCTCACTTATTGGCTCTATGAGAGGTTTGCAAGAATCAATGGCGGTTCGCTAATCATAAATTTAATGTCTCGTACAAAATCTAGTGCTCCAGAAGTTTTGGGGGATCTTACAAGGGCCTATGAAAATTTGGGAAAATTGACAAAGTACAGGACAAAAAGATCCACAAGAGTGATTGGATGCTTGCTTAACAATCTATCAAAAAACCAGTCATCAAAAAGTTGATCTAGATTGGCAATTTGACAAACAACAAGCATTAACAATCAAAAGCATTGATCAACATTGAAATCCGAGCCCACATGTGTGTACTACATGTTGTATTATGGCCTTCAAGCTGAGAAACAAGTAGAAATTGATTTGATTGCATTTGGATCACAAAAACTCAATGTACATAGTGAACTAGCTTGAGATTGCCAATGAGTTCCAAAAGAAATTTATCTTCTCACTATGGGAGCTTGGAATACATAGCAAATTCGACTTCCTTCTTGAAATTCGGTGGATTTCTAGCATGTAATAAGGAAGTTAACTCACTCTTCTTGCCCTAAAATGAAACCCTAGTCTATTTCCTAGAGTCATGCTTGGTGGATAGCTAGTTGGTCAATTTTCACCTTAAATCTAGGATTTAGGTCCTATAAACTAGGAATCACTACCAAAATGACATGACCAACCCTATGGACTTGACCTAACCTACATTAGGAATGGGTTTCCATGTGGCATTTTGGCCATACATGTGTGAAACCCAATTATATACAAAATTTACACTATTCTTCATGGTTTTTGATCAAGCTAGATTTGCCAATATTTGGCAATTCTTCACACTCCTCAAATTAGCTTGATATATCTACAACTCTCTTGCTAGATGAATGAATGCTTTTGGAAGTGTCTAAAAAACAGACAAGGAACTTTTGAGACTCCAATAGAGAATGATGTCCATGAAGGATCTTTCACCACCTCTTAAAGGATCCCTTACAAGATGTTCCATAAATGTGTCTATATACATGTAGGACACTTCAAAACTAAACATCATGCCAAGCCATGGATTCCAAGGCATTTTTTGCACTTGAAGATACATCAATTAAAACATTAAGTGCATACACAATATTGCCAAAGACAACTTGCCTTGTTTGATCCACATGATTGAGCCTTGATGGCTCCATCTTGATACTCATGGTTCTTCTTGGAGTCCTCGGGTCTTGAGCTTGCTCCTCCACTTGACTTGACTCCAAACCATCAATGAAATCAAAAAGGTGTTGATCCAAAGGTGCTTCTTCAAGTTTACAAATCTTTCACTCTTGAAAGATCACATTTCCACCATTGACAACTTCTTTGATGGAAAACAAGTAGATTCTACAATCTCTACTTGAAGAGCAAAACAGTACCATTATTCTTATCATTGAAATAGGATAATCTTTGGTCCTTACATTGGAATGATCATGCTCAAAGCATGTGGACCCAAATATTTCCAATACAAATGATGTTTCATATTTTATGACACTATTCAAACTATCACAAAAATAGTTATCCAATGAAATTGCTTTATAAATAACAAATGGAGATTTGCAAGCATCAATTTTCATTGTCTTGTCGTACAAAATACTAAACATCATAGATCTTAAAGATAAGCAACAAGTCACTCCATATCTACTAATACTATCCAAAAAGTATTCAAAGATAGTAGACTCTCCAATGCTCACCATCCTTGCAAGATACACACTTGAATGGACAATTGCATGCAATTTGATGTCTCGGCCATTGTCATTGAGAACTCCCTTGGAACTCTCATGCTTTGAGGTTGACCCTCAAGATGTTCTTCCTTTTGATGCTCCAAGCAAGATCACACTTTGCCAAGATCTCCTCTTGAGTGATCTCCTCCTTTGCCAAGCTCATTCTTTCAAAAGCAACACTAGCTTCCAACTTAAACAATCTCCCATGTTTAAATCTCTTTGAAATGCAAACATCATTCTTCAAGATGAAACAAACACCATGCTTAAAGTGGACATCCAAACCACTTTCTAAGAGTAGACCAACAATAAGCATATTCGTGGTGATTGACGGTACATAAAGGATATTTTCTAGATCCATGCATTTGGAGGATTCTGGACACAAAGAGATGGTGCCAACACCATCTATCCTACACTCTTCATCATTTGCAGTAAAGACAAACTTTTTAGCATCATTGAAAGAGTGTAAGGTTGAGAAAAAGTCCTTTTCACAAGACATGTGGGAGCTAGCCCCACTATCGATCCACCAATTGTCTCTTGAATTGTTATTGCTTGTTGGTGAGGATGTAGTTGCCATCAAGAATACATCTACTTCATCCTCCTCTTCCTCCTTTGCAAGGTTTCCTTGTTTGTCCTCCTCCACTTGTGCTCTTAGCCTCTTGTAGCATTCAGATGCATAATGCCCCTTCTTTCCACAAAAGAAGTATTTCTGCTTTGACTTGTCCTTTGAGCTTGATGCATCATCCTCTTCTTTGGACTCCTTTGGATGCTTCTTCTTTCCATTGGTGTTCGTTTTGCCCTTGAATGAGAAATTGGCTTTCTCATCAACATCCTTCAAAGACAAGGAACTCATCCTAGATTTTGCATGGAGCATCCTACACTCTTCAGCCACTAATACACTGTAAAGTTTTTCTATAGTTGGCAAAGTGTCTTGGATGGCAAAACTTTGGACCAAATTTGCAAAGTCATCTCCTAGACCATTAAGAACAATCTGTACAAGCTCTCCATCATGAATCTTCTCTCAAATGGAAGCCAACTCCCTATTTAGAGACTTGATTCCTAGTACATAATCATGTGCAGTCTCCTCACTTCTTTTCATGCTTTGCAAAATTTGATTTCTAAGCATGAGAACCCTCGAAGTGTTACTAGATTCATAGATTGATTTTAGAGACTCCCAAGCCTCTTTAGCACTTTTACATGATGATACTTCTCTCAAAAGATCATTGCTCACATTCAATTTCACACAATGAAGTGCTAGATTAGATCTCTTTTTGTATCTCACTTATTCTTGTGCACCTAGAGGCTCATCTTCATGGTCAATCAGAAACTCATAAAGGTCTTGGAGCACCAAAAGTGACTCCTTCCTAACCTTCCAAATATCATAATTTGTAGAGTTCAATCTCTCACTAGCTTCTAGAAGGTATGCTCCAGCAGATCCCATCTTACTAGTGACTTCTACAAACATTTAATTGACTTGGAACTCACAAAGGTCTCACACTTGCAGTGTTTCACTCAAATTTGATTTCTAATCCAACAAATGGACATATAATCATAGTTCTATCACTCCCTCACAAAACTGGAATGAAGATAAGATGAAGTGAAAACTACTTTCAAACAATTCTTGCCAAGAAATGGATTTGATTGTCTCTAGAATCTCACTAAGGTCTCTCTCTTGTAGTGTTTCACTCAAATTAGATTTCTAATCCAACAAATGGACTTATAATCTCAGTTCTAACACTCCCTCACAAAGTTGGAATGAAAATAAGATGATGTGAAATCTACTTACAATCAAATCTTGCCAATTTTGGCTATTTGACTAAATCTCCCTCACACTTTTTGATGTACTTTGAAGTCCAATTTCTTCCTTGTGTCTTTTGGGATCTGCGCGTAGGAAATACACCCAAACACTCTTAGGTTCTTCAAATAAGGCTTAGGGCCTGTCCACACCTCGTGGGGTGTCTTGTCTGAGAGGGCCTTGGTCGAACATCTGTTCTGGACGTAAGTTGCAGTGGAGACAGCTTCAGTCCAGAATCTCTTGGGCAACGATGCATGCAATAACATACATTTAGCAGATTCGACCAGAGTACGGTTCTTCCTCTCAGCTAAGCCATTAGACTGAGGACTGTAAGGAGTGATGAATTGCTACTCAAAGCCTTGGCTTTGGCAGTACTCTTAAACTCGACAGAGATATATTCTCCACCGTTGTCTGACCTTAGGGCCTTGATTGTCCTTCCAGTCTCCTTTTCTGCACGCTCCTTGAAGATTCTGAAGTAGTTGAAGGGTTTTGATTTCTTTTTTATGAAGTACACCATAGTCCTTCTGGAGAAATCGTCAATAAAGGTTATAAAATACTTGGCGTCCTTCAGCGAGGGATTTTTCATCGGGCCACAAATATCTGAGTGTACAACGTCTAGCAATTTTCTAGCAATATGCTGATGGCTTGACTTAAATGGTTTCCTAGTTAGCTTGTGTGCTATTGTCGCCAAGGTGAACAAATTTCTGAGTACTGTCAGAAATGGTGAGCTCCTACAATTTTGTCACAGCACGAACAAGACACGAAGGTCGAACAATTCACGATAGTCAACATGACCTTGACTTGAAGCATGAACGAGAACAATTCACGACAGTCAACGTGTCTTTGACTCAAAGCACAAATGATTTGCGAATCAATCGTGAATCGCAAACACACCTCCAAGACCGCAAAGCCGAAAAAGGGACACAAAAGAAAAACTACGAAAAGAACAAAAGAAAACGGGAGATTACAAAACGGACGAAGGAAAATATTTTGCGCTGCCAGTTGGCAACTCAACGGGCTTCATGCCCAGCTGAAACGAGTAGCAACGACACAGACTAACTAACTAGTTAATTAGCATTAACTAGTGATGTGATTCTATGTTTAATTATCTTGTAAACTCCACATAGTGGAGGTATAAACGATCCTCTCTGGATCATAATAAAGAAGTAAATATAAAGATATGTAAGAGACAGAGAGAGACGCAGCGAATAGAGTAAGAAAGAAAAGAAACCATAGCTGTGCATGAAAATTTGCCAACGAGCAGAACACAACGAAAGAGTAGAATGTCATTCCGCCAACAAGCGTGACACTGACGAATTCACTTTAAACTAAAACTGATAATTCAGTCACTCTATTTTTGTGCATCTTGTCTTGTGCTGTAGATCATGATTGCTAGAATAGAATATGTTCTGTGATGCGTAGTCGAGTGTCTGGGATCCTGTAAGGGCTTTCGCACAAAAGAAAATCAAAAGACAAAAAATTGTTCACGATAAAGAAGACGGAGTGAGGACGAACACGAATCAATCCCACGCATGAGCTCCTGCAATATGGTATCAGAGCCACCAGGTTGTCACTACTGATATCCCAGTAGTGATTCTTCCAGACAACATAATATGGCTACGACAATCCAAACCAGAGTAGCAATCAATCTTGATGGCACAAATTACAAAATCTAAAAATTCAAAATCAAAACACTCCTGAAGGGCGAAGGCATCTGGTCGGTGACCGAGCTCTCAGAGGTGTAGCCTCCAGAGGGAGACCCGAGGAGAGCTAAATGGATCAGAAAGGATGAGTGCGCAATGACAATCATCGTTTTGTCCATAAATGAAGATCTACTCATGCAGATTGAAGACTGCGAAAGCAGCCATGCAGCATGGGAAAGATTAAAGCAGAAGTATGAAGTGAGGACTGCAGCTTTAGTCATGCACCTTCACAATCAGCTGCAATCAATACGGTGGGATGGCAACCAGTTGGATCATCACGTTGAGAAGATCAAAACGATTTTCGCTCAACCCGCTGCATCAAGACAGAAGCACCAGGTCCCAACACCACAACAACTGATGTAGTTCATGAAATCTCTACCGACGTCCTATCAGCCGCTGAGAACGCTCATACTGAGTCTACCAGATATGACATTAGACAAAGCAGTCAGTCTTGTCGCTGATGAGAGACAAAGGAGAGGGAAGCAGTGATCAAGAGAAGGCTCTTTTCACAAAAGGCAAGAAGAAGAACAAAAGCAAGCCAAGATTCGAGAAGACAAAGTCCTCGAATCAACAATCTTCTTCCTGCGATCACTGCCACAAACCAGGCCATACAACCAACAAATGCTGGTTCAATCCAGCAATACCTTGCATGCACTGCAAGAAGAAAGGGCATTCTGCATACGACTGCAGATTCAACCCAAAAAGAAAAAACAAAGCTGAAAAAACAAACGTTGCAGAATCTTCCAAATATGTAGAAAGAGGAGACGAAGCTTTCACGATACTCGATGAAGCTTCAACAAGCTACTCCAAACATGACTACGATGTGGTCATTGATTCAGGAGCAACATCTCACATTCTTGATCAACTTTTGCGAACTCGAAAATGACAGAGCGGTGATTCTAGGCGATGGAAGCAGACATGATGTCAAAGGCATCAGCTCTCTACAGCTACGAACACTGTCAGGCCAAGCAGAGCTGCCAGGAGCACTCTATGTGCCCTCACTCAGAAAAGATATGCTATCTATCTCCAAGATGGCAGATCTAGGCATTCGAGTTTTGTTCGACGGCAACACTTGCCGTATGATCACATGCATTGTCAAAGACTTGAAAAAATCTTTGAGCATCAGTGTTACCATCGTACTTAGGTAAAGCTAGCTTTGGAGTACGTTTTTCAGTACGCGGAACATTATTTGCAAAAGCTCCGTTTAAGTGAGCTCGTGCATGTGAAGATTCTAAAGCATGAAAATGTGGTCGATTGTATGGAGTTTCAAAACTCATGGGCTCCCATCTGTCAAATGGGTTGGTGGATGGCTGACTTGGGATTTCATCCTGGAATATCGATTAAATCGAGCATGTTCGGTAGATGGTGAGACCATCTCTGGTGGATAGTCCTCTGTGGAATTCGGATCGTCAAGATGATCCATAACACTCTAGAGTAACATAGGATTGTGGAAATAGGCCTCTTGGACTCTTTGGTAACTTAACTTGTTGGATTATTTGTTTGAAATGTGGGTGCTACGATTCCACGGTGGATGCAGTTGGAATGCGACCAGTTTGCAGTTGAATGTGGTTGGAATGGTTGAATTCGTTCTACACGGTTCGAGGGTGGAGGCAGTCGGTGTGCAGTTGTTTGTGGTCGAATGCGGTGGGTTGCGATTCAAGGACGAATGGAGGTGAGGTGCAGTTGAATGGAGTCGGTTGCGATTTGATTGCGGTTTGAATGCGATAGTTGGGGTTTGGTTGTTTGTGATGGCTACGGCTCAAGGCGGTCACTACGGCTCAATGCGGTCGCTATGGCCGTAATGTGCTTCAATTCAGATGAATGTGATAGCTGGTTGCTCGTTGCAGTTGCTACGGTTTTACGGTGTGAAGTTGGCAGTTTGTGTGGATCATCAGATATAGCTCTGAAAAACATCAAATATAGATCGTCGATTCAAGCTATCGGATCTAATGTCCGTTGTACTCGTCAGCTCCGATTGTTGTTTTAAAATTCTGTGGTCTGGCGTGGATTTGGTCCGGTTAAGATTTTGAGGAATTCCTTCAGTCGGGATTGGACCAGAACCTCCGGTCAAGATTTGTTCGAAACCCTTCGGTCGAGACCTGATCAAAAACTCGTCGGTCGAGATTTGATAGAATCTCGTTGGTTGAGATTTGATACAGGCTCTTCGGTTGAGATTTGAACGATGGGC
The DNA here is from genome assembly GCA_029204225.1 of Diphasiastrum complanatum. Lineage (NCBI taxonomy): Eukaryota > Viridiplantae > Streptophyta > Lycopodiopsida > Lycopodiales > Lycopodiaceae > Diphasiastrum > Diphasiastrum complanatum. Next base: position 35,066,402 of record CM055097.1, on the reverse strand, counting down.
TCCGGCTCCGGTGCGTCAAAGAACGCCACTCTTGCTCGGTCGCGTCATGCTTGGCCTGCTTTTCTAAAATATGATTTTGCAGCATATTTAGGGCCTGAACAAGCTGGTTAGTGTCTACATCAAGAGGAGGAGGTGGTGAAGATGGTCCTTCACCCGAGGGCATAATAGGGTCCATGGCACACTAAGGAAGAAGGCAAAGAAAAAAACTACAAGGGCATCGCAACAAAAGGACTTAGAGAACTTGAGACCACTACTCAAGGAGACTAAGCCACAATAAGCACCTCAATGATGGAAATGGAGCCTATACCCACCATCCCACTTCTTTTCCTTCTTAAAAAGGCCTTGCCGGGTGGCGGGCCTTATGGTCACCACCTAAAACAAGTGGCATCCCCTTATGGGGTCCACCTACCCTCAACTCACATGGCCACCACCCTCTTTACACCATGGGCACCTAAAACAAGTGGCATCCTCTTATGGGGTCCACCTACCCTCAACTCACATGGCCACCACCCTCTTTACGCCACCTCACCAGAGGGTCACTTGGGTCACGTCCCCACCCAACTTTTGGGTCACCGCCTTGACCTCATGGTCTATGGCCTAAAGATACACCTAAATCTCCTATAAGGCTTGTCCTTAGGCAAAGGAGAAAGTGCAGGTACAACTGTACGTTCATGAGAAGGAGGTGGAGGAAAAAACATCAAATTTCCTCCCCAACAGTGAAAAGGATGAAGGATTTACCATTTTTTCTTGGTGTGTAGGTGGAAGATTATAGAGAGGAGGATTAAGCCCAAGAAAGAGGTTAAGAAAAACAAAAAAAGGGTACACAGGTCTGTACCTATAGCAGGTACAGCCTGCAAGTACAATTGTGTACTTTTGGTTTTTTTCTCCCCCCCTTTCTTCAAAATTTAGTTGAACGAAATTCAAAGTTTACAAAAGCTTTTATTTACAAACTTTGAGACTAAGTTTTATAACTTAGTATAAAAACTTTGTAAACTAGAATAACTTTTAGATTAAAAGTTAAGCAATAAAAACTTTGAAACAAAGTTTCAAAGTTTACTATGTACTTTACAAGTACAAACAGGTTGCAATCAAGTTCAAAGTTTACGTTGACTAAACAAGGCTTTGCAACCTACGTTGAGAAAAGCAAAGCTTTTTTAGCCTTTGCAAACTTCCTCAACATATCCAGGTGTATTGTACTTTTAAGGTACACAAAATCCTTTACAACCAAGAGTTAAGGAATCTGTGAAGAGTAATTATTATACATAAAGAAAGCTCCTTCAGTAAGCAGATGTGTGGGAGTCCCGCAAACTACAACGGCTGCCTAGAAAAAGGCACAGAAAGATTTGATAGAGGACGGTACAGAAACCAGCAGGCAGGCGTGCAGATCCGCGCGGACGCGCGGGTGCCCGAGGAATTTTTTTTTTTTTGGCGAATTTTTTTGTAACAAAGAAAAACTTTGCATACAAAAAAAAAAAATTCGACTTTCCAAAGCCCAAAATAAGGCCAAAAACAAAATCGGATTTTGAAGTTTTAAAAACTGTAAAACATTCAAAAGAAACCGGCTACTACCACCGTAGCTAGCAAAGGTGGTTCGTTTTCAATCAAAACGACCTCAGATTGAGACGAACCAAAAAGCAAAGTTGTTCAGATCGATTCAACAAAATCAACTAAGCCTTTAAAAACATCAGCTAAAAGCTCAAACCAACCAATAACATAAGTTAGAGCGATTGCACCTTATTCACAATGATCGGTGGCCTCCATCGTCATGCCGATCATTGCTAAAGTACAAACAAGTGACGAACGCTATGTTACCACCCAACCATAGAGGTACTGCCACCTCGCCCCCGTGCACTGGAGCTACAGACCACCATCAAGCAAGCTCGGATCTCATGTAAGCCATGGTGTCCCATAGCACCATGCCTTACCCTCGACCCTTACCTACCTACATCCTGAGGCCTAGAGTCTGTTTTCATCGGTCCACACACATCAGAGTGGACAAGCGGCTCGTGCAAACGAGATAAGTATTTCACACCACTAGAAAATCCAGCATAGCTAGCCATCCAAGATGGTTATGTTATCGCCACAGGACCAATAAGCAACTGCTGCTTTATTTGTGGTGAAACAAGACACTAAAGTTAAAAACCAATACCATGCGGAATGTCCAAACTGTGTTCGCAAACACAATTTCAAGCATTGTCCTAAACAACCTAACAACTTTCTTCCAGCACGTCATATATCATCCGAACCTGTTAGAGTTCTAACTAGAGCACACCACCAACAACAAGAACAACAACAAAACAATGCAAAATCAGTTGACCCGAATGGAAGCCACTTGACAGCTTCCACATTACCCAAAGACTACCCAGACCCAAAAGTGGAACAAAGGCAATACAATGAATTTCAAGAGGAGTTTTTTCAAGAGGAAGGACATATAGAAAGTCTGTTATCTGTTCAGATCCCTAACAAAGAGCAATCCCTACATGGACTTGAAATATTTTTTGGCCTCCTGCAAGCTCAACTCACCATGCCATTCCATAGCGCAATAAAATTATTCACTGGGATTCAACGATATATCCATCGTAGTTTTCAGCTTTCTACTATTCCTGATGAATAGCGAAAACCAGAAGAGATTCCTAAAATTCTCCAGATTCCTATGAATCTGTTAGATATAGGTGTTGCTAAGGGGACTAGCATCACCCTGCCTTTGTCCTATAAAGACTATCCCGCAGTATCTGCTATCCTTGATAGCAGATCAGGTGTTAATATAATGGCTTTGTCCTTGGTAAAGTCATGGGGTTTCCATACCCTCGATCAACCACAATACAAACTTTGCATGGATGATCAACAAGTTACAGATCCTGCTGGTCACTTATCAAATATTAAAGTTCGAATAGCAGGTGTCAAATTTGTGATCGATTGTGTCATCTTAGACTTACCAGAGGATGCCAGTACTTATAAACTCCTTCTTGGTACACCCTGGCTCTAGCTGGCAGGTGTTGTTTAAGATTGGAAGCATAGCAAAATCACCTTTGGAAATAATGATAAACAAGTCACTGTTGACTCAACTGGCCATGTCAAGCCTGTTAAAGTTTATGACGATTGGTCATCAACAACATATGATAAATCAGATAGTGTCCTGATCCAACCCAATGACCACTATAGAAGATCCACGGACATAGTAATCCTAGATTCAGGAGCCACCTCACACTTCGTGACATCAAGTCAAATCATGTCTAATTTCAGAAGTGCAGATCCTTCAAGATTCATAGTTCTTGGAAATGGATCTAAACATCAAGTGAATGATATTGTTTCACTGTTGCTCAACACCAATGGCAGAGATAGATGACTCAAAGATGTTCTGTTTGTGCCTACACTGCAGCAAGACTTGCATTCTATAGCAAGAATAGCAGATGCGGGAATGCATGTGACGTTTTTGGACGAAGCATGCAACGTGGTTGATGCCAGTACCAGTACTCTGATCGCTCAAGACAAAAGAAAAGGTAATCTATATCAACTGAAGTTTGCCTACCTGCAGATCAGGTGCATCAGACTCATGATGACTCAATTTGTCATACTATAGAGTCTACATGCCAAACACAAACACTATGAAAACAATGAGAGATGTTAGAGTTGATGAGAGTAGGACAATGGCCAATGATGATCCTGTCATCTGTACTTAAAGTTTGTTGACTTTAAAGCTATGTATATGACTGTATAAAAAGTAGACTCTACTTTAAGGGAGAGAGTTAGAATTAAAGTAGAGTCATTGTGTTACTATACTGTGGGTCCTATCAATTGATAAGGATCAGTTGGCCTCGCCACGAGGCAAGTCGACGGGACACGCGTCCCGCCAACGACAACTTGGGTGTCATGCATGGGTTGTCTGAGTGAACAACTATATGTACAGTGTAATTTCATTTTGAGAAATATAGTCGCTATTTGAGCTTGCTGTAAAGAGTGTTTTCAGTCTGTGTTACTATGTAGCATGATCTGTGTTCCTGTGCAAAGCAAATTCTAAGTGAGAGAACATGTACAAATGATTCAAAATTACCACTCTATATACTGGATTTTAGGGTCTTGGCCTCAATTCCTATTGGCCAATTCCTACCTCCCTACTATTCAAATTTGAAAAAGTGTGCAAACGAATTGGAGGGAACCAATTTGCTTAGATAATTGATCCACTACAACCCAAATAGAATCATATTGTTGTTGGGTCTTTGGAAGTCCAACTACAAAATCCATAGATATGCTTTCCCATTTCTTATCTGGAATATATAATAGATGCAACAAACCATTTTTTCAGATTATTAAGTGGTGCTGCTAACTTAGCATAATCCTCAATAAATCTCTTGAAGAAAAGTGTAAAACCCAAAAATGACTTTACTTGCCTCATAGTTCCCGGAATTGGCCACTCAATCACAATCTTGATTTTATCTTCGTCAATCTTGATCCCATTTACTATGACCTTATGACCGAGATAAAGCAACTCTTGCTTAAAGAATTCACACTTGGACTCTTTAGCGTAGAGTAACTCTCGACGGAGTTTCATCAAGATGATTTTTAAGTGTTCTACGTGTTCCACCAAGGATTTTTCCAGTAAACGAGAATGTTGTCTAAGAATACAACCATGAACTTCCCCAAATATGCACGAAATAAATCGTTCATCATTTGCTGGAACGTTGCTAGAGCATTCGTTAATCCAAATGGCAAAATACTAAGGATTCATAATGACCAAATCTAGAATGAAATCCTGTCTTTTGGACATCTTCCGACCTAATTCTTACTTGATGGTACCCTGTCATGAGATCTATCTTGGTGAAATACCGAGATCCACCCAAGCGATCTACAAGGTCATCCATCCTGGGTAATGGATATTTATTTTTGATAGTCACTTTATTAAGACCCTTGTAATCCACACACATCCGAAAACCTGCATCTTTCTTCGCTTTAAGAAGAATATGAATGCTCCATGGTGATGTACTAGGTTGTATATGTCCCATCTTCAGATAATTTTCTATTTAATTTGAAATCTCTGTCTCCTTTTTCTGAGAGAACCTATAAGGTTGTCTAGAGACAAGTTGACTTCTTGGAAGTAACTCAATCATGTGGTCTACTGACCTAGGCGGTGGTAAACCATGAGGTAATTCAGATAGGAAAACATTCCTAAATTCATTTATGATTTGTTTTTTCACTACTTGTTCATGGTCTAAATTTACTAAGTTAAGAATTGCTGAGAATTCACAACCATTTAGATTCATTTCAAGAACATCCACAACTGGAATAGCACATATTAAAAAAACTTCATACTTAGAATAATCCAATGTCTCCATTTCATTAACTGTAGAAATTTGATCCAACGGACATACAAAATTACTGTCAAACAATGTAACTATCTTATCACCCTCCTTGAAAGGTTGAACATGCTCTCAAAATCAATTCGTAACCTAAGATTAAATCAGTACAGGCTAAGTCTAAAATATAAAAATTAACTAATTTTGTATGTCCTTGCATCAAAACTGGGAGCTTCGGGACTTTTATGTTCCAAGTCTCCAACTCTGCTCCTGAAGCTAGATAAACTTTATATCTATGATTGTTGGCTTCAGTTTCCAAGCTGAGTTTCTGCACAAGAAGAGAATCAATAAAATTATGAGTTGAACCACTGTCCAATAAGCTACTCACTTCTTGACCTTTAACTGTGCCAATTAAATGAAAAATTTCATTAGGCATGAAAGAAGTAGTACTAAAAGAACATTCACAATCATAATCAGTCAGGTTAATTTCCAAAGTCTTACCATTGCCTCCTAGGATCTCAATCATGTGAGTAGACACCTTTTTTCTTTCTAGACAAAATTTCATCATATGTCCAAGCTTCTTACAAACGAAACATAAGTTCTCTTTCTTAGCCTTTTTCCGAGACATATATTTCTTAAATCTTTTTCTCTTCGGCTTCTTGGGTTCTAATGATGCCTGATCTAATTCATCAAAGTATTTGGCTTGGTCTGAACCGCGCTTCTTACCCTTCTTGGTTTTCAAAGTGGTTGGAATTTGTGCAAACTACTTCCTGGATGCCACCACTATAGAATCATATGCTTTCGCAATCCGAAACGCATCCTCGAGGTTTTGAAGCACATTTCGCCTGCATTCGTTCTGATAGTCGGTTGGCAAACCTAGGACAAACTGCCAAAGTGCCAACTTCGCATCGAATGATGGAACCCTCTTCCATAGGTCCATGAATTTCTGGATATAAGAGTCTAAACTCTTTGTACCCATCTTGCAATTCACGAACTTCAGGTAGTAGTCAACGTCATCAGCAACTACAAAAGCTTTCTTGAAAACTTCAGCAAACGCATCCCAAGTAGTTGGCTTCATTGGTAAATCTCGCCACCACGATGACGCTTTGCCGCGTAAGAACAACACAACGCTTTTAATTTTCTTCTCATCAGGAACACCGTGCAGATTGAAGTAACTACTCCACTTGGCCAGCCAGTCCTCGATGACTTCAGGTTTCTTCTCCTTCTTCTCCCCCGCATAAACCTCCGGTTGAAAACCGAGATTGGGTGAAGACATCAATTTGACTTGATTCAACAGAATCTCCATTTGCTGATCTCTCATCTGATTCCGATTATTCATATCATTGAGCGCTATACTCAAACTGTTGACAAATCACCATATAAGATGACACACCTGGATTCGTAGCTTGATTTGAAGTTTCTTCGGCCATCTCGATATATCTATCCTGGAAATTACTAAATTTAGTTAATATCAGATTAACTCATAGTGAAACACAGTTGACTAAAATCGACTAAAATTGACTCCACATGGTCAAATAAGTATTTTTAGTCAATTTCATAGATACTACAAGAAATTGAAAAAAACTAAAAGTTTTGAGTTTTCGCACTTTTAATATTTTTTTAAATTTTTTACGTTTTCTAAAAATTCGTAAAAAATCAATGTCAGTTATTAAGCAACCGAAATAAAAAATTTGGTTCACTGTTCAATTTTTAACTTTACTACATTAATGTCCATCAGGCATGCAAGACATGCGACATTAAATTGATTTTCCACAATTACAAAATTCTACGTAAAATCAAGTTCTACGGAAATTGTCAGCTATATGTGTATAACCATTCAAAACAGATCTAAACCACTCATGCATGTCAGAATCACTCTGAGAATCAACATGCAGACATTCCATGCAAGTACAGTACCTCAAAATAGAAAATTGACATGCATGCAATCAGAACAATTTGAAATTCTACCAATTTTGCTCACAAAATTGCAAAACTTCAAATGATCATATCTTTGGCTACAGGACACCAAATTGGGTGTTGTAAAGCTCAGTACAGAGGGAAACCTAGTGAACAAGACAGTTGCCATGTCAACTTGCCATGTAGAATTCACACATGTGAGTTCAGAACAACCAAATAACTTGTAAAGGACACTTTTTCAAGCCCAATCAGCCTAAAAACTTGCAAACACTCAACCGAGCCTAAAATTGATGATCCAAATAGTCTTGAATGGTCTCTTAGAGTTCCATGAAGCTTCACATAGATCCTATGAAGCAGTATGGGCTGAGAACCATGAATTTTTGATTTCTAGAAGTCAAAATTGCTACAAACTTGATGGAATTGAAACATAAGCCTCTACCCATCAATTTACAGGTCTGACAGCTTGCTGGGAAGGTAAAAAGAAATACAAATCATGCTGTAAAAAATCCAGAATGATTCCCTTATGGATTTAGAGAAATCCACCCCCAAAAACTCACCAAAATTGGTCAATTTTTGACACTTTGGAACTTCGTACAAACCAAATTGCTGGAATACTTGGCTCTAACTTCAAAAGACTATGATTCATCTTTTCCCAGCTTCAATTGATGTTCAACAACCTCCTACCATCCAATTTCATGATAAAACAAGCAAAAATCATGAATTTTGGCCCTTTCTAGGTTTTTTCACCATGCCCAATTGGAATTTAATGGCAAGAACGTTTTCCAAATCCACATGCAACCCAATATATAGAGTTATAACCAACCAATTGATCTGAACTTGCTGGATTTGAATTCTACCATCAATTTTGTGCCAAAATCATGGAAAACAAGCCAAATTTGACCACAAAAGAACCTAGAATCCAAATACATGGGAAAATCCAACATGCAACCTGAATTTCAACTACTTCAAAGTGAATTAACTTGCTAAAAAATTTCAGATCCATAACTAGTTTTGAGCTACACATGCTAAAACTCCAAAAAGACAATCAAAATTGATTTCCTAGCACAATTCTCCATAAACCACAATGAATTTGAGAGAGATATGGATCATGCAAATTGAAACTGGGAAGATCCACCAACTTGCAACCTTCTTCCTCTCCTTGGATGAGAATACTAGTTGATTACCACCAAGCTCCAATGAAAAGCACCACCTCTCCAAACTTGTAAGCCTTGCTCTGATACCACCATAAGGGAAGCTCCTTAGATCCTGTTTACAAATCACAAACACAATGGATAACACACTATGGAGAAACCACCCAACCAAGTAGAAGCATCCAATCAAACTCTAAAAGCTTCACCCTCAAGCCAAGGAACAAGAAACATGAATATAGAGTGAGAGCCTGGCATTGAATCCACAACCATAATCAAGAGTAGGACGGGTTTGGACCCATATAGAGCCGAAAGCATCCGGGGCACATAGCCATGCATAGCCCTAAGTTTCCTATACATAGATTCACCTAGAATAGAGTCCTAAGCATGGGCCAACTATTCATAGAATTGCTATTGATAACTCTACACATGCATACACTATCTCATGCCTTGTCTAAACTCCATTTAGTGTGTTCTGGGTCTCACAAGGATATTAGTTACTATCGGGTCACGTCCAATATGACGAGGCATAACTAACAGCTTGTTTCACTAGAGTACCGTGTATCCAAGACTAGGAGTATACTGTATCCTATGTACCGGTCATGGACATAATAGTCTCTCCCACGCCCCTTCCACACACAGATACCCTTTGAGAGTATAAGCAATTGGAATACTATAAATACTAAATCTAGCAATTCAATCATTGTGTGAATTGTATTGGAAAAGCATACTGATTATCTTTTGAGCATAAATGATATCACTTTTTTTCTTTTACACAAGGAGATAAGTTATAATATGGTGATTCACCGCCATGCATCATTAATGTTTATTTTGATGACGCTTCATCTTCTTCTCATGTTATTCACGCTATTTGTTTATGCTTATGGCCGCAAACTTATTGACAATACCTCATTTACCCCAAAATAGAGTGTTGTCCATGGAAACATTGCTCAGTGGATGTCGAATCTCTTTTGTCCCTTTCAGAGATAGGTAGTCAGCCCTTTTAGGGAGCGGATAGTCAGGAGTGTCAAGTAGAAGCCATTTCACGTTTGGAACTGATTTGGCTTGCAAATGCCACTAAGCAACTGGAGGGGCTATTGTGAAATTTTAGCAGGTCATCAAAACAAATTTCCAACATCGCCACTATACTCAGAATATCTCTTTTAGCCTACGGTGGTGTAATGCCACCAACCACGATGCTATAAATTGTGTTTTTAATCATCACATAGTAATAATTGCATGATAATACCAATTATTGATGGATCAACAAATTCTATAGAATATATGATATAATAGACCTATGCTGTAACAAAACCAGTAACCTACATTTCCTTTCCCATGATCCTAGACACTAATACTCCGATGGTTAGTAGCCCATGATGGCATTAAAGCCAATATATAGCCTATGCTCTATAATCAACCATGAAGCAATGAGATTTCACTTATTTATTTGATTGCAATCCCACCCACTTAATAATGCTCGTAAAGGTGTGTATATTCCAATTTGTAGAAAATGTGATGATGGTAGTTCATACATAGATTTCTCACAACAACTCATAGGTATCGAGGTTTATACTAGACGAAATTGCACTAGTCAACTTAGTAATAGATTCCAAAAACCACTAGAAAAGCTTCTAGTTGAAATAGATCTTGACGAAAGATGACTGTAATCACTTTTCAAAGGTCAAATATTGAAATTAGTAGAACCACATGAATAATTTACTCCATCCATTAAGAAAAAGACTTATAAAAATGTGACAATGGAGAGGAGTAGGAAAAATATTGACAGTGGAATAATAGTTTGACAATACTAATCATGTATTTCTACTGGAATCATGGAGACGATTGTGATGGAGTGGTGTGATTGAAATCTTATGTCATAGGACTTGCAAAAACCTGTTAGCAATGTGAGCAGTGCAATGTTGTTAATTTTGGATGGAATGAATTTAAGCAATAGTGCAATATGTTTAGTATTTATGCACTCAAAAGTGGTATTCTATTGGGAAAAATAGCTCTTACATTAGTATAACCAAGTGTGTCATTAGATTGTTTTTGTTAAAGAGAATCCAGAACAAAATTTAATGTTGTCTCATGCCTTCAACCTATAATGAAATCTTATATAGAAAAGAATGTGCATAATTTTCAATCAACAATACAAATGATCATGGGATGTCCACTATCAAGGGCGAAGGCGAAGCAAGAATTATTAGATATTTCTTGGTTTTGTTGGATATTTCTATTTTATTGATGTGAAGATACGGAAGAGTCTTATGGATGACTAATTTTGTTTCCACAGTAAATATAATCTTCATATAGTCAATTTGCAACTCTGTATCTCAATGGTTTAATCAAATATTAGTGGCAACAAGTTCATGAATTTTGTACATGGGTTTGAAATAATTTTGAAAAATGTTGCAAAAGGATATTTGACCAAACTAATTTCAAGAAATAATGTTTCATGGACCAAACATAATTGATATGCCAAGGCAATCATGACTACTCAAGAATCTCTCCCACAATACAATTGAATAAGAGATTACATGTTCAATAATTCCTTGATACCTATCAAGAGTTATGTGAGTGTATCCATACTCCAACCATCCTCTACTATGGTAATGCGAGTATGCGAATGTTTCAAGACTTAAAAGTAAGGAGCAGAAGGAATGGAGCAAAGACTTTAAAAGTAAGATTGATTTAATTTCTGATTTGATCATCCAATAAAATTATACAACCATGTCGCTAATCTAAAACTGAATTCCAAAGAGTACACCAGTGTTGAGAAACTATTCATGCTTTGTGCTTAGTGGTGATGCACAAAGGTGCTATGCAGAATAGCACGTCACATATTGTTGTAGGATTGAATCAATACTATCGTCTTGTGATGGAATCATCCGTTCACTTGCAAATCGAGGGATGTTGAATAATACATGGGCAAAACTCATAATTAGTACCTGCAACATAGAATAAAGTATAATATAAGCTACAAATTTAGCTGTGCACTTTACCACTTCAAATTCCAAATAATAACAACTCCAAGTTTTACCATTAAAACATCTAAAGAATGAATGAATGAAAGACATAAGCAAAAATGATGCACTATTCTATGAAATAATAGATGAAATCATTGTTTGTAGCTTAATTTTTTAGTCAAGGATGTTGAAAATTGTCACTTCTCACTTGACATTGGTTCATGTAAATATTGATCAAACATTAGAATATGTTGATGATATGATTTCACACGTGTGGAGCATGTTCCCATGTGTGAAAGGATGTACTTTTCATGTTTGTATATATCCAAATTGATTTTGTATCATTCTAGTTAGTGTGAACATGAAATGACTAGTTTTTAGTCAAGTTGACTAGTCACCTACAAATTAGCTTTTCCTTGCATGTGCATGAGTAAATGCTCCCACATGGCAAGTGGATGTTCACATGTGTGTATAGAGTACTAGAAGATAAGAGTTGACCATTTTCCTTAGATCCTATTTTGTAGGGAATATTCCTATATTCTAGGAGACTAGCTTTTTGGATTTTAGTCATATTCTAGAAGGTCAACTATTGGATAAGGATCAAGGATGGATCAAATGGATAGATATGAGTGATGTGGCACTCTTCACACGTGTGAAGGCCTGCTGGACTGTACCAGACTCATGGATGTACTTGATCCATAAAAGGATCATCATTTTGCTAAGAAAATTGATGAGACTTTTGCACTCTACACTTTTGTGAGATTTCTAGTCATTTGTCTTGTGATTTTTATGCATGATTGCTATCTAGTATCATTGTACTTGTTGTTTCAGGTGCAGGCCGTACAGTGGACAGTACTCCACACGTGTGAAGCCGCTCTCACTAAAAAATGATGTGTTGATCCATTGCTCTTGCTTAAATCCAAGTGTAGTGAATCTAGATCAAGATCTAATGTGTAGAACTTGATAGATTCATTGATTAAGCAACCAATAACTCTCTATGATTGTAAAGTACAATCATTATTGTCCTAAAAACTGTAAAATTTATCATGGTATCAGAGCTAAGTAAGAGAGTGATCATTGAATCATAAATCTTGTAAAGATCATTGGCAAAATTTGTTTTTTGGCCAATACTAGTGAGGGCGAGTTCTTCTAGAGTGATAGCTTGTAATCATTTGGATCAAAACGACTTGGAGGCTGTGTATGTACTTTTCACACGTGTGAAACCGTACAGCAACTTTCAATTCAAGTTACTTTGTGTTTTTTGGTCCCAAAATCACAATACTAGTTCATTTTTGGTGCTTTTTGAAGCATAGTATTGATCTAGATTCATTCTAACTAATGCCTATGACCAAATAGTGTTTTGGATCATTGAAGCATTTCTTTTTAGAGTCTAAGATCAGATCTAAGAGGCTGATTTGTTCAGATCCTTAGTTGAAGTGAAATCTCTAAGAAAAGTGTAAAGCAATTTTTTTTGTGAGAGTGAAAGCTAGAAATTTTTGGTAAGATCTTTGAGTATCATTCAAGCTTGTGTGTTAGTTTGATAGAGACAAGCCTATAGGCATTCTAGTAAGCTTTAGGCCACTTCATAGATCTTTTAAAATTCAAAAATCTTTGTGATTTTTAAAAAAGAGCATTCATTCTAAAATGTCATCCATGGGTGGATATTTGATGGAACCAAGTGAGAGACTCACTTCCACAAATTATTCCATTTGGAAAGTGAGAATGGAATCACTCCTAGTGATCCATGATCTATATGACATAGTTCAAGGAGTAGAGGAAGAGCCTCAAACTCCCCAAGAACAAGCCAAATACAAGAAGAGAGCAAGATTAGCTCTACATTGCATAAAGTTAAATGTATGCAATGACCTCTTGAAAGAGGTGTCTTCTTGTACCTCATCCAAAGAGGCTTGGGATTCATTAAAGAGCATTTATGAATCCAACAATACTTCAAGAATCCTCATGCTAAGAAATCAAGTTTTCCAAAGCATGAAAGGAAGTGGAGAGAGTGGACAAGAGTATGTTCTTAGGATCAAATCTCTTAACAAGGAGTTAAGTGCAATAGGAGAGAAGATCCAAGATCAAGAACTAGTACAAATCATTTTGAATGGTCTAAGTGATGAGTTTACCAACTTAGTCCAATCATTTGCCATTCAAGACTCTCTTCCATCCATTGAAAAGTTGCACAATGTTCTTGTGGCCGAGGAGAGTAGGCTTCTACACCTCAAGACAAGAATGGATAGCATGTCACTTAATGGAGGAGAGGAGAAAGCTAACTTTACATCTAAAGGCAAGAAAAAGCAAAATCCATTCAAGAAAAATCAAGGCAAGGAGGCCGAGATGAAGAATGGAGGATCTACCTCCAAAGGCAAAGTGAAGAACAAGGCAAAACTAAAGTGTTTCTTTTGTGGAAAGAAAGGACACTTTGCCTCAGAATGCTACTTGAAGAAGAATCAACAAGCCAAAGGAGATCAAGGGAACATTGCTCAAGAGGAAGAATATGAGGATGGATTCAACACATCCTTAATGGTTGCATCTACACCAACTTCAAGTCAAGACACATGGTGGATAGATAGTGGGGCTAGTTCCCACATGTCCTTTAACAAGCATTATTTTTCTACTCTTCTATCTTGTAATGACTCTAAGAAGTCAATATACACTGCTAGTGATCAAGCATGCAAGATAGATGGCATAGGATCTATACCTCTTTGTTTAGGCACATCTAAAAGGATAGATCTAGATAATGTTTTGTATGTTCCTACCATTTCAAGAAACTTGCTTAGTGTAGGACAATTAATGGACAATGGACTAGATGTACATTTCAAGAATGGAGTTTGTTCCATCTTGAAAAATGATAAGTGCATAGCTAGTGGCATTAAGCAAGGTAGACTTTTCAAGTTGGATGCTAATGTTGCAAGTGAAAGTGTGAACTTGGCTAGGGAGGAGCTAACTCAAGTGGAGCTTTGGCATAAGAGATTAGGCCATCCTAATCTTCAATCTATGGAGTCAATGGCAAGCAAGGAACTAGCTCTCGGCCTACCAAGAGCTTTCAAGAAGTGTGGAAAAATGTGTGAGGCATGTGGCCTTGCAAAGTCACACAAATCTTCTTACAAGAAATCTTCATCAAGATCTCTCTCTCCCTTGGATCTCATACATTCTGATGTACATAGTTTTTCACATGCAAGTAATGGAGGTGCCTTGATGTATGTAACTTTTATAGATGATTGTACTAGATTCACATGGATTGAGTTACTATCAAAGAAAAATCTTGTTTATGAAGCTTTCATTAAGTTCAAGTCTCTAGTAGAGAAACAACTTAGTACTTCTATCAAAGCACTAAGATGTGATAATGGAGGAGAGTACACCTCCAATAAAATGAAAGACTTTTGTGAGATCAATGGTATTAAGTTACAATACACTTGTTCCTACACCCCTCAACAAAATGGGGTGGCCGAGAGGAAAAATAGGAGTCTATGTGAGTGTGCAAAGTCCTTGAGGCTTGATGCATCACTTCCCATCTCATTTTGGGGAGAAGCCATAACATGTGCTAATTATTTGTGTAATAGACTTCCTAGTAGTGCTATAGATGGGATCTCACCTTATCAAGCCTTGTTTGATAAGAAACCCAATGTAAAATATTTTAAGATCTTTGGATGTACTTGTTATGTACACATTCCTTTGGAGACTAGAAGGAAAGAAGATGCTACCTCCTTCAAAGGAATCTTTGTTGGCTATGGAGAAAATAGCAAGGGATATAGGATATATGATCCTACATCCAAGAAAGTAAAGGTAAGCAAGGATGTACTTTTTGATGAGTCACAATTTGCTAAGAGCTTGTCAAATGGATCTAACCCATTGTGCATTGAAGATCTTGACAAATCCGAGGAGGATCTTGACAAACCCGAGGAGGATCATGACAAACCCGAGGATGGAGATTTGGATCCAAGTCAAAAGGGGCCAAGAAGATCATCAAGGAGCAAGGCCGAGCCCTCAAGGCTTACCTATGTGGACAAGGGAAAGCAAAAGGAAGGCTCTACATCTTCTACCTCTTACTCTTTTTTAGCTACATTGATTGAAGAACCATCATCTTTTGAAGAAGCATGTAAATCTAAAGTTTGGAGAGATGCAATGCAAGTAGAGTATGATGCATTAGAAGAAAATCATACTTGGAATCTTGTAAATCTTCCAAGAGGAAAGAAACCACTTGCATGTAAGTGGATTTATAGAATTAAGTACAATCAAGATGGATCTATTAGTAAATACAAAGCTAGGCTTGTTGCTAAGGGATTTCTTCAAATAAAAGGATTGGATTATGAAGAAACATTTGCACCTGTAGCTAAGCTTGTAACTATTAGATTAATCATTTGCATTGCTACTTTGTTCAAATGGGATCTCTACCAAATGGATGTGACAAATGCCTTCTTGAATGGCTTCTTAGAAGAGGAAATCTACATGATGCAACCCGAGGGCTTCATCAAGATTGGTGAGGAGCAAAAGGTGTGCTACTTAAGGAAGAGCCTATATGGCTTGAAGCAAGCACCTAGAGCTTGGTACTCTAGGTTGCATGATTTTCTCTATTCCCTTGGCTTTGTACTAAGTGCTTATGAACCTTCTTTATATTTCAAATGTAATGAAGGAAAGATCATCATTTTGGTTCTTTATGTTGATGACATCATTATGACAGGAAATGATGATGATGGCATAGGCAAAGTAAAAGTTGACTTATCTAGTGAGTTCAAGATGGTAGATCTAGGCTTCCTAAAGTTTATACTTGGGATAGAAGTGTCTAGAAGTAGCAATTGTACTTTCATAAGTCAATCTAAGTATGCTACTTCCATTCTTGAAAGATTTGGTATGAAAGATTGTAAGGGGATTGACACCCCTATGGAGCATGTTGTGAAAGCAACTAATGAAGGTGATGAAGCATCCTTTGAGGACATCACTCTCTTTAGGAAGCTTATAGGCTCTCTAATCTATTTAACCATCACTAGACCTGACTTAAGTTTTTGTGTAAGCAAGTTGAGTCAAAGTATGCAAGCTCCTTTAATTCATCATTGGAAAAGTGCCAAGAGAGTACTTAGATATGTTTCTAGTACTAGATTTTTTGGTATACTTTATGAAGGATCTAACTTGCACTTGAGAGCCTACTCGGATTCAGATTTTGCAGGTGACAAGATGGATAGGAAGTCCATTAGTGCATTTGCAACATTTCTTTGTGGAGGAGTGATATCTTGGCTTTCCAAAAAGCAAGATACAATCTCACTATCTTCTTGTGAAGCCGAGTACAAGGCATTGACTTCAACAACCAAAGAGCTCTTATGGCTAAGAAGACTCTTGATGGAACTACATGTGCTAGAGGCCGAGGAGATCCCTTACATATTTTGTGACAATCAAGCTTCTCAACAAATTGCTTCAAATCCTATCTTCCATGCTAGAACAAAGCATATTGAGATAGCTCACCACTTTGTGAGGGAGAAGGTACAATCCAAGGAAGTGCAACTACATCATGTACCATCATCCGAATGCATAGCTGATATCTTAACCAAACCATTGTCCAAAGATCCATTTTTTAAGTTAAGATATGCTCTTGGAATTGTAGATAGATGTACACTAGATTTGCCAAGTTAGAAGTGAGGAGGAGTGTTGAAAATTGTCACTTCTCACTTGACATTGGTTCATGTAAATATTGATCAAACATTAGAATATGTTGATGATATGATTTCACACGTGTGGAGCATGTTCCCATGTGTGAAAGGATGTACTTTTCATGTTTGTATATATCCAAATTGATTTTGTATCATTCTAGTTAGTGTGAACATGAAATGACTAGTTTTTAGTCAAGTTGACTAGTCACCTACAAATTAGCTTTTCCTTGCATGTGCATGAGTAAATGCTCCCACATGGCAAGTGGATGTTCACATGTGTGTATAGAGTACTAGAAGATAAGAGTTGACCATTTTCCTTAGATCCTATTTTGTAGGGAATATTCCTATATTCTAGGAGACTAGCTTTTTGGATTTTAGTCATATTCTAGAAGGTCAACTATTGGATAAGGATCAAGGATGGATCAAATGGATAGATATGAGTGATGTGGCACTCTTCACACGTGTGAAGGCCTGCTGGACTGTACCAGACTCATGGATGTACTTGATCCATAAAAGGATCATCATTTTGCTAAGAAAATTGATGAGACTTTTGCACTCTACACTTTTGTGAGATTTCTAGTCATTTGTCTTGTGATTTTTATGCATGATTGCTATCTAGTATCATTGTACTTGTTGTTTCAGGTGCAGGCCGTACAGTGGACAGTACTCCACACGTGTGAAGCCGCTCTCACTAAAAAATGATGTGTTGATCCATTGCTCTTGCTTAAATCCAAGTGTAGTGAATCTAGATCAAGATCTAATGTGTAGAACTTGATAGATTCATTGATTAAGCAACCAATAACTCTCTATGATTGTAAAGTACAATCATTATTGTCCTAAAAACTGTAAAATTTATCAGGATATGCTAGAAGACTAACTACCTAACTATATATATATATATATATATATATATATATATATATATATATATATATATATATATATATAGAGAGAGAGAGAGAGAGAGAGAGAGAGAGAGAGAGAGAGAGAGAGAGAGAGAGAGAGAGAGAGAGAGAGAGAGAGAGAGAGAGAGAGAGAGAGAGAGAGAGAGAGAGAGAGAGAGAGAGAGAGAGAGAGAGAGCATACATGAGGCATTGTCGATAAGTTTGTGGCCATAAGCATGAACAAATAACATGAATAGAATGATAAGAAGAAGAAGCATCATCAATATAGGCATTAATAATGAGTGGCGGTGAATTGCCATATTATAATTTATCTCCTCGTGTAAAAGAAAGAAGTGATATCAATTGTGCTCAAAAGATTAGTAATCTTTGCCAATACAATTCACACAATGGTTGAATGGCGAAATTTAGTATTTATAGTATTCCAATGGCTTATACTCTCTAAGGGCATTTGTGTGGAAGGGTGGTGGGGGGGAACCTACCTTGGTGTGAAAAATGGCCTTCACGAGTGTGAAACGTCAAAAAGGCCTTCATGAATAAGACATATTAAAAGTCAAAAATGCCTTCATGAATGTGAAATGTCAAAATAGATGTCTTAGTGGGATAGTTTTTAAACTAACAACCGCTCAAAATTGAATGGTTTCTATCTTAGTACTACATTGGATGCTTTCTCACTATTTACCATTAGTCTTTATTGAGGGGTGCAATGGTGATATATGTATTTGTCACTCAGTAGGGTAATGGATTTGGATTTCATGGAAATAACCCCTGAAGTACAACCTCAAGTGTGACATTTCAATCCTATAGCGAAGCTAAAGGAGTGGCATAATATTTTAGTATCTATTATTGTTGTGCCTTCAATGATGAAAAGAATGAAATCCGTATATGAATTTACATATTGCACCAATGTCGAGATTTCATGAAAATATATCACACCATGACAATAAGTCAGTTATTGTGCAGCAACCACGTAATGGTGAGGGCCAGTGGTGCGGCCATCTCTCGAAGATGGTGTCATATCTCACCAACCCTTGATCTCTAAAAACCCACCACCATCACCATAGTGGTGGCTCAAAATAAGCTCCCCCATCAATAGTAAGCAAGGTTCAATAAGCAAACTTTCAGCTAATAACAATCCAGAAGTAGATATCTTGTTGCCCATAAAAATCTTGCTGATAACTCCAAGAAGACTACATAAGTTCATAATATCAAAAGCCATTTATGGCACGTCAAATTTTGGCTAACAATTCAAATGATATTACATCCTATTAAATATCTCAATCATTATCTTGTATTGACATGTCTACATTGTTGGGGATGCACCAAAATGTGTTTGATGTGTAGGTATGCGTACAACTTAGGATGATATGGTTTCATATAAGGATAGATGTGTAGCATACACACTAGATTTCTGTGAATATGAATGATGTGGCATACGGTCACAATTGTGTTATAAGAGAGTTCACTCTTTTAGAGTTGTGTGTGTGCTTCTAATATAAAAAACTATCCACTATACTCAATTTGGCCAATCAATCCAATTCTTCCTATAAATTATATCATATAGCTACTCTAACTCTTTGGTCAGTGAGCCCATCATCCATAGGTCTCTACTCAACCATTAAAAAATGGATTCTTATCATAAAAGCTACTAGTAATGCAATGACCAATTTGAATGTGAAGTATAATGAGGTGAAATTTTTCCACATAAACATCATAATGAAGACCAACCTGATTTTTAACATATTGGCCAGCACATAAGTGAAGATAAACAAAAGAGTTATCAACATCAAGATAATGGAAGCATTAGTTTTTGGATTTGAAGGCGGTTTCCATTCCCTACTATTGATGTTGAACAAAATTCCCTAGTGGAATAATAATTTGACAATTTTGATCAATATTGTTTCTAGTGGAATCATGATGGAGTGGTGTGAGTGAAATCTGATTTTTTTGGGCATTCAATGATCTAGTAGAAATTTGAGAAATCCAATGCTATTAAGGGTTGTTTCACACTAGTGACAAGTCCCTTTTTCCTAGCCCTATCACTTGTTGCCCATTTCTTAATCTTGGCACTTGAGTTCATGGTGGGCAATGGACACCAATCCCTTTCACATTTGATTGGTAAGTGCAATTTGACTGGCCCATTTGAATCTTGACATACATTGGTCCATTTTAAAAGGGCTTGTGTTTTGAAATGTAAGTAAAAGGCACACTAACTGACTTATTGTCACGGTGTGATATATTTTCATGGAATCTCAACATTCGTACAATATGTAAATTTATATAAGGACTTCATTCTTTTCATCATTGAAGGCACAACAATAATAATTACTAAAATGTTGCTACAAATACTAAATTTTGCCATTCAACGATTGTGTGAATTGTATTGGCAAAGCATACTAACCCTTTGAGCACATATCATATCATTTTCTTTATTTTACATGAGCAGAATGAAGTATGCTTCTTTGTATAATGACCAATTACAATTTGCTGGAAACCACTTTGAAAGTTGTTTATGAACTTGAAATATGTGCTATCAAATTTTATGCATATTACATAAAACATACCAAAATTAAGTACCATGATTAGGATCGATAGCATGTTACAAAATTAGGATTTATTTATCTTCCTTCTAAAAGAATATTTCAAACAAAATGCTTTCTTTTGAACTTGGTATTCATGTATTGAATCCATATTAAATAAGACAACTGTGTTGCTTACTAAATGAAAAATGGGTAGTTCTCAAGATATGTCCTCACCACACTTACAAATATGAGGCTATATTGAACTTCACACTGAATACCATCATTAGAAACCAAATCATTACCAAAATATGAGGTAGTAAATTAAATAGTTGCAAGAAGAAGAGGAATTGGAAGCCGCTAGGGCTACCACCGAAGTCCATTCTTCACCTGTGTCACCATCAAATTTATGTAATCCATGAACAAATGTTAATACACAGTTACATCATCGTGAAGAACCCTTCAAGATGACAGAACTTGAAGCATCGCAAATAGAACTGATCATGAATATTCTATCTAGCAAGATGGATATTACATTGGGAGAATTTCTTAAGCTGGTGCCAAAAGCAAAAGACTCTATTAGTGGAGAAATTGACTCAGATTGAACCAACAATCCATCAAGAGCCACTCTTTTGTGCCGAATCTGCAGAATCAAACTAAGTATTCAATGTAGGGGCAACTTGGAAAAGTGAGCAGAGAAACATCACCCTACCAATCCAACATAGACAGTTTGGTAAGGAGGCAGCCGTGATAGATGGAGGTTCAGGAGTTAATCTGATTTCAACAAAGCTATGTGCAAAGTGGGGCCTTACAAAAATGAAGCCTACTACTTTTGCCATCAAGCTAGCTGATCAGATGACAGTTGACGACAATTCATCCGAAGGGCAAAGTGGAAGATATACTTGTCAAGATTGGTGGAGTTTAGTTTGTCATTACTTTTGTAGTAATGGACCTACTTGACACACCAAATGTTTATCGTGTCTTATTGGGCCATCTATGGTTACAAGTGGTGCAAGTAATTCATAACTGGGGGGATGGAAGAATTACTTTTGAGAATTGACCAATTATTTGGACAATCAAGCCACTTGTTCAAAAAAAGAATGGCGATTCATCAACAACGGATCATACCTATGATTGACAAGTAAAAACTTTAAGAGTTCATTATGACTCTCAAACATATATTGTCAACTGGCATCAAGATCTTGCAACAGTGGATTGTACAATAGGCTATATGTGTCAACATGATGACCAATCAGAGATGAGTGAGAATTTTTTTTCATGATCAAACTTTGGATATGCCAATCACATGCGTAGTGAATATGATGAATGTAGCTTGGATATCAATCAATCCAATTCTAGATCCTATTGAAGATGAACTCATTCATGTTAGTCATGCCTTGTCTTATGATGAAAATGCAAAACTCCCTAATGAGCAAATTTTAAATGATATGGATCCTACAAGGTTTGGAGTTCGTGAGATTTCTAATGAACCGACAATAAAACTGACGAAAGTAATTATATTGAAGGAAGGAAAGGCCGCATGACCAATGACAAAGAAACAAGCTAAGCAACATTATAATACAGTCCTAAAATGAGAAAGATCATCATGATATGTAGTTGCGACAGTCGAACCAAAAGATGTACCACCTTTATTAGATAAAGGAAAAGGGAAGATCAAAGATGACTCTTCAAGTCAGAGTTCTCGCAAGACATCAGTTAGAATTAAAGTAGAATCACTGTGCTAATGTACTGTGGGTCCTATCAGTTGATAAGGATCAGTTGGCCTCGCCACGAGGCAAGTCGACAGGACACGCGTCCTGCCAATGGCAACTTGGGTCATGTATGGGTTGCCTGAATGAACAACTATATGTATTGTGTAATTTCATTTTGAGAAATATAGTTGCTATGTGAGATTGCTGTGGAGAGTGTTTTCTGTCTGTGTTACCGTGTAGCATGATCTGTGTTCTTGTTTGAAGCAAATTCTAAGTTGGTATTAGAGCCATATAAGGAGTGTACACAGTCTAACATCGTCGTTGAAGAGAGCTTCGGGAGAACTGTCTTCTGAGAGTTCGGGGTTTATGGCGGGTTGAAGGTGGAAGGAGAAGCACTGGTGCAGAGAGTTTGGCACACAGAAGCTTGGTGAGCTTGAGACTGTGTGAGGATTCAAAGACAAGGGTTGTCGGCGGAATCAGAACCTCAGCAAACGGAATTTTGAAATTCCGAAGCAGGCTATTTGGTGTTTGCAGTCAGTGTGCATTCAATTGGACACCGTTTGACAAACAGATTGAAGCATCGGAGTTCTAGCAGTAGGGCGCCCTCAGAGCAAGAGGATAGGCATGTTAGAACATTGTGAATTGGAAGCCAAGAGGAGATTTGTGTGAAAAACCCTCGTCTGGGGTTTGGGAGCTCAAAATCAGAGATTTCTCTCTATTCTGAATCGTTTTGCAAGCTGTAAAAACCCAGAGGAGGGCGTCCTAGCAGTGTGAATCAGGTCTGAAGTGGCCGTGGACAGCCGCACTTCAGTTGTGAAGTAATCTGAATACCTTGAGGGCAGCCATAGTTGGTAAGCTAGAGGAGGAGGAAGCCGTGAGAGAGCAGACAACTCGCGCACGCCCAATGCAGCGGATAACATAGTGTATTTGAGGGAATCCGCAGCTGGAAGATCCATTTCAGAGCCGCAGATCGCTGACAACCGTCTAATCGATGATGAGTTGATTCAACGGTGAGGGTTGAGCATGGGGAGACAAATGTAAGCCGCAGGATTAAAAGCCACCATTGGATTCAATTGAAGAGAGCCTTGAAGAATTTAAGTGCATTTTGGCCTTCAACTTCATTAACAATTTTCATACTGAAATTGGAGTTGGGTCCCTTCACAAGTGAAGTGTGAAGTTTCTTCAAGGTGAAAAAACAGTTCAAAAACAAGAAAAATCCCTATTTTTGGGTCCTTTGCCCGTTTTGACGCAAACGAAAGGCTATAACCTCCAAACGAAGGGCACCCGGACTATACCTGCAAGTACGGTACAACAAAACAGAGTGATTGCAGCGGAGAAAGTGCTAGGAGTGCGCAAAAAGTGATTTCACCATTCCACTGGGCACGTAGTTGGGAGTTGATTACTGAGTGCATTTCGGAAGGCGACTCCGATTTGGCTTTCAAATTGGTGGAAAAGCGGTGAGTGGCCTGGTAAGGGAAAAAGTGTAGGTCAATATTTTCAACTTCTGACATCACACTTGGCCTCAGCATACTGCTTTTAGCCTACGGCAGAAGTTTCAACCAATTTTGCGATGGCAAACATGGGAGAGTCCATTTTGAGTGAAAGTAGAAAATTGGACGGGATTTTCAACTATGCAGTGTGGAAATTCAAAATGAAAAACATACTGATGGAGAAAGATGTGTGGGAAGTCGTCACAGGTGATGAGAGAAGACCGTCAAATGAAACGAATATCAAAGTGTTCGACAAAAAGATGAGGAAAGCTTTGACCTTCATTAACTTGTCAGTGAAGGATCACATCATTACCCACATTTGTGATGCTGTTACACCCAGACAGGCTGGGGATATGCTAAAGGAGTAGTTCGAGATGTCAAATCCGTCAAGAATCATGTTTCCGAAGTCAAAGCTGAATAGTGCCCGAATGGAGCAAGGAGAGCACATTCAGACGTATATGACCAGAATCAAAACAATGAAGGATGAACTGCATTCTATTGGTGAGCGCTTACGTGATGTGGAGCTGGTGCACAATGCATTGTGCGGCATTGCAGAACCTTATCAAATGTTTGTGAGCGAAATAGCATCAAGGGAAAGATTGCCAACCTTTGATGAGCTCACATGAATCTTGATGTAGGAAGAGCAATGACGAGAAATGGTGAAAGCTAGACATCAAAATACTGACGATCAGGCACTTGCGACACGCCAAAAACAAGACAAGGGCAAGGGCAAGAAGAAGTCTAAGCAACAATTTGCCAAGTCTCAGGATGATGAGGGATCTTCCAAGAAGACCAAGAAGAAAGACAAGTGCTTCCATTGTGCTAAAAAGGGCCATTGGAAGAGTGAATGTTGCAAATTCCTGGTGGAAGAAGGCAAAAGGAAACCAAAGCAAGCAGGTAACCTTGTCGATGAGGCTGAGATTGAAGACTCAAGCATCTTCATATCTGTATTGTCATGTAATCAAGATGATCAAGTGTGGTATATTGACTCGGGAGCCACAAGACACATGACAAGTAACAAGAATTGGTTCAGTAGCTTGAAAGTGTTGGATAATGGAACGTCCATTTCACAAGCAAATGGCGATGTTGCAAGATCAAGGGTATAGGCATTGTTTCAATCCAACTACCTAATGGCAAAAGCAGGATGATCAGGGAGGTACTTTACATACCAGGTTTGAAGAAAAATCTACCTTTTGTTGGAGTCATTACTGATCAAAAATTGAAAGTAAAATTCACCTATGATCGTTGCTTTGTGAAGGATTTGAACCAAAATTTCAAAGTTATTGTGGATGGAGTAAAGGAGTCCAATACAAAATTGTACAGGTTGAATGCTACAATCAAGGGGCAACATGGACTCGTATCGTCCATTCCATCGCAAACTGAGTTGTGGCATAAGAGGCTTGGTGACTTGAACTTGGGAAGCCTCAGTTTGAGATGGTAACAGGATTGCCTACTATAGAAGACCACTTGAAATCGATGTGCGAATCATGTGTATATGGGAAGCAGCATCGAGAGAAGTTCAATAAAGGGGGTGTTGCAAGGGCAAAGAACATCCTGGATTTAATCCACACAGATTTATGTGGGCCTATGAGGACCATGTCCTTAGGTAAAGACGTGGATCTACTTCTTGAAGAAGAAATTAGATGCATTTGACAATTTCAAGAGCTTCAAAGCATTGGTCAAAAATCAGACAGGTAGGAAGATCAAAGTCCTAAGATCAGATAGTGGAGGTGAGTACAAGTCTAATTACTTCAATGATCTTTGTGATCAATGTGGGATTAAAAGACAATTTATGCAAGCTCATACTCCTGCTCTCAATGTAGTAGCTGAGCACAAGAATCGTACGATTGTGGAAAGTGCCAGATCTATGCTAGCTAAGATGAAACTACCAAAAGATTTTTGGTCAAAAGCATGCCATACGACAGTCTATCTTCAAAATAGAAGTCTTACCATTGCCATACCAAAGATAACACCTAAGGAAGCATTCACAAAGAAGAAGCCAAAGGTGAACCACTTGCAAATCTTTGGATGTAAGGCCTTTGTACACATTCCTAAGGAAGAGAGACGTAAACTTGATGTGAAAGCTATCAAGTGTATATTCCTAGGATATGATGAACGTGTGAAGGGCTATAGATGTTTTGATCCAGTGGAAAACAAAATCCATGTAATCCATGATGTTATCTCTGATGAATCCAAGATGAATGAAGACGAGGATGCTGAGAAGATAGATACATCTAGTAGGAAAGATGGTATAGTGAGGATACCTCCTAATGATGATCCATTCATTGACCTTCCAAGTGATGAACATGAGGATACATCTCAAGATACTACTACTCAACCCAAGAAATAGGTTGGAGAGGTAGAGATAGACCTTTTGGTGCAAGAAGGATTGAAGTTGCAGGTGACAAACGCAAGGAGAAGGATGTACCATGGAATACATTTTCACCAGGAAGTCGATCACCTGACAGGAAGCTCCTCTAAGGGTTTGAGAGATTGTTGGAGAGTCGCGACATGGATGACTTTCCAGGATCATCTAGCCAGGGAGAGCTACAAAGATCAACAAGAGAGAAGACACAACCTGAAAGATATGAAGCAAACTATGCTCTCTTATCTAGCATTATTCAAAGCAAAGAACCTTTGACTTATGGTGAAGCGAAGGATGATGACATTTGGGTCAAGGGACTGCATCTGACTGTTCTTTTTCAAAAGGATTGACCTTGAATGTTTGTTTAGCTTTCTTGGCAGGAATCATTCGAGTAGGTGATGACTTTCTAGAAGACGTAGTGTTCTTAGAAGGTGACGACTTCCTAGATCGTGATGTACTTAGAATTTGCTTCGAACAGGAACACAGATCATGCTACACAGTAACACAAACAGAAAACACTCTCCATAGCAAGCTCACATAGCAGCTGTATTTCTCAAAATGAAATTACACTATACATATTGTTGTTCATTCAGGCAACCCATGCATGAGCCAGGTTGTCGTTGGCGGGACGCGTGTCCCGTCGACTTGCCTCGTGGCGAGGCCAACTGATCCTTATCAACTGATAGGACCCACAGTACAGTAGCACAGTGATTCTACTTTAATTCTAACTCTCTCCCTTAAAGTAGAGTCTACTTTTTATACAGTCATATACATAGCTTTAAAGTCAACAAACTTTAAGTACAGAAAGCTTTGATCTAAACTTATCAAACTTTTCTCCAACAAGTGGCTTAGTGAAAATATCAAGTAGTTGTTTTTCCGTACTACAATGAACAACATAAATTCACGACTCATCAACCTCTCACGTAAAAAGTGATACTGAATCTCAATGTGTTTGGTTCTCGCATGGAACACTAGATTCTTTGCTAGTTGAATGCCACTCTATCGCTATGTAATGTCGTGGGATTTTTCTACTTCATGCCAACTTCTTCCAAGATTTGTCTCAACCATATAGCTTCATGTGCTGCACTACACATTGCCATATACTCTGCTTCTATGGTGGATAGAGCAATTGTACTTTGCTTCTTACTAGACCAGGAAAAGCAACTACCACAAAACTGGAATACATACCCTGTGGTGGATCTAGGATCATCAAAGTCACCTCCCCAATCCGCATCCACATAGCCACACAACTTAGGTAAACCATCATGCTTCCTGTAAATCAAGCCATAATCTGAAGTGCCTTTCACATAACGCAAAATGTGTTTAGCTGCCTTCCAATGCGTTTCCATAGGTGCTGCCATAAACTAACTTACGATGCCAACAACATAACATATATTTGGTCTAGTCGTGGTAAGGTAAATCAAGCTCCCTACTAAATGCCTATACAGTGTAGCATCAAATGACTGTGACTCATCAAGCTTAGAAAGCTTTTTATCTAGTTCAATAGGAGTATTCACTGGTTTGCAATCCTGCAACCTAAACCTGTGCAACAACTCTTTGACATACTTTACCTGTGTTAAACCCACTTTGTGTCCTTTTTGCCACACCTCTACTCTAAGGCAATAATGCATCAAGCTGAGATCTGTCATCTCAAATTGTTTTATGAGGTCTTTCTTGATCATGTCTATCATCTCTTGATTATTCCCCATAATAATCAAGTCATCAACATATAGGATCCATCTGCAACTGGTTGGTCTTCACTGCAACATCTTCGAATATTTTGGTGCCTTCATACCTGCATCAACCCACCCGTGACCTAAATGGCAAATGCTCCCAACCCATTATATTCAAGGCATGCCCATCTCAGACCCATGCATGGAGGGATATGCAAATGTAGAGTGATTTAGCATGTATGCAGGTTACCAGTACTGTGTCTAATATGCTGGTGATGTGTATATATGTTGCAATTTCAAAAAGGTTGCACTAGATGTACTCTTGTAACCACCATCAATGAGATGTTCCTAGCTTGAATCCAAAGTGCGTAAACATGATCTTTTTTTTTTTCTCATACTACATTCTTACATAGCTCAGTCCTTCGATGTTTCAGCTCCCCTGTATAAAGGGGGTCATTTTCAGCCACATCTACCATCCCCTTTGAACGAAAGTAGGCATCAATCTTGCTCTATCACGCACGTGGTGCCTGTTTAAGACCATAAAGTGCTTTCTTAAGCGACATACTTTATTTTTCTGTCCCTTTGCTACAAAGCCTTCAGGTTGATCCATGAACACCTCTTCTTCTAACTCACCATTTAGAAAAGCAGATTTCACATCCATCTGATGCAACATGATATGCCAGAGCATTTCAAATGCTATACCTTGGATGATGTTGTTATTATGCTACCAAAAGCTCATCGTGAACCTGAGGAGCAATCGCTAGAAATGAAAAAAAGTTTACGATGGACCACCAACTAGGACTCAGCCTATGAATCTTGCTGAACTAGGAGAACTAGAGGAGATTGTTCAAGTTGGAATGCACCTTACCATAGAGCAGATTCAAGTGTTAAGGAAGTTGTTGATCAAGTATCAAGATTGTTTTGCCTGGACATACAAGGATCTAAAAGGAATTCCGACATCAGTGATTGAGCATACAATACATTTGATGCCTAATGCAGTTCCAAAAGTCACAAGATTCTATCGCTGTAATCCAAATGTTATTGACTTTATTAAAAAAAGAGTTACAAAGATTACTTGAAGTAGATTTTATTTACGAGATTGAGCATACTGAATGGGTTTTGTCAATTTTTGTTGTTCCTAAGAAGAGTGAGAAGATGAGATGCACATGAAGAATATCTATAGGCCCTGGAAAAGATCGAGACTCTATCAAAGGAACTCCATGCGACCCAGAATTGTACAAGGGTGGCTGACTATTTGGATTATGCAAAAGTTTGTATTAAGATCGTTGACCTTCAGAAGGAGGTAGCAGATCTTAAACAGCAGCTCGAAGACCAGAAGTTCCTTGTAGACATCCACAAGCACATCACGTTGCAGAAGCACTGCCTAAGGCAAAACAACCAAAGAGGAATCAGTCGAAGGTATGTGCAGAATGTTTTCAAGTTTTTTTTTAAAAATTCTGGAAGTAAAGTCCCTGCCATCTTAACATCGAATTGCAATGGCATGTCGATTATTTGATGCTACCAAGCTCAGCAGCCATGGCATTCAAGGACTGGCGGACAATATGGGCAAAAGAAGATTTCTTCTGGTTATGGGACCAACTTAGCATAGAACAAAAGGGTTGTCTACGTTAGGCCATAATCCAAAAAAAATTTAAAGTTTTGCCATTTGGGTCAGTTGAACTGTACATAGGCTCAACCTTTTGTATGCTCTAGAGTACATCCAGATAAATAAATATCAATTTTTGAAGGACAGTGATTCAAAACAAAATTTTGGATGCGACACGCAGAGTTCAAGTTATACTTACCAGAAGGCCGTGCGAATATTGACGAATTCGACGACGTGAGTTTGCTGCTAAATATTAATATGGCATACCCAGAGCTATACAGTATGTACACCGATTGGGAGCAAAACTTTTCAAGTTATTTTACAGAAATCAAGCACAATCTACATGACATAGTCAAATTTTGTGAACATAAGGCCTTCTGTACATATACTTACTGGTAGTTTGGCACTTTTGTAGCCAAAATGTTATTTTTTGTTCCGAACTTATTTGTGAGGTGTAAGGTTGTTCATTTTTCATCTACTTTGTTTGAATAGATTACACTTAGGAAAAATTCTGAAGAAGACTTCCAGTTAGTACAAGAACTATTTGATGGGACTTTACTCCTTGTAAGTTGTCACCATATGACAATTTACCTATCGGAAGATACACCAGAGCAAAAGAAGAGATATTATTGCTTGTGTGTCAAAAAGATTTTAAATGGCACAACGATTACACGATGACATCACTACATGAAATCTTTTCCAAATCCTTCTTGTATGTGGCATTGCTGATTATGTGATGTTGAGCTTTCATATGTGAATGATGCTTAAAGACAATTCAATGCTTGATGTCTGATGAAATATATTTTGAATCAACATTCGATTTTGAAACACCAAGTAAACGTCATATATTCAAACAACAAGTGAAGAAATATCTTTACATTTGACCTAACAAAGACTTAAAAGGAGAATTATTCAACGACATGAAAGTATTCTTTTCTAAGGAATGAATAACTCTCAAAACGAAGATTATCTATTCATGAGGACATTGCACATTTGAAGAGGGAGATATGTGATGCCACATATTTACTAAATAATGAATATTTACTCAAATATGGCAATTTATACTCGAAGATGAAGTTATGTGCTGGATAACGGTATATTATGAAGAGGCATATATCATTTTTTGAGATATAAATGCTAAAGACTTGTTTTGCACTAAAGGACAAGACCCCCAAAACTGAAATGATGCTTGGAACAACCTTAGTCCAGTCAATTATACGAATCGACCAGATTCGTTCTCCACCTTAAACTAGAGTAGATTAAACTCATAGTTAAATGTACCTTCAATGGTATAATTTACATGTATCTGTAACTCTAAAGTCAGTCAATGGAGCGTCGCACCTGAAATCTCTAGAGGTGTGTTTGCTCGCTCCGTAGGTAATGTATATGAATACACGCTTCACTCTCACACCACCGAGAGAGAGAGAGAGAGAGAGAGAGAGAGAGAGAGAGAGAGAGAGAGAGAGAGAGAGAGAGAGAGAGAGAGAGAGAGAGAGAGAGAGAGAGAGAGAGAGAGAGAGAGAGAGAGAGAGAGAGAGAGAGAGAGAGAGAGAGAGAGAGAGAGAGAGAGAGAGAGAGAGAGAGAGAGAGAGAGAGAGAGAGAGAGAGAGAGAGAGAGAGAGAGAATCCCTGTATTTGTGAGATTGAAGAAGTGAATAGGGTATCGAAGGCTATCTTTTCTGATTTCTGTTCTCTGCACTGTTAAGTGTGAGTGATCTTGAGTCTACTAGCAATCTCTTATGCACTAACTAAGTCACTCTTTGGTCAAACAATTACAATAGCAATCGTTTGTTGTGTTTCCGTAAAGCTGATCTACAAAACTGTCTTTAAACTAACTTACTCATCTATGCGAATACTTTGTGTTCGTCACCCGAGTAGTGTATCACATTGGTAACCATGACTGGACTTTAGTTGTTGAGGACTTCTATCTAGAACACATCAGTTCAAGAAGAAGATTAATTATTTGTATGTTCCTACACGTCTGCATTGAAGATAATGCAAATCCTTGCTAATAACTTAATCAGCTAGAGTGTAGTTTATTCGTGCTACTCTAATAGCCTTTCACTTATAAAATGCTTTTCATTCTGTTTAATAGAGGAAGATTGTTGTTCTTATTTGTCATCATCACACACCCACAACAAAAGTAATACTAGTTACTTACTAAATGTATGTTGACAACCAGATTAACACATGACACCATTTCATTCGCAATAAGTCACTTTGTACTAATTAAACAACTTTTAAGTGCTATCTCCTTGGGGAACGACATAAATACTACACAAATCTAGCAATTCAATGTTGGTATATCAAAACACAGTCCATGCACTCACATTAGAGAAAGCTCATCGCAAGGCATGGCATGATCGTCGCTTACTTTAAAAAGATCTAAAGGAAGGAGATCTAGCATTGATATATAAAACCAAATTGATCAAAGGTAAATTGCACTTCGGGATCTTGGCACAAGTTTGAGATGATGAGGATCTACATATCTTAAAAATCTTCGTCCTTGTATTTTCAACCTTCCTCTAGGGTGAATACCTAAAGAACTTCTATCTCTTTCTCACTGCAGACTCCTTGTAGTTGCTCTTGGGGTATAGCCTCTAGGCTCATCATGAAAAGCGATACAAATTCTTGATGGCCTTCATTGGATTTCTTTGAAATGGATTCTTATCATAAAAGTTACTAGAAACGCGATGACCAATTTGAATGTGAAGAATAATGAGATGAAATTTTTACACATAAATACATAATAAAAACCAACCTGATTTTTAACATATTGGGCAACACATAAGTGATGATAAACAAAAGGGTTATTAACATCAAGATAATGGAAGCATTAGTTTTGGGATCTGAAGGTGGTTTCCATTCCCTACTATTGATGTTGAACAAAATTCCCTTAACGGGGAATTATAGTTTGACAAAGTTTGATCAATGTTTCTAGTAGAATCATGAATGAATTTCCATTTAGATTTATGATTCCCATAGTTGTTTTTTGTCCACCTTTTGGAATATCAAATGATCAAATTTGTGTAAGGCCTTGGAAAGCTTTTCAGAATGTGGAAGACATATAGATTTGAGATTGCCGAAAGGCAGAAAAAAAATTTTAATTCCCTGGGGAGGTTGCTCTTGGTTGGAAATTGTAACAGATGACAGAATATATGTCATTTTCTTCCTGCAAGGACTCATTTCATAATTAGTCCTCTTCTTTCATTATTGATTTGGTAATCTCGTGGTAATGTAGAAGTTTTCAAGGAACTTTCTGATTAAGCAACAGGTTGAGCGGTCGGTTGCTATGGTGCTCTTATTATGTTGTCGTGGGGATCCTAATTGGATTCGTAACGGACGTGGCAGGCAGGTAGGATCTTATTGGATTGTTTCGGATAGTTTTTGAAACCGTGTTTTCTAACACAGCCGGGGCATTCGGTATGGTACTTTGTTTTGACCGTACAATCAACCATAAAGTGGCCTGTTTCTCCACAGATGAAGCATCTGTTGTTCATTGGCCCCCCAAGCATGGTCATTGAAAACAGCTGGACCATAGCGTCATTGGATGTTTTGCCATAAACGTCGCATGCATTTTCAAAGACTTGTAAAAATATTTGAGGGTCCGCACTACTGTCGTACTTGGGTCCGTGTGTAGCAAAAGTTCCATTAACGTGTGTTCTAGCCTGTATGATTCAACACCATGAAAATGGGCTCGGGCACGTGAAGATTCGGCTCTAGTAGGTTCCCATCTTTCGAATGGGTTTGTGGGAGGTTTGTGTACTTGGAATTTCATTCAGGAGAACCTATGACGTTGGATTTTCTCAGACGTAGGTAACAACATTTGCAGGTGGGTAGTCTTCTGTCGAATTGGGATCGTAATGGTGTTCCATTGGGTAAGGTCTGGTTTTCTTGTTTTTTGTATATTTTTTTGTTGTTTTTGTGTTTTTTTTTTTTTTGGGTACCAGTTATTTGGTAAGTTTAGGACTTGGTTAATAGGTAAGTTAGTTTCTCGGGTAATGGGTGTGTTAAGGAGTCGGGTAATGGAGGTGCTCAAGAGTCGGGTTGTGAGTACGGTAATGAGTCAGGTAACGGGTAACTAAGGCTTCGGTTAATGGGTTAGTTAAGGATGTGAGTAATGGCTAAGGTAAGGAGGTGGTTAATGGCTAAGGTAAGGAGGTGGTTAATGGATAAGTTAAGGACGTGGGTAATGGCTAAGGTGTCAAAACTGACTTACAGATGTGCACGTGTTTTATGGATCTGATCGGGGCATTGTTGCAACATGTATGATTTTATGATGTGGTGGAGATCAAGCAACAACGGGGCCAAATCTAGACAAATTGTTTGTCTGTCTACTGGTTTTCGTCTTTCTTGTTTACATATCTACCTGTTACCACGCTTCTTGGGCATTTCTTTGTGTTTATTTGTGTCGTTTTAATGCCCAGATCAGGCAAAAATGACTGATATCATTGTAGTTTGTCCTACCAATCAAGGACACTCAAGTTTTTCTCTCTTGAACTGTATTCACACGCATTCAATACCAAACTTGTAAATCAATGCGTTCAACAAATAATTAGCTTGCAGGTCAGTTAAACAATCAAATGAATCGTACTTCTAATTGCTACAAAACAAGTTTGAATGGATCAATACAAGCTTAAAACTAATCTATTCAAAAATCAAGAAGCACACATGTCTTGATTTTTGGACTTCCAAGAACATCAAGAAATGGGATGTCAAGCGATTTAAAAGAGCTAATTTACAATCCCAATGTTGAATCCTACTTTAATCCACAAAGCAAGAAATCTAGGGCAGCACTAGTTCCACAAAAGCAAGAAAACTAACCCACAACTAGATCCACAAAAGCAAGAAAACTAATCCACCACTAAATCCACAAAAGCAAGAAAACTAATCCACGACTAAATCCACAACCACACACAAAGGGATGGAAGGGCATGATCATAAGAGCATCACTCAAGAGAACAATCATGAACAAGGAGCTTAGTGTTGTATCAAACTCGTGGAGGCTCTTCTTATTTGGACATGGAGTAGATACAATGCATAAAAAGCTCTCTTCTACAAAGGGAAAGCCTCTTAAATAAGCAAGAGAGCTCCTTAGGTGGCACAAATTACAAGTGGAATTATCCTCTCCACTAGAGGTCACCAGCAAAAGGTGGCTCACTCTACTTTTCTAGCAGGGATCTACTTGCATTTATTACAAACGCCTAGAAATACTAGTTCCTATATGGTCATTCCATCTTTCGGGATTCACCATGAGGTTCACACTCTTTCTACTTGTCATTCTTAACTAGCATTCCTCGGCTCTCATTCTTCGTTCATCCCTTCTTCTTCAGAGACCTCTTCGGTCTAAGGGGAGATGTGCTCTTGGGTAGCTCTGGCCTAGTATCTTAGGGATTTGTCAGAATCAGCCAATACTATAACAAAAACTAGAATTTAAGAGCATAATTCTCTCTCTATTTTTCCTTTCTAGAATAGAAAATATAACAATATGTAGAATTCGGATTACACGGGTAGATCATAAGCGTTTAGCCATTCCCTTCTCTGATACCATGTGAATGAGATCAGAGTTCACAAAGTGTGTGAGTGTGATTGTGACTGTGTGTGTGTTTGTGTGAAAGAGATAGAAAGAACTATGGGTGATGGGCTCACTGACCAAAGTGTTAGAGTAGCTATATGATAGAATTTATAGGAGCAATTAAATTGATTGGCCAAATGATAGTTTTTCATTTTAGAAGCACACACACAACTCTAAAGAGTGAACTCTCTTATAACACAATGCCACATCATTCATATTCAATAAAATCTAGTGTGTAAGCTACACATATATCCTTATATGAAACCATATCATCCTAAGTTGTACGCATACCTACACATCAAAGTCATCTTGGTGCATCCCCAACAGTGTAGACATGTCAATAGAAAATAATGATTGAGATATTTACTAGGATATAATATCATTTGAATCATTAACTAAATTTGAGGTGCCATAAATGGCTTTTGATATTCTCCTTAAAGTTATCAGCTAGATTTTTATGGGCAACAAGAAATCTACTTTTGGATTGTTATTAGCTTAACTTTGCTTCCTGAACCTTGCTTGGTACTAGTGGGGGAGCTTCTTTTGAGCTACCATTATACTGATGGTGGAGGGTTTTTAGAGATCAAGGGTTGGTGAGATATGTCACCATCTTCTAGGGATGGCGACACCACCGACCCTCACCATTACATGGTTGCTTCACAATAACTGACTTATTGTCATGGTGTGATATATTTCCAATGAATCTCGACATTGGTGCAATATGTAAATTTGTATATGGATTTCATTATTTTCATCATTGAAGGCACAACAATAATGAATACAAAAATATTATGCCACTCCTTTAGCTTAGCTATAGGATTGAACTTGCACACTTGAGGTTGTACTTCATGGGTTATTTCCATGAAATCCTTATCCATTACCCTAGTGAGTGACACATACACATATCACCATTGAACCCCTCAATAAAGACTTACGGTAAATCGAGAGAAAGCATGCAATGTAGTACTAGGATATGAACCATTCAATTTTGTGAGGTTGTTAGCTTTAAAAAACTATCCCACTAAGACATGTATTTTGACGTTTCACATTCATGAATTCAATATGCTTACACACTAAGGTAGGTCCCCCCCCCACCGCCCTTCCACACACAAATGCCCTTAGAGAGTATCGGCCATTGGAATACTATAAATAATAAATTTTGCCATTCAACCATTGTGTGAGTTGTATTGGCAAAGCATACTAATCTTTTGAGCACAATTAATAGCACTTTCTTTCTTTTACACGAAGAGATTTGTTATAATATGGCGATTCATCGTCACTCATCATTAATGCCTATATTGATGATGCTTCTTCTTCTTTTCATGCTATTTGTTCATGCTTATGGCCGCAAA
Source organism: Diphasiastrum complanatum (assembly GCA_029204225.1). Lineage (NCBI taxonomy): Eukaryota > Viridiplantae > Streptophyta > Lycopodiopsida > Lycopodiales > Lycopodiaceae > Diphasiastrum > Diphasiastrum complanatum. Next base: position 35,030,241 of record CM055097.1, on the reverse strand, counting down.
CTTATCGGCAATGCCTCATGTACTCTCTCTCTCTCTCTCTCTCTCTCTCTATATATATATATATATATATATATATATATATATATATATATATATATATATATATATGGTTTGGTAGTTAGTCTTCTGTGATATCCATAAATAGTTTTCAAAGCTTTGGAAGGTATTAAAGACTATAAGCTCATATTGACTAAAAAATTAAGCTACAAACAGTGATTTTATCTATTGTTTCATAGAATAGTCCATCATTTTTGCGTATGTCTTTCATTCCTTCTTTCTTTAGATGTTGTTTTAATGGTAAAGCTTGGAGTTGTTAGTATTTAGAATTTGAAGTGCTAAAGTGAACTGCTAGCTTATATCATACTTTACTCTTTGTTGCAGGTACTAATTCCGAGTTTTGCCCATGTATTATTCAACATCCCTCGATTTGCAAGTGAAGGGATGATTCCATCACAAGAAGATGGTATTGAGTTGAGTCCTACAACAATATGTGATGTGCTATTCTGCATAGCACCTTTGTGCCTCACCATTGAGCATAGACCAGGAATAGTTTCTGTACTCTTTGGAATTTTGTTTTTGAGTAGTTTAAGTAGATTAGCAACATGGCTGTATATTTTTACTGGATGATCATTCAGATATTAAATTAATCTTACTTTTAAACTCTTTGCTCCATTCCTTTTGCTACTTACTTTTTTGTCTTGAAAATTTGTTCTTCTTTTCTACATTCGCATGACGAAGGTTTTACTTTTCTTGCATTACCATATTAGAGGATGGTTCGAGTATGGATACACTCAAATTACTCTTGATACCTATCAAGGAATTATTGAACATGTAATCCCTTATTCGATTGAATTGTGGCAGAGATTCTTGAGTAGTCAAGATTGCCTTGGCATATCATTTATGTTTGGTCCACAAAACATCATTTCTTGATATTGGTTTGGTCAAAGGTCCTTTTGAAATGTTTTTCAAAATTACTCCAAACCCATGTACAAAATTCATGAACTTGTTGCCACTAATATTTGATTAAACCACTGAGATACAGAGTTGCAAATTGATTATACGAAGATTATATTTAGTGTGGAAACAAAATTGGTCATCCATAAAGCTCTTCCATACTTTCACATCAAAATTAGTCATCCATAAAACTCTTCCATATTTTCACATCAATGAAATACATATCCAACAAAACCAAGAAATATCTAATAATTCTTGCTTCTCCTTCCCCCTTGATAGTGGACATCCCATGATCATTTGTATTGTTGATTGAAAATGATGCACATTCTTTTCTATATAAGATTTTATTATAGGTTGAAGGCACGAGACATAGCACAAAATTTTGTTCTGATTTTTCTTTTAGAAAAACAATCTAATGACATACTTGGTTATAATAATGTAAGAGCTATTTTTCCCAATAGAATACCACTTTTGGGTGCATAAATTCTAAACGTATTGCACAATCCATTCCATCCAAAATTAACAACATTGCACTATAGCATGTATAATGATTGTTTCTAAATTGATTGGTGCAATTTGGTCTAGTATAAACAGCAATAGCTATGAGTTGTAGTGAGAAATCATTGTATGAACTACCATCATCACATTTTCTACAAATTGGAATAAACACACCTTTGTGAGCATTCAATTATTAAGTGGGTGCGATTGCAATCAAATAAATAAGTAAAATCTCATTGCTTCATGGTTGATTATAGAGCATAGGCTACATATTGGATTTAATGCCATCATGGGCTACTAACCATCGGAATATTAGTGCCTAGGATAATGGGAAAGGGGATATAGGTTACTAGTTTTGTTACGACATAGGCCTATTATATAATAAATTCTATAGACTTTGTTGATCCATCAATAATTGGTATTATCATGCAATTATTACTATGTCATGATAAACACAATTTATAGCATCGTGGTTGGTGGCATTACACCATAGGCTACAAGAGGTATTGTGAGTATAATGACGAAGTCAAAAATATGTTTTGATGGCCTGCTAAAATTCTACACCGAGCTACATCCTTTTATAGCAGGTCCAAACCTAAATTTAAACTTTGGTTTTCCTCCATAACCCCTATAGTCGCTTGGTGGCGATTTGCAAGCCAAGTCAGTTTTCAAACGTGAAATGCCTTCTACTTGACACTCCTGACTATTCGCTACCTAAAAGGGCTTAATACATGTCCCTGAAAAGCACAAAAGAGATTTGACATCCATTCCATGGAAAACACTCTATTTTGGGGCACATGAGGCATTGTCGATAAGTTTGCGGCCATAAGTATGAACAAATAGCATGAGAAGAAGAAGAAGCGTCATCAATACAGGCATTAATGATGCGTGGCGGTGAATCGCCATATTATAAGTTATCTCCTCGTGCAAAAGACTAACTACCTAACCATAGCGAGAGAGAGAGAGAGAGAGAGAGAGAGAGAGAGAGAGAGAGAGAGAGAGAGAGAGAGAGAGAGAGAGAGAGAGAGAAGAGAGAGAGAGAGAGAGAGAGAGAGAGAGAGAGAGAGAGAGAGAGAGAGAGAGAGAGAGAGAGAGAGAGAGAGAGAGAGAGAGAGAGAGAGAGAGAGCATACATGAGGCATTGCCGATAAGTTTGCAGCCATAAGCATGAACAAATAGCATGAATAACATGAGAAGAAGAAGAAGCATAATCAATATAGGCATTAATGATGCGTGGCAGTGAATCGCAATATTATAACTTATCTCCTCGTGTAAAAGAAAGAAAGTGAGTTCAACTGTGCTCAAAAGATTAATATGCTTTGCCAATCATAATTCACACAATAGTTGAATGGCAAAATTTAGTATTTATAGTATTCCAATGGCTTATACTCTCTAAGGGCATTTGTGTGTGAAAGGGGGGTGGGGGGACCCACCTTAGTGTGTAAGCATCTTGAATAACACGTATTAAAAGTCAAAAAGGCCTTCAATGTGAAACATCAAAATACATGTCTTAGTGGGATAGTTTTCAAAAGCTAACAACCTCTCAAAATTGAATGGTTCTTATCTTAGTATTGCATTGCATGCTTTCTCTAGATTTACCATTCTTTATTGAGGGGTTCAATGGTGATATGTGTATGTGTCACTCGGGCAATGGAGAAGGATTCCATGGAAATAACCCATGCAGTACAACCTCAAGTGTGAAATTTCAATCTTACAGCTAAGCTAAAGGAGTGACACAATATTTTAGTATTGATTATTGTTGTGCCTTCAATGATGAAAAGAATGAAATCCATATATGAATTTACATATTGCACCAATGTCAAGATTCGATGAAAATATTTCACACCATGACAATAAGTCAGTTATTGTGCAGCAACCATGTAACGGTGAGGGTTGGTGGTGCCGCCATCTCTCGAAGATGGTGTCATATCTCACTGTTGGGGGTATTCCCAACGAATTGTAAATAAATAAAATTGACCAATAAAATGTGTTGCGAGGGCATGGCATCCTGCGTGCATAAGCCCATGGCCCAATGAGCACGCAAGCTTAAGTTGTAAATAAAATAAAATAGACTTGGGCCTTTGAATTAAAATAAAACTAGAGGCCCAAAGTCATTTTTAAACTTAGAGATTACTTTTTAGAGTTGGGTCCAAATTGGGACTCACATGAATCTTGTGAATTTCAATGTACTTTTTGTGGACCCTTGGATCACGTTGGGTCCAAGATGAATGGATAGGATCAATGTAAATATTAGCCAATAGGATTTTGGGGCAAGGGCCTTCCCCATTTTATAAAAAGGCACCATTTGTACTCTATTTCCATGCTTAATAGAGGGGAGGAGACTCTATCATTTTGAGGGCTCAAGCATACTCATTTGCTAATCACTCTTGCTTATGCTATTGTTGTGGTTTGCTTGTTATTTCTCTTTCCCATGCTTTTTGTTTATGCTAGTTAAGGTTTTTCCATAAGCAATGAAATTGAGCATTTGAGCTAACCTCCATCTCATCTCTCTCTCTCTTTCTCTCTTTTCCTTCTTCTTCCTCTTCTATTCTATCCTTTCTCTTCACCAACAATCATGATGAAGTTAGTTAGGGCAGTAGAGTTAGTGTGAGTAGAGTTAGAGGAGGTAGAGTTAGATAAAAAGTAGAAAAAATAACTAAAGTAGCATCTATGCATAGTTAGGTGTCTATCCAGTGAACTAACCCTTGTTGACAGGCGGGAGGGCTATTACAACGTCGGATCGAAGACCCTGTAGTGGCGTCGTTGCCGGGGATAGGTTTCCACTAACTAGTGTAGTTGCATTTTAGCTATTTTCTTGTTTTTTAGAGTAGTTTTAGGTAGATTTTTTGGGAGTTTAGAGTTAGTTTTTTGTATTTTTTTTGTGTTTGGACTGTTCATAGCTAGCGAAGGAGGTGTGAGAGGGTAGAGGAGGCCCTGAACAGTCTCTAAGTGCTTGAAACCCAAACCAACCAGCCAAAAACCCAAAAAAAACACACCAATCTGTATTTTGGAGGGAAAAAGAGTCTAAAATCTCATCAGATTTTTATATCTCCAAAACCAGTGTGAATTAACCCTTGCATGACTGGCAGTAGCTCCAGGGTACTGTCCTAGACCTGCATAGAAGCCTGCGAGAGTTAGTTTTAAGCAGATTGCAAAAATCAGAGAAAAATCATAAAAAATTCAAAAAATCCTTGAAAAATCCAAAAAAAAAATCAAATCTTCACCAGAACTCTCGCAGACCTCTTCGAAGTTCCATCTCAGTGAGACCAGGACACAAAGAAACTTGCAAGAGTTAGTTTGATGTTTGAGTGCCCGTGCGAGAGTTCCTAGTGAAAAAAAGACGGGAAAGTACCAGAGAACCCTCGCAGACACCAAAATTTTCAGTTCCATTGGGCAAGAACTCTAAAGTTCCATCTCAGTGAGACAAGGACACAGAAAAGCCTACGAGAGTTGGTTTGATTCCAGTGAGTAGAAAATTGGGTTTAAGTCCTAAAAAATCACTAAAAACTGAAGATCCAGCAAATCCTTCCAGTAAGAACTCTCGCAGACCCTCTCAATCAATTCAGAATGTTAATTTCCATCAGTGATGAAGCCTGCGAGAGTTAGTATTGAGATCTGGTGAAGATCAAGCCAAAATAGTGATTTTGAACCCTCGCATACAGTGAAATTTTTACTTAGTGCGAGAGTTAACTCTTGCAGAGAATTCTATAGTGAGATCTGACCCAGATCCAGCTACTATAATCCTTGAGAGAGTTACTTCCCAAAGATCTGAGAAATATCAAGTTTTTTATCTGCAAAAACAACTAAAGAACCCTCACACAAGAGAACCCTAGCAGACTAGATCAATGGAAAGATCTACACCAGATCCAGCTATTGTCAAAATCTCAGGTCAATCATTACAAGGAGTAAGAAGTTATCAAGAAAAAACCACCGTAAAAGGCCTAAATTTTACTTCAGGTCGATCAGATTGATCAGATCCTTAAGATCCAGACTGCATCCCACTGTACAAGCAAGATCCAACTACTTTGGAAGCCACCATCGGATGAATCTGAGATCGGGACAATCAATAGCAAGAAGGATAGCAAATCAAGCACCACACCTTCCCAGATTAGCAGTTGCGCAACAAGAGACAAAACCGAAACCAGCACCAATGGAACCCATGGTCCAATTCGTACCTGTCGCTCCCTTGCAAGCAGTCCAAAGAGCACCACAAATGGAAATACCAAAATATGACGGATCATCAGATCCCATCCGATTCCTCCAGATCTACAAGCAAGCTTGTGAAATCTACGGCGAATGGACACCTGCAAAAAAGCTAATGTTGTTTCCCATGTCCTTATTGGCAGTGGCTCAGGATTGGTTTTTCAACCTGTCAGAGGAAGAAAAATTCACCTGGGAAGCAGTTAAGACGGCTCTCATTACGCGCTTTAAACCAAGAAAGTTCTTGGAAGACCCATTTCTCCTACTGAGTAAAGTCAAGATGGGAAAACGAGAAAGGGTCAGGGACTATATTGAACGGGTCAAACATCTACAATCCGAGTGCAGTGCAGCCCTAACTCCCGATCATGCGATGATCATGTGGTTCGTAGCCGGACTACCACAAAGCATCAGAAGAGAACTGAAACGACGGGAGCAGTACGCTACTCTACAAGAAGCTATGGAAGATGCCATCAGGGAAGAGGATGAGGGATCTGACGACAAATATCCATCCACCCACGCTCCTACTCCCTCGTTAGCATTGTCATCATCAAACGCATCCGCTCTATCTACAAAACTGTTGTTGGAGAAAATGACAAAATTACACAAACAACAGATGGAGCAACTGACGACGTAGTTTGATCAGACAGTATCCACGATGGGAGAATGTATGGTGTTCAGTGTGCATGCAAAACCATAGAGCGAACGAGTGTCCAGTCCTAAAGCAAAATCTGAGACTAACACATAGATTCTGCCATTTGTGCAATGCAACATCGCACGATACAACATTTTGCCCGTTTAATCCCCGGATTGTTCAACAGAAGAGAAGTCCTTGTCAGACTTCTTATCCATATCATCAAGGGACACCAAACACGGCACCGAGGTACGACGCACCAAATTAACAACAGTGTATGGCCTTACTTGCACCACCCGGGCCAGCCAATCAACAAGTGGCCCATGTAAATCTAATAGCAGCGGAACTAGAGATGCAAGTACCACCTCAACCTGAGCAGCAACAATGGTATGGACAAGATGAACCATTTATGGATCCTGCCATAAATGAATATGTTGCAGCCTATGCAACTCAAACTTAGCGTCAAGGCGGGAGGAACTACGGCTGCTACAGATGTGGCGAAGGACACAGAATTGTAGAATGTCCCTACAAGGGACAATATACATTCTTCTACTGAGAATGCGGTTATGGACACTGTTTCAAGAATTGTCCATTGAGACTTAAAACCGGTGCAACTCTCAACTTTATTCCGATACAAGAATCAGCAGTTCCAACAGGGATGCCATCAGAAAGGTAACAATTTCACGCTCCTATGTTAGCCGTCACGCGAGCACAGAAGAGGAAGGAAGTGGCTCCCTCACCAGTGCGTGCATGGACCAGATTCAGAACACTTATCCAATTTGAAGAAGGTGCTACAAAAATGCCGCAACTTTCAGATCTCCTTGGATCCAGAAAAATGTCAATTTTGGGTGACACATGGCTTAATTCTCGGCCATATAGTGTCAAGACACGGGATCGCCACACACCTATCAAAGATCAGGATCATTTGTTAGCAGATATTTTCGCACGAAAAATCGGGCTATTTTTAGAGCAATTTCACAGTTTTGTATAAAAATTGGCATGTAAAACCCGACGACTATTACTGGTAAAATCGGCACACAATTGCCTATAACTAAGGGTCCTAGCCCACCCCTAAGTGGCTAGACACAGTTTAGAAAGTGACCTCCGGAAAAATCATCAAAAATTTTTCATGGACAATTTTTGTACAGACCGAGTCAAAAATACCGGTCCACATAGGAAGGGGTCCCAGCCCGCCCAAAGTGTGGCTAGAACAAATTTTGAGGCCTTAGAAATGGCCCATAGAATAGTTTACGGCCTTAGATTTGGCCCGATTATACTAGCCGGCACTGCCGGGCAAATTTTCAATGTACTCCGTTGCTTTTATTAATGAAAAATTGCCTACTGTGTTTTTCAGGGAACCGGTTGCCTTGAAGAAATCCCAAGTCATGAGTGCTCGCCAGTAACAACACACGGGATAAACTAGCGAAGTCAACTCACAACAAATGGTCAGAAATTGTGGGACAAGGTCAAGGAAACGATAACAAAAATATAGGCAAGTTCTAGTGCAAGTCGAAGTGGCACCCTGATGGGCAAATCACCTCGACAGCTTAAGCCATGAGCCATAGTCACACAAAAGAAAAATACAAGTGAAGGCCAAAAAGTACATAACAAAAAAATGTCTTACCTAAAAGTGGTAGGGATTGACCACAAGTATCCAAGAAGACTACCCAATTAAGAAAGACAACCAAAGTAAAGTACTTGCCATTTACACCACCACCAACTGCAAAAGAAAAGGTGGCTCACACAAGTGGTACCCAGTACCACTAACCCAACACATTTTTTCAAAGCAAAAGGGGTACCACTTCAAGTCCAGTCCCAATTTAAAGACCTTGTACAAAGCGGGACGCATGGCATGAAGTCCTTCGAAGGTGAAAACTTGGCATTGTGATGGACAAGCATGGAGGGATGCCTACAAAGAGGAGGAGCCTCTCTTTGCACTTACGTGAGAGAATGAACAAGTATGGAGAGAATGACTATGGAAGGGTGAGGGAATGAAGAGAGTTGAGATAATTGAGAAGATAGGTTGTTCGTGTGGAGAGAACTTTTGGATGGTGTTGAGAGGCTACATTCTCTGCCGTTAGTGACTGTGGGCATGGATATCTCTGATCTCTGCACACTGGTTAGTGGGCCTGTGTACCTCATGCTTAAACCGTCTGTGGTTCTGCTGTTCATCTGACCAATTCATTCATCTCTGGGATCGCCGATCCAGTTACTTTAGGACTCATTGTAGTCGCAGGACAGACTGCACCGCGAGGTCTGTTGGCAAAGCACCCTTCATCTTCGCGACACACCTCCAGCACAAAAATGCAGACTATCCTGCCTAAATTGGGATACATGTCAATCGCATTAAGCATGCCAGCGGACCACTACACCCACCTATATCGATTCTCTGCTCGCTGATCACGGGACGGACAGTCCAACTGAGTTTATCGTTCACCTGCCATACCGATATCAGAGCCCAACCTCCAGAGCTGTTTTTCGGGGCAACGGGAAAAGCATCTAAATCACGACTTGGGGATTTCGCGAGGCATCCAGATTCCTCTTCCGCGCATGAGGTATACTCTTAACTTTCATATCATTGTTGCAAATGGGAATGAGATATGTAAGGGACATTCACTCTGCTAATCATTGTTGGAAATAAGTAATCTCATGGCATAGCATGTGTGAACTCTACGGTTATGTGGTATGACGTAGTGGGTGGAATATGCCGTTTAGAATGTGATGGAATTTCGTATTACCATCTTTTCTATGACACTTGTATGCTGAAGCATCTATTTTTAAAGGCTTTGCCTAAGTTGGAATCACACTGTAGTATGAGTTTTTTCATTTTCACTTTATTATTTGCATTCAAGTCATAACGCCCGACCTCTTTGAAATAGAAGAGCGGGTTGTTACCGTACGTGGTTGAAATACACCACCTCGGTTAGGGATCATCGTAGTCACCTCCATCGTCGGAATTGCCTAGCGAAATATCTAGGCCTGACGTTTGGCAAAATACCACTGCCTATCAAACAAGGCGGCGCGTATAATTGGCACCCTCACACTGCAGGGGACTAATCATGATATTATAGTATAATCATTTGATGACTGTCTGTTTATTTCACCATGCTTGGTTGAACACTCTAGCGACACATTCCAAGTAAATCACTAAGCAACAGACGATGACTTCATCTCATTTGACCCATGATTGCTAACTGAGTATTCATACAAAGATCTCTATAGTATTTGTAAGTGATTACACTCGTGTGACCTCTAGCAGTGAATCTCGACCATGGTGAAGTACCAAAGACACTGGCATAGGTAACACCACCCGAAACCGCACTCTGAGTCATAGACATAACCCCATCTTGACAGTAGTAGATATCTAGGATGGGGAATGCACCGAACTACTCCCTCCCTCGTGGGGAGTTGGACCCTTGAACATAATGGATGAGAATCAGTTCCACCCTACACTAGGGGATGTCTGCCAATTGATTCGGGAAGGAGCCACCCACTATTACTTCTATACCCCGATGCTCCACCCCTACTTACGGGCAGGAGATACTATATTTAGAATACAACATTGCGGGGGCTATAGTTACTTCGAAACTTATGAGTTCATTATTGATGGGTTCTGGCACCTAACTTACGCCGTCTCCACCAACTACACGAGACCCACCCAGCCGTTCATACCATTTGGATCCCCAGTGCAATCACCCGGACCAGCTGGCAGTACTAGCAAACCCCCAAAATTAGATCCCCCAGAAATAGAGAGAGATGAAACCAGTAGTGATGACCCCTCTGCGGACTTCTATATAGAGGGGTGGGCGATCTAGAGAACAAAAAATATAGGCATCAAGACCGATAGGACTGAGATTGCAATTACCCCTCCCTGCAGCCGTGTCTCTGGGGGCCTGGAAAACCCTCATCGGCTGGGGAGCATGGGGTGATTGGGATGGCGCTCGAGATTGGAAGCGGCATTCCCCAATCACTCACGTAAGGGCAGTGTGGGCCCTTCCCCTGTAGGGCTTCCTGGCGAGACCATTCCCCTGTCAGAAACTTTTACCCTATCATCATTGTTGATCTACCACCACCAGGGACGATCCGCGAAGTCTACATCTTCATGGGTCATGCTAACTATTATAGGATCTTCATTCTTGATTTTGCGGAGTTAGCTTGACCAATTTACAAACTCACAACGGATCCACATTGGAAGAGGAAGCCCTAAAGGCTTTCCAAAGCCTTAAGGATGCATTGGTTTTAGCACCAATCTTATGTCCACCACAATTGGTCCATTGAGTTTTATGTGCATACAGACGCATCGAAGTATGCAGTTGGAGCAGTCTTAACCCAGCCAGGTGAGAAATCAGTCTCCTTCTTCAACCAACTTCTAGTCATACATCTGCATCCATTCTCATGCCTATCGCCCACACCATCTACCGTTGTCACTACCACCTTTCCTTCCATATGTTTGTTTATCATCAGTTTGCTGTTCTTCTGAGAAATCTCTAGTTTTTTATAGTCCTACCGAAGCAGTTGAAAGATCATTGCAAGTGTCTTGCGGAGACCAATTGCCACCTACAATGGTTGATCAGCCAAAAGAAGACCTACAAAATCAGGCAAAGCAGCTAGAAGACATCAGAAATTAAGCAAAGAAGCTGAGGAGAAAAGGACGAAAACTTAAGCAACATATGAGTCAGATCAATTTTGATCAAAAGAAACTCTTTGGAGCAATGATAGTTGAATCCCCTCTTATGAAGCCCAAAGAGATCCAAAAGTAACAAATCAAAAGAAAGAGCTACAGAAAAGAAAGATGAAGACAACCGTGAACCTGCAAAATAAAGCAAGCTCCTCACCCAACAAGTGGTGGTCAAAGCTCGACATTGCAAGGGTCCAAGGCTGCAACTGTAGAACTATCAGTTCCTTCGCCCTATCACCAAGCCTTCATCATGTTTCCTTAACGTTACCAAACAGTCCATCCAAAACTGTTCCTACCACCAATTTTTTATGAATCCATTTCCTTGAGACTGATAGTCAAAGTTTTGTGCAACTTGCAGATCAAAGGTTTTCCTTGAGACTGGAACTTCAACTGAGAGAAGAACCACGGAAACACCCAGAGGCAAATGGAGGATACAGACCTCCCAAAAGATAGAATCTGCCAAGAAACCAAAGATGAAACCATTAACGATAGATACAAGTGATAAGAAAAAGACATGAGGAAGGCACTCGAGCATGCGAGTTGTGACGCTGCTGAGAGCTCTCCAATTTTGAGAATGTCAACCACCTATAGCAATAAGACATTCTGATCCAATCATGAGAACTTGTAAAAAACAGTTTTTGTGATAAAGACTGGAGACAACAAGCACTTGATTTTATGTAAGCAAATGAAGATCTACGCTTTTTCAAGTGACAATCGAAGAAGCCAATACAAAACGGAACAACATCGTCCAATATGAGTTGTAGTGGGTCCTACAACACATTAGGGGTGGGATGATGTTGGCTGATTCTGATGAATCCCCAAGGTACTCGGACAGAGCAGCTCAAGAGCACCTCTCACCTTAGACTGAGGAGGCCTCTAAGAAGAGGAGACTAATGAAGACTGAGAGCCGAGTATAAGATCCAAGAAATACTAGCTAGAAAAGATGTGCAAGAATTGTGTAAGCCTCGTAGTGAATTCCGGAAGATGGAATGACCATGTAGAAACTAGTATTTCTAGGCAAATGTATTAAATGCAAGTAGACCCCTCTTAAAGAAAGTAGAGTGAGCCACCTTTTGATGGTGACCTCTAGTGGAGAGCATTATTCCACTTGTAATTTGTGAAATGTGAGAATTCCACTAGGATGCCACCTAAGAAACTCTCTTGCTTATTTAAGAGACTCCCTCTTTGAGTAGAGGAGCTTTTTGCATTGTATCTACTCCATGCCTAATAAGAAGATTTCCCATGAGTGTGATGCTACACTAAGCTCCTTGATCATGATGGTTTTCTTGAGTGATGCCCCTATGATCATGCCCTTCCATTCATATTGTGTGTGGTTGTGGATTTAGAGTGGATTAGTTTTCTTGCTTTCCTAGTTGTGGATTAGATTTCATGTTTTCTTGTGGATTAATGTAGGAGACAACATTCAAGTAAACTAAATAGGCTAGAAATGTGGCATAAATCTTGCATATTCTCTAACATTCTAGTTCTCGATGTTCTTGGGATGTCCAAGAATCAAAAGACTGGTTGGTTTCTTGAATCTTGGACTTCTAACATGTTGTAGATTAGTTTTTGTTTCTTGTTTTGTCAATTTATGCAAGTAAAGTAGTATAAGATCTGATTTTAGTTCATTTTGAAGCAAAGTAGAAGTAGGAATCCATCTTGTTCAACTGAGCAGTAACGTAGATCATTTGTTGAACGCATTGGCTTGCATTTTGGTTGACTACGCATGTGCATTCAGTTCAAGAGTGACCCATCCGGATGTCCTCTGACAGATAGGACAATAGTACAATGATTATCTGTCCCTTCTACCTAATCTGGGCCTTAAAACAAGAAAGGTAATCTCAAGAAGTGCCCACAGTCTCTGATGATAGGCAGAAGAGGAAAGAAACAAAGAAAAACTAGTTAATATATTCTATAGGCTCTGAAGATGTCAACAGGTAGAGAGAGTGTATATGAAAAATTCTATGTGGAGAATTAAGATCTCTCCAAAAACTCAATGTGAAGTGTAAACCAAGATTCACTAGTTTATTAACATAAACTTAGTTGCATAGTAATCATCTACTCCAACCAATATGGTATGCCCTAAGTATGAAACTGTACAAGTGCAGAAGCCATGCTGATCAGTTTTAGGGCATAAGCAATGTATGAAATTCTAAGAGTGACGTAACACATCTATGAAGCTATCATTCTCATTCCAAAAGTGCAAATCATGTATGGTTTTGGCATAGCACTAGGTGTCAGGATAGATCTGTCAAAAATCAATGGGTATGAGCGGAAGCGGGAATGAGCTAGATGCATAGATCAGAAGTGCCACATTTAGCAAGAAAATAATTCAAACGAAGGATTCATACAAATGTGCAATAGAACAATAACAGCCGTAGGACAAGTTGCACTCTGATTATTATCAACAATGAGTACAATGTCATGAAGTTATAGCTTCAACTTGTTGAGCATGATAACACTGATACAGATTAATGAAAAATCAGACTTGGAATATCAGAAGAAGTTTTCTAATGCAGATTCTAAGTTTGATATACTAAAAATATCTATAAATGAATTTTCTATAGTTATTACAACCACCTTTATGCCATAAACACATGTACAAATTTGGCAAACATCAATATAAAGTCATTGGATCGATTTCTAACCGACAATATTGAAAAATTACATAGGGTCGGATTTTATATAGAGGGTCGAGAAATATACACTAGGTTGAAAAATATGCTGAGGGTCAAATTTTTTGGGGTCAAAAAAATTAGACTCACTGATCCGATCCGATCTAGGGTCGAACACGCCCGAGTAATTTAGTAAAGGGTTGAAAAAAATTCGAACCGATCTGACTTGACCTGGGGTCAAAAAATCTTTGTTTGTTAGGCTTGACATTGGGTCAAAAAAATCCAATATTGGATTTTTTGATCTTCTGAAAACCTCGAGCCTTATGTTTTCTAGGTTTTGTAAAGTTTTCAGGATGCTCATTAATAAATGGTTTTGAGGCTGAGCATTTAAATCCAACACTCCCCCTTAATGTGGATCTTGGAAAATTTTGATCTTCAGATTTAACATGTCGTTGAATCTGAGATGATGCTCCTTTGATAGGGCCTTTGTTAAGTAATCTGCTGCCATTGTTTCTGTCCTGCAGTAGATTAATGATACCTCCTTGCTTTGCACTTTCTCTCTTAAATATTGATACTTGGTTTTTATATGCTTGCTTCGTGAATGAAATTTTGGATTGAGAGAGAGAGCAATGGTGGTTTGATTGTCACGGAAAATGGTTGTTGGATGTGGTGACTTTGCAAGGTCAATTTTTGCTAGCAGGTGCCTCAACCAAATTGTCTCCTTAGTAGCATTCGTGGCAACAATGTATTCTGATTCGGTTGACAATAATGCTATTGAGGTCTTCTTTCGGCTGTTCCAAGAGATTGGGCCTTGGTTGTATAAGAATACAAATCCAGAAGTCGAAAGTAATCAATTATTGATTGATAGCATGCTAGATTGTGATTAGTATGTCATTAGATTGTTTTTGTTAAATAGAATTCAAAACAAAATTTTATGTTATGTCTCATGCCTTCAACCTATAATAAAATCTTATATAGAAAATAATGCATCATTTTCAATTAACAATACAAACGATCATGGGATTTCCACTATCAAGGGATATTTCTATTTTATTGATGTGAAAATATGGAAGAGTTCTATGGATGACTAATTTTGTTTCCATACTAGTAAACATGATCTTCATATAATCAATTTGCAACTCCGTATCTCTGGTTTAATCAAATATTAGTGGCAACAAGTTCATGAATTTTGTACATGGGTTTGGAATAATTTTGAAAAACGTTGCAAACTTAGTATTAATGAATTATGTTTTATGGACCAAACATAATTGATATGCCAAGGCAATCTTGACTACTCAAGAATCCCTGCCACAATTCAATCGAATAAGAGATTACATGTTCACTAATTCCTTGATACCTATCAAGAGTAGTTTGAGTGTATCCATACTCCAACCATCCTCTAATATGGTAACGCGAGAAAAGTAAAACCTTCGTCATGCGAATGTAGAAAAGAAAACAAATTTTCAAGACAAAAAAGTAAGTAGCAAAAGGAATGGAGCAAAGAATTTAAAAGTAAAATTAATTTAATATATGATTGATCATCCAATAAAAATATACAACCATGTTGCCAATCTACTCAAACTACTCTAACACTGAATTCCAAAGAGTACATCAACGGTGAGAAACTATTCATGCTCTGTGCTCAATGGTGAGGCACAAAGGTGCTATGCAGAATAGCATGTCACATATTGTGTAGAACTAAACTCGATACTATCTTCTTGTAATGGAATCATCCCTTCACTTGCAAATCGACGGATGTTGAATAATACACGGGCAAAACTCGGAATTAGTACCTGCAAAATAGAGTAAAGTATGATATAAGATACAAATTTAGCAGTTCACTTTAGCACTTCAAATTCCAAATACTGACAACTCCAAGCTTTACAATTAAAACAACATATGAAGAATGAATGAATGAAAGACATAAGCAAAAATGATGGACTATTCTATGAAATAAAAGATGAAATCATCGTTTGTAGCTTAATTTTTTAGTCAATATGAGCTCATAGTCTTTTACTACCTTCCCAAGGTTTGAAAACTAATTATGGATATGCCAGAAGACTAATTACCTAACGAGAGAGAGAGAGAGAGAGAGAGAGAGAGAGAGAGAGAGAGAGAGAGAGAGAGAGAGAGAGAGAGAGAGAGAGAGAGAGAGAGAGAGAGAGAGAGAGAGAGAGAGAGAGAGAGCATACATGAGGCATTGCTAATAAGTTTGCGGCCATAAGCATGAGCAAATAGCATGAGAAAAAGAAGAAGCATCATCAATATAGGCACTAATGATGAGTGGCAGTGAATCGCCATATTATAACTTATCTCCTTGTGTAAAAGAAAGAAAGTGATATCAACTATGCTCAAAAGGTTAGTATGCTTTGCCAATACAATTCACACAATGTTGAATGGCAAGATTTAGTATTTATAATATTCCAATCGCTTATACTCTCTAAGGGCATTTGTTTGTGGAAGGGCGGTGGGAGGGACCTACCTTAGTGTGTAAGCATCTTGAATAAGACATATTAAAAGTCAAAAAGGCCTTCATGAATGTGAAACGTCAAGATAGATGTCTTAGTGGGTAGTTTTAGAAGGCTAACAACCTCTCAAAATTGAATGGTTCCTATCTTAGTACGACATTGCATGCTTTCTCATGATTTACCATTAGTCTTTATTGAGGGGTTCAATGTTGATATATGTATGTGTCATTCACTAGGGTAATGGATAAGGATCCCATGAACTACAACCTCAAGTGTGAAATTTCAATCCTACAACTAAGCTAAAGAAGTGGTACAATATCTAAGTATCTATTACTGTTATGCCTTCAATGATGAAAATAATGAAATCCATATACAAATTTACATTTTGCACCAATGTCGAGATTCAATGAAAATGTATCACACCATGACAATAAGTCAGTTATTGTGCAGCAACCACGTAATGGTGAGGGTCGGTTGTGCCGCCATCTCTCGAAGATGGTGTCATATCTTACTTGATCTCTAAGTAAGCAAAGTTCAGCCAATAACAATCCAGTAGTAGATATTTTGTGGCCCATAAAAATCTAGCTAATAACTCCAAAGAGACTACATTAGTTCATAATATCAAAACCATTTATGGCACCTCAAATTTTAGTTTACAATTCGAATGATATTACATCCTATTAAATATCTCAGCCATTATTTTGTATTGACATGTCTACATTGTTGGAGATGCACCAAGATGAGTTTGATGTGTAGGTATGTGTACAACTTAGGATGATATGGTTTCATTTAAGGATAGATGTCTGGCTCTACACACTACATTTTTGTATAAATGAGTGATGTGGCATAAGGTCACAATTGTGCTCTAAGAGAGTTCACTCTTTTAGAGTTGTGTGTGTGCTTCTAAAATCAAAAGCTATCCACTATACTCAATCCAATTGCTCCTATAAAATTTATCATATAGCTACTCTAACTCTTTGGTTAGTGAGCCCATCACCCATAAGTCTCTACTCAACCATTAAAAAATGGATTCTTATGATAAAAGCTACTAGTAATGCAATGACCAATTTGAATGTGAAGTATAATGAGGTGAAAGTTTTCCACATAAACATCATAATGAAGACCACTCTGATGTTTAACATATTGGGCAGCACATACATGATGATAAACAAAAGAGTTATCAACATCAAGACAATTGAAGCATCAGTTTCTGGATGTGAAGGTGGTTCCCATTCCCTACTATTGATTCCCTTAATGTGGAATAATAGTTTGACAATTTTGCTGAAAGTTTCTAGTGGAATCATGATGGAGTGGTGTGATTGATTTTGTTGGACATACAATGATCTGGTAGCAATTTGAGCAATCCAATGCTATTACGGGTTGTTTCACACTAGTGACTAGTCCCTTTTCCCTAGCCCTATCACTTGCTACCCATTTTTTG
Organism: Diphasiastrum complanatum; assembly: GCA_029204225.1. Lineage (NCBI taxonomy): Eukaryota > Viridiplantae > Streptophyta > Lycopodiopsida > Lycopodiales > Lycopodiaceae > Diphasiastrum > Diphasiastrum complanatum. The sequence continues at coordinate 35,012,757 of CM055097.1, read as the reverse complement.
AATCTTGGCAATTGAGTTCAATAGGGCAATGGACATCAACCGGGCAATGGACATCAACCCCTTTTCACATTTGATTGGAAAGTGCAATTTGATTGGCCCATTTGAATCTTGACATACCATTGGTCCATTTTAAAAGGTCTCGTCTTTTGAAATGTAAGTGAAAGGCACAATAGCTGACTTATTGTCATGGTGTGATATATTTTCATTGAATCTCAATTGGAGTCCATTCTTTTTGTTATTGAAGGCACAACAATAATAGTTACTAAAATATTGTCCCACTCCATTGGAATACGATAAATACTTAATTTTGTCATTCGACAATTGTGTGATTTGTATTGGCAAAGCATCCTAATCTTTTCAGCATAGTTCATATCACTTTCTTTATTTTACATGAGGAGATAATTTATAATATCTAGTACTTTTGTAATGTTCTATATAGCCAAGAATGTTGATCCTAAAGTGTACACAAAGTATTCCATTGTTTTGGATTTTGTCTTTTTTCCGTTTGAGTGTTTTGAGATGTTTGTGGTAAAGCTTGGAGTTGTTAGTATTTGAAATTTGAACTGCTAAATTTTGCAAGTGAATGGATGAGATAGTATCAAGATCAGTCCTACAACACTATGTGACATGCTATTCAATGTAGCACCTTTGTGCCTCACCACTAAGCACAGGGCATGAATAGTTTCTCACCACTGGTGTACTCTTTGGAATTTAGTTTTAGTAGTTTGAGTAGATCAACAACATGGTTGTATATTTTACTAGATGATCAATCAGAGATTAAATTAATCTTACTTTCAAACTACTTTCTCTATGCTTTCTGCTAGTTACTTTTTTGTCTTGAAAATTTGTTCTTCTTTTTTATATTCATGACAAAGGTGTTACTTTTCTCGCATTACCATATTAGAGGATGGTTGGAATATGGTTACACTCACATTACTCTTGATAGGTATCAAGGAATTATAATTGAACATGTAATCTCTTATTTAATCGAATTGTGGGAGATATTCTTGAGTGGTCAAGATTGCCTTGGCATATCAATTATGTTTGGTCCATAAAACATCATTTCTTGAATTTACTTTGGTCAAAGATCCTTTTGCAACGTTTTTCAAAATTATTCCAAACCCATGTAGAAAATTCATGAACTTGTTGCCACTAATATTTGATTAAACCATTGAGATACAAAGTTGCAAATTGATTATATGAAAATTATATTTACTCAGGAAACGAAATTAGTCATCCATAAAAATCTTCCATAGTTTCACATCAATGAAATAGAAATATCCAACAAAACCAAGATATATCTAATAATTCTTGCATCTCTTTTTCCCTTGATAGTGGACATCCCATGATCATTTGTATTGTTGATTGAAAATGATGCACATTCTTTTCCATATAAGATTTCATTATAATTTGAAGGCATGAGACAAAGCACAAAATTTTGTTCTGAATTCTCTTCAACAAAAACAATCTAATGACATATTTGGTTACACTAATGTAAGAGCTATTTTTCCCAATTGAATACCACTTTTGAGTGCATAAATATCAAACATATTTATGCACTATTGCTTAAATTCATTCCATCCAAAATTAACAACATTGTCCTGCTCACATTGCTAATAGGTTTTTGCAAGTCCAATGACATAAGAGTTCAATCACACCACTTCATCACAATTGTCTCCATGATTTCAGTAGAGATATATTAATAGTATTGTGAAACTATTATTGCACTATCAATAGCTTCCTATTCCTCTCTTATCCATTGTCGCTTTTTATAATTCTTTTTCTTAATGGATAGAGTAAATTATTTTTATAGTTCTATTAATTTCAATATATGACATTTGAAAAGAGATTGCAATCATTTTTCCTCAAGATCTATTTCAACTATAAACTTTTCTAGTGGATTTTGGAATCTATGAGGCTAAAAGCATGGTTTGGTGGTACAACATGGATTGTCAAGGACACTACCTTTTTTGGGAAGAAATGCACTCAAAAAAAGGTTTATTGTCTAACATTCTAAGCTGGGTCCACTAGAGATGAAGAGACTATGATTGTTTGTAACATGTTTGCTAGTGTGTATTTCTAATAGTTGCTTGTGTGAGATATATTTTTGGTTCGTACTCTATATTATTTTCAAATAACTTTTCTTTGTACTTCTGGTGTGCAGAAAGTACTGTTGTTTGTTGCTCTTTGGTGCCTTTAATAGTTTTGGTAGTTTTTAAACGTTGTCTGGTCAATGAGAGACGTTGTCAGTATCATTGTTCTATTGATCTACTGGTTTGTAATGAAAACATGATTGTGTTGTACCGTCCTCACATGACTAGATGAGCTCACACACATAATACTTCAGTGCATCACTTACACGACTAGGTGCACAAGTAAATCTTATAAAGTACCAACTTCCATCTATGCCCATGTTTGTCTTGAATTGTTATTAATAATATTTTGAGGGTTTAGGGTGACACGTTGTATGGATGTCAAATCGGAAATGGCTTGTAGTCTTTATGAGAGAAGGGACCAAGAGAAGGCTTGTAGAGAGAGAGAGAGAGAGAGAGAGAGAGAGAGAGAGAGAGAGAGAGAGAGAGAGAGAGAGAGAGAGAGAGAGAGAGAGAGAGAGAGAGAGAGAGAGAGAGAGTTGTCCGATTCTGGGTACGACATGAAATATTCTAGAATATGGCAAGAGGCTTCTGCAATAAGCCCAAATACTACATAATTGAAGTAAAGAGTCAGAAGTATTAGAAACAGGTGACCAATTGGCATCGTATGTGTGTGAGTCCAACATTGGGCCTTGCGCTAATAAGTGCCATGGAGCACAATTATTCAATATAGTATTTTAAACTTAGCTTCTGTAAAGTTCTTAAGTTGGGAAACACAACTTAACCTCAAGAAACACAAAGTGATCTTGACAGTCAAGATAGTGATCTTGATGGAACTTCAATAGCCAATCAGAGTGAAGTGGCATCACCTCTCAAATCTAGTATTTGCTCTCCTTCTACTCCTCTCTCTCTCTCTCTCTCTCTCTCTCTCTCTCTCTCTCTCACATCAAGAAAACCATGGAGTGATCATTAAGATCCATAGGTAGGATTTCTTTCATCATTCACCTCCCTTGAGAAGATCAACCTTAAGAGGAGAAGATCTAGATCCATTGATGCCTAGATAAGCAACCAAGAAAAGACCAAAAAGAAAAAAAGCAACAAAAATGAACGTCGTACAAATCTAGGCTATCCCATGATTCAATCCAAAGCTAAAATTGACAACCTTAGCAAGCCTAGATCACCACTCCTATTTCATGGCTCAGCCCTCTCCCCATTGGATTGAAGCCCGTGTTACTACATGACTACTGACCCGTATTAGATTTATAAAACCTCTTCTTTGCCCTCTAGATCTGACCGATTAGGGAGGCATGAAAAGGTTCCAACAGAGAGAGTGTGTGTGTGTGATCGAGAGACAGAGACAGATCCTGTGTGAGAGAGAGGTCATGCGTGAATGATTGAAGGAAAGTTGAAGGTAGACGATCTAAGAAAGCAAAGCTTTGAAGTAGAAGATCAGATTGAAGGAAGAAGAGCAAAGTTGATGATGTAACTTCATCTGTCTCTTTGGCATATTGTAGTTGTTCTGTGGAGATTTTGCAGTATGTAACAAGTGGTCACAGATATGCCACCTTATTGCAAGAAATAGAATTGTCGAAGGCTACATGATATTGTCATTGACATGATAAGGCAGGCTTGGAAAAAAAATGGCAAAATTTGTTTGCCCTACCAGTGATCTGGCAGAGCAAAAAAAATGCCCTCCATCGGCGAGTAGAGCTGGAGGGCAAATTTGTTTGCCCTGCTAGATCGATGGCAAAGCAAAAATATTTGCCATTTATTGGCTTTCAGAGCTAGATGACAAACTAGAAATGTAAGCACTCTTGGTAGGTCGTTACTATCATCGTTTATAAGAACATAAAGATTTGGATCTGAATTTGTTCTTACACACCCATGAGAAAGAAAGTAATTGTCAATGCGTCCATACCATGAGCGTGGCGCTTGCTTAAGGCCATAAAGTGCTTTGTGTAGTTTACGTACCTTCTATTCTTGCCCTGTGAAAAATGCAAAAATAAGCTTGGTAGAGGCCAAAAATCTTGTATATAGATAAACACACATGTGTGGAGCCTGTTCCCACATGTGAAAATAGTGTACTTGTCATGTACCATAATCATATAGGTTGTACATATGATTTAATTCAAGTTCTAGTGGCTAAAAAGGCCAAAAACTAGTTTTCTAGATATATGACACATGGCATCAATCTATTGATTGCATGCGCCAAATATTTTGGTTAGGTGTCATATCAGGACAGCTCACACATGTGGAATAAGCTGAAGTAGGCGAATTTTGAGTTCTAGAAGATTTCCAAGTAGATCTCCATATAGAAGGAAAATGGACCAAAAGTGCTCATAATAGAAGGTTTTGTCCAAGTGTCAGTTTTGCATGATGAATCATCATATGACAAAGCACCTTCACACATGTGGGATCAGAGGGATGATCAGTACCACGAGCTCCCACTTATTGTATATATAGAACCACATTTGGCCATAATCATTGTGAGACACCAATCTTGGTTTTGGAAGCAATTTTGAGTGATTCTCTCCATTTGTCTACATTTGTTTTGATTGTTTTGAGGTGCTATCAATGTGTACTTGATTTTCAGGTTGGAGTTCGTACTCAGGCAAGGTTTCACACGTGGGAAACCAGAAAGTACACCTACCTTCAATTAATGATTGTTCTTGTTAGGATTTTGTGTCTAGAATTGATCTAGATTAATCTTAATCTCAAGTAGATTGATAGATCAAGTAATCTGACAACCAATCCCTCTTGAGGATCAGATTAAGATCCACTCTTGGTCCTTTTTGTACTTTTTTTGCACATGGTATCAGAGCCTAGTACAAGAGGTTTTGTTGAAATTGATAGGGTTAATCCAAATCAAAACCAAAATTAGCAGTTTTTTGGAAACTAGTCAAATTTTGGGTAGCGAGTTGGATTTGATAGATATTCTCAAATTTTGGGTAGCGAGTTGGATTTGATAGATATTCTCAAAATTTTTGGACCAGAACTTGTTGTGGGCTGTAGGAACCCTTTTCACACGTGTGAGGACGTACAGCTCCGATTTTGGCTGAGAAAATTCAAAAATTTGTACAATTTGACTCACACACCCAATTTGAGAGATTTTTGGTGCAAAATCAAGCATTTTCTATAGAGAATCTAATCCCTTGATTAGTTCTTGGATTAGATCAGCCAAGAAATAAAATTTGAAGCTTGAAATAGGTGCATTAATTGATCATCTCTGATTTTTTGAGTGCATGTTGAAGTTGAGAGAGATTTTGCTAAAAATCATAGATTAAGGAGTGATATGCAAGGTGAGAGGTTGTAATCCATTGTACCATCACTCTAGATCTGTTCAAGAGTGATAGAGTCAAGTTTAGAAGCATCAATTTGCTAGAAAACATCCTTGGATCTGTCCTCCAAGTGAAACCTTTGAGAGTTTCTAGTGCATATAGAGCATCTATGCAAATCTTTTGTAGAATTTGACATAGATTGGCTTAAATTGAGAGTTCTAGAAAAGAGATTGAGATCCAAGTCACATTGTTCAACCCTACTCAATTTGTTTGAGTGATTGTAAGGTTTGAAAAGAGTCATTAAGGTGTCTATGGCAAATGTGTAGAGAGAGATCCAATTTTCTAAGAGTTCCTTCCTTTGTAGAAGGCAAGATCTAGAAGCTCATTTTGTGTTATTATTGGTGGAGAGTTCGTCTCTTCCCAAGTGATCAAATCTTTCTAAGTGGCATTAGCTCTTTGAAGCACAATATCTTAGTGAGAAAAATCACAACCTTTGATTTTTAATTTCATTCCAAGTCTTAAGAGGTAGAGTAATTGGTGGAATCCAGTAGGGGTGATTGAATCAATTTATTGAGCAAAAATTGACATAGTATGTATGAAACTCAAATTAGTTCTATTCAACTTTGTTTCTGAGTGTGAGGGTCAATTTGAGATCCCATTGGATGTCTAGAATGAGGAGGAGTCCATATTTGAGTATTCATGCATGGTTGAGATCTTTGTGAATCTCTAGTTGTCTAATTTTTTAAGCTTTGTGAAAAATTGGTGGTATAGTTTGCTGTCAAATCAAATCAAATTCATTCTAAATCTCAAGTGTGAGATTATTTGGGTCAAGAGTGAGTCCAAAAGAAGTGATTAAGTTTGATTTTCATGTATTTGAAACAAAACCCATCTTTTGTTCAAGAATCTCAAGTGTCGAGAACTAGTCAAGTGAAAAGGAAAATCTAGGTGTCAAATGTTTTTCATATCCATTTCAACTTTCAAAAGAAAGAGTCATTGGTATTTGATGATTCCAATAGGGGATTGGATCTGATTTCTTTAGTGATTTGATTCAAAGATTGTGTGCTTTTGTCTTAGTGATCAAAGCAAAGTTTCCAAGTGACTAGTCATTAGTGTGAAGATTGATTCTTAGGTTTGTGAGCTAGATCTTTTGTAGATCATTTTAGATTATTGAAGATGTTCAAATCTAGTCTCTTGAAAGTCACAAATTACATTTGTAGAATCATATCACAAGTTTTTATTCACATGGCATCAATAGGTGGCATCCTATTGAAGGAAAGAAAGGATCCTGAGTGCAACCTTTGTGGCAAGGGAGGATATTTTTTCTCAAGATGCTACAAAAAGAAGACCAGTCCATCCAAGGAGAACCAAAGCAAGGGGGCCGAGGTGAAGGATGGAGCTTCAAGTTCAAAATGCAAATACAAGAAGGACAAGTCCAAGGAAAGGTGTTTCCTTTGTGGAAAGGTGAATGAGGCTTGGAGTCTCACAAGGACTTGCAAGATTTGTCTTCAAGAGTCCATCACAACACATGTTGAATCTTTTGAAATTTTTCATTTGGAAGTGCATTGTTTGGTTCAAGATGCAAAAATAGATGTCACTTTCATGAAAGTAACTTGGATTTATTTTATGTCCTTGGAAAGTATTTTGCTTGGAACTTTATATAAGTTCAAACTTATTGGTATTATCCAAGAGAAATCAATCAAGAATAAGGAGCAATCACAAAATGAAAATAGTTTCATTTATGCTCTCATGTCAACTTATGAAGAATCATTTTGCTTGGAAGAGATTTTTGTATCTCAAAGGTGGATTAAGGCAATACTAGTTGAGTGTGATGCCTTAAAAGATAGCAAAATATGTTTTCCTTGTAAGCTTACATTAGTTATGAAGTCAAGGAAATGGAAATATCTTCATAATGTAGGATCTTTTGGTTTCAATAAGATCATGAATGATGTGTTCATTCATAAAGATGAAAATTGTATGTTTTCAATCCTAAAGGCAAGTTGTAAACTTCTTATGAGAATAAGTGAAGCATCCAAAGTGGACACTTATATCCATAAGCAAGTAGTTAGCCTTATTGAGATGGAGATACCTTTTGATTTCAATATTGGAAAAATCATGCCAAGTTGTGGTGATTTTTGGACTTATGTTTCTAGCATAAGTAATCTTGATAATCATAGGAAGTGCATATCGAATGGTCATACTTGTTGTGATCATTATGAGGCATGGAGGTCTCGAATTTCCATCAAGAAGGAGCATCATGAAGAGGATCTTAAGGAGTCATCTCAAGGTTCAAGTGTGCCAAAGATTGAGGAGGAGACACCTTCTCAAGTTGTGATTCCAAAAAGAAACTCAAGAAACATGGTTGAACCCATGTGGCTCACATTTCAAGGGAAAGAGGAGCATATCTCATGTGAAGGAGAAAGCCTCAAGGTCAAGCATCTACATGAAAATTGGAAGGAATCAATTTTGGAGGTGCTAGGATGGTGCAAAGCTCTCAAGCTCATCAAAGATGTCAACATCAAAGAAGCACTATCATGGATATGGTGATTTCAGATCAACATCAAGCTCATTGGCTAATCTTCACACCTTTTGAACCAGCAAAGACCAATTCAACCCATGGAGTCAAGTTCAAGATCATCATGTTTTCCATCAAGCTAGATCTACCAAGCTAGATTTTTGAGGAGTGTGAAAAATGCAAAAATAAACTTGGTAGAGGCCAAAAATCTTGTATATAGATAAACAAACACGTGTGGAGCTTGTTTCCACATGTGAAAATAGTGTATTTGTCATGTACCATAATCATATAGGTTGTACATATGATTTAATTCAAGTTCTAGTGGCTAAAAAGGCCAAAAACTAGTTTTCTAGAAATATGACACATGGCATCAATCTATTGATTGCATGAGCCAAATATTTTGGTTAGGTGTCATATCCCATGTGTAGAGGACAGCTCACAAGTGTGGAATAAGCTGAAGTAGGCGAATTTTGAATTCTAGAAGATTTCCAGGTAGATCTCCATATAGAAGGAAAATGGACCAAAAGTGCTCAAAATAGAAGGTTTTGTCCAAGTGTTAGTTTTGCATGATGAATCATCATATGACAAAGCACCTTCACACATGTGAGATTAGAGGGATGATCAGTACCACGATCTCTCACTTATTGTATATATAGAACCACATTTGGCCATAATCATTGTGAGACACCAATCTTGGTTTTGGAAGCAATTTTGAGTGATTCTCTCCATTTGTCTACATTTGTTTTGATTGTTTTGAGGTGCTATCAATGTGTACTTGATTTTCAGGTTGGAATCCGTACTAAGACAGGGTTTCACATGTGGTAAACCAGAAAGTACACCTACCTTCAATTAATGATTGTTCTTGTTATGATTTTGTGTCTAGAATTGATCTAGATTGATCTTAATCTCAAGTAGATTGATAGATCAAGTAATCTGACAACCAATCCCTCTCTAGGATTAGATTAAGATCCACTCTTGGTCCTTTTTGTACTTTTTTTGCACACTTTTGCCATGAAGCCCTGCAGTTGGACCATGTAAACTTCTTCCTCTAAGTCAACATTCAAAAATGCAGACTTCACATCCATTTGATGGATCTTCCACCCAAAATGGCGTAGCGTAGTCCATTTAGCCACTGGAGAAAATGTCTCTTCATAGTCAATTCCTTTGCTTTGCTCATAACCCTTCACTACTAGGCGTGCCTTATGCTTTGCTATCATGTCATCCGCATGAAACTTTGTTCTAAACACCCATTTATTATCAATGGGTTTCTTTCCAAGTGGTAGATCAACCAACTCCATGTATCATGCCTATGGATGGCTCTCGACATTTCAAAATGTCACTCATTAGGGCATAGTTCACATGACAACAATCGGGAGACTTCCTTTCCTGCATTGATCTTCTCACTTCTCCTTGTGTGCTAGATCCTGGTTGATTTAGCTTTGCGTCCTTCATGATCTTCTCATACCATTTTGATATTTTAGATTCAGGTGATACACTACATGGAGAGTATGTATCCCAAGGAGTGTTCAAGTAATGTCTCTTACTTCCAACCGGTTTCCCTTTATTGCTCCTATTGGCAAGTACCTCCCCCTAGGCTCTTGAATAGGTGGTGTCCTTTCATACTCGCCCTCTCGAGTTTCATCTTCACGTGCATCATTTTGTGGAGTATCTTCTTCATCTTCTTCTTCCAAAATTGTGGGAAGTCTTTTGATGCTTTCACCACTTGCATGGTCTTCATCTTTATACCTATGCGTCTCATCAAAGATCACATCTTTGCTAATGTGAATCTTGTTCATTACAGGATCAAAACACCTGTATGCCTTCGTCCTCTCGTCATAACCGACGAAGATACACTTGATTGCTTTGGCATCAAGTTTCTTTCGCTCCTCCTTTGGCACATGTACATAGGCCTTACATACAATGACACGAAACTTGTCGAGTTTTGGCTTTATACCTATAAATGCTTCTTTGGGAGTCACATTTGGAACCGCAACTGTAGGGCTTCTGTTTTGCAAGAACGTTGCCACACTGCATGCTTCCGACCAAAGTGAATCGATCAAGCCCATTTGCTTCATCATGGAGCGTGCACTCTCCATAATAGTCATGTTTTTCCTTTCAGCTACACCATTACTATGTGGCATGGGTGACTGTGTGAATTGTCTTTTGATGTCGTGTTCCTTGCAAAAGTCTTCAAAATCATCAGATTTGTATTCACCCCCTCTATCGGATCTTAGCACTTTGATGCGTGCATCCAGTTGGTTCTCTTCCAAAGTCTTGAACTCCTTGAAACGAGCAAAGGCGTCGGATTTCTTCTTTAATAAATAAATCCATGTCCTCCTAGAGTAATCATCTATGAAAGTCATAAAATAATATGCTTTCCCCAACGACATGGTCTTCATTGGGCCGCACAGGTCGCTGTGAATAAGTTCTAGCGATTTCTTAGCTCTTGCAGCTCCACCTTTCTTGAATGTCTCCTTTTGATGCTTTCCCATGATGCATCCTTCACATATTGCATGATGATCATCCTGCAATGCCGATAATCCTATTACCATCTTCAACTTCGCCATCAATCTCAAGATACAATGGTTCAAATGACCAAGTCTTCTGTGCCACAACTTAGATTGAGATGCTGTTGAGATAGCCAAACCATATTCTCCTAGTTTCGCAGCATCCAATTTATAAAGGTCACAATTACTATCTCTATAACCTTTCACCACCACTTTATGATTGTGGTTCATATCCCTCATAAGGCATCCATCCTTGACAAATTCAAACTTAAGATGTTGATTAGACATTACTCCAATAGAAAGCAAACTCTTTTTGAGTCCAGGAACATAAAGCACATTAGGGATGTTCTTGATTTTACCATCAGGAAACTGCACAGGTACATTGCCCACACCCTGTATTTGGCATTCCTCCCCATTGGCGTGAGTGACCTTGTCCCCATCATGGCACTTGTATAGTCATCTTCTCCATCATCTTTGGCAATGTTGCCTTGTTGAGTCACTTTTCCCATCTTATGTCCGTTTTCTTCTTGTAACACTCGCGTGTCCAATGACCCAGTTTGTGGCAATAGTAACATTTGTCTTTCTTCTTCTTTTTTCCTTTTGATGACGACTCTCCCTCGTCATCATCATCCTTGGATTTCTTGAGAATCATTTTCCATCCTTTTTGCTTGCCTTTAGCAAGCAAGGCTTGATCCTCCTGTGGGATTTGCCTTGACTTCACCACTTCGCAATGCTGCTCTTCTTGCAACATGATTCCGTGGAAGTCTTCAAAAGTAGGCAACCTCTCCCTCGAAGCAATACCGCTCACAAACATCTGTAGCCCTTCTGAGACATCGCTCATTGTGGTATGTACCAATTCAACATCCCTAATTGGTTCTCCAATTGCCACAAGTTGATCTCTCAGCTCCTTTATCCTGGTGAAGAAAGATCCCACTGATTCATCCTTACTGCGTTCAATCTCGACTTCAAGAATATGGCCCGAGCTGGATTGCAAGTTTGAAATTGCATTCTAAGAGCTTCCCAAGATCCCCTAGCCATCGTGGAATCACTTATATGAGTGATCACATGGTCTTTCACTAAAAGATTGATTAAGGACAATGCTCTTTGTGCCTTTTTATCATAGGCCCTCATGTCACATGGAGTGGTATTTGGCCGGACTTCAATACCTGCCACAATCTCCCATAACTCTTTTTTCATCAAAATGCTCTTCATTTTGAATTTCCAGATGTTGTAGTTAGAAGGCCCATCAAGTTTGCTTGCATCGCCCAAAATTGCCTCATTGATGTTTGCCATTTCCAAACTGCTTGAAACTCCACCTGTAGGCTATAAAGTGTATGTCAAAGCCAACCGTGATGTCAGAAATAAAAAATAATGACCTGCAATTTTTGGCTTACCAGGCCACCCGCCGCTCTTTCACCAAATTGAAAGCCAAACTGACGTCGCTTTCCAGAATGCTTCTCGTCACCAACTCCCAACTACCTGCCCAGTGGAATGGTGAAATCTTTTCTGGTGCACTCCGAACACTTTTTCCGTGGCAATCACTCTGTTTTGGTGTATCGTACTTGCAGGTACAGTAAGGGTGCTCTTCGTTTGGAGGCTATAGCCTTTCATTTGGCCAAAATAGGCTAAAGGAGGTGAAAATAAGGGCAATTTGGGTTTTTGAACTGTTTCTTCAGTGTAAAGAAACTTCACCTTTCACAAAACTTGGGACCCAACAATTTTTTTTTCACTTTGAAAATTTTTAATGAAAAGAAGGGTGCCTTTGCCCTTCAGATCTTCAGGACTCTTTCAAAGCCCATCTAAGGGTGATCCTCAATCATGCGACTCCCAGTCGCTCTCCCTCTTGCAATCTCTATTGTGGATGTAAACTCTATGAGATCCAATGGCTACAACTGCATCTGCGCATTGATCCCCACACTTATGCTCCAACCCGCTCTTCAAACAGTGTTCGATTGGATTCAAACCAATTACAAACGCTAAGCAACCCTTCAGAAGAATTTCCAGCTTCAATCTTTGCTTGCCCTCTGATTCAGCCAACAATCCTCTGCCTCTAAATCTTCTTACAGTTTCAAGCTATTCCATGAATCTCCATAGACTCGGTTTTGTGCTTCCTAGCCAACAAACCGTCGTGAATTCGCAGCTCTCTGTTTTTGTCTGGTGATTCTTGCCACCAAGGGCTCAAATACCAAGTTAAGAAAACAATTTAAACACTCGACCAGATCAATCACCACAGCACAACATCAAGTGCAACAAGACAAGACAACAGAATAGCTCACCTCAAATTTTATATTCAACTGATAAGCAAGTACAAAGATAAAGTTACTTAAAAGTACTCAAAGGGCTCGTAAAAGAAAGATGGCCCGATAATTCTAGAACTGAGCACACGTGGTGCCGTCGAAACAAGAAAGCACTGTATAAGTCGATCATTGCTATTTTAACTGGAACAGGCTCCACACATGTGTAATCATCCTATATACATAGATTTGGCCTTGACCAAGCATAATTTTTGTATTTTTCACACTCCTCCTCAGAAATAGCTTGATAAAAAAACATGATGATCTTGAACTTGACTCCATGGGCTGAATTGGTCTTTGCTGGTTCAAAAGGTGTGAAGATCAGCCAATGAGCTTGATGTTGATCCGAAATAACCATATCCATGATAGTGCTTCTTTGATGTTGACATCTTTGATGAATTTGAGAGCTTTGCACCATCCTAGCACCTCCAACCTTGATTCCTTCCAAATTTCATGTAGATGCTTGACCTTGAGGCTTGTTCCTTCTTCATGTGCATGCTCCTCCATGAGGAAATAAAGATTTCTTCTTGACTTATTAGGATCACAAAGATCCAACATCATGTTACCATGATCTAGAGAATTAGACTCATAACAACAATCGTGAGCATTGGTAATCCATCTAAATGAACCCTCATCAGAGTTAGATTGTTCATTGGGAAAAGGAGTAAAGTCTGGACTGTTGAGTCCTTGTATGGCCAACTTTTGTGCAAAGAATTTACCCATTTTCCGAGGAAAAATTTAGTATTTATAGTATTCCAATGGAGTGGCACAATATTTTAGTATCTATATTATTGTGCCTTCAATAATGAAAAGAATGAACTCCATATATGAATTGCGATATTGCACGAATGTTGAGATTCAATGAAAATATATCACACCATGACAATAAGTCAATTATTGTGCCTTTTACTTACATTTCAAGACACAAGACCTTTTAAAATGGACCAATGGTATGTCAAGATTCAAATGGGCCAATCAAATTGCACTTACCAATCAAATGTGAAAAGGGATTGATGTCCAGTGTCCGCCGTCAACTCAATTGCCAAGATTCGAAAAATAAGCAGCAAGTGAAAGGGCTAGGGGTTGTCAATAGTGTGAAACAACCCTTATTAGCATTGGATTTCTCAAATTGCTACCAGATCATTGCATGTCCCACACCACTCTATCATGATTCCACTAGAGACATTGATCAAAATTGTCAAACTATTATTCCATGTTAAGGGAATTTTGTTCAACATCAATAGTAGGGAATGGAAACCACCTTTAATCCAGAAACTAATGCTTCCATTATCTTGATGTTGATAACTCTTTTGTTTATCATTGCCTATGTGCTGGCCAATATGTTAAAAATCAGGTTGGTCTTCATTATGATGTTTATGTGAAAAAAATTCACCTTATTATATTTCCATTCAAATGGGTCATTGCATTACTAGTAGCTTTTATGATAAGAATCCATGTTTTAATGGCTGAGTGGAGACCTATGGGTGATGGGCTCAATGACCAAAGAGTTAGAGTAGATATAGGATAAAATTTATAGGAGCAATTGGATTGATTGGCCAAATCGAGTATAGTAGATAGTTTTTTTTATTTTAGAAGCACACACAACTCGGAATGAGTATAGCACAATTGTGACTTTATGCCACATCACTCATATTTACAAAAACCTATGTAAGCTACACATCTATCCTTATATGAAGCCATATCATCCTAAGTTGTAAGCATACCTACACATCAAACTCATCTTGGTACATCCCCAACAATGTAGACACGTCAATAGAAAATAATGATTGAGATATTTACCCGAATGTAATATCATTTGAATTGCTAACTAAAATATGAGGTGCCATAAATGGCTTTTGATATTATGAACTAATGTAGTCTCCTTGGAGTTATCAACTAGATTTTTATGGGCAACAAGATATCTACTTCTAGATTGTTCTTAGCTGAACTTTGCTTACTGATTGCTTACTACTGATGGGGGAGCATATTTTCAGCCACCACTACATTGATGGTGGTGGGTTTTTAGAGATCAAGGATTGGTGAGATATGACACCATCTTTGAGAGATGGCGCCACCACCGACCCTTAGCATTACGTGGTTGCTGCACAATAACTGACTTATTGTCATGGTGTGATACATTTCAATGATTCTTGACATTGGTGCGATATGTAAATTCATATATGGATTTCATTCTTTTCATCATTGAAGGCACAACAATAATAGATACTAAAATATTGTGCCACTCCTTTAGCTTAGTTATAGGATTGATATTTCACACTTGAGGTTGTACTTCATGGGTTATTTCCATGAAATCCTTATCCATTACCCTAGTGAGTGACACATACACATATAACCATTGAACCCCTCAATAAAGACTAATGGTAAATCGGGAGAAAGCATGCAATGTAGTACTAAGATATGAACCATCCAATTTTGTGAGGTTGTTGGCTTTTAAAAACTATCCCACTAAGACATGTATTTTGACATTTCACATTCATGCAGGCCTTTTTGACTTTTAATATGTCTTATCCAAGATGCTTACACACTAAAGTAGGTCCCCCCCACCGCACTTCCACACACAAATGCCCTTAGAGATTATAAGCCATTGGAATACTATAAATACTAAATTTTGCCATTCAATCATTGTGTGAATTGTATTGGCAAAGGATACTAATCTTTTGAGCACAGTTACTAGCACTTTCTTTCTTTAGCACGAGGAGATAATTTATAATATGGCGATTCACCATCACTCATCGTTAATGCCTATGTTGATGATGCTTCTTCTTTTTCTCATGCTATTTGTTCATGCTTATGGTCGCAAATTGATTGGCAATGCCTCATGTACGCTCTCTCTCTCTCTCTCTCTCTCTCTCTCTCTCTCTCTCTCTCTCTCTCTCTCTCTCTCTATGTTTAGGTAGTTAGTCTTCTGGCATATCCATAAATAGTTATCAAACCTTGGGAAGGTAGTAAAAGACTATGAGCTCATATTGACTAAAAAATTAAGCTACAAACAATGATTTCATTTTATTTCATAGAATAGCCCATCATTTTTGCTTATGTCTTGCATTATTTCTTTATTTAGCGGTTGTTTTAATGGTAAAGCTTGAAGTTGTTAGTAATTGGAATTTGAAGTGCTAAATCGAACTACTAAATTTCTAGCTTATATCATACTTTACTCTATGTTGCAGGTACTAATTCTGAGTTTTGCCCATGTATTATTCAACATCCCTCGATTTGCAAGTGAAGGGATGATTCCATCACAAGAAGATAGTATCGAGTTCAGTCCTACAACAATATGTGACATGCTATTCTGCATAGCATCTTTGTGGCATGAATAGTTTCTCACCACTGATGTACTCTTTGGAATTCATCAGTGTTAGAGTAGTTTGAGTAGATTAGCAATATGGTTGTATATTTTTATTAAATGATCAATCAGATATTAAATTAATAAATCTTTGTTGCATTCCTTTTGCTACTTACTTTTTTGTCTTGGAAATTTGTTCTTCTTTTCTACATTTGCATGACGAAGGTTTTACTTTTCTCGCATTACCATATTAGAGGATGGTTGGAGTATACTGATATTTGATTAAACTGTTGAGATACGGGGTTGCAAATTGATTGTATGAATATTATATTTACTATGGAAGCCAAACTCATCCATAAAACTCTTCCATATTTTCACATCAATGAAATAGATATCCAACAAAACCAAGAAATATCTAATCATTCTTGCTTCTCCTTCTCCCTTGATAGTGGACATCCCATGATTATCGTTTGTATTTTTGAATGAAAATGACGTACACTCTTTTCTATATAAGAATTTACTATAGGTTGAAGGCATGAAACATAGCACAAATTTTTGTTCTGAATTCTCTTTAACAAAAACAATCTAATGACATACTTGGTTATACTAATGTAAGAGCTATTTTTCCCAATAGAATACCACTTTTGGGTGCATTAAGACTGAACATATTGCACAATTGCTTAAATTCATTCCATCCAAAATTAATGACATTGCATTATAACATCTATGATGATTGTTTCTAAATTGATTGGTGCAATTTGGTCTAGTCTAAACCTCAATAACTATGAGTTGTAGTGAGAAATCCTTGCATGACTAACATCATCACATTTTCTACAAATTGGAATACACATACCTTTGTGAGCATTCAACTATTAAGTGGGTATGATTGCAAGCAAATAAATAAGTAAAACCTTATTTTTTTCATGGTTAATTATAGAGCATAGGCTATATATTGGATTTAATGCCTTCATGGGCTACTAACCATCGGAGTATTCGTGTCTAGGATAATGGGAAAGGGTATAGGTTATTGGTTGTGTTACAACATAAGCCTATTATATCATATATTCCATAGACTTTGTTGATCCATCAATTATTGGTATTATCATGCATTATTACTATGTGATGATAAAAAACACAATTGATAGCATCATGGTTGGTGGCATTACACCGTAGGCTACAAGAGGTATTCTGAGGATAATGGCAACGAGGGAAATTTGTTTTGATGATCTGTTAAAATTTTACACCAACCCTTGATCTAGTCGCTTAGTGGGAATTTGCAAGCCAAGTGAGACTATCTGCTCCCTGAAAGGGCTGACTACCTGTCTCTGAAAGGGACAAAAGAGATTTGACATCCACTGAGCACTTTTTCCATGGAAAACACTCTATTTTGGCATACATGAGGTATTGCCGATAAGTTTGTGGCCATAAGCATGAACAAATAGTATAAATAGCATGAGAAGAAGAAGAAGCATCATCAATATAAGCATTAATGATGTGTGGTAGTGAATCGCCATATTATAACTTATCTCCTTGTATAAAAGAAATAAAGTGATATCAACTGTGCTCAAAAGATTAGTATGCTTTGCCAATACAATTTTGACAATGGTTGAATGGCAAAATTTAGTATTTATAGTATTCCAATGGCTCCATTTGTGTGTGGAAGGGGAGTGGGGGGCCCACCTTAGTCTTGTAAGCATCTTGAATAACACATATTAAAATTCAAAAAGGCGTTCAATATGAAACATCAAAATACATGTCTTAGTGGGATAGTTTTTAAAAGCTAACAACCTCTCAAAATCGAATGCTTCCTATCTTAGTACTGCATTGCATGCTTTATCTTGATTTACCATTAGTCTTTATTGAGGGGTTCAATGGTGATATGTGTATGTGTCACTCACTAGGGTGATGGAGAAGGATTTCATGGAAATAACCCATGAAGAATGAAATCCATACATGAATTTGCATATTGCACCAATGTCGAGATTCAATGAAAATATATCACACCATGATAATAAGTCAGTTATTGTGGTGGCTCAAAATAAGCTTCCCCATTGGTAGTAAGCAAGGTTCAGTGAGAAAAGTTGAGCTAATAACAATCCAAAAGTAGATATCTCCAATTTCTCCTATAAAATTTATCATATAGCGACTCTAACTCTTTGGTTAGTGAGCCCATCACCCATAAGTCTCTACTCAACCATTAAAAAATTGATTCTTATCATAAAAGCTACAGGGATGCGATGACCAATATGAATGTGAAGAATAATGAGATGATGTTTTTCCACATAAACATCATAATGAAGACCAGCCTGATTTTTAACATATTGGCCAGCACATAAGTGAAGATAAACAAAAGAGTTATCAACATCAAGATAATGGAAGCATTAGTTTTTGGATTTAAAAGTGGTTTCCATTCCCTACTATTGATGTTGAACAATATTCTCTTAACGTGGAATAATAGTTTGACAATTTTGATCAATGTTTCTAGTGGAATCATGATAGAGTGGTGTGACTGAAATCTAAATTTGTTGGACATGCAATGATCTAGTAGCAATTTGAGGAATCCAATGCTATTAAGGGTTGTTTCACACTAGTAAAAAGTCCCTTTGTCACAACCCTTTCAGTTGTCGCTCATTTTTTGAATCTTGGCAATTGAGTTGATGGTGGACAATGGAAACCAATCCCTTTACACATTTGGTTGGTAAGTGCAATTTGATTGGCCTATTTGAACCATCACTTCACCTGGAACCTAGCTATCTCTTGCATTGAACTTGAGAAATAAAAAAGAACTCTCTACTACATTAACTTCAAGTTTAATTGAGAAATGTAAACATAGCAGTGAATCGGAGTTGAATAAATAAAGAACAACATGATTGCAGTCATGAGTAGCCAAGTGCATCCAAAAAGCAAACAGAAATTGGCCATGTGTTTGCTTATATAGAGGCGGAAGCCAAGCCATTAATTGCATCCAAGAACCACTTCTCTAAATTTCATGGATCTTCAAAACCAAACCTTTGGCTTCAAAAATAAATTGCAAAAGAAGGATTCAAGATTTCCATCATGATCAACACATGTTGGCAACCAATTCGAAATTTCACATGCTCCACAATAGATCCTCAAGTCTATATGGGGCTTCCAGGCAACAACTTTAAATTAAAAGAGCCTTGTGCACATGAAATGGTGTTATCAAAATGAAGGATGGATTGCATTTCTCATGTAGGTTTAGGGTTTAGGGATGGTTGTCAGCAATGAATCTACCCTTGATGGCATACATGCCCTTAATCTGCCAATTTGCTCTTACATGTTCATAATCGATGTTGCCAATTTGTCTGTGTTTTCTCTCCTCTTATGTTGCAAAGTAATGGCTTTCCGAGTTGCATTTCATGGTCTCTTTTTCAATTGTTGTAAAATTGAGCCGCCCCTTTGGAACTAAAAAGTATTGTTTTAAAACTTGTGAACTACATTTGCACCCATATATCCACACACAATTTTCAAATTTGTTAACAAGCAAATATATTGCTTCGCTCTATTTTATACATTCTACATTTCTTTTTATAACAAAAAGCAGAATCTCTCTCGACTTCTTGTGCACAAGCCCTAAGTTCTTTTCCACATACTAAAGAATTGGACTTTAACATTAAGCTCAATATCATCAATTAGCCCTCTTAGCCAATCAAGAAGTACATTACATGTATGAAAATAAAAAATATTAAATTACAACATAGTAAAATAACAATAAATTCACAAGATTGCTCTTTGGCACTGATGCTAAGCTAAACAAAGTTTGCAATTAATGTTGTCACCGAAAGGTGGCTATATGAAGACCATATATCCAACACACTACAACTTCTAGAACTGATCTAAAGTGTATGTGTAAAGACAGTCCATTCTAAGACTCATCACTTTCTTCGTGGTAATGGGCTTACCCAATATTGCCTATCTCATATCCTCTTTTTATTGAGAAGACCAAGGCTAAAACTAGCCAAGCTTACACATCATGCACTTGGATCTCAAGAATGTGTCTCCTGATCCACAATGCTTTTTTTCATGAAGTACTAAACACCTTGTACTTGGCCTCCGGAGAAGATAGTGAAGTGGCTTCTTGCTTCATTAAGAGCAATGAAGCCATGCATTGAAATGTAGGCATATTACTAGTGGATACTCTATCCATCTCATAACTTGCATAGTCTAAATATAAGAATACAATCATATAAATGTGACACTCACCATATTCAATGTCAGAGTTCATACTTACTATAAAATACCTCATGCCAATTTGCTTGGATGTCTAACACTAAAAGTTTGTATGAATTGATCAAGTTTACCAATACAAAAATTTAGATTAGTTCTAAATACATCTAATCACATGAGGCTTTCATTTAGTTTTCTATAAAGAGTAGTGTCCTTATAGGATGCTTCATTATCTCTAATACCTAGCTGACCATTTGACTCCAATGGCATTGAAATGTTTCTACAACAAACCATACTAAACATATTAAATACAAAATACAATGATTTTTTTCACAAATGAAAGTTGCATTCAGGTTTCTAAAGACATCTATTTCTAGTAAATAAAGAAATAGACCAAGATCTTCCATCAAAACTCTTGCTTCAGAGTTGGCCTGATATTATCGATTTCTGCATCGCTATAGTTAGAAAAAAAAATAATGTGCTACTATATTGTGGGTCTAGTCAGTTGATCAAGACCAGTTGGCCTCGTGATGAGGCAAGTCGACGGGACACATGTCCAATCAACAACAACCTTGGCCATGTGTACTTTTCACATGTCTGGGAAAAGCCCAAACAAAGTGAATGATCTCTTGAGGTGTGTGTGATTGCACATAGATCTATCATCTACAAGATACAAGCAAACTAGCTTGAAAAATCTAAGGCAAGAGTACTTAAACATGCATGAATCATTCGCCATTCATTAAACACATTGAGAGCCAACTTGTGATGATAAAAACTATGGCTTGCTCTTGGGTATAGAGAGAATACATGATGTAGCTCTCAAGTAGTGTTGGCTGATTCTGATAAATCTCCAAGATACTCGGACAGAGCAACTCAAGAGCACCTCTCACCTTAGACCGAGGAGGTCTCTGAGAAGACGAGACTAATGAAGACTGAGAGCCGAGTATGAGAGCCTAGAAATACTAGCTAGGAAAGACATGCAAGAACTGTGTAAGCCTCACGGTGAATCCCGGAAGATGGAATGACCATGTAAGAACTAGTATTTCTAGGCAAATGTATTAAATGCAAGTAGACCCCTCTTAAAGAAAGTAGAGTGAGCCACCTTTTGATGGTGACCTCGCATTATTCCACTTGTAATTTGTGAAATGTGAAAATTCCACTAGGATGCCACCTAAGGAGCTCTCTTGCTTATTTAAGAGACTCCCTCTTTGAGTAGAGGAGCTTTTTGCATTGTATCTACTCCATGCTTAATAAGAAGATTTCCCATGAGTTTGATGCTACACTAAGCTCCTTGATCATGATGGTTTTCTTTAGTGATGCCCCTATGATTATGTCCTTCCATTCATATTGTGTGTGGTTGTGGATATAGAGTGGATTAGTTTTCTTGCTTTCCTAGTTGTGGATTAGATTTCATGTTTTCTTGTGTATTAATGTAGGAGACAACATTCAAGTAAACTAAATAGGCTAGAAATGTGGCATAAATCTTGCATATTCTCTAACATTCTAGTTCTTGATGTTCTTGGGATGTCCAAGAATCAAAAGACTGGTTGGTTTCTTGATTCTTGGACTTCTAACATGCTGTAGATTAGTTTTTGTTTCTTGTTTTTTCAATTTATGCAAGTAAAGTAGTGTAGGATCTGATTTTAGTTCATTTTGAAGCAAAGTAAATGTAGGAATCCATCGTTGTTCAACCAAGCAGTAACATAGATCATTTGTTGAACACATTGGCTTGCATTTTGGTTGATATGCATGTGCATTCAGTTCAAGAGTGACCCATCCGGATGTCTTATGACAAGTAGGACAATACTACAATGATTATCTGTCCCTTCTGCCTAATCTGGGCCTTAAAACAAGAAAGGTAATCTCAAGAAGTGCCCACAGTCTCTGTTGATAGGCAGAATAAGAAAGAAACAAAGAAAAACTAGTTAACAGATTCTATAGGCTCTGAAGATGTCAACATTTGGCACCGTTGCTGCTTGAACTCCACACCTCATAAACTCACACCTGCTGCAATAGTGTTCTTGAACAGATAAGTATCAAACTTCAAACACCCATCAACTACACTCCTTCAGCCGCCCCGTCACGCTCCATTTCTTTCATATCTCAGCCGACGCTTTCCTTCATATCTCAGCCGACGCTTTCCTTCATATCTCAACCAACGCTTCCCTTCAAAACTCAACCGACACTTCCGTTCATATCTCAGCCGACGCTTCCTTTCAAAACTCAACTGACACTTCTCTTCATATCTCAGCCGACGCTTTCCTTCATATCTCAGCCGACGCTTTCCTTCATATCTCAACTGACGCTTCCCTTCAAATCTTAACCAACGCATTTTTTTCAAATCTCAACCGACGCATTTTTTTCAAACCTCAACCGACGCTTTTTTTTCAAATCTCAACCGACGATTTTTTTCAAATCTCAATTGACGCTTTTTTTGAGATCTCGACCGGCGGATTTTCGATCAGATCTCGACCGACGGGTTCGCGTCAAATCTTGACTGATGGGTTTTCGATCAGATCTTGACCAACGGGTTCGCGTCAGATCTTGACCGACGGGTTTGCATCAGATCTCAACCGACAGGTTTTCAATCACATCTCAACAGACGAATTCGCGTCAGATCTCGACCGACATGTTCGCGTTAGATCTCAACCGACGAATTTTTGATCAGATCTTGATTGACGGGTTTGCGTCAGATCTTGACCGACAGTTCTGGGTCCAATCTCGACTGACGGGGTTCCTCACTAGCTTAACCGACCAACTCCATGCCAAACCATAGAACTTTCAAACGACACCTCTAATTAGCATTTTGACTGAACCACCATCTTTCCAAAGCCTTAGAGACTAAAAATAAATAAAACTCATACCACTAGAAAGCAATTTTCATACTGAGTCTCCACCTTCACTTCCTTCAACACCCTAAAAAATCCAAAAATACCAAAAACCCTAAAAAATTCAAAAACACTAGAAACACATACCCAACACAAAAATGACACAACAATACCCAATGGCCGATAATACAGATCTTGAAATCTTCGAAGATTATCCATATGAGATCAGGTCCCCTGTAGCTGAACAAATCAGACATCATAGATTCTACCGAATGTGGGCCCAAATACACGAGCCATCCACAAACCCATTCGAGGGACAAGAACCTGATAGAGCTGAGTCTTCATGAGCATGAGCCTATTCTTATGGTGCTGACCCCTCCCAGGCCAGAACCAACCTTAATGGTGCTTCTGCTACCCACGGTGCTCATTTTGAAAGACGTACACCCAACCTAGATCTACCAAAGTTTGACGGTAGTTCGGACCCTCAAAGATTTTTGCAGATCTTTGAGAATGCATGTGATGTGTATGGCGAAACATCTCCTGATGCTATGGTCCAATTGTTTTCGATGACCATGATCGCTAAAGCACGTGATTGGTTTTTCAACTTTGATCGTGACGAAAAGACAGACTGGTCAATTTTGAAAGAATCCTTTATCAAGCATTTTAAGCCCTTTCGCTTGATCGAGAGCCCTTTTGTCAAATTGAGTAACATCAAAATGGCAAAAGACGAACGTGTACGAGGCTATATTGAGCGTTTCAAATGCCGCAAAAGTCAAGTACAAGAACAGCCCTTTGAACAGATGCTCATCATCTGGTTTTTAGTCGGCCTTCCAAGATGGATTAGACGCGAGTTTAAATCCAATGATAAATATATGAGCCTAAAGTTAGCTATGTCTGACGCCATCAAAGAAGAAGATGAAGGATCAACTGTTGATGAATCTAGGGAAAGACGAGCACCACGTGCTCCTCTCCATGTGTTGAAGCCGATCGAGGATACCCGAGATCAGCTTTGGAAATCCAAGTTGGAGTTGTTTAATAAGCAACACCAACTACAGATGGAGAAACTCACAAACGAGTTTCAAGCTACCCTGAAGTCTATCCAAAGCAGTATGTCTGGTCAGACAAACCCTGCACAGGTACCTTATAGATGAAAAACAATATGGTGCCCATACTATCGGGCTACACATCCTGTTGATGCTTGTCCTTCATATCCGCCTATCCAAACACATACAGTTCAACAATATGAAGAATAATCATCACAATCTAGACATTCCTTGACTTATCATGACTACCCACCAGAAAGTCCAGACCCACCAGCCATAAAAGATGGCTATGCTGTTATACAAGGGCCATTGCACACCAGATGTTTCATCTGTGGTGAAACTGGGCACTTCATGGTTGATTGTCCAGTCAAGACCAAGTACCATGCTTAGTGTCCTAACTATAGCAGAAAACACAGTTTCAAAGACTGTCCAAAACAACCAACTAAGATCCTACCTGCCTATCATGTTAGTTATGAATCTCGATAGGATCCTCACGACAACAACACGAGCACCATAGCAACCAGCAATTAAACCTGTTGCTCAATCGAGAAGTTTCTTGTAAACTTCTACATCACCGTCCAATACACCAGCTTCATAATTCAAAAGACACTAATATGAAATGAATCCTTGTCGAAAGAAAAGAAAAACCAATATTCCGTCATCTGCTACAATGTCCAATCAAGAGCAACCTCCAAAGGAAATTGACAGTTTTTCTCCCCTTCTACAACCTCAATCTATTTGTCTTTCCACATGCTGATAAGATTTCCAATGTGCCAATACACAATATTTCTCGGATTCAGAAATCCAAATAGAGATTCGGTTTTGAATCTCTTGTTCACAGAGGTACTCAAGACATAGTACCTCAATAATACATGCATCTTAAGCTATATCTTACAACATTTGCAATCGTTAATGGTAGATTTTAGTGTTATCCACCCTGCCTTGTTTTGACAAGGGCATGTCAGAGTAAGTCACATTACTCTACAAACAACTGAAATATTGCAACTATCAAGGTACATTATCAATGTTGATAAATGTAAGTATTGTTCGACAAGTGCTATACAGTTCTCACTCTTTGTAACGTTTGCTTATTTCCTTGTTTCTCTTCACCTATTGTGTGTGATTGATTTTTGCTTGAGGAATAGCTATTGCACGAGAGTCTTCTGTAGAGCATCTCCAGAACACATTTTCATTCATCTATCCATTTTTCGATTCCCTTGTACAATAGTTTAGGATTTTTGAGACATATGAGAAATCCATGTCAAATTAGAGTTGATTCCTGTATCTCATTGCCATATTATTTTTTTAGTCAACTACAGCAAGATCAAAACAAATTAAGTTGAAATTTGTTCAATCTTTAGTCTAGTCGCATGTTCAACGAGTTTCAAGTACGTGTTCCACACGCCGATCCAATCCTGAGCATGAACAGTCACCAGCAACAACATCCCCACGAACAAATTTTTTTTGGGGGGGAGAGTGGATTTGCTTGGATCCACTGGAGCAGTTGCGCTGCCAGCAACAACATCAGCAAGATCGACAGCCAAGGTCACAAGTCTAATATGAAAAAGACAAGACTAAAGAAGGCAGATGGATAATCCAAAGAGACTCAATTAGAAGAAGTACCCCAGTCATGACGAAGATCCTTCAGGAAGGGAAACACAAGCATAGCACTGATAATGATCTATTTTGGCACTACCTGATGGCCACACATTTCACTTTTTATACGGACCATCAACCCTTGCTCTATCTTGTTAACAAAACTTGCAACACTGGGAGAATCACCAGATGGTTACTTCTGTTGTTGGAGTTTGATTTTCGGATAGTAGTTTGCAAGGGAAAACAACACTACATGGCAGATCATGTGTCGCGAATCAAGGGAAGGGAGGTTGCAACCCAACCCGACGATGAGCTGGCTGATGCTGCCTTATTTTACGTGGACACAGTACCAGAATGGGTTGTCAACATTGTTGAATATCTAATGTGAGGCCAACCAAACAAGTCACTACCAAAGGCGGATCAGCAGAAATTGATCTTGAAAGCTAGACCTTATCAGCTGATTGTCAGCTAGTTGTATCGAAGAGGTCCAGACGGGATTCTTCGGCGATGTATTCTCCCTCATGAGGCCACCTAGATCATTTTGCTTTCACATGAGGGCATGGGTAGAGGCCATTTTGCATCCGACATTACAGTGCGCAAGATCCTGGAATCAGGATGTTGGTGGCCAACGATTCATAAGAATACGGAGGAATACTTGAGGAAGTGTTGTGTGTGCCAAAGGGCGAGGAGACCAACGAGATTGAATTATGGCCACCCGGTCTAAGCCCAAGCACGATTTGAAAAGTGGGGATTGGATTACATCGGCCCAATTCACCCTACAGCAAGGAGTTCCCAGGCTCAATACATAATCGTAGCCACGGACTATCTCACCAAGTGGGTCAAAGCCAAGGCAGTAAGAGTAGCTGATGCTAGGACCACTGCCAAGTTCCTTTATGGCTACCATCTACTCCAGCTGGAATTGCTTGCACTTGCTGGTCTGCTTGCTGAACTTTGATCTCTAGGGCCGTCTGTTGGGTTGCAAAATTCTCTCGGGCTCTCTGCATTGCCATCTTCTCTTTTGAGACATTGCGCTCCAAGGTATAAATGTAATCCTTGAGCGATCTCTCATTGGCCTTGAGAGATTCATGTTCCAGCTCCAACTCTCTTGATTTCAGTACTAGCTACTTGGCATTCGGATTGGTAGGTATGTCGGGCCGTCTTTTCTACATCAAGCTCAGCTTTGAGGTTGAGCACAAGTTGATTGTGCTGTTGCACTTCCTATTTAGCTTTTCGGAGCTGGTCCTTCAGTTGCTAGACGTGGGCCTGGTTCTCAAATCTCTCTTTCTCTCTCTCTTTTTCTGATTGTGCGACCTGATCAGTCAAGGCTTGCACTGTTTTCCTTGTCACCAAAAGATTGTTCAGTAGCTCGTTCATTGAGTAGCTAGTGAAGTTGTTGCTGGAGGCCCGTTAAGGCGGTCCAACAACCCAGCGCTTGAGAATCCTAGCTTGCCGAGGGTGGCATGGTTAGGGTGGGAGGTGGAAGTGGTGCGGTGATGGAGATGGTGGTGATAGGAGGAACTGTTGTAGGGGGATGGGGGTGACGATGGGGGTGGTTATGGCAGTGGTCGTGGAAATGACGATGGGGCGAACATGAGTGGAGATTAGTGGAAAGGTGATGGTGAGGGATGATGATGTGGTGATTGCGAGAGTCGTGATGGGAGAAGAAATAGAGGTTGTGAATGTAGACGAGATGGGGGAAGTGGCGGCTGGCTGGATGGGGCTACAAATAGGAGACATGATTTGAAGAAGGGGGGAGGAGTGGGTAGGGCTAGTACGTGGGGGGCTAGTGTGTGCATGGGTAGGAGATGGGGTAGCGAAACAATGAAGGAGGGTGACTGCTGGCCTGCCAATAGTAACGCGAGTGCATCTTTGGGGGATGAACTAGCTGTTGGAGAGGTGTGGGGAGGCATTCGAAGACCTAGGTTTTCTAGGTGGGTGAAGGCCATGACAGTAATTAGACCATCGTAGGTGATCCGGGAAGGGCACTTGAAAGTGGTCTGCAACTCCTTAATGAGAAGTGTGGCCCAATCATAGACGGTGTTGGGTCCTTCCATCATGGTCGTCATGACCGCGACTTGTTTGGACACGCAGAGGGGGTGATGGGAGCTCACGATGATGGTGGCCGATAGAAAGTCTATTGCCTCTCGGAGTTTTGGATTTTTGATTTGCAAAATCAAGTATCCGTCGTTGTTTTTTGTCTTGACATCAACCTGATCTGGAAGGGAAAAGATGGATACGTCGAATTTGGTAAGGGATCGGGGGATTGGTAGGTGGGTGGAATGTGGAAGGCTAAGCGCTAATGAAATTAGCGCGGGATCGAGGGTGACTATAGGTACTTGATTGGTATCTAGGCCTGCGACAGTCAAAATTGCTAGGCAGCCATCAGTGCGAAGAGCTGCGAGCTTTTGCTCTGTGAGTAACGGAAGGATGGTATACTACAAAGGTACACGAGCAGTAGGAGTTTGGTGGATAGATCGGGGAGAAGTCTCTCCTCCTCTCGGCTAGGGGAAGTGGAAGTAGTTGGGGAAGAAGATGGAGATTCAGTTTGTTGAGACGTGGATGGTGAGGTGGTGGTTTGTGAAGTGGGGCTAGAGGAATAACCGGGACTGGATGGTGCGACGGTGCTCCTAGTGAGTTTGACTCGTTGTCTAGGGGGAGCAATGGTGCCCAAAAGTCGACGTTTCGGTGCCATGGGAGGTGATCAGACAATGATTTTGAGGTATGAGGGTCAGAGTAAGAAGTAGAGGCTACAGGTGAATTAGGGCTCTGAAGGCGAATTAGGATGAGTCAGGGATGGCGAGTCAACTCGAGTCAGTAATGGCGAATCTGAAGATGGCAAGTCTGTGAGAGAGCGCGAGTCAAAAGATGGCGAGCCAGCGAGAGAGCGCGAGTCAAGGCGAGCTTGTGAAAAAGATTCCCTATAACTTGTGTCTATATATAGGGGTCTGTCTATCTCGCCTACTGTTAATTTTAAAAGTTGGTCCTATCAATGTCAAATAATCAATGTTTGCACTGTGCATAGTTCGTTCCCTGATTGACTATTAGATTTATGAGATTTTCTAATCAGAAACTCCCGTTGTTTACTAAAAATGGTAGTTTTGTCAAAAATTGAGCCTAACTTGCAGTCATGATGGAATTTTTCTGGCCAGACTTCACCATGCGCACAATTGCAATAGAGGAAAATAATGGCATGGATAGGGGTTGTTAAAAATAGCACTATTGCTCTTTTCAGGCCATTCAGGACGTTTTTGGGGTATTTTTACAAGGGAAAAGAGGAAGATGTGGGGTAGGTTGGGATTTTGTTATCTATCAACTATCTAATCAATCTATCTTGAATTTATGGCTAAACTTTGCTAAGGGGTGACAATCTAGTCTTATCGGGTTGCTAAGCCTATTTTTTCTTCTTCTAAGACTTCTAACTTAAACTAAATCTAAAACTTTCTAATCTAATCTATAATATTGCCTAACCTATCCATCTACCTAATCTGTCTAACGTGGTCGGTAGTTACTCTAATCTATGGATCCCGATCAGTTATCCTACGGCTAATGGTCATTCTCCTTGAAACTTAAGCTTGCCTTTATGTGCCTTGGCATTGTATAACAGGGCCAATGCTCCCTTGATGAGATCCTTGGTCTTGATATTCAAATCGTGCCAATATTTCCTACGCTGTTTCTCCATAGCTAGAGTGTGAAGCGCTAGGAAGCAAGTTTTGTGAAGCTGGAGAAGATTATCAAGTATCCTCTTGGTAGACTCCTCTGTACTAATAAGTCATTCGACGATGGTGACTCTCAGACTTGGAACGGCGAATTCAACAAGCATTACGGCTTCCTATCCATACACCATTTGAAATGGAGTTTGTCCAGTGTTCACTTTGAAAGTAATTCTGAATGCCCATAAAGCTACGTGAAGTTTGTGTTCCCAATCTGATTGCGATGCTTCAACCATCTTTTCACTCATTGGAAGGTGCTGGGAGTGTTGCACAATCCAAATGACATCACTATATAGGCATACGTTATCCACTCGGTGCAGAATGTGGTTTTGTGCACCTGATTATAGCCACTAAACCCATCTAAAGAGCTATAGGCTTCTGCTCTGGCATATTGTATGGTCATGGTTGTTATGATCATTATGAGACATGGAGGTCTCGGATTTCCATCAAGAAGAAGCACCATAAAGAGGATCTTAAATAATCATCTCAAGGTTCAAGTGTGCCAAGGATTGAGGAGGAGAGACCTTCTCAAGTTGTAATTCCAAAAAGAAACTCAAGAAACATGGTTGAGCCCATATGGCTCACATTTCAAGTGAAAGAGGAGCATATCTCATGTGGTATACATCTCATACTTACTTCTCTTATGTCATTTGATGAATTAATTTGCTTTAGTGAGATCATTGCATCTCAAAATTGGAGTAAAGCCATACTACTTGAGTATGAAGTCTCTCTTGAGAAGATAGATGATGTTCTTAAAAGTTTGAAATTGATTTTAAATCAATTAGAAAACAATTGGTTATTTCATCAAATGTATGCTCTTGAGTCATGCAAAAGCAAAAGTGATTTGTTCACTCATAGTTTGAAAATTTGTATTGAGGCAAATTGTAAACTCTTTATGAGAGTAAGCGAATCATCTTCTAAAGACACTTATCTCCATAATGAAGTATTTAGCCTTATTGGATCTGAGATTAGCATGGTAAACAAGCATGAAGATATGATGCAAACACTTTGTTATTATAGCATGCATAGTCTTGCCAATTTGGTTACCAAACTGGTATGTTGTCACCGTTCCTCATAGAAGTTTCTCGTGGAAGCTGCAGGCCTTAAGGCAAATACATACAAGAGTATCCTAAGAGCAAATGCAATTTTACATTGGCAATGTGAGTCATCTATGGATTTCTATCTAAACCTACCACCTTTGATTACCAATATATGGGTTGCAGGTATTTCAAAATGTTACGAGAATATACCTTTAGATGGTCCAAAAGGACTGAAAATTGTCATGAAAAAGGCAATAACATACATCTTCAAACATTCCAAACATGATCTACTTTATTATAAATGGAATCACACACGCGAAGTATTCAAATGGTCATGGGATAAAAAGCAATCACACGAATGGTACAGTCTTGATATAAATTTATTCTATCAATGGAATGATCTCCTGGTTGATAACTGTATAGTCATACTAGAGAATAAACCCGGAGACAAGTACATGGTAAACTTATGGGTTTTTTGTGTTCACCCACCTGGTGTAATTAGTATTTATCCTTCTTTGAAATACAATTTATAAAGAGACTTGCCAAATTGGGCCTTACCACTTTTATGAATGACTTAATACGTTCATTTCGATACATTGTTCATTATCTCAATGATTAGTCTCTCTCTCTCTCTCTCAACAATGTATGCAAAAACACATTAATTATCTAGTGAAACAATTTATATAAAACATATATATTTTTGCTATGGTATAAATAGAGCCAAGAATTATGTATATTTTGTGTTTTTTTCAAGTCAATCAAAGAAATTAGGCTCATAAGTTCTAGTTGTGAGAGAGATTTGATTGGAAGAATTGATAGTTTTTACAAGCAATATGACAACTCCTGTCATGTACTTTTAGTACATCAGTGCTTTTCAAAGCAATATAATATCCATTGTAAGCTTTGTAGGCCCAATAGGAGCTATTAGCCTTAAGAACAAGGCGGTTCCCTTTTTAGACCCTCCAAAGTAATTAATAAGGATAATAGGCCAACAAGGGCCCAATGTAACCTAAATAGTACTTAACAAGGGCTAACTATCCCTCAAGATAATTAAGTTTAGTTAAGTGAGAGTATTGTCTATAACTAGGCAAGAGATATCAATTTGTGAATCTTTTGGCTCATTTGTAAGTGAGAGCTTCTAGCTTCCTCCTTGTAAATATGAGCTATGGGGATTTCCTTTGCTAGGTCTCGTGTGCCTTATCTACATGAATCCTTGCTCATTTACATTTTTTTGTACACTTCATTTCATTTCTATTGTGATTCTATGGAGATCTTTGTGTTTCTAGCTTTCTATTGATATGCTATCATGATTGTCTTGTTATCTTCTTGCTATTAGCTTTACTTCATTGTTATTGCTATTAGTTTGGGATTTGGCACATGACATTTCTTGGTATCAGAGCATAGATCCATGATTCATGATGATTTTATGAGTTTATTGCATTTGTAGTTTTCTTTTTGACAGTTTTTAACTTGGAATTTTTCAGTTCTGTTCAGACAAATTTCTAGCATTCAATTTCGTTTTTCATTTCAATTTAGCTCATAGATTTGTAAAGCTTTATTTCAGCTTTAATTTGCACTAATTTTTAAGCCATTTGGATAAGAGATGCAAAAGTTATTGCACTTTTCCCAAAAGCTATCAAAATAGGTGACTAGAATTTTGCTTTCACTTGATTTGAATTTTTCAGATTTGATCTGAGTTTTTATTTCAAGTTTCTATACATAAGATTTTAGAGCATTGTTTTACTTTGATCTGATCCATATGGCAGGTCATTTGGATTAGTATCAAAAAAGTTATGACAATTCTTGATTCCTAGTTCTAGTTTTGTAGTTGTCTTTCTTCAAAATTTTCAGACCTGTTCTGTGATTAATTCGACCTATCAAATCACATTCAATCATTTATCTGATTCTACAGCTTGATAGAGCTTGTTGTTAGCTTTTCAAAGGTACTGAGTTTGTTGATTTGGATCAATATTGAGAAAGTTATGATAAAATTAGTGAAGATGGGTCAGAATTGCCAGAATGTTGGAAATTTTTTTTTAGAAGTGAGAGAGAATCACTTCAACTCTAAAATTTTGATTTCCTTGTAAATTTTTTTCCAAATTCTTCATTTTAAAATTTTCTTTGAAAATCACCTTAAAAAAAAACTAACCTTACCCGCGCCAACCCTAACCCTAAGGCGAATTCTCCACGGGCGATCTGGCGATTTCTCCACGGGCGATTTCTCCACAGGCGACTTCTCTTTTTCACGCGAATTTTCCCCACGCAAAAACCCTCCTCGCGAATTCTGCCCTCCTTTTATTGCGAATTCTGCCCCTGCCCCATGCGAATCCCCCACCTCACGATTCCAGCGAATTTCATCCCTGTCCCTCCTCGCGAATCCCTCACGCTTTCCCACGAATACCCTTCTCCCTCACGAATTCTTTTCCTTGAGCCCTCCCCGCAAATACCCCCTCCCCCTTCCTCGCGAATCCCCTGCCCCCCTCCCTCGCGAATTCCCCCCTTCCCCCCTGCCCGCTTCTTTCCTCTCTCCTCCTCTCTTCCTCCCTGCCTCCCTGCGCCTCATTTCTCAATTTCAAATATTCTTTTGTGAATATTCTTTGCGAATACTCCTAAAATATTCTTTCCCCTATCGACTCTCCTCCGTGCCCAAAAGAAAACCATTTTGCCATAAATTGTAAATTTCTTAAGGTTCTCACAATCTTCCACGAGCACTGAAATGTTTCAAGGACTTCAAAGTGTTATCAATTCCAATTTGTAAAAATTTTGTAAACACCCCTATTCTAAGTTTCAATTAATTCATTTCTTTCTAGATCTTGAAAAATCCATAACTTTCTAGTTTGAGCTCGGAATTCAGCAAAGTAAAAACAAAAAATGATCAGAACGACGAGCCTGACATTGAGGAGTCATTGAATTATTTTTAGTTATTATTTTTTTGAAGACCCCTTTTTCAGTTTTTACGTATTTTCATTAGTTATTTTCAAATATTCATATCTTTTCCGTTTTCGCTCAGAATTTAACGCTGTAAAAAGCAAAATTGCTCGTGGTGACAAATTGAACACAACAGCACTTTATTTTAATTTGTTACACTTTCCATTCACAACCACTTTATTCTTCGAGGACTCGAAATTTTTAAGTGGGTGGAGAAGAGCAATTTTTACCAGCCTGTAAATATCATTTTGAATAAATTTCAGACGGTGAATTCATAGTCCACAAGTCTTCACTAGTCATTATTGATGGATTACCGCTATAGTCAAAACATTCAACTTCCATCTATTGATGAAATACAATCTGAAATCGTACATTACAACCTTGCATTTGACGGGGACAACCAAGTTCAATCAGCATTGAAGATTGGTTGACTAAATTGGAAGCTTATTTCTGTCATCACCATTATTCTGAAGAAGATAAAATCTATTTTGCTTCATTGTACTTTCAAGGACAAGTTCAAGCATGGTGGGATACTCAAGCACATTCGAACACAAAGCTGTCAATTCAAAATTGCTTGCATTGATAGTATTACCAGATTTTATGAGAAATCACTCGAATCTCTCGAACAAACTGGTTCTGTACAACAATTTAATCAGCAATTCTTGGCATTGGTTCAGAAGACAATTTTTGAGTATAGAAAATGTTTGGACTTCTATTTAAATTCTCTTCAAATCCTATCAGAAATGTGCTTCAACCACATTCTTCCAAATCCATTCACGCTGCTAGTTTCATGGAGTTATGCAATATGATGAATCGTGCACTTGCTCTAGAGCATTTATCTACAAACCATATCAATGAATGGTGAAAAGTCACTGTTCAACGGAAACCTTATTGTTACAACCAACGACTGTCTGAATACATCAGTCCTACCTTTGATGGAAGCATTCACTCCATTGATGTAGACAATTGGTTAGAAGATTTGAATTATAACTTCTACTATAGTGGATGTATTGGTGACAGTAGTATGGTTTTCTTTGCTTCATCGAGTTTCCAAGAATGTGTTCAATCATGGTGGAACATCGTTCACAACTTCCTTCCTGAGAACTGGTTAACTTTCAAAAGAGTTTGTAGACAGATCTTCAATCGATCTGACTTCATCCAATGGTGTTCTTTGAGCCAGATATCTACAGTTGCTGAGTACAATCGAGAATTCCAACAGATAGTTCCAATATTCAATTATGGAGAAGTATATCTTGTACAATGCTATATATATGGCTTACAACCTCAATATCAGAGCATTGTGGAAAACTATCTACAAACTACTTCTCTCCAACCTGGGTTTCGATTAAGGGAAACTATGGAATATGTTTTGAAGTACGAGCAACAAGAACAAAGGCTTAAGTTGGACGCTGAAAAGAAAGAAGAACAATCCAAGTGGTTTGAGAAAATGAAGATGCAGATTCAGAAAGTGAGTGTATACACTAAAGCAGTGGATCGACAACCGCATGTGCATGAAAGAGAAGAAACTTCTGAAGATGAAGATAATCCCAACAATGAGTCTGACGAGCAAAGTGACAACGACGAAGCGGATGAGCAAAGCGACGACAATGAGTTAGATGAGCAAAGTGACGATGAAAGTCAAGTCCCAGACCTAAAGAAACAAAATGTTTCTAATGCCAAAGCTTTGCTAGCTTTCAATCCTGAATTTTTGACATGACACGACACGACAAAACACGAAATCAGTCGTGCTCCTCAACTGACCAAGAAGATCAGCCAAGTACCATGGGGTACAAATATTTGATCAGATATTATGACATCAACAGAAGTACTCTAGATCGTGGTTAATTTGCCACTCTTGTAATTCGTGATTAGTTGTAGATGTTTAATCGCTTTAATCTAGAAGTTACATGACGCGACTATATACTTTCTGTTTGATGCATAATATTGTAAGGCTAGTAAGCCAGAAAAGAAGTCAAAAGACGAAAATACAGAATACAAGTTTGCCTGCATGCAAAATAATTTAAGCCTAAGAGGGAGTCAAATTGAAATTAGGATCGTGATCAGCAAGCAGAGGAGACCACCAAAGACAAATGGAAGAACAAAGGGAGGTCGAAACAGTAAGGTGGAGACAAGAAGACCTGCGTGAGATGCAGACGCAAAGGGCACATAGTTGATACGTGTTGGCTCAATCCAAAAATTGAGTATATCGACTGTCACAAGAAGGGTCATGCAGCCATGGACTGCCCCGTGAACCCAAGAAACAAATCAGCATAGAACAGATAGGAGAACAACAATAGTTCATCCTATGTCGAGGAGCCAAAGAGCTTCGAGAAATGGTTCTTGGATGCAATTAATGGCTTGGCTTCCGCCTCTATATAAGAAAACACATGGCCAATTTTTGTTTGATTTTTGGATGCAATTGGCTACTCATGACCACAATCATGTTGTTTTTTATTTATTCAACTCTGATTCATTGCTATGTTTACATTTCTCAATTTACCTTGAAGTGTAATGTCGTAGAGAGTCCTATTTGATTTTTCAAGTTCAATGAAAGAGATAGCTAGATCCCAGGTGAAGTGACCAAATTAGCTGAAGTCGATTTTGATTTATTGGCAATGTTTTGAAGCTCATGCAATTTTATTTTACAGTATTGAATCTAATGAAAATTGACATTAAGGGCTTTGTTGTGAAGTGGTGTTAGCGGATTCCAGAGAATCCCCAGATGTCGAGCCAAGCTGAAGACACAGAGTATCTCTCATCCATGACCGAGGAGGTCTCAGAAGAAGTAGAGCAGAAGAAGCTGAGAGCCAAGGATTACTAGTTAGGATGACAATTATTATCTATGTGAGCCTACATGGTGTATCCCAGAGAAGGAACGACCGTGTAGGAGCTAGTAATGTTTTCTAGACATTGTAAATAAGTGTAGACCCCCTTAAATAATTTAGAGTGAGCCACCTATTGATGGTGACCTCTAGTGGAAGGGCAATTTCCACATGTAATTTCTAATTTGGTGGAATTGCCACTTGGGCTCCACTTGGACAGCCCTCTTTCTTATTTAAGGGGCCCCCTCTCTTGTGAGGGATCTTTGATTATATTGTCAATTTCTCTTGAGTGCATAAAGAAGATCTTCCACGAGTTCTTGATGATTGTGAAGCTCCTTGTTCATGGCTGAAATTTCTATGAGCATTTTTCATTTCCTTTGTGTTTGTGAACTAATTAGATTTCTTGCTTACTCTCTTGCTTGTGGAATGTAGATGTGGATTAACTTTCTTGTTTTTTGTTTTTGTAGTTTCAGCATGCAGGTAAATTATAGAGGTTGAGATTGTGGATTTGATTTGAATACTCTTTGACAATCATGTCCTTGATTGTTCATGGGTATTCCAAGCATCAAAAAATGGGTGTTTCTTGATCCTTGGGCTGCTAGAATGCTGTTAGGAAGCTAGTTTTCTTGTTTCTTGTTTCTTGCTGAGTAGCTTAATCTTTTCATTGCATTGTTCTTTGATTTTCTACATAGATTGTAGATTTGCTCTCTGATTCAGAACGTTGATCTATGCTGAGATAGGACTGGTTGCATGGCTTGTAAATGCATGTAGCTGAATAAAGTAACCGTTTCTCCCCACTGACAGACTAGGAATACATGTTGTAATCTGAGAAACACTTCTTTTTGGAAACCGTTCTAACAAGAAGATTGAATTGTAAAGAAGTGTAACCAACGGAAGTAACAAAAAGAAGAACGGAAAGAATCGTGTTCATAGATTCAATTAGAATTTGTGAGCATTTGGTGCCATTTCTGCAGCTACACATAGACTTATTTAAGACAAACCTTTCCGATCTGTGCTACAAAACCATCGCTCTGAAGTCTCCCACGTGCATCATTACTGAGCTTGTTACTTGGTCTCAATTGACTTCCAGTTCCATTCTCGACCGAGGCTTCACGTTCCTCCCCTAGCCGAGCTCCATGACTCTCGTCTGGACCGGATGACACCTTGTCATCGATCAGATCTCACCCGAGCCTTTCAGTTACTTCTTGATCGGAGGCATTCTGTGAAATTTTGACCAAAGCCTCTGCTGAAATCTCAACCGGAGCCTCTGTTGAAATCTCAACCGAAGCCTCTTCTGAAATCTCAACTGGAGCCTTTGCTGAAAACTCAACCGACGACATTCTTGTCAGATCTCGACCGGAGCAAACTACCGAATCTCAACCGAAGACATTCCTATTAAAACTCTACCGACGCATCCTGTTAGATCTCAACCAGAACTTTCTCTCAGATCTCGACCGAAGCATCTTGTCAGATCTCGATCGAAGCTTGCTCTCAGATCTCGACCGAAGCATCTTGTCAAATCTTGACCGGAGCTGTCTCTCAGATCTCAACCGAGCTGTTCTATCAACTTTCAATCGGACTGTTCTATCAACTTTCAACCGGACCTTTCTATCAATTCTCAACCAAGGATTTCTATCAACTCTCAATTGAGAGCTTTGACTTCCAACCTGAACCAAGTCAACTTCAAGACAAAGTCAGCTTTCTTCTTTGACTAGGTCTCAATGTTTACCAAATACCACAGTTCTTTCCAACCTCATTGCAAAATCCTAACACCAAAAAACAAAACAACTATGCCATTTGGACACCACCACATTATTAGTCTCTGACTAATATTTTGAAAAAGACAAAACAAAACCAAACCAAAAAACAAAAATACAAACACCAGTCAAATTACCAAACAGTCCAAGGGGCCTATTTACCCAATCCTAAGATACTCTAGAGTTGTTATGGATCGTCCTTACGATCCGAATTCCACATAGGACTATCCACCAGAGATGGTCTCTCCATCTACCGAACAAGCTCGCTTCAATAGATATTCTGAAATCCCAAGTCCAAGAGCCATCCACCAACCCATTTGACAGATGGGAACCAATGCATTTTGAAGCTCCATATGATCGACCACATTTTCATGCTGCAGAATCTTCACACGCATGGGCTCACTTAAATGGAGCTTTTGCAAATAATGTTCCACGTACTGAAAAACAAACTCCCAAATAAGATTACCTAAGTACGACGGTAACACTGATCCTCAAAGATTTCTTCAAGTCTTTGAGAACGCATGCGATGTCTATGACTAGACATCACCAGATGCCATGGTATAGCTCTTCTCGATGACCATGATTGATCGAGCATGAGAATGGTTTTTTAACCTTGATCGTGAAGATAAACAAGACTGGTCACTCTTGAAGGAAGCATTTGTCAAATGCTTCAAGCCATTTCGCTTGATCGAAAGTCCTTTTGTCAAACTAAGTAACATCAAAATGACAAAAGATGAGAAAGTACGTGACTACATTGAATGATTTAAAAGCTTAAAAAGTCAGGTACAAGAGAAACCAATTGAATCTATGCTCATAATTTGGTTCCTTGTTGGACTCCCATGATGGATATGACGTGAACTTCGCTCTAATGATGAATACACATCATTGAAACAAGCCATGTCTGATGCCATTTGGGAAGAAGACGAGGGATCAGATGTTGATGAGCCACGTGAATGGAGAGCACATCGTGCTGTCCAAGAAGCTTGACCAAACGAGGAAACCTGAGAACAGTTGTAGAAAACACAGATGGAGTTGCTTAACCAACAACACCAACAACAGATGGAGAAATTCACGAAAGAGTTAAGTCTATCCAGAGTCCGATGCTAGGTCAGTTACCCACTGGCCTAATCCACCATAGATGAGAGAACACATGGTGCCCTCACTGTCGAGGTGCAGACACTGGCAATGAGTGCCCTTTATACCAACCGATCCCAGATACTTCATTGATCAAATGTGACATCTACGACTTTATGGGTCATACATCCCTCTATTGCTATTATAATCCAAAAAATCAGTCTCACAACCAGTCAGGAGGACATTATCAACTCCTAGACACCAGTTTGTTTCACAAAATCAAAATCAGCACTATCCATCACGAAACAACCAAGTCCATATACAAGAGTTGCCCAGACAATCTAGACAAGAACCTCCACCACAATTGGCACTCTTAGGACCACCTCCAAGGGAAC
Organism: Diphasiastrum complanatum; assembly: GCA_029204225.1. NCBI lineage: Eukaryota > Viridiplantae > Streptophyta > Lycopodiopsida > Lycopodiales > Lycopodiaceae > Diphasiastrum > Diphasiastrum complanatum. Next base: position 34,973,388 of record CM055097.1, on the reverse strand, counting down.
AACCTGATCCTGAGGAGCACAAAAACATAGACACCCTCGCGAATCTGCACAAACACATCTTGTAGAAGACTCCTACGATCACTCATATCATCACGAAACAACACTTCCATTTGTTAATTCTCAAGAATATCCAACCGACAACTCATGCTCATGCAAACGAGATGAGTATCATACACCACCGGAAAATCCAGCACAGCTAGCCATCCAAGATGGTTATGCTATTGCCACAGGACCGATGAGCAACCGCTATTTTATTTGTGGCGAAATTGGCCATTGACTATAAAGTTAAAAACCAATACCATGAGGGGTGTCCAGACTGTGTTCGCAAACACAGTTTCAAAGACTGCCCTAAACAACCTAACAAGATACTTCCAACACGTCATATATCATCTGAACATGTTAGAGTTCTCACTAGAGCACAACGCCAACAACAAGAACAACAACAAAACAATGCTAAATCAGTTGATTCACATGGAAGCCACTTGACAACTTCCACATTATCCAAAGTCTACCTAGACCCAAACGTGGAACAAAGGCAATACAATGAATTTTGAGATGAGTTTTAGCGAGAGGAAAAACATACGAAAAGTCTATTATCCGCTCAGATCCCTGACAAAGAGCAATCCCTACAGGGACTTGAAGTATTTTTTGACCTCTTGCAAGGTCAACTCACTATGCCATTCCATAGTGTGCTAAAATCTTTCACTGGGCTTCAATGATATATCCATCGTAGTTTTCAGCTGCCTACTATTCCTGATGAACAGTGAAAAACAGAAGAGATTCCTGAAATTTCCCAGATTCCTATGAATCTACTGAATATAGGTGTTGCTAAGGGGACTAGCATCGCCTTGCCTTTGTCCTATAAAGACTATCCTGTAGTATCTGCTATCCTAGATAGCGGATCAGACGTTAATATAATGGCTTTGTCCTTGGCAAATTCATGGGGCTTATGATACCCTCGATCAACCACGATACAAACTTCATATGGCTGATCAACGCATTACAGACCCTGCTGGTCATTTATCAAATATTAAAGTTTGAATAGCAGGTGTCAAATTTGTAATCGATTGTGTCATCTTAGACTTACTAGAAGATGCCAATACTTATAAACTCCTTGCTACACCTTGGTTCCAAATGGCAGGTGTTGTCCAAAATTGGAAGCATAGCAAAATCACCTTTTGCTACACACCTTGACGCATTGGAGAAAATCTTCATTCGTTGCCGTAGATTTGGAATTTCCCTAAACCCTGATAAGTGTCAAATATGGGTCACCCATGGGGTAGTACTCGGACATATAATTTCAAAGGACGATATTTCTATCGATCCTTCATAAATCAAGGTAATAGATGAAATGCCTTTACTTGCAACAGTAAAGGAAGTGTACGTCTTCCTCGGTCACACAAATTATTATCGCATCTTTATAATCGATTATGTCGGCAAGGCACGCCTCGTTTATTTAGTTGTAGTAGATCCTCGATGGACCAAAGAACGCATTAAAGCCTTTGAGGAGTTCAAAACAGCCCTTACCACGGCACTCATACTCTGTTTGCTAGACTACACAAAAGAATTTCATGTGCATACTGACGCCAGTAAGTATGCCATTGGAGGTCTTCTTGCACAACCAGACAAGTACGACAAGGATTTCCCAATACGTTTCTTGAGCAGGAAACTGGTGCCTACTGAAGTAAACTATACAACCACTGAGCGAGAAGCATTGGCGATGGTCTATGTTGTTCAACAACTACAACATTATCTACTAGGCCGGACCTTTGCCTTCTACACTGACCATCAAGCCCTGTTATATATTGTTAATAAATCCTGTAAAATGGGACGTATAGCTCGATGGCTATTGATATTAGAGAAATTTAATTTCTACATAGTCGTTTGGAAAAGAACCCAACATTTCATGGCGGACTACCTTTCCCGGATCCCCAATGCTGAAAAAGCAACTGCACCAGTCAACGATGATCTTCATGATGCATGTCTTTTTCAGATTGATGCTAGACCCTTATGGGCTGAGGAGATCACTCAGTTCCTAACAACAGGGAGACTCAAAGAAGGCCTGAGTACGGTTGCAAAAAGGAAATTTCTGCTTAAAGCAGCGTCCTTTCAGCTAATAGTAGGACAACTTTATAAACGGGACATTGACAGGATTCTACGACGATGTGCTTATGAATCTGAGATATGGCCTATCATATCTCAGTCTCATGGGGGCATTGGCGGCGGTCACTTCTGTGTTAAAGTGACAGCTAAAATTATCTATCGAGAAGACATGTGGTGGCCATCCTTATTTAAGGACACATTTGTTGTCATTAAAACATGTGATGTCTATCAGTGAGCCAAGAAAAATACAAAAGCAGACTTCACACCGTTAACTCCCATTATAGAAGACGAAGCCTTCCATAAGTGGGACCAATCAGCCTAGCAGCGAAACATACCCAAGCACGTTGTTATATCCTAATAGCCACAGATTACGCCACTAAGTGGGTTGAGGCTCGGGCAACAAAGGACGCCAACACAAAGACTGTAGCATTTTTTTTACCTACAAAAACATTATTACATGTTTTGGTTATCCTATAGAGCTAGTTAGTGATCATGACACGCACTTTTTAAATACTATCATTGATAATTTGCTACGCCATTACCTTGTAGTTCATCGGAAGAGTACACCATACTATCCTAGATGTAATGGCCAAGTTGAATCAACTAACAAGACGATATGTAAAATATTGACAAAGATAGTTGAAACCAGTCGTTCTGATTGGGAAATGAAACTCTTCTCAGCTATCTGGGCTTACCGCACCACCCCAAAGAAAGTCACTAGATGGCTTATCCCATTCCATCTAGTATATGATCAAGAGGCGGTAATGCTTGTCGAATTCTTAGTCCCTTCTCTAAGAATCATAGAAGCCTTCTCTACAGATCTCTGTGAGAAAGCTACAATTGAGCAACTAGTCAAAACCAGGCTATTTACGTTAGCCCAGTTATGCAAGACAAGACTCATATCTTACCATGCACAACTAGTTAACACAAGACGTCAAAAGGCCTGGCATGACTGTCACTTGTGAAACAAGGATTTACACTTAGGTGACCAGGTGCTTCTTTATACATCGAAAAAGTACCTTGGCAAATTGAAATTCCGAAGTGAGGGAACTTATATTATCAATAAAATCTTTCCTAATGGTGCAGTCCAGCTATAAACGCTTGACGGAATACTCCTAGACACTGTCATCAACGGTGGTCGTCTACGGTGGTATTACGAGAAGTTGTTTTTTGTTGACCCACTTTAAATATTTTTATTTTTTATTTTCTTCTTTCCTTGCTTGTTATTCTCTTTTTGCATGCCTATTTTTAATCTCTTTTCTTGTTTGTAATTCATACATGTACTTATTTACTTTCTATGCATTTTTTTTCTATAAATACCCATTTGTCATTAATGTTCTAGGTCAACAAATGATAGGCTACACCATAAGGAAAATATTTATCCCACTTTAGGCCCATCTCATTTCTGTCTGTCTGGTATCTCAATATTCCCAATTAAGCATACAATCATTCATTGAGATACTTCTTTCCCATACAAACTTTTACTTTGGGCCACAGTCATATTTTCCCCCTGAAGTTCTTCACTTGCATCACATAGCTCCATTCCTCCATATTGGGTTTCTGTCAGATCTCAACCGATAAGTTTTTGTCAGATCTCAACCGATGGGTTTCTATTAAATCTCAACTGGAGCATTTCTATCAAATCTCAACCAAAGCGTCCTGTTAGATCTCAACCGAAGTCATCTATCAAATCTCGACCGAAGTGTTTCTGTCAAATCTCAACCGGAGCGCTTCTGTCAAATCTCAACTAGAGCATCCTGTTGAATCTCGACCGGAGCATCTTGTTGAATCTCGACCGGAGCATCCTGTTGAATCTCGACCGAGACTATCCACCATGATCATTTGATTACCATTCAGAGCGCCATCACAAACCTTTCCAGACCTAACATCACCGGCAAAATACACATCAAATTGAAACTTTTCGCATGTTGACGGGTAGCATCACGCGCGCATTCATCACGCTCCTGTTACACTATTGGATATAACATCATCAACATACAAAAAACTTGTTTTTTCCTTCCAGTCATTCACACCTCCATACATCCATTTCCATAGATAGCCACCTTCCCCACATCTCCATCCTTGACCAACATCTCCACCTCTTTCGCTTTCAGAACTTATACCTTCTATCTTTCTTACCCAACCACATTCCATCACCATCCCTTCATTCTATGACATACTTCGCTTTCCACCCATCTTCCACTCCGTCCTTGCAAAAACACCTCCACATCTTCCACTTTCACACTTTACCTTCCATCTTACTTTACCCAACGTCATTCCTTCACAACCCTTTCCTTCCGCAACATACCTCACTCTGCACACATCTTCCAATTCCTTCTCACTCACCCGAGTCATTCCATCCCATCTCGACCGGAGCCATTCCATCCCATCTCGACCGAAGCCTCTATCAAATCTTAACTGACGTCTCCATCATATCAAATCTCAACCGACGCCTCCATTAAATCTCAACCGACGCACCCTTAACCCTGTCTCAAATCTCAACCGACACACTTTTTCCAGACCCCTGTTTCTTCCATTTTTTTCACCATGTCATCCAACCCCAGTTCCAGTTCTGATGACCCTGATGTTAATAAGCTCAACATCCAGCTATGCAAATTGGATCTTACATAGATGCAGACCTGGTACCAATAGGCAGAGTCATTCTTCAAGGCAATTGAGTTCCAGATCCCTGTCTTGATGGGGTATCAAAGTCCGTATCTAATGCATATGGCATATGCCAATTATAATGCTACGGCAAGATCGTGCCAACTCATAATTCCTCCTGTCAGGAACTATGTTTATAACATATCTTTTGCGGTGGCTGAATTGCAATCCTTCGGATTCCCTCGAGGGCCAAATGTTGTCACAAGAACGCTCTAGAAGATTGAGCAGACAACCTATTTCAAATACATAGACCCTCATGGACAAATGGAAGAATAAAGATGGGTACCGAGTTGAGGCCATCAATGATCAGCAATTGCAAGCGGCATGTGCCTATTTGACCAAATACACACAAAGGCCAAGGGCAAAAGTGCTGAGGGTACCCATGTCCCTCTTCCACATGATGGCAGATTCACGACTGCATGCCCAGAACCTTTATGATTGGGCACAGTTTGTTTCAAACTACCTTCATGAGTGTGTTAAGAACAAGCAGTCAATAACCATACTGGGGTATCTCATGATTGATATCACACTCCAGCAAGTACAAAATGGGCCCAGACTCAAACAACACCTACAACTTGCAAACAAAGCCTGGGACATCCCAATAGGGTCCAAACAGTCCAAACGTCCATGATCACGGGCTACTTCACCATCGGGACTTCCACCCAAAAGGGTCAACACCAGTATTATTCCGCTGGTACACAAGCGACAAAGCCCACAACCAGATTCACAAGAAGCTGCATCCTCGGAAGCTCAACAGGCCGATACCTCCAAGGCCCAGTTGCCAGACACAAGGCAACAACGAATACACCAAAAGCTTCAAGCCAGGAGGAAATCACTTGATGGATCATCATTAGACGATTCAGCTTCAGATGATGGAAGATCAAACGCAACCTCTCTGACACACTCCTCAGCCTTACACACCATCGACAGGGGTGATGGATCAGCCACATCATCCGGAGGAGCGGACACGGGCACAACCCATGTCATGCCACTAGACGAAGTCACCACCCCACCCATCCTGATAACCATGCCAACGCCGCCAACATCACCAATGGCACTTTTTTTGAGGAGGGGGGGAGGAGTGGGGAGTTCCATTCCCCAAGACACGGAAGCGGCTCAGCAGCCACAGGCCTAGGAGGTCCACACCTTGGATACTTTGCAATATTTTGATGCTGCGGACCTGATGGAGAGAAGTGATGATGAACCAGAGAAAGACGGTCAGCCAGGAGAAAGTATGACCCTCCCAATAACCACCACCACCACCACAACAACAACCACCATTGCTACTAACATTATTCCTCCACTCCCTCCACCTCCATCTTCATTTGCTCCACAACGTCTATTTCTTGGATTAGCTTCACCATCCCACACCCCTGATCAGTACCCAACCATCACTAACCCTGAGAAGCTCTCCGAAGCAGCTAAGCGCTCAATGATCGGCCTATCTGAAGCAAGCTATCACATGCACTAATTGGTAAGCTAGCACCAATGCTCGAGAATAAGTCCAGTACCAAGACCAAGAAATTGTGCGACAACAGAAGTTGGCCAAGAAAGACGAGAAAGAGACAGAAGAAATCAGATCCGTGATGGCCGGGCAGAAGATCACATTAGAAGAGGTCTAGCAGCAACTGAAGCACCAGATGGTCCAGATCGACCAAGTATGAGATGAATCATCAGGTGCAATGATAGTTGGTGTCCCTCTAATAAAGCCCGAGGACATACAATTTCAGGCCCCACAGGCCACAACCATCCAGATGGAGAAGTATGTGCAGCTGTTCCAGGAATGGGAAGCCAAGAAAAGAAATTTTGAAAATATTGTGGCCAAGCAGGAAAAGATCATCCTTGAGTCCCATAAGTAGCTAGAAGATGCAACGAAGGCCCTGCAGCAAGTCTTGGACAAGGTGAATCAGTTGTGGGACACGACGTGCAAGGCCCAAGCAGGCGCTCATTCAAAAAAACCACGGGACGATGATGGAGATGACGGATCAAGCAATAAGGATGGGCAAACCCGACCATCAGATGGTAGCTCGGTATCGGATAGCCAGAGAGCCGAAGCTGTTTCTAGAGCTTTTCTCCTTTCCCCTCCCACTTTTAACCCTTCATCTTATTTCGCTTTTAATTTTTCTGAAACATTCATTCCTACTTACCATGTTTCTTCATCTTCCCTCTCTTCACCACCTCCTAGTAGAATAAAGAAAAAAGATACGAGCACTAAGGCCTTGGATGATTACCTGGCGAGACCACCACAACCACGTAGGGAAGCTTCTCCTACTAGGCCCAGCCAGGGGCAAAATGGCTCATACCAGAGAATCAGAGAAATTCGAAAGGAAATATCCTCCCAACATGAGGAGAGGCAAAGAAGAGATAGATCAAAGCCAATACTCCACCAGGGCTGAGATCATTGCAGCACTACAACCGCAACCAGAATGGTGGAACAAGATCTTAAGGGATAGTAGGCGGCTCCAAGAGTACCTGAAGGCACCGGCATGGAAGCGAGTTGATCCATTCTACATGCCGCCCAAACGAAGAAATCCATGGCCGACAGAAAAGCCATGGGTTGAGTTGGTAAATTGGCCAGTGATTTCGGGAATTTCAGACAGAATATCCCCGGATGACCTGAGGCTAAAGTTGCTAGACTTTGGGCACATATACAAGACAAGTGCCGATCTATGCTTGCAAGAAAGTGCCGAATACTGCTGATCCATGGCCCTTCTAATGCAGCAAGAATGTTTCTGGGATCGTGGTTTGGATCCAATCATGATCAATCCCAACGTAGCCCTCCAGTCAGAGGAAGATCATGAGATGATGGCGTGACTATACTACAGAGCGGCCTTCTTGTCATCACGATACATCACCATGGTAGAAGACTGGCAGAAGATGGGCTTCATCGAAAAGATACGAGAGTACCTGGGGCCACTAAATTACGGAAGTAAGCTCCGCTTCCAAGTGTTCGAAGCCCTGGGGTGAAAGATGAACGAGCGGAAACAAATGACAAGATGACAAGGCAAACAGGACTCGCAAGAGGTTCTCAAGAGGGCTGGGATGTAGCGGCCATTGAGAGATCTTCATTTTTGAGAAACAGTTTTGCAGATAATAGGCACCTGGTTTTACGGAAGTGAACAAAGATCCACGCTTTTCCAAGTGCCGAGCGAAACGACATCATTTGTGTTGCAATGGGTCCTGCAATAGATTAGGGGTGGATAATGTTAGCGTATTCCAGAGAATCCCTAGATGCCGAGCCAAGCTGAAGACACAAAGTATCTCTCATCCATGACCGAGGAGTCTCAGAAGGAGGAGAGCAGAAGAAGCTGACAAATCACCCTTTCAAGTATTGGAGGAAATTTATTACAAAAGTATTCTTCAAACTATATGCACTCTCAAGGTTCAAAAGTGAAGCCTTTGTTATAAATTGCATCACTTTATTTTTCAGTAAGATACTCTCTAAGGGCTCGTGAAAAAAATTAGTAATTGAAGTGGACTATCTTGGTAGTGTGCAAAACTTCAAGGTGGAGCTTTTTTGTTCAACTTAAATATTCAAAACCGAAGTTTTTCAATTGAAAACATAAAGTGGAACAAGGGAATACTACCTTTTAAACAGTGAATTTTTAGAATTTCTATTTAAGTTTGATTGATTGGTGCTTTGCTCTATACTAAAGTTTTCTCCAAGAGGCAGCTCAAACTTGGGACCAAAGAAACTTTGGATGCCAACGTAAAATAAGCTAAGCTAGCCCATTAATATTGATGTTTTTCAAATATGAATGGACAGTCCCTTAGACAATCATGAAGGTCTTTTTAAGGACATGCTCACTAGTGGTAATATGCAAAAATCAAAAGACCTATTTTATATAAGGAATAGTGTCATTTAAATTAGATAGCCAAAATTGTGTTTTTTTATCATCACATAGTTATAATTGCATGATAATACGAATTGTTGATGGATCAATATAATAGGCCTATGTCGTAACAAAACCAGTAACCTACATTCCCTTTCCCATTATCCTAGACACTAATACTCCAATGGTTAGTAGCCCATGATGGCATTAAAGCCAATATATAGCCTATGCTATATAATCAACCATGAAGCAACGAGATCTTACTTATTTATTTGATTGCAATCGCACCCACTTAATGATTGAATGCTTGCAAAGGTGTGTATATCCCAATTTGAAGAAAATGTGATGATGGTAGTTCATACATAGCTTTATCACTACAACTCATAGTTATTGAGGTTTATACTAGATGAAATTGCACCAGTCAATTTAGCAACAATCATCATAGATTCCAAAAACCACTAGAAAAGCTTCTAGTTGAAATAGATCTTGAGGAAAGATGAGTGTAATCACTTTTCAAAGGTCAAATATTGAAATTAGTAGAACTACATGAATAATTTACTCCATCCATTAAGAAAAAGACTTATAAAAAAGTGACAATGGATAAGAGAGGAGTAGAAAAAATATTGACAGTGGAATAATAGTTTGACAATACTAATCATGTATTTCTACTGGAATCATAGAGGCAATTGTGATGGAGTGGTGTAATTGAAACTTGCAAAAACTTGTTAGCAATGTGAGCAGTGCAATGTTGTTAATTTTGATGGAATGAATTTAAGCAATAGTGCAACATGTTTAGTATTTATGCACTCAAAAGTGGTATTTTATTGAGAAAAATAGCTCTTACATTAGTATAACCAAGTCTGTCATTAGATTGTTTTTGTTAAAGAGAATTCGGAACAAAATTTAATGCTATGTCTCATGCCTTCAACCTATAATGAAATCTTATATAGAAAAGAATGTGCATCATTTTCAATCAACAATACAAACGATCATGGGATGTCCACTATCAAGGGAGAAGGAGAAGCAAGAATTAATACATATTTCTTGGTTTATTGACGTGAAGATATGGAAGAGTTTCATGGATGACTAATTTAGTTTCCACAATAAATATAATCTTCATATAATCAATTTGCAACTCTGTATCTCAATTGTTTATCAAATATTAGTGGCAACAAGTTCATGAATTTTGTACATGGGTCTGGAATAATTTTGAAAAATGTTGCAAAAGGATCTTTGATCAAACTAATTTCAAAACATGATGTTTTATGGACCAAACATAATTGATATGCCAAGGCAATCTTGACTACTCAAGAATCTCTCCCACAATACAATTGAATAAGAGATTATCAATAATTCTTTGATACCTATCAAGAGTAATGTGAGTGTGTCCATACTGCAACCATCCTCTTCTATGGTAATGCAAGAAAAGTATGTGAATGTTTAAAGACTTAAAAGTAAGTAGCAGAAGGAATGGAGCAAAGACTTTAAACGTAAGATTAAGTTAATTTCTGATTTGATCATCCACAAAAGAATACAATTGTTCACTTGCAAATTGAGGGATGTTGAATAATACATGGGCAAAACTTGGAATTAGTACCTGCAACATAGAGTAAAGTATGACATAAGCTACAAATTTAGCTATGCACTTTACCACTTCAAATTCCAAATACTAACAACTCCAAGCTTTACCATTAAAACAACAGCTAAATAAAGAAATAATGACAGACATAAGCAAAAATGATGGGCTATTCTATGAATTAAAATGAAATCATTGTTTGTAGCTTAATTTTTTAGTCAATATGAGCTCATAGTCTTTTACTACCTTCCCAAGGTTTGATAACTATTTATGGATATGCTAAAAGACTAACTACCTAAACACACACACACACACACACACACACACACACACACACACACACACAGATATATATATATATATATATATATATATATATATATATATATATATATATATATATATATATATATATATATATATATATATATATATATATATATATATATAGAGAGAGAGAGAGAGAGAGAGCATACATGAGGCATTGTCGATAAGTTTGCGGCCATAAGCATGAACAAATAGCATGATAAGAAGAAGAAGCATCATCAATATAGGCACTAATGATGAGTGGCGGTCAATCGCCATATTATAATTTATGTCCTCGTGTAAAAGAAAGAAAGTGATATCAATTGTGCTCAAAAAATTAGTAATCTTTGCCAATACAATTCACACAATGATTGAATGGCAAAATTTAGTATTTATAGTATTCCAATGGCCTATACTCTCTAAGGGCATTTGTGTGTGGAAGGGTGGTGGGAAGGACCTACCTTGGTGGGGACTTTCTTGTCTTGGTATTACTTGTACATCAAAGAAACTTGTTAAACAATATCAACATTGAGATTATGTTAAATGAAATATTGCAATACCAAAAACACTGAAACATGTTTAAATAAAATCATTGAAAGTCATTTCAAATGTGTACTGAAATATATACACATACACCTACCAATCTCTCATTGACTTGAAAACAGAAGTGTTTAGGAATATCATATTGCAGCAATGTAAGCTCTGATCGAATGTGATCGTGTCCAATCTTCTTCCACCTCAATTGTTGTAAGAGTAGAATTATTTTGCCTCACTTGGATTTCTATTTGATCTTGATGATTCACTATAAAATCCTGATCCAATGTTGTCCATCCATTGCCAGCTTTGGACCATCTTCTATAATTAAATGTTAAAGAAAGCAATTATTTTTCTATAAGATATCTAAATTTCATTGACGATTTATTAACTATGCACTCGATATTGCCATTACTCTTTTTATCCCAATGATCATCAAGGAGGCTTGATAACATATTGTTTGTTAAATCACTACAAATAAACATTGTCACTGTTCTACGAATATTACATTCAACAAAAAAATCTACAAATATTGCAAAAGGCAGAAACCAGTGCAATCTATTGTTTTTTGAACATGTGCTACATTTCATACAGTTTTGAATGTCCATAAAAAACTTTGATCGGAAGCTCTCTGCTATGGTGGAATCTAGAGGAATCCATTCTTCACTTGAGAAAGAGGGTAATGATATCGCCTCTGGGGTCAATGGGAGACCCTACTATCTTTTCCAATTCTTGTCACTTGCCAAAAGTATGCAATAAAATTCTCTACTAAAATAGAGCACCATTGAGAGAGTATAAAAAGCTTTATGCTCATTTGCATAGACTAATGCTTGCTTTCCTTCTTTTGGCCTATATAGCACAATGGTATTTATTAAGATTAATTTGGCTTTCAACATTTCTTCAAAAACATTATGTAGAAGCAAATCAAACTTGGAGTAAGTCCACATAGAGAAGGGCTTTTACCTCCTATGACAATGCAACAATTAAGAGATCATTCACATTGTTTGGGATGTTCCCACACGTGTGAAAAGTACACATGGACAAGGTTGTCGTTGATTGGACATCTGGTCCTAATCAACTGACTAGACCCACAATATAGTTGCACATTAATTCTACTTTTTTTCTAACTATAGTGATGTAGAAATCGATAATATCAAGCCAACACTTAAGCAAGAGTTTTGATGGAAAATCTTGGTCTAATGTTTTATTTACTAGAAATAGATGTCTATAGGAACCTAAATGCAACTTTCATTTGTCAAAAAAAGTCATTGTATTTTGTATTTAAAAAGTTCAGTATGGTTTGTTGTAAAAAAATTTCAATGCCATTGGAGGCAAATGGTCAGCTAGGTATTAGAGATAGTGAAGCATCCTATAAGGACACTACTCTTTATAGAAAACTAAATGAAAGCCTCATGTGATTATCCATTATTAGAACTAATCTAAATTTTTGTATTAGTAAACTTGGTCAATTCATACAAACTCCTAGTGTCACACATCCGGACAAATTGGCATGAGTATCTTGAGGTATCTTTTAGTAAGTATGAATTCTAGCATTGAATATGGTGAGTGTCACATTTATATGATTGTGTTCTTATATTTAGACTATGCAAGTGATGAGATGGATAGAATATCCACTAGTGAATATGCCTACATTTCAAAATTGTGTGGTTCCATTGCTCTTAATGAAGCAAGAATCCATTTCACTATCTTCTTCTGAGGCCAAGTACAAGGTGTTTAGTACTTCATGAAAAAAAGCATTGTGGATCAAGAGACACATTCTTGAGATCCAAGTGCATGATCTTAATTCTACTCCAATCATTGATGGAGAGAGAGCACTTCAGCCCAATAATGTGTAAGCTTGGCTAGTCTTAGCCATGGTCTTCTCGATAAAAAGAGGATATGAGCTAGGCGTATTAGGTAAGCCCATTACCATGAAGAAAGTGATGAGTCTTAGAATGGACTGTCTTTACACGCACACTTTAGATCACTTCTAGAAGTTGTAGTGTGTTGGAGATATGGTCTTCATATAGCCACCTTTCGGTGACAACATTAATTGCAAAATTTGTTTAGCTTAGCAACAATGCGAGCAATCTTGTGAATTTATTATACATTTACTATGTTTTAATTTAATAATTTTCTATTTTCAAACATGTAATGTACTTGTTAATTGGCTAAGAGGGCTAATTGATGATATTGAGCTTAATGTTAAAGTTCGATTCTTTAGTATGTGGAAGAGAACTTAGGGCTTGGGGATAGGAAGTCAAGAGATAGTGAGGAAGGAGGCCATTCTCTCTCTCTCTCTCTCTCTCTCTCTCTCTCTCTCTCTCTCTCTCTCTCTCTCTCTCTCTCTCTCTCTCTCTCTCTCTCTCTCTCTCTCTCTCTCTCTCTCTCTCTCTCTCTCTCTCTCTCTCTCTCTCTCTCTCTCTCTCTCTCTCTCTCTCTCTCTCTCTCTCTCTTATTATACATTTACTATGTTTTAATTTAATAATTTTCTATTTTCAAACATGTAATGTACTTGTTAATTGGCTAAGAGGGCTAATTGATGATATTGAGCTTAATGTTAAAGTTCGATTCTTTAGTATGTGGAAGAGAACTTAGGGCTTGGGGATAGGAAGTCAAGAGATAGTGAGGAAGGAGGTCATTCTCTCTCTCTCTCTCTCTCTCTCTCTCTCTCTCTCTCTCTCTCTCTCTCTCTCTCTCTCTCTCTCTCTCTCTCTCTCTCTCTCTCTCTCTCTCTCTCTCTCTCTCTCTCTCTCTCTCTCTCTCTCTCTCTCTCTCTCTCTCTCTCTCTCTATCTATCTCTTTCACACACACACACACACACACACATTGCACACACAGTCACAATCACACTCACACAGTTTGTGAACTCTAATCTCATTCACATAGTATCAGAGAAGGGAATGGCTAAACGCTTATGATCTACCCATGTAATATAAATTCTACATATTGTTTTATTTTCTATTCTAGAAAGGAAAAATAGAGAGAGAATCATGCTCTAAGATTCTACTTTTTGTTATAGTGTTGCATGATTCTGACGAATCCCTAAGATACTAGGCCAGAGCTACCCAAGAGCACATCTCCCCTTAGACCTAAGAGGTCTCTAAAGAAGAAGGGATGAACAAAGAATGAGAGCCGAGGAATGCTAGTTAAGAATGACAAGTAGGAATACTGTGAACCTCATGGTGAATCCCGAAAGATGGAATGACCATATAGGAACTAGTATTTCTAGGCGTTTGTAATAAATGCAGATAGATCCCTGTTAGAAAAGTAGAGTGAGCCATCTTTTGCTGGTGACCTCTAGGGGAGAGGATAATTCCACTTGTAATTTGTGCCACCTAAGGAGCTCTCTTGCTTATTTAAGAAGCTTCCCCTTTGTAGAAGGGAGCTTCTTATGCATTGTATCTACTCCATGTCCAAAGAAGAAGAGCCTCCACGAGTTTGATACAACACTAAGCTCCTTGATCATGATTGTTCTCTTGAGTGATGCACTTATGATCATGCCCTTCCATCCCTTTGTGTGTGGTTGTGGATTTAGTGGTGGATTAGTTTTCTTGCTTTTGTGGATTTAGTGGTGGATTAGTTTTCTTGCTTTTGTGGATCTAGTTGTGGATTAGTTTTCTTGCTTTTGTGGAACTAGCATGCATAAGATTTCTTGCTTTGTGGATAAGAGTAGGATTCAACATTGGGATTGTGAATTAGCTCTTGTAAATCCTTTGACATCCCATTTTTTGATGTTCTTGGAAGTCCAAAAATCAAGAAATGTGTGTTTCTTGATTCTTAAATAGATTAGTTTTAAGCTTGTATTGATCCATTCAAACTCATTTTGTAGCAATTAGAAGTACAATTCATTTGATTGTTCAACTGAGCTGCACGCCAATCATTTGTTGCGCATTGATTTACAAGTTTGGTATTGAAGCATGTGACTACGGTTCAAGAGAGACCAACCCGAGTGTCCTTTGATAGGCAGGACAAACTACAATGATACAGTCATTTCTGTATAATCTGGACATTAAAATGAGACAGATAAACACAAAGAAATGCCCAAGAAGCCTGGTAACAAGAAAATCTGTAAACAAGAAAGACAAAAACCAGTACACAGATAAAGAAATTTGTTGTCTAGATTTGGCCCCATTGCTGCTTGACCTCCACCACATCCTAAAACCATACATGCTGTAACAATGCCCCGATCAGATCCATAAAACACGTGCACATCTGTAAGTCAATTTTGACACCTTAGCCATTACCCACATCCTTAACCTAGCCAATAACCACCTCCTTACCTTAGCCAATAACCACCTCCTTACCTTAGTCATTACCCACATCCGTAACTAACCCATTAACCGAAGCCTTAGTTACCCATTACCCGACTCATTACCGTACTCACAACCTGAGTCCTTAGCACCTCCATTACCCGAGTCCTTAGCACACCCATTAATCGACAAACTAACTTACCTATTAACTAGGTCCTAAACTTACCAAATAACCGGTACAAAAGAAAAAAAAACCAACAAAAAAATATACAAAAAACAAAAAAACTAGACCTTATCCAATGGAATACCATTACGATCCCAATTCCACCTACAAATGTTGTCACCTACATCTGACAAATCCAACGTCATAGGTTCTCCCGAATGAAATACAAAGTACATGAACCTTCCACAAACCCATTCGAAAGCCATGAACCTACTAGAGCTGAATGTTCACGTGCCCGAGCAAATTTTCATGGTACACAGTTTCAAAGACTGTTCAAACAATCCAATAAGACCCTACCTGCCCGCCACGTCCATTACGAATCCAGTTAGGATCCCCACGACAACACAACACGAGCACCATAGCAACCAACCACTCAACCTGCTGCTCAATCGAGAAGTTCACTGAAAACTTCTACATTACCACGAGATTACTAGATCGATAATGAAACAAGAGACACTAATTATGAAATGAGTCCTTGAAAGAAGAGTTATAGGCATCCATGGGAGCAGCCACATTGCCAGCAACAGCATGAGTAAGATCATCAGCCAAGGTTACAAAATCAAAGATGAAAAAGACAAGACTAAAAAGGCAGATGGGCAATCCAAAGGGACTCAATCCAAAGAAGTTGTTGAAAAATGAAAAATAATCTATCTTGACTTTAGGTTTTTGGCAAAAAAATTTCTATGTGTATGTGATGTTTCATATTGTAAATGCCAAATTTGGCCTAGAAGAAACTCGAGCTACATGGTTTCTTGAAGTCTAATTGGTCATACACAACTTGCATATAGAATGTAGACATAGAAATGTCAATAATAGGCTTGTAGAAACTCGTGGCACATCACATGCAATGGTTTTAAGTGTTCTATAGTGACGTGCAAGGCCCGCACAAAATGAATTGGACACATGCATGATGATTTGTAGAATTCTAGTTGAAAATTTGACACTTGGTCAAAGTAGGTAGAAATGCATGCATGTAAAGTGACAAATGTCACTAGTTTTCTAGTTCTCACTCTTAGATGTGGAAGACCCTAGGAAGGAGATGGTTCTACCTTGAGCTATTCCAATCTCCATAAATATGTGTAGACTCTCTCATAATTTTTTATGAAGAACCAAGCTTTGAAGCTATTCCATGTCAATTTGGATCTACACTATTGTTTGCTTGAATTTTGCTCTCCCTTTCTCTCTCTAACTCAAGTATAGGCTTATGCTAATGCATTGAATTCTTGTACTTCTTCTCTTTTGTTTTTCAAGGCAATCATTCTTTGATTCTTAGCATGCTAGATTGTGCTTTGGCCATAAAATCTTGTACTAGATCTTGATGTTCAATCTAGAATCAATTTATGTGCTAAACACAAAGCTTAACAAGATCATTCACACTTGAGAATCATTCTCCACATGTGTGAGCTTGCTAGAATTTTATCATGGTATCAGAGCCAAATTAAGCTTTGCATGCTATTATCACTGTGATGTCACAATCCATCAAGATGAGCTAGTACAAGTCATTCTTAATGGCTTAAAAGAAGACTATGATAATCTTGTTCAATCCTTTGCCATAAAGGAGGAGTTGCCCAATTTGGAGACTCTTCAAGGAATTCTCATCTCTGAAGAAATTTAAAGTCAAGTTGAAACCTTGTACCACCTACCTCCCACCTACTTTTCCACATGCATTCTAGGCTATTTGACACCTAGAATGGGGCACCTCCTACACTCTCACTTGGCCAAATCAACAAAATAACTCTCCCAACCTAATACACATCACCCATTCAACCTCTCTAACTAATACACCTCATCCATACACTCCACTTCACCCTAAGTCCTATTGGAGTCTTCCTCACACCTCATGCACTTGAACTTGACACCTCACTCACTTTGGAAAGACTCTACACTCTTTGTATAAGTGGAAATGCGCCCCTCTACCAGGAGAATGGATGGATGATGCATCCAAACTCTGGAATTTTGTTGTTTGTTGTGTACAGGTGCTTTGGAGAAGAGGATTGCGGCACTACCTCAAGAAAGCTATGTTATTTTGTGATTGCAAAATTATTGGAGCTCAAACCCTCGGATTTCTATCTCTCTTTCACATCACACTCAAACACACACACACTCTCTCTCTCCCTCTCTCACTTTCACCTTCTCTCAAAACTATGGTATGCTCTTGAAACTGTTACCCATATGTCAGATCTAAAGCTTGCATGTCAGTTTGGAAGCTTGCATGCCATGCCATCAGTGGCCTATTGTCCATGCATGTCAGATCTAGAGCTTGCATGTCAGATCTAAAGCTTGCATGTCATGCCATCAGTGGCCTATTGTCCATGCATGTCACTTCATGACTGTTGCATGTCAAGAACTTAGGAACCCTTATGATTGCATGTCAAGAATCTATGAACCCTTATGATTGCATGTCAAGAATCAATGAACCCTTATGATTGTAGGTCAAGATCTATGAACCCTTATGATTGCATGTCAAGAATTTATGAACCCCTATGATTGCATGTCAAGAATCTAAGATCCATTTGGATTGCATGACAAGAATCTAAGATCCAACATGATTGCATGTCGAAAGATTGAGACTGATGCAAAGATTTCTATGCTTTTGTTAAGCTAGATATGGAATTAAGATTATGCACTAAGTTTATGTAAGTTGATGTTTCTACATCTAAGACCCCTATTGGAATCCATTGTATATGTAATTGGCATTGGCCAATTGGATTTGCATAATGATAAGAAAATAATCCTTTTGGGAAGGGGGGGGAAGGGTGGGGGGGGGGGGGGGGCATCTTGACCCCTCATCAGTGCTTCCGCTATTGCATGAATGAATCTATATGATGCAATGTTTCGAGTTTTGATTTAAAGTCTTATCTGATTTTCATTAAGTTGATTCGAGACTAGCTTTATGTGAATGATAAGCCAATTAAATCTTTTGGCTTAACAAACTTAGGACAGGCCTTCATCCTCGAGTTCACAACGGTGGAAACCGTGCACATTTGCCTCAAGAAGTGCGCAGACAAAATTACACAACAGGGGGCCTGCTGCGATACACTCACGGTTGTTGGGTTTGATGGAGATGGTTAGTTCGCGAATGAGGAAGCTATGCCAATCATATGGCACAACTGAGGGGCCAGGGAATGCCAGAAAGGATTCCACTATCTGACTCAGCAGCTTGGACTGGATTCTGTCCTTGAAAAATGTTGAAATAACCAGAAAGTTATTCAATAGATGCGTAGCTGTCTGAATGACGGGTTCCGTGATAACATCTATCAGGTAACCATTGTTAGTCTAGATTGGAATTTTTGGTGCAGTTTGGGTGACGAAGGGTTTGATCAGAATTTTTGCCTGACGATGGGAGATGGGCTGACGGTGACCAGACATAATGCCAATGGTGACCATCGAGTTTGCGTTAATCCTGACCTTGTACGTGGTACCTTGGTACAAGAAGTGGAAGCATGTCTTCGACGCATCCCAGGTGGCGTAAGCATGAAGGACGAGGCCCATGTTAATCTCAAAATGGAAAAGCGTCGGGAAAAATTCCATTGCCTCAAAAAGTGGGCCGGCTGTCTGAAGCCATGGTTGAATTAGAGCGTTAGGGAGTAAGGGCCAAATCTGTGTGGATGAGGAGATTTCACGCTGGATCACTAGCTTGGTGCCAAAGTCTTCAGAGGATGAGGAGGCCATGTTAGCAGTGATAAAGGGTGAAAAAGTAGGAAAAACGGTGGAAAAGATAAAAAGGTATGGAAACGACAAAAAACTATGAATAACGAGTGTTTGATGGCAAGAACTATAGTTCAGAGCGCAGATCTGTGTTCAGTATGAGCAGATGATAGCTTGTAGAAAGTTTGGTGGCAAACAAAGAACTTGGAAATTTCAGTGAAAATTTGAGCAGAGCTTCGCCAACAAAGGTGACAAATGACTCGAAATTAGCCCCTATATAGCGGAATTTAGAGTGCGTATTAGGTAAAATCCACTTTCCCTTGTTCAGTTCCTCCCAAATTTTGACAGGGACCTTCTTCACAAAATTCTAAGACCTCAGGAAAGTTTGCGAGAGTTCAGAAGGTGATTTGACTGTCCTACGAAGGTTCTGCGAGGGTTCAGACTGTCTGCGAGGATTCAACTCTTGCAGGTTGTGATCTCTCGCACAACATGTTTCTGTGATTGGATTTTCAAGATCAGACCATGTAGGCAGGCTAATTTCACTACTCTGATTCCATTTAGGCACCTTGCGAGGGTTGGTAAGATAATCTTGATGCTCTGCGAGGGTTCTGAAGATTCAGCTTTTGAGAACCCTCGCACACACTAAAAAATGATGATTCCTCCATCAGGAACTCTCGCAGAGATTTTTAGGGATGCATCTGGGTCAGATCTAGTGACTCTCCAAGTCTCGAGAGCTATCTCCTAGGGGATCTCCAAAAAGCATGAAAAAAGTGCTCTTTTAGAGTGTTTTTTGACGAGATCTTGAGATTTTCTGATTTTTAACTTTTGCAAACTGGTAATCAGCTTCATCCATGCTTGATCTAACTGTTGATAGTTCTCTGGAAGTTCTGATGGACATTTGATAATAGATCCAACAATTTCTGGTGAATTTTGTCCTTAATTTGCCATACTTACTGAGATCGAGATCTCTGATCTGCAAATTTAGGGGACTTATTGGCATAATCTGATGATCTGCTTCCTCCTTGATCCCATTTGGATCTAGATCCCCCTTGTACCCTGATGGATTCCTCTGATCTTGCCAGATCTAGCCGAATCTTGATGGATCTAGCTTGATTTGGCTTGATCTTCCTAGATCTAGTGGTGATGGTCTTTCAAAATAGCTTTTCATAATGTGCCACTACCAATCTGGATCTATCTCACTGCGGTGGCCAGTACTTGTGCAACCGGCTACTGTTGGTGGGTGTATCGAACGGTGTCTCATCTAGCTTTTTGAAATTCACGGCTCCATGATTAAGATTTTTCTTGATCCGATAAGGACCTTCGCTTGTGAATTTTAATTTCCCCTTGATCGCCTTGGTTTTATACATCAGGACCAGATCTCCGGAGTGAAGATCCTTCTTTTGTAACCATCATGCCATGCTTTACGTCTTGGCTTTTCAACTGCCAGTGCATGCACAGCTAGTAAGCATGTTTCACAGAGTTTATGCAGAGCTTTGTGGCGTAGTTGTAGAGATTTGGATTCATTCAGACATTGCGTTGTGAAAAACCTTAATGAAGGAACTAGAAACTCTACTGGCATTACAACATCCTGACCATATACCAATTGGAAAGGTGTTTGATCAGTATTTCCCTTATATGTTGTCCTGAATGTCACAGAGCAGCATGCAACTTATGTTTCCAATCTGATCTAATGCCATCAAGAATACATCTACTTCATCCCCCTCCTCCTCCTTTGCAAGGTTTCCTTGTTTGTCCTCCTCCACTTGTGCTCTTAGCCTCTTGTAGCATTCATATGCATAATGCCCCTTCTTTCCACAAAAGAAGCATTTTTGCTTTGACTTGTCCTTTGAGCTTGATGCATCATCCTCTTCTTTGGCCTCCTTTGCTTCTTCTTTCCATTGGTTTTTTTTTTTCCCTTGAATGAGAAACTAGCTTTCTCATCACCATCCTACAAAGACAAGGAGCTCATCCTAGATTTTGCATGGAGCATCCTACACTCTTCAGCCACTAATACACTGTGAAGTTTTTCTATAGTTGGCAAAGTGTCTTGGATGGCAAAACTCTAGACCAAATTTGCAAAGTCATCTCCTAGACCACTAAGAACAATTTGTACAAGCTCTCCATCATGAATCTTCTCTCCAATGGAAGCCAACTCCCTATTTAGAGATTTGATTCTGAGTACATAATCCTGTGCACTCTCCTCACTTCTCTTCATGCTTTGCAAAATCTAATTTCTAAGCATGAGTACTCTTGAAGTGTTACTAGATTCATAGATTGATTTTAAAGACTCCCAAGCCTCTTAAGCACTAGTACATGTTGATACTTCTCTCAACAAAATCATTGTTCACATTCATTTTCACACAATGAAGTGCAAGCCTAGATCTCTTCTTGTATCTAGCTAACTCCTGTGCACCTAGAGGTTCATCTTCATCTTCAATCAAGAACTCATGAAGGTCTTGGAGCACCAAGAGTGACTCCATCCTAACCTTCCAAATAGCATAATTTGTAGAATTCAATCTCTCACTAGCTTCTAGAAGGTATGCTTCAGCAGATCCCATCTTACTAGTGACTTCTACAAACAAGAAATAGATTTGATTGACTTGAAACGCACAAAGGTCTCACACTTGTAGTGTTTCACTCAAATCTGATTTCTAATCCAACAAATGCACTTATAATCACAATTCTATCACTCCCTCACAAAGCTGGAATGAAGATAAGATGAAATGAAAACTACTTTCAAACAAATCTTGCCAAGAAATGGATTTGATTGTCTCTAGAAACTCACTAGGTCTCTCTCTTGTAGTTTGTCACTCAAATTAGATTTCTAATCCAACAAATGGACTTATAATCTCAGTTCTAGCACTCCCTCACAAAGTTGGAATCAAGATAAGATGATGTGAAATCTACTTACAATCAAATCTTGCCAATTTTGGCTATTTTTGGACAAAAAAATGACTTAATCTCTTTCACACTTTTTGATGTACTTTCAAGACATGTAAAACAAGTTTAGAGGACCTGATTTCAGCCTAGATTAATTAGATCTCATGACCCTAAGTCAAATCTAATCAATGGCACTCAATCTTGGTAGCTTATTCTAAGATTTCCACCAAAAATCACATCAAAAGCTCACCAATTGAATTTATTTGGATCAAATGAATACCATACATTAAATGCAGGTTCAGAGGTGCCCACACATGTGAATAGTATGGATTTGGACCCCTACCAAGTTTGGAATCAAATCTCCTCACCAAAATCAAGATTCTAGCTTGCCCTCTCAATACTAGTTTTTAGCACCAAAACTTGCTAAAAATGGATTTGCATTAGATCAATGGCTTATGCTCTTGTACTTGGCTCTGATACCATGTGAAAGTACTATACTTTAGGACCATAAATGGATCTACAAAAGATCCACAAGAGTGATTGGATGCTTGCTTAACAATCTATCAAAAAACTAGACACAAAAAAGTTGATCTAGATTGGCAATTTGACAAACAACAAGCATTAACAATCAAAAGCATTGATCAACATTGAAATCCAAGCCCACATGTGTGTACTACAGGCTGTAGTATGGCCTTCAACCTGAGAAACAAGTAGAAATTGATTTGGTTTCATTTGGATCACAAAAACTCAATGTACATAGTGAACTAGCTCAAGAATTTTCTATCTTCTCACTATGGAGAGAGGGAATACATGGCAAATTCGACTTCCTTCTTGAAGTTAGGTGGATTTCTAGCATGTAATCAGGAAGTTAACTCACTCTCCTTAACCTAAAATGAAACCCTAGTCTATTTCCTAGAGTTATGCTTGGTAGGTAGCTAGTTGGTCAAATTTTCACCTTAAACTTAGGTGTAGGTCCTATAAAGTAGGGATGACCACCAAATAGACATGACCAACTCTCTTGACTTGACCTAACCTATATTAGGAGTGGGTTGGCACGTGGCATCTTGGCCTTACATGTGTGGAACCCAATTATACACAATATTTACAATGTTCTACATGGTCTTTGATCAAGCTAGATTTGCCAATTTTTGGCAATTCTTCACATAGTCGATTTGGACCATCTGGTGCTTCAGTTCCTATTGGACCTCTTCCAAAGTGGTCTTTTTCCTGGCCATCATGAATCTGATTTGTAGTGTCTCTTTTTCTTTTTCTTTGGCCAGCCTCTGATGTTGCACAATTTCTTGATCCTGGAACTGAACCTTGTTCTCGAGCATTTGATATTGGCTTACCAACCAATGCATATGGTAGCTCGATTTGGATAGGCCGATCATTGAGCGTTTGGCTGTTTCAAAGAGCTTCTCAGAATTTGTGAGGGTTGGGTACTGATCAGGAGTGTGGGATGGTGAGGCTAAACCAAAAAATGGACATTGTGTCAGAACTGAAGATGGAGGTGGAGGGAGTGGTGGAATGATGTTAGTAGCAATGGTGGTTATTGTGGTGGTGGTTATTGGAGGGGTCAAACTTCTTCCTGACTGATCCACCTTCTCTGGCTCGTCATCTCCTATTTCCATCAGGTCCGCAACATCAAAATATTGCAACATGTCCAACGTGTGGACTTGTTGGGCCTATGGTTGTTGATCTTGTGGTTGCTTGGCTGCTTCCGTGTCCTGGGGACTGGACATCCCCACTCCTCCCCCCCAAAAAAAGGTTGCATGTGGTGACGTTGGTGGCGTGGGTGTGGTGACCAATGTGGGTGCGGTGGTGACCTTGTCTGGTTGAGCAGTGACTTGGGATGTTGTCGTATCTGTTGCTGTTGTAGATGTTGTTGATCCATCACCCCCGTCGATGATATGTGAGGGTGATGAGTGTTGTTGAGAGAATGAGGTTGAGCTTCCATCATCGGAAGCTGAACCGTCTGACACTGTTCCCTGGTGATGTCCTCCTAGCCTGTAGCTTCCTTTGTATTCTTTGTTGCCTTGTGTCTGGCAATTGGGCCTTGGAGGTATTGGCCTCTTGAGCTCCCCAGGATTCTGTTGCTTGTGGGTCTGGCTGTGGGCTTTTTTGCTTTTGTACTAGTGGAAGAATACTGGTGTTCATTCGTTTGGGTTGGAGTCCCGATGGTGAAGTAGGCCGGGAGCGCGAGCGCTTGGACTGTTTAGCCCCGATTGGGATGTCCCATGCCTTATCTGCAAGCTGTAGGTGCTGTTGAAGCTTGGGTCCATTTGTACTTGTTGGAGGGTGATATCTGTCATGAGATATCCCAGGACAGTTAGCGGTTGCTTGTTCTTAATGCACTCATGAAGGCAATTCGCAGAAAACTGTGCCATAGAGGTTTGGGCATGCAGTTGTGAATCTGCCATCATGTGGAACATGGACATGGATACCCTCTCCAGCTTGGTTCGTGGTCGTTGTGTGCACTTGGTTAAGTATGCACATGCCACTTGTAGCTGTTGGTCATTGATCGCCTCAACTCTATACTCGTCCTTGTTCTTCCACTTGTCCACGGAGGGATCTATGTATTTGAAATATGCTGTTTGCTCGATCTTTTGGAGTGTCCTTGTGACAACATTTGGTCCTCGCGGGAACCCAAAGGGTTGCAAGTCAGCCGCCACAAATAATATGTTATAAACATAGTTCCTCACAGAGGGAACTATGAGCTGGCATGACCTTGCTGCAGGAATTAATCCCAAGTCGGAGCCTGAATTAAACTCCCATTTTGCTACAAGTGCATTGCAACGAAAAAAATGTTCCTCTTGTAGAATTTCCCAATCACCTGACATGAAACGCCGAATTCTATTACGCATTAACTATTGATCGATTGGACTAAATATGTCTTTGCTTGTTTTTTGCATGAACTTCTGGCTTCTTGATTCTCAAGAACTCAGATTTCTTTCCAAGAGCCTGCTAGCTGTGGGATCCCTTGCTTCTGTGATTAGATGTTGGCAAGATTGAGTCTCTCATAGTTGATTTCGTTATATGCAAATATGAAAAGTGCTGAATCTATTGAATATTCTTGCCTTCAGATAAGTATTAAAGCATAAGAATTAAAACTGGTGGAGGCTTCTATCCTCCTATTTTTGATCCTGCATGCACTCTAGAGGAAAAGCTTTGGCAGAAGCTTTGGAGCTATATCTTCAACTGTAGCACGTAAAACCATTGATCCAGAGTACTAGTATGTTCGTTTGATCTGTAGAGGTTAGAAATTCAATTGCCATGCATGCATGCAAAACTCTGTTCTGAACACTTTGCCCACTGATGTTGCTACTGCTGATCGGATGATCAAACAAGAGTCACAAGAATTTGTTGGATTGTTGCTTTGAATTTGTGCAGAAATTTGAAGCTCAAATTACTAAGAGCAATTGATTTTTTATTCCAGAACTGATCGTAGAAGGTACTTATGAAAAATCTGAGTGTACGCAGATGTTGCATGCGGATGTGGAGCTCCAAATTGAATTCTGAACGTGTTAACTGATAGCTGTTGAAGAGTGAGATCTCCTGGCGGCTACTTTCTTCAATGGGCTGAAGCGCCTCGCTACAGATTCTTTGGATCTGTTTTAGCATTTCCTTCTTGCTTATGCTCTCTGCCGAAACTTGGTATGGATAAAACAGCTTGTAAGTGCCTGTAAAATTGTATCAAGGATGGATTTTCATATCCACTAAATTTTTATGTAAATTTAGTGGGTCCTCCAATCCATTCATCTCCTATTCTAACCACCCATAACACAAAAAAGCAAAAAAAGAGAGAGAGAGCGCTCAAAACCAAGGGGCTCTCTAAAATACTTTGTGTTTTTCTTTTTGTGTTGGTGGTCCAATTTAGTGGGTCCTCCTATCCATTCATCTCCTATTCTAACCACCCATAACACAAAAAAGCAAAGAGAGAGAGAGAGAGAGAGAGAGAGAGAGAGAGAGAGAGTGTGTGGCTATCGATCGATGCTGTGGCTGCGCATTTGGAATGGCTACGCCATCCTCCTTTCTGACATCATTCGACAACAGCAGCAGCTCCTCCTCCTGCCAGAACACACACTGCTGCTTTGATCAAGAGAGAGGTGTAGTTGATGATGAGCTCGTTGCTTTTGAATATGAGCAGCAGCAGCAAATTCGGCACCAGCTTCAGGGTGATCATCACCAACATCACCATCAGCAGCAACAGGAAACGGTGGATCAGAACCAGCAAACCCAGCAGCAGATGCGTCGTCATCATCATCAGCAGCAAGAACAGCAGCAGCAGCAGCAGAAGCAACAAGAACTGGTGGATCAGAAGCAGCAGGAGCAAGAAGAAGGGGTGGATCAGAAGCAGCAGCAGCAGACTTTGGGCCAAATTGTGTTTTCTCCACTTGCACGACAGGCGCAACAAATCAGTGCCAAGCAGTCGGTTGGTGATGGGGAGTTCCACTTTGTGAATGGTTTGCGTAGAAGCGTGTGCAATTGGAAGATAGGAGCTCGATTCTTTGCTTGTAGGAGCTGCGGCAGTAAGCCGCTGAAGCGCAGTGCAATTGTGACTCCAAGAAGCAGCACTTCTTCAGGCAGCATCAGAAATTTCACTTCTCTAGACTCCTTTGATGATCGCGAAGCCCATCCAGACATATCTGCAAAATCAGAGCTCCCAGACAACGAGGTCACTGTAGACATACCTCTGGGCATGATTGGGCTAGCTTGGTTTGATTCTGAGCCCCTCTTTCTTCCCTCTGGCTCTCACTTTTTTCCTGCTAATTCTTTTTCTCTGCAGCACCTTGCCTCAGATAATGCCCCTGTCATCAACCATGGCTCTCTGCACAGAATTTTTGTTTCTCATGGGCATTTGGGTGTTGTCTGGATCGACGGACAAGCTGAGCTTGTTCAACCTGGGAGCTCTGTGTGGTCCTGCTCAACATTTGCCCATGCCATTGCAGATGAATGCGCTCTTTCCAAGAAAGAGGCTGTGCTGGGGCCATTCAGGATCGTGCGGGTGGATCAGAACGAGGTGGGACTGAAATTCTGCAATCGGAAGCCTATGATCTTGCACCCAGGCAGGTTGGCTGACCAATAAATGTTGATTTCTAAGCAGTATTTAACTTTTTGCAGATAGTTGTCATCATGATACCAATGCAGCTGAAATGGGTGGGTGCAGGCATGTTATAGATATTTCCAAAGGGGAGGTATTTGCTGGGTTTGAGTCTGTTCATGTCAGAAAGTGCAGCCATTCCAACGTGCTAGTTACCCTGAAAGATGAATTGCAGATAGAGGCCGAGGTGTTGTTTCACTGGCATATCTTACCTGAGGATGCAGCTGCGGCACGCGCAGTTGGTGTAAGTGAAATAGACTCATCTGTATCTTCAAAACTGCAGAGAGCTTTCGCTTTGGCTTTTTGGGATTTCGAGCTGGAAAATATTGTAGGGCGATCAAAAAGTTTGCTGAAGGATGGATCTAAAGTTACACTTACACCTTCAGAGTCATTTTCATCTGAAGTCAGCAAGAAATGTATTGAGGCATTGATGGAGATGTTTGAAGAGGTGAATATGGCTTTCCTTTTTGCTATCATTAAAATGACTATGACCATCTTTTGGTTATTTCAGCTTCCATACTTGTGACTCTAACTTGACAATATGGGTTACCACTTTCAACATTCTTCACAGTAGTGATCGGAGGACTATTGTGATTGTTTGAGTTCTTTTGATTTCTCTGATGATTAGCTAAGTGTTCAATTTTTTGATGATAGGCTAACTCTTGATCAGTAGCAAAAGCTGATGTTATTAAGCAAGAATAGATCAAAACTAGAAGTTACGTATTACATATAATTCCATGATGAGCTTCATAAGAGTGTAACCGAAAAGATTCTTAGACAATGACAATAGGACCTTGGCCAACACCTACAACACTACATCGGTCTCAACAATAAAATGCTGAGAAAAAATCTGGTAAAGCCAGAATAGTGGTAGTGGCAAGTAAATGTTTAAGTTTGGAAAAAGTGTCTTGACAAGATGTGAACCATGCAAAGGTACTACCCTTATGAATCAAGCTATGTAGAGGGTGAGCAGTAGTGGCCAATTGTGGCACAAGCTTATGCAAATGATTTGCTAAACCTAAAACCATATGTACACACACACACACACACACACACCCATCCCCTATTAAATGATTCTTCCTTTCTCTCATCTAGTACCCATCTCCTAATCCGGTGCATTGTATTTTTCCTTTTTCCCTACTCTCTCTCTCTCTCTCTCTCTCTCTCTCTTATGTACTTATATTCGTGCCTCAGTGTGAACACGTCAAACTTGTAAATTTGTAAATATTAATGGCTCACACCGGCCTGTGGTGTTTTGTAAAAATTTAAATAGCTGGTCTCTGGTAACTTGTTGTCCTGCTTGTATTTGGTATAGGGTACTGGGTCTTAATTTAGAGGCTGCTGGACTGACCTCCTAAAAAGTAGGAGAGTTGATCGGTCAACGAGACACGTGTCATATGCTCATTGACACTTGGTCCAGTGCATGAGTGACACGGGTCGGATTGTCCTCCTACTCGCTTGCCAATTTGTCAGGGGGTACTGCCAAGTGGCAAGTGTCGATTGTGCATGGGGTTCGCCATGTGTCGACGTTAGGAAAGGGTCAGGGTTAAGTGGGTGCTTGAGGATTGTGTATAAGTGAGCCTAGAGAGAGGCATCCCAACCCATATTAAGATTGATGCACCTGGTGTACCTGATCTATTTATACAACATGTATTCAGACTTCATGGGTTACCATCATCCATAGTGTCTGATAGAGATCCATGCTTTACAGGTCATTTTTGGACTGCCGTAAAGGATAAGCTTGAGGTGTAGTTGAGAATGAGTAGTACTGATCACCCTGAAACGGATGGTCAAACTGAGAGAGTTAACCAAACCATGGAGGACATGCTTAGGGCGTACGTAAGTGTTAAGCAAATGCAATGGGAGAAATATTTACCATTGTTGGAGTTTGCTTATCAAGGTTGCATCAAATCGCGGTTCGAACCGCCTTTTATGGTTCGAACCATCGGATCGTTCGGACCTGGTTCGAACCGTCTGGCCCTAAAACGATTCCATCGGCCCTCGAGATTCTGTTCGCGCCCGAGAGAGAGAGAGAGAGAGAGAGAGAGAGAGAGAGAGAGAGAGAGAGAGAGAGAGAGAGAGAGAGAGAGAGAGAGAGAGAGAGAGAGAGAGGTGGGGGGGGTGCACTCAGGAGTCAGCACTCTGTGTGCACTGTGCATTTGCCATTCAGATTGTGTGTGTGTGTGCCCAGTGCTGTTGTGAGAGAGAGAGAGAAAATGGTGTGATTTTGTGTGTGTGTGTATGTGTGTGAGTGATTGTGTGATATTGTGTGTGTGTGCACTGTGTGTGTGTGTGTGTCCACTGTCTTTTGATGTGTACAGTGTGTGTGAGTGAATCAATGAGTGTGTGAGAGAGAGAGAGAGAGAGTGTGTGTGTGTGTGTGTGTGTGTGTGAGTTTTGAGATGTGTGCACACTGCACTGCGAGTTTGTGTGAGGCTTGAGCACTGAGATTGTGTGTGTGTGTGGGCAGTGGGCATTGTGAGATGGGTGTGGGACTTCGGTAGCTACTTAGTTAGAAGTTAGAAGTTAGAACTTAGAAGTTAGGAGTTAGTGACTAGTCTGAGTTAGTAGTTACTAGTTAGTACTAAGTAGTTACTAGATAGTAGAGTCTAGTTAGAACTTAGAATTTAGAAGTTAGAACTTAGAGAGATCTGTAGACTCACCTGTGAGAGAAGGAGAGAGAGAGAGAGAGAGAGAGAGAGAGAGAGAGAGAGAGAGAGAGAGAGGGCCACCATGCCGAGGGATAGGGATCCCTTGTGGGATCACGTCACCATCGCTGCGGCCTATGGAACATCGGGCACGAAGAGATGGACTTGCAGATACTGTCACCAGTCTTACACTGGAGGGCCCACACGCATCAGGGCACATTTGCTACGTTTGAGGGGGTACGAGATTGCCCCTTGCATGCATGCTCCTGACACGCTACTCACTCCTATCGCATCGGAGGAGGTTGGCCCTTCGAGGATGGGGCCCGGACCGAGAGGTAAACATTCAACTCTAAGACTCTTACACTTCAAAGTTCAAACATTGATCAAGTTTTAAGTTTTAACTTTTAGCTCACATGATACATCAAGTTTGAAGTTTCAATTTCATTGATCATCAAATTTCTAATTGTATTGTAATTTCAAATTTGTCTTTTTTGGCAGATCGAGATGCAGTCACAGCGACACAGCCAGAGGCCACCACATCACGCCCCCCAGTTGCCATCCGCTCACCCCTCGCTTCCCATGGCCCAGAGGACAGAGCTGCAGATGAGGCAGGGCCTAGTACCCGGTCTGACCCACCTTCTGGTGCAGGATCTTCAACACCACCTGCAGCCATGACCATACTTGCACCACATCATCCACCTGAGAGAGGGAGAGGTAGACGGGGCCGCACTACATAGATGGGGGGTAGGGAGTACTATGTGTCCAGCTTTACTCCCAGAGCCATGGCAGAGGTAGAGATTGCCGTTTGACAGTTGTTCTACACTTGCGATCTGCCATTTCATTTGGCTAGGACCCCGGCATGGAGGAGGGCGATGAGTGCGGTGAGTGCAATTGGGCAGGTGTAGCAGGGGCCATCTTGCGAGCACCTGAGGACGAAGGGGCTTCTTGATGAGTGGGCTTCTGTTGACCAGAAGCTAGAGCCTCTCAGGAAGGCATGGGCCCAATACGTACTACTTGCTTTTAACTTTATCTACTCTAAACTTTAAAGACTTTATGATGATTGTTAAAACTTAAATTACTTGTTAATTGCAATTTGCAGGCTGCAACTAGCTATTTATGTTTAATCATGAATATTCAAATGATCATTTATCATTGGAATTTGCCATGAAATTTGAATTGCAATTTACAATTTAAGATCTATCCTGATTCCTCTCGGATCTATCATGAATCATGATTCATCTTGTTTTGTCACCTGTAAGTGAGTCGTGACCATGGTCCACTGACTTGTCACTTGTCACCTGTGAACTTTCAACTAGGTATGGTTGCACCATCATATCTGATGGTTGGAGCAATACGAGGAGGCGCCACATATTGAATATCCTGGTGTCTTCGTGCATGGGGACGATGTTTCTCAGATCCATCGACACCTCTGGGGAGGCAGTCACGGGCGAGTACATGTTCTCACATATTCGAGCTGCCATTGAGGAGGTTGGATCACAGCACGTTGTACAGGTCTATATATTATACTTATTACAATTTACGGTTTACAGTTTACCTATAATGTTAAAATTTAAACGGTATTAGGTTACAAGTAATTACTAATTTGTAAATGTCAATGTTGAATGTTCATTATTCAATGGAGATTTCGGATTGATTAACAGTGGATTATGGTTCACCAAAGTCTAAGCAGTTGCCACTGAGCACTTGAGTCTTGACTCTTGAATTCAGAATTCCAAACTCATGCACATTGCACATTGCATTGTATGGTTGTGCAGGTGGTCACAGATAAACTGCGTCTCCATGGGCAGGCTTGTTAATGAGACCTACCCCCACATCTTTTGGACACCTTGTGCTGCACACTGCCTGGACTTGTTGGTCGAGGATGTGGCCAAGATTCCATAGATTGCAAAGGTGGTGCGTACTGCACGGTTCTTGGTGAGATTTGTCACCAAGAAGCCTAGGGTCCTAGCCATGTTTAGGAGACAGTCCACCTTGGATGTCTTGAGACCTGCCCCCACCAGGTATGCAAGTTGCAACTCAAATTTGATTCTTGAATGCGCTTCTGTAGACTGTTGGAACTTGGTAAGTATTTACTATTTACTGTCTAGTTAGTAGTGGTAAATATTTCATGCAATGATGCATGTGCCATGTATTGTCTTGACTCTTGACTCTTGTCAGAAGTTAGAACTTAGAATTTGTCACTTGTGCAATGTGCCCTATCATCTATGCAGGTTTGCATTTATGTTCCTCCTGGAACGACTGCTGAAAGTTCATCAGGGCTTGAGGCAAATGGTTGTTGATGTTGACTGGGCGCAGTGGGGGCCGTCACAGGAGCCCAAGAGTAAGAGATTCGAGCGGACCGTTATGCATTCACCATTTTGGGATGAGGCTCGATCCATTGTGGTGGGCCTACAGCCCATCTACACTCTCCTGCGCCTTACAGATCAAGAGGGCTGCACATTGGGCCTCTTGTACGAGTTCATGGACAGGCTGGGCGAGCAGTTGAGGCTTTGCACGACCATAAGCCCAGAGAGGTATTATGTATATCTAGAATCAAGATTCAAATTTTAAATGTAGTATGTAGACAGTAGTATGCAGTATGTACTATGATGATTGATCTATCATGTACATTGTACTATATTGTATAAATATTACTGTGTCTTGACTCTTGAATCTTAATTCTTGCAGGCTTACGGAGGTCCGGCTCCTTTGGTTGAGCAGGTGGGAGTGGTTTCATAGGCCCCTGCATGCCATGCCCACATACTCCATCCACTTTGGAGGAATGAGGAGCAGTTCACAGATAGGGAGCTCAGGGATGGCTGGAATGCCTATATCTCCCGAGTTTATCCTGATGTACGCGAGCAGGATAACCTGCTGGATGAGCTTCAAATTTTCAGGCAGGAGACCTTGGAGTTCGCCATTGGCCCGACGCTTTTGAGAGAGGGTAATAAACTGACCATGTGGCATGGTCCATTACAGTTTAAACTTGTTACTTCACATTTCATTGCACAGTTAGTCAATCATATTGTAACTTGTTGGAACTTGGAACTTGGTTGCATCTTGCAAGTTGCTAGTAGTAAGTACTAACTGCCCCTTGAACTGTGATTCAGGCCAACTACGTCTCGGGTCATGGTGGTCGAAGTTTGGGGTTGATGTCCCCAAATTGCGTCGCCTTGCCATCAGGATTCTCTCACAGGACTGCACTGCAGTCGCTTGTGAGAGGAACTGGAGTGTCCATTCCATGATTCACACGAAGAAGAGGAATCGACTATCATCAGCGCAGTTGGAGAGGTTGGTGTACGTACACGCCAACCTGATACTTTTGGGTAGACTCCAGACCACCGAAGAGCCTATCCAGGTAACTTGTACACCATAAATTATAATTTCTAAATTCTAACATGTGATTCATCATCCCAGGTGGCAGGACCCAGTTGGCAATTAGTAGATACTATTATACTAAATAGATCATATCACATACTACATACTACATAGTAGATACTAGACTGTACTACGTAGCTAAATTTTAACTTTTGTCGGGACTCGGCCCTCCAAATTTTGTTAAATTGTCTTGATTTCAATGTGCATTTTGACATATGCGTAGTAGGTTAATCCCGATCTGATCGATGTGGCAAAGGTTCCAGAGTTGCCACCGAGAGACCAGTCAGAGGACGTGTACGCATTCCTCCATGAGGAGGCCATGCAGAGTGCAGGTGAGAAATTAGGATTGTCTAAGTAGTAAGGTGACAGGTCTTGAATTAAATTTTCGAAGTTTGAAGTTACTAATTATCGTAAATTGTAATTTACTAATTTGCAGGCAATAACATGTTTGTCCCTCATTGTGTGCATTGTGCAGGGCCTGTCACTCGAGCAGAGCATAGGAGGAGGGCAGGAGAGGCTAGCAGCTCCCGTGCTCATAGCCCCGAGGACGAGTCTGAGTCTGAGTCTGAGGCATCGTCAAGGTCAGAGTCTTCAGAGGAGGAGTATGAGGATGAGGAGTCCGAGGAGGGCGGGGATGAGGATGAGGGGCATCATACCTCTGCCTCTGATGAGGATTTCGCAGTCGAGCCTACCACTCGAGAGGCCACAGCAGGCTCCACAGCACCACGAGCGAGTGGGAGGAGACTCAGGCGTAGGAGAGCTTAGAGTGCTCACTGCAGCCTGGGCCCTGCTCAGTGCTCATTGATGTCAGTCTTCAGATGATTGTAGTATGTACATTAGATCATTGTAGCTACTAGTTACTAGTCTGTAGATGACACTACGATGTTCATGTCACTAGATGAGCACTGACTCTTGAGCTGTTTAGTATTTACAGTGTAGTATGACATATGTACACATCATGATTTATCATCAGACACATCGCGCATTACATTGGTGACCGGACTCATGAGGCACCTGGCATTTGTATTTACTATTTTGTTATGATTCATGAATCATGATATATTATGGATTCTAGAATCTAGTTTCAAGTTTCAAGTTTTTGATTCTTGAAGTTGAGTTTTAACTTTTAACTGTAGTATGTACTATGTAGTCGGTAACCTGTTTAAGTTTTAACTGTAGTTACTGGAAACTGCTAACTAGTATGTACTATGTAGTCTGTTTAAACTTGGGTCATGACTCATAATATCATTCTAATTTCTGTAAATTCTATTTTGAAAATTGAATCTTGATACGACAGGTCACACCGTCACAAGAGCTTAGAGATCTGATTATCCTGAATTCTGATATCTGTAAATCTAGACGAAGATTAAAATTGTTTAGCTATTAAAATTTAAGTATCTGTACTATCAGTGAATGTTTGACTGTTTTTTTGAAGATGGTGAAGAGGATGAAACATCTCATCCCTCTAACTCAAAAACCAAGTGAGCATAGAGAGAGGCATTCCTCATCGTAATCTATGCAGCAAGTGGCTGGGAGGAGACTTAGTAGCAGTGCTCTTATGTGTTGATGCGGATAGTGTGCGCTGTACTTTGAAGAGAAATCAATAAAGTGGATATTTCGGAGCCTACTTTGTGCTTTGAGTTTTATTTAGATAGCTTTGAAATACTCTCTCTCTCTGGATTGACTCTTCGTAGCTCTTGGAAGTTACAATAATCTTCCTACATTTTTTTCTACTCTTCCCTTGCTTCATACTGTGTCATGGGCAACCTAACTCTCTCTATACTTGGCGTGTTGCGCACTGTTACGTAGGCATCATTCATTCTCTCCTGGAGAATGAAGAGCTCTTCCACTAGTAGTCAGGTTAGGACGATATTCTAGGTAGTTGAGGGTAAGGCATGGTGGTATGGGACACCATGGCTTATCGGAGATCCGAGCTTGCTTGATGGGGTCTATAGCTCCAGTGCACGAGGGAGAGTGGTAGTATGCACCAGAGTAGGGCAAACACTAACTGATCCTCCCAGCCTTGGGACCCAACGTGGGGCCCTATCCTGCTGACAGGGTCCCTAGACTGTGTTAGGCCTGCCATAGCTATGGACCGTGTCGGAGCACACTACTCACACTGTCTTGCCCTGTTGGTCGTGTACACTGGACACGACCTTGACCGTGGTATCTAACCTCCTGTGTTCTCTAGGGCTCGACACTGGTTACGTGCTCGTAACACTCCCTCCCCCTTAAGAACCGTCTTGATCCTCTAAGACAAAGTCTGGAAAAATCTTGCGAAGGACGCTGCCTCTTTCCCAAGTGGCATTCTCAACAGGCTGATCATTCCACTTGACCAGATATTGAGGCATACGTTCAAGGCTATGAACAATGCTAGTATAATAAAGCAGAAAGACTCAGTCTTCTACATCCTTTGGAAATTTCCAATAGGAAATGGGAAAGCCTTCCAAAGGATTTTGTGAGTGGACTCCCTAAAACCGGGAAAGGTCATGATGCCATTTGGGTGTAATTGACAGGCTAACCAAATTGGCACAATTTATATCAACTAAATCTACTATCAAGGCATATGAACTAGCCCAACTTTTCATTTGAAAAGTTGTTCAGATTGTATGGCTTGCCGAATGATATTGTTAGTAACCATGAATCCAAATTACTGGCAAGTTCTGACAATTAGTTTTTGATAAACTTGAAACAACCCTTAGTCTTAGTTCTTCAGATCAACCGATTCACTTATCAACTAGATCTTCCGTTGGAGTTGGGGTTCATCATGTTTTCCATGTAAGTTGTTTGAAAGAGCAACTTAGTCGAATGGATTCCCTAATTCTGGAAGGTGAACTAGTTGAGTTGGAGGATCTGACTACCTTTGTGCCTCGCGTGCCAGAAAGAGTGGTCGATGTTCATCGACATCAGTTCAGAGTTGGAAAGGCAAGTTGGATGAGGAGGACACCTGAGAGAGGGAAGACTATCTAAGACTGAACTTGCCTGGCTTGCTCCCTTTAGGAGGAGGCTCTTAAAGGGGAGGGAGTGTTACGTACCCATAAGGGCACGTAACAGGTTACCTAAGGTGACGGTTTCATTTATGGGACATAATGCTGGTCTGGAGCTATAGGTCTTTTGGGTGCCACATGCCAATGTCCTATTGGCACGAGGTAACACCTTTGTTATGGACTCGTGTCAGTGTGCACAATTGACGTGTGTCGCTGGGGGTCATGCATAACCCCAATGATCGGAGATGTATATAGAGGTGGATCTCCATGAGCTTGTCATTCATTCTCTCCTGGAGAATGAAGAGCTCTTCCACTGGTGGTCAAGTTAGGACGATATTCTAGGCCTCAAGATGTAGGTAGGCGAGGATCGAGGGTAAGGCATGGTGGTATGAGACACCATGGCTTATCGGAGATCCAAGCTTGCTTGATGGTGGTCTATAGCTCCAGTGCACAGGGGAGAGGTGGCAGTACCTATATGGATGGGTGGTAACTTAGCATTCGTCACCTGATTGTGTCTTAGCAATGACCGGATTCGATGATGGGGTTTCTAGCACGCACTCTTTCATATTACCATTGAGATACATGAACATGACTTTTTTTTATTTGATAACTTGTGTATTTGTGCAAATTTTTTGCTGATTGTGTCTTATTGCAAATTTTTTTGTTTTAATGAGCCAAAACAAGAAAGGATACCTCTCAAAGGACCGTCTTTTAACAATCTATGGATGTGGGGCTCATTCACTTTAGGAGAAGTGCACCACTCGTTAACACTCTCAGTCTTTTCTTTTTTCTCTTTGAGCACATGTAAATACTCATATGCAATTTGTCAAAATGTAGGGATGGTCAGTAACCTTTGAGGATTTACATTTACAAAGCTTGAAGTGGTATGAATGTCTGAAAGGTCAATTTTTTGAAGAGCCAAGCAAAGAAAGTTTTGTTAGCGAAAGGAACCATCGTGCAAAGAAAAGAGTAAGGTTCTATACTTGCATTTTGTTGTAGCTATATTAGGTACATACTATTGGGCTCAAAGAAAGGCATGTTGATTGACCATTCATGAGGAATTTTTGCTAGAATTGTAAAGGTAGTTGTTTTTGATCTACAATGTCTTTTGAGTACTTTTGCAATGATTTTGGAAAGTTTTGATCCTTATGTGCAGTAGCTATAAACTTGCTCTATGATGGATATATGCTTTTCCATGCATTGTCACTAATAGCAATAGATGACTAAAACTTTGTTCGCAGTTGTATAGTTTTCTTGGGTTTTCTAAGAAGGTTGTGGTTGCAAAGCATCTAGGGATGTAGGGATGAGACAAAATGTCAATGTGAAAATGACACCTACAAACCCATAAGCTCCCTAGTGGATAATGAGTAAAGGGATTAATTTGAATCAAGCTGGATCCTTGAATTCAAGCATAAAATGTGTTGGGAATGTTAAAATGAGAAAAGATGGCATCATCTTGATTTGATTTCCTTGATCCAGATAGGTCTTCATAAAAATCTGAGTAATGCTATAGATGTTGCTACTAAAGCTATGTACTATGTATGTCACTATCAAAGCTAAATACTACATATATCACTAATAAAAGCTAAAGAGAGTTTGTTTCAGAGTAAATAGATAAATTATCGACATATAACTAAGACGTTTATTTCAATTTTTGCATACCTGCTCATTTATTCGTTCAGACCCCTACATTACTAGCAAAATATATTTGTTTCTTTACTATATGATTTTGCTAGGGGATGATGCTAGGTACCGATTTGAAACTCCAAACCCACTTTTACCACAATATGGTAGAAAGCAACATGCTACTTGAATATCATGATCGTTTTCGTGGATCAAAGCATTTGCCATTCTCCTCTCTAAATGAAAAGGCTTTTTCTGGTCACATGGTATAGGCATTTGGTCATCATTTGAGATGTGGCTAGGATGTCTTTATTCACCCTATCCTTAAGGAACTACAAACAATATAAGTAGGACATTATGTTGTCACTTGACAATTCATTACTTGAATACTTGACACTTTTCTATAGGAGACTCTTGTGGGCAACCAATTTTTTGGAGGACCTATTCACTTTATATTTAGTTTATTATCAATCGTAGCTAGAATTGAGTTGGAAATAGATCTATGATTGACAATTTGGTGTCCAATACGCTATTCTTTGTTGCTCTTAATAACCTCTTATGATGATTTGTTCTTAACTTGGTGTAAGGCAGCGTGCCTGATTTGAACTGGTTTTGAATTGCGCCTCAAAAGTTTGTAGATATAGAGTTTCAAAGGAATGCAATTTTTATGTTGGATAAATGTTACGGCAAATAATTTTTGCTGGTCAGTTGTTTAAGATTTGCAAACTACATCCTGAATCCCAAATTTTGATGCACATTACTGTTTTCAGATTTGAATGCTCTCTGAAAAATGCTTCCTTAGTACTTATGCATTGATTACAATCAACTCCCAAACATAAATCATTGATTGTTCTAGTACCTAGAGCCACTTTACAGTCTTATCACATTTGCCCCAAAGTGGGTGAGCCTTTGCTCTAGCCTCTCTTTTCTTACAAATTACTACCTAGCGCTCCCCCCTTTCCTGATGTGCAAAATCACAAGAAAGCTCAAAAGGCAAAATTTTCCACCAACTTAGTTTTTTACGCAAGCTGATCTAAAACAGAAAAGTGATTCAAATCAGACTGAACCAATCAAATTTGAATTAAGGTTTACTTTCTTTTGAATCGTGATGCAATGAAACATTTGTGTAATCTGAAATTTTTATTTTATTTTACAAAAAGCATTTCAATTCAGACTGAACCAGTTCAATTTGAATTAAGGTTAAGTTTCTATAGAATTGTGATTCAACTTCTTTGTAGGAACTAATTCACAAGATGGGAAGTTTCAAGTAATTTTCACCAGAGAGAAACGAGCAGGAGCAGTGAAATCAGAGGATTTCTCTATGTTCAAGTCATAGCAGGTGCTTAGTCAGGGAAGATAGGGAGTATGGGAACTCAGGATTTTAGACTTAGTGGCAACTATAGAGGAGGACCACTAAAAGAGATGTGTTAGTGTGTGCCAAGGGATTACAATACAAGTAGTCTTGAAGAACACTATGCCCGGTTCAGCGGATATGTTAGGTACATATCGGATCTCTAGCTTCTGCCTACATGAACCTTGGAATATGGTTGTTGTCGAGTACTATTATGGGAGGGGAATCATGGTTCCACTCCAATTATTGTACGTATTTTAGGATATATTCTACAAAATTCTAGTGATTTACATATGAGGAGTGTACCATCCATCTCCTACACATTTTCCCCCTGATATGCTCCATTTAAGAGGTGAAGTCTGGACAAAAACCTTATACTTTGATTGTCAGAGCCCAACTACTCTACATGCCCATGAGCGTGATGAGGATTATTCTGAGCTTATGTTGAAATTTATGACGAGTTTCCAGACATAGCTTCCTTTGATGATGCAACGTGCCATGTACCCTAGCTATCCCACTTGAGCTGGCCAAGTTGGACTCGACACATACCTTGCCTTAGGAGGCATCACACTATGATTGCCTCCCAATCTTTTGAAGTTTTGCTCGCTAATGCTTTTCAATCTGAAATTGGCTCTTTGATAGCCGTATAGAAACAAAATTCTATAAAACTCTAAGGTGGATTTCTAACTTTGCATAAATTCATGGGTGTGAATTGAATTTGACCTTCTGGTTCTAATTCTCTGAACCACTCGAAATTTGGTCTTCTGGATAGTCTGTTGTTTGATCCTGATTCTAAATCTATTGAGAATTTAAATTTGGTTGCAGGTTCAAAATCTATCCAAAGTTCGAATTTGCTACTCTTCCCCAATTTTGAAACTGGTTGATGGGGTCTCAGAATCAGTTCCTTACCTTTGACATTCAAAAATTAATTTTCTATGAAGAAGACATCTCTACTTATGAAGACTTTGCCGTTTTCAGAATTATACAAGAAGTAACCTTTATGGTCTGAATTGTAACCAATAGAAATTATCTTGATACTTGATTGATCCAGCTCTGTTATAATTTCAATGGGTTGTTGAGCAGAGGCAGTACATCCAAAGAGTCTTAAATGTTTAACCGAGGATTTAGATCATTTAAAACCTCTTTAGAGGTTTTTCCATGCACTGCTCTAGTGCAACATTGATTTAGAACATTATTAGCACCAACTATGGCTTCCTCTGAAAAACTTTGGGTACCTTACCATGTGCTAACATAGTATTAGCATTGTTTACAAGGGTTTTATTCTTCCTCTTTGCAACCCCATTGTGTTGAGGAGAAGATGGATTTGCAGGTTGTCGAGAAATGCCTCTATCTTGCCACCATTGAGTCATTTCGGTTAAGTTGTACTCTGCCCTAAAATTGAATTTAAGAGTTTTTTTATTCATTTCTGTTTGCCTTTCAGGCCATTTTATGTATTCTTAAAACAATCAAATGGAGATTTTTTTTTATGAACTTAATGACAATGAATCTTGAAAAATCATCTATGAAAGAAACAAATTACGTTGCTTCCCTCAAGTGATTAGGTTCGCTTGGGCCCACAAAGGTCTGAGTGAACCAATTCGATCAAATCTGTACCTCTATGAGCTCTAGCCTTTTTCAAATTTCGTTCTTGCATGTAATCCAAGGACATAAGCTTCACAAATTGTGGAAATATGAGATTTCTGGAAATTCACTCCAAGAACTAGATCTTTTCTTTCATATACTGAACACGTCTCATATTAAAGTGTCTTAATCTTTGTTGCCAAAGAAAACTTATCAGACCTGATTTTGATATTCCTTCTACCAAAAGGATCATCTTTTGATTTATTGGCCTCAAATTCGTTGGTGACACAACCCATAGCAGTTAGATTTCAGGGGTAAAAGAGTTATTGAGATTTTTTTTGTATAAAGAAATCCATCTCAAGTACTGGTAACCAATGTTCATGTTTGTCATTCTCGACGATACATAGGTTAGAATTAAATTTGATTTTTAGCCCCAAATATGCTATTCTATTTAATGAAAGTATATTCCTTGTCAAGATGCAACACATTTTGGATGGTTTTGATAGAGCCATCTTGAAATTTGATCATTTTGTGTGAGTTTATAGCTACAAAATGCACTTTCCAGCCATCTTTGAACTTCAAGAATGATGTGAACCAGTCTCTTTTAGCGACCATGTGTTGTGTAGCTCTTGAATCTAGGTACGAACATTCGGAGTCTGAGAAATCTTGCTGTCTTGACATTAAAGGTTTTTGTTTGTTGGCAGCATCCAAAATTGTATTGGTATTCCTTTTCTTGCTTTCATGGAAGGATCTTTTATGGCACTCCTTGATCACATGACCTGATTTATTGCAATACCAACAGTAAATCTTCTTGGACGATCCGTTAACTCTTTCTTGGACTAATCCAACGATTTAGATGAGTCAAACTTAAGTCTCTTTAGAAACTTGGTCAGCTCCTTGGTCACAACTTTTCCTTCAAATTTCTTCTTGGAGCAACATATTAGTCTTTGAATGGTCAGATCTGCCAGTGTAGCCATCATCGTGACAAAACTGTCATATGAACCAGGCAGCCTCCCAAACAAGGTCATTGAGCTGTAGACCAGATTTATATGGTTGTCATTTGATCTGGCAGTGATCAAAATATGTTCACATGATCATTGATCGAATCTCCTTCCAACAGTTGTAGCTGAATAAATCTCTTCATCAAGTACAACCAGCTGGTAACATTCTGAGCTTGAAATTTTCAATGAGCCTATCCTTTGATGTTGATTCCATATTGCATTTGAAATTACGAATTGAACATGAATTGGAAGCTACTAGATTCTGTCTATTTAGAATTGAGCTACTGTAACTTGCTTTGATACCATCTCAAATTCAAACTATTGTGAGCTAGCTCTATTACCATGAAGGAAAATTCAGAGATTTGATACCATGAAGAAAAATAGCTATGAAACCATGAAATAAAATCGAAGAATGATTTTAGACCTCTCTAACTCAGAGTAAATGGAAGTGAACAAAATGATAATTAGGATACTTTGTAGTTGAATGTGAATTGGATAGAAGAACGAGATTTGATAACTTCTATTTAACTAAAGACTGCAACAGGAATCAACAATATATATATATCAAAGATGAATGAGAACAAAGGAGCATCATGTACAGTAGAAAATAGTATTCATTCACAAACAAGGTAGATGCAAAAATGGTAAATGGAAATTTGCCAAAGACTTCCACTACAAGCTCTCTGATTGTTGTGGAATGCACTCTTACACAAGCTCGTTTCTACCACTGCGATGCTTTAATGCACTATTTCATGATTGCTTAGCTTCTTTAATTTTCTGTTTATCATCCATTTAGCTATGTCCTGATTGACCTGCATTCTTGATTCATATTGACATCTACCTTGTAACTTATTGTTGCTTAATTTGCCAATAGCGATGTCATCGTAAACTTATTGCTAATTTCCTTGTTATCAGATTGACAATGCCGATACAAGTCGATAATGTATCAATCTAGTTCAATGCTAGTTGTATCAAAAGCTATCAAAGTTG
This sequence comes from Diphasiastrum complanatum, assembly GCA_029204225.1. NCBI lineage: Eukaryota > Viridiplantae > Streptophyta > Lycopodiopsida > Lycopodiales > Lycopodiaceae > Diphasiastrum > Diphasiastrum complanatum. The sequence goes on along the minus strand of CM055097.1, from coordinate 34,930,708 downwards.
AAGTTACTCGATTCAATTCACTGTGGGGTTTTCAAATTCGGGTTGTTGAAGGATTTGACCAATTTAGAGAGAGAGAGAGAGAGAGAGAGAGAGAGATGGTCTATGGGACCAAATAATAAGTACATGTCTCTCAAATTTGATAAAAAAAAATTGCAAAAACTATTCTAAGAGCCATGTCTATTTAGGTGGTTTCAATAAATTCTTATGTAATGCACTAGCTTCAATGACAAAGCTACTAGACATGCTAAGATTATCATGAGTAAGAAAGGAAGGTCTCATTAGTCCTTTGAAGTCTTCTCCAAGTAGTTGGAGGCAACCACAATAAAAATGTTGATGATACTCCGTTTCCACTTTATCATCTTTGCAAAGTAGCATGTACTTGCCACCCAAGGAAGTTTTGGGTGTACCATCTTCTTGTTTTTTATCTAGGTTCTTGTGAATTCATGCACATTGCATATTCTTGATATGGCCTGCTTCGTCTCTATGGAGATGTTGACCTTGGTATGCTTTTCTATGGGTCCATTAGCATAGGGTTGAACCAATCTTTGTAACATTGCATTTCCTCTTCAATGGTGTTTTCCACAAGCTTTCTATAGACTTTTTTTGCTCAAAAGATTTCATATTATCAGATGGTTTGAATTATTTATTTTAGTGGATTTTCCAGTAATACAGCCACTTGACAATGTTCAGCCACCAAGAATTGCTTTGGTCTACTAAAAATTCTTATTGATTTAGCTGAGTTTTGGCATGTGTTTGAATTGCGGCCGATTCATTGCACAAACACGAAGTTTACAAGCTTAGTTTCTAACAGTGAGAGGTGCTTTTGGGTCGGGTCGCATTCATTTATGCTAAATTAAATAATTGCTGATTTATGATTTTATAGTTCATACTTTCAAGGTTGACCATTGAAATTCTTGGCCTTGTCATCGTGGTTGATCTTCTTGTTTTATGATTTCACAAAATCACTTTGGGAGAGCATGAGACTGATGCCTTTGCTTTGATTCTTTGGAAAAGTTCAAAGCCCATTACGATTCTTAGTCTTGTATCAAGCATGTTTGCATTATCTAACTTGAAGTTATTTTTTCAGGTTCAGATACAGGAACCTGCAGTTATAAACTCACAAGCAGTCACATGATTTCAATTTTCAACTATGCAGGCTGCATTTCTAAAGGCTTGTACAGACACTACAATCTGCTTGCAGTTGCTTTCAATAGTACTTGTTATTCATTTGTACGAAAGTTAAATGTACAATCAGTCACTAAACACAATCAGCAATTTTCCCCTTGAAGGTAGTTGACTTGCAAAATGAACTATACACATTGTTACATTCGACATTGTTTTTGAAGCTCATTAGATTTTAAAAACCATTCATTTGTGAACCAGTATCCAAAGCCAGTACAATGGAGCAGAGGTTGAATTATTATTCTAAGCTATGCTGAAAATACTTTGTGGAGTAAAGTTTTCAGGAATGCACGTATCCCACTCTAGGCAAGCTGCAAATAGTGGAGAGTTGTATGGCTGTATGATTGGGTTTAGCTGAGAATTGTTCAGTTCTAAAAAATAGTTTGCTTTGAGTACAGCATATGTAGAAATAAGTTTTGGTATAAGGCCAAAGCATTGCTGTCTATTTGTATTTTTCTTGATAATTTTCAATTGAAAAATAGTGGCATTTATTTTATTTTTATTCAGTTAGAATGTCTCTCTATCATGATTCCATACACCACTCTATCATAAGATTTCAGTCACACCACTCTATCATGATTCCATACAAACATTGATCAAAATTGTCAAACTATAATTCCACGTTAAGGGAATTTTGTTCAACATCAATAGTAGGGAACGAAAACCACCTTCAGATCCAGAAACTAATGCTTCCATTATCTTAATGTTAATAACTCTTTTGTTTATCATCACGTATGTGCTGCCCAATATGTTAAAAATTAGGTTGGTCTTCATTATGATGTTTATGTGAAAAATTTTATCTCATTGTTCTTCACATTCTTGGTCATCGCATTCCTAGTAGCTTTTATGATGAGAATCCATTTTTTAATGGTTGAGTAGAGACTTATGGTGATGGGCTCACTAACCAAAGAGTTAGAGTAGCTATATGATAAAATTTATAGGAGCAATTGAATTGATTGGCCAAATTGAGTATATTAGATAGCTTTCGATTTTAGAAGCACACACACAACTCTAAAAGAGTGAACTCTCTTATAACACAATTGCGACCTTATGCCACATCATTCATATTTACAAAAGTCTAGTTTGTAAGCTACACATCTATCTTGACATGAAACCATATCATCCTAAGTTGTATGCATACCTACACATCAAACTCATCTTGGTGCATCCCCAACAATCTAGACGAGTCAATACAAAATCATCATTAAGATATTTAATAGGATGTAATATCATTTGAATTTTTAACTACAATTTGACGTGCCATAAATGGCTTTTGATATTATAAACTAATGTAGTCTACTTGGAGTTGTCAGCTAGATTTTTTGACTTTGCTTACTGAAACTTGCTTACTACTGATGGGGGAGCTTATTTTGAGCCACAACTATGGTGATGGTGGTGGGTTTTTAGAGATCAAGGGTTGATGAGATATGACACCATCTTTGAGAGATGGCGGCACCACCGACCCTCACCATTACATGGCTGTTGTACAATAACTTACTTATTGTCAGTGTGATATTTTTTTTTTTGAATCTCCACATGGGTGCAATATGTAAATTCGTATATGGATTTCATTCTTTTCATCATTGAAGGCACAACAATAATCGATACTAAAATATTATGCCACTCCTTTAGCTTAGTTGTACGATTGAAATTTTGCACTTGAGGTTGTACTTCATGGGTTATTTCCATGAAATCCTTCTCCATTACCCTAGTGAGTGACACATACACATATCACCATTGAACCCCTCAATAAAAACTACTGGTAAATCGAGAGAAAGCATGCAATGCAATACTAAGATAGGAACCATTCAATTTTGAGAGGTTGTTAGCTTTTAAAAACTATCCCACCAAGACATGTATTTTGATGTTTCACATTGATGATGCTTCTTCTTCTTCTCATGCTATTTGTTCATGCTTATGGCCACACTTATCGGCAATACCTCATGTACCCCAAAATAGAGTGTTTTTTGTGGAAAACATGCTTAGTGGCTGCCAAATCTCTTTTGTCCCTTTTAGGGATAGGTAGTCAGCCCTTTCAGGGAGCGGATAGTCAGGAGTGTCAAGTAGAAGGCATTTCATGTTTGGAAACTGACTTGGCTTGCAAATTGCCACTAAGCGATTGGAGGGGCTGGTGTAAAATTTTAGCGGGTCATCAAAACAAATCTCCGACGTCGCCATTATACTCAGAATACCTCTTGTAGCCTACAGTGTAATGCCACCAACCACGATGCTATAAATTGTATTTTTTATCATCACATAATAATAATTGCATGATAATACCAAATATTGATGGATCAACAATGTCTATAGAATACATGATTTTCTATTTCGTTGATGTGAAAATATGGAAGAGTTTTATGGTGACTAATTTTGTTTCCATAGTAAATATAATCTTCATATAATCGATTTGCAACTCCGTATCTCAATTGTTTAATCAAACATTAGTGGCAACAAGTTCATGAATTTTGTACATGGGTTTGGAATAATTTTGAAAAACGTTGCAAAAGGATCTTTGACCAAACTAATATCAAGAAATGATGCTTATGGACCAAACATAATTAATATGCCAAGGCAATCTTGACTACTCAAGAATCTCTCCCACAATTCAATCGAATAAGAGATTACATGTTCAATAATTCCTTGATACCTATCAAGAGTAATGTGAGTGTATGCATACTCCAACCATTCTCTAATATGATAATGCGAGAATAGTAAAACCTTCGTCATGCGAATGTAGAAAAGAAGAACAAAATTTTAAGAAAAGAAAGCAGCAATAGGAATGGAGCAAAGACTTTCATGGTAAGATTAATTTGATATTTGATTGATCATCCAATAAAAATATACAACCATGTTGGTCATCTACTCAAACTACTCTAAAACTGAATTCCCTAGAGTGCATCAGTGGTGAGAAACTATTCATGCTCTGTGCTCAGTGGTGAGGCACAAAGATGCTATGCTAAATAGCATGTCACATATTGTAGTAGGACTGAACTCGATACTATCTTCTTGTGCTGGAATCATCCCTTCACTTGCAAATTGAGGGATGTTGAATAATACATGGGCAAAACTCAGAATTAGTACCTGCAACATAGAGTAAAGTATGATATAAGCTACAAATTTAGCAGTTCACTATAGCACTTCAAATTTCAAGTACTAACAACTCCAAGCTTTACCATTAAAACAACATCTAAAGAAAGAAATAATAAAAGACATAAGCAAAAATGATGGACTATTCAATGAAACAATAGAAGAAATAATTGTTTGTAGCTTAATTTTTTAGTCCATAAGAGATCATAGTCTTTTACTTCCTTCCCAAGATTTGAAAACTATTTATGGATATGCTAGAAGACTAACTAACTAACCATAGAGAGAGAGAGAGAGAGAGAGAGAGAGAGAGAGAGAGAGAGAGAGAGAGAGAGAGAGAGAGAGAGAGAGAGAGAGAGAGAGAGAGAGAGAGAGAGAGAGAGAGAGAGAGAGAGAGAGCATACATGAGGCATTGCCGATAAGTTTGCGGCCATAAGCATGAACAAATAGCATGAGAAGAAGAAGAAGCATCATCAATATAGGCATTAATGATGAGTGGCAGTGAATCGCCATATTATAACTTATCTCCTGTTTAAAAGAAATAAAGTGCTATTAACTGTGCTCTAAAGATTAGTATGCTTTCCCAATACAATTCACACAATGGTTGAATGGAAAAATTTAATATTTATAGAATTCCAATGGCTTATACTCTCTAAAGGCATTTGTGTGTGGAAGGGCGGTGGTGGGGACCTACCTTAGTGTGTAAGCATCTTGAATAAGACATTTTAAAAATCAAAAAGGCCTTCATGAATGTGAAACATCAAAATACATGTCTTAGTGGGATGGTTTTTAAAAGCTAACAACCTTTCAAAATTGAATGGTTCCTATCTTAGTACTACATTACATGCTTTCTCCCGATTTACCGTTTGTCTTTATTGAGGGGGGGTTCAATGGTGATATGTGTATGTGTCACTCACTAGGGTAATGCATAAGGATTTCATGGAAATAATCCATGAAATAGAACCTCAAGTGTGAAATTTCAACCCTATAGCTAAGCTAAAGGAGTGGCACAATATTTTAGTATCTATTAGTGTTCTGCCTTCAATGATGAAAAGAATGAAATCCATATACGAATTTCCATATTGCACCAATGTCGAGATTCATTGAAAATATATCACACCATGACAATAAGTTAGTTATTGTGCAACAACCACGTAATGGTGAGGATCGGTGGTGCCACCATCTCTCAAAGATGGTGTCATATCTCACCAACCCCTGATCTCTAAAAACCATCACCATCACCATAGTGGTGGCTCAAAATAAGATCCCCCATCAGTAGTAAGCAAGGTGCAGAAAGCAAAGTTCAGCTAATAACAATCCAAAAGTAGATATCTTGTTGCCCATAAAAATCTAGCTGATAACTTCAAGGAGACTACATTAGTTCATAATATCAAAAGCCATTTATGGCCGCACAAATTTTAGTTAGCAATTCAAATGATATTACATCTTCTTAAATATCTCAATCATTATTTTCTATTGACATGTCTACATTGTTGGGGATGCACCAAGATGACTTTGATGTGTAGGTATGCGTACAACTTAGGATGATATGGTTTCATATTAAGATAGATGTGTAGCTTATACACTAGATTTTTGTAGATATGAATTATGTGGCATAAGGTCACAATTGTGTTATAAGAGAGTTCACTCTTTTAGAGTTGTGTGTGTGCTTCTAAAATCAAAAACTATCTACTATACTTAATTTGGCCAGTCAATCCAATTGCTCCTATAAATTTTATCATATAGCTACTCTAACTCTTTGGTCAGTGAGCCCATCACCCGGTCTCTACTCCACCATTAAAAAATGGATTCTTATCATAAAAGCTACTAGTAATGCAATGACCAATTTGAATGGAAGTATAATGAAGTGAAATTTTTCCACATAAACATCACAATGAAGACCAACCTAATTTTTAGCATATTGGCCAAAACATAAGTGATGATAAACAAAAGAGTTATCAACATCAAGATAATGTTTCCATTCCCTACTATTAATGTTGAACAAATTTCTTTTAACGTGGAATGATAGTTTGACAACTTTGATCAATGTTTCTAGTGGAATCATGATAGACTGAAATCCTATTTTGTTGGACATACAATGATTTGGTAGCAATTTGAGAAATCCAATGCTATTAAGGGTTGTTTCACACTAGTGACAAGTCCCTTTTCCCTAGCCCCTTCACTTGTTGCCCATTTTTTTGAATCTTGGCAATTGAGTTGACGGCGGCAATGGACAACAATCCCTTTTCACATTTGATTGGTAAGTGCAATTTGATTGAACCATTTGAATCTTGACATACTATTGGTCCATTTTAAAAGGTCTCAATATTGGTGCAATACGTAAATTCAAATATGGAGATCATTCTTTTTATCATTGAAGGCACAACAATAATACTTACTAAAATATTGTGCCACTCCATTGGAATACTATAAATACTAAATTTTTCCATTCAACAATTGTGTCAATTGTATTGGCAAGGCGAGCACAATTCATATCATTTTCTTTATTTTACATGAGCTCTCTCTCTCTCTCTCTCTCTCTCTCTCTCTCTCTCTCTCTCTCTCTCTCTCTCTCTCTCTCTCTCTCTCTCTCTCTCTCTCTCTCTCTCTCTCTCTCTCTCTCTCTCTCTCTCTCTCTCTCTCTCTCTCTCTCTCTCTCTCTCTCTCTCTATGGTTAGGTAGTTCATCTTCTAGCATATCCATAAATAGTTTTCACACCTTTGGAAGGTAGTAAAAGACTATGAGCGGATATTAGCAAAAAAATTAAGCTACAAACAATGATTTCATCTATTATTTCATAGAATAGTTCATGGATTTTGATTATTTCTTTCTTTACATGTTGTTTTAATGAAATGATTATCATTCAAGTACTTTTGTAATGTTCTATATAGCCAAGAATGTTGGTCCTAGTAGTCTATTGTTTCGTCTTTTTTTCTTTGAGTGTGTTGAAGTGTTTGTGGTAAAGCTTGGAGTTGTTAGTATTTGGAATTTGAAGTGTTAAGGTGAAGTGCTAAATTTGTAGCTTATATCATACTATGCTATATGTTGCAGGTACTGATTCCGAGGTTTGCCATCTATTATTCAGCATCCCTCAATTTGCAAGTGAAGGGATGATTCCATCACAAGAAGATAGTATGGAGTTTAGTCCTACAATAATATGTGACATGCTATTCAACGTAGCACCTTCGTGCCTCGCCACTAGGCATGGAGCATGACCAGTTTTTCACCATTGATGTACTTTTTGGAATTAGTAGCTAGATCAGAACTAAAAAATGGTATTGGCAAAGGTTAACTTGAAGAGGGTTCTTTCAATACTATTTAAGTAAAAATCACTTAACTGGTTGTCAACACTCATCTTTGTTTGTCAAACAATAGAAGTCTGACAGATATAAAACTAGGGTAGAATTGGCAAAGGATCTTTTGGCAAACAATGAATTTTTTGTAGCTTGGTGAAGGTTAAAATGATCTTTTTGAATAATTTTGATTGAAATAACCTTCGCCAAACTCAAAAATGATGGATCACTAAATTTGGAAACCTCAAAAAAGTTGGCGAAGGTTCAAGTGAAGGTTGACAAAAAAAATTGTTATTTTTGCAAAAAATGATAGTTTTTTTTGACAAAAATAGCTCAGTATATCAAATAACCTTGACTTAATGTTCGCCTAACTTATTCATTGTAGGATTCTATTCCAAAGAATATTCTAGCCATCTTAAAAAGTCCCAATTTTTGTACAAAGTCCCATGAGAGTTATTTTTTGATATGGAAATTTGGTTCATAAAGTATAATATTGGTATATGTAGCTCCTTCCATGGCATGTGTATAAGCCACGAGAAGTTAGTCCTCTTGTCTCGGCATGTTGTATAAATGCAAGAAAGAGGCAGTTAACTCTAGGATTTAACCTTTAAACTTGGGACTTTACGACATAATTGTAAGCTTGAACTAGAATATTTGGCCTTTTGGGGGTTTGTCCCAAAACGGCCATCTTTGACGGGCCCTCACTCTTGTCTATAAGTATGAGTAAGGGCCTTCAAAGAGAAGGAGAGTTCATATTGTGTGCAATCTTGTTCCTAAAAGTTGGATCTTCCCATTTTGCCTCTTTGTTCTCCCTTTGTGAGTGTTCTCTCTTCCTCACATCGTATGTATCATATGGATGGATCAATGCCAAGTTAATTAGATTTAGGGTAAGCCTCAAGAGAGAGGGTAGGATGGCCACTGTAGTCTAGAAGGGAAAACCTTAGATTAAGGGTTGGGATTAGGGTTTTATCTTTTAGGTTAGATCTTGTGTTGTAGTTAGAAAACGAGAGAGAGAGAGAGAGAGAGAGAGAGAGAGAGAGAGAGAGAGAGAGAGAGAGAGAGAGAGAGAGAGAGAGAGAGAGAGAGAGAGAGAGAGAGAGAGAGAGAGAGAGAGAGAGAGAGAGAGAGAGTGGATCTTACCCTTCAAGAATACTCACCCGATGCTCTCCTTGCCTTCTCTTGCATCCATACTCAAGTTAGTTGGGATAGCCATAGCTTAGGACTAGTTGGGAGCCGCCATAGCCGTACTAGATGGAGCCATAGATGGTTAGATGCTAAAGATACAACATTGATTACCAAAAATAATAACATGGATTGACTGATAACTTTGGCAAAGATTCAGATGAAGGTTCCTCTCAAAGAACTGATATTCTTGTAGAAAGGTGTGAAATTTTTTACAAAAGGTTACCAAAAACTAGTGGAACTGTCGCTTTAGCCTTCTATTTTTAAAATTAATCTTCGCCAACCTGGCTATAATTGGATCCGAGTCATATCTATATAGAGTAGACCAAGCGAAGGATGGTTCTCAATATTTTTCTGATTTTAGTGGCTTTTTCGCTTATTTTGGCAATTTTTTTTTACTATTTGGAAAATGGCTAGGAAATAACCTTTGCCCTCCAAATTTAAGCTTCACTGCACTAGGGTGGTCCTACCTGCTAGTGGGCTAAGGTTGGTTGTAAAGGAACAGAAAGTTATCATTATCTAATGAAGATTTTACTCCTTTTGTTACCAAAATTGTAGAAAATGAACGATTTTTGTGGTTTTTTCTGATTTTTGCATCCAAATGGATCTTAGGAATGATGATCTATCTGGCCTTCCTTGATCAACAATAAAAAAAGACTACAAGCAAAAAATCCATACAATTCAAATAAAATTCTCTCCAAAATTAACCCTAAAATACTATGCCAAGACAAAGATGCCTAAATGCAAGCGAACATTTTTTTTTGAAAGTAAGCGCTGGGGCGTATATTAACAAAGAGAAATTTTACAATTATACAACATTGGAGAGATTATTTTTGAGTCTCTCCACTAAACTCAAAATCCAGACCCATAGCTTAGTAAGGGTCTTAACCTGAACCAACTGACAAGACCTTTTAGTCTTTTTCATATTGACTATGGACTGCTCCAAAAGAATTGTTGAGCATGTCCCATAGATCCGACAACAAAGAAATTGCACCTGCATAAGAACCAAAGACCTGAGAGTTCCTGAGTTTCTAGATAGACTAGATTAAGACAGCTCTACAAGACAACCAAACAGAGGAATCTACATAACCATTTAGACCAAGAAGCCAGACATTCTCCTCAAAGGAGGGTAGCCCTACAAATTTAGAGACCTCTAGCACTAAGGATCTCAATGGTTCATTACGCTCACAAGAAAAGAAAAGGTGTGCTGAATGTTATCTAGCTGATTACCACACCTATCACAATAACCGCTAGAATATGCCCATGGGTACAATCCTCCAAAGAAAAATGGAGACCTTCGGGTCAACAAACACCGTCAAATGTCTCTGAAATAGCTCTCCCACTCTTCGATCACCCATTGGATGCTCCATCTGAGATTGAGTCTCTCCACTAGCTTCTTGGAATCTTACCAGCCCTTGGGGTTTTCGGAGTAGCTTTATTTTTTTCATCCAATGTGAACCAACTCACGTCTGGGTTTTCATTTTGGCCCCCATACCTCAAGTCCTCGAAATTGCAAAATTTCCATCTCTCCCAAACAAGTCCGCTCTCATGTGGTTTCAGAAGGTAGGAGTTCTTGATTTCCCTTCTCTTCTTCCAACTGCCTTTGTCCCAATCCCAAAGATCCCCCCATTGAGTGATTTCCTTCCGTGCTATTTTCCTAGCTAACTTGACTTGTCTATCCTCCGAAGGTGCCTGACCCCTCAAGGACTAGCGGCTAAGACCCCAAAGTCTCCCATCATGTCTCCCCTTTGCATCCCCCTATAGGAGCCTATGACCCACCTTCTTCCAATGCTGCCACATAGATCTTAAAAGGTCACTGCCCTTGCCTCTGAATTGCCAATCCGACAAGAGTAAGTCCCACAATCTCCATTCCCTCCAGCCAGGGGTCTGAGGGCGGCCCATTGTCTAGCTACCTCTTGCACTAAATTAGCCCAAGAGGCCCCCTAGTTAGAAATAGTCTTGATAAGCCAACTGGGCATGCTTCTAGCTGCTAAGATCCTCACATCAGGTAGCCCTAATCCTCCCATCTGCTTAGGGAGTAGGCAAGTCTCCCAAGCCACACCAACATATCCTCTCTTCTCAAAGTCTGAGGACCACTTGAAGTTTCTACATGTAGCCTCAAATCTTCTTAGATCTGCATCTGAAGGCAGCCAACAAGCCAAGAAATATATATCACTTTTGGGATTACTAGGTGCTTAAGAACCAGAGCCTTACCTGCCATATTTTCTTGTAGGTTTCTTCATCTATCTAGTGTAGGGCTGATTTTCCCCACCACCCACTACCACCTAGCATGCAATGTCACCCCAAAGTCCATAGAAACTCCTAACAGTCTGAAAATGACTCCTTCCTATAAACTCAAGCAACCTCTCTCTTGGAGAATGGAACTGCCCCTGAACTTACTCTATATGCAGTTTTGGTGTGGTTTACCATCTCACGTGAGGCTAAGCAGAAGAGGTCAAGGCTTCTGAATGTCTCCTCCATCAAATTCTCATCATTTCGGACTATGATATTTAGGTCATCCACAAAGCCCTGGTGGCATAAAGCGGTCATCCGAGACCTTGATAAGTTAAATTTTACCTTCTCCCATTTTGGCTTTTAACGCATATCCCAAGGCTTTTGAGGCAAGAACACATGTAGGGGCCAAGAGGGCATCCATGTCTTCAAAGTATTGCTATTCAAAAGACTTTGCCAAGTCTGATGGATCTTCAAGAGGCATCAATCCTGTTTGCGAGTCTTGTGCTTTGTCTAATTCACATAGACTACCTTATACTAGATCTACAAAGCCTTTTCAACTTGTACATTCAGATATTCATGGATTTACTACAATTAGCAATAGTGGAGCTAAGATGTATGTAGCATTCATTGATGATTTTAGTAGATTTTGTTGGATCTATCTACTAAAGAGCAAGGATGAAGTGTATGATGTCTTTATCAAGTTCAAGAATGCAAGGGATAACCAATTTTCCACAAAGATCAAGTGCTTAAGGAGTGACAATGGTGGTGATTACATATCTACCAAGTTCAAGGCCTTTTGTAATGAGCATGGGATCAAGAGGGAGTATACAACATCAAGGACCCCACAACAAAATGGAGTGGCTAAAAGGAAGAATAGGACTTTATGTGAAAGTGCTAAAGCCATGAGGTTAAGTGCTAGTCTTGATAAACCATTTTGGTATCAAGCTTTGTTGTGTGCCAATTTCTTGTGCAATAGGTGGCCGAGTGCTATTTTGGATGGAAGGACACCTTTTGAGATGCTATTCAAGAGGAGGCCGAGTGTCAACTTTATAAGAACCTTTGGATGCACATGCTATGTCAACATTACTCTTGATGATAGGACCAAGGAGAATCCATCGTCAAAAAGAGGTATTTTTGTTGGATATAGTGAGGTGAGTAAAGCCTACAAGGTTTACACTCCTACTAACAAAGTGATTATTGGTAGAGATGTCATCTTTGATGAGGGGAACATTCCAAAAATTTTCTTCATGCATGATTGATAAAGGTGTGGATGGATCTAACATTCTTGATGTTGATGTAAAGGATCCTACTTTAGATGGTGAAGATGATGGACCTTCATCAAGTCAAAAGCCAAGGAGAACATCAAGAGAAAGACAAGTACCTTCAAGGCTCACATATGATGAAAAGGGTAAGCAAGTAGTTTCTAGAAAATATGTTGCTTTCCTAACCTCTTTGGATGAGCCTACAAGTGTAGATCAAGCAAGGAAAGAAGAGGAGTGGATCCAAGCAATGGATCTTGAGTATCAAGCTCTTATGAAGAATGGAACATGGAGATTGGTGGAGTTACCTAAGGACAAGAAAGCTATTGGATGCAAATGGATCTTCAAGGTGAAGACAAACCAAGATGGATCTATCAACAAGTACAAGGCAAGGTTAGTGGCAAAAGGATATGCTCAACAACAAGGGATTGATATGATGAGACCTTTGCACCCATGGCAAAGATGGTAAGCATTCGAGTCGTCATCTCACTTGTTACACTTTATGGATGGGATCTATGGCAAATGAACATTACAAATGCATTCTTGAATGGTGATCTTGAGGAGGAAGTGTACATGGAGCAACCAGAGAGCTACATTTCATCAACAAAGCCAAATCATGTGTGTCTACTACAAAAGAGTTTGTATGGCCTCAAGCAAGCACCAAGGAGCTGGTATGCTAAGGTTAACACTTTTTTACTCTCTAAAGGCTTTGTTATGAGTGAGTATGATCATTCACTTTATTATAGGTTTGCTGGAAATGATGTTACCATCTTGCTAATCTATGTGGATGATATCATCTTGAGTGGTGGAGACAATCAGGATGTGGAGGATATCAAAAGTTCTCTTAAGGAGGAGTTTGAAGTGCATGATCTTGGTAACTTGCATTAATGGATAAACGAAGTATTAGTCTGCCCTTCATTCAGCCTAGCAGTATCTTCTTCCAATATAATACATTTATGAAGACAGTGTACTGCAATAATAAATCATCTTGAAGTTTTGAACATGGTTCTAAAGATGCATTTAATATCATGTCAGAATCTTGTTGATTCTCATAATCATCTGTTGTAAATGAGAGAAGAGATTTTCGCAAAATGGTAATGACTTTCACTTGAGCCTTCTCAGTCCAACATTTATAATTTATCAAATCTACTGCAATCATTTCCAAAGATTTATTGAAAATGACAATAGCCCATTGACTCATAGCACAATGGTGTAGGTGTCAGAAATAAATTTCGTAAAACAATTATATTAATCACCAGTCTTCTCAGCCCTAAGCTTAAGACTTGGCAAATCTGCTTCAATCTTTTTAATATATTGTACTTGGTACCAAATATACCTTGTAAAACACTCTACATCCACAAACTTATAATATTCTGATTTTGTAGAGATCCGTAAAAAGGTATAAAGAGTGAAAACAGAATCCGCCCACATCAAATCGGAATGATGAATGGAAATGGTAATGAATAGAAAATTTTCTCTTGTTTGGATGTGCTCCCCGACAGGCACCAACATAACCGTATGTCATAACCTGCTTATTATGAAATTCAATGACTATTGCAATATAAGAGATGTCGTTCCCCAAGAGAGCACATAAGAGAGTAATTATGTCATTATGGTGGAAATAAGGATATAACAGTGAAGTGGAAACGTGGAAGATTGGTTGTCAAATTAAATGATAGTTCCAAACCATATACCACTCCCATACAACAGCTATGTATGATCATTATTGTCTTAGAGTGATTAAACAATCAACTACACACACATTCTAACTAACCACAAGTTCCAATATTATAAATCCTCCGATTCTGACTCAGTAGCTAAGCAATCTGCAAAATGACTAGCAGAATCACACATCCCCTCTCATCCTACTTCTCATAATCTGACCGAAAACATAATTGTACTAATATGACTCAACCTGTTGTATGCTTTAGCATGATTCGGACTCGGTACACCAATGTACTGAATCATTCATTATAAAACAGTGATTATTACATAAAATAGATTCCATTCATGAGTGCAGCAATATCTGCAGATAAATACATTACAATACATCCTCTTCTCTGCTAAAGAGAAGGAATGAAGAAGCTATCTTCTAAATTTGAGAACCACCCACAGAGAACCAAGAAGCTTATGCTCTTCCTCTCTTGCAAGCAAGAAGAATGAGAATAGAATGCTTGTAGAATGAGACGTTTTGGCTCATATAGCCAGGCACAGGGTCGTGCTCAGAGAATAGAGCCTGTAACTGCCTTTGATGCTGCCAAGTGTAAATAACGCCTTAGGTTTGCCTGCAAACTAATGACTAAGCCCTAACTGGCGTTAAGAAGCTGAGCGCTGGCTAAAAGATTGGAATTCGATGACATGTCGTTGTACTGAGAACACCACCTCAACTGCCCTGGAAATTGCTGGTTCCGGCTCTCGTTGGCTGAGAAATAGACTGGAAAGAGTGCAGACTACCGTCAAGTTGGAACATGATGGTAGCCTTTGGTAGGTAATAATCCATGCTTCATGTGTGCCTCATAACGGCTGCTAGAAGTGCAAGAAGATCTGCGCCCAGTGCCGATGAAGAATGTCTGTAGGTTGCCTCTCCTTCCTAACTCCATATTGACATGCAGACTGCAGTTAATTACCAAAAAGGAAACCGCGTTAAGTGTCATGCAGCCTTTGGAAAGAAAGGAGTGCCTTAAGTGACCTCAGAAAGGGTCAAATAGGGCTCCTATTATTTTTAGCACCCTGCACACGCATCAGGGTGGGCCAGGCAGGGAGGTTTTTTTTTTTTTTTTAAACTGCTTGCCCTGGTGCCACGTGTCGGGCACCAAGGTTTATCCTATAAGCAAATCTTTGAGATAAACCAGTACCTATATATAACTGAACCCACCTGCTTACTCACATGTGCGCAGGTGGGTGTGAAGCTGCCCAGTGCCACCTGCCCAGTTCCCGGTGCCACCCACCTGGCGCTAGTGCCCCTGCCCGGCGCCACCTGGGCCTGCCTGCCCGGCCCCACCCACCTGGCGCCAGTGCCCCTGCCCGGCGCCACCTGGGCGCTGCCTGCCCCCTGGCGCACCCGCCTTGGCGCCAGGCGCCCGCCTGCGCCTTTTTGGCCAGCCCCTGGCTGGTGCACCCTGACGTGCCAAGGTGCTACAATTATGTGGAGCCGTCAAATAGTATTTGGATACGTGACCTAGTCAAAGGGTCTAAATTAGAAAATCAATCTAGGATAGGATCAAATCGAATCTAAACAAGGGATCGGATGCGATTATGAAAGGCCTTGCATGTTGTTATGATTTTGTAGTACAGTGCACCCTGGATAAATGTTAGGCCTGGGGAATAGGATAAAGAATGCAAATATTAATTATGGACGGAATCAAACAAAAATGTGACATCCTGCATTTCACGATTAGGGCCTGGATTAGTATCCGACAGCTGGGGCTGTGTAATTCCTTGAAGGCGGGAAGTAAATGATGTTAACAAATAACAATTAACATTTCTATTGTGTAAAATCCTTTGAAGTAGCCAAAAATTAAATAGCTAGGGTTAACATATATAGAGGTAACATATATAGACTCGTTCACTGTAGCTTGATTTTTGTTGTTTATAGCAAAGGCAAAATTGATCTATTGATAGCCATGGAACAAGGGTTCTTGAATTGTGCAAGATTGTTTGGTAATCTGAAAGCAAAATACGAGGGGAGTTTGATAGTTGGTTGTTGGTTCAGTGCATGCAATTTGGAATTTATAAGATGACAATAGTTTATTGAGTGTTTGGAAAGACGTGATGTTACCTAATGCATTTATATTAAAGTCGCCCAATATTACGGATGGAATATTTGTTGGCAAGTTTTGTAGCAATTGTTGTAACGTTTCGAAAAAAGTTGAAAGGTTTGTGTACGACGGTCTGTAGAGAGCGATGATGTGTATTGCATGTCTTGTGTGATTCTTAAAAGTAGCTATTCTGAATTCAGAATTGTTTACGATGATTTCTTTGTGTGCATTCAATGTCAAAGAGGTTTCGTATAACAATGACGAACCGTGTTTGCCAGGGCAAGGTATGGAATGAAAGTTTTGTTCGAAGTACTTTTCAAGATTTCTTTCATATGTTTCTTGTAAGCATAGTATGTGAAATGCCATAAGATTGTAATCTACTATGATGTTTTTGTGATGTGCATGTAATGATCTAGTGTTGAGTGTTTATATTATTAGATGTGCTTTTGCTTTGTTTTGTATGTTTGGAATAGTATACACAAATTTGCAATCGTCAGTAAACGATGCATTTCTACATGTATGTCATGATGAATGTCAAAATGTTCATTTCTTAGCGATTGTAACAAATAAAGGTTCTGTTTTTCTTTGATTCTAGACAATGCAGTATATGTTAGCCCATGTTGTGTAATTCCAGTGGGATCAAATGCCATCTTGTCAAGAGTGAGTCCTTGGGCTCAGTGTATTCTACGTGCTGTAGCTGCTTGAATTGGGAATTGTTTTCTAGTGAATTTATTGTTGATATTTGGTCCGATTTGAATTTTTTTAACAATTTGATAGATTGGTGTCCATGTATGGTCAATAATTTCTACGTACAAATGTCCGAGCTTGTGTCTTGTGCATCTTTTGATTTTCATGTTCGTAAATTGTACCCATATCACAGGTTCGTTACATTGTAACATTGCATTTTTGAGTATGCCTTCTGCTCCGTTCACAAGACCGTCTTCAATGTCATAATTTCCGGCACATAACTCAACTACGATTCCTTTTTTTATTTTAATTTGCTCATGCAAACCACTCATGAAAGCAATACTGTTTTGCAATGAGTCTCTTGATTGCAATGCATTAGTTGTGAAGTCTTTTGCAAGAAGGTGTGAAAGTACTGTACTATAGGACCATAAATGGATCTACAAAAGATCCACAAGAGTGATTGGATGCTTGCTTAACAATCTATCAAAAAACTAGACACAAAAAAGTTGATCTAGATTGGCAATTTGACAAACAACAAGCATTAACAATCAAAAGCATTGATAGACATTGAAATCCGAGACCACACGTGTGTACTACAGGCTGTAGTACGGCCTTCAACCTGAGAAACAAGTAGAAATTGATTTGGTTTCATTTGGATCACAAAAACTCAATGTACATAGTGAACTAGCTTGAGATTGCCAATGAGCTCCAAAAATTTTCTATCTTCTCACTATGGAGAGAGGGAATACATAGCAAATTCGACTTCCTTCTTGAAGTTAGGTGGATTTCCAGCATGTAATAAGGAAGTTAACTCACTCTCCTTGATCTAAAATGAAACCCTAGTCTATTTCCTAGAGTTATGCTTGGTAGGTAGCTAGTTGGTCAAATTTTCACCTTAAACTTAGGTGTAGGTCCTATAAAGTAGGGATGACCACCAAATAGACATGACCAACTCTCTTGACTTGACCTAACCTACATTAGCATGTGGCATCATGGGCTCACATGTGTGGGACCCACTTGTGTACACAATTTACACTATTCTACATGGTTTTTGATCAAGCTAGATTTGCCAATTTTTGGCAATTATTCACACTCCTCCTCAAATTTAGCTTGATCTATTTACAACTCTCTTGATAGATCAATGAAAGCTTCTAGAAGTGTCTAAAAAATCCAGCTACAAAGAAGGAACTTTTGAGACTCCAATAGAGAATGATGTCCATGAAGGATCTTTCACCACCTCTTAGAGGATCCCTTACAAGATGTTCCATAAATGTGTCTATATACATGTAGCACACTTCAAAACTAAACATCATGCCAAGCCATGGATTCCAAGGCATTTTGTGCACTTGAAGATACATCAATTAAAATATTAAGTGCATAAATAACGTTGCCAAAGACAACTTGTCTTGCTTGATCCATATGATTGAGCCTAGATGGCTCCATCTTGATACTCAAGATTCTTCTTGGAGTCCTCGGGCCTTGAGCTTGCTCCTCCACTTGACTTGACTCCAAAACATCAATGAATTGAATAATGTGTTGACCCAAAGGTGCTTCTTCAAGTTTACAAATCTTCCACTCTTGAAAGATCACATTTCCACCATTGACAAATTCTTTGGTTGAAAACAAGTAGATTCTACAATCTCTACTTGAAGAGCAAAACACTACCATTATTCCTATCATTGAAATAGGATAATCTTTGGTCCTTACATTGGAATGATCATGATCAAAGCATGTGGACCCAAAGATTTCCAATACAAATGATGTTTCATCTTTTATGACACTATTCAAACTATTACAAAAATAGTTATCCAATGAAATTGCTTTATCAACAACAAATGTAGATTTCAAAGCATCCCATTTCATTGTCTTGTCATACAAAGTAATAAACACCATGAATCTTAAAGGTAAGAAACAAGTCACCTCATGTCTACTAATACTTTCCAAAAAGTATTCAAAGATAGTAGACTCTCCAATGCTCACCACCCTTGCAAGATGCACACTTGAATGGACAATTTGCATGCAATTTGATGACTCGGACATTGTCATTGAGGACTCCCTTGGAACTCTCATGCTTTGAGGCTGATCCTCAAAATCTTCCTCCTTTTGATGCTCCTCCTCAATGCAAGCAAGATCACACTTTGCCAAGATCTCCTCTTTAGTGATCTCCTCCTTTGCCAAGCTCATTCTTTTAAAAGCAACACTAGCTTCCAACTTAAAAAATCTTCCATGTTTAAATCCCTTTGCAATACAAACATCATTCTTCAAGATGAAGCAAACACCATGCTTAAAGTGGACATCCAAACCACTTTCTAAGAGTAGACCAACACTAAGCATATTCTTGGTGATTGATGGTACATAAAGAAAGGACATTTTCTAGATCCATGCATTTGAGGATTCTAGACACAAAGAGATGGTTCCAACACCATCTATCCTACACTCTTCATCATTTGAAGTAAAGACAAACTTTTTAGCATCAATGAATGAGTGTAAGGTTGAGAAAAAGTCCTTTTCACAAGACATGTGGGAGCTAGCCCCACTGTCAATCCACCAATTGTCTCTTGAATTGCTATTGTTTGTCGGTGAGGATGTAGATGCCATCAAGAATACATCTACTTCATCCTCCTCCTCCTCCTCCTCCTTTGCAAGGTTTCCTTGTTTGTCCTCCTCCACTTGTGCTCATAGCCTCTTGTAGCATTCAGATGCATAATGCCCCTTCTTTCCACAAAAGAAGCATTTTTGCTTTGACTTGTCCTTTGAGCTTGATGCATCATCCTCTTCTTTGGCCTCCTTTGGATGGTTCTTCTTTCCATTGGTCTTCTTTTTGCCCTTGAATGAGAAATTGGCTTTCTCATCACCATCCTGCAACGACAAGGAACTCATCCTAGATTTTGCATGGAGCATCCTACACTCTTCAGCCACTAATACACTGTGAAGTTTTTCTATAGTTGGCAAAGTGTCTTGGATGGCAAAACTTTGGACCAAATTTGCAAAGTCATCTCCTAGACCATTAAGGACAATTTGTACAAGCTCTCCATCATGAATCTTCTCTCCAATGGAAGCCAACTCCCTATTTAGAGACTTGATTCTGAGTACATAATCCTGTGCACTCTCCTCACTTCTCCTCATGCTTTGCAAAATTTGATTTCTAAGCATCAGAACTCTAGAAGTGTTGCTAGACTCATAGACTGATTTTAAAGACTCCCAAGCCTCTTTAGCATTAGTACAAGCTGATACTTCTCTCAACAAATCATTGCTCACATTCATCGTCACACAATGAAATGCAAGCCTAGATCTCTTCTTGTATCTAGCTAACTCTTGTGCACCTAGAGGTTCATCTTCATCTTCAATCAAGAACTCATAAAGGTCTTGGAGCACTAATAGTGACTCCATTCTAACCTTCCAAATAGCATAATTTGTAGAATTCAACCTCTCACTAGCTTCTAGAAGGTATGCTCCAACAGATCCCATCTTACTAGTGACTTTTACAAACAAGAAATAGATTTGATTGACTTGAAACTCACAAAGGTTTCACACTTGCAGTGTTTCACTCAAATTTGATTTCTAATCCAACAAATGGACTTATAATCACAGTTCTATCACTCCCTCACAAAGCTGGAATGAAGATAAGATGAAGTGAAAACTACTTTCAAACAAATCTTGCCAAGAAATGGATTTGATTGTTTCTAGAAACTCACTAAGGTCTCTCTCTTGTAGCTTTTCACTCAAATTAGATTTCTAATCCAACAAATGGACTTATAATCTCAGTTCTAGCACTCCCTCACAAAGTTGGAATGAAGATAAGATGATGTGAAATCTACTTACAATCAAATCTTGCCAAATTTGGCTATTTTTGGACAAAAAAATGACTTAATCTCTTTCTTCCTTCTTGGTGTACTTTCAAGACCTGTTTTTAACCTTAATAGGACTTGAACTCAGCCTAGATTAATTAGATTCCATGAAACAAATTCAAATCTAATCAATGGCAAATGGTCTTGGTAGATTATCCTAGGATCTCCACCAAAAATTACACCAATAGCTCACAAATTGAATTTTTTTTGGATCAAATGAATACCATGCATTAAATGCAGGTTCAGAGGTGCCCACACATGTGGACAGTACGGATTTGGACCCCTACCAAGTTTGGGATCAAATCTCCTCACCAAAATCAAGATTCTAGCTTGCCCTCTCAATACTAGTTTTTAGCACCGAAACTTGCTAAAAATGGATTTGCATTAGATCAATGGCTTATGCTCTTGTACTTGGCTCTGATACCATGTGAAAGTACTGTACTATAGGACCATAAATGGATCTACAAAAGATCCACAAGAGTGATTGGATGCTTGCTTAACAATCTATCAAAAAACTAGACACAAAAAAGTTGATCTAGATTGGCAATTTGACAAACAACAAGCATTAACAATCAAAAGCATTGATAAACATTGAAATCCGAGCCCACACGTGTGTACTACAGGCTGTAGTACGGCCTTCAACCTGAGAAACAAGTAGAATTTGATTTGGTTTCATTTGGATCACAAAAACTCAATGTACATAGTGAACTAGCTTGAGATTGCCAATGAGCTCCAAAAATTTTCTTTTTTCTCACTATGGAGAGAGGGAATACATAGCAAATTCGACTTCCTTCTTGAAGTTAGGTGAATTTCCAGCATGTAATAAGGAAGTTGACTCACTCTCCTTGACCTAAAATGAAACCCTAGCCTAGATCCTAGAGTTATGCTTGGTAGGTAGCTAGTTGGTCAAATTTTCACCTTAAACTTTGGTGTAGGTCCTATAAAGTAGGGATGACCACCAAATAGACATGACCAACTCTCTTGACTTGACCTAACCTACATTAGAATGGGTTTCCCATGTGGCATCATGGGCTCACATGTGTGGGACCCACTTGTGTACACAATTTACACTATTCTACATGGTTTTTGATCAAGCTAGATTTGCCAATTTTTGGCAATTCTTCACAGAAGGATGTATTCCATTCCTTCGGTTTGTTCAAAAACATGATTATTATGTCCATTTGTGAATTCATTTTTGAAAAATAGATGTGGTATATTTAGTGGAATTGGATTGTGATGAAAACATTGATAATTAATCTGTTCTATGTTAATGCTTGTGTGTGTTCCATTCCTAAAACGATTAAGGATAGCAACAAACAGGTGGTCTTTTTGTCGCATTATTTGTTTTAGTTCGTAGCATTGGATTTTATCTCGCCAAAAGTTGGGTGCAAGTGATTCAATACTATTGTTTTCATGTTGGAAGACCCATGAGTCATGCATTGGACCTACTTGGTAAAGGTCACCAGTAATGATAACGTCTAAGTTTCCAAAAAATGAGTCATGTCTATGTTTTATTTGTCTTAAGCGTTGATCAGCTTGCAAAAACAAGCGATTTCCAACTAATAATATCTCGTCAATGACAAGCAGTTGTAGATGTTCATATGCTTTTCTCAATGTGTCTAATCTATCACAAGGCAATGGTGCCATATGTTTTGTGTTTATTGGTATATTCAATGCAGAATGCAAAGTAGTCCCATCTATGTTAAATGCACTCTTTTCTTGTGAAGGCAGTTAGAAGGACTTTTGGTTTCCCTGGGATGATACCTATAAGACGATTGTAATGTCGTATCAGTCCTTGGACGATTACTTGTGTTGTAAAGGTCTTGCCAGTTCCGGCCCCTCTTGTTAGAAAGAGATGCAAAGGTTTTGTTGGATTCAGTCTTTTTCTATGCATGCATTCATAGAAGATGTGCTTCTGTTATTGGTTCATTTTTTGGAGTTGTGCATAACAGGTTTCATTTGGAAGCATTTCAAGGTTTGGTTGTATTATAAGGTTCAATTTCGCATGTGAAGACATTTTTTGTGTAGATGGTAGATACATATCTTTTTGCAAATCATATTTTTCGATCTATAGTGTTGAAGTTGTATTGGGTTGTATCTTTATTGGGTATAGTATTTAGTTCTATTTGATCCCAAACATCTTCATTTGCAGTTGAGTTTTCAAATAGGTGGTTATAGTTTCTAGAATTTCTTTGAATTTCCTTTTGGAGTCTGATGTAAGTTTGTTGCCAAGTTTCTTTTTCAAGTTGGATGGTTGTTTCAGATGTTCGGAATGGTACATATAACATTATTTGTTCTCTATAGTAGTTATCAAAGTCTCTATGTTTGTTGAACTTCACATGGCGTATGATGGAATCTTTTTTTGTACGGGTGAATTTAATACTTGTTATCTTGTACTTTGATGTGATATCAGGTAAACATAAATCTTCTAAATTTGTTGGTCTGTTATTGTATTTGTCTATGATAGATGCACTTTGTACTTCTAGAGATTCAGGATCCATGTTTTGTAAAACCTGTTTTGGTTTCAAAACAAATGTGCGATTATCTTCTATGCATGTAATAGTGAATATAACTTTTCTAGAGAGGTGTTGCAATGCAATCGATAGTGTAATGAAAGCTGCCAATTGAGTTGGCATTGTTGTGCATTCAAAAATGCGTTTCCTAGTTTCCTTATTCGGTCACAGTCATTGGAGGATTTTGTATATTATTTTTTATAATTTTATGTAAAGCCGTAGTTATTGTATTATCCATTTTTGTCAAATAGGATGTACAATAAATTGCAGCAGCATATGGTTCTAAGATATATGTGTTGGCTTGCCAGAGACGTGCAAGTGTTTGATTAAAATTGTTTGTTCTAATGTCTCGAGGTTCGCATTTTAAAAACAATGTTGGTTGTTGAATTGTTGATCGAATTGCATGTAAATAAGTTTGTTCGTTCAATTGAAGCATTATTAGAAATTCGTCAAATGACATATCCATTCCTAGTCTCGTGTGTTGCAAGTGTTTGTTTATCGATGTGATATGCCTTGTAACGCTTTAAATTATTTTGCAAATTGTTCTTGTAAATGCATCAATATAATTGTTCTTCTCATGGGAGGTTTCGAAAGTGGAATCGACAAATAGAATGACCCTTTTTTTTGCAAGTACTACAATGTTTGTGTGTTTGTATATCTCGCATGTTTTCAGGTAGACTTGTTTTGTCACATGTAATATATGTGTCAATGTAAGTTGTGATTTTATTTACAGAACTTGTGTACAACTGAGGACTATCTTTTATCCACAAAAGTGCATGATCATGCTCACTGCCTCTATGTTGGAATTTCAATTACAAATGCAAAATCTGTTACTGAACCAAGAATGGAATGATCTTGCTGAGTCAATTTTCGGAGGCAATTCATTCGATGATTATAATATCTTGCACAAGTTATAGGATCATGTCGAATAAGGTTTTGTATATTGCTTTCTTCTAAATGTAAGTGTGTATCTGAGTTATGAATATTTGCTAAGCTATGCAAACATGTTACAAGGTCTGGCCAATGTGACTTAGCACTTGTGAATGTTACAAATAACGTTGGTGGTCCTAATTGTCTGATCATTGCAAATATGTCCTTTTTTGTTTTGTCAAGATAATCGGGTGATGTGCGTAGCATTCCTAGATCTCTATATCCAATATCAGATTTCATTATTGTGGCAATTATTGAAGTGTCAAGCATGTCTTTTACTTTAAGAGTACGTCCAAAAGTTTTTCCTTTTCATATGCAAAAGCGTGCAGTTGATGAAATGAACTTAATTTGGCATTTAATAGTTTTGTAAAATAGATTTGGAATGTGAGTTGCAAAACACCTATTATGGTGCATGATTTTCCATTATGCAATTTGTTGATATGTATTGTCTTCACAGAGCATTTTGTGTCGTCGACATCCATAAAACAAATTTGGGAAATTCAATTCCTCACTATCTTCGTCTTGAAATAATCTCAATGGTTTATAACCTTTGGCTGGTGCTATTGAAATGACTTTGTCTTCAAAATCTTGTATTTGTTGTGATGTTAGAAAATTATGTATAAGGGTATCCGAAAATGTCTCATCTGCAATTTCAACAAAGTTTGTGGTTTCTTTATCAGAAAAGATAACGGTTTTAGGACTAGTTGGTGATATAATATCGCTATTAGTATTCTGTAATCGATATGAAAATTCATTGGCTTGTAATTGTTCTTTCCAATTAGGAAGAATTTGTATGCCCAATTCAGTATACAAATTTGTTTTGCAAAGGTCTTGCAATGCTATCATTACAATATCGGGTCTAATTAAGCCCGAAGCAAAAACTGATTTATATTCAAGCTTTCGCTTTATTTGTATAGCTATAGTGGAATTCTCATCAGGGAATCGAGGCAATGTAGTTTGAATCCTATCCAAGTTACTAGGTACGTTAACAATGCTTCCATGCAAACTAAATTGACCAAAAACTGGGTGCATTTGTTGAATCTGTGCAAATGCAAGTCTAGGTGATACTAAGCATTCTTCCAATTGGTCCAGTTTTTTGACGGTTGGTATTTTTTTTGTTCATTGATGTGAGAGATTTCAGCTAGTTTAGTCTAGTTTAGTCATATTTTGGTAAATTGCCAATAAGAGGCCAAAACTCATTTTAGACTTAGAGATAAACTTTTTGAAGTTATATTAGTTTAAAATACATTCAATAAACACTTTTTGAAAGTGTGGGAAAGTTGGTAGTCGAGTTTGAGAGAGATTCAAATTTGAACTTTGGGTACATTGAATCTGGACCCAAAAACGGTAGGGTTTACATTCTGGAGGGAAAGCCAAGTGGCCAAATAGGGTTTGGACACTCTATAAAAGGATATAACTCATGGAGAGACACATCTTCTCTCTTCTCTCTCTCTCTCTCTCTCTCTCTCTCTCTCTCTCTCTCTCTCTCTCTCTCTCTCTCTCTCTCTCTCTCTCTCTCTCTCTCTCTCTCTCTCTCTCTCTCTCTCTCTCCCTCTCTCCCTCTCTCCCTCTCTCCCTCTCTCTCTCTCTCTCTCTCTCTCTCTCTCTCTCTCTCTCTCTCTCTCTCATTTCATCATTATACATGGTTCTCTTTGGGTTCTACTACTCATTGGTGCACTATCTTGCAATTCTATGTGTAGAATGATTATTTATTGCTATTTTCGGTTTCACACGTGTGAAATACAGTAGGGTACTGTAATTGTATGGACAACAAACATATTTTATGTTTTGGTTAATGTTTGATCAATATCTCTTAGAGTTTGCATCTCATTTTGTATGTAGATGCTGATTTTTCTACATTGGCAGGATTATTGGTTTGCTCCTTATTGTAACCAAAGATCAGGGACGTGGATTGGATCTTGAATGATCTAAAATCCTTCACATAGTATCAGAGCTCTTGTGTTTCAGGTTATGAAAGGATCAGCCATATTTAACAAGGATTTGGAGGAGTTACCAATGCTAGAGCATGCTAGATTGATTTCTACTCAAAAATCAGCATTTTTGCATGTGTAGAATTGATCTTTTGTAGGTCAAAACTCAATATAGGGTTATATATTTGATCAGTTTCAATTTCACACTTGGCGTACTGGATTTAGATGACTTTTGGTGCATTAGGAAGGTCTCATTGGAGTCTACAAGAAGATATATCAAGTTTCTAAAAATTGCATGTAGAATTTGAGATATTCAATTTTTTGTGATTTTGTCAAAACCCTAATTTTGATTGGATCTCTAGTTTGTGAGGTTTTCAAACTTCATTTGAGTGTGTTTAAATCTTATGAAGTGGCAAGAATCATTAGATTGACGATAGATCATAGGTTGATCAAGATTTTACTATTCTATGTGTTGATTTTCTAGTTAGAAGTGCTAGAAGAGATTTGAGAGGTTCCATATCTTTGTGATTTCTTCTTGAATTCATTTGTTGACATTCAAGAGAGTGCTTTGTGCATTGGAACAGGTTGAAAGAAGAAAATCAGGTCACTTCAACATGGCTATAAGTGGAGGCTTTATGTTGGAGAGTAATGATAGGCTTACCTTAATTAACTATTCTACTTGGAAGGTGAGGATGGAGTCCTTATTGGAGATGAATGAGTTGATGGAGATTGTTGTAGGTGTGGAGGAGAGGCCTCAAGCACCTCAAGATCAAGTGACGTATGACAAGAGAGCAAAGAAGGCTCTACACATGATTAAGATGAATGTTACCAATGAACTTCTCAAGGAAGTTGGTAAGTGCACATCATCTTTGGAGGCTTGGGAAGCTTTGAAGAAGCTTTATGAATCCAAGTCTACATCAAGAGTGCTTACTCTTAGGAGGCAAATCTTTCAAAGTATGCGAAAGAAGGAAGAGAGTACTCATGCTTTTGTTTTGAGAATTAAAGCATTCAATGATGAGTTAGCATGTATTGATGAAAGCATTAAGGAGGTAGAACTTGTTCAAGTTATACTTAATGGCTTGTTGGATGATCATGCTAATCTTGTTCAAAGTTTTGTTATTCAAAAGACTTTGCCAAGTATTGTGGATTTGCAAGAGATCTTGGTGAATGAGGAGTATAGGCTTCAATCAAGAGGAGGTGGATCTACATCGACATCTCATTATGAGGAGGATGCTATGTTCATCAAAGGCAGGTTCAAGGGCAAAGGCAAAGGCAAGTGGTCTAAAGGGCAAGATCAAGGTGAGACTTCTTCTTTTGGCAAAAATAAAGATAAGTCTAAGTTGAAATGCTTTTATTGTGGAATCAAAGGACATTTTGCTAATGAATATTTGAAGAAGTAAAGAGATGAAGGTAGCAAGCAAATCAACTTTACTACTAATGATGAGGATCTAGGTGGTGGTGATTCTCTTTTGATGTGTTATTCAAGTCCAATATCAAGTGAAGGTGACAAAGATTCATGGTGGATTGATAGTGGAGCTAGTTCACACATGACTAGTCACAAGGAGTTCTTTACTTCTTTGGTCACTTATGATGGAGCCAAGAAAGCAATTCACATGGCCAATGGTGGTGAGTGTGTGATTGAAGGTATTGGTTCAATTCCTATTTGTCTCTCTACCAATAGGAAAGCAAGACTTGATGGTGTTCTTTACATTCCTTCACTTTCAAAGAATCTGCTAAGTGTTGGTCAAATGATAGAGAAAGGATACATGGTAAAGTTGGTGGTGATGCTTGTTTTATCACAGAGGAAGAAATCTTGGTTGCTAGGGGCAATAAACAAGGTAGACTTTTCAAGCTTGATGCTTTTGTTATGGCTAACAAAAAGGATGGAATGGAAAAGGAGATTGGTCTCAACTTTCCAAAGTTACCTTTTAGCATCAATAAGATTGGTGGATTTTATGCAAAGTCTAAAAAGCTTCCTTATGCTAGATCTAGGTCAAGATCTAATTTGTGCTAGCTTGGCTAGTCTTGAGGATAATGATGGTGTTTCAATGGTTCTTCATGGCAAGTACAAGCATGCAAAAGGTAAGGAAAGAGCTAACTTCATCAATGGATGTGAAGGGTCTTCCTTGGAAAAGATTGTTGCTAATGATTTCTTTGATCATTTGGGAAAAGATGTTGCTAGGTGCATTCATGAAGGAGGTGGTTCTTCTACATTCTTTTGTTATGATTCCAAGAAAGTCAATTTTCCAGCAAGTAGAGTCACATGTCTTCATAAAGAGAGTAGATCAAATGGTTCTATCAAGAGACTTGGTGAGGGAGATAGTCACAAGTCAAGAAGAAGAGAAGTATGTGAAGAGTTCAAAGTAGGATGTACTTTGAATGATGTCATTGTGAATGATAGTGAAGAAGAATCATTATCATATGAGTCATTACCTAAAACATTGAGTAGAAGTTATTGTTTGAAAAAAGAGAGTACTTCAATCATCCTTATGTTGAAGGTACTAATCATTTTTTTCATGGCTTCTAATGTTTTTGAGGTTTCTACTTCTTATGATGCAATCATTAAGAGGGAGTCTTATGAAGGAAAGAGCAATGGAAGATTGGTTCTTGGGAAGATCCAAGGCATGGATCTCACATCTCTTCATCAACTCAAAGGATTCTATGATTATGAATTGATCACTCATGGTCAAGATGGCAAAAGGTTGGTTGGAGAAGACTACATGGAGCAAATCGAGAGGCAATTTCTTCAAGGCAAGGGAGATCTCATTGGTGAGCTTATTGAGGTTTGTTATGAACTCACGAAGGCTGGATTTATTAGGTTTGATACTCATCTTCACCTACTCTATTTCATGTTGGATGGAAAGTTTGGAATCTATCTTTTGATTTATGATGGTGACATTGGTGACATTGTTTTTACTAACCTTTGTTGGAAATTCGAGATCAAGCATTGATGAGATATTGTTGGATATAGATCATATGTTTGAAAGGGAGTATTTCCAGAGGTTCAGGTCTGAAGATATTCATATATTTGATATCTTTTATGATCAAGAAAAAGGTAAGCAAGTGGAAGCGACTCACTTTGCTTTACTCACATGTTTTGGAGAATCTTCTTGTGTAGATGATGTTATGCAAGTGGATATTGGTTCTCATGGTTTTCATACTGAAAAATCAAGTAATGGATCTAAAAAACAAAATTTGTCCAATGACTTTGATGGTCAAGTTGATGATCAAGAGGTTGGTCTCAAAGGGCTTCAACAACACAAAAGGAAAGGTGGCAATTTGGAGCTAGTAAAGAGCATCAAAGGAAGGTTATTTGGCAAAGATGTTATGGATCTTTTTTTGCTACTTATTGAAGACTTAAGTAAGGTCAAAGGATCAGCAAGGAAGTGTTGTTCAAGTTTACTTTACTTGTTCTATCTCATGTTTGAGCTATTTCATGTGGATGTGTGCAAATTGTCAAGATATAGACAAACTAGCTACATTGTCTTGCAATATCTTATTGTTGGAGTTGTACTAGCATTCTTGGATGGTTTTGCTGATGGAAATGAAGCTAATGGAGGCTCATTATGTCACTCATTCATGGCCAAGTCATCAAGGTTTGATGATATCTTGTGGCAAGATGGAGATGGAGGCTCATTCATGGAGTTTTATGGTGGAGACATATCAAGAAAGGACAAAGTTGGAGGAGACAAGCAAGCAAATGGTCATCACTCACATTTATTAATTGGTTGCTGTAATTTTCCATAGAGTTCAAAGTTTGAAGCATGGAGGAATCATTTCATTCACATTCTATTTGGTTCTTCATGTTCTAGTTATATCTTGATGTGTAAAATTGATGTAAGAAATAGTGAAGCATCCAATTTGGACACTATTCTCTATATCAATTATGAAAGATACTTTAGGACCTTAGAAAGGAGACCCATACTTAGGATGGAGATCATTCTAAAGTTGGATCAAAGTTCTATTGTCAAAACTATGCCAAAACTAGTTGAAGAGGGAGTGTGAGAGATTTCAACTAGTTTAGTCTAGTTTAGTCATATTTTGGTAAATTGTCAATAAGAGGCCAAAACTCATTTTAGACTTAGAGATAAACTTTTTGAAACTATATTAGTTTAAAATACATTCAATAAACACTTTTTGAAAGTGTGGGAAAGTTGGTAATCGAGTTTGAGAGAGATTCATATTTGAACTTTGGGTACATTGAATCTCGACCCAAAAATAGTAGGGTTTACATTTTGGAGGGAAAGCCAAGTGGCCAAATAGGGTTTGGACACTCTATAAAAGGATGTAACTCGTGGAGAGACACGTCTTCTCTCTTCTCTCTCTCATTTCATCATTATACATGGTTCTCTCTGGGTTCTACTACTCATTGGTGCACTATCTTGGTGTTATCTTGCAATTCTATGTGTAGAATGATCATTTATTGCTATTTTCGGTTCCACACGTATAAAATACAGTAGGGTACTGTAATTGTATGGACAACAAACATATTTTATGTTTTGGTTCATGTTTGATCAGTATCTCTTAGAGTTTGCATCTCATTTTGTATGTAGATGCTGATTTTTCTACATTGGCAGGATTGTTGGTTTGCTCCTCAGGGACATGGATTGGATCTTGAATGATCTGAAATCCTTCACAATTGATACATTTATTGGGAATAGAAATGGTGGCATTCTTTTAGCCTTCAAATATTTATAACAATTTCTAAAAGTCCGCACGTTATGTTCATTTGCATAATCGGAATGGTTTTGTTTTAATTGTTTTAAATAAAGGCTTATTTCTAATGGTAGTTGTCTTGTTTGATGCTTGAAATTGAGTTTTCCACAACTAAGGCATACATGTATAGGTGTGTCTTTTATTTGTCGAAAGTACCTTTGTTGTTGCTTAGTTCGACTTCCGTACTCATAAGAGAGTTATAGACAACAAGTGGATCTTTAAGAAAAAGATCAACTCTGATGGTTCCATTTCTAAATGGAAAGCATAGCTGGTGGCTAAAGGATTTGCTCAAGTCCAAGGAGTGGATTATCAAAACAATTTCAGTCCCATCGTCAAGATGCAGTCAATCATGACTCTGATTGCATTAGCAGCCACTAAAGACCTCAAAAATGCACCAAATGGATGTCAAGATAGCATTAAAGCACTTCCTATGATCAAGCATCAGAAGTTCTTCAACATGTTGAACCTGATGAAGACACCGAGGCACCAATTGTGACCTTAAGGGGGATTGTTGGAAATTAAGCCCACAGTTGTCTCCTTGGTGAATGACTAGTTTCTATTTCATGATTCTTCCTGCACGTTTATTGATCATTGATCTAGGGTCAGGTGAAACCAACTTTGGTTTACGTCTGCTCATCTGATACTTGCAGGAATCACAAACTTAGACAACTAATTTATTTGAAGAACGTTTACAATGGGCTTCCGGCTGATCTCCATCAAAGAGTAACCAATCTTGTCATAATTTCAAGTTCAGATGTTAACTTCAATTACTTGAAGTCATTGAAGACTTGGCCATCTTCAAGGACTTCCAAGAAATTAGCATTTAGAACAAGTCTGCATAAATACATTACTTTCGCAAAAGTTTGCAGAAATACTCTAAGTGTCGCAACAGTCTACAGATATGAACTATGTTTTCAACAGCTTCGTCTTTTTGGCATTTCCCCGAAATGCGACACTTGCATAGTTCAAAAGTTTAACTTGTGCAGTTCAAAAGTTTAATTGTTTTTAACACCTTCGACCTTTTCGCATTTTCTCAAAAAATGTGAAGAGAGAGAAAATTCTCGAAGGTCATCTATTTTCATGAGTTAAACAATTTTAAAGACATCTTCGCCTTTTTGAGAGCAACTTCACCTTTTTAAGGGCACCTTCGGCTTTTTCGCAAAATCCCAAAGAGAGAGAAAATGCCGAAGGTCGTCTATTTTGAACGAGGAATGTTCCCAACCACTTTCCGAAATTTGCAAAGTGAGAGAAAACCACTTCACGTAAAATGCGAAGTGAGAGAATTTGTGACGTCCTCGTCCACATCAACGTTCCCTATTTGTTGATAGTATACACTATGCACAGTTGTCACAAAAGCCATATACTTTCAAGTACAACGGCTTACCTAATTAGGTGACAAACATTTAATATAGTTTATACATGGATGCAATCTACAAATAGATCATCCTAGCACAGATTAAGGGAGATGCTCCGTCCATGAGACATATTATTTGAGCCTCCCAGTTATGCCGTCATTCTGGTTGTAACTGTCATTGTTGTGCTTCAGTGTAATATAGCAACAATATGCTTTTCTATCTGTGTATAACATAGATGAATGCTTGTTGTGATTGAATGCACTTTATTGTTGTTTGATCGTGCTTGCTTACTCACTCTGATCAGAACATAGACGTCAATGACTCCTCAGTTTCTGATCAAACGATGGCTATCTTTGACGCCTGAGGAACTATCATACTGCTCTTTCCATCTATTTCAGAAGTAAACTTCACACTGAATCCATTTTCCAGTAATACCACACACAAACCATCTCTAATCTCTTCGGTGGACTGTACTCTCATTTTTGTGAGTATGAATTAATTCTTAAGATCCTGTTGGGCAATTAGAACACTTAAAGCTGTGATTATATTTAGCATAAGCTTTCTATTAGATTATTTTTGCATCTAGCAGCTGATTGTAATGGGAGAGCTGTTCTGCAGTATTCCTGCTCTCTTCTCCATTCGTGTTCTTCTATCTCCTTTGCCTCATCACCTTTTACTTACCTTTCAAAACACAAAACCTTTTAAAATGAACCAATGTATGTCAAGATTCAAATAGGCCAATCAAATTGCACTTACCAATCAAATGTGAAAAGGGATTGGTTTCCATTGTTCGCCATCAACTCAATTGCCAAGATTCAAAAAATGGGCAGCAAGTGAAAAGGCTAGGGAAAAAGGACTTGTCACTAGTGTGACACAACCCTAAATAGCATTGGATTTTTTAATTGCTACCAGATCATTGCATGTCCAACAAAATAAGATTTCAATCACACCACTCTATCATGATTCCACTAGAAACATTGATCAAAATTGTCAAACAATTATTCCACGTTAAGGGAATTTTTTCAACATCAATAGTAGGGAATGGAAACCACCTTCAAATCCAGAAACCAATGCTTACATTATCTTGATGTTGATAACTCTTTTGTTTATCATCACTTATGTGTTGGCCAATATGTTAAAAATCAGATTGGTCTTCATTATGATGTTTATGTGGAAAAATTTCACCTCATTCTACTTCCATTCACATTGGTCATTGCATTACTAGTAGCTTTTATGATAAGAATCCATTTTTTAATGGTTGAGTAGAGACCTATGGGTGATGGGCACACTGACCAAAGAGTTAGAGTAGCTATAGGATAAAATTTATAGGACCAATTGGATTGATTGGCCAAATTGAGTATAGTAGATAGTTTTGCATTTTAGAAACACACACAACTCTAAAAGAGTGAACCCTCTTATAACACAATTGTGATCTTATGCCACATCATTCATATTTACAAAACTCTAGTGTGTAAGCTACACATATATCCTTATATAAAACCATATCATCCTAAGTTATACGCATACCTACATATCAAACTCATCTTGGTGCATCCCCAATAGTGTAGACATGTCAATAGAAAATAATGATTGAGATATTTTCTTCGATGTAATATCATTTGAATTGTTAACTAAAATTTGAGGCGCCATAAATGGCTTTTGATATTATGAACTAATGTAGTCTCCTTGGAGTTATCAGCTAGAGTTTTATGGGCAACAAGATATCTACTTCTAGATTGTTATTAGCTTAACTTTGCTTCCTGAACCTTGCTTGCTACTGGAGCTTCTTTTGAGCTACCATTATAGTGATGGTGGTGGGTTTTTAGAGATCAAGGGTTGGTGAGATATGACACCATCTTCGAGAGATGGCGACACCACCGACCCTCACCATTACATGGTTGCTTCACAATAACTGACTTATTGTCATGGTGTGATATATTTCCAATGAATCTTGACATTGGTGCAATATGCAAATTTCTATATGAATTTCATTCTTTTCATCATTGAAGGCACAACAATAATAAATACAAAAATATTGTCCTTTAGGTTAGCTATAGGATTGAAATTTCACACTTGAGGTTGTACTTCATGGGTTATTTCCATGAAATCCTTCTCCATTACTCTAGTGAGTGCCACATACACATATCACCATTGAAGCCCTCAATAAAGACTAACGGTAAATCGAAAGAAAGCATGCAATGTGGTAGTAAGATATGAACCATTCAACATTGTGAGGTTGTTAGCTTTTAAAAACTATCCCACTAAGACATGTATTTTGACGTTTCACATTCATGAAGGCCTTTTTGAATTCTAATGTCTTATTCAATATGCTTACACACTAAGGTAGGTCCCCCCCACGACCCTTCCACACACAAATGCGCTTAGAGAGTATCAGCCATTGGAATACTATAAATACTAAGTTTTTCCATTCAACCATTGTAGGAATTTTACTGGCAAAGCATACTAATCTTTTCAGCACAGTTAATAGCACTTCCTTTCTTTAGCGCGAGGAGAATTGTTATAATATGGCGATTCACCGCCACTCATCATTAATGCCTATGTTGATGATGCTTCTTCTGCTTTTCATGCTATTTGTTCATGCTTGTGGCCGCAAACTTACCGGCAATTCCTCATGTACTCTCTGTCTCTCTGTCTCTTTCTCTCTCTCTCTCTCTCTCTCTCTCTCTCTCTCTCTCTCTCTCTCTCTCTCTCTCTCTCTCTCTCTCTCTCTCTCTCTCTCTCTCTCTCTCTCTCTCTCTCTCTCTCTCTCTCTCTCTCTCTCTCTCTCTCTCTCTCTCTCTCTCTCTCTCTCTCTCTCTATATATATATATATATATATATATATATATATATGTGTGTGTGTGTGTGTGTGTGTGTGTGTGTGTGTGTGTGTGTGTGTGTGTGTGTGTGTGTGTGTGTGTGTGTGTGTGTGTGTGTGTGTGTGGATGGTTCGGTAGTTAGTCTTCTGTCATATCTATAAATAGTTTTCAAACCTTGGGAAGGTAGTAAAAGACTGTAAGCTCATATTGACTAAAAAATTAAGCTACAAACAATGATTTCATCTATTGTTTCAAAGAATAGTCCATCATGTTTGTGTACGTCTTTCATTCCTTCTTTCTTTAGATGTTGTTTTAATGGTAAAGCTTGGAGTTGTTAGTATTTAGAATTTGAAGTGCTAAAGTGAACTGATAACTTATATCATACTTTACTCTTTGTTCCAGGTACTAATTCCGAGTTTTGCCCATGTATTATTCAACATCCCTCGATTTGCAAGTGAAGGATGATTCCATCACAAGAAGATAGTATTGAGTTTAGTCCTACAACAATAAGTGATGTGCTATTTTGCATAGCACCTTTGTGCCTCACTATTGAGCATAGAGCATGGATAGTTTCTCACCACTGATGTACTCTTTGGAATTTTGTTTTCGAGTAGTTTGAGTAGATTAGCAACATGGTTGTATATTTTTACTAGATGATCAATAGATATTAAATTAATCTTACTTTTAAACTCTTTGCTCCATTCCTTTTGCTACTTACTTTTTTGTCTTGAAAATTTGTTCTTCTTTTCTACATTCGCATGGCGAAGGTTTTACTTTTCTCGCATTACCATATTAGAGGATGGTTGGAGGCATATCATTTATGTTTGGTCCATAAAACATCATTTCTTGATATTAGTTTGGTCAAAGGTCCTTTTGAAACGTTTTTCAAAATTATTCCAAACCATGTACAAAATTCATGAACTTGTTGCCACTAATTTTTGATTAAAAACAACCATTGAGATACGGAGTTGCAAATTGATTATATGAAGATTATATTTACTACGGAAACAAAATTAGTCATCCATAAAACTCTTCCATATTTTCACATCAATGAAATAGATAACCAACAAAACCAAGAAATATCTAATAATTCTTGCTTCTCCTTCCCCCTTGATAGTGGACACCCCATGATCGTTTGTATTGTTGATTGAAAATGATGCACATTCTTTTCTATATAAGATTTAGGTTGAAGGCATGAGACATAACACAATAATTTGTTCCGAATTTTCTTTAACAAAAACAATCTAATGACATACTTGGTTATACTACTGTAAGAGCTATTTTTCCCAATAGAATACCACTTTTGGGGGCATAAATACTAAGCATATTGCACAATTGCTAAAATTCTTTCCATCCAAAATTAACAACATTGCACTATAACATCTATAATTATTGTTTCTAAATTGATTGGTGCAATTTGGTCTAGTATAAACATCGATAACTATGAGTTGTAGTGAGAAATCATTATATGAACTACCATCATCACATTTTCTACAAATTGGAATACACACACCTTTGTGAGCATTCAATTAATAAGTGGGTGCGATTGCAATCAAATAAATAAGTGAAATCTCATTGCTTCATGGTTGATTATAGAGCATAGGCTATATATCATAGGCCTATTATATCATATATTCTATAGACTTTGTTGATCCATCAATAATTGGTATTATCGTGCAATTATCACTATGTGATAATAAAAAACACAACTTATAGCATCGTGGATGGTGGCATTGCACCATAGGCTACAAGAGGTATTGTGAGTACAATGGCGACGTCGGAAATTTGTTTTGGACCTACTAAAATTCCCCCTCTAGTTGCTTAGTGGCGATTTGCAAGCCAAGTCAGTTTCCAAACGTGAGATGCCTTCTACTTGATACTCCTGACTAGCCGCTACCTAAAAGGGCTAAATACATGTCCCTGAAAGGCACAAAAGAGATTTGACATCCATTCCATGGAAAACACTCTATTTTGGGGCACATGCGGTATTGTTGATAAGTTTTGCGGCCATAACCATGAACAAATAGCATGAATAGCATGAAGAAGAAGAAGCATCATCAATATAGGCGTTAATGATGCGTGGCGGTGAATTGCCATATTATAAGTTATCTCCTCGTGTAAAAGACTAACTACCTAACCATAGAGAGAGAGAGAGAGAGAGAGAGAGAGAGAGAGAGAGAGAGAGAGAGAGAGAGAGAGAGAGAGAGAGAGAGAGAGAGAGAGAGAGAGCATACATGAGTCATTGCCGATAAGTTTGCGACCATAAGCATGAACAAATAACATGAGAAGAAGGAGAAGCATCATCAATATAGGCATTAATGATGCGTGGCGGTAATGAAGACCAACCTGATTTTGAACATATTAGACAACACATTAGTGACTATAAATATAAGAGTTATTAACATCAAGATAATGAAGCATTAGTTTCTGGATCTGAAGGTGGTTTCCATTCCCTACTATTGATGTTAAACAAAATTCCCTTAATGTGGAATAATAGTTTGACAAATTTGATCAATGTTTGTAGTGGAATCATGATAGAGTGGTGTGACTGAAATCTTATTTGGTTGAACATGCAATGATCTGGTAGCAATTTGAGGAATCCAATGCTATTAAGGGTTGTTTCACACTAGTAACAAGTGCCTTTGCCCCAGCCCTTTCAGTTGCTGCCCATTTTTTGAATCTTGGCAATTGAGTTGGCGGCGGGTAATGGACACCAGTCCCTTTACGCATTTGGTTTGTAAGGGCAATTTGATTGGCCCATTTGAATCTTGACATACCATTGGTCCTTTTTATTTGAGGTCTTGTGTTTTAAAAGGTAAGTATATAGTTTCATGTTAAAAGGTTGAAGGGTGCTCTAAGGATTCTTTTTCAAGCAATTACCTTTCAACTAGAAAGCTTAGAATTGAAATGATTTCATTGAAAATGCATATCGGTTGTAAAGGGCTGGAAAAAATTCAAAATGTCGGCCAACATGCCAGGGGACATTGCTTGGCCTGAAAACATGGGTTTGAGTTGCCCGTAGTGGCACAAGGTAAATGCCATGTCATTTGCCACATAGTGGCAAGTGCATGTTAATGTTAAATGGCCCTCAAAATACAAGCTAAGGCTCACTTCAATGGATTTAAACTTTTCCAATAGGAGTCCAAATGAACACATTTTTGGTGTTGACAATGGGCAATAATCTACTACAAACAATGGCTAATCAAATTTAAATGACACTATTCCTTATATAAAATAGGTCTTCTAATTTTTGCAGACTACCACTAGTGAGCTTGGGCCTTAAAAAGAAAGGTCATTCATGATTGTCTAAGGGAAAGTCCATTCATATTTGAAAAAAATTATCATTAATGGGACTGGCTTAGCTAATTTTACCTTGGCATCCAAAGTTTCTTTGGTCCCAAGTTTGAGCTGCCTCTTGGAGAAAACTTTAGTATATAGCAAAGCACCAGTCAATCAAAGTAGAAGTTCTAGAATTTCACTGCATAAAAGGTAGTATTCCCTTTTTTTTCAATTGAAAAACTTCAGTTTTGAATATTTAAGTTGAACAAAAAAGCTTCACCTTGAAGTTTTGCACACTACCAAATAGTCCACTTCAGTTCCTAATTTTTTTCACGAGCCCTTAAAGAGTATCTTACTGAAAAATTAAAGAATTGCAATTTATAACAGAGGCTTCACTTTTGAACCTTGAAAGTGAATATAGTTTGAAGAATACCTTTGTAATGAATTTTCTCCTTTATTTAAGAGGGTGATTTGTGCTTAATATGATCCTCATTCTCATTCTGCTTAGAGGGACCCACTTCACAACAAAGCCCTTAATGTCAATTTTCATTAGATTCAATACTGTAAAATCAAATTGCATGAGCTTCAAACATTGCCAATAAATCTAATTCGAGTTGAGCTAATTTGGTCACTTCACCTGGGATCTAGCTATCTCTTGCATTGAACTTGGGTGTTTCCTCGGTTCTTCTCTAAGTTGAAGTTCCAGGTCTATCGACACTCTTTCCTTGACGAGAAGAGGAGAACCTTCGATTGGTAAGTTGTGCAAAGCTTGGGTTATCGGTCTCCAAGGGGGTGGACTTATCATCAAATTGGTGGTAGAAACAGATTTGGATGGATGGGTTGGTGATGGTAGGGAAACATGATGAAGGGCTTGGTGGGAGGGTGAAGGAACTGACAATACTACCGTTGTTGTCTTAGACCTTTGTAGGGTCGAGCTTTGACCAATTCTGCCTTGGCGAGGAGCCCATTTTGTCTTGCAGGCTCACGGTTGTCTTCATCTTTTTCTTTATTACAGCTCCTTCTTCCTTTGATCCATTACTTTTGGATCTCTTCGGGCTTCATAGGAGGAGATTCAGCTATCATTGCTCTAGAGAGTTTCTTTTGATCAAGGTCAATCTGACTCATCTATTGCTTAAGTTTCTTCCATTCCTCCTCATCTTCTTGGTTCTTTCTCTTTATTTATTTATGCTGCTTTGTTTGCTATCTTAAATCTTCTTTTTAGCTAACCAACCAATTTAGGTGGTAGTTGGTCTCCACAAGACACTTGCAATGATCCCTTAGCTGCATCGGTAAGACTATCAAGGTCTAAGAACTGACGATTTCTCAGATAGATAATGAGATGATGGAAAACAGAGAAATGGAAGGAAGGGTGGTGGTGGTGACATCGATGGATGGTGTGGATGTAGGAGTGGTTTGAAGAAGAAGACTAATTTCCCAATACTTGTACTTTCATCTTCTGAGGATCTTTGTCGTGACTGGGGTACTTCTTCTAATTGAGTCCCTTTGGATTGCCCGTCTGCCTTTATAGCCTTGTCTTTTTCATTTTTGATTTTTTGACCTTGGCTGATGATCTTACTCATGTTGTTGCTGATAATGTGGCTGCTCTTGTGGATGCCTGTAACACACTCCCCACCCCCCCCACCCCCGCCCCCCCCCCCCCAAAAAAAAAAAAAAAATCTGTTGGTGGAGATGTTGTTGCTGGTATCCTGCATGCTCAAGGTTGGATCGTCGTTTGGAACACGCCGATGAACATTCAACTCGACTAAAGTATCGATGACCGAATTTTGACTAAATTTTTTTCACAAGGTCGATGTAGTTGATTCAAAGACCAACATCTCAATGATATATATGAATTAACTCTGAAGTGACATGGAGGACTCAAATTTTCAAACAAAAATCCTAAACGTGTTGCAAGGTGATCTAGAGATAGATAGATGAATGAAGATTCATTCTTGAGATACTCAATAATTATAACTCTCGTTCAATGGCTATCCCTCATGTAAAAAATGAAATCAAATCAAATCTGGAAAAAAAAAATACATTTGATCACAAGAAAAGAATACGTGAAGCATACAAATAGAAAATCAATCACATAAAAATGATAAAAATAAACAAGAAAATATACCAACTTTACAGAGAGTGTGTAACTGCAGAGCACTTGTCGAACAAAAATTTCATTCATCAACAATGATATTTCACCTTGACAATTGCAATTTCCCATTGTTAGTTGGAAGAATGAAAAACTCTGGCATGCCCTTTTTAAAAAACAAGGCAAGATTGGTGACACTAAATATATGTAAGAGATAGCTTGAAATGCATGCAAGGAGAAGGTACTATTTCCCGAGTACCCCTCTGATCAAGGAGATTCATATTTTCTGAGTACCCCTCTGATCAAGGAGATTCATAAAATGAATTTCCATTTAGATTTATGATTCCCATAGTTGTTTTTTTGTCCACCTTTTGGAATATCAAATGATCAAATTTGTGTAAGGCCTTAAAAAGCTTTTCAGAATGTGGAAGACATATAGATTTGAGATTGCTGAAAGACAGAAAAAAAAATTTAATTCCCTGGGGAGGTTGCTCTTGGTTGGAAATTGTAGCAGATGACATAATATATGTCATTTTCTTCCTCCAAGGACTCATTTCATAATTAGTGTCTCTTGTTTCATTATCGATTTGGTAATCTTGTGGTAATGTAGAAGTTTTCAAGGAACTTCCCGATTGAGCAACAGGTTGAGCGGTGGGTTGCTATGGTGCTCGTGTTGTGTTGTCGTGGGGATCCTAACCGGATTCGTAATGGACGTGGCGGGCTGGTAGGATCTTATTGGATTGTTTCAGATAGTTTTGAAACTGTGCTTTCTAACACAGCCGGGGCATTCGGCATGGTACTTTCTTTTGACCGTACAATCAACCATTAAGTGGCCTGCATCTCCACAAATGAAGCATCTGTTGTTCATTGGCCCCCCAAGCATGGCATCGAAAACAGTTTGACCATAGCGTCATTGGATGTTTTGCCATAAACGTTGCATGCATTTTCAAAGACTTGTAAAAATATTTGAGGGTCCGCACTATCGTCGTACTTGGGTCCGTGTGTAGCAAAATTTCCATTAACGTGTGTTCTAGCCTGTATGATTCAACACCATGAAAATGGGCTCGGGCACGTGAAGATTTGGCTCTAGTAGGTTCTCATCTTTCGAATGGGTTTGTGGAAGGTTTGTGTACTTGGAATTTCATTTGAGAGAACCTAAGATGTTGGATTTTCTCAGACGTAGGTAACAACATTTGCAGGTGGGTAGTCTTTTGTCGAATTGGGATCGTAATGCTGTTCCATTGGGTAAGGTCTGGTTTTCTTGTTTTTTGTATATTTTTTTGTTGTTTTTGTGTTTTTTTTTTTTTGGGTACCAGTTATTTGGTAAGTTTAGGACCTGGTTAATAGGTAAGTAAGTTTGTCGGGTAATGGAGGTGCTCAGGAGTCGGGTTGTGAGTACGGTAATGAGTTCAGTAACGGGTAACTAAGGCTTCAGTTAATGGGTTAGTTAAGGATGTGAGTAATGGCTAAGGTAAGGAGGTGGTTAATGGCTAAGGTAATGAGGTGGTTAATGGATAAGTTAAGGATGTGGGTAATGGCTAAGGTGTCAAAACTGACTTACAGATGTGCACGTGTTTTATGGATCTGATCAGGGCATTGTTGCAACATGCATGGTTTTATGATGTGGTGGAGGTCAAGCAACAACGGGGCCAAATCTAGACAGATTGTTTGTCTGTCTACTGGTTTTTGTCTTTCTTGTTCACAGATCTGCCTATTACCACGCTTCTTGGGCATTTCTTTGTGTTTATTTGTGTCGTTTTACTGTCCAGATTAGGCAAAAATGATTGATATCGTTGTAGTTTGTCCTACCAATCAAAGGACACTCAAGTTTGTCTCTCTTGAACCGTATTCACACGCATCAATACCAAACTTGTAAATGAATGCGTTCAACAAATAGTTAGCTTGCATGTTAGTTAAACAATTAAATGAATCGTACTTCTAATTGCTATAAAACGAGTTTGAATGGATCAATACAAGCTTAAAACTAATCTATTCAAGAATCAAGAAGCACACATTTCTTGATTTTTGGACTTCCA
This sequence comes from Diphasiastrum complanatum, assembly GCA_029204225.1. Lineage (NCBI taxonomy): Eukaryota > Viridiplantae > Streptophyta > Lycopodiopsida > Lycopodiales > Lycopodiaceae > Diphasiastrum > Diphasiastrum complanatum. Next base: position 34,888,512 of record CM055097.1, on the reverse strand, counting down.
CGAACATCAAGAAATGGGATGTCAAAGGATTTACAAGAGCTAGTTCGCAATCCCAATGTCGAATCCTACTTTAATCCACAAAGCAAGAAATCTAGGGCCACGCTAGTTCCACAAAAGCAAGAAAACTAACACACAACTAGATCCACAAAAGCAAGAAAACTAACCCACAACTAGATCCACAAAAGCAAGAAAACTAATCCACCACCAAATCCACAAAAGCAAGAAAACTAATCCACCACTAAATCCACAACCACACACAAAGGGATGGAAGGGCATGATCATAAGTGCATAACTCAAGAGAACAATCATGATCAAGGACCTTAATGTTGTATCAAGCTCGTGGAGGCTCTTCTTATTTGGACATGGAGTAGATACAATGCATAAATAGCTCCCTTCTACAAAGCGGAAGCCTCTTAAATAAGCAAGAGAGCTCCTTAGGTGGCACAAATTACAAGTGTAATTATCCTCTCCACTAGAGGTCACCAGCAAAAGGTGGCTCACTCTACTTTTCTAACAGGGATCTACTTGCATTTATTACAAACGCCTAGAAATACTAGTTCCAATATGGTCATTCCATCTTTCGGGATTCACCATGAGGTTCACATTATTTCTACTTGTCATTCTTAACTAGCATTCCTCGGCTATCATTCTTCATTCATCCCTTCTTCTTCAGAGACCTCTTCGGTCTAAGGGGAGATGTGCTCTTGGGTAGCTCTGGCCTAGTATCTTAGGGATTCATCAGAATCAGCCAATACTATAACAAAAACTAGAATTTAAGAGCTTGATTTTCTCTCTATTTTTCCTTTCTAGAATAGAAAATATAACAATATGTAGAATTCGGATTACACGGGTAGATCATAAGCGTTTAGCCATTCCCTTCTCTGATACCATGTGAATGAGATCGGAGTTCACAAAGTGTGTGAGTGTGATTGCGACTGTGTGTGCAATGTGTGTGTGTGTGTGAAAGAGATTGACAGACCTATGGGTGATGGGCTCACTGACCAAAGAGTTAGAGTAGCTATAGGATAGAATTTATAGGAGCAATTAAATTGATTGGCCAAATGATAGTTTTTCATTTTAAAAGAAAAAGAGTGAACTCTCTTATAACACAATGCCACATCATTCATATTTAATAAAATCTAGTGTGTAAGCTACACATATATCCTTATATGAAACCATATCATTCTAAGTTGTACGCATACCTACACATCAAACTCATCTTGGTGCATCCCCAATAGTGTAGACATGTCAATAGAAAATAATGATTGAGATATTTTCTTGGATGTAATATCATTTGAATTGCTAACTAAAATTTGAGGTGCCATAAATGGCTTTTGATATTATGAACTAATGTAGTCTCCTTGGAGTTATCAGCTAGAGTTTTATGGGCAACAAGATATCTACTTCTAGATTGTTATTAGCTTAACTTTGCTTCCTGAACCTTGCTTGCTACTAGAGCTTCTTTTGAGCTACCATTATAGTGATGGTGGTGGGTCTTTAGAGATCAAGGGTTGGTGAGATATGACACCATCTTCGAGAGATGGCGACACCACCGACCCTCACCATTACGTGGTTGCTTCACAATAACTGACTTATTGTCATGGTGTGATATATTCCCAATGAATCTTGAAATTGGTACAATATGCAAATTTCTATATGAATTTCATTCTTTTCATCATTGAAGGCACAACAATAATAAATACTAAAATATTGTGCCACTCCTTTAGCTTAGCTATAGGATTGAAAGTTCACACTTGAGGTTGTAGTTCATGGGTTATTTCCATGAAATCCTTATCCATTACCCTAGTGAGTGACACATACACATATCACCATTGAACCCCTCAATAAAGACTAATGGTAAATCGAGAGAAAGCATGCAATGTAGTACTAAGATATGAACCATTCAATTTTGTGAGGTTGTTAGCTTTTAAAAACTATCCCACTAAGACATGTATTTTGACGTTTCACATTCATGAATTCAATATGCTTACACACTAAGGTAGGTCCCCCCCCACCGCCCTTCCACACACAAATGCCCTTAGAGAGTATCGGCCATTGGAATACTATAAATAATAAATTTTGCCATTCAACCATTGTGTGACTTGTATTGGCAAAGCATACTAATCTTTTGAGCACAATTAATAGCACTTTCTTTCTTTTACACGAGGAGATTTGTTATAATATGGCGATTGACCGCCACTCATCATTAATGCCTATATTGATGATGCTTCTTCTTCTTTTCATGCTATTTGTTCATGCTTATGGCCGCAAACTTATCGGCAATGCCTCATGTATGCTCTCTCTCTCTCTCTCTCTCTCTCTCTCTCTCTCTCTCTCTCTCTCTCTCTCTCTCTCTCTCTCTCTCTCTCTCTCTCTCTCTCTCTCTCTCTCTCTCTCTCTCTCTCTCTCTCTCTCTCTCTCTCTCTCTCTCTCTCTCTCTCTCTCTCTCTCTCTCTCTCTCTCTCTCTCTCTCTCTCTCATTAGGTAATTAGTCTTCTGGCATATTCATAATTAGTTTTCAAACCTTGGGAAGGTAGTAAAAGACTGTAAGCTCATATTGACTAAAAAAATTAAACTACAAACAATGATTTCATCTATTGTTTCATAGAATAGTCCATCATTTTTGTGTACGTCTTTCATTCCTTCTTTCTTTAGATGTTGTTTTAATGGTAAAGCTTGGAGTTGTTAGTATTTAGAATTTGAAGTGCTAAAGTGAACTGCTAGCTTATATCATACTTTACTCTTTGTTCCAGGTACTAATTCCGAGTTTTGCCCATGTATTATTCAACATCCCTCGATTTGCAAGTGAAGGATGATTCCATCACAAGAAGATAGTATTGAGTTTAGTCCTACAACAATATGTGATGTGCTATTTTGCATAGCACCTTTGTGCCTCACTATTGAGCATAGAGCATGGATAGTTTCTCACCACTGATGTACTCTTTGGAATTTTGTTTTCGAGTAGTTTGAGTAGATTAGCAACATGGTTGTATATTTTTACTAGATGATCAATCAGATATTAAATTAATCTTACTTTTAAACTCATTGCTCCATTCCTTTTTCTACTTACTTTTTTGTCTTGAAAATTTGTTCTTCTTTTCTACATTCGCATGATGAAGGTTTTACTTTTCTCGCATTACCATATTAGAGGATGGTTGGAGTATGGATACACTCAAATTACTCTTGATACCTATCAAGGAATTATTGAACATGTAATCTCTTATTCGATTGAATTGTGGGAGAGATTCTTGAGTAGTCAAGATTGCCTTGGCATATCATTTATGTTTGGTCCATAAAACATCATTTCTTGATATTAGTTTGGTCAAAGGTCCTTTTGAAACGTTTTTCAAAATTATTCCAAACCATGTACAAAATTCATGAACTTGTTGCCACTAATTTTTGATTAAAAAAAACCATTGAGATACGGAGTCGCAAATTGATTATATGAAGATTATATTTACTACGGAAACAAAATTAGTCATCCATAAAACTCTTCCATATTTTCACATCAATGAAATAGATAACCAACAAAACCAAGAAATATCTAATAATTCTTGCTTCTCCTTCCCCCTTGATAGTGGACACCCCATGATCGTTTGTATTGTTGATTGAAAATGATGCACATTCTTTTCTATATAAGATTTAGGTTGAAGGCATGAGACATAACACAATATTTTGTTCCGAATTTTCTTTAACAAAAACAGTCTAATGACATACTTGGTTATACTACTGTAAGAGCTATTTTTCCCAATAGAATACCACTTTTGGGGGCATAAATACTAAACATATTGCACAATTGCTAAAATTCATTCCATCCAAAATTAACAACATTGCACTATAACATCTATAATTATTGTTTCTAAATTGATTGGTGCAATTTGGTCTAGTATAAACATCGATAACTATGAGTTGTAGTGAGAAATCATTATATGAACTACCATCATCACATTTTCTACAAATTGGAATACACACACCTTTGTGAGCATTCAATTAATAAGTGGGTGCGATTGCAATCAAATAAATAAGTGAAATCTCATTGCTTCATGGTTGATTATAGAGCATAGGCTATATATCATAGGCCTATTATATCATATATTCTATAGACTTTGTTGATCCATCAATAATTGGTATTATCATGCAATTATCACTATGTGATAATAAAAAACACAACTTATAGCATCGTGGATGGTGGCATTGCACCATAGGCTACAAGAGGTATTGTGAGTACAATGGCGACGTCGGAAATTTGTTTTGGACCTACTAAAATTCCCCCTCTAGTTGCTTAGTGGCGATTTGCAAGCCAAGTCAGTTTCCAAACGTGAGATGCCTTCTACTTGATACTCCTGACTAGCCGCTACCTAAAAGGGCTAGATACATGTCCCTGAAAGGCACAAAAGAGATTTGACATCCATTCCATGGAAAACACTCTATTTTGGGGCACATGCGGTATTACAAATAGAATGAATAGCATGAAGAAGAAGAAGCATCATCAATATAGGCGTTAATGATGCGTGGCGGTGAATTGCCATATTATAAGTTATCTCCTCGTGTAAAAGACTAACTACCTAACCATAGAGAGAGAGAGAGAGAGAGAGAGAGAGAGAGAGAGAGAGAGAGAGAGAGAGAGAGAGAGAGAGAGAGAGAGAGAGAGAGAGAGAGAGAGAGAGAGAGAGAGCATACATGAGTCATTGCCGATAAGTTTGCGACCATAAGCATGAACAAATAGCATGAGAAGAAGGAGAAGCATCATCAATATAGGCATTAATGATGCGTGGCGGTAATGAAGACCAACCTGATTTTGAACATATTAGACAACACATTAGTGATTATAAATATAAGAGTTATTAACATCAAGATAATGAAGCATTAGTTTCTGGATCTGAAGGTGGTTTCCATTCCCTACTATTGATGCTGAACAAAATTCCCTTAATGTGGAATAATAGTTTGACAATTTTGATCAATGTTTGTAGTGGAATCATGATAGAGTGGTGTGACTGAAATCTTATTTGGTTGGACATGCAATGATCTGGTAGCAATTTGAGGAATCCAATGCTATTAAGGGTTGTTTCACGCTAGTAACAAGTCCCTTTGCCCCAGCCCTTTCAGTTGCTGCCCTTTTTCTGAATCTTGGCAATTGAGTTGGCGGCGGGTAATGGACACCAATCCCTTTACGCATTTGGTTTGTAAGGGCAATTTGATTGGCCCATTTGAATCTTGACATACCATTGGTCCTTTTTATTTGAGGTCTTGTGTTTTAAAAGGTAAGTATATAGTTTCATGTTAAAAGGTTGAAGGGTGCTCTAAGGATTCTTTTTCAAGCAATTACCTTTCAACTAGAGAGCTTAGAATTGAAATGATTTCATTGAAAATGCATATCGGTTGTAAAGGGCTGGAAAAAATTCAAAATGTCGGCCAACATGCCAGGGGACATTGCTTGGCCTGAAAACATGGGTTTGAGTTGCCCGTAGTGGCACAAGGTAAATGCCATGTCATTTGCCACATAGTGGCAAGTGCATGTTAATGTTAAATGGCCCTCAAAATACAAGCTAAGGCTCACTTCAATGGATTTAAACTTTTCCAATAGGAGTCCAAATGAACACATTTTTGGTGTTGACAATGGGCAATAATCTACTACAAACAATGGCTAATCAAATTTAAATGACACTATTCCTTATATAAAATAGGTCTTCTAATTTTTGCAGACTACCACTAGTGAGCTTGGGCCTTAAAAAGAAAGGTCATTCATGATTGTCTAAGGGAAAGTCCATTCATATTTGAAAAAAATTATCATTAATGGGACTGGCTTAGCTAATTTTACCTTGGCATCCAAAGTTTCTTTGGTCCCAAGTTTGAGCTGCCTCTTGGAGAAAACTTTAGTATATAGCAAAGCACCAGTCAATCAAAGTAGAAGTTCTAGAATTTCACTGCATAAAAGGTAGTATTCCCTTTTTTTTCAATTGAAAAACTTCAGTTTTGAATATTTAAGTTGAACAAAAAAGCTTCACCTTGAAGTTTTGCACACTACCAAATAGTCCACTTCAGTTCCTAATTTTTTTCACGAGCCCTTAAAGAGTATCTTACTGAAAAATTAAAGAATTGCAATTTATAACAGAGGCTTCACTTTTGAACCTTGAAAGTGAATATAGTTTGAAGAATACCTTTGTAATGAATTTTCTCCTTTATTTAAGAGGGTGATTTGTGCTTAATATGATCCTCATTCTCATTCTGCTTAGAGGGACCCACTTCACAACAAAGCCCTTAATGTCAATTTTCATTAGATTCAATACTGTAAAATCAAATTGCATGAGCTTCAAACATTGCCAATAAATCTAATTCGAGTTGAGCTAATTTGGTCACTTCACCTGGGATCTAGCTATCTCTTGCATTGAACTTGGGTGTTTCCTCGGTTCTTCTCTAAGTTGAAGTTCCAGGTCTATCGACACTCTTTCCTTGACGAGAAGAGGAGAACCTACGATTGGTAAGTTGTGCAAAGCTTGGGTTATCGGTCTCCAAGGGGGTGGACTTATCATCAAATTGGTGGTAGAAACATATTTGGATGGATGGGTTGGTGATGGTAGGGAAACATGATGAAGGGCTTGGTGGGAGGGTGAAGGAACTGACAATACTACCGTTGTTGTCTTAGACCTTTGTAGGGTCGAGCTTTGACCAATTCTGCCTTGGCGAGGAGCCCATTTTGTCTTGCAGGCTCACGGTTGTCTTCATCTTTTTCTTTATTACAGTTCCTTCTTCCTTTGATCCATTACTTTTGGATCTCTTCGGGCTTCATAGGAGGAGATTCAGCTATCATTGCTCTAGAGAGTTTCTTTTGATCAAGGTCAATCTGACTCATCTATTGCTTAAGTTTCTTCCATTCCTCCTCATCTTCTTGGTTCTTTCTCTTTATTTATTTATGCTGCTTTGTTTGCTTTCTTAAATCTTCTTTTTAGCTAACCAACCAATTTAGGTGGTAGTTGGTCTCCACAAGACACTTGCAATAATCCCTTAGCTGCATCGGTAAGACTATCAAGGTCTAAGAACTGACGATTTCTCAGATAGATAATGAGATGATGGAAAACAGAGAAATGGAAGGAAGGGTGGTGGTGGTGACATCGATGGATGGTGTGGATGTAGGAGTGATTTGAAGAAGAAGACTAATTTCCCAATACTTGTACTTCCATCTTCTGAGGATCTTTGTCGTAACTGGGGTACTTCTTCTAATTGAGTCCCTTTGGATTGCCCGTCTGACTTTATAGCCTTGTCTTTTTCATCTTTGATTTTGTGACCTTGGCTGATGATCTTACTCATGTTGTTGCTGATAATGTGGCTGCTCCAAAAAAAAAAAAAAAATCTGTTGGTGGAGATGTTGTTGCTGGTATCCTGCATGCTCAAGGTTGGATCGCCGTTTGGAACATGCCGATGAACATTCAGCTCGACTAAAGTATCGATGACCGAATTTTGACTAAATTGTTTTCACAAGGTCGATGTAGTTGATTCAAAGACCAACATCTCAATGATATATATGAATTAACTCTGAAGTGACATGGAGGACTCAAATTTTCAAACAAAAATCCTAAACGTGTTGCAAGGTGATCTAGAGATAGATAGATGAATGAAGATTCATTCTTGAGATACTCAATAATTATAACTCTCGTTCAATGGCTATCCCTCATGTAAAAAATGAAATCAAATCAAATCTGGAAAAAAAAAATACATTCGATCACAAGAAAAGAATACGTGAAGCATACAAATAGAAAATCAATCACATAAAAATGATAAAAATAAACAAGAAAATATACCAACTTTATAGAGAGAGTGTAACTGCAGAGCACTTGTCGAACAAAAATTTCATTCATCAACAATGATATTTCACCTTGTCAATTGCAATTTCCCATTGTTAGTTGGAAGAATGAAAAACTCTGGCATGCCCTTTTTAAAAAACAAGGCAAGATTGGTGACACTAAATATATGTAAGAGATAGCTTGAAATGCATGCAAGGAGAAGGTACTATTTCCCGAGTACCCCTCTGATCAAGGAGATTCATATTTTCTGAGTACCCCTCTGATCAAGGGGATTCATAAAATGAATTTCCATTTAGATTTATGATTCCCATAGTTGTTTTTTTGTCCACCTTCTGGAATATCAAATGATCAAATTTGTGTAAGGCCTTAAAAAGCTTTTCAGAATGTGGAAGACATATAGATTTGAGATTGTCGAAAGACAGAAAAAAAAATTTAATTCCCTGGGGAGGTTGCTCTTGGTTGGAAATTGTAGTAGATGACATAATATATGTCATTTTCTTCCTGCAAGGACTCATTTCATAATTAGTGTCTCTTGTTTCATTATCGATTTGGTAATCTCGTGGTAATGTAGAAGTTTTCAAGGAACTTTTCGATTGAGCAACAAGTTGAGCGGTCGGTTGCTATGGTGCTCACTCTACTTTTCTAACAGGGATCTACTTGCATTTATTACAAACGCCTAGAAATACTAGTTCCTATATGGTCATTCCATCTTTCGGGATTCACCATGAGGTTCACACTATTTCTACTTGTCATTCTTAACTAGCATTCCTCGGCTATCATTCTTCATTCATCCCTTCTTCTTCAGAGACCTCTTCGGTCTAAGGAGAGATGTGCTCTTGGGTAACTCTGGCCTAGTATCTTAGGGATTCGTCAGAATCAGCCAATACTATAACAAAAGCTAGAATTTAAGAGCTTGATTTTCTCTCTATTTTTCCTTTCTAGAATAGAAAATATAACAATATGTAGAATTCGGATTACACGGGTAGATCATAAGCGTTTAGCCATTCCCTTCTCTGATACCATGTGAATGAGATCAGAGTTCACAAAGTGTGTGAGTGTGATTGCGACTGTGTGTGCAATGTGTGTGTGTGTGTGAAAGAGATTGACAGACCTATGGGTGATGGGCTCACTGACCAAAGAGTTAGAGTAGCTATAGGATAGAATTTATAGGAGCAATTAAATTGATTGGCCAAATGATAGTTTTTCATTTTAGAAGAAAAAGACTGAACTCTCTTATAACACAATGCCACATCATTCATATTTAATAAAATCTAGTGTGTAAGCTACACATATATCCTTATATGAAACCATATCATTCTAAGTTGTACGCATACCTACACATCAAACTCATCTTGGTGCATCCCCAATAGTGTAGACATATCAATGGAAAATAATGATTGAGATATTTTCTTGGATGTAACATCATTTGAATTGCTAACTAAAATTTGAGGTGCCATAAATGGCTTTTGATATTATGAACTAATGGTCTCCTTGGCGTTATCAGCTAGAGTTTTATGGGCAACAAGATATCTACTTCTAGATTGTTATTAGCTTAACTTTGCTTCCTGAACCTTGCTTGCTACCAGAGCTTCTTTTGAGCTACCGTTATAGTGATGGTGGTGGGTCTTTAGAGATCAAGGGTTGGTGAGATATGACACCATCTTCAAGAGATGGCGACACCACCGACCCTCACCATTACGTGGTTGCTTCACAATAACTGACTTATTGTCATGGTGTGATATATTTCCAGTGAATCTTGACATTGGTGCAATATGCAAATTTCTATATGAATTTCATTCTTTTCATCATTGAAGGCACAACAATAATAAATACTAAAATATTGTGCCACTCCTTTAGCTTAGTTATAGGATTGAAATTTCACACTTGAGGTTGTACTTCATGGGTTATTTCCATGAAATCCTTATCCATTACCCTAGTGAGTGACACATACACATATCACCATTGAACCCCTCAATAAAGACTAATGGTAAATCGAGAGAAAGCATGCAATGTAGTACTAAGATATGAACCATTCAATTTTGTGAGATTGTTAGCTTTTAAAAACTATCCCACTAAGACATGTATTTTGACGTTTCACATTCATGAATTCAATATGCTTAGACACTAAGGTAGGTCCCCCCCACCGCCCTTCCACGCACAAATGCCCTTAGAGAGTATCGGCCATTGGAATACTATAAATAATAAATTTTGCCATTCAACCATTGTGTGACTTGTATTGGCAAAGCATACTAATCTTTTGAGCACAATTAATAGCACTTTCTTTCTTTACCACAAGGAGATTTGTTATAATATGGCGATTGAACGCCACTCATCATTAATGCCTATATTGATGAAGCTTCTTCTTCTTTTCATGCTATTTGTTCATGCTTATGGCCGCAAACTTATCGGCAATGCCTCATGTATGATCTCTCTCTCTCTCTCTCTCTCTCTCTCTCTCTCTCTCTCTCTCTCTCTCTCTCTCTCTCTCTCTCTCTCTCTCTCTCTCTCTCTCTCTCTCTCTCTCTCTCTCTCTCTCTCTCCCTCTTTTCCTTCTTCTTCCTCTTCTATTCTATCATTTCTCTTCACCAACAATCATGATGAAGTTAGTTAGGGCAGTAGAGTTAGTGTGAGTAGAGTTAGGGGAGGTAGAGTTAGATAAAAAGTAGGAAAACTAACTAAAGTAGCATCTATGCCTAGTTAGGTGTCTATCTAGTGAACTAACCCTTGTTGACAGGCGAGAGGGCTATTACAATGTCGGATCGAAGACCCTACAGTGGCGCTCTTGTCGGGGATAGGTTTCCACTAACTAGTGTAGTTGCATTTTAACTATTTTCTTGTTTTTTAGAGTAGTTTTAGATAGATTTTTTGGGAGTTTAGAGCTAGTTTTCTGTATTTTTTTTTTTTTGTGTTTGGACTGTTCATAGCTAGCGGAGGAGGTGTGAGAGGGTAGAGGAGGCCCTGAACAGTCTCTAAGGGCTTGAAATCCAAACTAACCAGCCAAAAACCCAAAAAAACACACCAATCTATATTTTGGAGGAAAAAAGAGCCTAAAATCTCATCAGATTTTTATATCTCCAAAACCAGTGTGAATTAACCCTTGCATGACTGGCCGTAGCTCCAGAGTACTGTCCTAGACCTGCATAGAAGCCTGCAAGAGTTAGTTCCAAGCAAATTGCAAAAATCAGAGAAAAATCATAAAAAATTCAAAAAACCCTTGAAAAATCCAAAAAAAATAAAATCAAATCTTCACCAGAACTCTCGCAGACCCCTCTAAAGTTCCATTTCAGTGAGACTAGGACACATAGAAGCTTGCGAGAGTTAGTTTGATGTTTGAGTGCCTGTGCGAAAGTTCCTAGTGAAAAAAAAAACGGAAAAGTACCAGAGAACCCTCACAGACACCAAATTTTTCAGTTTCAGTGGGCAAGAACTCTCGCAGAAGATTTTGAAGTTCCATCTCAGTGAGACAAGAACAAATGAAAGCCTGCAAGAGTTAGTTTGATTCTAGTGAACAAAAAATTGGGTTTAAGTGTTAAAAAATCATTAAAAAATGAAGATCCAGCAAATCCTTCTAGTAAGAACTCTCGCAACCCCTCTCAATCAATTCAGAATGCTAATTTCCATCAGTAATGAAGCCTGCGAGAGTTAGTATTAAGATCTGGTGAAGATCATCAAGAATTCCATAGTGAGATCTGACCCAGATCCAGCTACTGTGATCCTTGAGAGAGTTACTTCCCAAATATCTGAGAGATATCAAGTTTTTTATCTGCTAAAATAGCTAAAGAACCCTCGCACAAGAGAACCCTAGAAGACTAGATCAGTGGAAAGATCTGCACCAGATCCAGCTATTGTCAAAATCTCAGGTCAATCAGTGCAAGGAGTAAGAAGTTATTAAGGAAAAACCATCGTAAAAGGCCTAAATTTCACTTCAGGCCGATCAGATTGATTAGATCCTTAAGATCCAGACTGCATCCCACTGTACAAGCAAGATCCAACTACTTTGGAACCCACTACCGGATGAATATGAGATTGGGAAGATCAATAGCAAGAAGGATAGCAAATCAAGCACCACATCTTCGCAGATTAGCAGCTGTGCAACAAGAGGCAGAACCGGAACCAGCACCAATGAAGCCAATGGGCCAACTTGTACCTGTCGCTCCCTTGCAAGCAGTCCGAAGAACAACACATATGGAAATACCAAAATACGACGGATCATCAAATCCCATCCGATTCTTCCAGATCTATGAGCAAGCTTGTGAAATCTACGACGAATGGACACCTACGGAAAAGCTAATGTTGTTCACCATGTCCTTATTGGTAGTGGCTCAGGATTGGTTTTTCAACCTGTCAGAGGAAGAAAACTCCACCTGGGAAGCAGTTAAGACGGCTCTCATTATGCGCTTTAAACCAAGAAAGTTCTTGGAAGACCCATTCCTCCTGCTGAGTAAAGTCAAGATGGGAAAACGAGAAAGGGTCAGGGACTATATTGAATAAGTCAAACATCTACGATCCGAGTGCAGTGTAGCCCTAACTCCCGATCATGCAGTGATCATGTGGTTCCTAGCCGGACTACCACAAAGCATCAGAAGAGAACTGAAATGACGGGAGCAGTGCACTACTCTGCAAGAAGCTATGGAAGATGCTATCAGGGAAGAGGATGAGGGATCTGACGACGAATATCCATCCACCCACACTCTACTCCCTTGTTAGCATTGTCATCATCAAATGCATCCGCTCTATCCACAAAACTGCTATTGGAACAAATGACAAAATTACACAAACAGCAGATGGAACAACTGACGGCGCAGGTTGATCAGAAACTGAAAGCCTTAGAGGGAGCTGTAGCAGTAACGCCACATCAATCGGGACCAAACCAGCTACAGTATCCACAATGGGAAAATGTATGGTGTTCAGTGTGCACGCAAAACCATACAGCGAACGAGTATCCAGTCCTAAAGCAAAATCTGAGACTGACACATAGATTCTTCCATCTGTGCAATGCAACATCTCATAATACAACATTTTGCGCATTTAACCCCCGGATTGTTCAATAGAAGAGAAGACTTCTTATCCATATCATTAAGGGGCACCAAATGCGGCATCGAGATACGGCGCACCGAATCAACAACAGTGTATGGCCTTACCTGCACCACCCGGGCTAGCCAATTGGATGCTCATGCTAACATTGTTCAAGGTATTGCTATTCAAAAGACTTTGCCAAGTTCGATGGATCTTCAAGAGATCTTGATCAATGAGGAATACAGGCTTCAAGCAAGAGGTGGATCTACATCGACACTTCAAGAGGATGCTATGTTCACAAAGGGCAAATTCAAGGGTAAAACCAAAAGCAAGTGGTCTAAAGGGCAAGATCAACTGGATGCTTCTTTAAGTGGCAAAAAGAAGGATAGATCAAAGCTCAAGTGCTTCTATTGTGGCATCAAAGGACACTTTGCAAGTGAGTGCTACAAGAAGAAGAGAGATCAAGGAGACAAGCAAGGTAATCTTACTCTTGATGAGGATGGTTTGGATGTGCAAGATGCAAATGATGATGCTTTTGTGATGTCTTCATGTATGCTTGCTAATGATGGAGATCTAGGTCCTTGGTGGATTGATAGTGGAGCAAATTCACACATGACCTTTCACAAAGAGTACTTCACTTCTTTGTTGGCATATGGAGATGACAAGAGGGTGATCTACACGGCCAATGATGGTGAGTGTGCAATCAAAGGGATTGGCACAATTCCTATTTCTCTCTCTACAAATAGGAATGTTTGCATTACATTTTAGGAATAGAAGTCATTAGATCTTCTCAATCTACTTTCATTTGTCAAGAGAAGTATGCTAATTCTAATCTAGAAAGATTTCATATGGTAGATGCAAAAGCTATTGATACACCTATGGAGTCTCATGTAAAACTTACTATAAGAGGTAATGAAAGATCCTTCAAGGACATTACTCTCTATAGAAAGCTAGTTGGTTCACTCATCTATCTAACCATTACTAGACCTGATCTAAGCTATTGTGTTGGAAGATTGAGTCAATTCATGCAAGATCCTAGTGAGGAGCATTGGAAGCTAGGAAAGCGAGTTTTGAGGTACATCATTGGAAACCACCAAGTGCAAAAGAGGAAGTGGCTCACACAAGTGGTACCCTAGTACCAATGACCCAAAACATCTTTTCAAATGTTGGCTGATTTTGACGAATCCCCAAGATACTCGGACAGAGCAAACACCTCTCACCTTAGACCGAGGAGGTCTCTGAGAAGACGAGAACAACGAAGACTGAGAGCCGAGAAATGCTAGTTAGGAATGGCAAGCAAGAACTATGTAAGCCTCGTGGTGAATCCCGGAAGATGGAATGACCATGTAGGAATTAGTATTTCTAGGCAAATGTAATAAATGCAATTAGATCCCTCTTAAAGAAAGTAAAGTGAGCCACCTTTTGATGGTGACCACTAGTGGAGAGCATTATTCCATTTGTAATTTGCGAAATGTGAAAATTTCACGAGGATGCCACCTAAGAAGCTCTCTTGCTTATTTAAGAGACTCCCTCTTTGTGTACAAGAGCTTTTTGCATTGTATCTACTCCATGCTTAATAAGAAGATTTTCCATGAGTTTGATGCTACACTAGGCTCCTTGATCATAATGGTTTTCTTGAGTGATGCCCCTATGATCATGCCCTTCCATTCATATTGTGTGTGGTTGTGGATTTAGAGTGGATTAGTTTTGCTTTCCTAGTTGTGGATTAGATTTCATGTTTTCTTGTGGATTAATGTAGGAGCCAGCATTCAAGTAAACTAAATAGACTGGATTTGTGGTGTAGTTCTTGCATATTTCTTTACAATCCAGTTCTTGATGTTCTTGGGATGTCCAAGAATCAAAAGACTGGTTGGTTTCTTGATTCTTGGACTTCTAACATGCTGTAGATTAGTTCTTGTTTTGTCAACTAATGCAAGTGTAGCTCAGTGTTGTATATTGTAGGATTTGATTCAGTTCGTTTTTAAGAGTAGGTAGCTGTAGAATCTATTGAATGTTCATTTGGGCTGTATGCTGATCTGTGAATGAACGTTCTTGGCTTGCATCTGTTAGAATGTAAGTGTTTCCAAGAGAGAACGACCCTGAGTAGTCCTCTAACAGGCAGGACAAAACTATACTACAACGTCAATCTGTTTCCTTCTGCCTAATCTGGGCCTTTAAACAAGAACGAATAACTGTAAGCTAAGCCCACCGTCTCTGCTGATAGGCAAAAGAAGTAAGCAAAAGAAGGGTAACCAACAGATCCTCTGGAGCAGGGGATCTGTCAACATCAAAGCAAAAGGGGGTACCACTTCAAGTCCAGTCAAGTCCCAATTTAAAAACCTTGTACAAAGTGGGACGCATGGCATGAAGTCCTTGAAAGGTGAAAACTTGGCATTGTGAAGGGCAAAAACCTTGTACAAAGTGGGACGCATGGCATGAAGTCCTTGAAAGGTGAAAACTTGGCATTGTGAAGGGCAAGCATGGAGGGATGCCTATAAAGAGGAGGAGCCTCTCTTTGCATTTACGTGAGAGAATGAACAAGTATGGAGAGAATGACTATGGAAGGGTGAGGGAATGAAGAGAGCTGAGATAATTGAGAAGATAGTTTGTTTGTGTTGAGAGAACTTTTGGATGGTGTTGAGAGGCTGCATTCTCTGCCGTTAGTGACTGTGGGCATGGATATCTCTGATCTCTGCACACTGGTTAGTGGGCCTGTGTACCTCATGCTTAAACCGTCTGTGGGTCTGCTGTTCATCTGACCAATTCATTCATCTCTGGGATCGCCGATCCAGTTACTTTAGGACTCATTGTAGTCGCAGGACAGACTGCACCGCGAGGTCTGTTGGCCATGCACCCTTCATCTTCGTGACACACCTCCAGCACAAAAATGCAGACTATCCTGCCTAAATTGGGATACATGTCAATCGCATTAAGCACGCCAGCGGACCACTACACCCACCTCTATCGATTCTCTGCTCGCTGATCACGGACGGACAGTCCAACTGAGTTTATCGTTCACCTGCCATACCGATATTAGAGCTCAACCTCCAGAGCTGTTTTTCGGGGCAACGGGAAAAGCATCTAAATCATGACTTGGGGATTTCGCGAGGCATCCCGGTTCCTCTTCTGCGCATGAGGTATACTCTTAACTTTCATATCATTGTTGCAAATGGGAATGAGATATGTAACGCATGCGCATACTCTTAAACTTTCATATCATTGTTGCAAATGGAAATGAGATATGTAACGGACATTCACTCTTGCTAATCCTTAATTGTTGGAAATAAGTAATCTCATGGCATAGCATGTGTGAACTCTTATGTTATGTGGTATGACGGTTATGTGGTATGACGTAGTGGGTAGAATAGGATGTGATGGAATTTTGTATTACCATCTTTTCTATGACACTTGTATGCTGAAGCATCGATTTTTAAAGGCTTTGCCTAAGTTGGAATCACATTGTAGTATCAGTTTTTCCATTTTCACTTTATTATTTGCATTCGAGACATAACGCCCGACCTCTTTGAAATAGAAGAGCGGGTTGTTACCGTACGTGGTTGAAATATACCACCTCGGTTAGGGGTCATCTTAGTCACCTCCATCGTCGGAACTACCTAGCGAAATATCTAGTCCTGACGTTTGGCAAAATACCAACCGCCTATCAAACAAGACGGCGCGTAAAATTGGCAACCTCACACTGCACGGGACCAATCATGATATTATAGTATAATCATTTGATGACTGTCTGTTTATTTCACCATGCTTGGTTGAACACTCTAGCGACACATTCCAAGTAAATCACTAAGCAATAGACGATGACTTCATCTCATTTGACCCATGATTGCTAACTGAGTACCCATACAGAGATCTCTATAGTATTTGTAAGTGATTACACTCGTGTGACCTCTAGCAGTGAATCTCGACCAATGTGAAGTACCAAAGACACTGGCATAGGTAACACCACCCGAAACCGCACTCTAAGTCATAGACATAACCCCATCTTGACAGTATTAGATACCTAGGATGGAGAATGTGCCGAACTACTCCCTCCCTCGTGGGGGGTTGGACCCTTGAACATAATGGATGAGAATCAGTTCCACCCTACACTAGGGGATGTCTGCTAATTGATTCGGGAAGGAGCCACCCAATATTACTTCTATACCCCAACGCTCCACCCCCACTTACAGGCAGGAGATACTATATTTAGAAAACAACATTGGGGGGGCTATAGTTACTTCGAAACTTATGAGTTTATTATTGATGGGTTCTGGCACCTAACTTACACCATCTCCACCAACTACACGAGACCCACCCAGTCGTTCATACGATTTGGATCCCCAGTGCAATCACCTGCACCAGCTGGCAGTACTAACAGACCCCCCAAATTAGATCCCCTAGAAATAGAGAGAGATGAAACCAGTAGTGATGACCCCTCTACGGACTTCTATATAGAGAGGTGGACGATCTAGAGAACAAAAATCTAGGCATCAAAACCGATAGGACTGAGATTGCAATTAACCGTAAGCTAGACACTTACGGTTCATGGCGGTGAGTCTTTCGTAATGGACCGTATGCAGGACTCTACGGTTGCCTTCGATAAAACCATTTGCAGGAGTCTGCGATTGCCTTCGGTGGCCTTCGTTGAAACCGTATGCAAGAGCGTTGCGGTTGTTTACAATTTTTGTCTGTTGGCAGTTTCCCATGTATTTCTGCAGACTGTCAAAAAAGGTAGACCGTTTCTGCAGATGCTTGAGAATGATTTCCTTAAGAGATGAAGGGGGTGAAAAGGATGAGTAGGAGTAAGATTAAACTCCAACACTCCCCCTTAAGCTTACTGCTACGAATGAAGCGTTTGATAAATGCCTCTTTCAACAATGACCAATCTCGTTAATATTCATGATCAAGGTTAAAAAACCATTCTCGTGCGCGATCGATCATGGTCATCGAGAAGAGCTGTACCATGGTGTTTGGTGATGTCTCGCCATAGACATCACATGCATTCTCAAAGACTTGAAGAAATCTTTGAGGATCAATATTACCGTCGTACTTAGGTAAATCTAGCTTTGGAGTACGTTTTTCAGTACGTGGAACATTATTTGCGAAATCTCCGTTTAAGTGAGCTCGTGCATGTGAAGATTCGGCAGCATGGAAACGTGGTCGATCATATGGAGCTTTCAAAACGCATGGGTTCCCATCTATCGAATGGGTTGGAGGATGGCTCTTGGACTTGGGATTTCATCCTGGAATATCGATTAAATCGAGCCTATTCGGTTGATGGTGAGAGCATCTCTGGTGGATAGTCCTCTATGGAATTCGGATTGTAAGGACGATCCAAAACACTCTAGAGTACCTTAGAAATGTGGAAATAGGCCTCTGGGACTCTTTGGTAACTTAACTCGTTGGAATCATTGTTTGGAATGCGATTGTTACGGTGGAATACGGTTGTAATGAGTTACAATTGTGCAGTTGGAATGCGGATGTTGGTGGTTGAATGTGGGCGCTACGAATGCAGTCGGGGTGTGACCGGTTTGTAGTTGAATGCTTGCTATTGCGGTTCAAGGGCAAATGCGGTTGAATGCGGTCAGTTGCGGTTGACTGCGGTTGCTATGTTTGTGATTCAGGTGGGGTGCGGGTGTTTACTGTCGAAGGCGGTTGGAATGCAATTTGTGGGGCTTGAAGGGTGACTACAGTTAGGATGCAGATTGGAATGGTATCTGGTTGTAGGTGAATGAGGTCGCAACGGTTGAATAGTGGATGCAATTTGTACGTGGTGTGTTTGCGGTGTAGTGCGGTCTGTTGTCTGTTTGCGGTCTGTTGCGGTTTTGTGCGGTGGGTTGCAATTAAAGGATGAATGCGGTTGGATACGACCTGTTGCGATTGAAGGAAAATGCAGTTGGGGTGCGATGATTATCTTGCGGTGGGTGGCGGTTGATGGCGGTGACGGTGCAACGATGTATGGGGTTGGAATGCTATCTGGTGATAGTCGAATGCTGTCACTACAGTGCAATAGTGGATGTGGTTTGAATTGGTGTGCTTGCGTTGTAATGTGGTCTGTTGTGGTGGCTACGGTTCAAGGTAGTCACTATGGGTCTATGTGGTCGTGGTTGGAATGTGGTTAGTTGAGTGTGAGTGCGGTCGCTTGCAGGTGAGTGCGGTCAGTGGAGGTGGTTTGAATGGCGGTCACTACGATACAAGGTGGTCGCTACGGTTCAAGTGCGGTTGTGGTTGGTTGAGGTCTGGGAGACGGCTCCGGTGGATATCCGAGAGGAGGCGTCGGTTGAGAATGGAGAGGAGGCGTCGGTCGAGATCAAAAAGGAGGCTTCGGTCGAGATCTGACGAGAGGCGTCGGTCGAGATCTGAAGAGAGGTGTCGGTCGAGATCTGACGAGATGACGTCGGTTGAGATCTAATGAGAGGCGTTGGTCGAGATTTGACGAGAGACATCGGTCGAGAATTCAGAGAAATCCATTGGTTGAGATTTCAGAGAAACCTGTCGGTCAAGATTTTAGAAAAACCCGTCGGTCGAGATTTCAGAGAAACCTGTCGGTCGAGATTTCAAAGAAACATGTCGGTCGAGATTTGATCGATGAGCATCGGTTGGAATTTAACTCAGGACTTTATAGGATATGGCGAGTAGGCTCCGTCGTGAGTGAATGCGTAGTTGCAATAGGTGAATGAAACAAGGTTTCGTCCGGTCCAGACGTGAGTCGTGGAGCTCGGCTAGGAAAGGAGCCTCTGGTGAGAATGGAATTGATGAGCTCGGTAATGTGACGTGTAGGAGACTTCAGAGCGGTGATTTTGCTGCACAGATCGGAATGGTGTGGCTTGGTTTAGTGTCTGTGGAGCTGTGGAATGGTGCCAAATGTTCACAAATTTCCTGAAGTAAACTTTACAACCACTGAGAGAGAAGCATTGGCTATGGTCTATGTTGTCCAACAACTAAGACATTATTTATTAGGCCAGACCTTTGCATTCTACACCGACCATCAAGCCCTATTATATATTGTTAATAAATCCCCGGTAGAAAACTCCTACGATCACTCATA
This sequence comes from Diphasiastrum complanatum, assembly GCA_029204225.1. NCBI lineage: Eukaryota > Viridiplantae > Streptophyta > Lycopodiopsida > Lycopodiales > Lycopodiaceae > Diphasiastrum > Diphasiastrum complanatum. Next base: position 34,868,652 of record CM055097.1, on the reverse strand, counting down.
TCATCACGATACAACACTTCCATTACCCAGTTTTCATTAATATCAAACTAACAACTCATGCTCGTGCAAACGAGATGAGTATCCCACAACACCAGAAAATCCAACACAACTAGCCATCCAAGATGGTTACGCTATCGCCACAGGACCAATGAGCAACCGGTGCTTTATTTGTGGTGAAACATGACACTTCATGGTTGAATGTAAAGTTAAAAACCAATACTATGCGGAGTGTCCAGACTGTGTTCGTAAACACAGTTTCAAGGATTGTCCTAAACAACCTAACAGGATTCTTCCAGCACGTCATATATCATCCGAACCTGTTAGAGTTCTAACTAGAGCACAACGCCAACAACAAAACCATACAACATTAGCCGACCCCCAAGGAAGCCACTTGACGGCTTTCACATTACCAAAAGATTACCCAGCCCCAAAAGTGGAACAAAGGCAATACAATGAATTTCGAGATGAGTTTTTGCGAGAGGAATAACATACGGACAATCAGTTATCAGCTCAAATCCCTGAAAAAGAGTAATCCCTACAGGGAATTGAAGTATTTTCTGACCTCCTGCAAGCTCAACTCACCATGCCGTTCCATAGTGCAATAAAATCCTTCATTGGGCTTCAATGTTTTTTTAATTTCTGCGTAGTCGTTCAGAAAGGGACCCAACATTTCATGGCGGATCACTTTTCTCGGCTACCGAATGTTGAAAACGCAACTGCACCAGTCAACCATGATCTTCCTGATGCATGCCTTTTTCAGAATGATGCTACACCCTTATGGGCTGAGGAGGTCACTCAGTTCCTAACAACGAGCAGACTCAAAGAAGGCCTAAGTACGGCGACAAAAAGAATTTTTTTGCTAAAAGCAGCACCCTTTCAGTTAATAGCGGGACAACTTTACAAAAGGGGTGTAGACGGTATAATTCGACGATGTGCTTATGAATATGAGATACGACAGATCATATCTCAGGCTCATGAGGGCATTGGCGGTGGCCACTTTTCTGCTGAAGCCACAGCTAAGGTTATCCTTCGAGCAGAACTATGGTGGCCATCTTTATTTCAGGACATGTTTGTTGTCATTAAAACGTGTGATGTCTGTCAACGAGCTAAGAAAAATACCAAAGTAGACTTCACACCACTGACTCCCATTATAGAAGGCGAAGCCTTCCATAAGTGGGGAATTGACTTTGTCGGACCCATCAGTTCAGCAACAAAACATACCCAAGACCGTTACATCCTCATAGCCACGATTACACCACTAAGTGGGTTGTGGCTCGAGCAACGAAGGATGCCAACGCAAAAACTGTTGTGCATTTTCTTTACGAAAACATTATTACACGTTTTGGCTGTCCCATAGAGCTAGTTAGTGATTGCGGCATGCATTTTTTAAATGCTGTCATTGACAATTTACTACGCGATTACCTTGTCGTTCACAGAAAAAGTACACCATACTATCCTAGATGTAAGGCCAAATCAACTAACAAGACGATATATAAGATTTTGACAAAGATAGTTGAAACCAGTCGTTCTGATTGGGAAACAAAAAATTTTTTAGCCATCTGGGCTTACCGCACCACCCCGAAGAAAGCCATTGGGTGGATTACTCCTTGCCACTTAGTATATGGTCAAGAGGCGGTAACGCCCGTAGAATTTTAGTCCCTTCCCTAAGAGTCATGGAAGCTTTTTCTAAAGATCTATGTGAAAAAGCTACAATAGAGCAAAAAGTCAAAACCAGGCTATTTACGTTAGCCCAATTATGCGAGACAAGACTTATATCTTACCACGCACAACTAGTTAACAAACGACGCCAAAAGGCCTGGCATGACCATCATTTATGAAATAAAGATCTACACTTAGGTGACCAGGTGCTCCTTTATACATCAAAGAAGCACCCCGACAAATTGAAATTCCGAAGTGAGGGACAGTATGTTATTAAATAAAATCTTTCCTAATGGTGCAGTCCAACTGCAAACACTTGACGGAATACTCCTAGACACTGTCGTCAACGGTGGTCGTCTATGGCGGTATTATGAAGAGTTGTTTTTTGTTCACCCAATTTAACATCTTCTCCCTAGTATATATTTTACATTTTTTTATTCTTTATATATTTTTTCTCTTGGTTGTAATTCTCGTTTTGCATACCTATTATTAACCTCATTCCTTGTTTATAATTCATACCATTACTTATTTACTTTCTATGCATTTTCTTTTCCTATACATACCCATGGGTCATGGATGTTCTAGGTCCACAAATGGTAGGCTACACCATATGAAAAGATTCTAACACTTTTAGTCACCTCATTTTTGTCTGTCTGGTATCTCAAGCATACAAACATTTCTTGAGATACACCTTTCTCATAAGAACTTCTACTCTGAGCCACAGTCATATTTTTTCCCTTGAAATTCTTCACTTGCATCAAACAGGTCCAATCCTTCATAATGGGATTTTGTTGGATCTCAACCGACCGGATTATGTTAGATCTCAACCGACGGATTCTGTCAGATCTCAACCGACGAATTCTGTCAGAACTCAACCAACGACTTTTGTCAAATCTCAACCGACAGGATTCTGTCAAATCTCAACCGAGGAATTCTGTCAAATCTCAACCGACGGATTCCGTCAAATCTCAACCGACGGGATTGTGACAGATCTCAACCGGCGACTTCTATCAAATCTCAATCGACGGGACTCACTCAAATATCGACCAACGATTCTAATTCAAAATTCAACGAACGGGCACGTCCCATCGTGCCCGAACCCAGACGACGACGTCCATAAATGCCATCACCCTGACGCCATTCGCACCTCAGCGAAGTGCGAATTCTGGAGTTTTCTAGCGATGAGCTACTGGCGATCTTCTTGCTCCCATGCACAATCCTGGCGCTCTCTTGTTCATTGCATCTGTCATCACTTCCACACCACTTCCACCACCTATCAGCCATCCTAGTTTGTTTACCATTGAGAGCGCCATCACCAAACATCTCAAAACTAACATCGCCAACGGAAGACACAACATTTGAAACTTTTCACATGCTGACAGGTAGCGTCACGCGAGCATTCACTACACTCCCGTTACACTATTGAGTATTACATCATTACCATAAACACTTGTTTTTCATTCCAGCTTATTCCGTCTTCTTCCTAACCATATTCTGTCACACCTCCGTTATCCCACACTTTACCTTCCATTTTACCCACCCTCATTCCTTCAGAATCCATTCCTTCCGCGATATACCTAGCTCCACACATATTTTCCAATTACCCCTCCACCGACACTTTCACCTACCTTCTCACCGGAGCCTTCCATCTCAACCGACGCCTTCCTCTCACATCTCGATTGACGCCTTCCTCTCATAGTCGTCTACGTCGTTGTGTTTTGCTTGGACAAGCTGGTGAATTTTCTTGGGCTATGCACGCTCTTGCTCCATCAATTTCTGTTCACAGATTCCCTGAATAAGTGGGCATGGTTTTCTTTACTGTTCTTTCTTCTTTGTTACTTCTATAGGTTACGGTTCTTGCGGTTTGGTCTTCTTATTAGAACGGTTTCCAAGCAGAAGCGTATTCTCAGATTACAATGAGTATTCCCCAGCATGTCAGTGGGGGGAGATAGTTCGTTACTCAGTTACATGCATAAACAAGCCATGCAACCAATCCTAGCTCAAAAAGATCAATGTTCTGAATCAGGGAGCAATTCTACAATCTATCTACTAAAATCAGGAAACAAACAAGGACAGGATTAATCTACTCAATCAGGAAAACAAGAAACAAGAAAACTAATTTCCTAACAGCACTCTAGTAGCCCAAGAATCAAGAAACATCCATTCCTTGAGGCTTGGAATGCCCAAGAACAATCAAGAACTGGAATGTAAAAGAATATGCAAGATCTACACCACAAATCCAGTCTATTTAGTTTACTTGAATGTTGATTCCTACATTAATCCAATCCACAAGAAATGAGATCTAATCCACAACTAAGAAGCAAGGGAGTAAGCAAGAAAACTAATTAATCCACAACACAGAAGAAATCAAAACATGCTCATAGAAATTTCACTCAAGAACATTGCCATGAACAAGGAGCTTAGCAACCATCAAGAACTCGTGGAAGATCTTCTTTATTCACTCAAGAGAACTTGACAATACAATCAAAATCTCCCTCACAAGAGAGGGGGGTCCTTAAATAAGCAAGAAGGTTGCCCATGTGGAGCCCAAGTGGCAATTCCACCAAATTAGAAATTACATGTGGCAATTGCCCTTCCACTAGAGGTCATCATCAAAAGGTGGCTCACTCTAGATTATTTAAGGAAGGTCTACATCTATTTACAATGCCTAGGAAATATTACTAGCTCCTACATGGTCGTTCCTTCTCTAGGAAACACCATGTAGGCTCACATAGATAATTCACTATCATCCTAGGTAGTAATTTCTCGGCTCTCATGCTCGGCTCTCAGCTTCTTCTGCTCTCCTCCTTCTGAGACCTCCCCGGTCATGCGTGAGAGATATTCTGTTCTTCAACTTGGCTCGGCATCTGGGGATTCTCTGGAATCCGCTAACATTATCCACCCTAATCTGTTGCAGGACCCACTGCAACACAGGTGATGTCGTTCCGCTTGGCACTTGAAAAAGCATGGATCTTCGTTCGCTTCCGTAAAACCCTTATTATTCGCAAAACTTTTTTTAAAATAATGAAGGTCTCTCAATGGCCGCTACATTCCAACCCTATTGAAAAACTCTCGCGAGTCCTGCTCGCCTCGCCGTCTTGCCGTTTGTTTTCGCTGGCTCATCTTTCGCCCCAAGGCTTCAAATACTTGGAAGCGGAGGTTACTTCCAAAGTTGAGTGGCCCCAGGTACTCTCTTATCTTTTCAATAAAGCCCATTTCCTACCAGTCTTCCACCATGGTCACATATCGTGACGACATGAAGGCCGCTCTGTAGTATAGCCAGGCCATCATCTCATGGTCTTCTTCTGACTAGAGGGCTACATTGGGATTGATCTTGATTGGATCTAAGCCTCGATTCTCAAAAATAGTCTTGATGCATTAGAAAGGCCATAGATCAGCAGTATTCAGCACTTTTTTGCACGCATAGATCGGCACTTGTTTTGTATTTGTGCCCAAAATCGAGTAATTGCAGCCTCAGATCATCCGGGGAGATTCTCTCGGAAATTCTCGGAATCTCTGGCCAGTTCACCAGCTCCACCCGTGGCTTTTCTGCCGGCCATGGATTTCTGCGTTTGAGCGGCATGTAAAATGGATCCACTCGCTTCCATGCCAGTGCCTTCATGTATTCTTGGAGTTGCCTACTATCCTTTAGGACCTCATTACGCCATTCTGTTGTGGTTGTAATGCCGCAATGATCTCAGCCCTGGTGGAGTATTGGCTTTGATATATGTCCTCTTTGCCTCCCCTCATATTGGGAGGGTATTTCCTTTCAAACTTTTTCGATTTCTTTGTATCAACCATCTTGCTCCTGGGCTTGGTAGGTGGCTCGCTTGCTTGTTGACGGCTCAGTTGCGCCCGTGTCTTGCCTGAGTGAGAATCTTCGTGTTTCCGGTTGATCTGCCAGGAAGTCTTCATTATCCCCAATGTCAGTGTTAACGACTGGAAGGTCAGGGACGGAGTGATCTAGAGAGAGAGGTGCGGGAATGACAGGTTTAGGAGGAGGTGGGTTTAACAAGTTATATGCCGCACCGGGGGAGTGGAGTTGTTGAAGGAACTCGTTCCGTCGGGTTTTGTATGTGTCAGCTGGACATTTTGATGGGCCCATTATTTTGCTAGGAGGTGGTGGAGAGAGGGAAGATGAAAAAATAGGGTAAGTTGGAATGAATGTTTCAGAAAAATTAAAAGCAGAGTAGGAGGAGAGTTTAAAAGTGGGAGAGGGTCGGGGAAAAGTTCTGGAAGCAGCTTCGGCTCTCTGGCTACCCGATCCCGAGCTACCATCTGATGGTCAAGTTTGCCCATCCTGATTTTCTGCTCCATCATTCCCATCATCGTCTTGTGGTTTCTTCGAATGAGCGCCTGCTTGGGCCTTGCACGCCGTGTCCCACAACTGGTTCACCTTGTCCAAGACTTGCTGTAGGGCCTTCGTTGTGTCTTCTAGCTGCTTCTGGGACTCCAGGATGATCTTCTCTTGCTTGGCCACAATATTTTCAAAATTCTTTTTCTCGGCTTCCCGTTCTTGGATCAGTAGTACATACTTTTCCATCTGGATAGCTAAGGCCTGTGGGGTCTAGAATTGTATATCCTTTGGCTTAACTAGAGGGGCATCAACTGTCATTGCACCCGACGATCCTCCTCGTACTTGGTCTGTGAAAGTACTGTACTTTAGGACCATAAATGGATCTGCAAAAGATCCACAAGAGTGATTGGATGCTTGCTTAACAATCTATCAAAAAACTAGACACAAAAAAGTTGATCTAGATTGGCAATTTGACAAACAACAAGCATTAACAATCAAAAGCATTGGTCAACATTGAAATCCAAGCCCACATGTGTGTACTATAGGCTGTAGTACGGCCTTCAACCTAAGAAACAAGTAGAAATTGATTTGGTTTCATTTGGATCACAAAAACTCAATGTACATAGTGAACTAGCTTGAGATTGCCAATGAGCTCCAAAAATTTTCTATCTTTTCACTATGGAGAGAGGGAATACATAGCAAATTCGACTTCCTTCTTGAATTTAGGTGGATTTCCAGCATCTAATAAGGAAGTTAACTCACTCTCCTTGACCTAAAATGAAATCCTAGTCTATTTCCTAGAGTTATGCTTGGTAGGTAGCTAGTTGGTCAAATTTTCACCTTAAACTTAGGTGTAGGTCCTATAAAGTAGGGATGAACACCAAATAGACATGACCAACTCTCTTGACTTGACCTAACCTATATTAGGAGTGGGTTCCCACGTGGCATCTTGGTCTTACATGTGTGAAACCCAATTATACACAATATTTACAATGTTCTACATGGTCTTTGATCAAGCTAGATTTGCCAATTTTTGGCAATTCTTCACACTCCTCCTCAAATTTAGCTTGATCTATTTACAAATCTCTTGATAGGTGAATGAGAGCTTTTAGAAGTGTCTAAAAAATCCAGCTACAAACAAGGAACTTTTGAGACTCCAATAGAGAATGATGTCCATGAAGGATCTTTCACCACCTCTTAGAGGATCCCTTACAAGATGTTCCATAAATGTGTCTATATACATGTAGCACACTTCAAAAACTATACATCATGCCAAGCCATGTATTCCAAGGCATTTTGTGCACTTAAAGATACATCAATTAAAATTTTAAGTGCATAAATAATGTTTCCAAAGACAACTTGCCTTGCTTGGTCCATATGATTGAGCCTTGATGGCTCCATCTTGATAGTCAAGGTTCTTCTTGGAGTCCTTGGGTCTTGAGCTTGCTCCTCCACTTGACTTGACTCCAAACCATCAATGAGTTGAATAAGGTGTTGATCCAAAGGTGCTTCTTCAAGTTTACAAATATTTCACTTTTGAAAGATCACATTTCCACCATTGACAGCTTCTTTGATGGAAAACAAGTAGATTCTACAATCTCTACTTGAAGAGCAAAACACTACCATTATTCCTATCATTGAAATAGGAAATCTTTGGTCCTTACATTGGAATGATCATGCTCAAAGCATGTGGACCCAAATATGTCCAATACAAATGATGTTTCATCTTTTATGATACTATTCAAACTATTACAAAAATAGTTATCCAATGAAATCGCTTTATCAACAACAAATGGAGATTTGAATAATCTAATTTCATTGTCTTGTCATAAAGAGTACTAAACACCATAGATCTTAAAGATAAGCAACAAGTCATTCCATGTCTACTAATACTATCTAACAAGTACTCAAAGATAGTAGACTCTCCAATGCTCACCAACCTTGCAAGATGCACACTTGAATGGACAATTTGCATGCAATTTGATGACTCGGCCATTGTCATTGAGGACTCCCTTGGAACTCTCAAGCTTTGAGGATGATCCTCAAGACCTTCCTCCTTTTGATGCTCCTCTTCAATGCAAGCAAGATCACACTTTGCCAAGATCTCCTCTTGAGTGATCTCCCTCTTTGCCAAACTCATTCTTTCAAAAGCAACACTAGCTTCCAACTTAAACAATCTTCCATGTTTAAATCCCTTTGCAATGCAAACATCATTCTTCAAGATGAAGCAAACACCATGCTTAAAGTGGACATCCAAACCACTTTCCAAGAGTAGACCAACACTAAGCATATTCTTGGTGGTTGATGGTACATAAAGGACATTTTCTAGATCCATGTATTTTGAGGATTCTAGATATAAAGAGATGGTGCCAACACCATCTATCCTACACTCTTCATCATTTGCAGTAAAGACAAAAATTTTAGCATCATTGAATGAGTGTAAGGTTGAGAAAAAGTCCTTTTCACAAGACATGTGGAAGCTAGCCCCACTGTCGATCCACCAATTGTCTCTTGAATTGCTATTGCTTGTTGGTGAGGATGGATAAAGATAACATCATGACAAAATTCTAATAGGCTAGAGGTAAACTATTAAGGATCATCGACACTTTCTCCAAATGCTATAAGTTGCCCTATGAGATCTTTCACCTATCTAAAATAATCAGTCACCGATGTGCCTGTATCCATTTTCAAAGTGTGTAGCTTATTAGGTAAGAACAAAACTCTAGTTTGGTTTTCTTCTCATACAAATTGTTGAGAATATCCCAAGCTTCCTTGGGTCCAATAACATCTCCGATATGAGGAATAATCACATCTTTTACTAATAAGTTAATGATATGATGAGTTTTTCTTGTCCGTTTTAAATGCTCACTCAACTCCCTATCATTTGTTGAAGGTATCTCAACAGTTGTAACAATATCTTAATATTCTCGATCCATCAAAATATTTTGCATCTTGAATTTCTAGATTCTAAAATTTGTGTCATTAAGTTTATTAGCTTCAGATAATACCTCATCATTTAAACTTGCCATTGTGTGCACTAGGAGTTCAATGATTGGTTTTGCAAAATTTGTCGTTCAAAAATTTGCCAGCTCCACAATATTTGTTGGTTCTTCAAAACTTTGACGGTTACACAAAAAAAATTTAGGTTCTTCTTCTTAAAAGAACTTGTATATATTTTTCAAAGCCTCAGATTAGTCTGCTGCAAACTATGACTTGTTAGGATCAAGCTTATTGACTTCCAACAGCAAGTATCCACCCTCTGACCTTCAGTAATCTGCAGAAAAATTTCCAGCTCTTTGATGTGTCCGCATATCCGTGGGTGTGTATTCCAGCTATCTATCCTGTCCTCTTCCAGCGATTTGACAAGGTCTTCCTGTGGTGTCATGAACAACTCCTAACCAAAACAGTTTCGTAGCAAGCTGCCGAGCTGTAATGTTAAATATGTTCTGATACAACAGTCTGCAGTAGTGATCTTTAACAGGTCAGAGTCTGTCCCAATTTTCAAAGATGTAGGTAAGAATCTGCAGTATTCTGCAGCATCGATTTGATTCAGAAAACAACTGTGATTTTCATCAGGGATCTGTTTTGCAGCAGTTTGTTTTGTAGCAATCTTTAGTAGTGATCCGATTTAAGTGATCTGCCCTGCAGATCTGTAGTGAACCTTCCCTATAATCTGCCCCTGCCCTGCAGATTTGTAGCAATCCAATTGCTAGAAGTGAACTATTGTAGCGATCTAATTCCAAAGTGCTCCAATCAGAAAACCTACCTGGTTCTGATACCATACTAAGTTGCACCGGAACACCGTTCCGGAACGCTGTGTTGAAAAAACCTGTAATTTTTTTTTCACAAGATTCGCATGTCCGATACAAACTTGCGCATCTTTTTCATCGTTTAGAAGATTTTACAGACAATATGAAATTCAGTTATTTTGTGCAACTGAGCTTATTGTGATTGTGAACCATAGAAGCACCGAGTTCCGGAACAGTCTAGTAAAGTGTCCATGCATGGACACCTTATTAGACTGTTCCAGAATTAGAATGTATACTCAGACCCAGTAAAAGAACAGATCTACACTGCGTTCGCAATGTTCTAGTACTAGAAAGTTATTTGACTGCTTATAAAAGGGTGGCAAGCCATGAAAATGAAAAAGTAGTGGTGACCTTGTAACTTAATGGAACAGCTGAGCTCACATGAGAAATTAAAATGTATATTCAGACCCAGTAAAAGAACAGATCTACACTATGTTTGCAATGTTCTAGTACTATAAAGTTATTTGATTGCTTATATAAAGGTGCCAAGCCTCTAAAATGAAAAGGTAGTGGTGATCTTGTAAGTTATTGGATCAGCTGCTAGCTTTCCAATATTAGGAAAGGTGGGTTTTTTTCTTATAAACCGGCTACTCAGATCTCTCACTCTAGTAAGGTGTCTAGTAAGGTGTCCAGGCGCATGACCTCACTTGAGCTCATGTGAGAAACTAGAATGTATATTCAGACCCAGTAAATGAACATATCTACATTGTGTTTGCAAGTGTTTGGAACTTTTAAATTTGAGCCCAATTATAGCTCTCTAGTGCCCTACTACCTGAAGAAGATCTCTCTCTTGGCAGCAAAGGAGCAGCAGTAGAGCTTTCAAAACAATTCCTGGTCTTTCAGAGTTTTGGTGGGCGCTTTTGTTTCGGCAAGTTTTTCGGAATCTATTGCAAAAGGTTTACAACGGCCGACGGCTCCATCGAGGTTAACGACATTCCGTGTGAAGAAAAATCAAAAAAACATAAAAAAGATCTCAATTCAGTTGGTGAGGTGGTCCATCACAGGGATCCCTTTGTATAGTTGTTCTCATGGCTTCGGACATCTCCCAACTTCGTCCTCTCAGTCTCAAACGACCTACTTCAACTGTTTCTCCCTCTCTAGACTCCCCTCCTCGTTCACGTCAGGCTGTGTTGGGTTCCACGCTTGCCTCATCACCCTCCGTTCCTCCTTCGCCCACCTCTTCCCATGGCATTGTTGCCCCCTCGCTTGGTTGTGAACCTCCTTCGACCCATGTTGCATTGCCTTCTCAACCCCCTGAACGGGTTCCTTGTCATGCTTGTGGTCGTTTCTTCTCTCCTAGAGGAGGTCTTGCCCGTCACCAGCGTTCTTGTCCTACACTGCTCCAGTCGTCTCAAGATCGTCCTCCTCTTTCAGCACCCTATTCGCCCTCTGCTTCAGCTTGGTCTTGGATTTCTTCCCTTGACGTCCTCGGAGCTTTTCACTTGGGCTTCCCTCGTCCAAAGCTCTACTTCCATATTCCTCTCGCTCTCTGTCGTGAAACTCAAGTTGCTATGTGTCTTCCTCTTGATCGCTTGGCTTTTGACCCCTTTGACATTGTGGCTTGGAATCTGTTTCTTCTTTTTTCCCTTTGGTGTCTAGTCCTCCCTCCGAGGGGTGGGGATGCTGGTCATAGAGAAACTCGTGCTCGTCTTCTTTGCTTTCTATCGAGAGACTGGGAAACGCTTCATGATGAACACTTTGCTCGTTGTTAGGCACTTGCTGCTCGCAACTCATAGGACTCTCAGCCTTAAGGCGCCCCACCTCTCCACCGTCGCCTTCGTCGCACCCTACATCTTGGGCAAGTTGGTGAGTATTCTCGCGCAGCTCAAGCTTTAGCTCCTCTCACACCCGCTCCCTCTTCTGCTGATACTGTTGCTGCTCTCCAAGCTCTTCATCCTACTTCTGAAGGCATTCTTCTCTTGTTTGTGGAGGACTTTGTGTGTGATGTTGACTTGGTGCTTGTTCGTGATTCTTTCTCTCGTGCCTTATATCGTAGTCCTCGTCTTGTTGTTGGTGGTCCCTCCGGTTTGGTCTATGAACACCTTCGTGATTGATTTCCACCTGAGGACTCTACTAGTGGCTTTGTTCAACTCTTTCAGGTCTGCTCTTTTATCACCTTTGGCCACATTCCTTCTTCTGTGGCACGGCTTTTGTTTGCGTCTCGTTTGATCACCATTACTAAAGCCTCGGGTGGCGTCCGTCCCATCGGTATTGGCAAAGTTGTCCTCTGTCTTGTTAGTCGCTCTATCTGTTTTCAGTTTCAACACATTTTCGCCTCTTTTCTCTCCCCTCATCAGTTTGGCATCTCTACTCCTGGCAGCTGTGAAGCTGTCATTCGTGATTTGCATGCCACCCTTGATCTCCATCCTGACTGGGTTGTTCTCCAAGTGGATGTTTCCAATGCTTTTAACTCTGTTTCTAGAGCTGCGGGAGCTACGCGTGACTGGTGGTGAGTTGGCTCAACTTATCTTATTTGTGCGGTTGTTCTATGCTACTGAGACTTCTCTCTTTTACAGTCACCATGTGCGCTCTGAGGATCTTTCTACTATCCAGTCTGCAGCAGGTACTCGTCAAGGTGATCCTTTGGGTGGTCCTCTTTTTGCTCTGGCTCATTTCCGTGCACTTCGAGCTTCTGCAGAGGCCTTTCCCTCCTACTTATTTCCTTTGGTTGCTGATGACACTCATATTGTTGGTCCTGCTCCTACGGTGCTCCTCGCATTTCATCATTTCTCTGAGCAGCTGGCTTCTCTTGGTTTGTCTATTCAGCCTCGCAAGTGTTCAGTGTAGTCTCCAGCATGTCTTCCCCCGGACTTTGTTCCTCCTCAAGGTTTCCTTGCTCCTTCAGATGGAATTCGCATTCTGGGTATTCCTTTTGGGTTTGCTTCCTTTTGCTCTGACAATGTTATCTCCACATTTTTCAATCCTCTCACAGTCTCATATGGCTCTACAATTGTTGTGGAAAACAGATTCTTTTTTATGCTCTGTATATGGGATTTGTTTTAGCTGAATTGGAAAACTATGTTGAATGTGTCTATAACAAAATGCGGAAGCTTAAGACAAACTGCACGGAGTTACCAATATCTATCTTTCCAAGCTTACTAAGTTTTTGAAGTTGTTGGATTTTCATTATGTCAAATGCCATTTATGAGCTTCTCAAACAGGGCATTATGTCATTGCATGCTATGAGGAATTATGTGAAGCTTTCACTTTTTTTGTCAGGAGTAAACACAAATGTTTCCCCTCCTGGTTGTCATGTTTCTAAGCTGGTGTGCACCACATGCATTAAAGAAGGTTTTTGAAAGAATAGATGTAATCTTCCTCACTTACTCAGACATGGATTTGCATGTGGTTATTGGATCCTAATGCTGATGGACTTGTCGGTATAAACTTATCTTTACCTACAAGTGTTTATAAGGTTTGATATTCAATCACGTACAATCTACGCATTTGTCCATTCCAACAAGGTCTTTTATTCGAAGACTCGCAAATAACCAATATGTCTTGATATCTATTGTTGAGATTGTCACTTCCAACTTGATGTAATATGTTAAACTTGAGATCTAAGTTCATCTTGAAATCTCGCACGTGTGGATCTTGTTCCCACGTGTGAAAGAATTAGGAAAAGTACTTGTATAAAGTTAGATTCATTTTAGATCAATCTACACAAGTGTGAACTTGACTTTTGAGTAGAATCTTGGAAAAAGTCATTTTTGTCAAACTCTTTGTAATTAGCTTGCAGTTCCATGTAAATGAGTAAATGCTCCCCACATGTCAAGATGTTGTTCACACGTGTGGATATGGATGTACTAGATAAGATGTACATATTCTCTTAGATCCTATTTTATAAGGAAGATTCTCACTTTTTGTGGAGACTAGCTTTTGAATTCTAGCTAGTAGGATAAGTCAAATTTGATCTATGAGCATATCTTGCTCCCATTGGTGGATCTACATGATGTGGCACACGTGTGAAGGCCTGCTGGACTAGAACACAGGTCGTTCATGTACTTGATCTATAAAAAGATCACCATTTCTAATGAGAAGTTGATGAGAGATTTACATTCTAGAAATTTGCTTGAAATCTACACATTTGTTTTGTGATTTTATATCTTGTAAGCTATCATATGACGTTAGTACTTTGCTCTCTGGTCACAGTCCGTACAGTGACTGTTTTTCACACGTGTGAGGCCGCCCTTGTTAGTTTTGTGATACTACATCTATTGATCTTGCTAAATAGTTGGAGATGTGCATCCAGATCAAGATCTATAGAAATTTCTGAATCCTTTGATTTGGCAATCAATAACTCTTGTAGATTGATAAGTACAATCAATCATTGTCCTAAAATCAAAAAATTGACATGGTATCAAAGCCTAGTATCAAAAGGCATGTAATGATCCATTAAACAATAGTAAATTATTGTCAATCTGTTGATTTTGATTTAATCTCGTGTGGGCGAGCTCAAAGAGAGTGATAGGTTCATTTGTTTTGGTCCAAATCGATTTGTGGGCTGCATGAGTACTGACCACACGAGCGAGGCCGTACAGCAGCTGTCAAAACAAGTTCCGATTACTTGTTTTTTGGTCCAAAATCTTGTATACTAGTCCAAAATTCATGTTTTTTATTGTCTAGATCTAGGTTCAATCTATCAAATGCTAATGATCAAATAGAGGTTTGAATCATTGAAGCATTTCATTTGAAGCATTATATCAGATCATTAAGGCTGATTTGTTCAGATTTTAAGAGTGTGAAGTGACATCTAGCATAAGAGTGCTAGAATCAATCTTTGAGTGTGTGTTTTTGCTAGGAATTTTAAGTTGATCTATTACATCTTCATCCAAGCTTGAGCTAGGTTGATTGGGCCAAGATTAGAAGCTTCATATAAAGCTAGAAATCTATCTTAGATTATTCTTATTCAAGAGAGCTTTGTGCATCTCATAGGCAAACCATTCAATATGTCATCCATGGGTGGATTCTTGTTAGAATCTAGTGAGAGACTAACATCCACAAACTATTCCATATGGAAAGTGAGGATGGAATCACTTTTTTGTGATCCATGACTTCTATGACATTGTTCTTGGAGTTGAGGAAGAACCTCAAGGAGGTCAAGAACAATTGTAATACAAGAAGAAGGCTAGACTAGCCTTGCATTGCTTAAAGATGAATGTAAGCAATGACCTCTTGAAAGAGGTAGCTTTTTGTGCCTCATCCAAAGAGGCTTGGGATTCGCTAAAGAACATTTATGAATCCAACAATACCTCTAGAGTACTCATGGTAAGAAATCATGTACTCCAAAGCATGAAGGGAAATGGAGAAAGTGGACAAAAATATGTCCTAAGAATCAAATCTTTAAACAAAGAATTAGGCTCAATTGGAGATAAAATCCAAGATCAAGAACTAGTACAAGTCATTTTGAATGGACTTGGTGATGAGTTCACCAATCTTGTTCAAACATTTGCCATCCAAGATCAACTTCCAACCATTGACAAGTTACATAATGTGCTTGTGGTTGAGGAGAGTAGGATTCTACACCTCAAAGCTAAAATGGGGTCCATGTCACTACAAGGTGATGATGAAAAGACAAATTTCACATCCAAAGGCAAAAAGAAGTCCCAACCATTCAAGAGGCACCAAGGCAAGGAGGCCGAGGGCAAGGATGGTGGATCTACCTCCAAAGGGAAGCAAAAAAGCAATGACAAGCTAAAGTGTTTCTTTTGTGGGAATAAATGACACTTTGCTTCCGAATGCTTCAAGAAGAAGATTGCACAAAGGAATGAAGATCGAAGCAACCTTGCACAAGAGGAGGAGGAAGATGATGGTTTCAACACATCCTTGATGGTAGCATCAAATCCAACATCAAGCAAAGAGACATGTGTGAAAGATTCAACTAGTTTCATCACATTTTGCAATATTTCCATATTTGACATATTGAGGCCAAAACTTGTTTTAGACTTAGAGGTTGACTTTTCAAAGTTAATTAGTCTAAATTTCATTTGAATAAACACTTTTTGAAAGTGTGGAAAAGATAGAATGCGAGTTTGAGTAGATTCAATCTGAATAAGTTGGGTACATTGAATCTAGACCCAAAATTGGTAGGGTTAGCATTTTGGTGGGAAAGCCAAGTGGCCAAATAGGGTTTGGACCTGTTATAAAAGGATGTAACTCATGGAGAGAGTCAATCTTCTCTCTTCTCTATCTCATTTCATGCTTATACATGGTTCTCTTGGGTTCTACTATCCATTGGTGCACTATCTTGGTGATTGCTTGTAATTCTATGTGTAGAATGATCTATATTTGCTATTTTTGGATCCACACGTGTGAAATACAGTAGCTTGCTGGTTTTGTACGGACAGCAACAGTACATAATCATTTCATTCGAGTTTGATCAAGCTCTATTAGTGTTTTCATCTCAAATTGTGTGTAGATGCTGATTTTTCTACATTGGTGAAATTGGTAGTGTATTTCTCTTTCTAACCAAAGATCATTCAAGTAGATTGGATCCTAAGGATCTGAAATCTTTCACATGGTATCAGAGCTTGTGTTTCAGGTTATGAAGGAGAAAATCAGATCTATCAATGATTTGGTGAAGATATCAAGTCTAGAGCATGCTAGAGAGGATTCTACACCAAAATCGTATTTTTTGCTTTTGTAGATTGGATCTTTTGTAGATCAAAACACTAAATAGGTCAATATACTTGTTCAATTCCGTTTTTTGAATTCACATGCTGGATTTGGCCGATTTTTGGATCATTGGTTCAGCCTAAGTGGTGGCTTATAGATTGCATATCAAATTTTCAGCATTTGCATGTAGATTTGGAATAGTCAATTTTTTGTGATTTTGTCAAAACCTTAATTTTGATTGGATCTCTAGAAAGTGAGGTTGTTGGACTTCATTTGAGTGTGTTTCAATCTTAGGAAGTGGCAAAAGTCATTAGATTGAGGATAGATCATAGGTTGATCAAGATTCCATGTTTCTATGTGTTGATTTGCTTGGATAAGTGCTAGAAGAAAATTTGTGAGATAGTTTCAAATCTTGGTGATTTCTTTTGAAAGCATTTGTTGTTGTTCAAAGGAGTGCTTTGTGCATTGAAGCAGGTTGAAAGAGAAGATCAAGTGATTGCTACATGGCAACCTCAATTGGAGTCATGTTGGAAGCCAATGATAGGCTTACCTCAAGTAGCTATTCATTATGGAAAGTGAGGATGGAGTCACTTCTTGAGATGAATGATGTTTTGGATATTGTTGTAGGTTTGGAGGAGAGACCAGCAACACAACAAGATCAACTGAGGTATGACAAGAGGGCCAAGAAGGCTCTACACATGATAAAGATGAATGTTACCAATGAACTTCTCAAGGAAGTTGGTAAGTGCACATCATCTTTGGAAGCTTGGAATTCATTGAAGAAGCTTTATGAATCCAAGTCTACATCTATAGTGTTGACTCTAAGAAGGCAAATCTTTTCTTGTTTGCAAAAGAATGAAGAAAGTCCAAGTACTTTTGTTTTGAGAATGAAAGCATTGAATGATGAGTTAGCTTGCATTTTATGTGAAAGTGCTAGAGCTATGAGGTTAAGTGCTAATCTTGACAAACCATTTTGGGATCAAGCTTTTTTGTGTGCCAATTCCTTGTGCAATAGGTGGCCAAGTGTTATTTTGGATGGAAGGACACCTTTTGAGATGCTATTCAAGAGGAGGCCGAGTGTCAACTTTCTAAGAACCTTTGGATGCACATGCTATGTCAATATTACTCTCGATGATAGGACCAAGGAGGATCTATCTTCAAGAAGAGGTATTTTTGTTGGATATAGTGAGGTGAGTAAAGCCTACAAGGTTTACATTCCTTCTACTAACAAAGTGATTGTTGGTAGAGATGTCATTTTTTATGAGGGAAAAATCCCAAAGGTGTCTTCAAGCATGATTGATGGTAAAGTAGATGTATCTAACATTCTTGATGTTGATGAGAAGGATCCTACTTTGGATGGTGGTGATGATGGACCTTCATCAAGTCAAAAGCCAAGGAGAACATCAAGAGAAAGACAAGTACCTTCAAGGCTCACATATGATCAAAAGGGTAAGCAAGTAGTTTCTGGAAATTATGTTGCTTTCCTAACCTCTTTGGATGAGCCTACAAGTGTAGATCAATCAAGGAAAGAAGAGGAGGGGATCCAACCAATGGACCTTGAGTATCGGTCTCTTATGAAGAGTGGAACATCTTTTGGAGGATCTTCTTGTGTACATGGAGCTATGCAAGTGGATGGATGTTATCTTGCTGTAAAATCAAGTAATGGATCTGGAAAACAAATTTTGTTCAATGACTTTGATGGTCAAGTTGAAAATCAAGAGGTTGATCTCAAAGCGCTTCAACTAGTCAAAAGGGAAGTTGGCAATTTGGAGCTAGTCAAGAGCATCAAAGGAGAGGTAATTGGCAAAGGTGTTATGGATCTATTTTTGCAGCATATTGAAGACTCAAGTAAGGTCAAAGGAGCAGCAAAGAAGTGTTGTTCAAGTTTACTTTACTTGTTCTATCTCATGTTTGAGCAATTTCATGTGGATGTGTGCAAATTGTCAAGATATGGTAAAACTAGCTACATTGGTGAGCATTGTTTTGATGTTGGATTTGTACTAGCATTTTTGGCTGATTATGCTGATGGAAATGAAGCTATTGGAGGTTCATTATGTCACTCATCCATGGCTAAGTTCTCAAGTGTTGAGCTACTTGATGCCAATACTTGGAGATTGTCAATTTTTGGAGGCTCATTCATGGAGTATCATGGTGGATACAAGGCAACAAAGGACAAAGGAGGAGGAGACATGCAATCAAAAGTTGATCACTCACATTTATTGTTTGTTTGCTGTATTTTTCCAGAGAGTTCAAAGTTGGAAGCATGGTGGAATCATTTCATTTACATTCTATTTGATTCTTCATGTTCTAGTCACATTTTTACATGTACAATTGATGTAAGAAATAGTGAAGCATCCCAAGTGGACACTATTCTCTATATCAATTATGGTTGTTTCTATTTTGAGCATTACATGATCATTGAAAGGAGATCTATTCTTAGGAAGAAGATCATTCTTATGATGGATCAAAGTTCTATTGGCAAAAACTATGCTAGGAGCATTGGAAGCTAGGAAAGCGAGTTTTGAGGTACATCATTGGAACTCGAGATTTTGGCATGTTGTATGAGGGATCATCACCTAATCTTTTTGGATTTTCAGATTCGGACTATGCTGGAGATGTAATGGATAGTAAATCCATTAGTTCTTATTGTATTTTCATAGGTGATGGAGCTATATCATGGATGTCAAAGAAACAAGCCACTATCTCATTGTCATCTAGTGAGGCCGAGTACAAAGCTCTTACACATTGCACAAAGGAGATGGTATGGATCAAGAGGATGATCAAGGATCTTCACTTGCTGGATTTTTCAGAGAGCCCAATCATCTTTTGTGACAATCAATCAGCCCAAAGAATGGCATCCAATCCTATCTTTCATGCTAGGAGCAAGCATATTGAGATACAATATCATTTTGTGAGGGAGCGAGTCATTGCAAAGGAGGTGGAGCTTCAACATGTGTCTTCAAGGGAATGTGTAGCTGATATCTTCACCAAAGCATTGGGAAAAGACTTGTTCATGAAGCATAGGACTTCACTTGGAGTATTATCAAAGTCTATGCTAAAACTAGTTGAAGAGGGAGTGTGAAAGATTCAACTAGTTTCATCACATTTTGCAATATTTCCATATTTGGCATATTGAGGCCAAAACTTGTTTTAGACTTAGAGGTTGACTTTTCAAAGTTCATTAGTCTAAATTTCATTTGAATAAACACTTTTTGAAAGTGTGGGAAAGATAGAATGCGAGTTTGAGTAGATTCAATTTGAATAAGTTGGGTACATTGAATCTAGACCCAAAATTGGTAGGGTTAGCATTTTGGTGGGAAAGCCAAGTGGCCAAATAGGGTTTGGACCTGTTATAAAAGGATGTAACTCATGGAGAGAGTCAATCTTCTCTCTTCTCTATCTCATTTCATGCTTATACATGGTTCTCTTGGGTTCTACTATCCATTGGTGCACTATCTTGGTGATTGCTTGCAATTCTATGTGTAAAATGATCTATATTTGTTATTTTTGGATCCACACGTGTGAAATACAGTAGCTTGCTGGTTTTGTACGGACAACAACAGTACATAATCATTTCATTCAAGTTTGATCAAGTTCTATTAGTGTTTGCATCTCAAATTGTGTGTAGATGCTGATTTTTCTACATTGGTGAAATTGGTAGTGTATTTCTCTTTCTAACCAAAGATCATTCAAGTAGATTGGATCTTAAGGATCTGAAATCTTTCACAACATGGTGGATTGATAGTAGGGCTAGTTTTCACATGTCATTCAACAAGCATTTTCTCTCTACTTTACTTTCTTGTAATGATTCTAAGAAGTCTATCTACACTACTAGTGATCAAGAATGTAAAATAGATGGTATTGGAAGCATTCCATTATGCTTAGGATCATCTAAAAGAATAGATCTAGATAATGTCTTGTATGTTCCAACCATTACAAAAAAATTGCTTAGTGTTGATGGATAATGGACTAGATGTACATTTCAAGAATGGAGTGTGGTCCATCTTGAAAAGTGAAGAGCATAGCTAGTGGCATTAAGCAAGGAAGACTTTTTAAGTTGGATGCTAATGTGGCCATTGAAAGTGTGACCATGGTTAGGGAGGAGATGACAAAGGTGTAGCTATGGCATAAAAGATTAGGCCATCCTAATCTTCAAGCAATGGAATCTATGGCTTGATCTAACCTATATTAGGAGTGGGTTGCCACGTGGCATCTTGGCCTTACATGTGTGAAACCCAATTATACACAATATTTACAATGTTCTACATGGTCTTTGATCAAGCTAGATTTGCCAATTTTTGGCAATTCTTCACACTCCTCCTCAAATTTAGCTTGATCTATTTACAACTCTCTTGATAGATGAATGAGAGCTTTTCGAAGTGTCTAAAAAATCCAGCTACAAACAAGGAACTTTTGAGACTCCAATAGAGAATGATGTCCATGAAGGATCTTTCACCACCTCTTAGAGGATCCCTTACAAGATGTTTCATAAATGTGTCTATATACATGTAGCACACTTCAAAAACTATACATCATGCCAAGACATGGATTCCAAGGCATTTTGTGCACTTGAAGGTACATCAATTAAAATTTTAAGTGCATAAATAATGTTGCCAAAGACAACTTGCCTTGCTTGATCCATATGATTGAGCCTTGATGGCTCCATCTCGATACTCAAGGTTCTTCTTGGAGTCCTTGGGTCTTGAGCTTGCTCCTTCACTTGACTTGAATCCAAACCATCAATGAATTGAATAAGGTGTTGATCCAAAGGTGCTTCTTCAAGTTTACAAATCTTCCACTTTTGAAAGATCACATTTCCACCATTGACAACTTCTTTGATGGAAAACAAGTAGATTTTACAATCTCTACTTGAAGAGCAAAACACTACCATTATTCGTATCATTGAAATATGATAATCTTTGGTCCTTACATTGGAATGATCATGCACAAAGCATGTGGACACAAAGATTTCCAAAGCAAATGATGTTTCATCTTTTATGATTCTATTCAAACTATTACAAAAATAGCTATCCAATGAAATTGCCTTATCGACAACAAATGTAGATTTCAAAGCATCCCATTTCATTGTCTTGTCATACAAAGTAATAAACACCATGAATCTTAAAGGTAAGAAACAAGTCACCTCATGTCTACTAATACTTTCCAAAAAGTATTCAAAGATAGTAGACTCTCCAATGCTCACCACCCTTGCAAGATGCACACTTGAATGGACAATTTGCATGCAATTTGATGACTCGGCCATTGTCATTGAGGACTCCCTTGGAACTCTCATGCTTTGAGACTGATCCTCAAGATCTTCCTCCTTTTGATGCTCCTCCTCAATGCAAGCAAGATCACACTTTGCCAAGATCACCTCTTGAGTGATCTCCTCCTTTGCCAAGCTCATTCTTTCAAAAGCAACACTAGCTTCCAACTTAAACAATCTTCCATGTTCAAATCCCTTTGCAATGCAAACATCATTCTTCAAGATGAAGCAAACACCATACTTAAAGTGGACATCCAAACCACTTTCTAAGAGTAGACCAACACTAAGCATATTCTTGGTGATTGATGGTAGATAAAGGACATTTTCTATATCCATGCATTTTGAGGATTCTAGATACAAAGAGATGGTGCCAACACCATCTATCCTACACTCTTCATCATTTTCAGTAAAAACAAACTTTTTAGCATCATCGAAAGAGTGTAAGGTTGAGAAAAAGTCCTTTTCACAAGACATGTGGGAGCTAGCCCCACTGTCGATCCACCAATTGTCTCTTGAATTGCTATTGCTTGTTGGTGAGGACGTAGATGCCATCAAGAATACATCTACTTTATCCCCCTCCTCCTCCTTTGCAAGGTTTCCTTGTTTGTCCTCCTCCACTTGTGCTCTTAGCCTCTTGTAGCATTCAGATGCATAATGCCCCTTCTTTCCACAAAAGAAGCATTTCTGCTTTGACTTGTCCTTTGAGCTTGATGCATCATCCTCTTATTTGGCCTCCTTTGGATGCTTCTTCTTTCCATTGGTCTTCTTTTTGCCCTTGAATGAGAAATTGGCTTTCTAATCACCATCCTGCAATGACAAGGAACTCATCCTAGATTTTGCATGGGCATCCTACACTCTTCAGCCACTAATACACTGTGAAGTTTTTCTATAGTTGGCAAAGTGTCTTGGATGGCAAAACTTTGGACCAAATTTGCAAAGTCATCTCCTAGACCATTAAGAACAATTTGTACAAGCTCTCCATCATGAATATTCTCTCCAATGGAAGCCAACTCCCTATTTAGAGACTTGATTCTGAGTACATAATCTTGTGCACTCTCCTCACTTCTCTTCATGCTTTGCAAAATCTAATTTCTAAGCATGAGTACTCTTGAAGTGTTACTAGATTCATAGATTGATTTTAGAGACTTCCAAGCCTCTTTAGCACTAGTACATGCTGATACTTCTCTCAGCAAATCATCGCTCACATTCATCTTCACACAATGAAGTGCAAGCCTAGATCTCTTCTTGTATCTAGCTAACTCCTGTGCACCTAGAGGTTCATCTTCATCTTCAATCAAGAACTCATGAAGGTCTTGGAGCACCAAGAGTGACTCCATCCTAACCTTCCAAATAGCATAATCTGTAGAATTCAATCTCTCACTAGCTTCTAGAAGGTATGCTCCAGCAGATCCCATCTTACTAGTGACTTCTACAAACAAGAAATAGATTTGATTGACTTGAAACTCACAAAGGTCTCACACTTGCAGTGTTTCACTCAAATTTGATTTTTAATCCAACAAATGGACTTATAATCACAGTTCTGTCACTCCCTCACAAAGCTGGAATGAAGATAAGATGAAGTGAAAACTACTTTCAAACAAATCTTGCCAAAAAATGGATTTGACTGTCTCTAGAAACTCACTAAGGTCTCTCTCTTGTAGTTTTTCACTCAAATTAGATTTCTAATCCAACAAATGGACTTATAATCTCAGTTCTAGCACTCCCTCACAAAGTTGGAATGAAGATAAGATAATGTGAAATCTACTTACAATCAAATCTTGCCAATTTTGGCTATTTTTGGACCAAAAAAAAAAGACTTAATCTCTTTCTTCCTTCTTGGTGTACTTTCAAGACCTGTTTTTAACCTTAATAGGACTTGAACTCAGCCTAGATTAATTAGATTCCATGAAACAAATTCAAATCTAATCAATGGCAAATGATCTTGGTAGATTATCCTAGGATCTCCACCAAAAATTACACCAATAGTTCACCAATTGAATTTTTTTGGGATCAAATGAATACCATGCATTAAATGCAGGTTTAGAGGTGCCCGCACATGTGGACAGTATGGATTTGGACCCCTACCAAGTTTGGGATCAAATCTCCTCACCAAAATCAAGATTATAGCTTGCCCTCTCAATACTAGTTTTTAGCACCAAAACTTGCTAAAAATGGATTTGCATTAGATCAATGGCTTATGCTCTTGTACTTGGCTCTGATACCATGTGAAAGTACTGTACTTTAGTACCATAAATGGATCTACAAAAGATCCACAAGAGTGATTGGATGCTTGCTTAACAATCTATCAAAAAACTAGACACAAAAAAGTTGATCTAGATTGGCAATTTGACAAACAACAAGCATTAACAATCAAAAGCATTGATAAACATTGAAATCCGAGCCCACACGTGTGTACTACAGGCTGTAGTGCGGCCTTCAACCTGAGAAACAAGTAGAAATTTATCTGGTTTCATTTGGATCACAAAAACTCAATGTACATAGTGAACTAGCTTGAGATTGCCAATGAGCTCCAAAAATTTTCTATCTTCTCACTATGGAGAGAGGGAATACATAGCAAATTCGACTTCCTTATTGAAGTTAGGTGGATTTCCAGCATGTAATAAGGAAGTTAACTCACTCTCCTTGACCTAAAATGAAACCCTAGCCTAGATCCTAGAGTTATGCTTGGTAGGTAGCTAGTTGGTCAAATTTTCACCTTAAACTTAGGTGTAGGTCCTATAAAGTAGGGATGACCACCAAATAGACATGACCAACTCTCTTGACTTGATCTAACCTATATTAGGAGTGGGTTCCCACGTGTCATCTTGGCCTTACATGTGTGAAACCCAATTATACACAATATTTACAATGTTCTACATGGTCTTTGATCAAGCTAGATTTGCCAATTTTTGGCAATTCTTCACATCTTTCAAATGGATGTGACCAATGCATTTCTTAATGGCTACTTGGAGGAGGAGATATACATGTTGCAACCTGAGGTCTTCATCGAGGATGGAAAGGAAGGCAAGGTTTGCCACTTGAAGAAGCGCCTATATGGCCTTAAGCAAGCACCTAGAGCTTGGTACTCTAGGTTGCATAGCTATCTCTACTCTCTCGGCTTTGTGATTAGTTCTTATGAGCCTTCTTTGTACATCAAGTGTAATGATGGAAAGATCATCATATTGGTTCTTTATGTGGATGATATCATATTGACAGGAAATGATGGTGAAGGCATAAGAAAAGTTAAAGTTGCATTGTCTAGTGAATTCAAGATGGCAGATCTAGGACTTCTTAAGTTCATACTTGGAATAAAAGTTTCTAGAGGTAGTGATTTCACTTTTATAAGTCAATCAAAGTACGCTACTTCCATTCTTGAAAGGTTTGGCATGAAAGATTGTAAAGGGATTGACACCCCTATGGAGCAAGTTGTTAAGTTTCCAATGATGGTGATGAGGCATCCTTTGAGGACATCACACTCTTTAGAAAGCTTATAGGCTCCTAAATCTATTTGACAATCACTAGATAAGATTTGAGTTATTGTGTAAGCAAGTTAAGTCAACATATGCAAGGTGCTTTGATGCATCATTGGAAAAGTGCCAAGAGAGTACTTAGATATATCTCTTCTACTAGATTTGTTGGCATTCTCTATCAAGGATCTAACTTGCACTTGAGGGCATACTCAGATTCGGATTTTGCAGGAGACAAGATGGATAGGATATCCATAAGTGCATATCTTGGCTTTCCAAAAAGCAAGATACAATCTCACTATCCTCTTGTGAAGCCGAGTACAAGGCCTTAACTTCAACAACAAAAGAACTCCTTTGGCTAAGAAGACTTTTGGAGGAGCTTCAAGCGATGAAGGCCGAGGAGATCCCTTGCATGTATTTTGACAATCAAGCATCTCAACAAATTGCTACAAATCCTATCTTCCAAGCTAAAACAAAGCATATTGAGATAGCTCATCACTTTGCGAGGGAGAAGGTGCAATCCAAGGAGGTACAACTTCATCATGTGCCATCATCTGGGTGCATAGCTGATATCTTAACCAAGCCTTTGGCTAAAGATCCATTTTTTAAGTTAATATTTGCTCTTGAAATTGTAGATAGGTGTACATTGAATTTACCAAGTTAGAAGTGAGGAGGAGTGTTGAGATTGTCACTTCCAACTTGATGTAATATGTTAAACTTGAGATCTAAGTTCATCTTGAGATCTTACACGTGTGGAGCCTGTTCCCACATGTGAAAAGAAATAGAAAAAGTACTTGTATAAAGTTAGATTCATTTCAGATCAATGTACACAAGTGTGAACTTGACTTTTGAGTAGAATCTTGGAAAAGTCATTTTGGTCAAACTCCTTGTAATTAGCTTGCACTTCCATGTGAATGAGTAAATGCTCCCACATGTCAAGATGTCATTCACACGTGTGGATCTGGATGTACTAGATAAGATGTACATATTCTCTTAGATCCTATTTTATAGGGAAGATTTCCCACTTTTTGTGGAGACTAGCTTTTGGATTCTAGCTAGTAGGATAAGTCAACTTTGATCTATGAGCATATCTTGCTCCCATTGGTGGATCTACATGATGTGGAACTCCCCACACGTGTGAAGGCCTGTTGGACCAATTCACAGGTCGTTCATGTATTGATCTATAAAGAGATCACCATTTTCTAATGAGAAGTTGATGAGAGATTTACATTCTAGCAATTTGCTTGATATCTACACATTTGTTTTGTGATTTTATGCTTGTAAGCTATCATGTGAGTTTAGTACTTTTCTCTTTGGTCGTAGTCCATACAGAGACTGTTTTCACATGTGTGAGGCCGCCCTTGTTAGTTTTGTGGTATTACATCTATTGATCTTGCTAAGTAGTTAGAGATTTGCATCTAGATCAAGATCTAGTCAATAAAACTTGATGAATCCTTTGATTTGGCAATCAATAACTCTTGTAGATTGATTAGTACAATCAATCATTGTCCTAAAATTAAAAAATTGACATCTAGTACATTAGGTGGTGATAGTACCAGTTAGTATCACATTTTAGAATGGTTACATGCAACCATCAATACCAAGACTTCTGTTGTCACACTATTGTTCTTGAACTGTTGAAAGTCCTGTCATGGTACCAATATTTGTATAAAAAGTATTTAATCTTAATAGATTCTGGAACAAGCAGTCGCTTTGTTAAGTTCATACTATGGGATTTATGTATAGTTTCTCAATATCTTCTGTGCAGTACAGATTTTGTATTTGTTGTGAGTTTAAGCAACCTTACATAGAAAAGTTTAATAAATGAGCATTTTCTTGTATTCAATAGGAGGTAATTTAGGCTTATATCTTGCTAGAGGTGGTCAACAGCTTCTCATTGTCAACTTTGTAATTGTTGTTTTTATCTTGGTTTGACACACGTGGAATTGGGGAATCAAAACTATGTACCCTTAAGAAGGAACAAAAGATAAAATAAACTTAGAGGTGTTTGTTAACACCAAGTGCATTACTAATTGCAATTGAATCTTTTGAAGAACGAGTCATTGATTTGGAAGAAACATGACTTTTTCTTGTTTGGGAGTTTCAGAGGAAATATGAAATTTTAATGGATATTCTTTGGAGTCGTGAGGGCATTTATCAATTTATCACCATAAACAGCATTCCATACTCTCACAGCCTTCAGAAATATATCGTCATTTCAATTTGTGAGCAATATGGATGAATGAGATGTGTGAAGCTATGTATCAATGGTACATTGCAGAACTTTGATGTCTTTCAGTCTGATATGAATGACTATCAAGTTTTTTGGGTGTTGTGGCAATTGATTCCTATAGTTGATATTTTAAGAGCTACATTGTAAGACTATGTTGGAAAGATATCTTAATGATCTTTACATAAATTCAGATGTATTGCTTGAATTCAAACCGGGAAACGATTCCAAAGTAAGCAAATTATTGATGATACGACAGAGCTTCTCTCTCATAAATCCATTTTTTTTGAAAAGCATCAACAAGAATTCCAACCTTGTTAATAAACGTCTCTTGCTTGTTATAGCAGTACATTGCGACAGTAACCTGTAAAACAATAACCTTATATGAATTATAGATTGGTCTATTCAAAGCCAGATGTATATACTGTAGGTATGGAAAGGGTAGTTCTCTTCTTTTGTCGTATTTTGAAAGACAAGTAAGGCCGGATTCACTATCGAAGAAAATAGATATATTTAGAAAGCTGATTCCCTTCAGTCACTTTTTTCTCTATTTCTAGAAAGTCCAGGGGATAGATCCAAAAAGGGTTCCCAGAGTTCCTTACTTGTGTTTTGTCCATAAAAAGATCATTAGGGTTATTGATGAAGCAAATGTCATCTATATATCTAAAAGAATGTCAAAAGTCATTCATGAAAGAGGCCAGGTCCAATTTAGCAAGCTTCTTAATAAATTGTGCTTAAAAAAAGGATAGATACCAATTGCACCATGTGGGTCAACAGGAAAAACCCGTAGGAATACCTCCTCGTACCTGTCTCCAGGTTTTGTTCCCTAGTCTGACAATACAATTATCAATCAAGAAGTCGTTCGATTGATAGAGTAGGTTTATATCAAGAGTGTGCCGATCTTGTGATTGCTTCTTATTCCATGACCAATTGAAAGTTTCGCGTGAGTGATTTCATTTAAAGTACATAAGCTCATGTTTGGAATATTTAAAGACATATTTTATTGCCTTTTTCATAACAGCTTTTAAACCCTTTGGGCCATCTAAGGGTATATCCTCCTAACATTTTGAGATATCTACGACCCACATTTTGGTAATCAGAGATGGTAGGTTTAGATAGAAATCCATAGATGACTCACATTGCCATATATAAAATCATATCAGCTCTAAGGATACTCTTGTATGTATTTGCCTTAAGGCCTGCACCTTCCATGAGGAATGGTGATAGCATACCAAGAGCTCCTGTGAGAAATTTGGCAAGTTTGGTAAAGTAGCAATCGTGAGCATTGGTAATCCATCTGAAAGAGTCCTTGTGGGCTTTAAAGGTGCAGAGAAGGTAAGGTAGAGAATTATTGCCCAAGAAAATTTCAAGTAAAGAGTAAGTAGAAATGTTCATTATATATGACAAGGAATCCTCCACATAATTAGATTGACTGTTAGGAAAAAGAGTAAAATCTAGACTGTTGAGTCATTTAATGGCCAAATTTTGTGCAAAGAATTTACACATGAAACAGATATTATGCTATGCTTTATCAATATCATTTACGAAAGGGGAGTTTGTAAGCCAAAGTCTCTCATCTTTTGCAATCCTATATTTAGAAAGAGATCCAGTATTTTCATGAAGCCATTTACCCTTTCTAATATGACTTAAAGCGATTTTCTTACAAAAATTAGCATGTTCCGTTTTTGTATTATTGTCTAAAGAATCATAAGAATGAAGGAGTCCCATAAGTTTAAACCATCTGTCATAATGCTCCAAAGTGACTTCATTCACATTAGCTTGTCTTATAGTTATATGATTTAAAGATTTTCGTAAAAGAGAACTCTTAATAATCTTATAGTCTGTGCAAACGACATGGCCAAATTATTCAAAGATAAAGTTCTTGAAACGGTAAAAAGTGTAACATTGACAAGGATGAAGGTTATCTATATCAAATTGGAAAACCACATCATAAAAAAAATACCATTAACTTTTGACACTTGCTAGATAAGTCCAACTGAAAGTAATATCATAAAAGAGTTCATCAATAGGACCAAAAATTCTGCATAAAATGTGAGCGTAAAAATGCTTCACATGGATAAACTCAAATACTCTATTTCAGTAACACAAATGCAAAAAATGTCTCCTTGAGTCGCAACTAGTGGAGAATTGGAGACGTCTGGTTGTTGAAACGCTGATTTGTCTTCTAATTTTGTCTTCTTCTTTCTGCACATCGATCAAGATCTATAAAAATTTAGCTTTTTGATTGGTAAGTCATCTTTGTTGCCACTACTTTGTCCTTCCTTTGCTTTGTAATCTGAGACATGCTTTTTCTTTCTCGTTCTTGAACTGGAAATGACTGAGTTCAGATTGTTCAAATTAAAAGAGCCCGCGGGTGAGGAGAGACGGGAGCATCAGAAGCAGAAGGGGTAGTGACAGTAGGAGAAATACGGTTTTCATTTTCCAAACAAATAAACACTTTTCTAATGTGCGAATTGCAGAACTTTTCTTCCTCTTCAAACTTTTCAGCAAAATCATTAAGACGACTATAAAGATTTTCCACAAAGCTCAGCGGTTGTTTCTTCTTAAAAAACTCAAGATAAACAAAGAATCTTATCCTCAGGTCTAGCATAAGCACAAGTAGCCCTATCAGTGTTAACAATAAATTTATGTAACTCAACGGCCTTCTTCATACGGCAAATAATAGTTTGAACAAAAAGGTTAGGTGGAGGTAGGGGCTCCCCATAACCCAAAGTTGCAGCTTCTTGAAACCATCCTGTGGACTAAAACATAAAAAAGGACCTTTGTTAGCTTATGAATCAGATAAAAGATAAGAGTTTTAGTACGATCCCAACCAAGGAATAGTCGGATTTACACCACCAGGATGCAAGAGAGAGATACAAGACCGCACTTAGTTTCTCTTGTCAAAGCAAGACTGAAGCTCTTTAAAGCCTTTATTCATAATCCAACAAGATAAAGTATAGCTGAAAAGTAAAATACAATACTAGAAAGCACCATAAAGCATAACCACTTTCAAGACGTATACCTGCCACCATCCCACAAAACAAACCGCTCAAGTTAGTTCAGTGAGGAAGACAGGTGTCATAGTTGAACGATAGTTGTTATTCATGTCCAATAGAAGTTATACTACTTAACAGCTTTCCATAGCATTTTAAAACATAGTCCAGTCTTTCCATACACGATTTTTTAGCGATAGGCCAAGCCATTATATCACCGTATCAGGGCGAGTGCCATACTGATCAGCATATGGTCAATTGGTCCATATCGGTTCAATTTAATCAAAGACGAGTATGAAAAGTTTAAACCGTTTTGAATTTTTCTTAGCCAAAAGACCTGGTGTGAACACGTGTGCTGGTATCAGAGCAAATCCATGCTATACTGCCCCAAGTGACCCTTACGGAGTAAGGTATGTCACGCACTGTTGTCCATACTTCTGAGCATATCCATGCTTTCCAGTTGTATCTCACCAAGAGTCTAAAGTAACGCTAACATGGGTAAGGTGAAGTGTTACCATGAATGCTATATTAGAATGACGTAATATCCACGATATGAGGACATTGTAAAGGAAAAGATGTGATTAATACTAAGTAAGAGACTATTAATGTTTATACTAGATATTAGGACAGACCCGTGCCATTCCAATCCTTTTGTGGAAACTATGATTCTTACGCATATCCATGCTATCTAAGATAGTGTAAATGGAGTCCTTACTGTTACTTTTAAAGACCCATTCTTATTTAGAGTTGTTTTAGTTCAACTAAGTGTGGTTTTATGTCGATTCTTTTTTTTGACAAAGGGAGACTGAGAGAAAAGAAGAGAGAAAAATGTGAGCTTGTGTGGAAGAATGACCTATCATAAAAATATGGAACCGAAACTGCCATACTTACCGAGAATGCGATGAGTTTGCTTAAATTCAGAAAGAATACCTGAATGGTTGTAGACGTAGCTTCTTGAGAGGCAACCACGGTTGTTTTGAACGAGGGAATTATTTCTCTTTTAGATCATAATGCCACCAATAGACACACTTTTTAGCATATAGCTATTCACACAAAATTACGGAAAGAATGTCTACAAGACTTATTCGGAGTATGATAGCTAAGTTGCTCTCTCTCTCTCTCTCTCTCTCTCTCTCTCTCTCTCTCTCTCTCTCTCTCTCTCTCTCTCTCTCTCTCTCTCTCTCTCTCTCTCTCTCTCTCTCTCTCTCTCTCATAGATGCTCCTTTGTTCAGTTTCACCCTATTGCATTAATAGAAAAGTGGACAAATACTGACGTACCGCTCCTCCAAACTTACAAGGTCCTTGAATACATTCCACTCTTGCATATAATGAAGTCTTATTCTTTGTCAAGAGGGTTTCCCACTCAAAAATTTGAATTATTATTTTAAAAAGGTTTTTTTTTTTAAAAAACTAGAGGGAAGTTGAACTCTCACACCTTCCTAGATGCTACCAAACTTGACACTATAAGTGCAGGCTTTTTCGACACTTGGTTTCCACAATACCAATGAAGAAGTTCTCTCCTCCACTACATGCTGAAAGTGTGCCCTACAAGTTCACTGATCGGTTGGTTGCAATGATACGGTAAGCATATCTTCCTCTTTTGCACTTCTCTAATTGCCCAACTCTCATAGTTATGGCATTCCGATAATCTTTAACTTATGTCTTTTTGGTGCTCATTATACGAAGGTATGATGGAGCCTTTGTGGAGTTAAGAGATGCAAGAGTCCAGCGATGGACTTCAATGGCTGTTTTTGATAGGAAAAGCTACCCATCCTGCCTCAATAGGCAGCGATGGTGTGCTTCTATCATAACGTTAACTCTTTGTGAGTTCAATCGATAAGGATGGCATACTGACCACCTATCCCAATACGTAACTACTCAATCTTGCTTAGTTGGCCAACGATGGAGGGACACTCTATTTTCTTGCTTATTGCTTACTCCTTTTTCATGAAGCTAGTCGTTGTCGGCCTCCTTTCTCAATGCAAATCACTGTAAATGCATAGTGTATGATCTTGACCAACGATGGTCTATATGTCCTTGTTTGGAGGCAAGTTTATTCACCATCATACTTTGTATTTACCCTGCTATCCAGCGATGGATAGGAGGAGCTTCTTTCTCGTATACTCTGAAAATTTATAAGGGTTAATGGCTAACTGTCCAGCAGTGGACTACAAATTGTTTTTATCGTTTCAAATATGTTTTGCATAGATATCCTCCTCTATCTAGCAATGGATGATCGGATACAATTAAGCTCAATACTGATGGCATATTGATTCTCTTTAAAGTGTTCACTTACGATTGGTCTCATAATACGAAACTAATGATAGTGCATATTGTAGTTGCATCGTATTGCTCCAGCTTCTCCTGGGTACGTCTTGAACATAATACTAGTTATTTCAAGGTATGGCACCAACCAAATCTCCAGAGAGAGAGAGAGAGAGAGAGAGAGAGAGAGAGAGAGAGAGAGAGAGAGAGAGAGAGAGAGAGAGAGAGAGAGAGAGAGAGAGAGAGAGAGAGAGAGAGAGAGAGAGAGAGAGAGAGAGAGCCTGTTATAGATTAGTTCCGATCCACAAATTAGTCGCTTGCCTGCCAGTCGGGATCCGTAGAGACAACTATGGCAAACACTATATTCAATGAGCTAGTTTTTGTTGATGCAAACCAAAAGCAGTTCATATTGTGATTGGTCAAAAGGTTGACTAATGAATGGCTCCATCAGAGAGTGTGTGTGTGTGTGTGTGTGTGTGAGAGAGAGAGAGGGGCCCACCAGGCCTACGTTTTGAAGCCTTCATAGTCGATGTTTTCCTTCATAAAAATGCATTTTTATTTCAGCCTTTCTCATGGAAAGTCTGATATTTAAAAAATCCTTAGAGCGCCCTTCAAATTTAATGAAATCCTTGATAATGAAAGTCTCATTTGTTTACACCTTTCGCCATGAAAGTATGTACATGCACTTCAAAATACTATGTGTGTTGATAAAGGGTAATTTGAATTTGGAGTGGGCCCCTTAGATGCATGCTTGGAGAGGAGGGACATGCATCCTTTTCCCCATACATGCATCCTCCTCCCCATCATTTCTAGTTCAAAAAATATTTATGCATGGGTGAGGGGAGGAGGATGCATGGGTCCCCTCCCATGCATACAAAAGTGTATGTGAGCTTAAATATATATATAGATAGAATGAGCTACATATGACCGAACTGGTTAGATGTTAATCCATGAATGATTATTGATCACAAAAGTTGTTGAGACCACCTTAACCTAGTACAATTGATTAATGGAAAACAATAGCCAAGGATGGAAAGCACATTGATAAAAATTTAGTCAATTTGATGCACAAACACATTTGTGAAGGTTGTTCCAATGATATAAAATTTATGCCAACTGATACTTATCCCAAACACTTAGATACACTTTGCGTGTTGAGTTTTGTCATTGCTATAGTGCAAGATCATGCACAATGATCTTAGGCCTAGTAATCTGAGCCAATTACCTATCTCTTCTATGCATTTGTCATCGTTGATTAGCTTCATGAATCTCCTAAACTAACCTATTAGTTATTGTTTGTTGCTTGGATTCCTATTTGGTTTGTGGATCTTTTTAAATAGGATTATGAATTTTTTTCTTCTAGTCGAATAAAGTTATGACAACAAATTTTCTAAAATACTTGAATCCGTGGGTTTAGGTGGAATTTGCATGTAGTTTTGCAGGGATATTAGTCAATGTGTCACATTGTTTAGATAGTCACATGTAGGTCATATACAATTTTTCTTGGGTGACATATAAAAGAAAGGAAGTGAAAGGTTGAAATGACCAAACCGGATTAATAACATGGTTGCTTACAGGAAGAAACTCTTGTGTCAATTATAAAGGATAAAATGGCCGATGTTTGAAATAGCACGTTCCCGACAATAAGGTTACAAACATAAGGCAAGCAACTTTGCATGCATAATCAACACATGTTCATGTTTCTTAGGATCCCACTTCGCAGTTGGCTTCACATGTGAATTTGATGTGCTAATGAAAGGGAATAGGTCCAAAATCTCAAAAGCTTTGTTATGAGTATGTGGCTAAAGTGGAAGTGTAGTGCTTGATTAGGGAGGATGCACATATGTGATTTAGGCATCTGTTTATTGCACAAAAGCTCGACATCTTTTACTAAAGTGGGCCCAACTGAGAAACAAATATCTAAAAGTACAAACTTTACGATTTTACATGTGCATCTTCATGACCATATTTATCACATTTGGCGTAATTTATTTTTTTGTTTCCCTTGTTCAAAAATTGCCAAATTTTATATTTTATCAAACCATGATTAAAAGTAATTGCTTTCCTTCACCATTTTCCTAGAAAGTCTTGCTTCTGAGGGTCTTGTTGGACAAATAGCTTATTTCTTACTAGTGATCACAAGATTGTCTAGCTTGTTGATTTTGGGCTAGCTTGTGAAGAGACACTCACAGAAATGATGACCGCAAAGATTGGGACATATCATTGGATGGTCCCTACGGTCTGTTTTCTTTAATTATTTTTAGTCTGCCTTTAGTCATGGGCAATTACAGTTCCTGTTGCCGGCAAGGTGCAGGCTTTATCAACAATAAATTGAATGCTCAAACCACAAATTGGTCAACAAATCATATTTGCATCCACATATGTATGTGCAACAAATAATATTTGTAGCACATAGACTCTAGTCTATAAAATCACCAAAGAATCTCAAATATGTACATCGTTCTTAAACACAATTACACATAAACATTTATCAATACAGCTTGCAAGGGCACACCTATAGCCTACCGGTCACGCCTACTGTCATGCCTACGCCCCCTCTCAAGGCTACAGCCTACCAGTCACACCTAATGTCATGCCTAGGTCCCCCTCTCTCTTTCATAATGTCACACTTAATGACCCTGTCAGTCCCTCCTCTCTCTCATCATGCCATCTCCCTCTCCTTCTCTGCCCGTTCGCCCCTCTCTATACATCCACGTTGGCCAAGCTATTTTTCACTCTCACGGTGGCCAGTCGCATCCCTCCACGCATGCCAGCTCTCTCTCTTTCTCTCACACTAGCTAGCCAGCCTGGCCACCCCCTGCCCGCGCTCTCCCTCCCTATTTTCCAGCTGCCCCTCCCACGCTCCCTCCCTCTCTCCAACGCTACCTGCTTGCGCAGATTTGCGGCTCTCTCGCTCTCTGCTCTCCAACGCTCTCTGCTTGCTCACTCTCTGCTCGTTCTTTGCTCGCATTGACTTGCCCTCACGATTTATGCAGGTTCTGGATATTTGTCTGATAGATCATATGCAGGTTTTGGATATTTTTGTGAAAGATGATATGCAGGCTTTGTACTTCTGGATATTTTCCTTGAGTAGGATCTCTCTCTCCATTGTGCTGATTATTTGAAAGGCTCAAAGACGGAGAGTGGAGACCATAGCTGTAAGTATTTTCTTTTCTTGTTATTGCTCAATGGGAACACCATGATTGATAAACGTTGTTGGATAGTGAACCCTCCAATCTGCAATTGATGTTGCAAGCTTTGTACTTCTGCATATTATTCTGAGTAGGATCTCCCTCTCCATTGTGGTGATTTTCTGAAAGGCTCAAAGACGGGGAGTCCAGAACACAACTGTAAGTATTTTCTTTTCTTGCCATTGCTCAATGGGAACACCATGATTGATGAATGTTGTTGAATAGTGAAAACTTCAATCTGCAATTGATGTTGCAGGCTTTGTACTTCTGCATATTATTCTGAGTAGGATCTCTCTCTCCATTGTGGTGATTTTTTGAAAGGCTCAAAGACGGAGAGTCTAGACCACAATTTTAAGTATTTTCCTTTTCTTGCCATTTCTCAATGAGAACACCATAATTCATGAATGTTGTTGGCCCATCTCCCTATTGAAAATTCAGTTTCTTTAGCCAAGATTCCTCTCCTCTCTTGCATTCATTCACCATGGCTTGGGGGCTAGGATTGAATGGGTGGTTTTGCTCCACAGGTGTCATTTTGGTTGTTTTGCAATAGGATGTAGTTAGATCTTAATAAGGTGATCCTTACAATGGTATCAGAGCTATGGATTTGCATCAATCGGAAGGTGGAGCTACTTCTTGTATTTTCTCAGTTTTGTGGATTTCTCCTTGCATGTTACCTCTAGGTGGTGGAATTGATCTCCGAGTAGGTGGCTTCTCTAAATTTGGTGTACTTTCAGCCTAAAGATCAGAATTATGGATTTTTTTCCATAGATTTTAGTGGAAATCAAAGGATTTTTTATGGTTTTAGTGAATTTTTCACCTAGAATCAAAGTTTTTTGCTTGGAATTGATCATAGGTACTGATGTAGTACGTTTTACAGATTGTACTTGCTATTTTATAGTCATTAATGATCGGATCTAATGATTGCATGATGTTTGAATAGTCAAAAGGATGATTAGATAGTGATTTTGGACCAAAAATTGGGGTATTTGGACTAGAAATGGGCTATAGAATCCTTATTGGACTGAAATCAGAATTTGTAGTGCTTTAATGTAATGGATTTACAAGGATTTAACTCTGATTGCACTTATTTGTGGATTTATCCCACAAATTTTGGTCAATTTTGGTTAAAAAAATCATGGGTTTTTGATGATTTTTGGACTAATTTTGTGGTAGATCTCAAAATTTTGTGCCAATAGTTGGTAGGCATGTTTTCAAAGGTGTAATGAAGCTTTCATAAAGCTTTCATGGAGTTTGGTTAGGATTGGACACCATTAGGGGTCTCAAAACATCAAAATATAGTGTATTTTTGGGCATGAATACTTACTAAATGGGGGCCTAAACCTATTGGTTCTCATTACAAGCTTTAAGATATGATGGATTGCATCTGTTTTGAGCCATCATGCATCCAATTTGGATAGGTGAGCATTAGCCCAAAAGTCAAAAAAGACTATTTGGCTATCCTACATCCAATGTAGGATCAAATTCACAACCAATTCCAGAAGATGCTTCTAACCATTGAAATTTCTCATGCCCCTTAAGCGATACTCAAAGAATACTATTCCACATTGTACCCAGCCTGGACAAACTAGAATGTATCATCCAAGAACAATTGAAATGCCTCAAATGTATTCATTAACCCAAAAGAAACATAAATTTCAGAAAACCGAATACCATATTGTCCTAGATATCCAATATCTATTTCAGAATCCATAAAAAGAACTTAAAATTTTTTAACAGGTTAAAACTCTCTTGGTTGTTACAATCATTATAGAGAAATACTCTATAACAGGAAAGAATCCAAATTACTAGATTCTTGTATGGAACACCTTCCATCTACTTTACTTTGCAAGATCCAAATCTAATTGCAAAACAGAGATGGTTCCATAAATGAATTATCAGTCTTGCCACTACTTTTCCGTTAGAATCATCAATTTCTCGAAACTCTAATTCACACTGGGAAAAAGAAATCCAAATTCCTAGAGGCAATGTTCTTAAATAATTCCCAATTGTTATTCTCACTTGCAATTAGTTATACTTCAGGAATTGAATGTAAATAAAATAACTGGATCACTAAGACCACCAATCATCTACATCTCAGACTTCCACTTTGTCCCCCCTTCCAAAAACGGTTCAGGTTTAAAAGACCCCAAATTTGTACTAGGAAAAAGTTCATTTTGGTATCAGTAGCTTTAACTACTAATGAACCTGACAGTTTAGATTGTTCAATCATTAAGTGCCTCACTTAAATCCTAGCAAATCCCCTTATGGATCAGCATAGAAACTATTCCAACTAGATTTACATTATTCTTGGTCTTTATTGACCTCTAAAACAAGAAATGCTCCTTAATTGACTGATTTACAAAATCTTCAACTAAAAGTGAAGGGTGCAGTGACCTTATAGAATTGATCGATTTCAACTCAGTAAAATCATTCACTTTACAAGCCATTTATGTTTGATTAATAACCAATGAGTTTGAACAAATCGGAAACATCCATGGTTTTTTCAAATTTTACGTAAACTGGGATTTTCAATTCCATTCAATATGGACCTAAACTGTGAAAATCGATCAAACATTGAATTGATAGTTTCTCACAGTTACCATCACATATTGGAAAGATTTTGAAACATCCAGCATGCATCAAACGAGGGCGCATTTTTTGTAGGTGATATCATAAAAAATTCAATTCCAGCCCAATAAGCATCCAATCAGAGGTTACAAACACTCTACTAAGGTTCATTAGAGAGGCATAGAAGCTTCTCATAGGTCCAGCAAGCAATCATAAGCTTAGATTATGCAAAAAATGCTTTTTTGGCCTCCTTCAACAAGCAAGATGCAAAATATTCTTGGAGGATATGCTGGTGGTATGGGACATCAGTGATTCCTAAGGAGATTTCTTGGATAAGAATGATCTGTAGACCGATGGTTAGTGATTGTTATAATGGTAATACTAACAGAGTCCATTGGTTTTGCTTAGGATATTTTGGAAAATTATGAGATAAAGATCGATCCCTAAATGGTATCTCATTAATCACAAAATTTTGAAGCCCTTAAGTCTATTTATCTATTATTTTAAACCTCTACTTTTTAGAAATTTCTTAATACGTGACAACTGGATTAAGATTCATATAATTCCTTCTAGTGTAGAACTCTGTTCTGAAGGATTGTTTTAGTTATATGAAATTGTATTTCCATATAAATTTTTTTAATATGGCTCAGAATTTAGGATTCCTGAACCCTAACGTTAGTCTCAATTTGATAGTTGATTATTGAAATGTAATATTTCTATCACTTGGGATAAGATATTTTATGATTCTGAGGAAAAAGTCCGGTTTGTAATAGTATTGGATACTCATTACTGACTTTTTCGAATCTTTGATATCTTATACGTTGTCTCCTGAGAACTTTTTAATCAAAATTATGAAATTTCTTTTTTAAGGGGGAGAAGAAAAGATAGGAATAAGTCTTTTGATGAATCAGCCAGTTGCATTGATTTTGAAAAAAAAAAAATAGTATGTCTACAAAGGTAGAACTATCCAGTTGGAATAGAGGAACTCTCTAAGTGATTATTTTGAATAATCTGAAACTAGAGAAGTTTTGGGGATTTTAAGTTGTGAGATAATCATTAATATGGGAAGTAAAGATTAAATTAAGGTTCACTGATTGTTACCAAGTTATGGGTTGGATCAGTTTAATAAAGCTTTACTTGACTCTATGTCCAAAGATGTCTGTATAAGTTAGCCTAATCTTGGTTTGTATACTAAGACCTGTTGTAGGCTGATTATTAGAAGAAATTTTGTCAATAAGAGTTAGGTGGTTGGAAAACTTGTGATGTGGAGTTTTTCACTTCAAAGATTTCCCAGATATGCTATTTACTCATGAGAAATAGAGTTCTTTTGTAGCTATCATTTTATCTTTATAGATCTTCTAAGAGATTTTTGTGGGATGAGTTTTGTACCTTAGTTTCTGAAAAAATTCTAAGTGTATTTGTACCAAGAAACATTTATGACAGGTCTACAAGAAATTGTGATAGTATTGGACTATAATTGTTTTGGATCTTTAACTTTTGAACATTGATCTCTAATGTAAAATGAGAACTCACCCAATGATTCATGTAAATTGAGGTTACATGAAGGTGATGTTATTAGATTGGAGAGAATCAAACCCAATAGGAAAATTTATCTCTTAGTGTACTTCTAAAGCTCAATATAGTATTTCAGTGTAGAGATAGATAATTTGTGAATTATTTCATCTCTAAGTACTAATTTGATATTGAAGTCGGACTAAAGATTGATTTTCAAGGTAAAAGAAAAATTTAAATGATTGATTTGTTAGCTTTTAAACTTAATCTTCAGGTTTGGTCGACATTTCATCCAGTGTATCATGTAAATTTAGTTTATATGATGATGACAGTTAGATATATTGAAGATCTTGCCCATTTGGAAAATTTATCGTTCAATATACCTTAAGACCCTGAACGGGTACTCAAGATCAGAGATAACCAATTGAGAAATCAATCTATCTCTGTGTGCTTGCTTAGGTTGGTTGGTCAAATTGAGGATAATGATTCATGGGAAAAAGTTAAAAGCATACAAATTGGATCTTCCCTAGTTACTCGTTCTAAGGACATAATTGGTCTAAGGGGGAAACAATGTTACGTCCATGTCCAGTATGTATTCGGAGTAATTCCTAACATGGATAGACGGTGGTTATTGGTTATGCGCCGTCATTTCGGGCTTGGCATATAAAGTAATTAATAATCATATGAGGGCTATAATTGGACATAGGAACACTTGCATGGTGTTTGACTACTATAATGCAAGAATAGGAGGTTAATTACTGATCTAGGCTACATGGGGATCCTAAGGGGAATATTCTCTCTTTGGAGAGAGAATAGTTACCATGGAAACTCGCCCATCTCCCTATTGAAAATTCAGTTTCTTTAGTCAGGATTCCTCTCCTCTCTTGCATTCATTCACCATGGCTTGGGGGCTAGATCCAGGAGGGGTCTAGGATTGGATGAGTGGTTTTGCTCCACATGTGTCCTTTTGGTTGTTTTGCAACAAGATCTAGTCAGATCTTAATAGGGCGATCCTTACACTGAGGCTTCCTCATATATCGTAGGCCAAAATCTGCATGATGATCTGGCTATGATGATCTGCCTTCACTCGAGCTTGACAAAAATTGTGTCTAAAAATAAGAAGCAATCACTTACTCGAGATCAATAAGAAAGATACTCTTGCTTCTTATAAAAGGGCAGCAAGGCGAGAGAGAGAGAGAGAGAGAGAGAGAGAGAGAGAGAGAGAGAGAGAGAGAGAGAGAGAGAGAGAGAGAGAGAGAAAACCATGCAATTCCTAAGCTGTGTGCTCGATTATAGACCATACTAAAAATGCAGCTCCATGTCAAGGATAGCAATTGAACAGATTTGAAGACCATAAGTTAAAAGATTGGCACTCATGACTATGAAGGCGAAGTCATTTCTGATGAATAGTATTTCATTTTGCAGCAGTAAAAACTGAAGCAAAAGAGCTGTAAGATTTCATAGTTTTGTTAATTATATACTACTCGTTTCTTTTCCTACTATACGTTTCTAAGGTATGAGCCTAGGTACAGCAAAAATGTGACCAGAGTATGCAAATGTTGCCTTTCCTTGGATTCTGAATTCTTGATTCGAGGGTGCTAGAGATGGAAATTCGACCATAACTGGCACAAATGCTCATGTACATTCTGTAGGCAAGGGTGGATAATCTCAAACAAGCTATACACAAGAAAAGCTATAAGTGCTGGTTTTACTATCTTCTATTTCAGCTATAGGTGTTGTTCCCTCGCTGCTTGCCTATACCTATCTCCACACACCCCCTTCATCAGGTGTTTCTTGAGTTTATTACAGGTCTATGAATTAGACTCCATCGCTACAGGTGTTTCTTGAGGTAATCTCAATAAACTACATCGCTACATGTCTATGAATCAAACTCCATCGCTATCGTGGTGTTACAAGTGTACATTCTCTCCAATTCGAGTCATTGCTGCTGATGCTATTGCTAATTGATTGGACAGCTGCTCAGGGAGCTTGTTTTCTTGATGGGTTTCATACTACGACTACTGTTGTATGTTTGCTACCATACATGGGTTTGAATAATGCAATGGCTCAAACCCACATCTGAACAGAACTGATTTGTTTTCACAACTTGGTTTAGCTCTGTGGCGCTTGGTGCAGCAGCGTGACGCCTGTTTGCACGTTTTTGTTTGCATTTTGAGATTTAAACTACGATAATGTTTAGCTATGGCTCCGTGTTATTGGAATCTTTATCCTTGGGTTTGCTCAGGCCTCGTGGGCAGCTTCATCACTGGCTGTTGCATCCCCGTCACTGTGTGTTTACATCTAGCAGTCTTTGGGTGTATAGGTGTTTCTTGAGGTAATCTCAGTAAACTCCATCGCTAGAGGTCCATGAATCAAACTCCATCGCTACAGGTGTTACAGGTGTACTTTCTTGCAGGCAACGGTAATCTATGAATCGCAATTAATCCAGTAATCAGACTCCATCGCTAGGTGTTACAGGTTCTTGGATCTTGAAAGTGAAACAAATATTTACTTTCTTTAATCTCCAAACAAATAAAAAAGAAGAAAGAAGACTCCATCGCTACAGGTGTTATTTCTTGCGGGTTGAAATGTTTCGATAGTCATAAGAAGAAAGAAGCCTTACCTTCTTGCCTGCCTGCCTCCCTGCGTGCCTTCTTGCTTGCCTCCATGCGTGCGTGTCTCATATATGTGTATCTATATATAAATATATTTTAGAGAGAGTGTGTAAGGGTTGCCGTCAAAAAATTAACCCTGTGCCGCCGAAAATGTCACGCTTTGCACACAAAAAATGTCACCTTCACAAAGAAAAAAGCTAAAATAGATTTTTTTTTTAAATGGTTAAAAAAGCAACATACACAATTTTTTTTGACACACGTAGATTTTAAAATTCCCCCCGGCCCATGCGCGCGCGCGCTCTCTCTGCCTCGATCGAGTGTCTCTCTCTCTCTCTCTCTCTCTCTTGATCGTCGGGCAGGTGTGTGAGAGTATTTTCTGTCGGATGATGCTCTGCCAGGGATGATCGGGATGATGCTCTGCCGGGAATGATCGTGATGATGCTCTGCGAGGGATGATCGTGATAATAATGTGCTCTGCGAGGGCCGTCACCTAGATCAGTTTTTCCATTTCCAAAGGTTTCGGACGCTGTCGTTGAACCTTATAACGCGCTCTCCGACAAGTACGTAGGGAAAAAGAAATATACATATATATACATATATGTATCTATATATATGTATATACATATATATATACACACACACACACATATTAGTCGTTGACGGGCAATGTCGGCCGATCTAGGCGACGGCCGATAATTTGGAAATTGAGTATCTCGTTGACAGGTGATGATTTTCCGATGATTTGGAAATTTAGTATGTCCTCGTTGACGGGTGGAAGATGTATGTGTGTACGTGGCCGAAGTGTGCCAGTCGACGTATCACATTTTTTGGGAGGGGGAGGGGGAGGGGGAGTGTCGCATTTTTCTGGAGGGGGAGGGCCAATGTCTTGAAATTTCGCAAATTCCTAAAGGTTTTGCAAAAATCACTGAAGCTTTCACAAAAATATCTCGAAAAATTCCTTGAAGGTTTCGCAAAAATCCCGATGCCTTTGTGAAAATACCTCGAAACGCAAACAGATCTCGAAAATCTCGCAAAAATTTTGAAAAAATCGGCTTATCCTCGCAAAGCCTTCAGGGGATTTTCGCGAAATTTTTGCGAAGGCTTCAGTTATGTTCACTACACTGACCCTCGAAAAAATGCGACACTTGAGAAGTAGGGACAATGTCACAAAAATTTCGCAAAATTTTCTTGAAGGTTTCGCGAAAATCACTGAAGGCTTCGCGAAAATTTCGCGATATCTCGATGCCTTCGCGAAAATACCTCGAAAATATTTTCTGGAGGGGGAGGCCCTTGAAGAATGCGACACTGATCCTCGAAAAATATCTCGAACCTCGAAAAGCACCTCAAAAATACTTCCACAAATTGAAATATTCGAAAATTCGTCTCTCCACAAATTGACACTGACCCTCGAAAGTACCTACCTCCAAATACCTCGAAAAGTATCTCGAAATACCTCGAAAATTGAGACACTGGCCCTTGAAATACCTCGAAAGCACCTCGAAAATACCTCAAAATACCTCGAAATGTACCTTGAAAATATTTCGACAAAGTCGTGTCTTGAGTCTCCAAAAATTCGTCTCTCAACAAATTGACAATGACCCTCGAAAATAAGGAGTCTCCAAAACTTGAGTCTCAAAAATTTGGAGACTCCAAAAATTCGAGTTTCGAGTCTCTACAACATTTCGTCTCTCCACAAATTGTCTCGAAAATTTGTAGACTTCAAAAATTCGAG
This sequence comes from Diphasiastrum complanatum, assembly GCA_029204225.1. Lineage (NCBI taxonomy): Eukaryota > Viridiplantae > Streptophyta > Lycopodiopsida > Lycopodiales > Lycopodiaceae > Diphasiastrum > Diphasiastrum complanatum. Next base: position 34,824,430 of record CM055097.1, on the reverse strand, counting down.
TTTCAAGTCTCGAAAATTTTGAGACTGAAAATTTCGTCTCTCCACAAATTCTGTCTCGAAAATTTGGAGACTGAAAATTTCGTCTCTCCACAAAAATTGTCTCGAAAATTTGGAGACTCCAAAAATAAAAGTTTCGAGTCTCAAAAATTTTGAGAGTCAATACCTCAAAACTTTTCTCGAAATACCTCGAAAAAATTGAGACACTCACCATCGAAACGTTTCTCGAAATACCTCAAAAAATTGAGAGACACCCTCGAAAGTAACTCGAAATGTACCTCGCTCGAAATGTACCTCAAAAATACCTTCAAAATTTTGTGTCTTGAGTCTCCAAAAATTCGTCTCTCCACAAATTGACAATGACCCTCAAAATGTACCCAAAAATTTGGAGTTTCCAAAATTGAGTCTCAAAAATTTGAAGACTCCAAAAATTCGAGTCTAGAAAAATTTGAGTTTTGAGTCTCGCAAATTTTGTGTCTCGAAAATTGCGAGAGTCAATACCTTGAAAATACCTCGAAACGTTCCTCGAAATACCTCGAAAAATTGACACTCACCCTCGAAATACCTCGAAAAATTAAGACACACACCCTCGAAACGTTGCTCGAAAATACCTCCAAAAATTCATGGCTTGAGTCTCCAAAAATTTGGCTCTCCACAAATTGACCATGACCCTCGAAATGTACCTCAAAAATTTTGAGTCTCCAAAAATTGCGAGAGTCAATACCTTGAAAATACCTCGAAACGTTCCTCGAAATGCCTTAAAAATTGAGACACTCACCCTCGAAAGTAGCTCGAAATGTACCTCGAAAGTAACTCGAAATGTACCTCCACAAATTCGGCTCTCCACAAATTGACATAGACCCTGAAAATGTACATCGAAATATTTCGAGTCTCCACAAAATTTCGGCTTGAAAATTTGGATTCCAACAATTGGAGTCTAGAAAAATTCGAGTTTCGAGTCTCGAAAATTTTGTGACTCAAAAATTGCGAAGCCAATACCTTGAAAATACCTCGAAACGTTCCTCGAAATACCTCAAAAAATTGAGACACTCACCCTCGAAACGTTCCTCGAAATACCTTGAAACGTTTCTCAAAATACCTTGAGTAACACGAAATGTACCTCGAAAGTCACTCGAAATGTACCTTGAAAATACCTCCAAAAGTTCGTGTCTTGAGTCTCCAAAAATTTGTGTCTTGAGTCTCTAAAGATTTGGCTCTCCACAAATTGACAATGGCCCTCGAAATGTACCTCAAAAATTTAGAGTCTCCAAAAATTGAGTCCAAAAATTGCGAGAGTCAATACCTTGAAGATATCTTAAAACGTTCCTCGAAATACCTTGAAAAATTGAGACACTCACCCTCGAAACGTTCCTCGAAATACCTCAAAGAATTGAGACACTCACCCTTGAAAGTAACTCAAAATGTACCTCAAAAGTAACTCGAAATGTACCTCAAAATGTACATTGAAAATACCTCCAAAAATTTGTCTTGAGTCTCCAAAAATTCGGCTCTCCACAAATGGACAATGACCCTCAAAATGTACCTCGAAATATTTCGAGTCTTTCCACAAAATTTTGTCTCTCCACAAATTGTCTCGAAAATTTGGAGACACTCCAAAAATTCGACAAATTCTCTGAATTCGAGTCGAGTGTGTGTGTGTGTGGATTTTTTGAGATTTTTTTAGAGTTTTGTGTGTGTGTGCGCGCGCGCGTGCGCGGATTTGACAATTTTTTTTAGAGTTTTTTCATAGCTAGGATTTTTAAGGTTTCCAGATAAAAAAAAATATGGTAATCATCTTGGAATGAGACACGAATTTTTGGAGACTCTAGACATGCATTTTTCTAGACACGAATTTCTCTAGACACGAATTTCAGAGATCATCACCCAGCTGTCATAAGAACTTGGCAAGCTTGTAAGCAGTTGCATCACTGCGTCTTAATCGTCTATGACAGATCCGACAACGGCCATTTGTCTTAGCAGGTTCTTGAATCGATTAATTTGATTCTGCAGAGAATCACCATTCGTCATCTTGAGGGAGTAAAATTTCTTCTTGAGATGTAGCTTAGAAGCTATATCTCACACTTCGTATAGTGTGCTCAAGATGTCCCATACTTATTTTGATGTATGGGCCTCGGATACATGGCCGATTGGGTATCCGTGATGTTGAGGATGATCAACGCGAAAGCTTTTCCATCCTTCAGCTTCCATCTGGCGATTGCCGAATCATCCGCTTCGGGTTTCCCTTCTACACCTGTAACAACGTCGAATAATTCTTTTGCCATTAGTACAGTTTTCATCTTAAATTTCCACAGATGGTAATTGGATCCATCAAGCTTGTCCATAATAGGACTGGGTTTCCCTTGGGAATCCATGTGGAAGAATTAGTCCAAGTGATAGGAGAAACTATCAGTGACTTAAGTATGAAAATCTGATATTTGCATAACAAGAAAAAAATTACTCTATCGGCTAGTAGAGTCTTGTACTGTGGAAGCTTATCAAGCTATGAAAATGGCTCTGATACCATGTTGGAGAGAGAGGGGGAGAATAAATGACGAACACGAACAAAAAACGAACTCGAACAATAAGTGAACGAGAAACGAACTCGAACAGAAAATGTTCGTGCGCAGCGAAATGAGCTAAACGACTCTCTCCGAAAGCATGACTACGCCTATCCAAATGAACAGAACTTTAGTGATAGGAATCACAGTCATTCTAGATTACGCAGCCAAACATTTAATGGATGAAGCGCTAGATGAATAATTTGTCGCGAATTGCAAGACAACTTATATGTCGTGAATTATTCGTGAAGAGCTAGACTGTGCTCGACTGATAATTAGTCGCGAATGATTCGCGAAAGACAAGACTAAAAGTTAATCGTCTATTACCAGAAAGAACAACTAGAAAGATCAGACAAAATGAAGAACAAGCATAGCAATATTAACACAAATCGGAATGCAGAACAAAGAGCTGTATCAGATTAAGTATATCATGTATACATGTTAATAATACAGTAGAGCACAATACAATAGCGGACGAAATCGCGTGCCCTACGAAGCTTATTTTGTCTGTAATGAGGAATGAAACCTCTTCTCTTAGTCTCTTCTTCTCTCACTTGATCATCTGATCATCATCATCTCATGAATGGTGTCCATAATATGTATATATATACATAATATTACAGGTGTGCAGATGTGAAAGTACAAAGTGGATGTGCTGTTTGTAGGGGTCATTTTAGACCTACTGTCGCCTTTTATCAAAATGAGAAAAACTCGAAAAATGCGAACTGTGCGACAAACAGTTCAAATGCGCAGACTGTGCAAAAACTAGTTAAAATATGCAGCAGTCTAAAAGGCGAAGAAAAATACTAAAGCTTTAAAGTAGAATCTTAATGTTTATTCAGACATACCCCAACTTGTGGAGTCCAAGAGTAGAATTAGATTATTGAGAGCTTGTAGGCTTGTTCACACGTCAAGTGCATCCATTGGCTTTTTAAACTCATCACACCATGTTAACATCATGTATGCGGGGCGAGGGGTTAACATGTGAAAAAACTCGGAGTGCACAACACCACCCTCGCATCCAAAAGTGAATGACGAGTGGTGGTGACCATCCCCAATTTGCATGTGGGTGGCCAAACATAAAATAGCATATCATTGAGGTAATGCTAGCCTAAAGTGTGAGCACGTAGCTACACAGCGTCCGTCCGATCGATTCTAAAAGATCAAAGGCCAGGAGAGCTCAAGCATGCGAGCTCCTCCTCCTCCCACTGCTCTTAGGGGTTTCGTCGTCTTCGATTTTTTCTCGTCTTTCTTTCTCTCTTTTCTCTCCTCGCCTGCCTCTTCTGGTGCTGCTGCCGCTGCCCGATCCGTGTTCGTGAGCTTGGACAGCGTTAGAGCAGTTGGCAACCACCAGTTGCTGCGTACCTTGGGTCGCCTTTCCTTCTTCAAGGGTTTGAAAGTTGAAGGTACCATTGCTAAGCCGTCTTCAAGCTCTCTAAGCCCTAATACAAAAGAATCTGTCAATACAATTTTTTCCTCAGCTAATGGCTGAAACTTATTCTTCAGCTTCAATCTTCTAGTTAGTATACAATGTATCATTACTAAAATCAAGTCGTAGAGTGCAGTTTTTTGTGGCTGTTTATGTAGATCTTCTGCAAAAGATGGCTTTCTTCAAGTTTACGTCCTTTTACTCTGTTTGCGTGTAACTATTTCCGTCTTAGAGATGGATCTATCTTTCTATTTTTCTTTACAGTGAGCATGAACGCATCGCTAGCAAAACCCGATTACATGATGTTGCTTTAGGTCTAGTGGAAAGCCTCGGCCTGAGGGTTTTTAACGGCCTAGAAACTGTGCAAAGGCCTTCTTTACCATGGTTATCTAATTTAAACTTGTCCATTATGAGCTGAGGGTAAAATTTAGTCGTTGGTTACCTATAGCCCATGGGCTTTACGGGGTGCAATGTCCTGGTCTTTTAACAGAGAAGTCTTACTTTTAATAATTTTCTGTGAAATATAAAAAAAAAAGTCTTCTGTTCTGGGGCCACGGTCAGAATCCCTTTCGTGCTGTAGCTTCTTTATGTATTGCCCTCTCTTCAGCTGTGATCATTGTAAAGTTATGCTGTTTTAGGTTACTTGAGTACATTAAGGAAATTTGTTGGAACAACCAGATACGCATATCAGAAGATATGTATTACCCCCTCTTCTGCTGTGATATGCCTACTTACTGAAGGTTTGTCCCATATATTCCAAAACATACGTGAAAAAATTGTTTCAATCTTGTTCTTGGACAAGTCAATGTAAGTTGCTGTTCAAGGCTTGAATATACTTGATTGTGCAGGGAAAGCTGTTTTAGGTTAAATTTTTACAAAATGGCAAGGCGCGGGCTAATGGAGCAGGACTTGAGTAAGCTGGATGTCAAGACTCTCCATCCACTCTCTCCGGAAGTCATTTCACGGCAAGCTACAATCAACATTGGTATTCCCCTAAAAAGCCACATTTTTATTCTAGTGTCATGTTGGAGTTTCATCCTTGGTGATCTTACGATAGTCTACAGTTTTTGTTCAATATGAGGCTTAAGACTGGTTTGAGGAGTCCTACAAATTTTTTGTGTACGAGTTGCAATTAATGTTAAAAGTTTACTCAACAAGTAGCAGATAGTTGGATTTTAGTTTTGAGTGTAGAAATCTTCCAATATTTGGCTATGCTTTTAAACAATTCACGAGCATGGAACAAGTTTCGGTTCTAAATTGTATTATCAATCATTTTTGTGTTAAACACAATTTTAAAAAAAGTGAGTGCCAGAGAAAGAGGACTTAAGATATCATTTGATCTTTTAGCTGCCAAGTGCTTTAGCAAAAAAATATGGAAATCACGATTCACAATGCATCTACAAGCATGGAAATACCCAACTGTCCATGTACATGTTTTCCTTTCCCATTGTATGTATTCCATTGATTTTTTTGGTTACAACTTACAACCATAGCTCGTAAAATGAAACTACATGACATTGCCACTAGCAATTGCATAATCTGCCTTATCTTTGGTGATTTGATTTATCATAGTTTTTTGTGACCTTGGGTCCCAAAATTCTTTCCAAAATCTCAACGCATTGCTGAAACACCCACAATAAGACACAAAATCACACCTACTGAACCTAGCAAGGATTTGCTTACATCTCAAGAGTTTGCAAAGAAATATCAAACTACAAAGGAGCGAGGTAGCTACGTAATACAAAACATGGACCATTGCAAAACCCATAAGGACGCAGTCAAGCTCCTGGATCCACAACCACTCTGGCGCCATCAACACTACCTACAGAGCAAAACCTCCAACGCACGGTATCTCGAAGCACCCGCCTACATGTGCACCAATCCATACTATTATCCGGTAGCGCGGCGAGAATCGTTTCTTGCCACCAAGGTAAAGAACAAGATCTTGTGGCGCAAGCCCACAGGAGTGGATATCGGCAACCCAACAGATGACCTAGTTACCAATCGTCGTGCATTTTACCAAAAGCACCACGGCAACCCTGATCGTGACATATGGTACTTTGCGGATAATTGGGGCCTGGTGGCATTTTGGCAGACCTCAAAGGTTATTGGGATTGAGGGGTACCACCAATAACCATTGATATCAATAAACCTCTACAAACGCAAGACGACCACATCAATGTAGCGCGGCTATATTATCGGGCAGCTCTCACTTCGGCACTGCACGTTGATATGTTAGAGCTATGGAAAATCCATAACTTTCTCCAGAGTATGCTCCACTACTACAAACCCATGTCTTTCCTTCTTGAAACTGGATGTTGGAATGGGCCTATTGACTTGACCAGTTGACTTGTGGACAACATGCCACTGGTCGTAATCAGGGATGTGTCCTTGGCGTGGAGGCTCCCACCTTAGAGGTATACAAGAGAAGGAGATCTCAGTAACCGTTCATTCTACCTATGTAGGAGTTGGTGGATGGTAGTGCGCATACCCAGGATGGTGCTAGCTAGGAGTAGGAGAAAGGTCAAAGGTACAGTTGGCGATATGGGACATTGTTAGGACTGGGAGTTGGATCTCGATGTTTAGTCTTATCTATTTTTTGGAGTTTCAAGTAGTGGACAAAGCATTTTATTTTTCTCAAAATAGTTTTTGGATAGGTGTGTACAATGTGTGTGCATGTGTGAAACTTCATGTGGTATTTTTATTTGCTCTTTTTGAATTTTTTTTTCCTATTGACTTTTGTTCCTCTCAGACCAAAAAAGTTATACTTCAAACTAGTTAGAAGGAAAGGTCCATGAAGGGCAACTTATGAACTTTGAAAGGCCATTGAAAGGCCTAGAGTTGTGTGAAGAGAGTTGAAGCCCAAAAAAGAAGATTCAACTTTTTAAATGCATGGACTTCTATTTCACGCATGGGATTTATTTTTTTGAAACTTACAAACTTTTTTTCTCGGCCTCTTTAAGGGGTTCAACATGTCATGTTTCGGAATTGATCATTTAGGTGGTGAAAGTTCTAGAATATTGTGAAGTCTCATAAGACTACTCTATAGAATGGGCGAAAATCTTCATTTCAAAAATTTTGATGGGAAATTGGGACTGGTAGATTCTTTTTCCATCATTTTAAGTTTTTTTTAATTTTTTTATGCCATTCGTGATCTTTCTTCCATCCCTTTGTTGTTGATTCTTTGCTGAAAATAAGAGACTCGATCTATTGTGTTAATGCACCTGAACTGGACCATCATGCACCCGAAACAGTCGGCAAATTACACAGTATTTATGCTCTTAATTAGAGCTTTCATCTGATACCCATATTGCCCAAAAAAAAAACCCCAAAAAAAAATTAAAAAAAAATGTTTCTGGAATTTTTTCAAAAATTTCAGAAACGCGTTTTTGAACGCGATTTTGAAACGCGTTTCAAAAACGCAGTGCACTTGAGAGCTCACCCTGTACTTTATTGTTCTTATGCAACAAAAACATGGACTTCGAAGTATTTTGTGGTCTATGAATGTGCTGAGTTGCTACAATGTTCATATTGCACATATTGCATGAAATTATGACTCTATTCAAACCTTAAGCTCTTTGGAAACCTAGCCAACTTCCAAACTTGCTCTTCTGAAAGCACTACAAGAAACGTAGGTGACATGTCTTATTCAAATTAAAAGATCATAAATCTATTTGTGAAATTAGAATATATCCAATTTCACAAATTTATATAGAGAGTCAGTGATGTCATAAGATAAAGCTTAGAAACATATACGAGCAACTCAAAAAGTCAAAGGATCTAAGTCAAAACAATAATATAAAATTCAATAAACAAAAAATCTTAGGCAAACAACATTGCTTATGTTTCATGAGTCTCAAGATTAAGTTGCTAACTAGGTTTTGAAAGAATCCGGATTCTGAAGCAAAAGAAAACCAGTAAGAAAGAAAAAATCATAATAATGATAATAATTCAAATAAACTGAAATTCAAAATTTAAAATTTCTAAATTTATAAATAAGAACAAGGATCATAATATGTACACGAGTTACCAAAATAAAGACAAAATACTAGAAACAAAAAACAAAGCGGCCTCCTTAGCTCCACTTTTCTGGACTCTATTATTAATCATCTTAAATATACCATAAGTTGAAATACCAAAGATAAAACCAAAACAGGCTAAAACAGTTCAAACTTTTCTGATGATCTTCTTAAGCGAGTAACCCTTAAGGAGTAACAAAACGATTAGATTGCTTGATTGGTCTATAAAAGCATCTCTACTAGTGCAAAGACGAGAAAACCTGTAGAATTGATAAGTGATCACTTCATAATTAACAAAATCTGAAATATTTCAAGAAATATGAGGCATGCGAATTATGTTCAAGTTATTGTATTCTGGCTGCAGCCTTTTATCAAAAATATCAACCGATAAACCTGACCTAACTAGCTTATAGACAGGTCTAAAAAATTGCACTTGTCATCACTAGTTGTACAATTAGATTTTAACAAGCAAGCATCTACTGAAAGAGAAGGACGAGATTTAGTGCCTTTCAAAAATGATGAGGGAAAATGAATCTGCAATAACAATATGACCTAAAGAAGGATGACAAAACTTCAAATAAAAGGAGTCACCACAAGAACAAGGGCTATTAAGGATAGACAACTTTTTCTTTTCTAAAAGATTGCAACCAATATCAGCATAATTAAAGGCTTTTTGTCCTATGGTTTTAACTATTTCCAAGTAACCACTGGATGATTCTAACAATGAGGAAGAGCATTCATAACTTCAAGCTTTCGAACAATAGAGCTCAAACTGATTTTGTCAAGATCAGGTGAAGTAAAAATTGTGATGAGTAGATCTTCACTAGAGGTAAAACATTTAGTTTTAACATTAGCTTTGGATTTATAAAGCGACTTAAAAGAGTTTTAATTAAGTTGATAAAAGTGAGAATGTGAAATACCCAAATCTTGACAAGACATATTATCTAAAGAATAGAGCAACTAAAAGTTCTTAGGATTGTATCTAATAAAAATATCGAGGGCGAAGTTATCCAAAGACATAACACGATCCAAATAAAGTTACCTCCTTATGGAATCTCTATAAGCAAACGTTCTAGAGACAACATTATTATTAGGGGAAAAAAGTTGGGAGTATAAGAAGTAGGACGAGGAGAGGGGGAAGAGAAGGTGTCAGCTTGTGGAATGTGGCAATCTGGAGGAGAGGGTAGATGTTGTGATATAGGTTTCCAAACTTTCAAACCATTGCGAACGTAAGGTGTAGTGTTTTTAGGTTTAGAGTGGGTTCTCCACAACATGGAAGTTTTTTTTGGCAAAGTTTCTACTCTTTCGTGACTTGGACTTACCCTCAAGATTTTGACTTCTAGGAAAAAAGGATTGAAGAGTTCTCATCCAAAAAAGTTCACGAAGCCATGCTACCTTGAAAAACTCTTTAGAATTAGAAAAGTTTCCAGCAATGTGCTCAATGGGAAAGACCCGAAAAACCACATTTGGCTACAACAATTTAACTCTTCTTTAGGAAACTTAGACCTATGTGTACTCTTCTAGCTTCTCGAACATGTTCTTGAAAACGTACAAAAGCAGACCGAAAAGTTTGGCCAACATATACCATACTACTACTTCGTATGTTATAACTGACATAGATTACTTGGGTGATATGGATTGGGCTAAGAGGTATAGAGGTATGCACATGTTTTTCTCTAAGACGTCTAAGGTGATACGAAATTCTGATATGGTTATTCATATAATGAGTACTAACAAGAAAGACTTAAAAATAGGCCATTTAATACGACCTTCTCCAAAATTATGAAGTTTATTTAAATCATAGTTAGACACATGCAATCCACAAACCTACTTACTAAATAGCCACATGCATGCGTCTCGAGCCTCATGCGTGACTTCTAGGGACACATAAATGCACACTAAGTTTGAGTCTTGACTTAAGTGCTATGTCTTAAGTTTTAAGTTCTAAAACTCAGAATCTAGAATCAGATTAACTTCAACTTTCAATTATTAGCTACTTGTTGGAAAACTTAATCAGTAAATACTAATATAGCTTTGTTCCAACTTTAATGAGACTCGAGTTCCAAGTTTTTTACGTTTTCAAATTATTTGAGGTTGCTAACAAGACTCAAGAGGCTAGCCAAATTCATCATTCCATCCACTTTCGTCAATCATCAATGCTATAAAACTAAATCATAAGTTCATAACAATAACTCAAATCATAAATGTATTACGTGCACAAAATCCAAATGTAATAAAAATATGTACCATGTAATGTCAAGTTCTCATTGTCTGTTTAGGAGGGTTACATAAATGTCAGGACTCAAGAATAGTAGCTAGTTTATGTAGTAGAAACTTGCTTGTCTATATGAACTAATATCACTTGAGATTATGATTAATCAAAGTGATTGTTTGTTGTGGTTGTCAAATAAATTCCTGGATAGCATCCAAGCCATAGTTGATTGTTCTTGAGGTGGTACCAAGAAAAGACCATTTCTACTAGGAAGATCTAGTTTGAATTGAAGAAAAGTTCTATGTTTTCTTCAAGTTGAACCTATCCATGTTCATGGTCTGTCATGTGGTAGACTCCGTTGTTTCCAATAAGATTTGGAAGCTAAGGATGTTGATTAGTTTTTGAAAGTCGACTGGACAGGTTGCTGTTTAGACTCATAAAACAATATTACCTCTTCTTGAGTGAGCGAAGCAAGGTTCCTTCAAGGCGAGGAGGTATCATGAATCTTTGATCTCTACTTTTGTTTATCATCATGGATGAATTTGGTGTAAGGAGGATTTGGAAAAAGATTCATGATGATTCTTTTATGATGAGATGTTTGAGTCTCTTAATCAGCTGGGAGATGGACATACACAAGTTGGGAAGTTTGCATATGTATATGACGTAGTGTCAAGACACATTCTTGATGAATTTGTATTAGAAGTGATAAAATGGATGTCATGTTGAGATGCTTTCTAGGTTGGAAAGTTGTTTGGGGCAAGTGACTCTATGTGTGAGATAGATACAGGAGATTCCATGGAATAGATAATGTCAAGTACTTTGTGTGGGAAAGTATTTGAGGGGGAGTATCAGCTACTTTGTGTGGGGAAGTATTACATACGTTTTATCTTTCTATTGGCCCTCTGTTACTTGCATATTTGGTTTGGCTCATAGACGACATTCTATTTGTATCATTGTTGGATGCAAATGTGCAGTGTTATCAATGGTTTTCAAGATGAACATCCAAGGGGAGTAGTTCATCTAAAGTATATCATAGGTGGTAACTTATGATAGTACCAATTGAATTGGATTCAATTTAAGGATTCAACACAGGTGGAGTTGGCTATTTACAAAATATAGGTCTTTAAAGTGGGTGTTAATGCAAAAAAATTATTTCCTACTTATGATTGTTATGATGGTGCTATGGTAATCAAAGAGGATTACATGTTATTTATAGGTGTTGGTGAGATCCTTATATATTTGTGGTAGCTTGGAAGCTGTTTAAAGAGAGCAAGGGAGTCAATCTTCAAGCAAAGTTCTCGAAGTTATGAAAAGTTTAATCATGTCCACATAATTAGATTCAGGGGGAGTCAAGTCGTTTGAGCCTAAGGAAGTCAAGGTATTGAGTGGTGTGCTCATGGAGATCACGCAGGGACATAAAGACCAATGTTTGATAGAATCGCGGTTCGAACCCCACCTCGAGTAGTGGTTCGAACCGGCCGATTCGAACCGATGCAATGAGACTGGAGTTCATCTCATCATTATGCTTCGTCATTGTTTTGTTTGTGTTCTCTTCATGTGTATGACTAATAGGAATCTTATCTTGGTTACTTGTATGAGCAAGTCGGTTTTCCAACAGTTTGTGCATTGAAATTTGACAGTCAAGACTGGTTACAACGACCAAGGTCCAAGACGTAACTAGAATCCAGCAACATAGTAGAGAAGAGAGTAGGGCAACCCAACCCAACCATAGCACCTAGGGATCCGTCCCCAAATTATGAAAACTGCTAATCAATTACAACAGGAGCTCCCACAATCTAGCAAGATCTCCACAGGCACGCCACCATACCGAGTGCACAGTGATGCACCTGCATGACAAGTTCAGTTAACTGCTTGTTCATAGGCCTACTCAGTCTCTCAACGTAGGAGCCCCCCCTTCAGGACATTTCAACCATTTATTTGCTAGCTGATTCTGCCCCTTGAAAACAATCATCAATACTAGTCTTTGGCGAATCTTATCCACATACGAGGCCAAGCTAACCTGTGGTACTGTATAGTTAGTTGAGGCTAACCAGGGATATGACATTGGTAGTTTGGAATTGAGCAATTTGAGTTGCGACCAAACACTTATGCAATTGAACAAACACGAATGATGATAGTAGATATCATAGTTGCAGTTCCGAACCGCGAATCACGGTTTTGGTTGAGAGAATTATTATTTTTGATTTTGGTGAGGCAGATCTAATCAGATTTTGTTTTTTTGAAGATTAGATTTGCAGGACAAACAATTGAGATATCTTATCTTCAGCAACGTGTAGAAAACTCTATCCTTCTCCTGAGTTCTAGGTTAGTAGCGACCACTTATAACTAAAAAACTTCCCTTCTGAATTTTCAGAATTCAAAGATGATGTTTCAATGACCTGTCTTTTCCAACACTCTGCCCTTCACCTAAGTTCTCTTGCGATCTACTCTGGATGAGCCTGGATCTAAACTTTCTACGATCTGTCCTGGATCTAAAAATTGATTTTCCTTTTAACGAGCAGAATAATCCAACTTCGGCGAACACCTAACCTTCCAGTTCATTTCAAATTAATTCTGTCCAGCGAGTCACAATTCGTTGCAACATTGGTAGATGTTCAAGTGACTAAATAGCCCCTCTCTCTCTCTGTGAAAAATGCCAAAGTCCAACTTCATAAATCATTAGTGGATCAAAAGTGATAAAACTTCAAACACAAATCACCGGCTTCAAACTATCTGGTTGTTTCGAATGGCAGTTTGAGGTTCAAACCACGATTCTTGGAAACTATTCGTTAAAACTTCATAGTAGTAAGTACATACTATAGTGCATACTTCAAACTGAAACCTGTTACAACTTTGAACTTACGTGTATGGGTTCTCTTGTCAACTTAGCCTCTCTGGTGGTCAAAGGTTGACATGGACAAGCACCAACCTATCGAGTTGAGAGGTGGAAAGTTTGTTCCTCCTCTTCATGTGAATAAGAGAGAACATACTCCAATTCCTATCTGCAATTGTTGTGCAGGATCCATACAATGAGCCTCTATAGAAGGAGAACATTAATTCCCTGATTCCCCCACCATGAGACAGGGTGCAACATACCTCGACATTGAAAGTTGAGAAGTTTAGGGTTTACAATTTAGATTCTAGAACTTTCAACTTAAGTCTTACCTAATGCCATTTATGCAAATTTGGAAAGTTATGAATCAATAGTCACGACTTACATGAGAAATTAGATTGTAGACATTCAACTTTAAAAGCAAGATTGGAAATGCTCATGCAATTGGCAACTTCCAACTAGTTGCTACAACATACTATCTATCAACATTGAGCAGTTGGCCTCTCTTAGATTTCTTGGAGACACAAAACTTTAAAGTTAGAATTCATAAGTTATATCTCATCACTTGCTCTCAATTGTGCCTTGGGGGTTTCAAACTCTTGGGTCTTCTTCCTGAACACCTCCAAGTAAGCCATTTAGAAGTTTGCCTCTGATCATGTACATAGAATTGTTATTGAATGACATGATTATTTTGTTTCGAGAAGTTTGAAGATGAGGGTTATGCAGTGACAACTTGGAGCATTTGTTTAATATTTGATAACTTGTACAATCGATCTCTTTATTGTGCTCGTGGTTTGAAAACAACTAAATGATTTTGAATTTTCTTGATGTTAGGTACTATTGGACATGTTGCGCATGGTAAATCAACTGTTGTAAAAGCCATATCAGGCGTGCAGGTAAAATCTTGAATTTCATGTCCTCCTAGTTTTGGTTGGGAGACGTGCCTTGATACCATGTCTATTCTTTGTGTTTAGAACGGATTTTCTATTATGCAAAGTTGTTGGATTTTGCTACTAGAGGATTTTGTGCTATCTGTAATTGAATGCTATCTGTACTCAACAAAACCCTATATATGATGAGATATAGTTGGCATTAGATGTAAGAGCTTACAAAATTATTTCTTAATTAGAATTTATGTCAAATTTGTACCGTTCAAAAAATACAATCTCCCATTTTAAAGGAAAAATCCATATACAATGTATAACAATATACATTCCAAGATGTTGCCTATAGGTTGGTATTTTGTTCTGCCTATGATGAGAAGTCGGTACTTCCAATCCCATCTTACGTTTGGAATTTTGACGACACTTTGTGTTCATGTCTAGTCGGATGCTATGGCTTATTGAAATATTTTTCAAATACTGGTAGATTTTTAAACTATTTCTTCTACTTTGAAAGTAGGGTGTTTTATTCCTAATTTGCTGCTAATGTAGGATGTTTCATCCTTAATCCGTATAACCTGGTAATTTGTTTTGCTTATGTTGAGAAGTCAATACTTCCACCTCATCTTACGTTCGGAATTTGGATGAGACTTCGCATTTACGTCTGGTTGGATGCTATGGCTTATTGAAATATCTTCCAAATAGGTTTGAAAGACTTTTTCTTTCGCTTTAAAACTAGGATCTCTTATTCTTAAATTGCTGCTAAATGTGGGACCTTTTATCTTTAATCTGTTGGATCACCGAGAACGACCTTGACCTTGTACCCGGTGTGCGCTCATTGTCTCTTAGCTTTCAAGTTTCAATAGGAGCACACATTCCTTCCGTCAAACTTTGGGATCAAGTGAATGAAGATGGATCAAAATGTTACCGTTGTAATTTGTGTTGAGATGCGAAGCTCAATTTCTTATTATTGTTGGAATAAAATTGATATTTCTTCTCAGATAAAGTTTATGAAATTTCTATTTGCGAGATAAATTGGCCATTTTGGGTGTCTCCTAATGTTCAAATTTATATATCTCGTGAACTTTAGCTTTTTAGTTTCGATATTAAGTGTATACCTATAATGTAACAACAAGACTTTAAATTTGAAAGTCGAGGCGGCTTTACTACCTATATATGCTGAGATATTATTCTTTATTTTCATGTGAATATTTGAGGAAAAGAGACCTTAAATAAACCTCTTCCCTAGCTTCCAAAAGCTTTTGCATTACATGCTATGTTTGAAAGCTTACTTCTACAAGTCTCAAATTTTGACTAGGAGTATGATTCAAATGTTGAATGGACTAAAAAGTATTTGAACATGTTTGACACCCTTAGAATTGAGATCTATTGTGCCTATGCTCGACTTCTTGATGTCTCTAAGGTCCCTTGAAAAAGAGCTCTTAGGTTTTTACCCTATTAAGGTGCAATTGGAACATAGACAGTATTCAACTAGTGATGATTAACAATTTTCTTGATCATTTTAATATGTAGCTTGGATTTGTAATCATAGATGCACGGCGTTCCAGGAGCGCTCCGGAAAGCTGGTTCTAGAATGGTTTCGAGATTCAGAAGTGGTCCAGATCAGAACGCTGCAAATTTTGTTTTTTTTTTCTTGGATTTTTTTTTAAACTGTGTGTTGGAAGTGGGGGAAAACAACATGTAGGGACGCAAAAAATTTTCCAGACTCATTGCAAAGCACAATAACTACTAATTCCTGAGTCCTAACTTGTCGACATTACTAACTGAGAAATTAGAATGGATAACGGAGTCTGGGTAACTACAGGAGTAGGGTACATTGCACTTTCAAGTAAGCAGAAATGACTCAATGATGGGTATAAGGATGTATAGCTGTTGCAAATATAAAATCAAGTTGGTGTTATCAGGTTTGGGACTTAAGTCAAACTATCAGTGACTACAGATGGTACAAAAGGTACATGTACATCAGTCAAACTCTGGTACAATCATCAAAGAAATCCATGACAAATAGTACAATCTACCATTGACATATCAGATCTCAATATTTGGCACATGTACAACACATGTACAAGTGAATGGGAGGTACAATATTAATTTGTGACAATTAGCTGCAAGATTCGGAGGTGATTATACAATCCTAGTCAGTAAGATTTTTGTACACCACCATTGAATGTGAGTTTCGGTAGTTTGGTTGTACTTGCAATAACGGCATTTCATCCGTTTCATGCCTCCACCACCCTTCCCTTGCTTACCAGCTTCCCCAATGATCAGAACACGCTCCCACACATTAGACTTTGGCTTAGGCATTCTGAAAATTGACAAAATTGTGAGGTTCAGATCTGAAAATTCTGCAAAAAGCCCAAAACCTGCAACTGCTCTTCACAATAAATCTGGCCAAGCAGATGGTGATGTGAATGGCTAGGATGGGGCGCCCTACTGTCTAGAAGACTGCCTCCAAATCTCAGTTGAATTTGATCAGTGATCAAAGAGAACTGATTGATTCTTTGAAGTGCCCTCAAAACTAGTTTTTTTGCACCTGCTGCTTGTATCTCCTCAACCAAGCTTCAAAACTCTGATCTGATGCTCTTAATCACTCCAGCATGGTCCAAAACCCCTGCCTACAAGAAATCTTGGTAAACTATGGAGAGGGGAGCGAGATTCTATCAATGCCAAGAAATGGAGGAGGGCGCACTTCTTGTCCACAATGGAGTAGTAGTTAGTGAAGGAGTTATGAGGGCTGGCTGAGCTGTTCCAGCCTCGTGGTAGGTCGTTTTTTAGGTAGATGGGCCCTAGGACCCCATTTGGGGTTAGGGCCTTAAAAAAAATTTGAGCTGGAAATGTCCACGTTTGAAACGCGTTTCAAACGTGGGCGTTTCAAACGCGTTTGAATGTTAGAATCTGATTCTAAGGACATTATTGAATTCTCAAGATAAATTTGTGAATATATATATCGATTCCAATCTGACAAGTAGGGAGTCCCGCATGGAGCTTCATGTGCATTGCTAGTAGGTTAAGAAATCAAAAAAATCTCTAGAGGACGATTTGGGAGAAATTTTTTTTTTTTGAAAAAGAGACTCGATTCTAAGAAATCCCAACTATTTTAATATACATGCTAATGCTGGGTTCAAAGAGGAAATATTGTCAAATGATTAATGCAAATCTAGAAATTAATTGGTATTGGCCAAAAGTTTGTCTTAGAGCCGTATGAAGAATTTCTAAAGTTAGTAGGCCTAGCCTGCATCAAGCATCTGCAATAGCCTACATCGAACTAGTACATTCGACCTATCTTTGACTAGAGTCTAGTAGGTAGGTGAGGTATTTGAAGTAGGTGTGGTAGGTGAATAGGTCGGGTATATACCTACTACCTAGGGTAGGTGAGAGAGAGCAAAGGCTATAAAAGGAAACCTCGTAGTGAGCTAGGAGAACCTTTATGATAGCATGATAATGCTACTATTTTGAGTCAAGACACGATTGTACTTTGTACTTCAATAAAGTGGCCTCTCTTCATTGTTTATGTCATCATTTATGATGAGTGACTAGTTTAGTACTACAGTCAACCCTGGGCCTCGAGAGTAGTAGAGAATTAACTAATAGAGGGGGCTAACATGTAGAGAGGGATAACGATTTGCAGTTGAAAGAATTAATGATCATTGCCTGCTGAAAAATTGATGATGTTGTGCTGGACCTGAGGGGTAGTGATGGGGGACTGGGGTAGCGAAATGCCCGATGTGTATTGAAAGCCGTGTTGACGGGTTTGAAAGCATTTTTCATGAATCTTTAAATTCTAAAATGTTGCAGCACCCATATTTGTGTAAAATAACATTTATCCAGCTCAGGTTCTTTAAGGCAGGAGTAAATAATATTAACAAATAACAAGTAACAATTTATTTTTGTAAAATTCATGGGATTGACAAACAACTAACTAATAGACATGGTTAATGTACATAGAGGTAACAATTATCCAAGGTTGATTGATGATTCTATTATTGGCATCATAGTTGCAGCGAAACGCGTTTCGCTGGGTTCGCGTTTCGCGAACCGCGATTCTTCGAAACGCGTTTCTGATGCCGAAACGTTTAAAATATATATATATATATATTTTTTTTGAAACATAGCTTATGGCTGAAATTTTTTTAGGGGAGCAATGGTCAATTTTGCGTCTCAGAAGTGCAGTACATAGGGCACAAACAGATCTTATTTTCAGTAGCTATTTGGTTGTTATTTGCTCTGGTTCTCAGTAATTGTTAATGCTACAGTTTGGGCTACCAACTTTATGGATGATGATCACTTTTGCAATCATTTCACTGGAGATGTGAGTGCAATGTGTATACAATTGGGGGCATAAATATTGGGCCCTTATCGGTGCGCATTTGGACCCCAATTTTTATCTACCGGGGGGTGTAGGGGGGGCGGCGACAGCCACATAGGGTCCAAAAGCGAGGTACAATTGCTCTACAGTTCTCTGTCTCTGTCCCATTGGAACCGTCTGTGATCGTAACGAACAAGCTAGAGGTTAATGTTAAATTTTTATCCTTGACAGAACCCAACATGGATTAATGCACCTAAACTTGACCGAATTGTATCAGAAATGCTCGGCAACATACATAAAAATAATGGCCTTAATTAGAGCTTTCATCTGATACCCATATTGCTCACAAAAAAATGAAAAAGAAAACACGTTTCTGAGCGTTTCTACCAAAAACCCGAAACGCACTGGACCGCGTTTCGGCACGCGTTTTGAAACGCGTTTCAGGAATCGGAGTGCAACTATGATTGGCATATTGTTTGTAAATCAGGGACCTACAGATCTTGGACAGATCTGGTATCAGAGCAGGTTTTTCTGGACAGGAAGGACAGTTTGTATAATACCTGATTTGGAGGAGAGTACTTTCAAGAAAGTACAAGGAGAACCAATACAAGATTTGAGCAGATTTTCCTAGCAGTTTTGGTGTTGTTTTTCAGGTTTAATTAATCTAGTTCCATAGTTGTTAGGGCCATGTTCATGGACCTTTTCGAAACGCCTTTTAAAAAATGGTTTGAAATGGGAAAGAATCGGCAACCTTCGCTCCGAAAGAATTGGCGAATCGGTTTTAGGGTTTCTTTTTTTAGGGAATTTTTTTTCCTAGCCTTCTGTTATAGCAAAAACGAGTGTTTCTTTAGTGTTTAGCTTTAGATTGCAATGCACATTATAATCAATCAACGATCAATCTTGAATCCAATGGCGATTTTGAAACGGCGATTGATGATAATGTACATAAAGTCTTATTCTAGTTCAAAATGTATGTTTCTATGCTTGGTTAGGGTTGCCTTTTGAAGTTCGTGAAGCTTGAGTGGTACACTTACACAAAGGCAAAAATAGTCCCGTTTCGGAACGATTCAAACTTTTTTTTTCCGTTTGCCCGATTCGAATGGTCTGTTCAAATCAGACCGTTCCGAAATGGTGATTCTTTAAACTGTAGAATCAATGAACCGTTAACGGTTCACCATGGTTCTGAGAACCGTACGGTTCTTTAAAATTTTTGCCCAGAACCGTGGTGAACCGCACTGAATAATTAATTAATTAACTAATTAATTTGTTTTTTGTCCCAGCCCCCAAAAATAGCCCAAAAGAATGCTAAAAAAATGCCAATTTTTTTTCAGATAAAGCAGATTCTCCCTACTTAGATTATCTACTTCAAATGATTTAATCTCCCAAATTGATAAGAGAGAGGGAGACAGAGAGAGAGAGAGAGAGGGACAAAAACTAGCTTTGAGGGGTTTTGGGGGGGGGATTTAGGAAAATTAATTAATTAATTAATTATTTTTTTTTACATGAACCGTACCATGGTTCAAGGAACCGTGGTACGGTTCCTTCCACGGTTCCCAGAACCCACGGTTCTGGGAACCGTGGGTTCTATGCTTTAAACAAATCGCGATTCGAATTCTATAACCCACGGTTCCCAGAACCGTTGGTTCCTGGGAACCGTACCACGGTTCCTTGAACCGTGGTACGGTTCCTCTATTTAATTAATCAATTAATTACCAAATTCACAGATTTCACAGATGTACAGATGATTTGACAGATATGAAATCATCTGAAATCATCACTGATTTGACAGATTTCACATATTTCACATGATTTGACAGATGATTTCACAGATGATACAGATGATTTGAGTCATTTGACAGATGAATCATGATACAGATGATTTCACAGATGATACAGATGATTGACAGATTTCACAGATGATGTCACAGATTTTTTTGGCCCTTTTTTGGCATAATTTTGGGGGGGAAACCAAAAAAAAAAATAATTAACTAATCAGTACGGTTCACCACGGTTCTGGGCAAAATTTTTTAAGAACCTGGTGAACCGATAACGGTTCATTAATTCTATGATTCGAGTAAACAATGGCTTGTTACAGGTCAAAATCAGTAGACAGAAGCGTACCAGTCCGTATAGAAGACTTTTAGACTCGTATAGTTCTGTACAGTACCGTACAAAAAATCATACCATTTTTTTTTTGCAGGACAGAAGTTTTTACAAGATTTGAGGCTGTTTTTTGCTTCTGCAGTTTAGAAGACAGCACCAGTGTCATTCGAAGTCTGTACAGCTGTCTCTACAGTCTGTATTGTACATACAGAGGGCTGTACGGAACTTGCAGAGCATTTATTACTTATATCTTTATATCTTTATATGTTTACAGGCTGATTTCAGTGGTGCTTTTGGTGTTTTTCTATCATTGTGGTACTGATAAATCCGTATGGGTAGCAACGATGGCAACTATGTTTACTATGGAATTAATTCGTGGGAAAAACTTGGGCTACAGTAGCACAATTTAAATTTTGGGAACCATTCTTGATTTAATTTTTAAGTGATCACCAAAAATTGTTGGACGACAACATGCAACTTTTGGTCATTTTTGGACTAATTTTGAGCATACATACTAATTTTTGGAATATTTGTGGATACCTCGGTATCACACTAATTTTTTGGTTAGATCTCCATTTGAAATGGATGATTCTAATGATGTCATAGTCAGAGAAAAGTTTAATGAGAATAATTTCCTACTGTGTGAAAATTTAAACTTAGAATTGTCTTATTGGCCAAAGATCTATGGGATGTGGTTACTGGGCCTGAGGTATAGACCTACCTACTATTGCCAGATGGAAGCAAAAAGATTGCAAAACTCTTGCCACTATTGCACTAAGCCTTAGAGATTCTTAGATTTCTCATATTATGACATCAAGTAGCTCTAAGGAAGCTTGGAACATCGTAACTAGACTTTACGAAGTCAAAGATGTAAGTTTGAGGCTGTTGTTGAGAAAGAGATTCTTTCCTTTCAGGATGGACAAGTCAGAGTCTATGTGATCTCATGAAGGAGATATGAGAAACTCAGCTCATGGAATCACAATGTCAATGTGTTGTGGCCTTGTTCACGTCTAATTGTCGCACAAACGATTTAGTCTTGCACAATGCTTTGTTTATGCACTCACCCTAGCACAAACCATGGAGGATGATATCCTAATGGGATGAGGAAAAATGGTCATCCTACTTGTGGATGGACTTTATTCTAAAATATTCTGTGAGACCCTTGATACTCTATGCCCAAGACACCTTGATAGTGGTAAAGAAAAGCGAATCAATCGCATGACACTATTTCTAGCCACGATTGCAACAAGGTGCAAAAGAGTACATTGACCATCGCATCCCTTGTGAATTGAACAAGTTGAGATGGTAAGCCCTCTGGGTTTTACCATAGTTGGTAGATGATTCAATTTTTTTGAGTGTTTTAACTTTTTTAAGGAAAGATTAGAAATGACCGCTTTTGAAGACCTGAAATGAGCAGAAAAATAAGGTTATTTTTTTTAACCCTAGAGAATTTTCATTTACTTCCTTTTAGAAATGATCTTCTCACGAAGATAGCAGAGAAATGGTTCTTGGAGTCCTTATAGATATCCAAATCGACCACTAGTGACCTGAATCCTAGAGTATTTAGATTGGTTGGAGTCATTAAACTTGACTTACCTGAACTTGCAATAAATTTGAGAAGCTATGAACTAATTAGGGTCTATAATTAGATTGCTTTTGATTCAATTAGGGTACACGTCTCTAAGTTGAACTGTCAAGAGATTCAAACTCCGAAAGTATTGAATCGATTGACTTTACAATGCCATATTCAGACTTTTCACTGCCAAATGGTTTGAACTTCGAATGAATGGCAGTTCTAGTTAGCTATTGTATGAATTTTGACTAAGTCATAAAAGATCCAAATTAACTTGGAGTATACTGTAATTACGTAAGTACATAACGAAATTTTTATACAAGCAGGTTATAAAAGATGGGCTTCAAAGAATTGAACTGAAAGTAACTTTTAATTTTTTGCAGAAAACTTCCACTTGTATTCTAGAACGGTTCGGTAGCCAGCTTAACTAACCTCACTCTCACAAAACAGTCTTATACCACTGATTTGTGTGATTTATCAGTGTTCAAAAGTCAAGGTGTTAATATCTGAAATCCAAGATTTGAAACCGACCAGAAAATCATAAAAGAAAGTGGTGAAACATTGAGAGAAACCAGGAAATTTGAACTGTATATCCATGACAACGTTTCTTTTGGGAAAGGGAACAATGAAGCGTAGTTTTTGATATGTCTATATGCATGAAATTTCAAGTGCTCAAGCTTAATCATTATATGTGACACGAGAGTGGAAGAGCATGTGTGAATTATACATTTTGTCAAAGAGCTGGCAACTGTTATGTAATATCATATATTCCATGGACTATAGAAAGATAGGTGACATTTGAGCAACTTAAAGTAACAGAAGCTATATTGACATTACCTACAAATCAATAAGACATTGCCTAGGGATTAGTAATGTCATCAATTATGCTCACACCTCAGTAATACCTGTTCTGACCAGAATGGGTCAGAACGTGTAAAAAAAAATTTCAAAAAAATACTTGAAAAGCAGTACATTCCAAAAGAAAGAAAATAGCCAACTTGTATGAGCACTATAAGCACGATTTGTATGGATGGAGAATGTACTTTTCCCCTCATGGATCCAACAGCACTGATCTGAAATCTGAAACAATGAGCACTACGTTGATCAGCTATTACTTTATTCTGGTTTGTTGGAAGCATACGTTTGCACCAGTTTTTAACCCAACTGTTCGATTGGTGCCGACTTACACTCCAGAGTCCATGCATATGCAATTTGGATACATTCAAACAGTGAACATTTTTTGATTGTTTGATCAATGTTAAAAAAAAACTCTTTTGTTGTGTAAGCAGTGAGACCCAGTTTTCAGGGGATTCATAGATGCTGACCGCAGTTCGCTTATATCTCGCAGTTCCATGCCCCAAATGCCATTTCTGTTTCTCTTTAATACCTAAAGCAAAGCATATATATGTCCAACAGCACACTTGTATATATGGAGGATGTACTTTTGGCCTGAAATCCGGGATTTGTTTTTTAAAATTTTAAAAGAAAAATACCTACCAATTTTCTTTTCAAGGGTCGCTCCGGAACGGAATGTGTTCCGGAATGACATTCTGAAACATGTTCCGTTCTGGAGTGGGTAACTATGGCTCACATAGATAACTTGGCTTAAATAGCAGTCTTGTTAAAGCACTGGCTACGCGGTCTTATCTGGGAAGTCTTGCAGGTTGTTGTTTACTACTTTCTACTTTTTGCAGTGAGACAGTTCTACTGCCAAAGTTAACCTTTGTTTGTTACAGACTGTTCGCTTCAAGAATGAACTGGAGCGTAATATCACCATCAAACTGGGATATGCAAATGCGAAAATTTACAAATGTGAAGATGATCGGTGTCCCCGTCCAATGTCCTACAAGTGAGTTTCTCAACATTTTTTAACCATACTAGCTTCTTGCTGTGCACTAAACATAATTACTTTTGACAATATACACAATGCTGCAATGATGAGTTGTGTTCTTTAAAGTATGGTGATAATATCAAGTTAGTTACCCTTTTAATACCTTCTAGTATTAACAAACATTAGATACCAGCTCAGTAGGATCATTCTTTGAATCACTAAATAAAAGAAGCTCTCAAATATGTCTCCTCCTGACCAGTTGAGGAAGACTAGTTTTATAAGTTGTTAAAAGCAATTGGTAAGTTGCCTGGTCAAATTTTCCTTCTCTGGTCATGTTTAAATGAGAGTCCTCTTTTAATCACGTGATGGCTAATTTTCTTATTTCAGTTTTTGTGTATCGTTGTACTCTTAAACGTGACACACTGTCTTAAAGTGAAGTTATAATGTATACTTGGTCTGTGAAGTCGCTTGTCAATGGGCATATACATAACAATTCAATTTTCTAGTAATAATGTTTTATTTCACTTATGGAGGAGGGAGTTCTAAGTTATGCAAAATATTGGGATGCTGGAGCTTTGTCTGATCTTTGTAAGCGTTGATCATGAGAGGGATGAAGTGTTTGAACGGTCTGTGATTGCTAGATAAAGACTGAAGTTTACGACCAGGTCATTGTGGGACTCTGCATCTTTTAAGTCCATCAAGCTAGAGGCAGTTTTATGACATTTTTATGTCATGGTCTAATTTCTTAATTTTGAAGAACAAACTAAAGAGTATGATTATTTGTTGTTCTTGGTCACATTTTTGTTTTTGGGTTTTCAGTAAGTTTTGTCATGACCTATCTATAACATCATAGAACTTTTGATCTTCCTGTGTTTGTTATTCCCCATTCGCTCTTATTAGATAGATTGATCGTTCTGACCAGTTGGGCTAGGCTAACAGAGGTTCTTAAAAAACCACAATATACCCCACTTCCTATTGAAAAACAAATTGTGGTAATTTATACTGCAAGGATCTCCTTCTGAACTTGTAGACAGTGAAGCAGTGCTTGCAGGGCTATCGTGGGTTTTCAGTAAGTTTTGTCATGACCTATCTATAACATCATAGAATCTTGATAGAGGAAAATTTTGAGAATGTTCAGAGATTTCTGTTGCATATATGAATATCCTGGATCTGTTGGACATTAGGCCAAAATGGCAGACATTGAATTCATCATTTTTGACATCAGCAAGTTTACAAGAAGATTAATATTTGCCCGTGCGGCGTGTTGTAAAGTTCCACAATCTCAATCTCACATCGTACCTCAGTTGAACAATATGGTTAGCAACTTAGCATGACCACAAGTCTTGAAAAGGATGTCTTCGGCCTCTGGTGAGAAGGGAATCACTAGCTTTATGGTTAAGTTGGAAACTTGAAACCGGTCTGACAATCTAAATGTATGTCCTTTATTGTTCTGATCAGGAAAGCTAAATATAGATGAAAATTGTTGCTGAAGATGATGAAAATTTACAGGTTGTAGTTAGGGAGGTTTTGCAAAATTGTGTTGTCATCTGTCATTACATTAATGTTGCATATGCAGATTGATCATAGAAGGGCACACCCAGCTACTTCAAGTCTTCTCCTATAATAAGTATTTATTTTCTAGCTATCAATGAATCAGTGGAGGGAAAGTGTAGCCTATAGTATTTTCTAGTCATCAATGAATCAGTGGAGGAGAAATGTGGCCCTGCTTCTTTTTTGCTAAGCACATATCTCTTGGTCCTCTAATTAAGAGTAGTCTACTAGGGACATCACCAATCCAACTAGTACCTCTTTTTAGATTCGCACTGTTGCTAGGAGGTACCCGAAGGTTTAGCAAGGTTTTTCTTAATTCTTGTTCTTGTGCTTTCAGAAATCAATTGAGCATTATCGTAAAGTATATCGCTTGCCTTGTGCAGCTTCAGCCGCCGCTCTAAATGGTCTGGTCTTGATTGTCGTTTCCTCTTTCAGGAGTTGAAACCACAAAGATTGTTTAGATACATCCTCTTTACCTTAGTGACGACCTTATAATATTTTTTTATGACATAGCTTGCGATGTCACCGAACCCTCTAATTTACAACGTAGTCCTCGTTTCGAATCAAGTATTCCCCTCTATATTCCATGTGTTATCCCGACGGTCCTCACCCCCTACTTAACCTTGTCCTGGACTCCTCATTGATATTGTTTCCCTTCTTTCTTTGTTGTTACAACCTTTCACAACTTTCGCCATGCTTTCTAAGAATTGTTGCGCAGTGATATGTTCATTCATCCAAAGTGTCCTTTCAACTGGTATTCTTTGATAATTGCCTTACCTCTCCCCTTTTTACCTATTCTGATAGTGTCTGGACCCTGTCTAGTTATGTATTCTCCTTTGTCTTCCTTTAGCCCCAGAACCTTGAGTTTCATTGCATGTTGTATTCCTTCATCTTCTCCCATAACGTGGAAGCCATTTCCTCTTATCTTTTCGTTCACCATTTCATGTAGGGATGAGTTTGTGGCGTGTACATTGCTTGAACGCTTATTTCGCTTATTCCCAATCATGCAGGACTTCTTTAAGAATCTCTCCTTTATTTCTATTGCATCCATCTAATAATTGTTTTTGCATGTTTCATCGTCCCATTCATTTCTCGCATTTCATCCAAATCGCTTCTGTCACATTCTGTAGTCCAAGGTTGTAAGTTATAGATAGACGATATGTTCCATTAGCATTAAGATTTTATCCTTGTTTGTGCTAAGAGGAGGAGATCTAACACTCATCTCCAGAAGTATCGAAAACACAATACAAGACAGAATTTCAACCGTCAAGCACATTGCAGAAGACAAACTCTACTGCCAACCAATCGAGCGCCTCCCAACTAGTTATCCCCGTAGCTGCTCCAGCCTTGACGCCTTTTTAGCGAGGATTTTTATATGCCTGAACCTTCCTACTTCATTATATCAGTTCTTCATTAGCTCTTTGTATCCAGGCATTTTGTTTGAGTGCTTGAAAAGGAAAGTCTTATCAAGACTTTTTGATTCTAGGGGACTGAAAGATATCGAAGATTTTTGGATCTTCTTTATGCATATTGGTATAATTAAGGCGTAGGTAGTAATCATTAACCCTCCAACAGTGACAGGAGAATGTGGGAATGCCGAGTCTTGGATTTGTCACGCATTCCCAGGCATGCCAACAAATCGAAATGACATGGGAGCGTGTTGCCAAGACACGGAAATTTACTTGGAAATACGTTCTTGGTAACAGTTCTTGTATAGACTCAAAAACCAAAAAAGCAAGGGAGCAAGCATTAAAATTCAGTGGTACTTCACATATATAGCAGTCTGCTTTCATAAATTCAGGGCTCTTTTTTTCTGTAGTTGTTTATGTAACATACAATATCAAAACAGAAATGGTGATTAATTTCACGTTCTTAGGTTTATGCAATGTGCTTATGTTTTTATTGTATGTTACTTTTGCTAACAGGGTTTTCCCATGTTCTATTTTTGCAAGGACCTTTTTGCTCCCCTTCCTCCTTAGCATCTTCTCAGGGACATTTTTGTTTCCATTCCTAATCACTTTGTCACTTTGGAGCTAATCATTGCGAAAGTGAAATTAAGCTCTTCCAAACTAAGAGCTACTCTCTTCCAATTAGCCAAGCTAGAATGAGGCATATATAAGTGAGGTACCCCAGGCCCCAATGTGGTACAAAAATTCAAATGACATGTGATAATGTGGACCTATGGTCCATATCTTAGAAACCTGTTCCGACCATTTTGGGTCGGAATGTACTGACCCAAACGTACTGTACGTTCCGGAACGTGCTGGTTCGGAACATTTTATTTTTCTAAAATTCAACAAAACTGGTATTCAAGCAGAGCGTATGTTTGTGATCGATGAATTGACCAAGAAAACCTGAAAGGAAGAGTCAGAAACAGAAGAGAACACACTCAATCCTTCCTACAATACTGATTTGTATGGATCCTATCTCATGGTGGTGCAACTAGCTGCTTCTCCACAGACAATTCATGCTCTTGCAGACATGGGTAGCGATCTGGTGTGGGCGCGATGCAAGCCATTTAATGGAACTGGAGGACCTGTGCCAAATCTTAAAACTTCTCTGTCCTACAAGCCCATTCGTTGTCTATCTTCACAATGCAGAGCGCTTGGCTGCGATGCCCATTGCAGTAAGACCAGATGCAGATTTCAATATGGCTACAGCGATGGATCGAATTTGGCAAGAGACTTTTCGTCAGACACTCTCACGATGACAGGAACAGATGGAAAGCCTCCAAAGTTCACCAATTTCTCCTTCGGATGTGTACATCAAGCTTCTGTTAAGATCGGAACAATAGGAGGCTCGCTTTTTGATCTATCCATACTGTTCACACGTGTGGGCTGTACTTTGCTTTTGATTAATGATTTTAGATTGCTCTTGATTGATACACTGCCTAAACTAGGTTTTGAGTGTCATGAGGTAGTTGAAGCCAGGTGTTTAGCAGCAGCATTGCTGATTTGCTGGCCGTAAAATCATATCATTCAGCACTTGAGATCCATGGCATGTAAATAAATAAATGGGGCTGATACAAGAATGCGTCGTGTGCCTATATATATATATATTTTTGAAAGCTTGCCTAAGCAAGTTGTAGGTATTTTGAATACACCTCATTGTGCTGCAAACATTTATTGCAGATTGTAATATTCTTTGTTGGTAATATTCTCAAAGTGTTTCATTATGAAAATTGCTTCAAATTTTTGTTGAGCTCACATGATGAAGACAGTTTGTTTGACACTGTTAAATTGTTATTTAAATTGTAATTGACTTTCTTTTGTCAGTTAAAAGGTTTGCTGCCTTGTTAGGAAGACAAATAGAATGTTCTCAATTAGCATTTGTTCTTATTTTTAGATCAGCTGTTTTTAACTTCAAAATCACTTTTCTGGAAGCCAGTGGTTACTCTTGATAGAGGTAAAACTACTTATTCATGACATTTTATAAATTTAGGGTTATTTTTGGAAGTTCAAAGTTGAAGATGAATTCTCAATGAGGATGAATTCTCAATGAAGATGGATTCTCAAGGTTTTAATATTTCATCTGTCATTATTCTCATGTTAGTGACGTAGTCACAAGAGTAGCGTTTGAGATATAATTTTGCAAAAGTTTGCAGATTTATGACCACCCATAAAACACAAGGAAAGGTGCATGCCAAGCCTTTCCACAAAAATTCAAAATAATTTGGATTACAAAATATTGTTCTTTCAAAATCTGAGCAGCATATCCAATGACAGTTGTTGAGTACAATTTTTATGCTGCAGGGCGTATGGAAGTGGCAAGGAAGATAGTCCCTTTTGTGACGTTCCTGGCTTTGAAAATTCCCGTATGAAGCTTTTGCGACATGTATCTTTTGTAGATTGCCCAGTGAGTATCTTTATGCTAGTCTCTCAATATCACGATAGGGTTTCTCCCACCAAAAAGAATCATGACCAAAGTTGTTGGGAGGCATGTTTTTTTTGTATTCTGTGTTTGGATGAATTCTCTCAAGTACAACTTTAGACAGCCAATACCATCTCTTTTCAACAGTCATTTTGATTCATCTTACATTTTTCAAGTAAGCTGTCAAAATTAATGCTTTGGAGGATCAATTTAACTAGTTTTCATCACTTACAATTGAAAATGTGAGCTTGTGAAGTGGATGTAATCATCTAGAAGGTTCATGTTTTGTAGTTTCTCTTTCCTACTATGGATGGCATTAAATAAATCATGTGAATTGCTTTCAATTCTGCATCTGTATATGAGTATTCTGTACATATGGGCATTTTAATGTCTGTCCATACTTAGAGTTTATAATGAGTTTAATAATGTGCATTTGTGTGTGTACATGCATGTCCTAGTAATCAATTTGAGCTGTACATATTCTATTAAATTCACATTGGTATATGTGCCACAAGTAAATCGAATGAGTGCATGCCATTAAGGTCACATGTGTGCGTGGCGTATCCCCCCCCCTACCCAAAAAAAGAAAAAAAAGAAAACCCCACCCCAAATCAAAGAATATATCTCAGATTCATATCAATAAGATTGAAGCTCACCACGATGGATGTGGAGGTGGCCGCTGTCCTCATATAATATCTCATCTTGCTCTAAGTTAGGTAAAACCTAATGCTAAAGCAAAAAGCATAATTGTAGGTAAAAGCTAATGCTAAAGCAAAAAGCATATTCCTAAAACTAGTCCCTATATTAGGTAAATGTCCAAGCTAATCGCTAAGTCAAAGTTGGGGCCCAATTATAGCTCTCTAGCGCCTTCCTACATGCATAGAACTTCAACTAACCTAAGAAAAGCGTAGGCCCCTATTATAGCACACATGCATGGACCCCTATTATAGCATAGGCCCCTATTATAGCACACATGCATGGCCTAGAAACATTAGCGGCAAAATACGCATCAATGTCTAACACTCCCCCTTAATATTTCTTTTGTTATCCATTACTCCTAGAAGTTCTCTAAACTTCTCAAAATTATTTTACCAAGTCCCTTAGTAAAAGTATTTGCAACTTGCTCTTTTGTTGGACAATAGAGAAGCTCAACTTCATGACTTTGAAGTTTCTCTCTGATGAAGTGTTGTACCTTTGCCAACTTGATGCAACTCTGGTTATTGCCTAAAGTACTATAGGTGTTTTCTGTATCATATAAAGATCATGTAGAATCCTTCGTAAGCAAATCGCCTCACATGCTGCACTTGTGGTAGCTTGGTACTCTGCCTTTGTAGATGATAATGCCATGGTACGTTGCTTACCGATAACTAACGATAATAGGCCAACACAATGTAGCAAAATGGGGTTGCAAAAAGGAAGAATCACACACTTTTGGAATGTGCAAGAAGCATGTAGACTTGATTAGAACCTGCAATTTTATCATATATATCACTAGCATAATAATTTGATTATCTTTTACCATAACATAAATTGTAGGTTCCGCACAACTCCTTTGAAAACCAAGCTCCTCAAAGTATGTATCAATTCTTGTGTACCATGCTTTGGATGCTTGTTTGAGTCCTTATAAGGATTTGTCCAACCTGCAAATCATGTCTTCCTGTCCTTTGACTATGTGTCCCTTTGGCTGCTCCATATAGACTTCTTCCTCTAGAAATCCATTCAAGAATGCGCTCTTGACATCGATTTGTTGAATTTTCCAACCAAATTGAGCTGCCAATGACAAAACAATCCTCATATGGACAACTTTGCAACTGGTGCAAATGTTTCCTTATAGTCTATTTCTTCTTGTTGTGCATACCCATTTGCAACCAACCTTGCCTTGTGCTATTCAATAGAACCATCTGATTTGTACTTGGTTATATAAATCCACTTGCAACCAATGGCCTTTTTTCTTGTTGGTAAATGCACAAGCCTCCAAGTCTTGTACTTTCATCCATAGCTTTCCTCCATATATCCTCTTTGAACTTCTCTGAAAGTAGATGGATCTTTTGTCTCTGAAATCGTAGCATGAATGCAAAATGTACATCCTCATCCTCACGCCGACGATCCTCATGTTGATCTTGATCTTGATCCTGCTGCTTCTCAAGCCTTGCTGATCTTCTAGTTCGTTGTTTACTTGACTCCCCCTATTCAAAGATGACTCTATCTTTGATAGTCTCATTGTACCACCTTGGTAACTTTCTAGTAAACGGTGTACAATGTCTCCTGCCTGGTGAAAGATACTTTCTCCCTTTATCTGAGCGGAGTATCTTTATCTGTCCACCTATTTCTTTGTCCACATGTGCTTAAACCAAGTAAAACTTCTGAATGCCTGACTTTTATTGTTGAGAATATATACCCATATCTTTCAAGAATAATTATCCACAAACACCATAACGTGACTTGCTCCACAATGAGACTATTTTTTCATAGGACCACATGAATCTGTATGAACAAGTTCTAGAACATTTCGTGTTCTGGTTGTACTAGATGGAAATTCCTGCCTATGATATTTTCCGAACACACAACCGTCACAAAACTTTCGATGTGAAATAACTTGAGGCAGAATTCTGTGTCAGCATTCCAATCATCATCTCATTAACATGCCATGTCAACATTCTGGTGGGAATGCCATGTCATTATAAGGATCCAAGTCTGAGTCATGTATGCAAAACCATCTAGAAGCGACATGTAGATGGGCACCTGTAGGAATAGAGAGCTGTAGAGGGACACTTGTTGGCTACTTGAGAGCAACATTCAGATGGACGCTTGTAGGAAAATTTAGAGACGTCTAGAGACTTCTTTGGACGTCAAGAGAGTATAAACTTAGGTGTTCTATGTTGTGTTCAAATATCTAGTCCAACAGCTAACCCTTGAGTTTATCTTATGCCTTGTATCCTTACAGCTTGAGAAGTAACGATAGTGTCTCCATTTACTTCAGACTTACTTTTATAGTGCCGTCTTCTGCTGTGATGTTTAAAGACTCTATTAGCTGCAATCTCTTTTCACTTCACAACGTTTGGTGAAAGTGCTTGCATTGACTCCTGAGATGATAAATACACACACAATATAGCAAAAAGCAGTAAGGTAGTTAGTGCTGATCATTCTTGTTATCATCATGAGTTTGCAAGAGATTTGGTGCTCATTTCTCCAATGAAGCTATCTTTATCTTCTCTTTGTTATCTCTGTTGTTTGTGCCCTGGATTTGATTATTATCAAATGAAAAATTGAAGCTGCCTATTTGAGTTGAGTATGTCGTGATGTTAAGTATGACACTTGTGCATGCTAAATAAGAATTATCAAGAGAATGGTTTGCGAAGATCTAAAACAACCATCTTTACTATGGACCAATATCTTTTGTCTGATAAAATCTCTCTGAATTAAGAAACTGAAGTTTCGTTTTAGAGGTGAAAAAAGAAAAGTGAAGTCTGTTCTAGAGTATTTTTTAAGTTTTTAGTTTATCCTAGAGTTTTTAAGTTTTAAGCTCTTTTTTTGCATTGGTCAAAATGTTGTGGTGGTATTGATTAGACATGATTTGTGATATTCAAATATTCCATTTCATTCCTGCAGGGACATGATATTCTCATGGCTACGATGCTTAATGGAGCAGCAATCATGGATGGCGCATTATTATTGATTGCTAGTAATGAGAGCTGCCCTCAACCTCAGACCTCGGAGCATCTTGCAGCCGTGGAGATTATGCGCTTGAAGCATATTATCATTCTGCAAAACAAAATTGACTTAATCCAGGAAAGTGTAGCAATCAATCAACACGAGTCTATTCAAAAATTCATTCAGGTACTTCCCATGATGCTTTAATCTGATTGATATTTTCTCATCATTGTAGGTCATATATGAGTGTATTTGCATGAGAGATTTGCTTATGGTTGTAGTGGTAGTTGCATTATTTCATAGATGAGAGTTTTACAATGTTGTTGAGGTGTAGTCAAAGCAGAGTTTCTTTATTTTGACCACAATGAATGGATTTTCATTGTGGCATTAAAAACTGTTTATTGCGTTTGCATTGAAACTCTAAATCAGTATGGCACACCTCTACAGGAATGCTTTTAGATTGGTGCTTGATTTAATCAGAAGGAATAACTAGCTCCTTTGGATTGTAGACTACCCACTGAAAATCCTGATTTCTTCTTGATTTGCATCGCATAAGCTTTGGAGTGTCTACTGTATAAAACTTGTGCGTTGCACCAATTTCGAATGAAAAGATGATGAATGATGCTGGACAGAAATTGTAGTGTTAATATCATGTATGTGTGCTGCTAATTGCTTTTTTGTTATTAAACGAGTGCTCACATTTTCAGCTGAAATTTGTTTTTCGTAATTTCAGGGAACTATTGCAGATGGTGCGCCTGTGGTACCCATATCTGCTCAGCTAAAATACAATGTGGATGTTGTTTGTGAATACATTGTGAACAAAATTCCTATTCCTGAGCGTAATTTTGTTGCACCCCCAAATATGATTGTCATCCGATCTTTTGACGTCAACAAACCTGGAGCAGAGGTGGATGAGATCAAGGGTGGAGTTGCTGGAGGGAGCATATTACGGGTGCGAAAATTATTGCATAGCAACAGTCAAATAATCCTTGTTGTCCTGCAAGCTCCTTCATTTACCTTTGTTCAAATTTCCTGTTTTGTTGTTAGAGAGTCGCAATCTTTTGCAATTTGGCCTCTCCCCTGTTATTTACATGATTTTATTGGTTTGAGCAGGGGGTGCTGAAGGTTGGGCAAAAAATTGAAGTAAGACCGGGCATTGTTATTAAAGATGAAAGTGGCAACATAAAGTGTACACCAATATTTTCAAGGATCATATCATTATTTGCTGAACAGAATGAGCTACAATTTGCTGTTCCTGGTGGCCTGATTGGTGTTGGGACTACCATTGATCCCACTTTGACACGTGCTGACAGGCTTGTTGGTCAAGTGCTTGGCGAAGTGGGTGCCTTGCCTGACGTCTTTGTTGAGCTCGAGGTATAAGTTGTAATTGATTATTGAATCAAAATGTATAGCGCTGATAATTTTTATTGTTTGTTCTACCTGCATTCTGCTGCTCCACATGCTGTTATTTTGTTGGAACACGGACATATTACAGTACTGTTGTTTGCAGGTAAATTTCTTCCTCTTGCGCCGGCTTCTGGGAGTAAGGACCAAGGGCACAGAAAAACAAGGCAAAGTATCGAAGTTAGCAAAAGGAGAAGTTCTGATGTTGAACATCGGTTCAATGTCTACTGGTGCTCGTGTATTAGCCGTGAAAAATGATCTTGCAAAACTACAACTAACTTCACCTGTTTGCACTAGTAAAGGTGAAAAAGTTGCATTAAGTAGAAGAGTAGAAAAGCATTGGCGCTTGATTGGCTGGGGTCAGATTCAAGCAGGTCTGATGCTAGACATCCCTCAAGTGTCCTAGTGACCGAGTTGAAGCATATGAGAGTCATTGGTGTGCTTTTGAGAAAGTTTTGTAGTGTTTCTTGTGATCAAGGGAGAGTTTCTTGCTACAATTTTTGTAAAATGGCGGATGAAATACCTCATCATATATTTGAATGTAGCATAGAAATAAATATGCCTTTAAATTATTCTTGTTCAAAAACTGCAAGCCATTGGAAATTAAGTTATGGCAATGTTATCTCCACATTTTTCAATCCTCAGTTTCATATGGCTCTACAATTGTTGTGGAAAATGGATACTTTTTGGTGCTCTGTATGTGGGCTTTGTTTTAGCTGAAATGGAAAAGTATGTTTATGTGCTTATAACAAAATGCGGAAGCTTAAGGCAAACTACAGGGAATTACCAATATCCATCTTTCCAAGCTTACTAGTTTGTTGAAGCTTTTGGATCTTGATTGTTTCAAATGTCATTTATGAGCTTCTCAAACATGGCATTATATTATGATATGAGGACTTGTACATTTGACTTTGGAACCATGTGAAGGTTTCACTTTTTTCGTCAGGAGTAAACACGGAATGATTTGTCCTCCAACTTTTCTTGTCCATAATAGTTGGGCAATACCTATGACTTAAGGACTTACATTTCAAATATCTAATTTTACATTTAAGCCCTTCACTGGTCATTTGTTTATACCTTTATTTTCACAATGACATGATTTTACCACTCTACGAGGTATGTTTGTTGTCCCTTCACATGTGCTGTTTTGTCTTACTGGATCTTGTTTTAATGCACTATTGTGAAGTAGTTACATACCTTATCATACCTTGTTACATGGCTTGTTTGGTCTCATTATTATTATTGCAAATTCACATCTTAAAAAATATCAATATACATTCAAATATATTTGTTAAAATCTGCACAATCTCTTAAATTGACTATGAACGACTGATGTAGTGATTATTTTTTATTGGATGTGCAAATAAGTGCATGGCCTTTTGTTCACTAACTTCACACGAGTACAAGAATTTAATCCGTTCTCTGGATTTCTAGCACCTTTTTTGATCAGAGAGAACCACATTTTTGGTTGCAAGATCAATTTTTTAGGTCAAAACTATTGCAAGTCTTTCATCACCATAAACTTATAGTTGGTTTTCCACATGGAAAAAATACAACATGACATGTAAGTTTCTTACCTTCTTGGCTCTTTCGATCACCTTTATCAAATTTTGTAGAAAATTTTCACTTGACCAATCTATTGTTTTGGTTGTTCTAAACCTTTTCCATGCTCGGGATAATTTAGCAACACACATTCTATTACTCGTACGATGATTTTCACAGACCACGATAATTAAACCCCAAACACTCTCCTCCAAACGTACAAGGACTTCTTTGACACAAATTATGACCTTGTATAGATTTTGAACAAATTACATAAGTGAAGCATTCATTGATCAATGAGAGAGAGAGAGAGAGAGAGAGAGAGAGAGAGAGAGAGAGAGAGAGAGAGAGAGAGAGAGAGTATTGATTGCAATGGAGAATTATGCATGTCTTGGTGGGCTTAGCGTGAAGTGATTGATAAATATGTCACTCCTACAAACTACAACTGTAGTTTGCTTTAGTACACAATTCAACACAAGGTCACATCAGAAGACCATATCAAATTATA
This sequence comes from Diphasiastrum complanatum, assembly GCA_029204225.1. Classification (NCBI taxonomy): domain Eukaryota; kingdom Viridiplantae; phylum Streptophyta; class Lycopodiopsida; order Lycopodiales; family Lycopodiaceae; genus Diphasiastrum; species Diphasiastrum complanatum. The sequence goes on along the minus strand of CM055097.1, from coordinate 34,788,141 downwards.
GGGTGTAAATCGTTGTAGCAATTATGTAAGAGAAGCATTGATTGATCAATCATTATGATGTGCAAAAAAGATAAGCATACAAGATTGTAAGACAGAGAAAGAAATGCCCAAAATACTATATCCCCATGCGCTTTTCTACCACATTATAAGACATGGATATGTGTGAGGGAGAGAGAGAGAGAGAGAGAGAGAGAGAGAGAGAGAGAGAGAGAGAGAGAGAGAGAGAGAGAGAGAGAGAGAGAGAGAGAGAGAGAGAGAGAGACTTTAAATTCACTACACTTGCTATAAGTCCCTTTCATATGTGAAGGATTGACAAGTTGGTAGTACACTTGATAACGCTTAGATGAGCTTGTGCTTATGTTTGTGAAATTAGCAATACATGTATTAATAAACACACTCAACATGCAAAGAAAATGAGCATGCTAACGTGGGTTTCAAGTGTAATTTCAGACGGGTAGATTGCCATATTCACTAGGAATTTGCTTAATCCAACATAAAAAGTGAAGAGAACATTGCAAAAAATGCTAATCGGTACAAAACTCTAGATGAAAAGTACAAGATCATTCAAACATGAGGAAAACAAAAAGACTTAATGCGAGGGAGAAGAGACACATTTAAGGACCCCATCTTCAATGGCTAATGTTAATGTTTTTAGTGCCATATGACATACACTATTTACTTATGTACACTCTACACGAACTTCGAGTGCACTGGAAACTTGCTCAAGAATTAATGTCACATATTGAGTTTAGGACTTTTACTATAAAATTGCCTAATTGCGACTTGGGACCTCTAGCAATGACATCATTGGCATAGGCAAGCCAATCACGATTTTGAAGAATGTGTGCAAAATGTCATTATTTCAAAAAGAAAATTTGGATTCATGAACTTTATTTTGTGCAGTCAAAGCATTAGGTTTTGAATATGCTAGGGGTACAACATTTAGAATCTCAATTTTTTGTAGCTGATGACCTTGAACAATTGCATTAACTTTTGATGTTAAACTAAGTGATTCAAATTAGTGTTGGTAGCAAAGAGCACATGTTGTAGAAATATTAGAACAAAATGCACAAAAACTAACACGGGTGAACCAAGAATGCTCCAAAATAATTGTGTTCTTATCAATTTTATAGTGGCTTCAATTGATACTTTACATAGTCCCCTGTTGCATGTTCTCAGCAGAATTGCACCTGTCCCTTTGCATCATTTTACGGTCTGCTCTCTCAGGTGCCTCTCCCCTGCACGATTGTCTCTATTGCAATGTCCTCTACGCAACCATTCTAGTTCCTCTTATCCCTTACACACTTGACTTTATTGCCCATCCCTTGTGTGATTAAACCTGCACTCTTATGAATCTATTGCACTTGTGTAATTCCTCTTGTTGAGTTACTACCCTCAATTTGTGAGCAACACTAGTTGATTCTACTTCAGTAGCATAATTAGCAAATTTACTATCCTTTTTGCTAGTTCTTTTTTTTCAAGCCCATAACTTTTTATGCTAACTTATATAGAAGTATTTCCACTTTATAAAAGAATGTAGATGCTATTGACTTTGGTATTCTTACTTTCAATAATTACCCAAGACTCAAAGAGAAAGACATTGGACAAGATTGATACTCCAAAAAAAATGAAGGCATGACTTACATTGCTAAGGTCTCCAAGTGCAACAATAATAACCTTGCCATGGTTTTTGGCCAAAGGAATAAAAATTAGCACTTGAGGATTTTCATCAAAGCGATTATCATACATTTGGAAATGGTAGATAAATGTTCGGATATCCAATGATGCAACTGAAAGGCAGAGTCCGACTTTTAAGTAAATACTACAATGGAAGAAATTGGCATCATATGGATAAGCTTTTGTTGGAAGTCTTACATGACGAAGATGAGATTATGATGTTGATGGTTAAGGTAGGAAGTAAATTAGTGCTTTGAAACTAATGATTTTGCTAGTAAAAATTAACTTCTAAGGAGTTTTTATTGGTGAAGGAAAACATGGGATACAAATTACAAAAAAGATTTGATGAAAGTACACACCTCCAACGCGTTCATGACAATATAATTTGTCATGGAGTGAATTAGAGACGTTCACTATTTCGTACACTTTTTGGTATTCACAAAGATAAGCTAAAGGACTTGTTAAATGTTGAAGGTGACAATAGTATCAAACTTTTGCATTATGTAATTAAACTTATTCTAGATGCGAATGCTATTGTGCTTTTGTTTGACACTTTATTTAGTCTTCAACAAATCCTTGACTCACTTGAGAAATTTGGCAAAATTTTGAGATTGGCCAACACTAAAGCCCAGAACTATGGGAACCTTGATATTTAAGTAATCTGAAGTCAAGTTGTACTAGCGGTTTCAGAAAGATGATTTTTGCTGAGCAAAATTCTATCTAAGTCAACCTTGACAATGGAATTACCTATTTATTTAGTTCTTAAATGGGGAAATAGATGAAGGAATAATATTAGTATTTGTCTGTAGGTGTTGTGGGTATTTCCTATACATAAATAAATAAGTGGGTCAAGCCACTCAAACTACTGTCGGCCAAGCCTTACCTAGTGAGCTCTGCCACAATACGTTGTACAAATAGAATAATAAGTGCGAGGGCACTAGTGTCCTACATGTACAAGCCCAACCCAATGAGCTAGTTTAAGTTGTTCTCTAGTCACTTGGGCCCTAGTGCAAATAAAATAAGATAAAAGGCCAAAGTCTAAGTTATAAGGTGGAGTCAAAGTCAAATGGTGGTAGGTGGGGTGTGCTTCTTTGTGCACCACTAGATCTTTTGTGTTTCTTTGAAGGGATAGGATTTCAATCATTGCCACTTCAAGTAGCCAATAGGATGAATGGGACAAGGGCCTCCCCAAGAATAAAAGGGCACCATTTGTACTCATTTGACATTCTCAATTCTAGGAGGAAACTTCATTGGTTTCTCTCTCTCTCTCTCTCTCTCTCTCTCTCTAGGTAGTGAGTGCATAGTTTGGGGAAGGTGTTCGGGGCTCCCAAACCTCTCACTACTTGGGCTCTTTTCTACCTCTTCGTGTGCTATGTAGGGAAGGTTGTTGCTCCCAGTGATGAACCCTATACTACCTATACACTATAGTGGTGCTGTTGTCGGAGAGCGCCACACTCTCGTCTCGTCACATAGCGCTTCGCTCCTTTCTCTCACCCTCTTCTTCTCTCAACCTCTCTTTTTTACCAAAAAAAACTCAGATTTTGTGGCTTGTTAGTGTTAGTGGGGAGTAGATAGTTAGGTTTTGCATTTTTTTTATGATTCTTGCTTGTATGTACTGTGGGGAGAGCTTGTGAGGCAGGAGGTTTCAGTTTCAAGCACCCAATCACTCTCATAAAACCAAAAAACCTATAAAAATCAGAAAAAAAACAGTTACTTTTGGCAATTTGTGTAGAAAATGGCCAAAAATAACCTATAAGGTCTAATAACTTTCTGCTCAGACTAAAGTAACTCTTGTAGACCTAACAATACCTTCTGCCACATCAATAGAATCTACTATATTTCCTGTGAGAGTTAGTTCCCAGCCATTTTGCCAAAATAGCCAAAAGCAACAAAAAAAAATCCAAAAAACCTTTAAAAAATAAAAAATACTCTAAGTAACCTTCGCAGAGCTTCCTGAAGTTGCATCTCACTGTGAGAAGCACACAAAAATCTGTGCGAGAGTTACCTTGCAGATTAACACTCCCTCTATGAGAGTTTCCTAGATCAAAAAGGATAATATCAAAGACGAAACCCTCGTGGAAGCCAAATTTTCACTTTTTTGTGGCAACTAACTCTCGCAGAGCCTACTGTAGCTCCATCTCACCGAGATATGTACACAGAAAAGCCTGCGAGAGTTCATCTTGTTCTAGTAGGCTGAAAAGTGGGTCTAAGTGCATAAAAATTGAAAGAATAATCAATTAGAATAAACCCTTGTAGAAGTAACTCTCACAGACTATCCCATTGTTTTTAGAAGGCCATTTTCCATCAGTGATGAAGTCTACGAGAGTTATTTTGGATTATTGATTGATCTGTGTGCCAAAAAGTGGCCAAGAACCCTCAGAACCATCAATAACTCTCGCATCCCTAGGAAGTAACTCAGTAGCATGGTTCTTTGAACTCAAAATGTCATTTTTCATCTATGACCAAGTCTGCGAGAGTTCATATGAAGTTTTGATGAAGTTGTAAGAAAAAATTGACTTTTTTTTACCATAAACCCTCACAAACATCAATAACTCTCATAACCTTTGCCAGTTTGACACAAGCCAGATCTGTGACCCAGATCTAGCTACTATTAAGAGGGTGAGAGTTAGTTCCCAGTGGACTGCAAAAAATGTGGTTTTTTTACTACAAAATAGTACAAAGAATCCTCGCACAGCCAACCCTCGTACTAAGTAACTCTCGCATATAGCATCAATAGCAAGATCTGCCTCAGATTTGTCTATTGTGAAAATCTCAGACCAATCAGAACAAGGATAAGAGAGATATCAAGGAAAAATTGTGAAAAAGGGCTAAAATCACACTATTAGCCAACTGAATGACAGATCTAGGTTGCAATCACAACATCTCTCAAGATCCAACATCCCTGGACAACAATAATGCAAAATGGAGAACAAGTGAAAATCATAACAAAAGCATAAGCATGAACACAATAGTACACGAGGATGCTTGGCTCTCCAATTTGGGAGAGTCTCCTCCTCTCAATTAGCATGTAAAATGGTGTACAATAGGTGCCTTTTAATCTTTGGGGAGGGCTTTTCCCCTTGCTTCCTATTGGTTACTTGCAAGAAGATAGGATAGAAATCCTAGCCCTTCAAAAGAAACACAAACTAATCTATGGTGCACAAAGAAGCACACCCCACCTACCACCACTTTGACTATTCACTAATTACAAAACTTAGGAACTTAACCTAAACTTTGGCCTTCTAATATCATTTTAATTACATGTCCAATGTCAAGTTTATTCAAAAATAAATTATTTACAAGTGCTCATTGGGCTATGAGCTTATACATGCAGGAAGCCACGACCCTCACAACTTATTTCTACTACTTCCAGCTATTTTATTTATTTACACAGAATACCCACAATAGGGCCTCCGACTTGAAGTAGTGTCGGTCCCTTGGCACTATGTTGTGTAGTAGAGACCCCGTGTTTCTTTTCGTTTGCGGATCATGTAACTTGTGACTTCTTCCATAAACTCCAATCTTTTTGTGCTTTTCGAATCTTTGGGAGTTCGAAAAGACTCATGAATGCCATTGAGCCAAAATTGGTCGACCCATGTCTGAAAATTGCTGGGCCAGGGATGGTCTAACAATGCCACTCTATAGTACACTCGAGCCATTATAGTGTATAGGATGTATAGGGCTCATCGCTGGGAGCGACAACCTCGCCTTTCCTGCATAGTACACGAAGAGAGAGAAAAGAGCCCAAGTAATGAGAGGTTTAGGAAGCTCGAGCACCTTCCCCAGACTATGCACTCACAAGAGAGAGAGAGAGAGAGAGAGAGAGAGAGAGAGAGAGAGAGAGAGAGAGAGAGAGAGAGAGAGAGAGAGAGAGAGAGAGAGAGAGAGAGAGAGAGAGAGAGAGAGAGAGAGAGAGAGAGAGAGAGAGAGAGAGAGAGAGAGAGAGAGAGAGACCAACAAAGTTTTATCCTAGAATTGAGAATGTCAAATGAATACAAATGGTGCCCTTTTATTCTTGGGGAGGCCCTTGTCTCATTCATCCTATTGGCTACTTGAAGTGGCAAGGATTGGAATCCTAGCCCTTCAAAGAAACACAAAAGATATAGTGGTGCATAAAGAAGCACACCCCGCCTACCACCATTTGACTTTGACTCCACCTTATAAATTAGACTTTGTCTTTTAACTTATTTTATTTGCACCTAGGGCCCAAGTCACTAGAGAACAACTTAAACTATTTAATTAATGTGCTCATTGGGTTGGTCTTATACATGCAAGACGCTAGTGCCCTCGCACTTGAATGGCAGCTGCCGCAAGTTTTCTCAGCCTGCACCATCAGTTCAGTTAGCATGATCGAAGACTATGTTTTTGTTTTGCTTGTTTTTCAATTTTTTGTTTTCACTACTTAATTGATATTTTCTTTTGGAAAAGACAGTTAAAAAAAAAAAAGGAGGAAAAATGTATGGAAATATTGATGAGCAAAAGTCAAAAATGTCATCAGATAAGAAAAAATTGAAGGAAAGTATTTTCAGGAATTAAAAAAAATGACTTGAAAATTCACTTTTTTGGTCATTTTGTGCACATACTGTTCTAGAATTGTTCGTCGAGTTTTCAGAGGCAAGATCTATCTCAGATATACCTATACTGAGTTGGGCAAACATTCTTTTAGCCAGTTGGTACCTGTTCTTACATCAGACAAATGTTAGGCATTATGTCATTTTGGAAATATTCGCCGAGCATCTTCTTGTACTCAGAAACCTTCGCCGACATGCCCAAATTTAGGTTGGTTATAGGTCCAGATCCTGGAAATTTGCATTTATGACAGTACCTGGGCGAAGGATAAACCTTCGCCAGACTTGGAAAACCTTCATCGGATAGGTTCAGTACTTCATAAACCTTCAATGAGATTTTTATAACCTATTTTCACAATACTGAGCAAGCTTGCAAATTTTTGTCCAGAATTGATCAGCCAAACTAGTATTTTGTGTAACGAACCCTCCAAATCCACCTATAAGTAGGTTGAATTCGATTCATCTCTCACTTGTGCTAGCGGAGCTTTTGCAAATTTTTCTCGTGACCAAAACTTTCTGCCAACGGTTTCCTGCCTTCTGAGATACACTCGCACTTACTTTCTAGTCATCATGTCTTCTACCAACACCTCTCAGTCTCTGAAATACTCTGTTCATCGTGGTGTTCTAACTGCAACGGACATCATGATGCTCCCTAGCGCAAGCATGGTCGCTCAATGGATGACCCTTGTCGGGCCTTTGCTCACAGCAATGGGAATCTATGAGCGTGCTTTCTTTGGAAAAATCAACATGCATTTCATTACCATGGCCTTTAGCACCTGGACTGAGGCCAAGTCTAAGTTTTACATCACTTTCCAGACTTTCACACACAAGGTGTGTATTACTGAAGTTGTCCTTGCTGCCATAGGAATCACATCTGGTAAGGAGCCTTCTCCAAACCATAAGCATGCCAAGAACGTGATCAAGTCATTCATTGACATTTTAGTCGAGTTCTACTGGACTCATGACGGGTATCTCCTAGACTCCATCCGAGATCCTGTCATTCAGCAGGCTGTAGCCCAACTTCTGAACAGCTTCTTGATGGTTGGCAACCTCATAAAGGAGTGAATTTTCTCATAGATCCTGCACCGTATTGTCTACTCCAACTACAAGATAGGATCTAGCTCCTCAAGCCTTATAACTAATATAAGACAGTTTTTGGAGAGTTGAAGAGGGCAATCAAGGAGAACACCAAACAACAAATTGTGATTGGCCCTCTCCTCTCTCTATTATCCGCCTCTTACCTGGAGGACAGACTTCGTGGGTTTATTGCCGATTCGGTGCTGTCTATTTATGAAGAAGCATCAGCAGAGTCATCTCACCAGAAATCTACCTCACATAGTCGTCGTCGTGTACGCAGCGAGATTGCTATTCTTGACTTGCCTCCCACGTCATGTCGAAGAACTAGACAAACATCTTCAGCTGCGCTTTTACCCCCTGTTGGTATCTGCACTGAACTACCTATTTCCCTCTGCTTCCTCTCAAGGACAATCTGTGACCATTGGAGCTACCATTCTCATCACAGCTGCCCAGGTCGCCTCACCCTCAAACACAAGAGCAGTATCACCAAATACCCAGTATTTTATGAGCATGTTTGATGATTCCAACCCCCTTGGGGCCTCAAAAGTTTTTGTCATGTCCCAAAGCCCAAAGTCCTTTGAACTCCAATCCCTCGGAAGAGGATTCGAGACTGTCCATGATTCTGACAATATTTTTGATAAAAAAATTTCAGCAGGAGCCACGAGAAACCGTAGCAGTTCAGGTGCCAGATACAATTCGGGTTGGGCAAGTTGTCAAGTCACCAAAATAATTCGACTCCACAGTACCTGAGGGCTATAAGCAAGAAGACATATTTGAAGAAGAAGAACCACGGGCACAAGCTCCACGCCAACCAAGGATAGTACCACCAAGTCCTCTTGCTGCTACCACCTCCACGACAATAGATTCTGGTGATGCTCTTGGTTTAGTCTCAAGCCTTGCGCAAGTGATACAGTTTATGCTAGATAAGAAAAAAAAAATGGAACAACGTGTATCAGAAATGGGTTCTGAGAACACACTTATTAGTCATCATCCAGCTGGACAAAGAGTTGAAGATCACCAAGCAGCACGAAGCCAAATCTGAAGTTGAGATGAAGAAGACACGGCAATCGGCTGATCGCCTCAAAGATTATGTTAGTACACTTTAGAATGCCCTCACAACCGCCCAAGACCAAGTGGACAGGGCAGTGCAAGTTGCAAAGCAACAAGTGTAGTTGCTCCAGGGTCAACTGTAGATGGCTGAACAAGATCACACACATCTCCAAGGTGAATTGGATGCGACCACCCTTGAGTGTGATGCGTATCTACAGATGCAAATTTCTGATCATCCGGTAACTCCGACGAAAATTGGGTATTTGTTTAAAAAGGTTGAAACTTATAAAGTGACCCTTCAAGGATTCCAAGGCCGCTTTGACAGATTCAAGGGAACAACATTAATTGAGCTGGCAAAGGCCAAAGCAACCATCAGTGAACATGAAAAGGCTATAACTCAGGTTTTGGCATGTAACCCTCAGATCCAAGTTCCATTGATGCCACAATTCTCGCCTCAACAACAGGAAACGGCAGGATTGGATACAAGTTTGGATTCAGGCATGGAACATGGTGGAGCCTCCGAAGTAGAAGAAGTTCAGCTAGTTCCACAGGCAACGCAAACAGTTCCATCCACTTCATGGACCAAACCATTGTTTAGAAGACCAATTAGCGTCGAGGACCAGATCCAGATTTTCTTAGCGCAACATCCCCATGAGTCCTCGCGTAGTGGTTGGGTCATTAAGTTTAAGACCTCTGAAATTGAAGCCGATAAGCTACCTGCATTGGGAGAGTAGCCGGCCTAGAGAATTAAAATATTTGAGAAAACTCTGGAATCAATCAGGAGCTATGTGGCCAACCCTCACCAGTTGTGCATAAATCCATACTACATTCCAATGCCACAAAGGAATAAATGGAAGAATTTGGGATTGGCCATGGACAAAATTACCATCCATATGCAAACTGGCCAATCATCCACCAGTCTTATAGTTGGGAGATATCAATCGATTTCCAGAGAGCCTTACAAGCATACCAGCGGGAGAATGTCCACTCTCCCGATCCAACAGTTAGGCAATCGGCGTTGTCCGCAAAAGATATAATTCTAATGGTGTCCATTGCAATGCAATGAGATGATTGTCTTCCCACTTTGGCATTAGATCCAAATAAGTCTTACCTAATCTTAGTCGCACTTGAGCCAGATCTCAACGATGGCTAGATTCTACTAAACTGACTGAATGACCGATTCTTGTGTGTAAAGAAAACTGGAAAATTCAGATTTTGCCTTTGTTATAATCATCATGGACACCCTATCCATCATGTGAATTTTGAACTGGTAGCAATGAGGGTATTTGGGAAAGCCAAGAATGGAATCTTCAACTTTCTTGAAATCTATGGGAATTAAATCCTAGATGCATGAAATTTACCACCACTTGTCAATTAGTAGGTATGTAAGGACAATCATCCCAGTTTCGCAATCTCAACTGGCTCTGTTCCTGTCAATCAGTGTCCAAAATTCTTACAACATTCTGAAGATATCGAGGCGGTAAAGAAACCATACTATGTATAGGGATCATCTTCTCTAGCGAAATAATAATGTTTAAGACTCCACAATTTCGACTGGTGAATATATAATAAATGAAGCTACTACTAAGTAGGTGGATGAACCTCTCAGGTGCTCCTCAGCAGGACAGGGTCTGGTTGTTTTTCCATTTCCATTCAGGCCAAAATGTGTTGTGCATTGCCGAACATGATGGTTGGAGCTACTTTCAAGTCTTCAGGAGTTCACATCCGTCAAAACGTCAGTAATAAGTAATCATTGGATGCTTTGATGCATTTTATGTTCAGATTTTGAAAGCAGTAGTTATTATCAGATTCTTTGATGCATTTTCGGTTCAGATTTTTGAAAGCAGCGATAATTATCAGATGTTTCCATGCAGTAAAAAGATAATCAGAAATTGATAAGTGTAGAGTGGAGTATGAATATTATTGAGGGCAGTTTCCATTGGAGGTGAAAAGCATTTCTAAGATGAGCATGGGCATGACGCCATTTCTTCTTAGTAGCTATTCTCTTTATAATACTCCTCCTTTGCTTAAACTGTTGAATTTCACACGTGTGGATTGTCCACTACATGTACTTGTGATCTCCTAAGGTGTGTAGATGCACCAAGATCAAGACTAGATTGAGATTCAAGATCTATCTTTGATTCTATGGCAAAAACACACTACTACATGCATGCATTCAATCACTTCCAACTCTCACTCACACGTGTGGGAAGTGTTCCAAAAGTATTCTAAGTAAAACCAAGCTGCTCTCCTCGGGTAGAGAGAGAAAAACCATCATGAGCTCTCGGGTAGAGAGAGAAAGCTAGAAATTCAAGGACACTCAAAATCCACTCAATCTCAAAATCAATTAGATCCAAAAGGAGGAGTACAATGATACTAATAGATTCATGAGCTACCACTATGCTTAACTATGATGGGATCACACTTTGCCACCTCTTAATCCTATTGGACCATTGATCCATGCACCTCTAAATTCTATTGGACTATATTCAAGCACACCTCAATTTTCTATTGGACCTCACAAGGTTCCACCTCTAAATCCTATTAGACCTCTTAAGCTTCATCAAACAAAAGCATGACACTTGTCTACACTCTAATTGGCACAAGTTTGGCTCAATATTGGCATTACAAGGGGAATGGATAATTTGCCATCTATGCCAAATTTGACCCTATCAACATCCTACACCTAAATGCTTGACTATGAAATTCTATGAGACCCCTATATCAAAAATTTTGATTTACTTTACAATTGTCCACATGTGGGAACATCCTCTACACATGTGAGATTCACTTACAAACTTCTATCATAAAAAATACCAAGCTAGATTTTTGCCAATTTCTCACACTCCTCCTCAAAAAATAGCTTGGAAAGGTACTAGATCACTTGAGAAGTTTGTAAATCTTTTTGAGTGGATCCTTTGGTATGCATAAGAAGTGAAGATCAGCCAAGGGATCCATCATAGCAGCACCCTCACCATATCCATGATAAGATCTCTTTGGTAGAGATCTCTTGCCAATGCCTTTGAAGAGTGCTCCACCAATATGCCACTATTATCATGGGCTTCCTCCATGCTTGATGATGATCTTTGCCTTGAAAGTTCCACTTGCATGATGGATGCACCATAAATAGAGAAATCTGAGGCTTCCAAGCCTCATAAGGATTATGGAGATCAAGATCATAAGATGTGAAACAATGATGATTATCAAGATTATGCTTTCTAGCTTGACTAGTCCACATACAATGAACTATATCCATGATGGATCTAATCTTGATATCAAAGACTATCTTGATCTTTTTTAGGCTAGTTACTCTCTCAAGGATGTAAGTGTCCACTTTGGATGCTTCACTTAATCTCAAGAGGAGTTTACAATTTGCCTCAAAACATGTGAAAACATGATTTTCAAAAAAGTGAGTACCAAGCTCAATCTTGTTCTTACTAGAACCAAGAGCATACTTTTGACAATACAATATCTTGCTTTCAAAAAGTATTGGAAACACATCTAAGTCAATAATGACAAGAAACATGTCCATACCATAAGCATCATACAAAACTAGTATAGCTTTTCTTGAACTTTGAGATCCAAAAAATTCAATGAAGCAAGATAGCATTTCAAGCAAAGGAAGAGAAGCATATATGAATGTGTTGTAGTAGATACAACATGAAAGATGCCCCTCTTTGCCATGTAAGGTGAGCCATAAAGACTCGGCAATGCATCTTGAAGATCTTCTTGAAATCATATGAAGAAGAAACTCCTCCTCACACATTGGCCCCATCATAACTTGAATACCTTCAAAAAAGATAACTTGTGATGCTTCTTGAGAAGCCTTGATCTCGGCCACTTCCAAGATTGAATCTTTATGAAATGTGACATCTCTATTCACAATCACTTTTGAAATAGAGAGTGTAAAGGCACTAAAGGCCTCCTTGATGGATGAGTATCCAATCATGATCCATGAGCTTGGATCATCCTTCCTTCTTGTTTCCAAGGGAATATGTGCAAAGCAAGCACTACCAAGTTCACTAAGGTGATCAACCTTAGGCTTTATCTTGAATAAAACTTCATATGGTGCTATTCCTTCAAGAGCTCCAATACTCCTCAAGGCTTTGAATAATAAGGAATAATCATACACCATAATACTTGAAGAGAGAAGATATGTGCATCTTGTGTGATCATCCTCCTTTGAAATATTGGACATATAAGAAACATCAAGAGAGTTTGCACTCTCACTTGGATCCAATTTGTAGATGCCTTCACCATCCTTCTTAATCACACAATTGTCAATATTGAAATTGACATCCAAGCCACTATCAAGAAGTTGGCCAACACTTAAGATGTTCTTTGTAAGCTTTGCGACAATAAGAACATTGTTGAGAAAGAGATCTTTAGAAGATGCAAGCTTCAAGGGAATAATCCCTACTCCTTCAATATTGCACTCATGCTTACTTCCAAAGTATATAGTCTTCTTGACTCCATCATAAGGCATAATAGATGAAAAAGAGTGCTTGGAGACACACATATGTGAAGATGCTCCACTATCAATATACCATGAGTCATCCTTGTTGAAGGTGGAAGAGGAGAAGCTTGATGCCATAAGAGAGCCTTTTCCATCACTTGCAATATAGTCTTCTTTCTCATTGGTGATGTTGGCTTGATTGAGTTGATTCTTCTTCTTGAAGCAATTGGTGGCATAATGGCCTTTCTTGCCACAATAAAAGCACTTGATCTTCTTCTTCTTGAGATTTGAAGTAGAAGCATGATAGGTATCCTCCTCCTCCTCTTCATCTTGGTCTTTAGCTTTGTCATTAGAGAAGTGATGGTGTTGCTTCTTACTCCTCTCTTTGTGCTTGGCAAATAGAACTTTGCCATCATCATGATTGAGTGATAGCTTGTCCATCCTCAAGAGTTTGTACTCTTGTCTTGATTCTTCAGAAATAAGCACACTTTGAAGGGCCTCCAAACTTGGTAGCTCCTCCTTAATGGCATAGGATTGGACAAGGTTGTCATATTCATCTCTCAAGCCATTGAGAATGACTTGGACTAGCTTACTTTGATTGATTGATTCACCAATACATGCAAGCTCCCTATGAATATCCTTGACTCTCAAAACATAATTAGATGCACTCTCATCACTCTTTTGACTACTTTGTGATATTTGATTTCTAAGAGTGAGGAGCCTAGAGGTGTTCTTAGCCTCATAGATGGACTTGAGACAATCCCAAGCTTCCTTGGATGTAGAACAATCACCAATCTCTGTCAATATCTCATTAGAGACATTCATCTTAATGTAGTGGAGAGCCATCCTAGCCCTCTTCTTGTATTTTTGTACTTCTTGAAGGACTTGAGGCTCCTCCTCAATCCCAATTACAATGTCCATTACATCTTGGAGTATCAAGATGGACTCCATCCTCAACTTCCATATTGAATAATTGGAAGTAGACAATCTCTCACTTGGTTGCAACAAGTATGAACTCATTGAAGTCATGTTAAGTGGAGATAAATAAAAGTGATGAACAAAAAATGTTGCTTGTCTCTCACTATAGGATCCAATAATGGTGTGCTACCATCTCCTATGCAAGATCTTGCAACAAACTGTGAGATGATTCTCACTAGCTATCTCAATCTCTCCAAAACTAGATCTACTTCACATCAAATGATGGAGTATGGGCAAAGTTAGGATCAAACACTCTTAGCACGTGTGAAATACACTAAGAAACCAAATTTGACTCAAATACAATGATATTGCATGAAACAAAATGGCTAAGATCTCAAAACAGTGCCTAGATCACATATAGATGAGATTGGTAAGCATTCAACTGTGATTTTGGATCAAACAAGCAATCTTTTGACCAAACCAAATGTGTCCACCCAGGTCTAGGTGCCCTACCTAACCCTCTTCAAAAGCTTATAACTTTTGATTGGCTCAACCAAATTGAATGAAATTGATTGCATCAGAAACTAGACAAAAATAGCTTCAAAACAAGCTATCTAGCAAGATTTTTGGATCAAACATGAAAGAGAACTCCCAAACTGAAATTGGATGCTCCTCACACGTGTATGAGCACCTGATTCCGTACAGTACCAGGTCAGACCCAATCAATGTCCTTTTGATCTCTTTTGATCCAAAATTGAACAAGATAGCTAGGAAAATGGGCCTTGACAATTTCTAGCTCAAGATTGATGAATAGTTTTCACTCAAATGGATCAAAATGCATGGTAACCTTAGGTAGGCTCTGATACCATGTTGAATTTCACACGTGTGGATTGTCCACTGCATGTACTTGTGATCTCCTAAGGTGTGTAGATGCACCAAGATCAAGACTAGATTGAGATTCAAGATCTATCTTTGATTCTATGGCAAAAACACACTACTACATGCATTCAATCACTTCCAACTCTCACTCACACGTGTGGGAAGTGTTCCAAAAGTATTCTAAGTAAAAACAAGCTGCTCTCCTCGGGTAGAGAGAGAAAAACCATCATGAGCTCTCGGGTAGAGAGAGAAAGCTAGAAATTCAATGACACTCAAAATCCACTCAATCTCAAAATCAATTAGATCCAAAAGGAGGAGTACAATGATACTAATAGATTCATGAGCTACCACTATGCTTAACTATGATTGGATCACACTTTGCCACCTCTTAATCCTATTGGACCATTGATCCATGCACCTCTAAATTCTATTGGACTATATTCAAGCACACCTCAATTTTCTATTGGACCTCACAAGGTTCCACCTCTAAATCCTATTGGACCTCTTAAGCTTCATCAAACAAAAGCATGACACTTGTCTACACTCTAATTGGCACAAGTTTGGCTCAATATTGGCATTACAAGTGGAAATGGATAATTTGCCATCTATGCCAAATTTGACCCTATCAACATCCTACACCTAAATGCTTGACTATGAAATTCTATGAGACCCCTATATCAAACATTTTGATTTACTTTACAATTGTCCACACGTGGGAACATCCTCCACACATGTGAGATTCACTTACAAACTTCTATCATAAAAAATACCAAGCTAGATTTTTGCCAATTTCTCACATAAACCATGCAGGCTGATTAGCCATCTTCCAGTCGAATATTATAAGGCATCAATCCCATAATAACAGCGATAATCATAATAAATAACAATTTGTTTCTAGCGAAATTCGTTTCAAGTGTCTCCAAAAATTCGTGTATAGCAAAATTCGTTTTTGGAGAAATTCGTATCTCCAAAAATTGAGCCTCCTTTGTTTTCAGGCTTGAAAATTTTTTGTTTGCGAATTGTTCATTACAGTTTGTCTCTTTGTCATAGCTTTGTATTTCGCAAATTGTTCACAACAGTTGACAAATTTGAGCTTGTAGAAGAATCTAGAATATTTCACGAATTGTTTGTGACAGATAAGGTTTGAACAAAAAACATGATATTTCGCGAATCCTTCGTGAATCTTTTGAGTCACCATAAGAAATATGTCCACGAATAGAAATGTTTCAAGTTCAAGATTCGTTTCTCATCTTTGTCAAGTAAACTGTGCACTTTGTTAGTAGAATCAAGATATGTCTGATCAGGTGTTCTACAGCTCCCTCTCAAAGTGGGTAGTTGAATTAACCCCAATCTTCTTCGCTACTTCTCGAACGAAGCTTTACTGAGTGGCTTTGTAAAGATATCAGCTATCATTTACTCTGTGGGTATGAAGGCTGTCTTCAATATCTTCTTTTTGACTAAGTCTCAAATAACATGATACTTGATAGCTATGTGCTTCGTTTTCAAATGAAATACAGGATCTTTCGTAAGATAGATTGTTGAAGTGTTATCCATTAACAAGACATAAGGTTTAGATATAGATTCATCAAATTCTTCCAATATCTGTTTGATCCAGATCAACTCGTTTGTCATCTTGGCTGCTACTACATATTTCGCTTCACAGGAAGATAGAGCTATTGCGGTTTGCTTCTTGCTTATCCAGAGTATGGCTGCGCCAGATACTAGAGTACAACCTCCTGAAATACTTTTGCTATCATCCTTCATGGATGCCCAGCTTGCGTCACTATAAGATTCGATGTGAAATCCAGCTTCCTTTGAATAACACAGCCCATAGTCTTTCATTTCCTGGAGAAATTGTAGTACTCTTTTTGCTAACTTCCAATGCAACGATCCTGGGTTCTAATTATATTGGCTCAACCTGTATACTGCATGTGTGTGAAATCAGTGCATGCACATATGCATTCACATAGCACAAGAGGGGAGAGAGAACACCATTTCTATTTCCTTTAACTTGCACACTACAATATGAGAGGAATGCAGTACGTGAGAGAGAGGTAGAGGTTACACCTCTTCATAAAAGACCTCAGCCCATTTCAGATTGGGATGGGCCCAAAATATATCAAACTTGACGTTAGGCACATTTGGCCTTTATCACATTTATCTATTACATTTCAAGTATGTCTATAAATAACAAAGTGGCATTGCCCATTAATAGTAATTCTAACACCCTCCCTCAATGATTAATAGTAATTCTAACACCCTCCCTCAATGATAGCTTTGTTAGAGGTGTTACTTCATGCTTAACCAAGTACATCACACTGAAAGTACATTATACTCCTAACTCTACTGATGTGGCATTTATGCTAGCAATTCGTGCAAAAATTTGATGTCATCAAATGGAGAATGTGTGGAACAATTCCATCACCCTCGCTTGAGCCAAACATCCACTAGAATCTGCAAACAAATTGCTCACTACATCATGTCCAAGAGCTATGCCAAGGATAATATCATTCCTGAAACTGCAAATGCATCTGCAAACTGCCTCATATTGAAGATATCACCTTACTTCTGCATCCAAGGAACCATCTTCTATGATACTTATTCCAAGTTTAGCAATCCTGCAACAACTTTTTGAATCTCATAGAAGATAAAGTACATGTGCACAAATTTATTATCAAGCATCTGCTTCGTCATAAGACTTTTTAGCTACAACTGTTAGGTTCACTTCCTCTTTTTCTTTATCACTTTTAGTGGACTTCTTTGACTTAAGATCCACTTTCATCTTTAAACATTGGTTCTTATAATGTCCCATCTTTTCACAATAATGGCATTCAACATTCTTTTTACTCTTAGAACTGCCTTCATCACTTTTAGATTTACTATTCTGATTAGCTTTCCATTTGAAGCAACTTCATATGAAGAGATTGTAACAACAAAATGTTGCATCCTACGTTCTTCTTCAAGTAATGAAGCTATCATCATATCTAATGACTGATTAGGTAAGTTTCCAAGTGTAAAAATGACATTACTATACTCAGCCGGCATGCTATTCAATAGCACGACCATAACATCATCTTCGGGAACATTAGAACCAATTCCAACAAACTGATTCATTATTGACTTCATACTATTCACATGATCATTCAAGCTCATTCCACTTTCTAGCTTTAATGCGAAAAATTGCTGCTTAAGAAGGATTTTAATATTTTTCGAACGTGCTCCGATTATAGCTTCCAATGATTGCCATATTTCATGAGCAGTCTTAGATTGGTCCAAATGATGAATTTGATAATCAGCCAAACCAAGACCAATGTAAGCAGCAGCTCTCTTATCACACAAATCAATACTAGAATAATCACCTGAATCTTCTTGCTTAGCTTTGGAACCCTCAACAAGATCCCACAGATTTTTCTCAGTCAATAATAATCTCATCTTGATTTGCCATATGTGAAAGTTCTTACCATCAAGTTTATCAAATGAAGTCCTTTGATCCATTATAGCCAACTTCAATGACGTAAATGAATGATCAATTTAGTTTCAGGAAATTTTTGCAAGTGTTTTACTTAGCTAACTAATGATAAATGCATGTAACCAGGGAGAGGGCATAAGACGTCACCTCAACTAGGCTTATCACTTGGTTAGTTCATAAAACCAATTTGACCTCTTAATTTCTTGAAAAACATCCACTTCATTCTATGTATGTTCTGTACTTAGCATGACAATCAAATACTAGCTTTTGATAAGCTTTTAACAAGTTTCACATTGACATTTTTCAGAAAAATCTTTGCTGTCCCTAATGAAAAATGGAGGTCTCCACACTAAAAACTTAATAAGTTTTATGCTAATCACTAAATCATTAGGATTTTGGTTCAAAACAAGGCTTAAACATTTTAGAACAGTCATGTACAGCTTCTGTTCTAACAGAAACGGATTCTGTATGCACAATTAAGCCTCTGTTTTGCGTTTTCCCCAAATTTTGACACAGTGGGTCTGTCTTAAAACTGTAAGACAGCCCTTAGGGACCCAAACTTTAGATTTTTAAAAATGTCGTTAGAAACTTGAGAAAATCGTCAAATAGTTTACTTTCAACTGATTCATTTGTGGGCACCCGATTTTCTTTCATTTGTGGGCACCCGATTTTTCGACGGGTCATCTCTCCCATATGCTTTCAACGGGTTCGACGCTCTCTCCTTCATTCACGGGCTTCACGCTCTTCTTCACGCGTTGCCCAGACTCGCTCGCTACTTGCCTCACACACACACTTCCTTCCATCGGATCGAGGCTGGCTTTCATCCATTGACATAACCAGATTGAGCGATTTCTTCTCTTTCACATTTGTATTGGGCTTGCTCGCGCCATCTCTGCACACTCTCTAGATCGGCACCCTGCTATACAGAATCCGTCTTCCCATGTCCATCTGCATGCGCCTCTTTCTCACCAGTATCTGCCTCGCATCATTTTCATTTTCATTCTGTACAAAAGCAGAATCATCCTATGTCCTACAAACAAAAAACATAAATTAGAGACAAAATCTCTGTTTATTAACAAAACTAGAAACACAACAAATAACATGCTACCAAAACTTCTGAGAATCAAACTGCATGCCAGGATCATTCAAGTTTTAGCCATAGATGGCTCTGATACCATGTGTGTGAAATCAGAGCATGCACACATGCATTCACATAGCACAAGAGGAGAGAGAGAGAACACCATTGCTATTTCCTTAAACTTGCACACTACAATATGAGAGGAATGCAGTACGTGAGAGAGAGGTAGAGGTTACACCTCTTCATAAAAGACCTCAGCCCATTTCACATTGGGATGGGCCCAAAATATATCAAACTTGACTTTAGGCACATTTGGCCTTTTTTTCACATTTATCTATTACATTTCAAGTATGTCTATAAATAACAAAGTGGCAATGCCCATTAATAGTAATTCTAACACTGCAAACGCTATATTAGGTCTGGTGTTGTCTGCTAGATATAACAATGATCCAATTAGCCTACAATAGGGTGTTTTGGCCATTCGTTTCTCTTTCTCGAGAGTCTGCAAACAATCTGCCTTGCTCAGTATTGTTCTAGGTATCATGGGAGTATGCACACCTTTGCATTCGAGCATGTTGAAGTTTTCAATGATCTTCAGAGTGTACTTTTGTTGGTGAAGATACAACTTACCACCTTCAAAGTCTCTATGGATCTGCAAGCCTAGATAGATTTTAGCTTCTCCTAGGTCAGCGATCTCAAATATTTCAAAAATGTCTCTTTTGACATCTGAAATTAACTTATCTCTTCTTGAGAAGATAAGCGTGTCATCAACATAGACAACTAAAATGATTATTTCATTTTGGACATGCTTGATATAGACATTTGACTCAACAACTAGAGGTTTGAAGCCTAAGGAACATAGTGCTTTGTCCTTCTTTCTATACCATTGTCTGGTTGCCTGTGCACTCGGTTTAGTTTCTAACCTTGCACATGTGATCCAGTCTATGCTAGATAGGAAAAAAGAAATGGAACAACGCATAGTAGATTTGGGCTCAGAGAATACCTTGATCAGCTAGAAGGTGATCCAGCTGGATCGAGAAGGTACAATATCACCTAATCAAAGTACGACGTGAGGCCAATCAAAGCCCAAAGTGAATAAATCTCGCGAGGTGTCGTGGGACAGCCACCAATTTTGGTGGGGGATAATGCTGGAGGGTTTGCGGATATAGAGGCAACTCTAACTCTAGTTAATAAGTGAGAGGGATTTGGTACCCTACGTGTGTAAGCCCAACCTGATGATCACATAGTTATTTGATTAGTTACAAGTTAATGAAAGGACTTTAGGCATTTTTGCAGGACTTTTAATGTCGCAGGGCCTAAATGTCAAGTTAGTGAATAAAATGGGGGTCCTCACCAAATTTCAATTTCAAATTGGTTCCCTCCAATTATTGAATGGGTTCCCGCTCTTTTTTAAACTTGAATAGTCAGGGAGGTAGGAATTAGCCAATTGGATTTGAGGCCATTCTACTATAGATAGTGGTAGCTCGAGTTTGAGAAACATGTTTTTATCTTCATTTCAATACAAGCAGATTGGCCCTCTTATGGAATGATTTGTGAATGTCCTTGCTCTTTATCTCTTTTCCTCCATCTCTCATGTTTTCTTTGTATTGCTAATTGTTGGATCTAGCTTATTGGAATTGCTATTTCTTATGTTTTTTGTGAGAGAGAAAGGGAGAGAGAGAGAGAATGATAAGCTATCATCATTGTGGATTTAAGGTTAATGGTTGTAGTGTCAATTGATAGTGTTAATGGATGTAGGGTTAATGCTTAGTGTTAATGGATCTTAGAGATAATTGTGGATCATTTAGGCATGCTGGATTTGATTTATGCTATCGCTCTAACATTAACTTCATCTCCTTGATGCTTGTGTGCTTGGATCTTGGGTTGAGAATAGGATAAGAAAGAAAGCCACTACAAGGCTTAACTGCTTGTCTTGGGAGCAAGTGCTAAAAGACTATCTTCAGTCTTTTAGTGGATCATCTAGGCATGCTAGAGTTGATGTATGCTATTGCTCTAACACTAACTTCATCTCCTTGATGCTTTTGTGCTTGGATCTTGGGTTGAGGATAGGATACCTAAAACATCCAACAAAAACCTAGTGAGAACAGGGAAGGATGAAGCTCAACAGGTGGTGACCTCTGAGAAAGCCACTACAAGACTTAACTGCTCGTCTTGGGAGCAAGTGCTAAAAAAACTATCTTCATTCTAGTTTTGAAGAGGCTTTGGAGCAATTTTATATTGCATTCAAGAATATTGTGAGTTTGATTCTTCTCGCTTTCAAATAAGATATCATGTTCATGAATTTTTATAGAATTCAAATTCATATTTGCAAGCTTAAATTGACAGCATTATTTATTGTTAATGTCAGAAATCAAGAGCGAATCTCCGTCTGTTTCCGAGAATTTTTTAGCTCATATGGATTTAGCTCGGTTAGAGAAGGAGAGATGAAGTCTGATGGATGCGATTTCGGTTGTGGATCTGGCTCCTCCATTCTTTTATCTCTCTCAAAGATCCTCTTTGTGTGTGGCATTGGGCCGATTTCACATGCGATGTAAAGGATATTGTTCAGATTGTACCGAAAAAATATTATACGCTTGTGATTGTCAATATTCCCTATGGGTACTAGTTAAGGGGGTCATCTTTTGATGAGTCTGTCTTTACATATAAGCAAATCTTCCATGTCGTGAAATATTTTAAGGAGATCACCATTGCATCGCTTTGCAAAATTGTTTTTTTTTCATTCCACTAATCAAGCTACTGTTGTTGCTAAAACTTTGAAAGATGAAACACATGGATATGAATCCATGATTTGGAAATATTGCAATTTTATTAATCCTTTTGACGTTAGTAGCATTTTTTTCATAATATTCTATTTTTATTCGACAGACACAAAACAAATGTCCACAATGCATCGGGTGAGCGCTTACCCAACGCTTTTGAAATGATGTCCATTGGTTATTTCTCTTTATTGACAAATGTCATGTGGCACAACATTGTCGTAAGAGAAATGCCTCGAATGTTTTATCCTTCTCGGTGTGACAAGAAAGCTTCGGTTCACAAATGTATCTCGGAGTGTGGTTAATTCCTACCAAAAACTATAGAGACTAAATAATGAATTGATTGATTTATTTTTTTTATGAAAATGATTGGATTTTGGATCTTTAATCTGGAACTGGCACCACTACCAGTGTGTGCACTGAAAAAAAAATTATATAGTTGTGAAAAAAAATTTCAGTTTAGTCGGTATTTCAAAGAGTTGTTGCAATTGATGATCTGCCTAATGCGGATGATGAAGTGTGTGCATCTTTTGCCCACGATAGTGAGAAAGTGCAAGTGGCCTCGTCAGAGTCCCAATCTCCTCTAAAGGACGAACCTGGAGATTTTGTTGATCTCCAAGATGAAGATATTGATGTTGGTAACGTTGGT
Source organism: Diphasiastrum complanatum (assembly GCA_029204225.1). NCBI lineage: Eukaryota > Viridiplantae > Streptophyta > Lycopodiopsida > Lycopodiales > Lycopodiaceae > Diphasiastrum > Diphasiastrum complanatum. The sequence continues at coordinate 34,765,543 of CM055097.1, read as the reverse complement.
GACTGTGACCACGACGGTGATGGTCAGCCTCGACCAACTCATAATGATCAAGAAGAAATATTGGATGTATAATTTTGATTGAGAATTACTATTTTGTATCATCTATGAGATGTTTGAAATGTCAATTGTTTGTATGTTGAGTGTATTTATTTTATGATTGTTTTCTCAATTCTATCATGAGAGATTTTTTTTATAATTTATAAGCACTATATTTTGATGTTATTTTTTTGCATTAAATTCTATATAACTAACAAAAATGATTATATTTTTTTTATCACTCTATGTTTTATTATAATTATGATACAAATTAGAATTATATTTTATTGATTGTGTTTAAATTATAAAAACAGTCATGATATAGTTTTTATTATGTGATAAATTATGATGAATTAAACATTAAATTCTTTATCATTGTCCATTGTAAAAGGGTAATGTACATATGCTTTATCATTGTCCATTATAAAAGGGTGATGTACATATGCTTTCATTTGGTCCTCACATTACTGTGTTAAATACACTCGAACTCAAAGATAATTTCTAAGTTGACAAGTATAAAATTAGACAACATAAAAAAAAGACAAATTTATTTTAAAATTTTATATTCGGTATAAATAATGTTAATTAGACATCCCATTATTTTAAATTGTGTTATTGTTTTTGTAAAAATTTCAAACTTTAGCAGATTTATTATTGTTTTTAATTTGTAAAGTTGTTTCAATTTATATTAAAATTTTCATTCTCTATTATTGCATTTTAGAAAATATATTCTTTCATATTTTATACACAATATATTCTTTCATAATTTTACACACAATATGAATTTTATACACAATATGTATTTTTTAAAATTGACTAAAAAGTGTCAAATTTTAACAAGAACCTATTTTAGGTAATTTGCAACATTACTCATTTGATACGCAACGGTGTTATTCACAAAATAGAAGATTAATGACTTCTTCATGTAATTTCTTTAAACAAAATGGTGATGTACTTCTACATGCCTAGTTTTAACTTGTAAAATTGGAATTATCACCAGATGAATGCAACTCTGATTGTGGCATGAAATGATAGCAACACCTATTTGTGTTTGCCCAAAATATACAAGTAAGTATTGCAACCAAGTGGCTTGAAGTGTAGCACTATTAAGTGCCTGATAATTAGCTTATATAGAAGAGAAAACAATGATAGGTTGTCTTTTGTTGCTCCAAGAAATAGCTCTAATTCCCACGCTAAATGCATAGCATGTAGTAATTCTTATATCGTCAACATCACATGTCTAATCTACATCAAAATAGTCACAAAACCGATAATGAAACCAACAATTTTCACGGATCAACATAATCATAGAAAGAAAAAGTAGGAGCAACTCTCCTCACAAACATCATAGCAATTGTATGAAGCAAAATCATAATTACAAATTAAATATTGATTAGAAATTTGAGTAGGTAATTATCAATCGGTTTAACAATCTAGAGAGAGAGAGAGGGAGATGTGAAAAGTACAGTACTAAGGACCATAAATGGATCTTTGAATGATCCACAAGGTGATTGTATGCTTGTTAAACAATCTATCAGAAACTAGTCATCAGAAAACAAGATCTAGTTTAGCAGCTTGATAGGAAACAAGTAGAGACAATCAAAGCATTGATCAATTAGTATAATCCAACTCCACACGTGTGGAAATAAGGCTGTAGTACGGCCTGTGGACAGTGTTTACAAAGTGCCAAAGCTGGGTTTCATTGGAAAAATAGAGTAATCACCATACAATGAGAGGAAACTCGAGTTTCTCCTTGAGGCTCCAAAAAGTTTCTATCTTCTCACTATGGAGAATGGGAATACATAGTAAAACACACTTCCTTTGCAAAGTTAGGTGAAAATCCAGCATGTAATAAGGAAGTAGACTCCACTTTCTTGCCCTATTGTGAAAACCCTAGCCTAGATCCAAGAATCATGTTTGGTAGGTGCACGGTAGGTACAAATCTCATCATAAATCATGGTCTAGATCCTACAAAGTAGGAATCACTACCAAATAGACACAACCACTCCTCTTGACTCGTGGTAACCTACTTTAGGTGTGTATGTACAAGTGGCACTTTGGCCATTGAAGTAACCAACAAACAATATTGACAAAATGTACAATATTCTACATGGCTAGATTTGCCAATGTAGGCAATTTTTCACACTCCTCCTCAAATCTAGCCTTGGAGATCACAATGCTATTATCAATAACTCCAATTGAAGATCTAAGCTTGACAAATGAATCTTTAGGTAAAGGTTTAGTAAACAAATCAGCCAAGCAACTTGATGATGGCACGTGTTGGAGCTTGATCTCTTTAGCTTGCACTTTTTCCCTCACAAAATGATGAGCAATTTCGATGTGTTTGCTCCTTGCATGGAATGTAGGATTAGTTGCAAGTGATTGGGCTGATTGGTTGTCACAATAGATGATAGGGATCTCCTCCTCCATGACATGAAGCTCCACCAATAGCCTTTTGAGCCACAATACCTCCTTGCATGTTGATGTCAAGGCCTTGTATTCGGATTATGTGGAAGATAGGGAGATGGTATCTTGCTTTTTCGAAAGCCATGATACTACTCCATCACATAGAAAGGTGGCAAAGGCACTTGTTGATCTTCTATCCACTTTGTCACCTGCAAAATCCGAGTCACTATAGGCTCTTAAGCCAAGATTAGTTCCTCTATACAAAATACCAAAATTCTTAGTGAATGAAATGTATCTAAGAACTCTTTTGGCCATCTTCCAATGTGAAACTAGAGGACTTTGCATGAATTGGCTTAACTTTCCAACACTATAACTAAGATAAGGTCTAGTTATAGTTAAATAGATCAAGGAGCCAATAAGCCTTCTATATAATGTGATATCCTCAAAGGATGCTTCATCACAACCAATAGATGCTTTTACATGTTGCTCCATTGGTGTCTCAATGCCTTTACAAATCTTCATTCCAAATCTATCTAGGATGGATGTAGCATATTTAGATTGACAAATGAAGCTAAAATCACATCCTCTAATAACCTCTATTCCAAGAATGAAGCTCAATAGGCCGAGATCTACCATCTTAAACTCTTTTGCTAAAGCAATTTTTACATCTCTAATTCCATCTAGATCATTACCACTCAAGATAATGTCATCTACATACAAAACAAGAATAATGATCATGCCATCATGAAAACTTATATACAATGATGGATCATAGGCACTCATTACAAAATTGATGGAAATGAGAAAAGAGTTTAGCCTAGAGTACCATGCTCTAGGTGCTTGCTTGAGCCCATAAAGGCTCTTCTTCAAAAAACACACCTTTCCTTCATGCTTTGCCTTGATGAAGCCCTCGGGTTGCCTCATGTAGATCTCTTCCTCCAAATAACCATTGAGGAATGCATTTGTGAAGTCAAGTTGGAATAGCTCCCAATTGAAGGTTGTAGCAAGACTAATGATCAACCTGATAGTAACAAGCTTAGCCACAGGACCAAAAGTCTCATCATAGTCAATGCCTTTGGTTTGTAAAAAACCTTTGGCAACAAGCCTAGCTTTATGCTTGCTTATTGATCCATCTTGATTATACTTCAACCTAAACACCCACTTGCAATCAAGAGGTTTCTTCCCTTGAGGAAGATCCACAAGATCCCAAGTATGATTTTCAATAAGAGCATCATACTCTACTTGCATAGCATCCATCCAACTTTTAGACTTACAAGCACCTTCATAGCATGTTGGCTCATCTAGCATTGAAGTAAGAAAGGTGTAAGATGTGAAAGATGATGAGCCTTCCCTTTGATCACCTTGACCATCATAGGTGAGCCTCAATGGCTCGGATCTTGCCCTTGTAGATCTTCTTGGAGTTCTTGGAGTTCTTGGAGTTCTTGCATCTTGAGGTGGATCCTCAAGTTCTTCTTCACTTGGAAGCTCCTCCTCCATCCTAGCATGATCCTTGGCATCAAGATGATTAGTAGCATTATCATCCAAATCACAAGCATGTCCTTCATCAGAAATAACATCCCTACTCACTATCACCTTGCTAGTGATGGGATTGAAGACTCTATAACCTTTGCTATTCTCACCATATCCCACAAAGATGCCTTTGATGGATGTTGCATCATCCTTCCTTCTCTTATCCAAGGATTGGTGTACATAGCAAGTGGATCCAAAAACTTTGAGATCTTTGAGATTGGGCTTCTCTCCAAATAGAGCTTCAAATGGTGTGATTCCTCCAATGGCTTGGTTTGGCAATCTATTGCACAAATAGTTAGCACAAGTTATTGCTTCACCCCAATATGGTTTGGATAGAGAAGCATCTAGCCTTAAGGCCTTAGCACACTCACAAAGAGATCTATTTCTTCTCTCACTCACTCCATTTTGTTGAGGGGTGTATGGACATGACAACTCCCTCTTTATGCCATTAGAACTACAAAAGTCAATCAACTTATTGGAGATATATTCACCTCCATTATCACTCCTTAATACCTTAATCTTGGTACTAAGTTGATTTTCTACCAAAGTCTTGAACTTTACAAAAGAATCAAACACCATTGATTTGCTAGACAAGAGGTACATCCAACAAAATCTAGAATAGTCATCAATGAAGATTACATAGTACTTGGCACCACCATTAGACTCATGTGAAAAACTATGAACATCCGAATGGATGAGTTCAAGAGGGGAGTTTGATCTTGATGTAGATCTTGAGAAGGGTAGTTTGTGAGCCTTTGAGAGGCTGCATGCTTCACATCTCTTCCCACACTTTGACAAATGCTTGGGGAGTCCAACTGCAAGCTCCTTTGTAGCCATAGATTCCATGGCTTTGTAGTTGGGGTGGCCCAACCTTTTGTGCCACAGTTCCACCTTTGATAGCTCTACCTTTGCCAAGTTAACACTCTCCACTGCAATATTAGCATCGAGCTTAAACAATCTACCTTGCTTAAAGCCTTTGGCTATACATTCATCATTTCTAAGGATGGAACAAACTCCATGCTTAAATTGTACATCTAGGCCATTATCCATTAACTGGCCAACACTAAGCAAATTCTTGGTTAACTTAGGAACATAAAGAACATTATCTAGATTCATCCTTTTGGATGATCCCACATACAAGGGAATTGTTCCTATTCCACTTATCTTACATTCTTGACTACTTGCAGTATAGATTGATCTATGTAAGTCATTGTAAGAAAGTAAGGTGGAGAATATGTCCTTTTGATATGTCATGTGGGAACTTGCCCCACTATCAATCCAGCAAGAATCATTGGTGTTGCTCTTGGATGATGGTGGTTTGTTGGAAACCATCAAGGATGACTCTTCATCCTCCTCTTCCTCCTGATGTGCAATGTTGCTTTGTTTGCTCTCTTGTGCCTTCTTCTTCTTGAGACATTCTGATGCAAAATGTCCTTTCTTTCCACAGAATAAACATTTGTACTTGGACTTGTCTTTGATCTTGCCCTTTGAGCTTGAAGCCTCATCCTCCTCCTTGGTCTCCTTGAAGTGCTTCTTCTTGCCATTGGTCTTCTTCTTGCTTTTGAATGAGAAATTAGCTTTCTCATCACCATCCTGCAGAGAAATAGCATTCATTCTTGCATTGGTATGCAACATCCTACACTCTTCAGCTACTAATACACTGTGTAGCTTTTCTATAGTAGGCAAAGTGTCTTGGATTGCAAAACTTTGGACCAAATTTGTAAAGCCACTCCCTAGACCATTTTGGACAATCTGAACAAGCTCACTATCTTGAATCTTCTCTCCAATGAAAGCTAACTCCCTATTAAGAGACCTGATTCTTAGCACATAATCTTGTGCACTCTCATCACTCCTCTTCATGCTTTGTAGAATCTGATTCCTAAGCATGAGAACCCTCGAAGTGTTACTAGACTCATAGATAGATTTTAAAGATTCCCAAGCCTCTTTAGCACTCTTACATGATGATACTTCCCTTAAAAGATCATTGCTTACATTCATCTTAATACAGTGAAGTGCAAGCCTAGACCTCTTCTTGTATCTCACTAATTCCTGTGCACCTAGAGGTTCATCTTCATCATCTATTAGAAACTCATAAAGATCCTGGAGCACCATTAGTGACTCCATCCTCACTTTCCAAATAGCATAATTGGTAGAATTTAACCTCTCACTAGCTTCTAGAAGGTAGGCTCCCACTGATCCCATCTTACTAGCAAGATTCTACACACAAGATATAGATTTGTTTGTACTTGAAACTCACAAAGGTTTCTAACTTGCAGTGTTTCACTCAAATGTTGACTTGTAATCCAACAAATGGATTTGTAATCACAGTTCTATCACTCCCTCACAAGCTGGAATGAAGATAAGATGAGATGAAAACTACACTCAAGCAAATCTTGCCAATCTTGGCTATTCTTGGACAAAAGCTGACTTTATCTCTCTCATTCACTTTGATGTACTTTCAAGACCTGGTTTCCACTTTAAGAAGGTCTAAAATCAGCCTAGATTAATTAGTTTTCATGAAACAAATTCAAAACTAATCAATGGCAAGTGATCTTGGTAGCTTATCCTAGGATTTGCATTAAAAATTACATCAAACTGACACCAGATGAATTTTCTATGATCCAATGAATATGGGTTATTAAATGCTGGTTCAGAGATGCCCACACGTGTGAATAGTACGGATTTTTATCCTGAAAAAGTTTGGGATCAAATCCCCTCACCAAAACCTGGATACCAGCTCGCCCTTCCAATACTAGCTTTTTGCACCAAAACCTGCTAAAACTGGATTAGATTCAGACACAGATCAATGGCCTTGTACTTGGCTCTCATACCATGTGAAAAGTATAGTACTAAGGACCATAAATGGATCTTTGAATGATCCACAAGGTGATTGTATGCTTGTTAAACAATCTATCAGAAACTAGTCATCAAAAAACAACATCTAGTTTAGCAGCTTGATAGGAAACAAGTAGAGACAATCAAAGCATTGATCAATTAGTATAATCCAACTCCACACGTGTGGAAATAAGGCTGTAGTACGGCCTGTACGAGAGAGAGAGAGAGAGAGAGAGAGAGAGAGAGAGAGAGAGAGAGAGAGAGAGAGAGAGAGAGAGACACTTCCTTTGCAAAGTTAGGTGAAAATCCAGCATGTAATAAGGAAGTAGACTCCACTTTCTTGCCCTAATGTGAAAACCCTAGCCTAGATCCAAGAGTCATGCTTGGTAGGTTCATGGTAGGTACAAATCTCATCATAAATCATGGTCTAGATCCTACAAAGTAGGAATCACTACCAAATAGACACAACCACTCCTCTTGACTCGTGGTAACCTACTTTAGGTGTGTATGTAAAGTGGCACTTTGGCCATTGAAGTAACCAACAAACAATATTGACAAAATGTACAATATTCTACATGGCTAGATTTGCCAATGTAGGCAATTTTTCACGAGAGAGAGAGAGAGAGAGAGAGAGAGAGAGAGAGAGAGAGAGAGAGAGAGAGAGAGAGAGAGAGAGAGAGAGAGAGAGAGAGAGAGAGAGAGAGAGAGAGAGAGAGAGAGAGAGAGAGAGAGACCATAAAAGAAAATGGTTAAGCACTCTCTTCGTCAATCATTCACTTTTACAAACTACTTTCATAGCATTCATGGAACATGCCTTCATAATAACTTCAAACTTAATTTAAAACTATGCCAATCAAAGCGTTAAGATCAAAGTAAAAAGCACAAATGTTTGTTAGAAGTTTATCTCTTCCTCAAGCTTACATACTAGCTTTTATACCAAGCTTAGTTTTAAAGAACAAATATAAAATGATATTTTACTTTGATATGCTTTATTTTGTTGTGAAATACTAGATATTTTCACTAGTTGTATTCCACTTTAGCTATTAGTGAAGATGGTCATACTTTGTGTTTGTCTCATACCAATCTCATTGAGTAGTTGTCGTAGTCATATTGCTTGTTGGGTTGCTGAACTCAATGCTTTATATTCAAGCTTTTGTGGTAGAAAGTGATACAATATCTTGCTTTTTACCTGACTAAGAAAAACAACCATTTCTAGTGATAAAAGTATACTTGTGGTTGATCTTCTATTATCAATGCTACCAGCCCAATCAACATCAACAAAACTTTGCAACTTAGGAAAATCATATTGTCTTGAATAACCCAGAACAAAATTAAGTGTTCCTTTCATGTACCTCAAAATTCTTTTGGTGGCTTTCCAATTATGCACCATGGGTGCTATCATAGATTGACTACCCAAGCTCACAACATAACGAATGTATGATCATGCGGTAGTAGTATATATGAGGCTAATTGATGAAACAAAGTGACATCCACTAGATCGCTATCATCAATGGCATGATAGCTTCTTACCAACCTCACTAGGTGTAGTTAATGGCTTGTCAAACATATAAAATCTCTTCAGAGTTTCACAAATATATTTACTTTGAGAAAGCTTGATTTAATGTGCATTTTGCTATATTTCTATCCCTAGATAGTAGTGCATAACATCTAGATCCGTTATCTCAAACTATTTGTTTTTTATTCTATGTACAAAATATTGATTATTTTGAGCGATAATAATATCATCACCATAAAGTACTACCAAAGCAACACTATCCCCATTTATAAACACTTGCAAATTGGAATCTGAAGTATTTCTTAAAAAATTATTGCAAAAATAGTAATTATGAATGCATCCATACCATGTTCGTGGTGCTTGTTTGAGGCCATATAGCACCTTTCACAACTTGCACACCTTACCCTCTTGTCCTTTGAAAACAAAGCCTTGTGGTTGGACCATGTATATTTTTTCTTCCTGGTTTTCATAAGCAAAGTATACTTTACATCCATTTGATGGATCTTCCATCCACTTGTGGGAGAAATAATGTGTATGGATGCAACTTAAGGGATTTACAGGAGTATGAAAACCTTGATATCTTCTTCTATATGATTAGATGGATGTAGCTACCTATTAGTTCAGTGATTGTATACATTTTTTTGGGAATTCGCTAGTATGTTGATAATACTATCAGACATCGATCTAGCCTACTATTAGGAACCATTTGAGGCATCATAGATAGCCATGACAGTTCCAATAGATAATTGGTTAGTTCAATCATTCACTTAGCAATGTGGAATAAGGAATATATAGAACAAATGAAGATCGTGAATTGAATTGTGAGCCTGAACAAAATGACCCATATCAGAGATAATGCAAAAATAAGAAAAAAAGCTTAGTATCTGAGAGTTAGTTTCGAGTACGCGGTTGCAACTGCTATTGTTTTGTGCTCACTATTCATCTGATTTGTACATGCTACTTACTGAATCAATCATACAATTTTATTGCATTCAGTATTATGTGAAAATGAATGAATACTTTTTTTTTCTATTGTAATATGATTACGTTCTCTTACAATTTTGTCTAAACTATCAAATACTTTGCTACAACAATATTTACTTTGTTATGTTTGTCTACAAAATCAATCTAACCAATTCTGATGATTTCAAAATTAGAATCGAACGTGGAAATTGTCATAATAGTTTTGTTCAAATTTGATAGGCGTATTCATACACTTAAGAAGGATCTTTCGACAAAGCCCGATAGTAGCATCTATTGAATACGCACTTTTGCTATCGAGTATTCTTTCCTTCTTCCAACATGGTATTAGAGCATTAATACATGGTATTAGAGCTGATGTATAAGCTTTTTATTGAATTCCAATTAGAGCGTTGCATGGTATTAATGTCAGGATATTATCATATACTATTTTCATTCTTAGGCCATTGAATATCAACATACTAACTTCCATATGGATTCACAAAGAAAAGTTGGTTTTACAATCAACAAGTTAGATGGATCGAATTATCATTTGTGGAAATTTAAGATAAAGACCATGCTAATTGCCAATGAGCTATGGGATGTTGTCACAAGTATCGAAGTGAAATTTGAAGACAACACAATTGAATCCAAACATAAAGCGACGGATGGTAACACTTTTCATGCTAATCATTCTCAATATATCATATACACCAATTGGCCATGTATCTAATGCTCTAACTTTGAGAGAAGTATGGGACATCCTGAGTGCACTATATGATGTGAGAGCCGTGACTCCTAAGTTGCATCTCAGAAGGAACTTATTCTCACTCAAGATGTCTAATGGTGATTCACTTCAGAATCACGTTAACCAGTTTAAGAATCTCTTGCAGCAGATGGCAGTTGTCGGATCAACTATCAACAATCAAGACCCAATCATGATATTGCTATCAAGCTTGCCACCTACATATGAAAACTGGGTGATGATCATAATGACACACTCAGATTTAACTCTCTCTAGAGTAATCATTGTATTGTTGTAGGAAGACAATCGAAGAAGCGCATATAGCTCTTCGAATTTGACATCACATGCTCTATATGTAAACAAAGGCTCTAAGCATCAGAAGAAGAAAGGCTCAAAACAATATGTATCAAATTAGAAGCCAATACAGATTCAAGAGCAATTATCGAATCCATAGTCGAAGAAGAGGATGCTTTGTAAGTACTGCAAGCAAACTAATCATGAGATTCTGGATATTGAAAGCGAAGAATGCCAACAACAAGCAATCGAACCAATAGGCAAATGTAGTTACAGTTACATCTCAATCCCCTATTCAAGACATGGATGAAGGAGCGTTTATGATCAGATATCAGAAAGTGCAAGTCGATAATGCTTGGTTTCTGGATTCTGGAGCTACTCGACATATGACCAACCATCAAGCACGTTTGCAGTTCTATACACCTTACAATACAAAGAAATTCATTCATCTTGGCGATGATAGTACTCACATTATCGAAGGTGAAGGTATGACAAGATTGAACTTCCAACATGATCAATTCAACTTAGTATCAAATGCTCTGTATGCCTAAGCTTTCAACAAATCTATTATCAGTAAAAATAACTACTAATCTAGGTAGAATTTAAATCTGATCAGTGCAGAATTGTTTATAGGAAGAATAAGATCCTCGCACTCGAAAAAAGACATGAATACTTATATAGACTGATTCATTGTTATTCTGACACAATTCAAGCATTGAATACTTGTTCTAGTCAATAAAACATTGCTTTGGCAGTATAGAGTAGGCCATTTGAATCATACATCTGTATCGAACATGTTTAGATAGTCCTTAGTACTTGATCTCAATTAGTATAGAGTGGGTCATACATCTATTTATATAATTTCTTTGACATTTTTCATGGCGAATTGCAAATGGCATTTTCACACATCATATCACATCATTCATTAAGGAGAAAGGCGAATCTCCTAGTTTACATTCGAGAGGAAAATCACCGCCTCTCAAAGCACCAACTTTTGCATGCTTAGAAAGATGGTGTTCTAACCACTAATTCTTGCTATCAGTAACCTTTTCTAGAAAATGTCAAAACATTTTACAATGTCTTCTATTGGATGAATACACAATTATAGACCAATTCATTGATAATGCCAAATTAAATATATATAAGTCAAGACATGTCATACGAGATTACCTTTTGAGGTATAGTCTTAGGCATTGAAAGCATTTTTCTAACCAATCAATTATTTTTGAACGCTTGTTTGCATCACATCACTCTATGGTAATTATAACAATTGTCATCAAATTTCAGAATTTGTTACAAAAGAGTCATTTTGGAATTTTTATGGAATATCATAGAACATGCAATATCCTAGTTTAGAGCAAAACCTATTTATTTTTGGTAATAACAATTGTCAACATATTCTGAATCGGCTACAAAAGAGTCATTTTGGAATTGCTATGAAATATCATAGAACATGCAATATCCTAGTTTAGAGCAAAATCTCTTTATTTGCTTGTTTTGGAATGCAAAACTTTAAACCAAACGTGACTATGTAAAAATATTTTAGAATCAACAATGGAAAGCAACATTCATTTGGTAGCCAAAAACCTTCATTTTACATAGACTCGTTCGTAGGCAAAATAATCTTAGCTCCATGCCGACTGTTGTACATGGCATGACATGAAAGCGAAGCATGTAACTTCGGAGTCTTATGCTGAAATCTTGGAACATTTCACCTAAAAAGCCCAACTTCCAATGACTATACAAACAAGGTTCAATTGTCAATATCTCATACAATTCACTTGCCTTTAAAATTCCTATTCAATTCTAATGAGGACAAAATTGCCTAGCTAGTTTTTGATATAGTTCTTCTGATCTGCTCCTTTTTCCCTGCTCCTGCCAGGGCGATCTCCTTATTCTCATCTGCGTTTGTTTCGTGCTGTCTGTCATAGGACACTTTTCCGATCTCTATGAAGGTGTTTTCGTTTGCTGGGCAGAGATCGGAGACAGAGAAATTGCTGCAGAGCGTCTACTGTTGGAGCATCTACCATTGCGCCTTTGAAGATGGTGAGAGAGGAAGCCAAGAAGTTTTTCATAGTTTATATTGTTTTTTGCTCGTAGTTTGTTGTTGTTTGTATGCCTGATCTAATTTGAAGCATTCTCCGCTCCTTGTATTTCTAATCCTTTTCGTTGTGCATCGGCTTGATGCTTTAGGTTAACATGAAAACCTTTTGATCCAATTTTCTGGCTTCAAATTTGTATGCCAATTTTTGGGTTTAAGCTAAGGGCACCCGTGCCAAAACTGCGGAGAAAGTGAGTAGCCAAAAAAGAGAACGATGCTGAGCCATCATGTAGCCTTTGTATGCCATGTATCCTGAAGGAGGCTGTATGCTGTGATTGTGAGAGGGGACCTTTATGATGCCACATGTTTAATTAGGGCATGGCGATCTTCATCTGTCAATACTCAAGGCTTCACAACCGATTGAATGCTTTGTGTGCACCTTACATCGTGGTGTGCAGTTAATGCCATGATTGATTAGGACATAAACATAAACATCACCATGGACAAGCTCTATAAATTTTGTGCTCCTTCATTGATGTTTTGCACTTTTTGGGTTAGCATTTGTCTAGGGTCAGAGCATCAGTTAAAAAAACTCCATGTATAGCATGTGAAGAGAGAGAGAGAAAGAAAGCTTTATCAATGTCTTTTAGATACCATAAGGTAAAACAGTTTCACCAATTTTTGAGGTTTGCCGATTTTTTTCCCGTTTCAAACCATCAACGTATGTAGTATGGATCATGACAATAGTATTAGGTGGGACTCGGGAGTTCTAACTCTCAAGTCAGAACACAAGATTGATCGTTCCAATTGTTGATTCATTGTAATCTACATCGCCTAAATACTAAAAAAGCAGTTGTGTTTGCCTTAATACAAGACTAGAAATAAAATCCACACCAAAAGTAAACCCTAGAGGCTCTAACCGTTTCGCCCATCCCCTCCCGTTTCAAAGCATCAACGTATGTACTATGTAGTATGGATTATGACAACATGTATTAGTGGGACTTGGGAGTTTCGACTTTTGAGCATAGTTAACCAGGGAACGGGAACGAAATGCTATCTCAACCAAAGTCACTCTAGGTTCTTGGATTGGCGTAGGCGATACATGTGTCGATTCAGGTTCCTTTAATAACTCGTCACATAATATAGGAATTCCTCCATCTTGATTCTTATCGAAATATATCTTTGTATCTTTATGAGTTGCCTCCTCATCAAAGACTACATTCGTACTTATGATTATTTTCTTACCCTCCAAGTCATATAAACTGTATCCCTTCTCTTGAAGAAATAAACACTTGGTCGCCTTAGAATCCAATTTGCTCTTGGAATCCTTAGGTATGTAAGAATAAGCAATACTCCCAAACACTCTCAAATGACTTACATCTGGCTTTCAACCCGTGTAAGCTTCCTCCGGAGATCGATTCTCTACAACCTTTGTAGGACTTCAATTCAAAAGATAAACCGCCGTTTTAACTGCTTCACCCCAAAACATATTTGGAACATTTTAACTCTTGAGTATACTCCTCGTAGTTTTCACTATAGACCGGTTCTTTCTTTCCGCAACTCCATTTTGTTGAGGCGTGTCCGTGTTTGCAAATTGTCTCTTTATACTATGATCCTTGCAAAACACCTGAAATTCTGTAGAAAGATACTCCCCAACTTTGTCCGAGCGAAGTATCTTAATTTGTCTATCTGTTTCTTTTTCCACCTGTGACTTAAACCATGTGAAATATTTGAATGCTTCACCCTTATTCTTCATAAAATAAATCCATGTCTTTCTAGAATAATCATCCACAAACATCATAAGGTAACTTGTTCCCCCATAAGATTGAGTCCTCATAGGACCACACAAATCTGTATGAACAAGTTCTAGAACATTTTTCGCCCTGAATGTACTAGGCAAAATTTCTTCATATGACCTAAGACACAGCCTTCACAAACCTTGTGATCAGAAACGACTTGAGGAAAACCTGTAACCATGTTAAATTTCCTCAAGACTTGTAGACTTTTGTAATTCAGATGTCCAAACCTCTCGTGCCATACCTTACTCAATGATTCAATGTCCGCAACACGTGCATGATGATCCACCACCTGATTGAAGTTTGTACAACCGCCCTACAAGTATGCCCTCAGCTACTACTTCACTATTTTTCCTCTCGAGGTGCCAGCCTACTTAAATAGATTCTCTAATCAATGAGAAAAGCTAAGAGCCTAAAGTAAATAGCAAAAGAGCAAAAGCTAATTGCTATAATTACTACCTATATTGGGTAAAGTCCCAAGATGGATTTCTAAGTACTAAATAGATCCTACTTTAGTTGTAGTGCACCCACCTACATGCATAAGCTTTTAAAAGCAAATTTACTATAAATAGAATGGCCCCTAAAATAGCACGTAGGCATGGCCAAACTATCATTAAGGGGTATCAAATAAACATTAATTCCTAACATTAATGAGAGCTGAACGAGGCCTAATGATTGTATAGTGCAAAAGTGTTAGTTGATTTCTCTTGTTCGTTTGCTCTGAGTTTATAGGAATCGCTTTCAAGATAATGCGATGCAAGTTGATGTTTTGCACTTTTCAGCATAGCTAGTCCCATCTTAAGCGATGATGTATGATGTAGAAGATGGTCTGAGATTTTTTTGGTGGATTCATAAGTGTTAACGATTGTAAGGTCATGTGTTATATTCCTATAGTGAGAGAGAAGCAATATTTTTTTTGTTCATTACTAGGATTTTTCACATTTAATGACATCTGTGGGAGGATACTTGGATGATATGGAGCTATGTTATTGAGTTACAGGTGGACTGTTTTCCAGGGAAGCAACATCAACTCTTCGGGGCATGTTGAAGTCTACCATGGTAGTAGGAGCATAGGCCTTCACATATCCGGTTCAACTTTGTATAATGCAGTGCATGAGCTTGTGCGACGGGCAAAGCTTGTAGTTGAAGAAGATCGAGATCCTTCGCTAGACTCCTCTTTGATACTTGCCAAGCATGTTACCTTGCCCAAGTATACGAAATGGAATGAAAGTGAGCGGCAAGGTGTAATTTGTGAATTAGTGGATGCATGATAATCGCTAAAGAGTTGACGTCGGATCCACATGGAGCGGGTACCTCGGATGTAATAGTACAAATCGGAAGACAAGATGTGAATGATCTTCTTTGGATGTTCATTAACCTAGACAAAAAAGTGGGACCAAGAACCATTTATGCGGTAGATTTCGTTATAGCTCCTAGAATACCTCGACAACCAAATCAAATTGTTCCTACAAGGAGTGATCCCACAATTTACTTGGAAGTGGGAGTGGCGCAATGATTAAAGGATCTTTGTAATAAATCAAATGAATACTTAACTCCAAACTCCTCCATCCAATGTTATTTAGTTTTAAAGAGATACGAGTATAGGATGAATGGTACCCAAGCGATGGTTGCCGTTCTTTTCTCTTGTAATGGACCAAATGGAATGAATTTTCCAATCTCCATTATCTCATTTGGGTCCGCACCTCTTTATTCTACGGTGACAAGTTGGATAAACCATGCAGGATGGGGTGGAGTTTGTGGAGGAGTAGCAAATGATCCCCCTTGCAACGTGCTCAATTTCCCTCTTTATCGAATCGACTGTCCATCTAATAGCGTTTTTGTAGGCTTACCGGCCATCCCAAATGGAGCTTTGGCCAATTATTCTTTGGATCTCTTTCGAATCCAAGAGTGTTTCAATCTACCTTTGTAATCTAGAGGGAGATGGAGTTATCTTGTATTTAGTAAAGATCCCAAACCTTAGCAAGACATCATTGGAAAATTGTATCATTGTAATTAAATGTGCTGGTCTTATGAGTGACAAAAATTTAAATAAGATGTGCATGATTTGTAACATACTTTTAACATTTTGCTTTATGGAATGCTTGTTATGAAATACTTGTTAGAGTGGGACACGTGTAAAGTATTGGTTCACAAATGAATGGTTTTTGAAATATAATGAGCTCCAAAAACAATGTTGATGTTAACATGTGTGTTAATCGCAAGTCAACTACTGTCAAGGTTTTAGAGACTGTACATTTAAGTTTTGTACAAATGAATAACAAGTTCTACTAAAAGCAACCGCAACCAGATCGCAGTGTCCATGCAAGCCTTCAAAGAGGCAGCCTGCATAGCTGAAATCACGTGACTGCTTCTGAGTTTACAACTGCAGGTTCCTGTATTTGAACCTGAAAAACTAATTTCAAGTTAGATAACACAAAAAGGCATCAGTTTCACGCTCTTTTTCCTTTATAGTCGTCTCTGAAAAAAGTGAGATTGTGAATCATAGAACCAGAAATTCAACCACAATGATGAGGCCAAGAATTTCAGGGGTCAACCTTAAAAGTATGAACTGTAGAATTATAAATCAGCAATGATTCAATTTAGCAGAACTGAATGCAACCTCAAATAATCTACCATTTGACATTTCTAAAAGCACCTCTCACTGTTAGAAACTAAACTTGTAACCTTCATGTTTGTGCAATGAACCAGCCACAATTCAAATACAAATGCCAAAACTCGACTAATTCATTAGAATCTTAGTAGACCATAGTTTTACATTCTTCTTCCACTAGATTGTGTGACTGCAGGTGGATTTTCAACTAGCTAAAACAAAGGTTCTGTGCATTTTTAAGGTCAACATTTCAAAAGCTAAACAAATTCGCAGAAAAAGAGCTTGATTGTAATTAAATTCAAGATACTAAGACCCAAAGAGTATTTTGAGACAATCAAAATAATAAATGTCAATGCCCCTACATGTTGATGCCACTGTAAATGGTACTTGTTGCTGCAATCCAAAAGAACTTAATTACAATTTTAAGTTCCAGGATAGTAAGACCCAAAGACTCATAACTGCCCCTACATGTGGATGCAAGTCTCACTGGTACTACTGCTATTGCCTGCCCCACCTCAACACACAGTTGATGCTACAATAGACAGAAGGCTCACATTTCCTAGCTGACAACCTATTCCTTCTCTTTTTGTTGATAAGAAATATGTGCTCTAGTTCCATCACACTTGATAAGTTGAGAAATTTTGTGCGGCAAACAACAAGCCTCTTCAGATGCAAGTGTGACCACCATATGCCCCACCATGTGTGAACAACAGTGAGTATCTAGTGTTTGCAAAAAGGTGTGCTTATTGTTTCTGTAGTAAACCCTCTTCTCATCTTCCGCATGCTGTGTCAGGATCCACATCATTCCATGCACTACTCCTCCACATCAAAAAATTGATAGAATCTTATTAAAGCATCTTTTTGGGCTCATTTATTGACAGGAGGAAAAAAATTTCCATGATTTGTTTGCCAGATTTTTCAAGCACCCATCTTGAGCAAATTAACTCTACTCCAAAGATTAGAAACTTTAACAATTTAGGGCTTTGACAATCAACCAACTCCCTTCCATTTTCCTTACAAGTTTATATTAAAATTCTCATAATCTCTGTTATAGAGTCTATCATCATTCTCTTCATTGCAAATGCAATTTGGAATGCGAAATGGTTTTTATTGACTGTTTCCCAGAATTTAATGAAGCGAATCAAATTAGAGTAGACCATTTACATGTTGCCAAATAGTCAGTGATGGCCCATCAATTTACATCAAAGAACATGAAACATAAACTCTATTAATTTCACAACAAAGGAATGTGGCAGTTTGTCATGGATATAGCCACGCACATGATAGGAAGCCTATTTTTTGCCCATTGAGAATCAGGTGGTAGCATTTGTGGCAATAGCAATGGCCACGGCATGGCAAGAGATACATAGTACAACCATGCCAACAATTTTTTCAACAATTGGTGAGCCTTTTGGAGCACTTGTTGGTAGAAATATTTTAGCACTCTATTTTTGGCACCCTACATTTTATGTGCTCATCTCCAATGTTATCAAAGATCTATTTTCAACAAGGATTGGAAAACTATTTTGCATATTTTTGGGGTTTATTGAATGGATTCTTTTTCAAGTGCCCTACATTTTTAGTGCCTAGTTCATACAAGCTCATTCCCAAGGATTTTCCTTAGGAACGAGCATGGTAGCGCTCCTTAGGAACAACCATTCCGCTCTTAAGGAACGGTTTTAGGAACTGAAACATAAACTTTATCAATTTCACAACAAAAAGAATTTGGCACTTGTCCAAGATATAGCCATACACATAACACGAGGCATATTTTTCGACCATCGAGCCTCGTGTGATAGCATTTGTGGCAATTGCGTGGCAATGGCAATGGCCATGTCCTAGCAATAGACACATAATACAACCATGTCAACGATTTTTTGACAATCAGTGAGCCTTTTCAAAAAAATAAAATTTTCAAGGACTTGTCAGCAGAAATATTTTAGCACTTTGTTTTTGGCACCCTGCATTTCATGTGCATAGCATCTCCATTGTAATCAACGATCTATTTTCAACAAGGATTGGATTTGTATTCTTTTGGAGGCTCATTGACTAGATTGTTTTTTGAGTGCCCTACACTTTTAGTGCCCAGTCCATAGAAGTTCGTTTCTTAGGAATGAGTACGGTACCACTTCTTAGAAATGGATGTTCTATTTCTAAGAAACGGTGAGCTGTTCCTAAGAAACGAGGGTTTTAGGGGCTATATGCCTAGTTCTCTATCCAACGATGTCAAAATTGAAGAGGAACAAAAAGCAAACTTCTCCATAGCGAATCAAACATGAAAGATGCCCTTTCCAAGCACACAAATTCCCATTGTTGAAGTCGACCAAATTAAGGACACAATCAAGTGACGACGCTCTAAAATCGCCCATCCATAGAGATGGCAACTCTTGGCATCTTGTCTCGTACAATGAGACTGTCACCTTGGGTAACTTGTTGTGTGCCCTTATGGGCACGTCACAAGGTGTCATCCTTCGGTGTGAAATCAAGAAATGTCCAATTGCTGAGGTATGGATTGATTTCTGTGTGGAACTTACTCTCCACTCGAAATAGTTGTCGATTTGACAATTCATCTTCAATGGCATCTTTCTTTCTAGTACAAGGTCATGACATTTGATGTAACATGTTTCATTGTGGTTTTAAAGTGCAATAGTTTTGTAATAACAACATCCACCAATTACTAATAGTTAAGTTTTGTTGACTCAATAGACCAATGGGTGATGTTCCAATATTATAACCTAGCAAAAAATGAAAAAAACTTGTTTATTGCATAAATCATTGTTAGGGTCTCCTTCTCAGTGCCTGCATAGTGGATTTCAACTTTAGTGACTCGCTTAGTCACATAATACATCGGTTTATTGTAATTATTTCATTCCCTTGGTTGAGCTAACACATATCTTACCATATATGGGGATGTCTACATGCACACCTATTAACATTCCTTTTGTTTTGCAAATAATTCCAAGATAATTTTGTAATCTTGCAACAATGCAACCATTCAAGTTGTCCATACATCAAGCAACAACTTACACGTTATTTGTCAACCAGTGCTTTATGTAGTGAAGTAGATATCACCTGGCTTATACCATCTGCAAAACAAAGACCACAAGTCAAATAGAGTAATGCATTAAAGGAGCAAAACAAATGCAAAAGTCTTTGAGATCCTATTTAGATACCTAAATCCCTAAAATTTCCTCTAACTACCCAGACTTTCCTCTTAAAAAATCAAGGGATTTAGGGATTTGCCTCCTGCTTCCATCATCATAACAATCTTGGTTACAAAGAGACTTGATTCTACACACACACACACACACACACACACACACACACACACACACACACACACACACACACACACACACACACACACACACACACACACACACACACACACACACACACACACACACACACATCTTAGATAGCAAGTAGCACTTAATATTTCAATTCTTAACAATGCCCAAGGCAATGCCAGAGCAGTTGAGGATGGTATCATTTGCCTGGCCCTTTTCGCTACTTTGATGGTGTTGCTTCAAGTGTGAATGAAGCTTTAGCAACCAAAGGGTAGTGGATGCAATAAAGTGTGAGTATGATGTATTGCTTGAGAATGGTACTTGGAAACTTATTGAGCCTCAAAACAAGACTATTTGCCAAGGAATATTCTCAATCCAAGGGGATTGACTATGATGAAACCTTTGGACATGTGGCAAAGATGGTCACCATAAAGAGTCATTGCCCTTGCTTCACATTACAAGTGGCCTTTGCTCCAAATGGACGTTCCAAATGTATGTCTTAAGGGATATCTTGAAGAGGACATAACCTCTATGAGTACTAGATTTCAAGAGTGAGTACCAAATTGCTTAAACATAATTTTCTGTGCCTAGTAGGAGAAATGTGTGTCACTTTACCGTATTAATTGGCGATTGTAAAATTTCACTAGGCAACATCCAATTAATAATTGCAACTCTATAATGATTCCAGTTGCAATACCTTTATTCTTGTGTGTACCATTCGGTGGCACTACTTTTGGTCTTTGATGTGGCTTGTTTCCTACCTATCAAGTATTGGGTAATAATAGTTTCGATGATACTCTATTCATAAGTGATGACCTATCTAGACTTGTAGGTACTTTTACAACTTACACCTTCTACTATAGAGTTTTTCCTTGTAAGATGTTGAACACGAGCATGAACTCCATATTCATGCAAATTACAATTTAATGAGCTAAAGTATACTTCTCTCACAAGAAACGTTGTATCACAATCGCATCACATAATTGATTAACAAGTTCCATGCAATGCAAGCTTATCATTTTTGGGTACACTTATGTGTGCTTTTAAAAGTTTTGTTAGTCTGGAGAGAAAAAAAAAGTTTTCTTAGTCATTTATAAAACGAGCAACACTAGATGTGGTGCTTTACATAAAAAATGGATAATCATGTGCTCTACTTTATTGATATTGAATGCTTTAGACATCTACGTGACTTCTGTATTGTGTATGTTGTAAGTGTTGGTTGTCACATTAGTGTAATATGCATACAACAACCGTCATAGGAAACTTCAATATCAACATGTGCTTTTCCAATCAAGAGCCAAGACAATTGACGAAATCATGAATTTTATACCAAATTATGGCTACAACCTTGTATACAAGCCAATTAGATCACACTTATCGAGTCATATAAACGTCCATAATTGTTTTCATGCCCCTCGGAGTAACAAAATACACCTAATCAATAAGATTACATTTACACAAATTCATATACATTACATGCTTCATGGAGTAACAATTTACAACAAATTCGTATAAATCATATGCTTAGAGATTCATGGAGTGATGTTATTGGGTTTGAACAACCATCGATGTATTATATACCAAATAAGCCATAATCACACGCAAACACGCCCAAGTTAATCCTAAAAGAATGCAGGGTCTGTGAGGCTTTGTATCATGCGGCACGCCCTTGTTTTTCCAATTGTAGCTTGCCATTAATTACAATCACATGCATCAACAAGAACTATCTTTTGATTTGAAGTAGGGTTGAGACCAACTAGCTGATTGTCAATACAAATTGTGCAAACATTACCTAGGTTTGCAAAGTGAGATGAGAAATAAAAAAAGGTCCCAATGAGTCCTCAAGAGCCTTGTGACAGATCCATACCCATTGAAACTTTAAAAAACATGATTATGGGAGTTTCAAAATCGATGTTCTTACATACAAGTTCGTGTACAAGTTAGGAGGCACTTTGAAGTTGAAGGTGTTAGATACAAGGCTTTGTATAATCTACTTTATTGATTTTCTAAACCATGTAAAGTTACCAGGTCAATCCATGGCATAGGTTCTAAGTTGGAGCTATGGATACATAGCATGTGAGCGTCGTCAAGGGCCGCTATAAAAGGGCAAGATACATCAATAGATGGTTGTAGGTGAAAACGTGGAGAGACATATTATTGAAAGATCCAAGTATTTAGTATTTGATGGGTTTAGATTGAAATAGAGATAATTGATGAATCGTATAACTCAATGTTACCTATTGGCATAGAAAGTACATTAACATCAACGGCCACTTGGCGATCACAAAGGTCATAAAAGCTATAAGCATACATTTTCATTGAAGACCAATGATTTCTTTTAGGAGTAGAAACATTAAGGCCCACTCTTCTCTAACATGACCCAAAGCATGTCCGATGATTTTGTCAACATGGGCATAGATATTAGTGCCAAAAACAACACACGACGGATGGTCACATAGGTGCATGTGTCATATCACAAGCATGAACGTTATTCAAGCCACTTGGGTCAAAGGTATTGTGAGTCGACTGCAAACATCATTCCTCTATTGGTTGTGGCCAAAACCCAAATAACAAAGTAGAGATCATAAATAGTAATCTAAAGTGGATAACAACCTATCATTGGCTAATTTTGAGAACCTAGTTTTGGCAAAGAAGCCTGTAAGAAAAGAATTGAACTGAATCAACGCATGCAACCTTTTGCATTCAACCCATGGAGCTTTTGGTGACTAGAACTTGAATGAAAATGTAAGAAACCATAGAACTCAAGCGATACATCTGCCTTTATGTAAAAGATCATATAAGACATCTTTCCAACACACTCACAATGCAGCTCTTATAACGTCAAATATAGGAATCAATTGCCTACAACTCCTAGAAAACTTGACATCCATTCATATCATACTGAATGACATCAAAGTTCTGCATTGCCAATGTACCATTGACACATAGCATCAAACAACTCATTCCATCCATACAGCTCACAAATTGAATTGAGAGTACGCAATCCTGTTTATGGTGATAAATGCAATCACGACTCCAAAGATTATCGATCTTTAATTCATATTTCCTCCAAAACTCCAAAAAAATCCATAAGAAAGCCATGTTTCCTGCAAGAGAATGATTTGGCTCATTCTTCAAAAGATCCAATTGCAAGTAGTAATGCACTGGGTGTTACCAAACATCCCTAAGTTTATTTTATTCTTTTATCCTTCTTAAGAGCATAGTTTTGATTCCCCAAATCCATGTGTGTCAAACCAATGTAAAAAACAGCAATTACATATTTGACAACGAGAAACTGTTGGAACACCTCTAGCAAGTTATAAGCGTAAATGACCTCCTTTTGAATTATGAATACAAGAAAATGTTCATTTATTGAACTTCTTGTATGTAATAGTTGCTCAAACTCAAAGCAAACACAAAATCTATACTCCGGAGTCTGCACAGAAGATATTGAGAAACTATACAGAAACCCCATAGTATGAACATAACGAAAGCCACCGCTGGTTCCAGAATCTATTCAGCGTAAACAACTTCTATAAAGGGAGGGGTACCATGACATGACTTTCAACAATTTGAAAACAGTGCGACAAGAGAAGTTTCTTGAATGCATGTGGTCCACACCAGCCTAGAAACATGACGACCAGGAGGGGCATCACCCGTGTTTCCTGATGAAAAAATTGAAACCTTCACATAGTTCCAAAGTCAAATGTACAAGTCCTCATAGCATAATATAATGCCATGTTTGAGGTGGTCATAAATGAAATTTAACACACTGAAGATCCAAAAGTTTCAATAAACTAGTAAGCATGGAAAGATGAAATTGGTAATTCCATGTAGTTTGCCTTAAGCTTCCGCATTTCGTTATAAACACATTCAACATGCTTTTCTATTTATGCTAAAACAAAGGCCACATACAGAGCATAAAAAAGTTTCCATTTTCCACAACAATTGTAAAGGCCATATGAAACTGTGAGGATTGAAAAATGTGGAGATACCATTGTCATAGTGTTAATTTCCAATGGCTTGCAGTTTTTAAACAAGAATAATTTGAAGGCATATTTTATTTCTATGCTACATTCAAACATATGATGAGGTATTTCATCTGCCATTTTACAAAAATTGTTAGAAACTCTCCCCTGATCACAAGAAACATTACAAAACTTAATCTATAGCAACTTCTACCTCGAGCTCAACAAAGACATCAGGCACGACACTCACTTCACCAAGTACTAGCCTGTCAACACATGTCAAATGCGATCAATGGTAGTTCCAACACCAATCAGCCTCCCACGAACTCCAAATTGTAGCTCATTCTGTTCAACAAATAATGGCATGGTCCTTGAAAATATTAGTGTAACAACAAAACAAGAAATTCGAACAAAGGTAAATGAAGGAGCTCAGGAATAGGAATTTTGTTCACAATGTATTCACAAGCAACATCCACATTATATTGTAGCTGAGCAGATATGGGTACCACAGGCGCACCTTCTGCAATAGTTCCCTGAAATTACAAAAAACAAATCTCAGCTGAAATTGTGAGCACTCGTTTAAAATAAGAAAAGAGTAGAAAGCAACACACATACATGATACTACTCTATAATTTCTGTCTAGCATCATTCATCATCTTTTCATTCGTAATTGGTGCAATGCACAAGTTTGATCAGATTCTTATTGAGTTTTCATCTCTTTCATTAAGTAGAGGTTGATTTTCTACATTGGCAATATTGGTAGGATTGATCTCTTTGTAACCAAAGATCAGGTTATGGATTTGGATATGAAATTCTTCACATGGTATCAAATCTTGTGTTGCAAGTTATGAAAGGATTAGCCACATTCATCAAGGATTTGGAGGAGATATCGATGCTAGAGCATGCTAGATTGACTTCTACTGAAAAATCAAGTTTTTTGCTACAAGATTTTATATCAAGTTTTTGGCAATTGCATGTAGAATTTGAAATATTCAATTTTTTGTGATTTTGTCAAAACTCTAATTTTGATTAGATCTCTATTTTGTGAGATTATTGAACTTCATTAGAGTGTGTTTCAATCTTAGGAAGTGGCAAGATTGATTAGATTGAGGATAGATCATAGGTTGATCAAGATTTCTACATTCTATGTGTTGATTTGCTAGATATTTACAAAAGTACGACTAAAGTAGACAGTTACATCCAGACTAGTTTTAGTAGAGTTCAAAACTATCTGCCATTACCCTTTTCAAAATGCCTATCGGAATACCATCCCTTTTTCTAAGTAACAACTTAGAAAACGTCTATTGCATTGTCAATTTCAAATTGGTACAGTCCACAAATAAGTATATATAGACTTTAACAGACAAGTCTAATTCAAGTCATATAAGTAAACCCATCATACCATTTATATTAGAAATAGTCAAAGTATAACCAAAGGTTTAAACAAAAAGAGTACACTTCAAAGAAAACCTCGTTAATGAAAGTTAAGCATCAACGAGTAGTAAATTCATGATCGTTTCATGGCACTTCAACTCTTCATACCTGTTAGTAGAAACAACCATATTGAGGGGATTAGAAGACTGTTCACACAAATTTTTTCATAGTTAACATTCAGAGTGTTGTACGAAGTCTGATCAAAAGAACTCAAGACAATTCGTTCATTGTGATCATAGCGACCGAAACAAGCAAGTAAATCATGAGAGCATTTCTTAATTAGATGTGTGTGTGTGTGTGTGTGTGTGTGATCCCACCAACCGTTCCACAGAACAAGATAACCACACTAGGTGATGCAACAAATATACCTAGTGTGGTTATACCTGCTGCACACCTGAAACAACATAGGATGCTGAAACAAGAACTACGTGAAGACAATCATCCCAAGGGATAAGTTTCAAATATAAGTCTTCGTATGGAAGATTTTTTTCGATGACAAGTATTCCCATTCAGGATTGTCAACAGATACTTACATTTTCTCAAGACTATAATGTCAAGTATATCATGAGATTTTAAAATAGCATCCTAGAATGGAGATAAACACTTAGAGTATGAATCCAAGCCTACTTTTGAACTAGTCCACAATACTTGCCCTAGAAGTAACATAACTGCATGAGAAAGAAAAGCCTTATAATCATAATATAAGCAAGTCGTATGGTTATAAAACCAACTAATTGAAACTTTTCAATGAGCTTAATTTGTCCAATACTAGTTAGCTTCATTTCAGATGTTTCCTAATGAGACAGTGCAGCAATACACCAGACGACTGTTCAATCTAGTGAAAGATATTGTAGTGGGTTTCTTTCCTTGCCTATACTCAACCGAAGATCTAAGCAACCTAGCATCAAGGAGATGAAGTTAGTTGTCACGCGTAAGTTCGTTCCCATGAGAGCGATAACATATCTCAGATTTCAACATGAATGGAAGATCCACATCTAATCTCTAACATCCATTAACCCTAAGCATTAACACTACGCATTCATTAATACTATGATCCACAATGAAGATAGCTTACTCTCTCTCTCTCTCCCCTTCTCTCTCACAAAAAGCATAAGAACATGCAATCCCAATAATATTCAGATCCAACAATTATCAAACACAATAAAAGCATGAGAGATGGAGGAAAAGAGTTAGAGAAAGGACATTCCACATCCACTTCATAAGAGAACCAATTTGCTTGTATTGAAGAAAAGATTGAACATGATTTCCAAACTCGAGTTTGGCACTATTTATAGTAGAGAGGAGGACCTTGGCCTCCAAATCCTATTGGCCCATTTCTACCTCCCTAGCTATTCAAACTCAAAAAAGAGTGGGAACCATTCAAAATTGGAGGGAGCCAATTTGAATTTGAATTTGAACCAATTTTGGTGGGAGTCCCAACTTTATTCACTAACTTGACATTTAGGCCTGCGACATTAAAAGTCTTGCAAAAAGACCTAAAGTTTTTTTTATTGACTTTCTAATAATCAAATAACTATGTGATCATTGGGTTGGACTTACACACGCAGAGTGCCAAATCCCTCTCACTTATTAACTAGGGTTAGAATTGCCTTGGGATCTGCAAACCCTCCAACAGTATCTCCCAACAAAACTGGTGGCGGTCTTACGACACCTGCAAGATGCAGTTACCGTGGGCTTTTATTTGCATCACGTCAAATCTTTACTAAATGATATTGCACCTTTTCCATGAAATCGAGTCGGCAAGCAGTGTTAAAATCTAGGTTGTGTGACAAAAAACAACGATGGGCTTTGACGATCCACTTTGAGGTTGTCCAAGCTGTGAATCGAGATTCCCAAGAGCCTCCCATCATTGCAGCATGGAAATCCAATCTTGCCACTGGCAGCTGATCTTTAACACTATCTTTTGAATGCTCAAATATGGAGGGATCCAATCTGCGAGCGGAAAAGGACCTAATGTGTTCAAAATACTTCTAAACAACCCTCTTAATCTTGATTGATGCCAAAACAATGATTAAAAATTTATTTACTAAGGCATTGAATAAAGAGAGACTGATAGCATTAAGAAAGTCAAAACATGGAGTCAAAACATGCTTACTCTGAAACGCAAATACTATGGCTACGAATTATTTGCTGCTTAGAGAAATTTTATCATGGGTTCATAATTTTTTTAACACTTTTTGTTCATAAGCATTAGACTGGTATACCTAGTAGGTATTATTCGTTATCTTAAATTGTCCAATTTTTGGGAATGGGATGAAGAGGAGAAACCTAGGGTTTACTTAAGTTATTAAACAAAAGTTTAGTTGATGAGTCTAGTGTCCTTGTTTGATAATGTTACCTTGGGTAACCATGCAAAGCAAAAATATGGGTTGCTTTAACTGATTTTTACTAGTTTCAACAAGCAATAAAACATTGTTTACTAAATCTTTCCAAGAATTTCCATATGATATCATGTCCATGTGCCGACCTGGGCATGCAAGAGATTTAATTTCCGCTAAAAGTTTTAGAGTGTTGTTTTTTTGGTTCACTTTACCTTTTGTCAAACTAGACAATTGCCCACGATGTACATTTTTGTGGTGAGCTTCATTTGAGGACAAAAGAAAAATGGATTTAAAAATGCATAAGTAATTGCAATCCCACTATAGCATGCAAATAGCGAATTAGAGCAATCCTCCAAAAATATTATCTTGAGACCCTACATACACACACAACTCTTATGAAAAAATTACCATTCCTCACTGGTAAACTCTTGCCAGTTTCACCTCCTGGTATTAACTTCTAGACTTCAAAGAAATCCATGTGAGTGATATCCATATCCTTCATGCAAGTCAATTCTTCATTGAATATTATGGAGATATTATTGACACTGTCACTAGACAATGCATCTAGCACTCAATTATCTTTGCCTAGACTATACTACAATGAAAAATAAAAAGCTTTTGTCTAAATCTCATTTGAATAAACACTTTTTGAAAGTGTGGGAAAGATAGAATGCGAGTTTGAGTAGATTCAATTTGAATAAGTTGGGTACATTGAATCTAGACCCAAAATTAGTAGGGTTAGCATTTTGGTGGGAAAGCCAAGTGGCCAAATAGGGTTTGGACCTGTTATAAAAGGATGTAATTCATGGAGAGAGTGATCTTCTCTCTTCTCTTTTTCATTTCATGCTTATACATGGTTCTCTTGGGTTCTACTATCCATTGGTGCACTATGCTAGGAGCAAGCATCATTTTGTGAGGGAGCGAGTCATTGCAAAGGAGGTGGAGCTTCAACCGGTCCAAGAGAACGCTCTACTAAACCGACAGAGTGCCGAGGGACCGGCACTACTTCAGGCCGTGGGTCCTGTTGGGGGTATTGCCAACAAAGTGTAAATAAATAAATCCTCCAATAAAATGTGTTGCGAGGGCATGGCATCCTGCGTGTATAAGCCCATGGCCCAATGAGCACACAATTGAAGTTGTAAATAAAATAAACTTGACTTGGGCCTTGTAATTAAAATAAAACTAGAGGCCCAATGTCATTTTTAAACTTAGAGATCACTTTTTAGAGTTGGGTCCAAATTGGGACTCACATGAATCTTGTGATTTCTAATGTATTTTTTGTGGATCCTTGGATCAAGTTGGGTTCAAGATGAATGGTTAGGATCATTGTGAATATTAGCCAATAAGATTGAGGGGCAAGGGCCTTCCCCATTTTATAAAAAAGAACCATTTGTACACTATTTCCATGCTTAATGAGAAGGAGGAAACTCTACCATTTTTGGAAGAGAAGCATCCTCATTTGCTATTCACTACTAATGCTCTTGATTGTGTTTTCCATTGCTTTCTATTTCCATGTTTATTGTTTGCCATAGTGAATGCTTTTCCATTAGCAAGCATAAGGAGCATTTGAGCTAACCTCCACTCTCACTCTCTATCTCTCTCTCTTCCTCTCTTCTCTTCTCAACCTCTTCTTTTCTATCCCTTTCCTTCACCCAAACTATGATGAATGTTAGTGTAGAGGAGTAGAGTTAAAGAGGAGTAGCATAGTGGTGAGTAGAGTTAAGGGAGAAAGTAGAAATTTAACTAAAAGTAGCATCTATGCATAGCTTTTGTTGACAGGCGGAAGGGCTATACTACGAAAGATCATCGACCCCACAATAACTAATCATGGATTACAAGAGTGGCGAATCAGCCACGTTCCTAAAGCGCTTCTGCTGATGTCACAATATCAGATCAAATGTGTATACTCCATGGTACTTGGTTGATCCTACTAGTCCTTTGGGGAGCACGAATGATTTTTTGTCGCGAACAATTTTGTGTCGTGTGTTGTGAAATATTCGCGAACATTTTCTCTTCGTGGGTTGAAAGCTAGCAGAGCTTTGGCAATTGAAATCTTTTGTTTCTTACCTACAAGCTTTGCCCGTCGCATGAGCTCGTAGACTGCATTATCCAAAGTTGAACCGGACGTATTAAGGCCTATGCTCCTTCTACCATGGTAAACATCTTCTAACATACACGTAGTAAGGCCTATGTGCCTTCTACCATGGTAAACATCTTCTAACATGCACAATTCAATTTTCTACAACGTCATGCAAAAGCTTAAGGCCCTTTGATTATATATTTTAAAAATTATCCACAAATGTTGTGCTATGTGATTTTTTATCATAATTTTGATGAGGTCCAAGTCATTCTTACAAAATAGGGGGACCCATACTTTCAAAACAAGTTTGGTAATTAGGTCAGTTAGAATTAAAGTAGAATCACTATGTTACTGTACTGTGGGTCCTATCAGTGGATAAGGATCAGTTGGCCTCGCCACGAGGCAAGTCGATGGGACACGCGTCCCGCCAATGACAACCTGGGTCATGCATGGGTTGAATGAGTGAACAACTATATGTACAGTGTAATTTCATTTTGAGAAATACAGTTGCTATGTGAGCTTGTTGTGGAGATTGTTTTCTGTCTGTTTACTATGTAGCATGATCTGTGTTCCTGTGCAAAGCAAATTCTAAGCTGGTATCAGAGCCGTACAGGGAGTGTACAAAGTACAACATCACCGTTGAAGAGAGCTTCGGGAGAACTATCTTCTGAGAGTTCGGGGTTTATGGCGGGTTGAAGACAGAAAGATAAGCACTGGTGCACGGTTTCTAGTTTATAGAGGCTTGCTAAGCTCAACAAAGGGATTATTAGCCTGTGCATAACATCAGATAGGGAAAAATCTGGTGAAAATTGAAACCGGGTTTGGGGTTACGGTTTTTATAATAACTGATGATTTCTTCGCTGTTTGAGCACCGTTTTGGATGCCATAAGGATAGGAAGGAAGCTAATCACATTGTCAACCAGCCATGGAGAGATTCTGAGGTTTATGTCAGAGATTTGTCTCCAGACAATTAACCTAGCAGATTTGCTGTAAAAGGTGAAAAAAGCCACTTTGTCAAGTTGAGCTAAAATCACCGTTTTTCCACAGAATTTTTTGAGTGAACACTCTACAGACTTGGAATTAGTAGGACGACCCTGCTCCAGGCCTCAGATCATGCTTAAATTGATCCATAGGCGAGTTAGATCAAGCAAATTCGAGTGTGGGGAGGCGCGACTGTAGACAGGGAGGTCGCGGATTGTTCGCGCGTGGAATCAGGGTAAGAGCGTAGCGTTTCGAAGTGGACAATGTCTACAAGACTCTTGCTTAGATCCGTTGGATAGAGGAGTTACAAGATCGACGACTCAGATTGTGCTACCCAAAAGGGATATCCACAGTTGGATCAGATTCAACCTTCGGATGGAGTCTGAAGGGTTGTTGAAGAGGGTCTTGAAGAAGTGAAGTGCACTTTAGCCTTCAACTTCATTAAAAATTTTCATACTGAAATTGGAGTTGGGTCCCTTCACAAGTGAAGAGTGAAGTTTTTTCAAGGTGAAGAAACAGTTCAAAAACTAGAAAAGTCCCTATTTTTGGGTCCTTTGCCCGTTTTGACCCAAACAAAAGGCTATAACCTCCAAACGAAGGGCACTCGGACTGTACCTGCAAGTATGTTACAACAAAATAGAGTGATTGCAGCAGAGAAAGTGTTCGGAGTATGCCAGAAGTGATTGCACCATTCCACTGGGCACGTTGCTGGGAGTTGATGACTGAGTGCATTTCGGAAGGCGACGCCGATTTGGCTTTCAAATTGGTGGAAAAGCGGCGAGTGGCCTGGTAAGGGAAATAGTGTAGGTCATTATTTTCAACTTTTGACATCACTGTTGGCCTCAACATACTGTTTTTAGCCTACGACAGAAGTTTCAAGCAGTTTTGCGATGGCAAACATGGGAGAGTCTATTTTGAGTGAAAGTAGCAAATTGGATGGGATTTCTAACTATGCAGTGTGGAAATTCAAAATGAAAAACATACTGATGGAGAAAGACGTGTGGGAAGTCGTCACAGGTGATGAGAGAAGGCTGCCAAATGAAGCAGATATCAAAGTGTTCGAGAAAAAGATGAGGAAAGCTTTGACCTTCATTAACTTGTCAGTGAAGGATCACATCATTACCCACATTTGTGATGCTGTTACACCCAGACAGACATGGTATGTGCTAAAGGAATAGTTCAAGACGTCAAATCCGTCAAGAATCATGTTTCTGAAGTCAAAGTTGAATAGTGCCTGCATGGAGCAAGGAGAGCACATTCAGACGTACATGACCAGAATCAAGACAATGAGAGATGAACTGCATTCTATTGGTGAGCTCATACGTGATGTGGAGCTGGTGCACAATGCATTGTGCAGCATTGTAGAACCATATCAGATGTTTGTGAGCGGAATAGCATCAAGAGAAAGATTGCCAACCTTTGACGAGCTCACAGGAATCTTGATGCAGGAAGAGCAACGACGAGAAATGGTGAAAGCTAGACATCAAAATACAGACGATCAGGCACTTGTGACATGCCAAAAACATGGCAAGGGCAAGGGCAAGAAGAAGTCTAAGTAGCAATTTGCCAAGTCTCAGGAGGATGAGGGATCTTCCAGTAAAACTAAGAAGAAAGACAAGTGCTTCCATTGTGATAAAAAGGGCCATTGGAAGAGTGAATGTCACAAATTCCTGGCGGAACAAGGCAAGGGGAAACCAAAACAAGCAGGTAACCTTGTCGATGAGGGTGAGATTGAAGACTCTAACATTTTCATATCTGCATTGTCATCTAATCAAGATGATCAAGCATGGTATATTGACTCGGGAGCCACAAGACACATGACAAGTAACAAGAATTGATTCAGTATTTTGAAGGTGTTGGATAATGGAACATCTGTTTCACAAGCAAATGGTGAGGTGTGCAAGATCAAGGGGATAGGCACCGTTTTAATCCAACTACCTGATGGCAAAAGCAGGATGATCAGGGAGGTACTTTACGTACCAGGTTTGAAGAAAAATCTACTTTCTGTTGGAGTCATTACTAATCAAAAGTTGAAAGTAGAATTTGCCCATGATCGTTGCTTTGTGAAGGATGTGAACCAAAAGTTCTAAGTTATTGCGGATGGAGTAAGAGAGCCCAATACAAAATTGTACAATTTGAATGCTACAATTAAGGGGCAAACGGACTTGTATCGTCCATTCCATCGCAAACTGAGTTGTGGCATAAGAGGCTTGGTCACTTGAACTTGGGAAGCCTCAATTTGATGAGAAAATTGGAGATGGTAACTGGATTGCCTACCTCACTTGAAATCGATGTGCGAATCCTGTGTATATGGGAAGCAGCATCGAGAGAAGTTCAATAAAGGGGGTGTTGCAAGAGCAAAGAACATCTTGGATTTAATCCACACAGATTTATGCGGCCTATGAGGACCATGTCTTTAAATAGAGCCTTCTATTTCATGACCTTTATTGATGATATGTCATGTAGGACGTGGATCTACTTCTTGAAGAAGAAATCAGATGCATTTGATAACTTCAAGAGCTTCAAAGCATTGGTCAAAAATCAGACAGGTAGGAAGATCAAAGTCCTAAGATCAGATAGTGGAAGTGAGTACAAGTCTAATGACTTCAATGATCTTTGTGATCAATGTGAGATTAAAAGATTAAAAGACAATTTACGCAAGATCATACTCCTGCTCTCAATGGTGTAGCTGAGCGCAAGAATCGTACAATTGTGGAAAGTGCCAGATCTATGTTAGCTGAGATAAAACTACCAAAAGATTTTTGGTTAGAAGCATGTAGCACGACAGTCTATCTTCAAAATAGAAGTCCTACCATTGCCATACCAAAGATATTACCTGAGGAAGCATTCACAAAGAAGAAGCCAAAGGTGAACCACTTGTGAATCTTTGGATGTAAGGCCTTTGTACACATTCCTAAGGAAGAGAGACGTAAACTTGATGTAAAAGCTATCAAGTGCATATTCCTAGGATATGATGATTGTGTGAAGGGCTATAGATGTTTTGATCCAGTGGAAAACAAAATCCATATAAGTCGTGATGTTATCTTTGATGAATCCAAGATGTATGAAGATGAGGATGCTGAGAAGATAGACACATCCACTGGGAAAGATGGTATAGTGAGGATACCACCTGATGATGATCCATTCATTGACCTTCTGAGTGATGAACATGAGGATACATCTCAAGATACTACTACTCAACCTCAAGAGACAGGTTGGAGAGGTAGGGACAAACCTTTTGCTGCAAGAAGGATTGAAGTTGCAGGTGACAAACACAAGGAGAAGGATGTACCGTGGGATACATTTTCACCAGGAAGCCGATCACCTGACAAAAGCTCCCTAAGTGGTTTGAGAGATTGTTGGAGAGCCGCAACATAGATGACTTTCCAGGATCATCTAACCAGGGAGAGCTACGAAGATCAACAAGAGAGAAGACTCAACCTGAAAGGTATGAGGCAAATTATGCTCTCTTATCTAGCATTATTCAAAGCAAAGAACCTTCAACTTATGGTGAAGCGAAGGATGATGACATTTGGGTGAAGGCCATGGGAGAGGAGATGGAGTCAATTGCTAAGCATAGCACATGGGACTTAGTAGAACCACCCGTTGGCAAGAAACCCATTGGTTGCAAATGGGTATACAAGACTAAGGATCATGCAGATGGAAGTATAGCAAAGCATAAGGCAAGATTGGTGATCAAAGGGTACGCACAAAATAAAGGCGTCGACTATGAGGAGACCTTTGCGCAAGTTTGTAAGTGGAATACTCTACGTCTACTTGTTGCTTTAGCTTCACATTTTGGTTGGCCTTTCCATCAGATGGATGTGAAATCTGCTTTTCTAAATGGTGAGTTAGAAGAAGAAGTGTTCATGGATCAACCTGAAGGCTTTGTAGCAAAGGGACAGGAAAATAAAGTATGTTGCTTGAAGAAAGCGCTTTATGGTCTTAAACAAGCACCACGTGCGTGGTATAGCAGGACTGATGTCTACTTTTGTTCAAAGGGGATGGTGAGAACACATTCTGATCCAAATCTATATGTCTTATGCTTTGATGGTATGGTTGCTTTGATTGCTCTTTACGTTGATGACTTGATTATTAGGGGAAATAATCAAGAGATGATAGACATGATCAAGAAAGACCTCATGGAACAATTCGAGATGACAGATCTCAGCCTGATCCATTACTACCTTGGAGTAGAAGTGTGGCAAAAAGGACACGAAGTGGGTTTAACACAGATAAAGTATGTCAAAGAGTTGCTGCACAGGTTTAGGTTGCAGGATTGCAAACCAGCAAACACTCCTATTGAACCAGGTAAAAAGCTTTCTAAGCTTGATGAGTCACAGTCATTTGATGCTACGCTGTATAGACAGTTAGTGGGGAGCTTGATTTACCTTACCACGACTAGACCAGATATATGCTATGTTGTTGGCATTGTAAGTCAGTTTATGGCAGCACCTACGGAAATGCATTGGAAGGCAGCTAAACGCATTTTGCGTTATGTGAAAGGCACTTCAGAGTATGGCTTGATTTACAGGAAGCATGATGGTTTACCTGAGTTGTGTGGCTATGTGGATGTGGATTGGGGAGGTGACAATGATGATCGTAGATCCACCATAGGGTATGTATTCCAGTTTTGTGGTAGTTGCTTTTCCTGGTCTAGTAAGAAGCAAAGTACAATTGCTCTTTCCACCACAGAAGCAGAGTATAAGGCAATGTGTAGTGCAACACAGGAAGCTATATGGTTGAGACAAATCTTGGAAGAAATTGGCATGAAGCAGAAAAATCCCACGACTTTACGTAGCGACAGTCAGAGTGGCATTCAGCTAGCAAAGAATCCAGTGTTTCATGCGAGAACTAAACACATTGAGATTCAGTATCACTTTATACGTGAGAGGCTGCTGAGTCGTGAAATTCATGTTGTTCATTGTAGCACAGAAGAACAACTAGCTGATATTTTCACTAAGCCACTTACTGGAGAAAAGTTTGATAAGTTTAGATCAAAACTTTCTATACTTAAAGTTTGTTGACTTTAAAGCTATGTATATGACTGTATAAAAAGTAGACTCTACTTTAAGAGAGAGAGTTAGAATTAAAGTAGAATCACTGTGTTACTGTTTGTGGGTCCTATCAGTGGATAAGGACCAGTTGGCCTCGCCACGAGGCAAGTCGACGGGACACGCGTCCCTCCAACGGCAACCTGGGTCATGCATGGGTTGCCTGAGTGAACAACTAAATGTACAATGTAATTTCATTTTGAGAAATACAGTTGCTATGTGAGCTTGCTATGGAGAGTGTTTTCTGTCTGTGTTACTGTGTAGCATGATCGGTGTTCCTGTGCAAAGCAAATTCTAAGTATGTCAGCTATTAATCATTGCTTAAGATGGGAGTAGCTATGCTGAAAAGTGCAAAACATCAATTTGCATTTCATTATCTTGAAAGCTATTTCTATAAACTTGAAACAAGTTGACAAGAAAAATCAACTAGCACTTTTGCAATATACAATCATTAGGCCTCATTCAGCTCTCTAATTAATGGTGACAAACATACTCAAGTATCTGTAATAAATGGATCCTCAAGTAAAAGTCTGAATATATGATAAAATATCATAGAACTCCATCACCATATAAACAATATGGTATCTATAGAAAATCATCAAGGAGGAACCCACTCATTACTAAAAGAACAACAAAATCAAGTAGTGAAGCAAGCATCTTTCATAAGAAGAAACAAAAAAGAATTGTAAATACTAGTAGTTTAAAAACAAGAAGCTAAAACATAGTAGCAACACTATCACAAAAAGACATTGTAAAGACAACCTAATCAATAGTCTTTGCATTGAAGTGTACGTGTGCAATCCATTCTAGTCTCGAAATCTGAAGTACATCGTCTTTTTCTAACTAAATAACATATCTCTACATTAGATCTAAGACTAAAAGTGAACACACAATAATGAGGCTTGCAAAACTTTAATGCTTACAAGTTCACTTAGCAAGTCTCATAACGTCAGTTCCAATGTATTAGTCGATTGGAAAACTATTTTCTTTAGCAAGGTAAAGGTCCATTTCAGTTCTTTAAGAAAACCATATAATTTGTTACCAACATAATTTATAAGTAACAAAGTTAGAAGGAATGGTGGCAATCGACAATTGTCAAAAACTAAATAACCAATTTTGTTGCGATGTCATGAGTTTGATGCACCATTATTGATAAACCAACATCCATCTTTTCTTGAGAAATCACATGAAGATGTTGATGCTGAAAACAATTCGCAATTGCCAAGATCAAAAACACTAATATTCGTATCAAGTCCTTTGGAATTTGTTTTCTCAACATTCTTTTTGTGTAATGACCTAGCTTACCGCAAATTAAGCAATTTCCTTTTTTGTTGGAATTTGCCTTCTCTTCAACTTCTTGCTAGTTTGATCTATTGATTTTCTCTCAATTCCCTTGTTGCTTTTTCTTCTCCTTGTTCTTCCACCTTTTATTTTTCCTTGATTTTTGCCCCCTGAATTTTTGCTATGAATGCTTGTTCTTTAAAATCATCCCTATTCATGAGAGTCATCTCATATACTCTTGTAATAAAATAGCATTTGATGCATCGAAAGTAGGCCTAGATCTCTGTAAATAACATCATGACAAAATTTTGATAGGCTAGAGGTAAACTAGACACCAAAACCGGATCATGGACACTTTTTCCAAATGTTTTTTGAACAAAATTCACATGTTAGAATTTTTTCCAATACAAACTTGCAAATCTTTTTTATTGTTTAGAAGATTTTACAAACAATATGAAGTCTAGTTATCTTGAAAGTCACACATAAACAATATTTGATAAAAAAAAAACCATGCAAGCGAGCTTATTGTGATTGCGAACCATAGAAGCACCGAGTTCTGAAACAGTCTAGAAGGTGTCAAGGTGCATGGGCACCTTACTAGATTGTTCCAGAACTAGAATGTATACTCAGACCCAGTAATAGAACAGATTTACACTATGTTTGCAATGTTCTAGTACTAGAAAGTTATTTGATTGCTTATGAATGGGTGGCAAGCTACAAAAATGACAAGATAGTGGTGATCTTGTAACTTCTGGATCAGCTACTAGCATTCAAATATCAGAAAATGTGGGTTGTTTTCTTATAAATCGGCTATCCAGACCTCTCAGTCTAGTAAGGTGTCCACGTGCATGACTTCACTTGACTCATGTGAGAAGAATTGGCAAAGATATTTGTACCTGAACTCCATAAGAAAGATGATTGTTCAAGGCCTTTGCAAATGATTCTCTTGATAAATCTTATTTAGCATGCACAAGTGTCATACTTAATATCACGACATTCTCAACTCAAATAGGTACCTTTAATCTCCCATATAATAATATCCAGTGCACAAACAACAGAGATAAGAAAGATAGCTTCATTGGACAAATGAGCAACAAATCTCTTGCAAATTCATGATGATAACAAGAATGACCAGCACTAACTACCTCACTCCTCTTTGCTAAATTGTGTGTGTATTTATCATCTAAAAAGTGAATGCAAGCACTTTCACCAAATATTGTGAAGTGAAAAGAGATCGCAGCTAATAGAGTCTTGAAACATCACAAAAGAAGAGAGCACTATAAAAGTAAGTTTGAAGTAACTGGAGACACTACTCCTCCATTTGTAAGGATACAAGGGATACCATAAACTCCATGGTTAGCTGTTGGACTAGATATTTGAATGCAACATGGGAGTCCAAAGTTTATACTCTCTTGCCATCTAAATTAGTCTTTGGATGTCTCTAAATTTTCCTACAAGCATCCATCTAAATGTCTCTCTCAAGTTCCCAACAAGTGTCCCTCTAGGGCCCTTTATAAATCTTCCTATCGGTGTCCATCTAGATGACACTTCTAGATGGCTCTGCATACATGACTCAGATTTGGATCCTTATAGTGACATGGCAATCCCACCCAGATGTTGACATGACATGTTAAAATGAGATGATGATTATAATGCTAACGTAGCATGCTAACTAGGGTCAGCTTTGTGTTCAAGAGCCAATATACTTATAGTTGAAACATTAGAGCGTCAAAGGAATCATACTAAGTTCATAAACTCTTGGTAAATAGATTTAGTAAGCAAGAGGTCTAGAAACATTAATTTCAGGTGGTCATCCCCTAAGTAAATTGTAGAACAGATCTAAAACTGCAGTAGTAAACTAGACTGATATCAAAAGGTAATAAATATTTATAGATATATTCAATATCTGATATAATAAAGGACGAGTGCAATCACAAAGTCTTAGACCATCAACTTCACCATCCATAGCATGGACTACCATACTGAAGCCATCGGCGCCCTGGAGTAGGTGCAGGCCACATGTTCAAATATAGTCCAGACTCCAGACTCCACATTAACTTTCATACATTTGTCCACAGATCAAGTTCCAACATATTGAGTTTCTATCACTTGCCAAAAATGAAGGGCAGATTGAGTCATGAATCAACTTACTACTTTCTCTTGAAAAATATAAGGAAAACCTACATTAAAAGGAATGAAATTACAAAATCTCATAACCTAAAAATCAAATTTCTTGTTGACAAGACTCTATCAAACTGTAAGCAATTACAACATGTGGATACGTATATTTGTCTCTTGGCATCAAGTAGCTGAAGAGGATATGAAACTTTTTGCAAGTAACTAGAAGCTAAGGCACAATAAAAGGTTTTCTAAGCTTTTCAGGCATTTCATCTATCATATGTTGCAAGATATTTTTCAGACAACAAGCACGTATTTGAGCTTCCTAGAGGAGCCACTATTGACTCCTTTTACAAATTGAGTTACCAAAATACATCAGTCACCTGAATACATTCTAAAGTTTCTAGAGCTGAAGAAAGAAATGTGAAGTCTAAAGTTTTTTCTGGAGCTGAATTAAGTGAAGTTTTGTTTTAGGCCG
This sequence comes from Diphasiastrum complanatum, assembly GCA_029204225.1. Lineage (NCBI taxonomy): Eukaryota > Viridiplantae > Streptophyta > Lycopodiopsida > Lycopodiales > Lycopodiaceae > Diphasiastrum > Diphasiastrum complanatum. Next base: position 34,725,747 of record CM055097.1, on the reverse strand, counting down.
AAGAAAGAAAAGTGAAGTCTGTTCTAGAGTATAAATGAAGTTTTTAGTTTTTAGTTTTAAGCTCTTTTTTTGCATTGGAAGACCACGAAAAGGCCAAAAATATTGCATGTTGAAAATCTTGCATTCATGAGCATTTTAACATTTTATAGTAAACAACTGCTCATTTGAAATATAGTGGTGAAATTCTTATAAAAAGATAACTCAATTTAATCCTACCATGTTGTGTAATAGTAAAGCAAATCTTCAAGTTGTTGGAGGAGCCAAAACTGGCACAAGAACAAAACACACAAATTTGTATGCATTTTAAATTCATTCATATTTGAAACATGGAACAACTCACCACAAATATTGTCCAAAATGACATATAAGAATCTACTGGATATATAAATTATTGAACTTTGATATCCTAACATGTCATAATCTAGAAAGTCTATATTACAATGTATTTGAATCATATGCACTTTCTATATTAAAAGGGCCTTTCAAAAAATAATTTTATTGATTTAAGTTTGTGTTTTACATCCACATGGACCAACAAAACATCCTGCAAATGGATCTGTGCAGAAACTCCCATAATGTAAACATAGACTCTACTTGTCCGTTGGGGGCATGAGTTTAAATCATGTTACATGGACAAGAACTCCCATAGTGTAAATAAACTTGGCCATTCCTTCAAGGGGCGTTTTTTATTTAAAAATTTATCTATTTGTTTTAGTATTTTTGCTAGCTTTAAATGTTTTGTGAAAATTCACGTCTGTTTGATCGAGACGCTTATGCTTCATGATTTTTTCTACTGATTGATATTATAGAGTAATTAGAGATATGTTGAACCATCTATCAATCCATAAAAAATAAGAAAACTACTCCCAAACCTCAAGTTTAAGGCCTATTGAATATTCAAGCTCAACATAAATGCACTAAAGTGATTATGACTACCCTCCACACATGGGAACATGCTCCACACGTGTGTGAAAGTAATATGTACATGAAATTGCAAAATGATCAAGCTAGATTTTGTCAAATCTTCACAGAAATAAAAATAGTTTACTTAGAGAGTTTCAGCCACTCCGAGCTTACATTTGAATGTAGCATTATTTGAAACCCACAAATTGACACATAGCTAATAATAATCAGATTGAAAAAGAAAAATTGGAAATGTTCAAACCACAGTCCTTGAAAACTAGCACTAATGCTACAAGTAGCCTATATTCAAGATGGTCTAAACAAAACTCGTCCCCTGGTGTGCAACAATACGAAAAGAATATATATCTTGGACAACAAGTTTGATCGAGACTGCAGTTGCTTGACCCACCTGAAATACAAGATCCCACATGTCAATTACTCACTAGAGATGACTCTAGAAGATAACTCTTGGCAAATGAAAGCTAAGAAACAAGTAGCTAATGAGAACTTCTTGGAACATGAGAATGATGGAGTGTTAGCTAATAAGAATTAAAAGATTAAGAAATAGTACAAGCTTCTAACCGACGGCGTGACAAGTTGAACTGTAGTGCCTGCTTTTTCCCTCCTGCATCGAGGTTGTCATTGCTGGTACTTTGTTTGACATGAATGACTATGATCATGAGAAAGAGACCATGGCTAATATTTTGATATTGTGTGATGCCATTGTTTCTTCCCTTTGGAATTTCTTGTTGATTCTTTTTTTTAAAGGTGGGTTTGATGCTAAAGACTCCCATTTTGAGATTTTTTTCTTTGTGTCAAGGGTGACTCTCCTTCCTAGCAAATTCTCAAAGAATCATCCTATTTTAATTGGCAAGCAATGAGGATTTTGTACTTTATTTTGTGATCTTCATAAGCTACTCCAAAGGTTCCTTCCATCTCAAAGTCAAGGCTCTCTTTCTACAAATACTCAAAGGAACATCCTATTTTGCACCTTTGGACTATAGTTGGCAAATAATCAAGGGTGGTGAAAGCACCATTTCAACGCTATGACATTCCCACCCTTGGATAGAAGTCCACCACTACAACGATACAAAATATGGTGCTCCATTTTCATAGGCCAACTTTGTTTGGTTTTGATCTTTCTCCGTTCTCTTGTACTGAAGAATTTTGTCACATCCATTGGAATACTATGTCTAGGGGTTTTAAAATTATGTATAGTGAAAGGCCCACATGATAACCTCTCTCAAGATCCTTCCTTGACATAATGGCAAATAAGTCTCTTTACTAAATTAAAAATTAGTCTTCAAAGAAAATGGTCCCAGGAATTATAGGCAAGATTCTTCTATTGATTTAATTTTTAGAGGCCTGCCACTAAAACAATATAAAATAGGTGCTACATTCTCATAGCCCAACTCTATTTAGAACCTTACATATTTGTAAGATTCCTTTGATACTTCTAATTTAGCAAATGCTTTTTATTTTTTTTAGCAAGCATACGTATTGTGCTATTTAAGAATTGGTGCTTCAAATACAAAGTAACTCTTTGAGGGAGTCGTTATGTGTAGGACGAACTACCTTCAAAGGTGTAATCGCCTTAATCATGGTATTAGACAGTTGAACATCAAATGATTTGAAATAACATATAATAGATAGTGTCATTTTAAGAATTGGTCCTTCAAATTGAAAGTAACTCTTTGAGGGAATCGTTATGTGTAGGATGAATTACCTTTCTCGAGACTTCAAAAGGTGTAATCACCTTAATCATGGTAATAAACAGTTGAACATCAAATGATTTGAATAATAATACATGAACCTATAATGTAATTAGGGATACAGGTCTCTCCCATCATTTGAATAAAGATTTCAATTTATTGTGTTTGTGTGTGTGTGTGTGTGTGTGTGTGTAGTATCATATATTCGAAAAGCAATTATCAATGAACTCAAACTTGCTCTGATTTTATATTTTTAGTATTTCTCTTTCTCTATATGCAACTGTTGGGGGTACTCCCATCGTGCATGTAAATAAGTAAAATGTCGAAGTTAGTAGAAATCAGATGCGAGGGTCGTGGCATCCTGTGTGCGTAAGCCCATGGCCCAATGAGCACTTGTAAATAATCTTTTTGAAATAACCTAGACTTTGAGCCATGTAATTAAAAACAATATTAGAGGCCAAAGTCTAAGTTAAGTTTAAGAGGTAATTGAAACAACTTGTTTAGAAGCAGCATTGCTGAATTTGTTGGCCATATAAATCATATTATTCAACGCATCTACTTGATCATGGCATGTGAATGAATGGGGCTGATACAAAAATGGTCCTAGGAATCATAGGCAAGATTGTTCTATTGATTTCATTTTTAGAGGCCCGCCACTACAACGATATAAAATATGTGCTACATTTTCATAGCCCAACTCTATTCAGTTTTGGCCTTCCTCATTTCTCTTGTATTGAATGCTTTGTCACAACCATTGAAATATTATTTTTCTTATGGGTTTAAAAATTATGTATAAGGAAAGGCCCTTATGAGCCCACTCCCAAAGACATTATTTGGACTAATGATAGACACTAAAAATAAAATTTATTCTCTTTAAATAAAGTCGTCCAAGAGACGTTACAAAAGTTCGTCTACCAATTCAGCAATGATAATAATAGGAACCTTACATATTTGTAAAATTCTTTTGATACTTCTACTTTTAGCAGCTTGCCACTACAATAATATGAAATAGATCCTCCAATTTCATAGGCCAACTCTATTTAGTTTTGACCTTCCTGATTTCTCGTGTTGAATGCTTTTGTCACAACCATTGAAATATTATTTTTAGCCTTTTGGGTTTAGAAATTATGTATAAGGAAAGGCCCTTATGAGCCCACTCCCAAACACACTATTTGGACTAATGACAGACACTAAACATAAAATCTATTCTCTTTAAATAAAGTCATCCAAGAGACCTTGCAAAAGTTCCTCTACCAGTTTCATTGTTAGTAAGTATGATAAAAGGAACCTTACATATTTGTAAGTTTTCTTTGATACTAAATTTTTTTTCAGGAAATGCTTTTTTTTTTTAAGCAAGCATACGTATTGTGCTATTTAAGAGTTGGTGCTTCAAATGCAAAGTAACTCTTTGAGGGCGTTGTTATGTGTAGGACAAATTACCTTTAAAGGTGTAATCACCTTAATCATGGTATTAAACAGTTGAACATCAAATGATTTGAAATAACAATATAATAGATAGTGTCATTTTAAGAATTGGTGCAAAGTAACTCTTTGAGGGAGTAGTTATGTGTAGGACGAATTACCTTTCTCGAGACTTCAAAAGGTGTAATTGCCTTAATCATGGTAATAAACAGATGAACATCAAATGATTTGAAATAATAATACATGAGTCTATAATGTAATTAGGGATACAAGTCTCTCCCATTATTTGAATAAAAATTTCAATTTATCGTGTGTGTGTGTGTGTGTGTGTGTGTGTGTGTGTGTGTGTGTGTGTGTGTGTGTGTGTGTGTGTGTGTGTGTGTGTGTTTATATAGTATTATATATTAAAAAATATATTCGAAAAGCAATTATCAATGAACTCAAACTTGTTTTGATTTTATGTTTTCAGTATTTCTCTTTTTCTATATGCAACTGTTGGGGGTACTCCCGTCGTGCATGTAAATAAATAAAATGTCGAAGTTAGTAGAAATCAGATGCGAGGGTCGTGGCATCCTATGTGGGTAAGCCCAAGGCCCAATGAGCACTTGTAAATAATCTTTTTGAAATAAAATAGACTTTTGGTCCATGTAAATAAAAACAATATTAGAGGCCAAAGTCTAAGTTAAGTTTAAGAGGTAATTGAAACAACTTGTTTAGAAGCAACATTGCTGAATTTGTTGGCTGTATAAATCATATTATTCAATGCGTCTACTTGATGGAGTCTTTGGCAAAAATCGAGTCGTTGGAAAAATTCTGAGTCTTCGAAAAAATTCTAGTCTTCGGGAACATTCGAGTGTTTAGAAAGAAAAAATCGAGTCATTCAAAAAATTCGAGTACTCGAAAAAATTTGGGTCTTTTAAAAAATTCGAGTCTTTTGAAAAATTCGACTTGACAGTATAAAGGGTCCTTTGATCCTTTGGAAAAATCCGAGTTGACAGTTCGATCCATCAGAAAATTTGAGTAACAAAGCAACAAATTCAAAGTACATTTTCTTCGGCGACTCAAGTTCACACAAGGTTGAAGGACAAGGTTCTATTCGATTGCAGTTCCCTGACGACATCACTAGACAGGTAAATGGTGTACTTTACGTATCCAAATTAACAAAGAATCTATTATCTATTAGCAAGATCATTGATCAAGACTATAGAGCTTTATTTATTGCTAGTCGATGTACTATTTTTGATGAGAACTCTAATGAAATCCTCTGTGCACGCAGAGAAGGAAATCTGTATATTTTGAGTCATGATTATACACTTTCTGTGAGTAACTTTGATGCTCATATTTGGCATCAAAGACTAGGTCATTTAAACATGCGTTCAATCTTGTACATGCATCATAACAAATTGGTCAAGAATATGAATATCAATGTTGTTTCTACAACTAATCAGACTGTTTGTGAAAATTGTCTATTAGAGAAACAACCTAGAACAAAATTTCCAAGAGGCCCAAGCCAAAAGAGCGAAGTCCATTCTATCACTAATTCACAGTGACTTATGTGGTCTTATGAGCATACCCTTTTTGGGTCAAGCTCTATATTTCATTACATTTATTGATGACTTCTCCTGGTTCACCAGAGTCATGTTCATAAAGAACAAGTCAGAAGCATTCAATTGCTTCAAGGAATTCAAGCAATATGCTGAGAATCAGACTAGTCAGAGAATCAAGGCTCTACGGTCTAATTCAGGGGGAGAGTATGTATCAAATGAAATGGTAGACTACTTACTATAATGTGGCATGCATCATCAGTTCACAACCAGCTACACTCCACAGCAAAATGGCATAGCCGAGCGCAAGGACCGAACATTACTGGAAGCTGCACGATCCATGATTGTCAATGCTCAATTACCCCAGAATTTTTGGGCTGAAGCAATTTCTACAGCCTACTATCTGCAAAATTATTCCAGCACGAAGGTAGTCAACTCCAAGACACCCTTTGAAGCCTACTACGACTACAAACCAAGTCTGAAACATTTACGTATATTTGATGTCTCTGCTATGCACAAATTCCGTCTGATCTGAGAAGGAAGTTAGATCTAGTAAGCTATAAGTATATCTTTATCGGCTATTCAACATCACACAAGGCATATCGTATCTATGATGTTGATATAGGTCATATCTTTGTCAGCCGTGACGTTGTCTTCCTTGAAAATTAACTCTACATTCTCTCTTCATATCAGATTATCAAAATTAGAAGATTGCATGGTTGTCAAAGATGCCTAGTCATTTTTGCAATCTCTCTTTCACGACAGTCTAAGGCTCCTACTCTGATAATTTGATTCAACACAAAAGAACAGCTTGTAAAACTCCGTTCTCCAAGTAATCCATGATCCTGTTAAGCACAATCATCACTGTGCTTTCATTTCATAATCGTTTCTATTCCTGTTGGCCAGCCAACAGGCCCTTCGGCCTCTCCCTCAGCCCTCCCTCGACCCCTCCCTCAGCCCCTTTGTAAGAATTGCCTTATGAAGATCGGACTAGATCCTGTTGCAAACAACCAAAATGACACCTGTGGAGTAAAAACCCAACCAACAGGAAATGGCTAGTCAATACCCTAACCGCTTCACCCCCATGTCATAGTGAATGCAAGAGATGAGAGGAAAACTAGCTCCAGAATATGAAATTCCAATAAGGAGATGGGCAAGTTTCCATGGTATGTATTCTCTCCAAGAGAAGAGAATATTTCTCTTAGGATCACCATGTAGTCTATATTAAGCTATTGACCTCCTATTCTTGCATTATAGCAGTCAGACACCATGCAAGTGCTTCTATGTCCATTTACAGGTGTGGGCCCTCATATGATTATTAATTACTTTATAGGCCAAGCTTGGAATGACGAGACATAACTAATAACTACACACACTGGAGTGACCGGCTATCCATGTTAGGAATTATTCTGAATCCCACATATTGGACATGGACATAACATTCTTCTCAATTGTTTATCTTTGGTTCTGAGTACTCTTTCAGAGTCCAAAGGTACATTGAGTGATAAGTTCTCCAAATGAACAAAATTTCAATATATCCAACTGTCATCATCATATTAACTAAGTTACATTATACACTGGATGAGCAGTCAACCAAACCTAAAGATTAAGTTCAAAAACTACCAAATTAATCATTTAACTTTTACCTTTGCCTTGAAAATCAATACTTAGTCTGACTTCAATATCAAATAAGTACTTAGAGATGGAATAATTTTCAAATTATCTATCTCTACACTGAAGTACTATACCTACCTTTAGAAGTATGCTAAGAGATAATTTTTTCTATTGGGCCTGATCATCTCCAATCGAGTAACATCCCCTTCATGTAACCTCAATTTACATGAATCTCTGGGTGAAATTCACCTTTGATTGGAAATCAATGTTCAAAAGTTAAAGATCCAAACAATTATAGTCCAAGACTATCCACAATTACTTGTAGACCTGTCATAAATGCTTCTTGGTACAAATACACTTAGAATGTTTTTAGAAACTAAGGTATAAAAACTCAACCCACCAAAATCTCTCAGGAGATCCATCAAGATAAAAATGACTTTAACTCAATCATAAGTACCACAAATACTCTCTTGAGTTAGAGGCTCTTATTCCTAGCAACATATGCAAGAATATTGCAACTTTCAATCTTGATAGACTTGTTTGTCTCCTAATGAACCGGAGATTAGGTTGGAAACAATACACAAGCATTTTTTGACTACAATCTGTAGTAGAATTTCATCCACTAAAATAAGAAAATTTCTCATAAGTACACCAATTACTTAATGAACATGTCTGTGAGATCCACACAATCTCAAGTATGTACAGAGGCAAAAAAATTTAGAGTTCAAATAATAGATCTAACTCCATAACTTTCCCAATTGATCAAGAATTACTCACTATTTTAAAAATCATCATATTTCCATATAATCTTCTAATGGCCTTTGTATCAATTTATGATCCATTAATCATAAACATTTAGAATCTTATGATTTGTCAATCATAATTGACATGATTCCAAAACCATACTTAATCATGGAGAGATATTGGAGTATATGTACAACACACCACTCAGGAAATATAAGAAACATTCTAAAATCTATTTCAGAAGGAAAATTACTAAATTTTTTTTCAATCTGATTCTTAACTAGACTATGAATTCCAAATTCTACAATCAACAAAGTAATTAAAGACTATTATATCAATGTTCTTTAACAACATAAACTTTATACAATGACCTAGAACAACATCTAGAGATTACAAAGTTCTGCTGAATTCCAACTGAATTCAGTTATCCTTGATATTAGTTAGACCCTGTCATCTAATATGAGCTCACTGGGATACAATCAATAAGTTAGGATATTTCTCCTTCAAGAAATATTCTATATCAAGAAACTTCTATATTCTATGCACACAACTCTCATAAATGAATCCAGATGACTCACTAATCATGTGTCTTATAAGCAATATAGATCAAAATAAACAATTCCTAGTAAATTCTCTTCACACTGCTTATTCAACCAATTAACTTCTAAACATGAGTAATCCAATTACTCAAATCAATTGTAAATGATTCAGAAATCTTAAATGTCTAAGTGCAGACTAGTATAACACCACATTTAGATCCTCTTCTCAACCATCATTAAGTTAATAAATTATTCTTTCCACATAAAGAACCATTAACCTGCAAGTAATTGTTCCACACATTACTTGTTCATATGTCTATGCACTTTGACTAGTTTAAGTATACGATATAACCTCACTACATAGGAAACACATAGTAGATCCACAAGATTAAGATGTACATAAAGCAACATATCCAACTGTTTCCTATACATAAACATAGGCTATAAACTGGCAGACATCCATAATCCACATATGTTACTCACATAACTCATTGAGAATCTTGCAACTCAGCTACAAACAAACTCTATTTTTAATGAGTAAATAACATATCTAGGAGATCTTTGAAGTGAATAATTTCACATCACAAGTTTTCCAACCATCTAACTCTTATTAACAAAATTTCTTCTACCCATTAGCCTACTTCAGATCTTAGTGTACAAACCAAGATTAGGCTAGCTTATACATACATCTTTGGACATAAAGTTAAGATTAAAGCTTTATTCCTCTTATTCAATCCATAGCAAAATGGTACTTGGTAAAAATCAGTGAACCTTAATTAAATCTTTACCATTTCTTTTTATATTCATGAATATCTCATAGCTCAATACCTCCAATATCCCTTTAGTTCCAGATTATCCAAAATAATCACTTAGAGAGTTTTTCTATTTAAAACTGGATAGTTCTATCTTTGCACACATACTAGATTCCTCAAAAGAAATCTATGCAACTGGCTGATTCATCGAAAGTCTTATTCCTATCTTTTCTTCCCCTCCTTTTGAAAAGAAATTCCATAATTTCGATTAAAAAGTTCTCAGGAGACAACGTATAAGATATCAAAGACTTGAAAAAGTCAGTAATGAGTATCCAATACTATTACAAACCGGACTTTTTCCTCAAAATCATAGAATATCTTATCCTGAGTGATAGAAATATCACATCTCAATACGAAAAGTTTGATGTTGCTTCTCTTTAAAAAAAATAACATGCTTTTGTGTCAGGCTTCTTTTCGTACTCTGACATGGACAAGATGAAACGTATCATTCAAGTATAGTTGAAATGCCGCAACTGCATTCACTAACCCAAAAGGAACATGAAACTCAACAAAATCGAATATCATATTGTCCTAGATATTCGATATCTATTTCAAAATCGGTAAAAAGAACTTAATTCTCTTATAGGTTAGAATTCTCTTGGTTGTTACAATCATTACAAAGAAATACTTTATAATAGGAAAGAATCCAAATTACTAGATTCCTAAATGGAACACCTCCATCTGCTTTACTTTGCAAGATCCAAATCTAATTGCAAAACAAAGATGGTTCCATAAATGGATTATCATTCTTGCCACTCACTTTTCTGTTAGAATCATCGATTTCTCAAAATTCTAATTAGCATTGGGAAAAAGAAATCCAAATTCCTAGAGGCAGTCATCTTAAATAATTTCCAATTGTTATTCTCACTTGCAATTAGTTATACTTCAAGAACTAAATGTATAAAATAACTGGATCACTAAGACAACCAATCATCTTCATCTCAAACTTCCACTCTTTTCCCCCTTCCAAAAATGTTTTAGGTTAAAAAAATCCAAATTTGTACTAGGAAAAAGTTCAATTTGGTATCAGTAACTTTAACTATTAATTAACTTGACAGTTTTGACTATTCAATTATTAAGTGCAACCCATTTCTAGTCCAAAAACCCCAATCTTTGGTCCAAAATCATTATCTAGTCATCCTTTTGACTATTCAATCGATATGCAATCATTAGATAAAATCATTAATGACTGTAAAATACTACCTTGTTTGCCACCTTTGAAACTGTGACATATTCAGCTTCGCATGAGTTTGCTTTTGGCATATCCAGCTGATTATTGTTCTGCACGCTATTGAACATCCTTCAATTACGGAGTTGCTGTCATCTTTGCAACTCGCCCAGCTTGCATCACTACAGTGGTGTAGCTCGAATCCTCTTCTTTCATTTTTGACTCTGTAGATTAATCCCATATTTTAAGTACCCTTCAGATATTGTAGGATTCGTTTTGCCATTTGCCAATGTGCCATGGTAGGACTGGAAGAGAATTGGCTTAAAGCATAAGCAGAGAAAACTAGATCGGGTCTGGTACAAATTGTAAGTTACATCAGACTACCGATTAGATTTTGGTACGTATACCTGCCATTTTTTGTTCTTGTTCTTCTGTTTTTGGGCAATCCTGCTTTGTTAGCTTGGCTCCAGCTATCATTGGTGTGGCCTTTTCTTTGCAGTCCATCATGTAGTATTGCTTCAGCACTTTTTTGGCATATTCTGACTAACTCAAGTGCATTTTGTCTTTTATTCGATCTCTTATGATCTCTAGCCCGAGACATTTGTTGCTTCTCCTAGATCTGTGATTTCATATTTCTCAGAAATCTGACTCTTCGTGTTCTCGATTAGTATCAAGGAGTTACCTATCATAAGAGAATCATCCACGAAGATAGTCAGTATCACAAAATCTTTTTCTACTCTTTTTATGTAGACATTACAGTCTGGTTGTGTAGGATTGAAGTCTAGAAACTTCAAAAGACCATCGAGCTTCTTGTACCAAGCTCGTGATGTCTCTTTTAGACCATAAATGCATCTCTGCAACCGACAGAGATATTGTCGATTGTCGGGGTCTTCAAATCCTTTAGGTTGCCTCATGAAGATTTCTTCCTCTAAATCTCCATGGAGAAAGGCTCTCTTCACATCAATCTAGTGAATTTCCAGATTGGGTTGTGTAGCATATGCAAGGATTAGTCGTATGCTTGTCATCTTGACCATCGACAAATATGTGTCGAAATTATCAACACCATATCTTTGTGTGTAGCCCTTCGTGACAAGCCTTGCCTTGTAACGACCTACTGTGCCATCTGATTTCATTCTCTTTGTATACACCCACTTGTAGTCGATGACCTTTCTGTTTTCTGGCAGTGGCTCTAGTGTCCATGCCTCGTTTCGCCTCATCGACTCAATCTCTTTTGACATTGTTTGCTTCCATAATTTTTTCTTTGGACTCTTGACAGCTTCTTGATATGTTGTAGGCTCTTCAGTGAAGCTGCGATACTCGAATTGCGTGTCTTCGCTCTACTGAAGATTGTCAATGTATCGATCTGGAGGTCTTCTTTGTCTTGTTGACCTTTTGGGTTTGTTTCGTCGCTGTTCGAATGTTTCTTGTTCGTGGGGTTGATCTTCTGCTTCCTGCTACTCTAGAGTCTGTGGCTCAACATTCTGATTTGATGTCTGTCCTCGATCTCCCTCTTGAACTGGCAACAGTGCAAAGATCTCATGGCCTCTTTCGTCTTTCAGTCCAGGGTATGTGGACTCATCGAACTTCACATCTCTACTTGAAACAATATTTTTCGTGGTTGGATCGTAGAGTCTGTACACTTGTGATCCGTTTGAGTACATGACCATGATTGTTTGCTCTGATTTATCATCAAACTTGTTTTTTTTTTTTTCTTTTGGAATGTGCTCGTATGCTGCACATCTGAACATATGTACATATGATAGATCAGACTTTCCACATGTCCACATTTCGTATGGTGTCTTATCTTCCAACGTTGTTGTTGTTGATCTGTTCTGCAGGTGTACTGCTGCAGCTATTGCCTCAGCCCAGAATTGACTGGGCAATCAAACTTGTGCCATCATGCATCTGGCTCCTTCGACTAGCATTCTGTTTCTTCTTTCTGTGACGCCATTATATTCTGGTGTGTATGTAGGAGTAAACTGATACTCTATCCCCTGTTTTTGGCAAAATTTTGAAAATACTTTTCTTTTGTACTCACCTCCATTGTCAGATCTAATGATCCGAATCTTCTTTGAGATGTGTCTCTTTGCAAATGCCACGAACTTCTTGAAAGATTCAAACAAGTATTATTTTACACCAACACATCTTCATGTCTCTCATATCATCTACATCATGTCTTTCTTGCACATGTCATACAGGCTCCTCATGTTCAGATGATACATCCTCCTGTCATTCTCTGATGTAGTTAGTATGCTATCAAAGTTGCTAATTACCTTGGCCTGGTAGAGGTTTCCTTCTCTGCATCCGACCGTCAGCAATTTGTTTGTCATTTTTTCGATCATGCGGCATGTATTGCCGTCAAATAAAACTTGAATTTCAATATCTGCCATCTTGGAGACAGATAGCAGATCTTTTCTCAGTGAAGGCACGTAGAGTGCTCCTGAAAACTCTGCTTGACCTGACAGTGTTCACAACTGTAGAGTCTCGATACCTTTGACATCGTGTCGACTCCCATCACCTAGAATCACTGCTCTGTTGTTTTTGAGTTCTCTGAAGTCAATCAAGATTTTCTTGTTGCAATCGTTGTGTGATGTTGCTCCTGAATCAATGACTACATTGTAGTCTTGTTCGGTGTAGCTCGTCGAAGCTTCATCGAGTATCGTGAAGGGTTCATCACCTCTAGCTGCATCCTTGGATGACTCTGCAACATTTGTCTTTTTAGCTTTGTTTTTTCTTTTTGGGTTGAATCTTTAATCGTATGTAGAGTGCCCCTTCTTCTTGCAGTGAATGCAAGGTATTGCTGGACTAAACTAGCATTTGTTGGTCGTATGGCCTGGTTTGTGACAGTGATCAGAGGAAGAAGATTGTTGATTCAAAAACTTCGTCTTGTTGAATCTGGGTTTGTTCTTGATTTTCTTCTTTCCTTTTGTGAAGAGAGCTTTTTCTTTATCACTGCTTCATTCTCCCTCGTCCCTCATCAGTCTCTCATCAGCAACAAGACTGATCGCTTTGTCACATGTCATATCTGGTAGACTCAGTATGAGCATTCTCAATGGCTGATAGGACGTCGGTAGAGACTTCATGAAGTACATCAACTGTTGTGGTGTTGGGACCTAGTGCTCATGTCCTGATGCAACAAGTTGAGCGAAGATCATTCTGATCTTCTCAACATGCTGATCTAACTGGTTGTCATCCCATTGTATGGATTGTAGTTGGTTGTAAAGATGCAGTCCTCACTTCGTACTTCTATTTTAATCTTTCCCATGCTACATGGCTGCTTTGGTAGTCTTCGATCTGCATGAGTAGATCTTCGTCGATGGACAAAATGATGATCGCCATTGCACGCTCATCCTCTCTGATCCATTCAGCTCTCCTCGGGTCTCTCTCTGGAGGCTGCACCTTTGAGACTTCGGTCACCAACCAGATGCCTTCATCCTTCAGAAGTGTTTTGATTTTGAGTTTTCAGATTCTGTAGTTTGCGCCATCAAGATTGATTGCTACTCTTGTCTGGATTGTTGTAGTCATATTGTGTTGTCTAGATAATCACTACTCAAATATCAGTAGTGATAACTTGTAGGCTCTGATACCATGTCGAGAACAGTTTTGATTCGTTGTCGCGAACAATTTTGTTTCTTTGAATTTTATGTTGTGTAGAAGCTCACAGAAACCACACGACTACACATCACAGAACAGATTTCATTCTAGCAATCACGACAACGAAAGACAAGGAGATGCACAAAAATAGAGCAATTAAATTATTAGTTTAATTTTTAGAGTGAGATTGTAGTGTGTTGCTCGTTGGCGGCCTGACGCTCTGCTCTTTCGTTGTGTTTTGCTCGTTGGCAGACTTTCATGCACAACTATTTCGTTACTATTGTTCTTCTTTTCTTTTGCTCTACTCGCGCACATTCTTTATATATATTTTGATCCAAAAAATTCGTTTATATCTCCACTGTGTGGAGTTTACAAGATAGCTAAAACAAAGAATTACAGTAGTTAACGCTAATCAATTAATCAGTTACTCTCCGTTGTTGCTACTCTTTTCAATTGAGCGTAAAATTTAAGACTTCAAGCCCGTTGAACTGCCAGCTGGCAGCGCAAAAGATTCATGTTTATTTCTGTTCGTTTCTTTTTGTTTTGCGTTGCTTTGCGGTCCTAGAAGTATGTTTGACTTTTGCGAATGGTTCGCAAATCGTTCGTCCCTCGTTCGTCCTGGAGGCACGTTGACTTTCATGATTTGTTTGATCTTTGTGAATCTTTCGACCTTTGAGTCAAGGCATGTTGACTTTCATGTCACGGCAAAGTTGCAGGAGTTCACCATTTCTGACATCTCCAAGAGGAGAAAATATTCTCTTAGAATCTTCATGTAGCCTATATTAATCTTCTATTCTTGCATTACGGCAGTCAGACACCATGCAAGTGCTCCTATGTCCAATTATAGGTCTGGGCCCTCATATGATTATTAATTACTTTACAGGCCAAGCCCGGAATGATGAGGCATAACTAATAACCACATACACTGCGGTCGACATGGACGTAACACCCTCCCTCGCCCTTTCCGCGGCCCCCCTCGGCCCTCCTTCGGCCCCCCTTCGGCCCCCCTCGACCCACCCTCGACCACCCTTGGCCCTCCCTCTACCCACCCTCGTCCTTCCGGCCCCCTTGGCAATCCTCGGCCCTCCTCAGCCTTCATATATATATATTTTTAAGTGTTCTTTCCCCACCCTCACTCACTCACACACATACTCTCTCTCTCTCTCTCTCTCTCTCTCTCTCTCTCTCACACACACACACACACACACACACACACACACACACACACACACACACACACACACACACACACACTTCGGCCACGTACATGCACGCACATACATTGGCCACCCGTAAACGACCATTGGCTTTCCTCAACCATCGACCGCCATCCAAATCATTGACCATCAACTCCCGCCGTCAACGACGGGCATACCCACTAGTCTATATATACACACACACACACACACACACACACACACACACACACACACACACACACACACACACACTAGTAAAGAGTGCCCGTTGTTGACGGGCGAGCAGCGATGGTTTAGGAGGAAAGTTGATGGTCGTTGACCAATGTGCGTGTGTATATGTACGTGGCCAAAGTACGGCGGGTGGACGTCTTATCTTGGGTATCAAAAAAGTCTGATTTTGGGTATCGAAAAATTCTGATTTATGGTTTAGGATTTAGGATATTGAAAAATCCTTCTTTGCCAAGCTCAACGTTGGGTCGGAAAAATTCGAGTCTTCGAAAAAATTTGAGTCCTCCGGAAAAATTGAGTCCTCCAAAAAAAATCAAGTCTTTGAAAAAATTCGAGCCTTCGAAAAAATTTGAGTCTTCAGAAAAATTTGAGTCTTCGAAAAAATTCGATCCTTAGGAGAATTTCGATTTTTCAAAACAATTCGATCCTTCGGAAAAATTCGAGTCTTTGGTAAAATTGGAGCTTTTAAAAAATTCGAGTCATTGAGAAATTCGAGTCTTCGGAAAAATTCAAGTCTTAAGAAAAATGCGAGTCTTCGAAAAAATTCGAGTCTTTGAAAAAAAAAAATTGAGTCTTGGGAAAAATGCGAGTCTTCGAAAAATGAGTGTCTTTGAAAAAATTGTGTCTTTGGAAAAATTCTGAGTTGACAATACAAAGGGTCGAAAATATACAAAGGGTCGGGGACGAAAAATGTACAAAGAGCAAGAAAAGGTTGAAATGGACAATTGGGAGAGGTCATCAGCCACCTCAGCTAGTCCATTAATATGGATGCAAACAACACTTCTTCGAGGTGGATAAACAAGTTCAGACGATCTCGTTCGATGTCTTGTTTCAGATCTGCAAAGGTGGAAGTAGTTTCTACTCTCGTACTCGTAGTGAAAGAATCACCCACAGTGCTTCAAGGAATAAATAAGAGAGGGAAGTTATAAAGTTCTTTGAGTAATAAATAAGAGATTGAAGAATAACGCATCACCAAAGATATTTAAAAATTTATTTTGAAAGCTTAATGTCATATGCAAACAGTCCAAACAATCCAATGTCACATTTAGTTGCAGTCTACAATTATGACATTATGTCACGATAGACAACATTAAATGCAAATTTTGCACATCATCATTGACATACAGTAATATACGCTGCAATAAGCAATATCTTAAACGATACATTGATGTCATTTATGTACGACAAATTCTGTCATGCACAATTTGCATTTCTCCTTCCACGCCTCTGCACTTTGTGTTTCTTCACCAAGTCCACTCTCCTTTGGTGTCTCTCATTTACCACTGTGAAAACATGAATAAATGAATTTTACTTTCTAATATGAGTGTTTCGTCAGTGTATTTGAATTTTGGTATTTTGTGAAAACAACATCAGTACAAAACAATAAAGAATATACGATACTTTCTCAGTGCTTCCAAAACATGGGGATGAAAATACAGTGTTTACCTATTTGGAATTACATTGAATTGTATGTCGTTTTGTGAATCCTTAATCCGCAACTCCCTGCAAAAACATACCAAGAATCCAAAACATCAACATAATAGCTTTTAGTATAAATAACATGTCTATAGTAAAAGCATACAAAGAATTTATTTTGTTTACAACACTTCCATGTACATAATATTTTGTGTGTACGTGGAGACTCTTGTTTCATCTTGCTAGTGTCCCCCCCATCGTCATCTTTTATCAACACTCGTACGCTCATTGAACTTTGCACCCTTGATAGGGCAACATACAGTTGTCTGTGGCTAAACACCGGTCCAGGCAAATACAATCCAACAAACTTCATTGTTTGGCCTTGAGCTTTGTTTATAGTCATGGAGAACGTTGGTCTTATGGGAAATTGCACTTTCTGAAATTCAAAAGGCAAATCTAAATTAGTGGGACCAAAGGAATGTGCGGAATGAAAACTCTTGCGTCTATTTTTGCACCACTAACAATTTCAGCCTCAATAGCTTTTTCACCCATTCTGCATATAATGAGCCTCGTTCCACATATATTTAGGGTGTCGGTTCATCTGTTGGGTGGGGTATGCCCGAAATGTGCTGGAATTTTAGTGCACACCCGAATTCTAGGACTACATAAGTTGGAATTCGAATTGCACACCCAGATGTCGGGACTCTGAGAGAGAGAGAGAGAGAGAGAGAGAGAGAGAGAGAGAGAGAGAGAGAGAGAGAGAGAGAGAGAGTAATTTTCACGTGAGGGTAATTCCTCATAGATGTGTGTTATGGAATGGATAAACTACATATTGCTAGACAAAAAAGAATCACATAGAAAATTTCTATGACACAATAGTTTGTTTTAACATTTACGCAATTTTTCATGTTCAAGAACAAATTATACTATTGAAGAAATGTACTTTTTTTTTTATGATGCCTTTTTCAAAGGAGCAAAATTGTTTTCTGCTTTGTTGGATATACTTTAGAGCATAAATGAAATTAGATCTAAAAAAGAACACATGTTTGTGGCATAACCCAATGCAAGTCAATAAAATAAGACTTTTTTTCATTAAATCCAAAAAATGACCACACACACACACACACACACACACACACTCACTCACACATTAGTGGAGAATGTCTAGTGTTGGTGGACAAAGGTCGAATGCAGTCAAAAGTTGAACTAAAGTTCTGAGACAATCCCCCATATTCCACACTCTCGTCACTTTATTTGCTCCCCTCTTTTTTTAACCTCTATTCCCCTCATCTCTTCCACTCATCATTACATGCATTCCCATCGAGGTTATTCTCCGTTTTCCTCGTCTTTGAGGTGCCCTCCTACTCCAGTCCTGTTCTAGAAAACTTTATCAATTATCACCCCATCTCGTGCTTTTCTTGGCACTATAAACTTTTCGTTTTTAATAAACTCTCTCTTTTTTTATTCTCAGATTTACGGTTTAGGACAACTCCCAGTCACGACTCCTCCCGAGTACCTCCACCTGATGTTCGAGAAAGTCTGAATAATCCAAGAATGAAATCGGTAGCTTTCTCAAATGCCGAGTTAGCATCATTTTAAGAAAGCATCTGAAACCCTACATCACGAGCATAACACAATCCAAAATCTTTCGTTAATTGAAGATATTGCAAAATTCGTTTTGCAATCTTCCAATGAGTCAAGCATGGATTCGTACAGAATTGGCTCATTCTAAATACGGCATAAGCAATGTCAGGTCGTGTGATATCTGCAAGATACCTTAGAGATCCGATCAGCTTTATTTATGGTGTCTGCTGCATCAATTCTCTTTCTTCTTCAGTCTTTGGACAATCTTCATTCGTCAAGACTGTTCCTACAAGCATTGGAGTATTCGCTCCTTTGCAATTCAACATCCCAAAATCTTGTAAGATCTTCTAGGTATATCTGGACTGATGAAGGTAAAATTTACCTCCCTCATAGTCCCTATCAATCTGTAAGCCAAGATAACATCTGGCTTCTCTCAGGTCTGCGATCTCGAAATGTTTCGAGATATCATACTTCACCTCAACAATAAGCTCCTCACTCTTGTAGAGTATCAGAGTGTCATCCACATATACAGCTACAATGATGATCTTCCCATCTGTAATTCTTACATAAACATTGGAATCAGCCATTAGTGACTTGAATCCTAAGGATTTCAGGGCTTGATTCGAAAATTTGTTGTAAAATCACCTCCATAGCATCCACCTTGGCTGCCACTTCTTCGATTCTCAAGATTTCCATGCTTGTACCTCCTAATGGATCCATATTTGCAAAGCTTTCCATACAATGCCCGTCATCGACGGGCACTCTTTACTAGTATATATATATATATATATATATATTTATTTATATATGTGTGTGTGTGTATCTATATATATAAAACTATTTGTGCACATGTGGTGCGCATGATGTGTATGGGGGCCGTGCATATGGTGCATCCTCTCCCCTCACCCATGCATAAACTTTTTTGAACTAAAAGTGAGAAGGACGCATGTATGGCCCCCTCCCCATGTATGCATATTGCACCTCCCCTTGGCCCCACCTCCCCAATTCAAAATTCAAACGTCTATCTCCCCCTCTCCCTCCCTCTCTTTGTCTGTCTCCCTCCCTCCCGGTCTTGCCTACATTATGCCCACACCTCATAGTGGGCGCAGCCGATATGTACCCATCTCTATGTCGGAAGAGCACATAAAGAAACTCTTGGAGAACAGATTGTTTACGCACTTCTTGGGTGAAGCTAGACACGCCAAGCAGCTTATTAGCTCTGACTGACTGCACCTCATTTTTTACCAGAAATTGATCACAAATGACTTTGCTATCATAATAAATTTATGTTGTCACTGAAAATGACGATACTATTGGGAATCTGGAACATTCGAAATGTTTATAACTCCAAATTTCAGAGATACAACACCTGGATAGACGGACATCTTGGAAACTACTATCAAATAGGCTTCTATGTCATTATTCTGAATATCTATGCTCGGTTGTTCCTCAACCAAGTAATAATAAGCTGATCGTGTTTGAAGGTGTGTGGAGACTTTCAATGTTTCTGAATCTGCCATGTGCTTGAAGATTGGTTGTGTTGAGAGAGTTCATTACTTGGACTTCGTTTATTACTTCCAATCACTATGAAAGGTGCCGCTCTACTAAGTTTTTCGCATCTCATTAGATAGGTTTCACTTACTTCTCCCAAACTTGGATCCATTAAAGAGCATAAGTTGTCCAATTAAATAATTAAATAGATTTCATCTATATTGGATCCATTTTAAATGAGTAGAAGAGATGTCCAATCACATAAGTTTCATGTATATTTGCTTTTAACTATAGAAGCTATCCAATTCGATAAGTTTCATATATTTTTCTCCAATCTTGGCTCCCTATAAAAAGACTAGAAGATGTCCTTTGCATGCATAGATCCATAGGCAACGACCCCGAGAAATTGTTGTTGTAAGCATCCAAAATCTCAAGCGCTTTCAATCTAGAGAAGTTGGCAAGGAAATGATTGCTACAATTGTTGTGAGAGATGTTGAGCAGGTGTAGTCCCCCAGCGCAGACATCTCACCAAGAAGATTTCTAGTGAGATTATTTTGCACGATGGTCAGGTTGACAAGGCTCACCAGGCGACCCACGTCTGCAGACAGCTCCCCGGACAGATCCATTGCGGACAGATTGAGTCCTATGATGGCATCCAGATCGTCGCACTCACACCAATCCACCAGCAGGGAGTGGAATCAGTCGTCTAGCCTCCATCTCGCATCAACAAAACGATTTCTAGAGAAAGCAACGCCAATCCGTCTGGTGATAGCCCGTTTATCAGATGCATGCGAAGGTAGAAAAAATACCAAAACGATTTCTTCAGAGAAAGCAACGCTAATCCGTCTGGTGACAGCCCGCTTATCAGATGCATGCGAGGGTAAAAAAAATACCACAACCTGTTTCAAAAAAAAAAAAAAAGTAAAATTAAAAGGCAGCAAATCCATAGGTGCCCCACCCCTTTCCCAAAAAAAAAAAAACAATGCCCACCTCTTTTTGTTTTGTTTTGGGTTTAGGGTTTAGGATTCTTGAATAATAATATTATATCAATGTAGCGTCATTTTATTCAAGTTCTCAACTTTTTTAGATGAAACCATACTTATTAAAGTAGAAATTAGCCACACTTAAAGCTTGCATTGTCAAACACAGTAAAGTTATGCATATTAACGATATCTAGAGTTGTTACTTGCTACTCTTTCCAAATGTAGACTTGATTTTGTTGCATCATTGCTACATATGCTTAGTTTTCATGTAATTAAAGTTCAACAAATTGCTTATTCATAGCTACTTTTACACTTTCTAGAATTTCATATGGCAATATATTAAAAGTCAAGCATGACTTTTTGGTTACAATTTTTTTAGTTAAATGATGTTTATTTATTTTTTATCACGTTAGTGTCATGCATGCTTGCCACCTAATAAGGAATAATAACTATGAATGCTATCTTAAATTAAATAAACTCATACTTTAGTTAAGTATCTATTCCCATTAGAAAGTCTATTGATAAATGTTTGTGTCCAATGAGTCATCCGTACAACTCTGTCATGCTCCTTTATATCCATTTCACCATCCAATTAAGATTTTTGATGGTTCTCCTCTTCATTTTATATTCACAAAAATCCCCTGATTGCATGATCCCATTTTGCACTAAATGAATGGCATTGCATCTAATATTGACATGAATACATTCTTATTTAGATTTCCAAAGACTCTCAAATTTTTTCAAAGGATCAAACTTTTTCGACCCAACGTTGAGCTTGGCAAAGGATTTTCCAACTCTGGATCGGATCGAGACGGATTTATTCCGACCCTTTGTATATTTTCTGACCCAGAGTAAAATCCGACCGTTTGTACTCTCAACTCAGAATTTTTTCAAAGACTCGAATTTTTTTTTCCCAAAAGATCATTTTTTTCAAAGACTCGAATTTTGACCCAAAATATCAGAATTTTTTTTTACTATTGGGTCAGAAAATTTCGATTCAAAATCAGAATTTTTTGATACGGGATCGACTCGAAAATTTCGTGATTTTTCGATATCTAAATTCGAAATTTTTTTGATACCCAAGATCAGACGTCCACCCAATGATGCCAGAATTTAATCCGCACTACATAGCATTACATAGCAATCGCATAATATTCACAACATGGGCCGCTTCAGCATTACACAGGATTTGCTCTAGATTTGCAATCACAATATAGTCAGAAAAACACATGGGGTCGGAAAAACACATTGGGTCGAAAAAACACACTGGGTCGAAAAATACACTAGGTCGAAAAAATACACTGGATTGCGTTGAATCGGAAAATTTATTTTTGACAAGGACGACATTGGGTCGGAAAGTGCTTTGGGTCGAATTTCTTCCATTGGTCGAAAAATTAAGATCCGACCCGAACAAGGGTCGGAAAATTTCGAATGGACTTAACTCGACTAGACCAAGGGTCGGATTTTTTTACCATAGGGTCAAAAAATTTCAACCCGATCCGACAAAAGGGTCAAAAAATTTCGACTCAAACCAACCCGACCAAGGTTCAAAAAATTTTGACCCGACCTGACCCGACAAAGAGTCAAAAAATTTTCACACGAACCGACCCGACCAAGGTTTGAAAATTTTTGATCCGACCCAACCAAGCGTCGAAAAATTTCAACCCGACCTGACAAAGATTCGAAAAATTTTGACCTGACCCGACCAATGAGTGGAAATATTTCAACCTGACCCAACCAAGGTTTGAAAAATTTCGACCCGATCCAACCAAAGGTCGAAAAATTTTGAATCAACTCGACCCGACCAAGGTTCGGATTTTTATACCATTGGATCGAAAATTTCGACCCAAAATAAAAAAATTTCGATAGGAGATCGACTCAAAAAATTCACGATATTTCAATTTCCAAAGTCGAATTTTTTTCGATACGAAGATCAGTAGACGTCCACCCGTCGTACTTCGGCCACGAAGATACACACACATACATCGGACACCCATTAGAATTTTGTGAACGACTCAAATTTTTCCAAAGGATCGAATTCTATCGAAGACTCTAATTTTTTGATGATTCGATTTTTTTTCAAAATATCAAATTTTTTTAAAGACTCGAATTTTTCAAAGTATCTAATTTTTCCAAGGACTTGATATTTTTTTTAGAAAGACTCGAATTGTTCGAGACTCGAATTTTTGGAATGACTCAAATTTTTTCAAATGGTCAAATTTCTTCGAAGACACGAGTTTTTCCAAAGGATCGAATTTTTTTTTCAAAGATTCAAATTTTTTCGATGACTTGAATTTTGACGATAACTTGAATTTTTCCAAAGGATTGGATTCTTTTCCAAAGACTCAAATTTTTCTAAGGACTCGATTTTTTTTGGAATGACTCGAATTGTTCGAGAGTTGAATTTTTGGAATGACTCAAATTTTTAAAACAATTTGAATTTTTGAAATGACTCAAATTTTTAAAACAATTTGAATTTTTGGAATGACTCGACTTTTTCCAATGACTCGAATTTTTCAAAGACGCGAATTTTTCCAAAGGATAGAATTTTTCCAAAGGGTATTTTTTTAACGACTCGAATTTTTTCAGATATTGAAAAGACTCAAATTTTTCAAAGACTCAAATTTTTCCAAATGATAGAATTTTTCTAACGACTCGAATTTTTTCAAATATCGAATTTTTCCATTGCATCGAATTTTCACAATGACTCGAATCTTTCAAAGATTCAAATTTTTTAAATACATTGAATTTTTCAATGACTCAAATTTTTTTCAATGACTCGAATTTTTTCTAAGGATCGAATTTTTCAAAAGACTCAAATTTTTTTGAAGACTCGAATTTTTGGAAAATTCAAATTTTTCAAGACTCAAATATTTCAATACCCGAATGTTTCGAAAGACTCGATTTTTTTTTGAACAACCCGATTTTTTTTTTAAAGACTTGAAGTTTTTTTTCAAAGACTTGAATTTTTCTGATGGATCAAACTGTCAAATCAAATTTTTCCGAAGGATCCAAGGACCTTTTATACTGTCAAGTCAAATTTTTCAAAAGACTCGAATTTTTTAAATGACCCAAATTTTTTTGAAGACTCGAATTTTTTGAAAGACTCGAATTTTTCCGAAGACTAGAATTTTTTTGATGACTCGATGTTTTTCGAAGGCTCGAATTTTTTCAAGGACTCAAATTTTTCAAAAGACTCGAATTTTTTTTAAAGACTCGAATGTTTGATATTCAAGATGCGAGATTTGAGATGTGTGAGATAGACCATCATCCAAATCATCAGCCGCCACCTCAATCGGTCTCCATTACCCGTCAACGACGGACACTCTTTACTAGTATATATATAGGGACACAACACATTTTGTATCACTCCCATTTATTCACATGCTATGATCAAGTAGACGCGTTGAATAATATGATTTATACGGCCAACAAATTCAGTAATGTTGCTTCTAAACAAGTTGTTTCAATTACCTCTTATACTTTAACTTAGACTTTGGACTCTAATATTGTTTTTAATTACATGGCCCAAAGTCTAGTTTATTTAAAAAAGATTATTTACAAGTGCTCATTGGGCCATGGGCTTACACACACAGGATGCCACGACCCTCGCATCTGATTTCTACGAACTTTGACATTTTACTTATTTACATGCACGACGAGAGTACCCCCAACAGTTGCATATAGAGAAAGAGAAATTCTGAAAATATAAAATCAGAGCAAATTTGAGTTCATTGATAATTGCTTTTTGAATATATGATACTACACACACACACACACACACACACACACACACACACACACACACACACACACACACACACACACACACACAATAAATCGAAATCTTTATTCAAATGATGGGAGAGGCCTATATCCCTAATTACATTATAGATTCATGTATTATTATTTCAAATCATTTGATGTTCAACTGTTTATTACCATGACTAAGGCGATTACACCTTTTGAAGTCTCGAGAAAGGTAATTCGTCCTACACATAAGGATTCCCTCAAAGAGTTACTTTCAATTTGAAGGACCAATTCTTAAAATGACACTATCTATTATATTGTTATCTCAAATCATTTGATGTTCAACTGTCTAATACCATGATTAAGGCGATTACACCTTTAAAGGTAATTCGTCCTACACATAACGACTCCCTCAAAGAGTTACTTTGTATTTGAAGCACCAATTCTTAAATAGCACAATACGTATGTATGCTTGCTAAAAAAAATAAAAAGCATTTGCTAAAATAGAAGTATCAAATGAATCTTACAAATATGTAAGGTTCCTTTTATCATACTTACTAAAAATGAAATTGGTAGAGGAACTTTTGCAAGGTCTCTTGGATGCCTTTACTTAAAGAGAATAAATTTTATTTTTAGTGTATGTCATTAGTCCAAATAATTTCTTTGGGAGTGGGCTCATAAGGGCCTTTCCTTATACATAGATTTTAAACCCATAAGAATAATAATATTTCAATGGTTGTGACAAAGCATTCAATACAAGAGAAATGAGAAAGGCCAAAACTGAATAGAGTTAGGCTATGAGATGTAGCACCTATTTTATATTGTTGTAGTGGCAGGCCTCTAAAAATTAAATCAATAGAAGAATCTTGCCTATGATTCCTGGGACCATTTTCTTTGAAGACTAATTTGTAATTTAGTAAAGAGATTTATTTGCCATTACGTCAAGAAAGGATCTTTAGAGAGGGTATCATGTGGGCCTTTCGCTATACATAATTTTAAAACCCATTGACAACATCAAGCCTAGACATAGTATTCCAACGGATGTGACAAAATTCTTCAATACAAGAGAACTGAGAAAGATCAAAACCAAACAAAGTTGGCCTATGAAAATGGAGCACCATATTTTGTATCATTGTAGTGGTGGACTTCTATCCAAGGTGGGAATATCATAGCATTGAAATGGTGCTTTCACCACCCTTGATTATTTGCCAACTATAGTCCGAAGTGCAAAATAGGTTGCTCCTTTGAGTATTTGTAGAAAGAGAGCCTTGACTTTGAGATGGAAAGAACCTTTGGTGTAGCTTATGAAGAAATGATGACAAAATAAAATACAAAGTCCTCATTGCTTGCCAATTAAAATAGGATGATTATTTGAGAATGTGCTAGGAAGGAGAGTCACCTTTGACACAAAGAAAAAAATCCCAAAATGGGAGTCTTTAGCATCAAACCCACCTTAAAAAAAAAGAATGAACAAGAAATCCCAAAGGGAAGAAACAATGGCATCACACAATATCAAAATATTGGCGATGGGTCTCTTTCTCATGATCATAGTCATTCATGTCAAACAAAGTACCAACAATGACAACCTCGATGCAGGAGGAAAAAAGCAGGCACTACAGTTTAACTTGTCACGCCGTCGTTTAGAAGCTTGTACGATTTCTTAATCTTTTAATTCTTATTAGCTGACACTCCATCACTCTCATGACACTCCATCACTCTCATGTTCAAAGAAGTTCTCATTAGCTACTTGTTTCTTAGCTTTCATTTCCCAAGAGTTATCTTCTAGAGTCGTCTCTAGTGAGTAATTGACATGTGGGATCTTGTATTTCAGGTGGGTCGAGCAACTGCAGTCCCGATCAAACTTGTTGTTCAATATTTATATTCTTTTGGTCTTGTTGCACACCAGGGCATGCGTTTTGTTGTGAATGATATAATTTTAGACCATCTTGAATATAGGCTACTTGTAGCATTAGTGCTAGTTTTCAAGTACTATGGTTTGAACATTTCCAATTTTTCTTTTTTAATCTGATTATTATTAGCTATGTGTCAATTTGTGGGTTTCAAATAATGCTACATTCAAATGTAAGCTCAGAGTGGCTGAAACTCTCTAAATAAAATATTTTTATTTCTGTGAAGATTTGACAAGATCTAGATTGCTCATTTTGCAATTTCATGTACATAGTACTTTCACACACATGTGGAGCATGTTCCCATGTGTAGAGGGTACTCATAATCACTTTAGTGCATTTATGTTGAGCTTGAATATTCAATAGGCCTTAAACTTGAGGTTTGGGAGAAGTTTTCTTGTTTTTTATGGATTGGTAGATGGTTCAACATATCTCTAATCACTCTATAATATCAATCGGTAGAAAAATTCATGAAGCATAAGCTTCTCGATCAAACAGACATGACTTTTCACAAAACATTTAAAACTAGTAAAAATACTAAAATAGATAGAGAAATTTTTAATTTAAAAAGGCCCCTTGAAGGAATGCCAAGTTTATTTACACTATGGGAGTTTTTGTCCATGTAACATGATTTAAACTCATGCCCCCAACAAACTAGTAGAGTCTATGTTTACATTATGGGAGTTTGTGCACATTAAATTAAGATCCATTTGGAGGATGTGTTGTTGGTCCATGTGGATGTAAAACACAAACTTAAATAAATAAAATTATTGTTTGAAAGGCCCTTTTAGTATGGAAAGTGCATACTCTAGAACATACTTCACTTTTCTTTCTTCAGCTCTAAAACAAAACTTCACTTAATTTAGCTCCAGAAAAAACTTTAGACCACATTTCTTTCTTCAGCTCCAGAAACTTTAGAATGTATTTTGGTAACTCAATTTGTAAAAGGATTTAATAGTGGCTCCTCTAGGAAGCTCAAATACATGCTTGTTGCCTGAAAAATATCTTGCAACATATGATAGACGAAATGCCTGAAAAGCTTGGAAAACTTGCTTTTATTGTGCCTTAGCTTCTAATTACTTGCAAAAAGTTTCATCTCCTCTTCAGCTACTTGATGCCAAGAGACATATATATGTATCAACATGTTGTAATTGCTTACAGTTTGAGAGAATCTGGTCAACAAGAAATTTCATTTTTAGGTTATGAGATTTAACCCACGAAGAGAAAATGTTCGCGAACATTTCGCGACACACGACACGAAATTGTTTGCGACAAAAAATAATTCGTGCTCCACAAAGGACCAGCAGGATCAACCAAGTACCATGGAGTACAAACATTTAATCTGATATTGTGACATCAGTAGAAGCGCTTTAGAAACATGGCTGATTCGCCACTCTTGTAATCCATGATTAGTTATAGATGTTAAATCTGTCTAATCAGAAAAGTTACATGATGCGACACAAAAAAGTTCGCGAACAATATACATTCTGCTTGATGCACATAAACAGTAAGACAAAAATATACAGAATACATGTCCTCTTGTGTGCAAGACAATTTTGTATAAAAAAAGGATCAACAGATCCAAGAAGTCCGCTAGTAAGCGAGACATTATTCGTGAGAGAATTGTTTTGCTCCCACGCCAATGCATTGTGTGGATCTGTCACACAGTGCTTGAAAAACAAGAGGATCAATAAATAATATTGTAGCTGTTATGCACATATTATTCTGATTGTTGTATGATCTTGAATAAATTTTTGTCTGCTATTGTTCGTGTATCTCATGCACTTGTTTTATTCAATTCCGCACACTGGTTCAATTGTGTTGAATGTTGTATTAATCTATAACATAGATCAGCAGTGTCTGTCTACATTCTGGAGGATTGTAAGAATGACATAGCCGGTAGTGACCAACAATCATATCTGAATTCCACATGAACTGATTTCTTTCAAGACTATTTTCGTTTCGTTTCGTTTCATGTTGCATTACACTGCCTGATTGATTTTTGTACAATTAATATCAAAGTTTATTTCATTTCGTTTCGTTTCGTTTTGTTATAAAGCCTGATTGATCTTTGCAAAGAAAGGAAGAATCAATATCAGAGCTCGTCTATGTTTTTCTCAAACAGAAATTATTCGCGAACAAAATAGTTTCGCAAATTGTTCGAGGAGTTTCATCAGTTTGTCACTAGAATTTTACTGGAATTTCAGTTGCCTGATTTCCATCAGTGGTATCAAGCTTGTCATAGTTTGACATAGCCGAAAAACTATCAGATCCAGGAGGCTAAGCATTCAAAACAAAGAACCATCAATAAGTGAGAACACAATTTGAAGTGATGGCTTCAATAAGTAGTATATCACCAAAGATCTATATAATCCTTGACTCATCAAGATCTAACTTCCTAACATGGAAAGTTAAGACCTCGTTGATACTAAAGGGAGAAAGATTATTTTCCTGGGTAGATGGCACCGAGGAAATGCCTACAACTACAGGCAATGAGCTACATAAATGGAGGGAGAAAATGACAAGGCAGTAGCCATGTTATCATCATCCATCGAGGATAGCCATATTTTTGACCTGGCTACACTCTCTAAAGCAAAAGAGATGTGGGATACTCTACTCACAAGATTTCAGATGAAATCATGCAGTCAGATAATGTTGCTTGAAGATCAGCTGACAAACCTATAGTGGGATGGTAAAGACCTCACTTTCTTATTAGGAAGATGAATGATCTAATCCTTTCATTACACAATTCTGGAGCAAAAAATATAGTATCAGTAGAGAAGCAGCTCACTTATCTGTTGAGAACCTTACCAAGATTCTTCCAAACAACCAGAACACTGCTAGCAAAGGATCATGACACTCGAAAGGGCAGTTGTCGAGATTCGAGAAGAAGTCGAGGCTCGAGAGCACCTTGATCACAAGGATGCTTTTGACCAAGCTCTCTACAACAACAAGGAAAATACAAAGAAACAATTCAAGCCTAAGAGGGAGTCAGATCGAAAGCATGATCGAGATCAGCAAGCAGAAGGAACCAACAAAGGCAAATGGAAGAACAAAGGAAGGTCGAAACAACAGAGTGGAGACAAGAAGACATGCGTGAGATGCAAACGTAAAAGACATACTGTCGATTCGTGTTGGCTAAATCCGAGGATCGAGTGTATCCATTGTCATAAAAAGGGTCATGCAGCCATGGACTGCCACCAGAACCCAAGAAAAAATCAGCTCAAGGCAGATAGAAGAACAACAATAGTCCGTCCTATGTCGAGGAGCCAGAGAGCTCAAAGATGGGCGAAGAAAGGTCGAATCACAAAAATTCGACCGCCTACATCTGTGCAGTATCAACACCTGACACACATCTTGGAGATGGATCAAAGTACCAAGTGAATGGTATTGGTTCACTATGGCTAAACACAAACGGTAGAGACAGATGACTCAAAGATGTTCTGTTTTTGCCTACACTATAGCAAGACTTGCTATCAGTGGCAAGAATAGTTGATGCAGGGATGCGTGTAACATTCTCAAATGAAGCATGCAACATGGTTGATGCAAGTACCAATACACTGATCACTCAAGGTAGAAAAAAGACAACCTGTATCACTTAACAGAGTATGTGAATTGGGCAGAAAGATGCATAGGAAGTAAGGTGAAGTAGATTAGGACAGATCGAGGTGGAGAATACATCTCAAATAGATTTACTGACTTCTGCAATGATCGTGGAATCATCCACAGAAGAACTGCATCTTACACACCGCAACACAACGGTGTTGTAGAAAGAAAGAACAAGGGTCTAATAGAAGCTGCCAGATGTATGATGGTCTATTCGAAGGCTCCAAGGGTGCTGTGGGCTGAAGTAGTAGCTACAACTGCTTACATTCAGAATAGGATAGGAAAATCTGATGTTCCTCACACAACACCACACAAGTTATGGTGGGGTAGAAAACCCAATCTGACTCATATTCAAATCTTTGGCTATGCAGCATATGAACATGTTCCTGACAAGCTTCGGAAGAAGCTTGATGAGAAAGCAGAACAAGGATATCTTGTAGGATATGACAATAATTCGTCATACTACAGAGTCTACATGCCAAAGACAAACACAATGAAGATAGTCAGAGATGTCAAATTTGATGAGTGCAGAATAATGGCCAACGATGATCCTATCAATTATGAAGTCCTTGGAAGACAGTACTATGACCTACCAATTGTGATAGAGGGAGCAGAAGACAAACACTCAGACGAAGATGTTCGAGTCGCACCTCATTCGAGGGACGAATCAGATGAAGAAAAATTCGCAAGCCAGACTATTGTTGCAATACTTATAAACTGAAATGGTTTCGGACCTAGCAAAGCAGATAAAGACAAGAGTATTGCAGTTCTAGGAGGATTTCCTAGAAAATCAACAAGATAATGAAGAGCGCTAGCAAGATTTGTGCCAGACAACTCAACTTCCACGTCAGAAGAATTTTGTGGATTTAGTGGTGAACCACAGACATTCGAGAAAGTAATTGAATGTCCAGAGAAGGACAAATGGATGCAAGCCATGAATGAGGAGATGGAATCCATGAGAAAGAATCAGGTATGGACGTTGCAGCCATTACCAGATAAGCGAAAGATTGTAAAATGCAAGTGGGTATACAAACTGAAGTATGGACCGGATGGAGATGTCTCAAAGTATAAAGCAAGACTTGTAGTCAAGGGATTTTCTCAGAGATATGGTATTGACTATGCTGAAACCTTCTCTCCTGTCGTGAAACAACAGCTTCAAATCAAGGAAGCTCAACCAGCTCAAAGGTGCGTGAGAGAGGCCTAAAGAAAAAGAGATGGTGTTGTTCGAGATGGTGCTGCGCCTCCTTGCTTCACCAAATGGCCTCCACAAAAACTCTTGTGTCCAAAAACCCTCAATGAGTCTCTTGCAAAACCCTAGGAGCCGTCTTTGTTCAAAAATTCTCAATGAGCAAAAACCCTCTATGAGCCCTTGTAAAGTGGAAGACAGGCAAAAACCAGGAAACAAGAAATGGCTTGAAAAGGTAAGGAAGAATAGATACAAAAGTAGAGAAAGCAAAAAAAAAAAAAAAAAAAAGAGTGGCAACGACGCCAATGTTAGCTCTTTAGCATCCACACCGGCTATGGCTCCAACTAGCATGACTATGGCAGTCTCCCAACTAGTCTACGCTATGGCTTCTCCAACTAGCTTGGATATGGATGCAAGAAAGACAATACAAGCATATGATGAGTATTTTGAGGGTAAGATCTGCTCTTCTCTCGTTTCTCTACTTAGGAACTGACTCCAATGACGACTTAACTTAATTCAATAATGGCTTAACCTAAAAGCTCCTCCTCTAAGGCTTACCTTACTAGAGAATGGAAAGCCTAGATGAACTTAACCTATTGCCAGATGAATAATATACAATACAATGTGAAGTAACACAATACATGAAACCACACAAGGGAGAACACTCATAGAGAAAGATAGGCATGTACTTCAAATGAGGTTCTTCTCCCAAAATGGACTCTTCCACTCCTATATATGCTTGGAGTGGTGGTCACTTACAAAAAGGCACTATGGGACAAATAGACCACATAGGCTTAATTTAATTAAATTGGTACCATGGGACAAACCCCCAATGGACCATAAATAAGTTGAACTTATTCAGACTAGTTTAAGTTCCAATCTTCTAGATTTAGGCTTAGAACTAAACAACTTTAAGTCGTTACAACATGGCGCAAAGGCCTAAACTTGACTGATCCAGTTCTAGGCTAAAGTCTATATCCTTTGCAAGATGGCTTGAATATTCCTTAGAATATCAGCCTACACATTACAAGGGGGATCATTTGCATATCCTACTCAACAAACTCTACCCCATCCTCGACTTGCATGATTTATTCAACTTGTCATCGCTAAATAAAGAGGTGGAGACTTAAATGAGATAATGGAAATTGGAAAATTCATCTCGTTTTGCCCATTACGCGAGAAAAGAACGAAAACAATTGTTTAGGTATCATCCATCTTATAGTCATACATTGGATGAAGGAGTTTGGAGTTAATTATACACTTGATTAATTGCAAAGATCCTTCAGTGATTACGCTACTCCCATTGCCACACAAATTGTGAGATCACTCCTTGTAGGAGCAATTTGATGTGATGGTCATGGTATTCTAGGTGCTATAGCGACATCTACCGCATAAATGGTTCTTGGTCCCACTTTTTGATTTAAATCATTGAACAACCAAAGAAGATCATTTACATCTTGTCTTCCGATTTGTACACTAATGTTCATAGTAGTTGCTCTATGTGAAATTGAAGGCAACTCTTTAGCGATTATCATGTCATCTATCAATTCACAAATTACACCTTGCCACTTACTTTCATTCCATTTCGTATACCTAGGCAAGGTAACATGCTTGGTAAGTATCAAAGAGGTGTTTAGTGTAGGATTTAAATCTGATGGAAATCGGACAATTGAAATTCTAGTAAAATTTTGGTGACAAACTGATGAAACTCCTCGAACGATTCGCAAAACTATTTTGTTCGCGAATAAATTCTCTTCGAGGAAAATTCGTGAAACATAGACGAGCTCTAATATTGATTCTTCCTTTCTTTGCAAAGATCAATCGGAATTTATAACAAAACGAATTGAAGCAAAACAAAACGAAACAAAATGAATTCTGATATTAATTGTACAAAGATCAATCAAGCTGTGTAATACAACAAGAAACGAAACAAAACGAAATGAAGCGAAACACGAAGCGAAAATAGTCATGAAAGAAATCAGTTCGTGTGGAATTCAGATATGATTGATGGTCACTACTGGCTATATCATTCTTACAATCCTCCAGAATGTAGACAGACATTGCCGATCTACATTATAGATTAATACAACATTCAAGACAATTGAACCAGTGTGCGGAATTGAATAAAACAAATGCATGAGATACACGAACAATAGCAGACAAAAATTTATTCGAGATCATACAACAATCAGAATGATATGTGCATAACAGCTACAATATTATCTATTGATCCTCTTGTTTTTCAAGTATTGTGTCCACACAGTGCATTGGCGTGAGAGAAAAACAATTCTCTCACAAATAACGTCTCACTTACTAGCGGAATTCTTGGATCTATTGATCTTTTTTTTTACAAAATTGTCTCGCTCACAGGCGGACATGTATTCTGTATATTTTTGTCTTATTGTTTATGTGCATCAAGCAGAATGTATATTGTTTGCAAACTTTTTCATGTCAGGTTGTGTAACTTTTCTGATTAGACAGATTAGACATCTATAACTAATCATGGATTATAAGAGTGGCGAATCAGTCACATTCCTAAAGCGCTTCTGTTGATGTCACAATACCAGATCAAATGTTTGTACTCCATGGTACTTGGTTGATCCTATTGGTCCTTTGTGGAGCACAAATTATTTTTTGTCGCGAACAATTTCATGTCGTGTGTCACGCAATGTTCGCGAACATTTTCTCTTTGTGGGTTGATAGCTAGCAAAGCTTTGGCAATTGAAACCTTTTGTTTCTTCAGCTCCCTCTCAAAGCATGATGGCTTGATGATTCCAAGACTCCTCCTCTGTTTCTCGAACAGACCTTTGTCTAAGCCTTTGTGAAAATGCTAGCAACCATCTCCTTCGTTCCAATGAAAGTGGTTTGCTACATCTTCTTCCCGATTAGATCCCTTATTGAGTGGTACTTGATTGCAATGTGTTTCGTCCTTGAGTGAAACGCAGGGCCTTTTGTCAGATGTATTGCAGATGTGTTGTCCATCTGCAAAACTAGAAGTTCATTCCTTGTTTCGCCCAGTTCATCAAGGAACTGTTTGAGCCAAATGATTTCATTGGCCATCTTTGTGAAATTTCAGAGAAATAAATACCAAGAATGGATCTAGATCATATCCTCAAGAGGTTTTGGAAGCTAGATTACTTGATCTACTAATCAACCAATGACTGGATCTAGAATTAGATCAATTTTCCATAAAAAATCTAGCAAGAACAACAAGGAAATGATTCAACTTGAGACCTACTGCCTTCACACGAAGGTACAAGAATGGCAGATTAATTCCACAGAATTAGAACAAGAGGTTGCTCAATTAAAAAACAAAGAAAGAAAATTCATGGCTGACCTCAAAGAGCTGCACCAAAATAACAAGGACATTCAAGCACGCTTACAACGTAGGGATGATCTCATCAAGACCCTAGAAACACAGTTAGAAGGTGAACGACGAAGCCACAGGAACTTACAGACCGCTATGATGGGCAATATTCAACGGATTGATTTCAACCAGTTCCAAGCACCAACAATCTCGGAGGACACCGTAATACCTCTCGCTTCCTATCAGAAGTTAACTCAGGTACTGATGGCGAACCAGACGCAAGCACAATAATTGCAGCAGACCACTCTAACAAATTAAATTGCGCTCAACACACGGAGTGAGGAGCTAGAAGGACAGCTAAAAACATTACGCCGGCATCTACCAACATTACACACA
The DNA here is from genome assembly GCA_029204225.1 of Diphasiastrum complanatum. Taxonomy (NCBI): domain Eukaryota; kingdom Viridiplantae; phylum Streptophyta; class Lycopodiopsida; order Lycopodiales; family Lycopodiaceae; genus Diphasiastrum; species Diphasiastrum complanatum. The sequence goes on along the minus strand of CM055097.1, from coordinate 34,690,642 downwards.
AAGCATAAAGAAACACATGCCAAGCACCATAGACAACAGGATGAAGGAACCGATAATCCTGGACCTTCGTGCTACACACAGGACAACAACGGGATAATCCAAGGTATCACTCGGCAATGGTGGAACCTCAAAGCACACAAGGGGTACTACCATGAACCACGAACGAGGCATCTCAACTGAAGAGCCTAACCCCACTACCACTCAACCTGACACCACCTATCAAGCCTCATCACCCTCACTCGATGACACACCCCTCTCTCCACCACATGAACAATCACCTCACCACCTCGACACTCAACCTTATTCACCATCCACTACTTATCTACTCCGCAAATACCCACTACTTATCTACTCCGCAAATACCCAACCCTCCCCCGTGAACTTTTCACAACCATATCTAACCCTCCACCACCCACACTTACCACAACTACAGAGGTATGACATAGAATCACACAGAAGAAATGCCGACAAAACGTTGCTTTTTAGCGAGAGTACCAATCTGGTGAAGGATGCTAGACATGTTGTCTTCCAAATTCAACATGACCGATTTGGGCGAAGCTCACTACTGTTTGGGTATTCAAATCCACATAGACAAAGTGAGGTAGTTGATTTATATCACTCAACAAAGTTATCTTCACAATACTCTTGTCAGATATAATTTGATCAATTGTAAATTAGCTCACTCACCGATGGATCCAGGCCTGCGATTGTCGAAGGACCAATGTCTTCAGACCAAGCATGAAGAGGAGCAGATGAGAGAGTATCATTATCAATCGATACTTGGATCTCTCATGTATGCAATGGTTTGCATAAGACCTGATATCGCATTTGTAGTTAACTCACTTAGCAAACTCATGGCTAATCCTGGCATTACCCATTGGAAGGCTCTTATAAGAGTCATCAGATATGTTCGAGCTACAATGGACCAGTGCATCTGCTATTTTACTCGCATTGTCGCATAGTCTGCAAAAATACTCTATTACTAAAGACATGCAAGATAATAACACCCGACTTATCGGAGTAGGCCGACTTATTGGGTAAGCCCGACTTGTCGACTCAACCGACATATCGGGAAAACCTGACTTGTTCGACATGTCGACTTATTGACTATCCAACTTAACTGGCCACAACAATGACTCGCTCGACTCCAAATTGTTAAAGCCTTCTCATGCTTCACTCCATGTACAGTGCAACGACTTGAAAAATGATAGCAACAGCCACGATCTCCTCCAGACGGCACAACGGTTGCACGCCATCTTCTTTGTACACTCATCTACATAGATGACCATTGTAATCTAATGAAGTAAGAAGTAAGTTATAGTGATTTACAGAGAGACAGACACTGTAGATGGTTTCATGTATAGATTATTTTTTTAGAATGATTGTCAATAATAAGCTCATAGCTTTTATAGAGCGGAGTTAGCTTCTTGAGCATGCAGTTTCGCCTGCTATTGTCTTGTGCACATAACATCAAACTGACGTGCATTTCTATTATTGGTGTCTTTGCATAATACAAATTGTCTCCAAACAAGGGGGGGTGTGGTCCCATGACCCCTTTATGCTCTTGTATGTGTGCATTATTTCATAAAATGTGGTTAGTTAGCTAATTTGGAATAAGAGTTGTCCTTATGTATAGATTTTTATTAGTTTTTTTAATGATATCTCAACTTCAATGAAATTCTTTCTCACGCAACTGGTTTATGAATGGACATTTGGTCTCTTCTTGAGTTGGGTTTCTTAGGATCCATCTATATTTATTGTGTTGTGTCATTTGAAAACCTTTATCTCCATTCAATTTACATATATCTTCTTGAGCATCTTTGCTATTTTATAGAGGTTTCTCTTTTTTATCCTCAAATATTAAGATCTCATGGAATTTGTCTAAACCATCATGCAGTGGATATGTGTGTGTGTGTGTGTGTGTGTGTGTGTGTGTGTGATTAACATATCAAAGCTCCTCAAGTGAAGACCAAAACCTTTTAAAACCTTTTATTCATAAACCAACAAGGAAAACATAGCTGAAAAGTATACAGTTGTAGAAAGCACCGTAAAGCAAAACATATTTCAAGACATCCAGCTGGTACCTGCCACCATCCCACCACACAAAACTGCACGAGTTAGCACAGTGAGGAAGACAAGTGTCAACGCTGAATGCCAGTTGTTATCCGTGTACAAAATAAGTTTACTTAACTAATCAACATGCGGTAAGGATGAAAATTTAAATCAAACAAATACGCACTTTACAAAATAAGCTATATAAAATATAAAGAAGTTTGCAAACGAGTGAGTAGCTTGGATTGATACATGAAGTGCGGGACAAATCCATGCCGCCATACCAGCATTCCTACCTTTAAACAGATAATGTACGGTACTCGTAACATCTTGAGCAAATCCATGCTATACAAGAGGCCGCAAGCTATCTCATCGTTATATTGTCTATGAGTCATGATCGTGACTTCTTTAAGGAAAACCAAAATACAATATTTGTAATCATTCATGAAAGAGTTTGTACACAATAACTTAAGTAGCTAATGTAGGTTATCATCATTTGTATGCTAAGCATTGATTCGGTATACTATGTTAGTGTATGTACGAGAAAGAGATATGTAATGAACTGCTTTACGAATTGACCTGCTCTTCTAGAATTACGTTAATCAAAAAATCTCTTATGTTGCCAATGTATCATTTTTGAAGTTTCAAACCCTTGAGAAGTGTGAGAAGCGCCAACCTGAATGGTAGACGCTAACGACTCTTGTGAAGTGGTCGTGCTTGCTTTTAAAGAAGTTAAAATCCGTATCCAGTTCTATGTATATCATTACATCATCATCTGTACGACGAACGTGTTAATGTTAGAATCTATGACTTCTGAAAAATCCATTATCAAAGCTTTCATAGCAGTTCTTAAGAGTATAGCTCTTGCATAGCCTTGAGAACAAAGTTGAATAGGAGTGTTCATACCTTTGGCCGTTGTAGATCGGAACCCAATAGTATGAGTTTAGAATTCGTGCTACGTTGCTACTATACTGTGTAAGACATAGGTGATAGCAAGTATTGTTAATGAAACTACGCATTATGAGTGCTATCATGTTGAGATATATCACACAGTTAAGAAGAAGATTACAGCTCATCGCTGGACACTAAGTAAGAAATTGCAATGGTATCCCCATCGTTGACAGCCATGATGGATATCACCATAGTGTATCATATAACTCAATATGAGAAGTGGCATGCTAGTATATCGTTGGATCAACAACGATTTTTGCCATCAACAGCTATACATATCCGTAGTATGTGCCTCTCAGAGGTATAATCTGGCCAGCGATGAGATGCCTATGAAGTTGTAATCAAGTGTATGCATCACAAAATAGTATGCAATCAGAGGATAATCGCATTTTGGCCAATGATGGGTTGCCAAACCAAATGTGAATCCATGTATCATAGCCATTCTACAATCATTATGATCAGTGGAGGGCCGCGGGTAAGAAACCATGCCATAACCAGATGCATTAGTGTAAATGCATTCCAAATAGGTCGCGCTACAACGCTTATCAAAGAGGTACAATATGTACTGTCATTCGTTTGCAAAAACACATTTCGTTAGCAAGCATAGATAGGTATCATGTAAACTTACCGTTGGTATTGTAGAGGGAGGGCGCTGTAACTCCAAAACTGTAAGGCCAAGAGGAGAAGGAAAAAGGAGAATGAGAGAGTGTGGGGAGAGAAGAGAAAACGTGCCATCCTCTTTGTAGGTGAGATCCCTTGTGGAGGCATCTTTCAATACTAGCCATAGGATGAAGCACAGTCAATCTGGACCATCGAAGTTGTAACAAATGTGACTAGGGTTTAAAAACTTTCTCCACCAAAAAGAACCTTAGATAGAAAATATACCATGCCAAGCTTATGATTCCAAGCAGAGTAATATAATGTTGAGTACCATTTATGAGAGAGAGAGAGAGAGAGAGAGAGAGAGAGAGAGAGAGAGAGAGAGAGAGAGAGAGAGAGAGAGAGAGAGAGAGAGAGAGAGAGAGAGAGAGAGAGAGAGAGAGAGAGAAGGACAAAGCTCCTCTTGACAAGTCAAGACCAAACCTTTTGAAATCCTTCATTCATAAACCAACAAGGAAAAACATAGCTGAAAAGTATACAGTACTCATAAAGCATCGTAAAGCAAAACCTATTTCAAGACATCCAACTGGTACCTACCACCATTTCACCACACAAAACCGCACAACTTAGCATAGTGAGGAAGACAGGTGTTAACGTTGAATGTCAGTTGTTATCCATGTACAAAATAAGCTCACCAACTTGACAACATGCATTGCCAATGACATTATATAGTCCAATCTTCCCTACTACGTATTGCTTATAGCAATAGGCCAAACCATAACCTTACCATATCAAGGCTTCTGCCATTCTAATCAGTATATTGGTATTGGTTCTTATCTTTACATTAAATCATTCATTAAGTATTGAAATCTAACTGTATTAAATAGATTGCATATAGCAAACTAGGAGTAGCTTGGATTTGTACATAAGTATAGGAGCAAACTCATGCCATACAAATACTTGTACCTGTTGTATGAAGAACCAATGATGTATGATTTTCGTAACTCTTGAGCGTATCCATGCTTTCCAAGAGCACACCAGCTATCCTCTTGTTGTATGAAACTTAAAATCTAATCGTGTCTTATTAACAAGTTAAACAATACTTGTGTGCATATACAACTACTAAAGAATTTAATCCTAAAATTCACAATAGGATTAGGGCAATTCCATGCCATTCCAATCCCTATGAATGCAATAGCTCTTGCACAAATCCATGTGCTTTTAAGAGCACTTAGGTAATAAACCCTTATTATACTAAATATTATCCTAACATATGTTTAGGTTTCAAAGGAATTAAGGCAAAAAGAGATCCTTTATGTTAAGGCATTGTTTTATAAGCATGAGCAACTGTTAAAGTTGATTCTATTGTACTTTGTCCAAAAGTAAGCAAGGTAGGCCTAATGCCTTACTTTGTAGCATCGTATCTCCTCCACTACAATACCAATTTTATTCATAGATATTGAGACCACACTATTATTTGCAATTATGCAACCAAAGTACGTTCGAAACACCAACCTGAATAGTCGTCGTAATGAAATCTTGTGAGGAAGTCATGATTGTTCAAGGACGTCTCCTTCTTTATACGAAAAATGGTTTTTGACAAATCCGGGTCTATGTATCTGAATGAGTTTCAACAAGCCCCATGATAGTATTACAAATTATACCATAACAAAACATGTTCCTTCGAATCCTATTTATTCTTGACTTATGATAGTTTAGAAGTATAACATTATGTATACCTGTCTTTACTATAATAAAAGAAGTGTTTGCCATTTGTGTACATACCTAGATCGACGGATTTCGAAGTGCTTTGAAAGCAGATGGATTAAAGTCAAAGACTCAAGTGTCAATAGTGAGTCACAACAAAAGTTGTAAAACATACATCTCATTTGTTATGTAAACATACATTCCACATATAACTCTGCATTGTAAAGAGCATAAAAACAGACGATTCATTGTTGTCCATCGGCGATGGGCTACAAAAAAATATGTTCTGAGTTACAAATCAAAAAAGAGTGACGATCAAAGCATTCAAATGCACTCAATGGTGGTTGTCCATCGTTGTCCCTTCAAAGACTTTTAAGCGCTGAATGATCTACAACACACACAAAGTGTTTGCTATGCAAAAGCATAGTGCTTATGCATCATTTCCAATGCTCTACCATCGTTGGAGCAATGATGGAGATATATACTTTTAATTCTGACTCTCTCCCTAAAAGTAGAATCTACTTTTTATACATCCATATACGTAGCTTCAAAGTTAACAAACTTTAAGTACATAAAGTTTTGATCTTAACTTATCAAACTTTTATCTAATGAGTGGCTTAGTGAAAATGTCAGCTAGTTGTTCGTCCGTACTACAATGATCAACATTAATTTCACGACTCAGCAGCCTCTCACATATAAAGTGATACTGAATCTCAATGTGTTTGGTTCTCGCATGGAACACTGGATTCTTTGCTAGCTGAATGCCACTCTGACTGTCGCTATGTATAGTCATGGGATTTTCCTGTTTCATGCCAACTTCTTCCAAGATTTGTCTCAACCATATAGCTTCATGTGTTGCGCTACACATTGCCTTGTACTCTGCTTTTGTTATGGATAGAGCAACTATACTCTGCTTCTTACTAGACCAGGAAAAGCAACTATCACAAGGCTAGAATACATATCTTTTGGTGGATCTACGATCGTTGTAGTCATATCCCCAATCCGCATCCACATGGCCACATGACTCAGGTAAACCCTCATGCTTCCTGTATACCAAGCCATAATCTGAATTGCCTTTGACATATCGCAAAATGCATTTGGCTGCCTTCCAATGCATTTTTGTAGGTGTTGTCAAAAACTAACTTACAATACCAACAACATAGCATATATTTGGTCTAGTCATAGTAAGATAAATCATGCTCCCTACTAACTGCCTATACAGCGTAGCATCAAATGGCTATGATTCGTCAAGCTTAGAAAGCTTTTTACCTGGTTCAATAGGAGTATTCACTGGCTTGCAATCCTGCAACCTGAACCTGTGCAACAACTCTCTGACATATTTCACTTGTGTTAGACCCACTTCGTGTCCTTTTTGCCACACCTTCACTCCAAGGCAATAATGCATTATGCTGAGATCTGTCATCTTGAATTGTTCCATGAGATCTTTCTTGATCATGTCTATCATCTCTTGATTATTTTCCATGATAATCAAGTCATCATCATAAAGATCAACCAAAACAACCATACCATCAAAGCATAAAACATAAAGATTTGGATCAGAGTGTGTTCTCACCATCCCCTTAGAACAAAAGTAAGCATCAATCCTGTTGTACCACAAAGTGCTTTATTCAAGCGACATACTTTATTCTCCTGTCCTTTTGCTACAAAGCCGTCAGGTTGGTCCATGAACACTTCTTCTTCTAACTCACCATTTAGAAACACAGATTTCACATCCATCTGATGCAAAGGCCAACCAAAATGTGAAGCTAAAGCAACAAGCAGACGTAGAGTATTCCACCTACATATTGGCGCAAAGGTCTCCTCATAGTCGATCCCTTTACTTTGTGCATACCCTTTGATCATCAATCTTGTTTTGTGCTTTGCAATACTTTCATCTGCATGGTACTTAGTCCTGTACACCCATTTACAACCAATGGGTTTCCTACCTACTAAGTCTCATGTGCTATGCTTAGCAATTGACTACATCTCCTCTTCCATGGCCTTGACCCAAATGTCATCATCCTTCGCTTCAACATAAGTCAAAGGTTCTTTGTTTTGAATAATGCTAGATAAGAGAGCATAATTTGCTTCATACCTATCAGGTTGTGTCCTCTCTTGTTGACTTTCGTAGCTCTCCCTGGATAGATGATCTTGGAAAGTCATCCATGTTGCGGCTTTCCATCAATCTCTCAAACCACTTAGGGAGTTTCCTGTCAGGTGAATGGCTTCTTAGTGAAAATGTATCTCAGGATACATCTTTCTCTTTGCGTTTGTCACCTACAACTTCAATCCTTCTTGCACCAAAAAATTTATCTCTACCTCTCCAACCTGTTTCTTGAGGTTTAGTGGCAGTGTCATGGGGATATCCTTGCGTCCATCACTAGGAAATTCTATAAATAGATCATCATCAGGAGGAATTCACACTTTACCAACTTTATCACTAAATGTATCCATCTTCTCAGCATCCTCGTCTTCATACATCTTAGATTCATCAAAGATAACATCGCAGTTGACATGTATTTTGTTCTCCACTTGATCAAAACACCTATAACCCTTCGCACGATCATAATATCTTAGGAATATGCACTTGATAGCTTCTACATCAAGCTTATGTCTCTCTTCTTTAGAAATGTGTACAAAGGCCTTACATCCAAAGATTCACGAATGATTCACCTTTGGCTTCTTCACCATTGCCAATGAGAAACAGTCATACTGATACTGCCTTAGGCAAACTAAATTTTGGAGGCAAAGTTCTTCAAATGAAATCTGAAACAGATGCAAATAAACACACGAGGACATTTTTTGTAGATGTTCACCTGAAAGTTACTAACTTACAGAAAATTATTTGTATTTTCCATCAGCCCATTTAAGGGAATCCTATCTTTACTCGATTTTTTCAAGGGACTCGAATTTTTCAAGACGCGATTTTTTTTTTTGGAAAGACTCGATTTTTTCCGTTGACTCAAATTTTTCGAACGACTCGAATTTTTTTTTTTGGAACGATTCCAATTTTTTGAAATGATCGAATTTTTCCAATGATTCGAATTTTTCCACTGCTCAAATTTTTCCAGAGGATGGAATTTTTCAAATGACTTGAATTTTTCTAAGACTTGAATTTTTTCAACTACTCAAATTTTTCCAAAGGATCGAATTTTTGGAAAGTCTCAAATTTTTTTGGAATCAAATTTTTTCTAAGACTTGGATTTTTTCGAAGGATCGAACTGTCAACTCAATTTTTTTCGAAAGATCGAAGGACCCTTTGTACTGTTAGGTCGAATTTTTCAAAAGACTTGAATTTTTTCGAAGACTAGAATTTTTTTAAAGACTCGATTTTTTCAAATTACTCGCTTTTTTTTTCAAAGATCGAATTTTTCCGAAGACTAGAATTTTTCTGAAGTCTCGAATTTTTTCATCGACTCGAAGTTTTTCAAAGACTCGGCACGGTCATCATCCAAATCATTGGTTGCCACCTAGATCGGCTTCCATTGCCCTGTCAATGATGAGCACTCAACAACTAGTATATACATATATATATATATATATATATATATCTATATATATATATATATATATATATATATATATATATATATATATATATATCTATATATATATCTATATATATATATATATATATATATATATATACATACTAGTAAAGAGTGCCCGTCGTTGATGGACAATGCACACCCGACGGTCGGCGGCGAGCTGCCGGTGATCTGGGTGATGGCCGGTTTAGGAGGAAAGTTGATGCCTGTTGAAAGGTGGCCGATGTATGTGTGTGTATATACGTGAGTGCATGTGTTTATGTATGTGTGTATTCGTGAGAGTGCGTGTATCTCTGCATGCGTGTGAGTAGTCTAGCATAGTGTGTCCGACAACCGATGATGTGTGTGTGTGTGTGTGTGTATGGATTTGTGTGTACGAGTGTGCGTGTGTACCTTTGTGTGTGGATTTGTGTGTATGATTTGTGTTTGATGGTGTGTGTGATTTATGTGGTCGATGTTGTGTGTGTGTGTGTGGATTCGTGTGTATGAAATGTGCATGTGTGTGATTTATGTGGCCGATAGGACAAATTGATCAAGCAAACTTGTGCAGCAAGAGAATAAAAAACTACAGAGCTAGAAAAAAAAGAAAAAGGAAGAACCCTAGATGTAAGAACAAAGGAAAACTTCGTGTCAAATTTTCATTTCAATTTTAATAAATAAAAAAATGTCTAGTTTTAGATATTCAACTTCTACTATTTTCCACAATTGTTGCAAGGATGACAAATATGTTCCTTCATAGGGCATGGATGCTAGATGAAGAAAAGAACTTTGGGTAAAACATTGTTCATGATTTATGGGTAAAACTTTGGTAATTCAAAATAAATAAGAAAGCCATGGAATAAATCTTAGTGCGGGTCTGCTCATTGATGATGTTTTTTTAGGTGGATTGACAGGAGAAGGGGGGAACATATGGGGTGGGCGGAGTGCTGGTGTGCTCCCTAATGGTTAAGAGCAAGTTGTTTGGGCAAGAGGCTTCACATTTTTAAGTGGATTTACATTCATATTTTTTATGAGAGGTTTACATTTAAGAAAAAGTGTGTGTGTGTGTGTGTGCGCGTGTGCGTGCGGGGGGGGAGGAGTAAATATTGATAAATTTACTTTTAATGGAATGGAGGCACCCCCTTGTTTATATATCTACACACACACACATTTTAACCTTCTTCATTTTTTTTAGGGTCATGGAGGGACCTCCCTCCCTCTATGGGTGGTTGGTTGACCTGTGGGGAGAGAGAGAGAGAGAGAGAGAGAGAGAGAGAGAGAGAGAGAGAGAGAGAGAGAGAGAGAGAGAGAGAGAGAAGTGGGGCCCGTGGAAAAGAGAGAAGGAAAAAAAAGGACTCTAGACTCTATACTTCATACAATATATCTCATCCACAAAAGGTTTTTTATATGGAGATGTGTGTGTGCGTGTGCGCATGCGTGCATGTGTGCGCAGATACACACACGGATTTGTTGTGTCGAGGGTCACACACACACAACGAACACGTGCACACGCACACACACACATAGGCGCGCACTCGCACACACACACACACACACACACACATAGGCATGCATGCGCACACACACACACACACACACACACACACACTCACTCACCCACATATGTGTGCGCGTGTGTGTGTGTGTGCGTGCATGCACGTGTGTTCCAAATCCCCCCTTCCCACCATATTTTCCCACCATATTTTTCTCTTTTTATTGTCTCTTTTACTCCTCACCCCATCCCCCTACTTTTTTTTTTAATTGTACATTTTTTGGCACATGGATAAAAGTTGTGGATAACGATTTAAACTTAAAGCTAGTGAGTTTGGGCTTGTGGTTAAACATTCCTGAAAATGGCGGGTCAAGATAGGAATTTGAAGGATTGAAAAAAAAAAACCAGTTTAAGATAGTCAAGAAAATTTTTATGTTCATGATTTATGGGTAAAACTTTGATAATTTAAAATAAATAAGAAAGCCAAGTAATAAAGATTATTGGCTAATGTTTAAAGCACATTGAAGTGTGTGAAAAAAAATAAAACCTTAACTTCAAACTTTAAGTATTTGAATTTAGTAAGTGAGAGGGAGGGGGTGAGGAATCCTTTTGGGGTCCATCCCTCAATGCACACAATGTGCAAATGTATGGGGATATGCACATTCCTCATACATGCATCCTTCTCCCCAAGTTTCTTAGTTAGAAAAAGCTCATGCATGGGTGAGGGGAGAAGGATGCATGGGTGCACCCATACACATGCGCAAAAGTGTACATAAGTTTAAATATATATATAGACTAGTGAAGAGTGCCCGCCGTTGACAGAGCAATGAACGGCCGACGGCGTGGACAGCCGACGGGCGACCACGATGATCTGGGTGACAGCCAGTTTAGGAGGAAAGCCGATGGTTGTTGACGGGTGGTCGATGTGTGTGTGTGTGTGTATGTACGTGAGTGCATGTGTTTATGTATGTGTGTATTCATGAGAGTGTGTATATCTCTGCATGCGTGTGGGTAGTCTAGCATAGTGTGCCTGTCGATGGCAGGCGGCCGGCTGATGATGATGATGATGATGATGATGATGTGTGTGTGTGTGTGTGTGTGTGTGTGTGTGTGTGTATCTGTGTGTGTGGATTTGTGTGTATGATTTGTGCTTGATGGTGTGTGTGATTTATGTGGTCGATGGTGTGGGTGTGTGTGTGATTTATGTGGCCGATGAGACAAATTGATCAAGCAAACTTGTGTAGCAAGAGAATAAAAAACTATAGAGCTAGGAAAAAAGAAAAAGGAAAAACCCTAGAGGTAAGAACAAAGGAAAACTTCGTGTCAAATTTCAATTTCAATTTAAATAAATAAATAAATTGTTTAGTTTTAGATATTCAACTTCTACTATTTCCCACAGTCATTGCGAGGATGAGATTAGCAAATATGCTCCTTCATAGAGCATGGATGCTAGACAGAGAAAACTTTGGGTAAAACTTTTTGCTCATGATTTATGGGTAACACTTTGGTAATTCAAAATAAATAAGAAAGCCATGTATGTTTATTTTTATTGGAAAGGAGGCACCCCCTTGTTTTATATATCTACACACACACACACATTTTAACCTTCTTAAATTTTTTTTAGGGGCATGGAGGCACCTCCCTCCCTCTATGGGTGGTTGGTCGGCCTGTGTATGGAGAGAGAGAGAGAGAGAGAGAGAGAGAGAGAGAGAGAGAGAGAGAGAGAGAGAGAGAGAGAGAGAGAAGTGGGGCCCGTGGGAGGGAGAGAAGGAGAAAAAAGACTCAAGACTCTATACTTCATACAATATACCTCATCCACAAAAAGTTTTTTTATATGGAGATGTGTGTGTGTGTGTGTGTGTGTGTGTGTGTGTGTGTGTGTGTGTGTGTGTGTGTGTGTGCATGAGTGCGTGTGCGCGGCGGGCACACACATTCGAGGTGTCGAGGGAGGCTCTCACACACACACACAACAAACACGCGCGCACACACACGCACGTGTGTTCCAAATCTCCTCCCTCCTCCTATTTTTCTCTTTTTATTGTCTATTTTGCCCCCCTCACCCCATCCCCTCCTTTTTTTTCAACTGTGCATGTCTTGGACCATGGATAAAAAAAAGCAGTTTAAGGTAGTCAAGAAAATATTTATGTTCATGATTTATGAGTAAAACTTTGGTAATTATAACATATGGTGTTCTCGTAGAATCAAATATCCGACATCTTGTAAATCCTTAAAAAACTCCTCGTATAGCTGCAACAACCAAATAATTGTGCGGATGTGTTCGCCATCTCGCAAAACAAACCGCTCCATAAAGTCCTGCACACAAGTTTGTCGATTGACACTAGATATGATATAGAGATATGTTATTTAGTTAGAATAAGATTTGATAGACTTCAGATTTCAAGACTAGAATGGACTGCACATGTACAATTCAATGCAAAGACTATTGATTAGGTTGCTTGTACAATGTCTTCATGTAATGCCACTATTATGTTTTTAGCTTCTTCTTTTTGGACTACACTATTTAGTATTTACAACTATTCTTTGTTTTTTCTTACGAATAAAGCTTGTTTTGCTGCTCAGTTTTGTTGTTTTTTAGTAGTGAGTGGGTTCCTCCTTGATGGATTCTGTAGATATCATATTGTCACTATTTTTTTTTTATGTTTATTGTAACCTGATTTCAGAAAAAGTTTGCCTTTGTTGGTATCGCCGTCATTTGTAATTTTGTTACCTAGAAAAGTAAATTGATATTTAATTTTTTTCTTAACAAAATAAGACCGATCTTCACTCCCTAGCTACCTTTGATAGAAGATACTTTTCCAATCAATTATGTATGATGTAGATGATGGTCTGAGATTTTTTTGGCGAATTTATCAGTGTTAACGATTGTAAGCTCATGTGTTTAAATATTATTTTGGATGATGCATGACTATGTTATAGAGTTACAAGTGGATTGTTTTGTAAGCAAACAACATCGACTTTTCAGGGCATGCTGAAATCTACCATGGTAGAAGGAGTATAGGCCTTAGTATATCCGGTTCAACTTTGGATGATGTAATGCATGAGCTCATGCGACAGGCAATGTTTATAGGTAAATATTTGGATTTTACGTTACACAGCTCTTTGATACTTGCCAAGTATGTTACCTTACCTAGGTATACGAAATGGAATGAAAGTAAGGGGCAAGGTGTAATTTGTCAATTGACGGATGACATGATAATCGCTAAAGAGTTGCCTTTGGATCCACATGGAGCAATTACTATGGACATTGGTGTAAAAAACATTTGACAAGATGTGAATGATATTCTTTGTTTGTTCAATGATTTGGACCAAAAAGTGAGACCAAGAACCATTTTGTGCGGTAGATGTCATTATAGCTCCTAGAATACCACGACCATCAAATCAAATTGCTCCTGCAAGGAGTGATCCCACAGTTCATGTGAAAGTGAGAGTAGCGCAATTACTGAAAGATCTTTGCAATAAATCAAAGTGTAAATTTAACTCCAAACTTCTACATCCTTTGTTATGTAGTTTTATAAAGGTACAACTATAAAATGGATGGTACTCAAGCATTTCAACAAATTTTTCACAAGATTTGCATTTTTTCTCAATATCATTGTTTGATGAGTTGCATTCTAGAAAAAAAAATGTTAAAAGCATGTTACAAATTATGCATATCCTATCTAATTTTCAGTCAATCATAAGATCAGTACATTTAGTTGCATCGATACAAATTTCCAATAATGTTTGGTAAGGTTTAGGATCTTTATTGAATACAAGATATCTCCATTTCACATTAGTCTCCTAGTCCAAAAAATTATAGAGGTAGATTGAAACAAAAGAATAATTGGGCCAAAGCTTCATTAGCCTACAAAAACGCTATTAGATGAAAAAATAATTCGATAAAGAAGTAAATTGGGAGCATTGTGTTAGCTCTTCAGCATCCACACCGGCTATGGCTCCAACTAGCATGACTATGGCAGTCTCCCAACTAGTCTACGTTATGGCTTCTCCAACTAGCTTGGATATGGATGCAAGAAAGACAGTACAAGCATAGGATGAGTATTCTGAGGGTAAGATCCGCTCTTCTCTCGTTTCTCTACTTAGGAACTGACTCAAACGGCGGCTTAACTTAATTCCATGACGACTAAACCTAAAATCTCCTCCTCTAAGACTTACCCTACTAGAGAATGGAGGGCCTAGATGAACTTAACCTATTGCCAGATGAATAATATACAATACAATGTGAAGTAACACAGTACATGAAATCACACAAGGGAGAACACTCAGAGAGAAAGATAGGCATGTATTTCAAATGAGGTTCTTCCCCCAAAATGAACTATTCCACTCCTATATATACTTGGAGTGGTGGTCACATACAAAAAGGCACTATGGGTCAAATAGACCACATAGGCTTAACTTAATTAAATTGGTACCATGGGACAAACCCCCAATGGACCATAAACAACTAAAATCACTTAAGTTGAACTTATTCAGACTAGTTTAAGTTCCAATCTTCTAGACTTAGGCATAGAACTAAACAACTTTAAGCTGTTACAACATGGCACAAAGGCCTAAACTTGACTAATCCAGTTCTAGGCTTAAGTCTGTATCCTTTTGAAGATGTCTTGAATATTCCTTAGAATATCAGCCTACATTATCCCCTTCGTCAAAAGATTGGAGGTCCCACACCAATTGCCGCTGCCTGTTGTCTTGTCTGGTCTTCCCACAACTCTGCATTGATGGTGACTCGGATTTTATGAACTTCTCTGCCAATATGTTCCATTCTCTCGAATCAAATTTTGCCCAAAAATGGTTGTGGCCGATAGTAATCAAGCATGTTCTGTAGAAATCTGTACACGTACCAAGATTCAACCATGTCAACGTGAAGTTCGTTGATGATCACCGTCCGATAGTAAAGCCTTGCCACATTGATGTGATCCATGGATATGCTTAAGGGCTTATTTAGATCCAAAACTATTGGCGGCAGATCTCTATCCCAAAAACAATTTAAGGTAGAAAGGAATGATATTAGGCCACAATGATCTGCAAAGTACCTAACATGGTGGTCCGGATCTGTATGATGTCTCCGGTAGAAATAGTTGCAATTGGCTACAAAATCGGTCGCTGGATCATCGGTCTCATCTTCTTTAGGTAGAATTGGCCAATATATTTTATTAGGAACCCTTTTTGTTGCGAATACTTCTCTGCGCCTTATGGGATAATATGTTGAATTGACATGCATGTAAGTTGGTTCCGCGATATATCTCTCGAAAGCATGTGCATTTTCCAACATCATAGCACGTCGCCATTGAGGTTGCAGCTCCAATGCTAACACTTTCTGCTTGTGAGATTTACATATCGTAAAATCGGAAAGAGTGTACCCACCTTGGTCCTCCCAGTTTAAATATGCTTTATTAAACTCCTCTGACATTAACATCTCTCGACTAAGCCATTTGACTGAGGCAAATAGGGAGTGATAAGTTCAATGCCTTGGCTCTAGCAGTACTCCTTGAATTTGGTAGAGATATACTCTCCACAGTTGTCGGACCTCAGGGCTTTAATTTTCTTACCAGTTTATTTCTCTGCACGCTCCTTGAAGATTTTGAAGCAATTAAAAGCTTTTGATTTCTTCTTGATAAGATACATAACGTTTAATAATCCTCTAGCAATATGCTGATGGCTTGATCTAAATGGTTTTCTAGCCTGTTTACTGCCTAGACCATCTTGACAAATAGGTAATTCAACTTTCCTATCTAGATAATCGAGATCCATAACAATAGATTGCTTAGACATATGTAATACAAAAGCATGATTCAAACGACCAAGTCTATAATACCAAAGTAAACTTTTATTGATCTATATAGAAGTATTAAGAGCCTAACTAGAGATAGATAAATAATGACTTAATCTATACAAGTATCTATGCCTCTTTCTGAGTGCTAGGATCTTGCATGTCCTATCAACTACTTTACATTGATCAGATTCGAATTCTACTTTATGTCCTAGATCGAATTCTGTTTACAAAGAGTAGATTTGTAGAAACATTTGGTATTGAAAGTAGTTTGGACTGATCATTTTCAAAGCTCAATCTTACTGTACCTTCACCTTTAATAGCTTGTGTGCTATTGTCACCCAAGTGAACATATCTTTTGGTATTGTAAGGCGTATAGGACTCGAAACAAACGATATGGTTGGTCATATGTTGTGTGGCCCCGGAATCAAGAAACCAAGAGCTGTCGTTTGATGCTTTTTGATGGTTGGTCATGAATGCATCATGATCCGCTTCTTGGTTGGGTTGTGGTGCTTCTGCAGCTGCATTTGCCACTTGATTTAATTGCCCTTTGTTGTTGTTCTTGGCTTGTAGTATGTGGTAGTCTTGAATCTCGTGGTTGGTTCACTTGCAATATCTGCATAATAGCTTCTTCGTTGAAGGCTGGTTAGATTGCTCTTGACATTGTGTTGGCTTCTGGTTTTGATTGCTCTGGGACTTTCTTCTTATACTTAGTCGAGCCTCTATTGGTGTATAAGACATGAGAATCGACAGTTGAGTAACTGGAGGGTTCGTTCCTTCTGGTGTCTTCCTGCAACAACATTGTAATGACTCTTGAAAGGGTCAGTTCTGGGTGTGTCATGATGATGATCACCCAGTTGTCGTATGAGCTTGGCAAGCTTAAAAGCAGTGTCAGTACTGCGTCTTGATCGTCCATGACTAATCCGACAATGACCATTTGCTTCAGTAGGTTCTTGAACTGTTTGATGTGATTCTGTAGGGAATCATTGTTGGTCATCTTGAGGGAGAAGAATTTTTTCCTGAGATTTAGCTTGGAAGCTATGTCGCACACTTCGTATAGGGTGCTCAAGATGTCTCGTACGTCCTTGGAGGTCTGAGCTTCAGACACGTGGTCGATTTGAGTGTCTGATATGTTGAGGATGATCAACACGAAGGCCTTTCAATCCTTCAGCTTCCATCTAGAGATTGCAGTGTCGTCAGCTTCGGGTCTTGCCTCTGCACCTGTGACAACATCATACAACTCCTTAGCCATTAGCACAATTTTTATCTTAAATTTTCACAAATGGTGATTGGCCCCATCGAGCTTGTCCACGATGGGACTGGCTTTCCCTTGGGAATCCAGTGGAAGTTAGTCTAAATGACAATAGTAACTAATAATGACTTAAGAATGAAAATCTAATTCAACTTATAGAACAAGAAAACAATTATTCTATCAGCTAATAGAATAAGGTTTTGTGAGAAGCTTATGAGGCTATATAAATAGCTTTAAGATAAAACCGCTTCTAATACAATGTAAGTATCAAGTTAAGGAATCAGATTGGCTCTGATACCATGCTGGGAAAGTGTGGTCCAAGGACTCAGACATTGAACAATCGGATCAGAACAGTCCTACTACTGTGCGAAGGTAGTGGTCGACTAATTATCTTAGTGCGCGCACTGCAACAATAGTAGGCGAACACAAAAGTAAAGTAGAGCTTAATTGCGCGGTTGTTTGTGGAAGCAGAAGAGCAGACAATCAGACAAAGCAATAAGAATGTCAGACAAGAAGACGTAGTGGCAACACAAGTTAGAATTAAAGTAGAACTACTGTGTTACTGTATTGTGGGTCCTATCAGTGGATAAGGACTAGTTGGCCTCGCCACGAGGTGAGTCGATGGGACACGTGTCCCATCAACGGCAACCTGGGCTATGCATGGGTTTCCATAGTGAAAAACTATATGTACAGTGTATTTTGTGTTAAAATTTCACAATTCTAGCTTGACCAATTTTGGTCATATTGCTTGTAAATTGTATTATGGTCATGTTGTGGCTTGTCGGACATGCCAAATAGCATATGTTACTCTTTGTAAGTCTCATTCCTAACCTGTCATAGGAGTGGCACCTTTGGAGTGAGTCCAAATAGTGCTTTGATAAGCTAGAGAGAAAATAGGAGCTAAAAATAGCATGTTTTTCATTGTTTTGGGATCTCGAGATCTTGACCCCAAGTTAGGGTGGATCCAATGACCTATTAGGTTAGATATTAAGGTTAGCGTATGAAAAGTTTAGAGGTGCCCTAATATGCTCAGATCCGAGCTTGAAATGTATAAATGCATGATGGGATCTCCATCAAATTATGAAGAAAAATCGAGTTTTTCCACTTCTATCATCATTGTCTTTTGGTTGCGAGTTCTAGCTATTGCATGTGAGTGTTCTTATGCATTAATTGCTTGGTTTGAAAGTTACTAAACCTGTTTACAAGTCTGAGAAGCTTGCTGTACTTTACTTTGGTTCACTTGATAAAATCTATGTGCCTAATTTGGAGTTAAATGCCAAATTTGCTAGTTTTGGTAACTAGCTTGATTCTAGCTCATAGTTTGGATCTAGATCTTTTATTTGTGCATCCTCCATCACTTTTAGGATTTATTGGAATTCATTTTGCTGTAAAATTTTGTCATGGTACCAGAGCCTAATCAAAATTTGCTAGTTTTGGTAACTAGCTTGATTCTAGCTCATAGTTTGGATCTAGATCTTTTATTTGTGCATCCTCCATCACTTTTAGGATTTATTGGAATTCATTTTGCTGTAAAATTTTGTCATGGTACCAGAGCTTTAGATTTGATTTTCTCAAGCTTAGATCCTAGATTTGAGTAGTATTGGCTTTGTCCTTGCTACTAGTTGTTAATTTAGTGATTATACCTTCAAATTTGGTTTCATTTGAGTGATAATAGATAAAAGGGAACTTGTTTTGCTGAGGAACCAAGATTGACCCATTTCCATTCAACCAAACCAAACTAGAAAGTTCTTATGAGTTGAATCTTGGAGTACATGGCTCCTAGTGAAGATTTTCATAAGGATTTGAATGCCACCACTCTTTAGAAGTTTGGATCAGTCATTTGAGAGCTTAATCAGGTTGTTCTTAGGCTTCTTAAGGTCCTAAAATACACCTTTTAGGTTCAGATCAAGTGTTTTGATGATTTTTTCATCTAGAAATGCAAAACTAGTGAAAATTGTGTTTCTGTTCTACTCAGTTTTGGATAGGTTTGTGATTGAATATGTCAATGTGATTCAACCTGAATTCAAGAGGCTTTATTTGTAAGACACTTGTGTGCTAATAAGTGCTTTTGGTTCAGTATAGGTGATTTCACCCTTCTTGTGAAGTCGAGATCAAGGAGGAGACTAGTTTGATCCATTTTCACTAGCGCATTGGTAGAAGCTCTAGCAATAAACATTGTGCAGCGGTTTTCTTTCTTTTCTCTTTGCTCTTCCCATCTACTTTAGATATTGGTTAACAAAGAATGGTTTTTGAAATTTGATGAGTTCCAAAAACAATGTTGAATGTAATGCCATGTATGGTTTATTGTAAGTCATCGTTGAGGGAAAATTGCTGCACATGGTTAGAGAATGTACATTTAACTTTCATACAAATGAATAACAAGTACTACCGAAAGCAACTGCAAGCAACTTGCATTGTCCGTGCAAGGCTTCAAAGATAAAGTTTGCATAGCTGAAATCACATGGTTGCTTCTGAGTTTAACTGAAAAAATTAATTTAAAGTTAGATAGTACGAACATGCTTGATGCATATTTGCATCATTTAACTTTATAGTACTCGTCTCTCCAAAAAAAAAATAGATATTTTGAGATATGAAAACAAGAAAATCAATCACAATAACGAGGACAAGAATTTTAGTGGCCAACCTTGAAAGTATGAACTATAAACTTATTAATTAGTAGTGATTCAATTTAGCAAAAGTGAATGCAAATTCAAAAAATTTGCCATTTGACATTTTTAAAAGCACCTCTCACTGCTAGAAACTACACTTGTAAATTTTGTGTCTATGCAATGACTCGGCCATATTTCAAACACAAATGCCAAAACTCAACTAACTTAGTCAAAAATTTTAGTAAATCATAGATTCACATCATCTTTTTATTAGATTGCGTGGCTATAGATGGATTTTTAACTAGCTAAAACAAAGGTTTGTGCATTTTTAAGGCCATCATTTGGAATATTCACAAGAATCCAAAAGAATTTAATTGTAGTCCACATTTAAGATACTAAGACCTAAAGTGTTGGAGTTTAATCTTGCTCTTACTCACCTAAGTACATCTTTTGAGTACTCCTATATAATGTAAATACTCACTCTCTACAACAATTTTCAGAAAAGAATTATTATTCAAGACAGTATGCAGTTTTACACGCATATTCAAACAGTCTATAGAAATACACGGATATTTGAAGTAGAACAAAAGTCGACTCGACAATGAATATTCAAGTTTGATGATCCACCATCGACATCGACTTGACTCGACTCGACGACCTCGACACTATCGGCTGTCGATTGGTACCACTAAAAATGGAGCGCTTCCTTTGTTGAATCTGATACAGACTATGTCACAGTTCAAACATGCTACCGTATATAGTAATTGTCCAGTGTCACGCATGTAGACTGTATAGTTCACACTAAACAATTTACTCTTATCTTGTAGACACTCATATCATGACTAGCACATCAGTTTACAAAACTAAGCTAAACACGATCTCTGTAACTTTGTATATATATGTATAAAGATATATATATATATATATATATATATGTGTGTGTGTGTGTGTGTGTGTGTGTGTGTGTGTGTGTGTGCCCGTCGATAACGGGGCAATGCGCAGCCGACAATCTAGGAGCGGCTTGTGGTCGAGACGTGTGGATGATGCTCAGAGCGTGCGATTGATGATTGAAAGCGGACATAATTAGACGCATCCAAAATTTTGTCGGCCAGTCATTTGGGGGGGTGGTGTTTCGGATGGTTTTGACATGTAACTCATCAGATTTAACTGCAACCCGTCGGATGTAACTCGTCGGATGCAACGTCAGATGTAACTCATCGGATGTAACTCGTCGAATGCAACATCAGATGAAACTTGTCGGATGTAACTCGTCAGATGCAATGTCAAAAAGCCCATCGTTGACGGGCGATTTGGATCGGCCAATATTGGGTTGCAGACAACACCACTCTTCTTCACTTTATGGCCCTCCCACCTCATTTTTGCCCATACCTCCTTCTTGTTACCATCATGAACCCTCTCCATACTTCTTTTCTCTTCTCTCCTCTCTTTTGTGTCTTTTTTGTAGGAAAATATTAAATATTGTTCCACAGAGAACACGATGCCAGTTCCAATAAATCAAACTAATATCAGTGTCTTCAATTGCAATTTTATCTGATCTATGTACTAATAGAACAGTATTTATTCTGATTGAATATGCGTGCGGATATTATATGCGAAAGTATGAGACAATTCAAGGCCATTTAGACAATAAGAAACTGTTGATCAAAAACAAATTTTTATAACTCTGAATCTGATTCATCAATATACATCTCTTGTTGTCTTATCTCATTGTCATGTCTCTGATTTAGTGAGCTACGACAAGTAGTGCATATGTATCTATATTGCTATAGGACAAGTCTTTTGGCTTTTTAATACTGTAATAGTAGAAATCTAACCGTTATTCACATAGATGCTCTGTTTCTAGGGTCGAATAAATTTTGTTCGCGAATATTTTGCGAAAGTCTATCTCTTTGTTTTAGCTTTGTGTTTTGCGAATTGTTCACGACACTTGTCTCTTCACGACATTTTTGTCATTCGTAAATTGTTCACGACAGATGACAATTCTTGAGCTTGAAGGAAGCTAGAATATTTCATGAACTGTTCGAGATATTTTCGAGACAGGTGAGCTTGAAGAATAGTCCAGAAGATTTCGCGGATTGTTGTGACAATTTTGCGACATCTAAGGCTTGAACAAGAAACAAAAAATTTCGCGACAAAATTCTGTTCGCGAATCTTTTGAGCTTCAACAAGAAAGCCACAAGCTTCCACAAGGCACTGTTTCGCGAATCTTTCGAGTTGACTGGAAGACAAATTTCGTGAATCCTTCATGAATTTTCTCGAGTTGGTCACGAATAGAAAAGTTTTGAGTTCACGTTCGTTTCTTTCTCATCCTTTGTCAAGTAAACTATGTACTTTGTTGGTAGAATCAAAATCTGTCTGCTGATCAATTGTTCTACAGCTCCCTCTCAAAGTGGCTGTTGGATTAACCCCAATCTTGTTCGCTGCTTCTCAAACAAAGCTTTACTTAATGGCTTTGTAAAGATATCAGCTGTCATTTTCTCTATGGGTATGAAGACTGTCTTCAGTATCTTCTTCTCGACTAAGTCCTGAATCACATGATACTTGATAGCTATGTGCTTCATTTTCGAGTGAAATATAGGATCTTTTGTAAGATAGATTGTTGAAGTGTTATCCATTAACAAGACATAAGGCTTAGAAATAGATTCATCAAATCCTTCCAACATCTGTTTGATCCAGATCAGCTCGTTTGCCATCTTGGCTGTTGCTACATATTCCACTTCACAGGAAGATTGAGCTACTACTGTTTGTTTCTTGCTTATCCAAAGTATGGTTGCGTCAGATGCTAGAGTACAACCTCCTGAAATGCTCTTGCTATCATCCTTCATGGATGCCCAACTTGTGTCACTGTAAGATTCGATGTGAAATCTAGCTTCCTTTGAATAACATAGTGCATAGTCTTTCGTTTCTTGGAGATATTGTAGTACTCTTTTCGCCAACTTCCAATGCAATGATCCTGGGTTATGATTATACTGTCTCAGCTTGTATACTGCAAATGCTATATCAGGTCTGGTATTGTCTGCTAGATATAACAATGATCCAATCAGCCTACAATAGGGTGTTTTGGCCATTTGTTCTTCTTCCTCGAGAGTCTGCGGACAATCTGCCTTCAGTATTGTTCCAGGTATCATGGGAGTATGCACACCTTTGCATTCGAGCATGTTGAAGTCTTCAATGATCTTTTGAGTGTACTTTTGTTGGTGAAGATACAACTTACCACCTTCAAAGTCTCTCATGATCTGCAAGCCTAGATAGATTTTAGCTTCTCCTAGGTCGGTGATCTCAAATATTTCAAAAATGTCTCTTTTGACATCTGAAATTAACTTATCTCTTCTTGAGAAGATAAGCGTATCATCAATATAAATAGCTAAAATGATTATTTCATTTTGGACATGTTTGATATAGACATTTGATTCAACAACTAGAGGTTTGAAGCCTATGGAACGTAGTGCTTCGTCCTTCTTTCTATACCATTGTCTCGCTGCCTGTTTGAGACCATAAATGCTTTTATTCATATGACATCCATATTTTGGATATTCTTGGCTTACAAAACCAAGTGGTTGTCTTCTTCCAATTCTGCATGTAGGAAAGCAGTCCACAATATGGATTTTCAAATCATGAGCCACTGCATACACGAATAACAAATGAATTGATATATGTTTGACTACAAGTGAGAAAGTATCAGTGTAGTCGATCTAATACTTCTATGAAAATCCTTTAGCAACCAACCTTGTCTTGTATCTGATGTTTTCTCCATCGAGACCTGTTTTGATCTTATAGATCCACTTGCACTTGACTGGTTTTCTGCCATCAAGTATAGGTGCGAGTGTTCATACATTGTTCTTGTACATGGACGACATTTCGTCGTCCATTGCCTGAATCTAGTGATCTTTATTTGGTCCATACACAACTTTTTCGAATGTTTGAGGTTCGTCAAAGAATCCACAAAATTCGATGGCTGTATTAAAAACATCATGACCATACCTAAAAACCCGCCTCTTATGTTTTTGCCACCCCCATGTTATGAAATAGATCTTTCTTTAACTTTTCCTTATTTATCATCAAACCCTCCTCTCTCTCTCCCCCTCACCCACCTATAATGGTTAATATTGTTTTAACCTTTGTTTTGGAAAATTTAATTATTAATGGGTAATGAAACTTCACAATGCATTTAAAGTTTTGAGAATATTTAAATTAAAAGCTAATTATCAAGTAATGCATGTTACAATATTCTCAAATAACTTCAAGTTGAAAGTTCATAGTTATAGTATTTCATTTTCCATCTCTTTGAAACTTCAAAGTCCATAGACTTAAACTTCCAAGTTGAAGTTTTAAAACTTTTGCATTAATTAGGTTTTAATGAGATTACATACATGCCAATTAGATTCTATGAGATTACATAGATTCCTTGTCCATTTACAGCTTTTATTTAGACTTTGATTTACAAAATTCATGAAAGAGTTAAACTCCAAAGAACTTCAAAGTGGAAGTTTTAAAATTACTTCAAAGTTGAAGTCTTATAGCTATCACATCAATTAGATTCTATGAGGTTACATAGATTCCCTGTCCATTTAAATGGTTTGTAAAATTTAAAGTTTACAAAAGGACTCTAATTTAAAGTTGAAATTTTAATACTTTTACCTTAATTAGATTATTTAAATTATGTGTCCATTTACTTAAACTATCACAATTACACAGATTCTTGTGTCCATTTACTTAAAGGTTCACATTACATAGATTTCTTGTGTCCATTTACATCTTTTTTAAACTTCATAGTTCACAAAAAGTTAAACCTCAAAGAAGTGCAAGTTGAAGTTCTAAAATTACTTCAAAGTTCACAACGACTTAAACTTTAGAGTTGAAGTTTTAAAACTTTCACATTGAATCCATTCTTTTATGGGCCCTACCCTCAACGCACATGAGTGTATATATGTGTGGGGGAGATGCACTTTTTCCATACATAAACAAAAGTTATAACTAAAAAAATGTGTCAAAAGAGTATGTATGGGGTGGGCATCCCCTTTTAGTTCAAAAAATGTGTGTGCATGGGTGAGGGGAGGAGGATGCATGGGTCCCCTCACTCATGCATACAAAAGTGTATGCAAGTTTTTATATATATATATATATATATATATATATATACAGTAGATAGTTCGAAAATGGATAGGAAGATAGTGAAAATGCAAGAACTTAAAAAAGCTCCAACAAAAGATTGGATTTAAGATGGTTTTAGAAATTTTTAGAGTCTTGAAAATTTTTGAGACTGTATATATATATGTACATACATACATATATATATACACACACACACACACACACATATATACATACATACATACATACATACATATATATATATCTATATAGTATATAAAACTATTTTAGAGACTGTGTGTGTGTTTTTGCCGTCGAAAATGTCACGCTGTGCCGCCGAAAATGTCACACTCTGCCATGAAAAATGTCATGTTTTTGCAACAACCAAAGCTAAAAAACATCGTTTGAAAAAAAATGGTGAAAAAAATAACACATGCAAGCCTTTTTTCTTTTTCTTTTTTCTTTTTTGGCACCCGCACACACATTTCAAATTTGCAGTTTTCCCTTGAGCACACGCTGTATCTATCTCTCTCTCTCTCTCTCTCTCTCTCTCTCTCTCTCTCTCTCTCTCTCTCTCTCTCTCTCTCAAAAAGGGAGGAGAAAATAGAAGAAAGACATGAAGGAAAGAAGAAAGGATGGAGACAAAGAAAGGGTGAGGAGCGGAGGAAGAAGAAGGAGTGGGGCATGGAGGCAGCAGAGGGAGAGGTGCATCAGGCGTTCCCAAGATGTTGGCATTGCCAGACAAAGAACTCGGGAGAAGGCAATGGCGCTCTTGGTGGTATAGCTCTCTACACAGAAGACGCTCACAGACATGGACATGAAGAAGATATGGAAGGGCCTGTTGTACTGCGTCTGGCGCAGTGACAAGGTGGTCGTGTGGGTTGACCTCATTGAGAGGCTTGCCTCCCTTTTGCTTCGTTTAGATGTGAAGCTTTCCCTTCAAATTTTTGAAGGATTTTTGTCCGCAATGAGTAGGGAATGGGGTGGCATTGATATATTGCGTTTGGACAAATTCTATTTATTGAGAAGGAAGGTTTTGATTAATGTTTTCAAATTTTTGAATAGCCAGAAATGGGATGAGCAGTGCGTGAAGAAGTTCATGACAACTATGGCAGAAAGAGGTTTTCTACCTAGTGATCATTTTCCAAGTCAAGGTGTGAATTTGCATCTGGCGGATAGTTTCTGGGCTGATGCTGTACTTAGGCAATTTATGCTTGAGCTTCAGTTTGCCATTTTGGTTAGATCCGGCTTCTGAATACTTCATAAACGCTTCAAGGCTTTGGCAACAATGGGAAACAGTTCAACTTCTTCCTCGCTTTAGAGTTAAATTTTCTCAATCAAAAGCAACGGACGGTTGACAACTTCACATGCTATTAAACAAGTACTAAAAGGATGTATGTTTTATACACAGATATTCAATCTTGGAGCTGGTTCTCTCTATACCTCCAAAGAAGGGAACTCTCAGTATCAAGCCACAGATCAGTGTATCAAATCCATCTATTGCTGTGTTAAGCATTGTCTGGTGCACAATCGTTGCTCCTACGCTGTGTCCAATGATGAAACACTCGGCAAAGTCTCCGTGTGCAGACAACCATGGGTTCTTGGGGCTGGAGTCTTGCGGACAACTTGAGCTCAGGTGCTAATCTATACTCCAATTGGTTCGCCGGGCTCTCGAGCACCTTTCTAGAACCTGTTCATTCCTGCCTAATCTTCAAACATAGTGTCTTTTACCAATGGCAAATTCAATGCCCTGTTTATTTCTGCCTAATCTTCATACAATGTGTTTTTTTACCAATGACAAATTCAATGCACCTATAAGGTAATCTAATACTCTATTTTCACAACAACTTATGTGCCATAGCTGATCCGATGAGGTAGATGGCCTGCCTCTACATTTTGCTCACGCAAGCATTAAGTTCTTATTACTCACCATTAGGCATTTCCAGAGACAACACAAGCATCGTTTTGCACAATTCAAACATGCTCTTGAGGCCCGAGATCTCAAGAAGATGCGTTATTAGTTTCGATAGAGAATTAGAATGTCAATCAGTATTTATCCTTAGAGTTGAAATTTAATTGGTGGATCTGAAGAGTTTGGCTTGAAACTTCGGACTTAGATCACGGAAATAGGCTTGAAACTTCAAACTTAGATCAAGGAAATAGCCTAAACAAATCTACAAAAGTGGGAGACCACTTCCGCACTGTGGCAAGGAAAAATTTAGCTGGTGCTCACAAAAAGCACATGAAATTTTACATGCCAATTGATACAATTGCATTTTTCATTGGTTGCATATTTTTCTTTCAAGAGAACCACCAATGAATCCATTGATTTTAGCTAGAAACCACAAACTTATAAGCTCAAATCCAATAACTTACCACCGTAAGTGATTCAGATTCATAGATTTTACTATAGAATTTTTGTGCATTTTAAAAGAAATAGACATTGTGGTATCCACATAAGAATATGTCGCCTTTTAATCAAAGGAATGACTTTTGTCTTTTACATATCTGCTGAAATTTTAGATGATGAGTCTTCTACTGTTCCATTGATTGAAGCATCTGCATCTGCTCCAGTTGATGTAGACGATGCAGATCGTGAAATAGGGGTTGAAGCTGAAGCATCTATGGCTTCAGATGATCAGAAAACTCTCTCTCGTTCTATAATCCTCTCTAATTCTCTTCTATCTACCAAGAGCCTTAAGGCTATCAATAGAACTTTCCTCTACACACACTCTAGAATGTCGACACGAGACATCGAAGAAGGCGACCCCCTTCTCTCTCATTCAGCATGAGGTATGATAGTGCTAGCTAGAGCCTAGAGAAAAGGCAAGCACTCCTATTCATTTGTTTACTACTGCAATTTCATTTCAATTTTGGTTTTGCCCTGAGTAGCAAATTGTGCGTACCCACTGCATTTCCTTTTAGTTTTTTCTTTTGATTTAAGATGAGATGATGATGCTGGTGTTCTTTTTTGTTTTGTGAATTGCTACTTATGTACTCAGAGGATTTTGGTTCCATGTATGTGAAGCTTTTGCAAAGCATCTTGAAGGATTTAACACTATTGATGAATTTCTGAGAGCAAGTTTGTGGAAGTGTATTTAGAATTCTATTATCTATGTATTGTAGGATGGCACTACAATGCTAGCTTAAAAAACTATATCCATTTCTTTATGTATATAAGTAATCAAAACTTTAAAGCATTTCCTATGTATTTATTGAAGAAAAAATGCACCTCTGTATGTCATTTGAAGGCCTCATAACTTCTGCCCTAGATTTGTAAGAAAGACTAATATAAACAAACTAAATCTAGATCCCTTATAACTTGATTTTTGATTTGAAAAGAAGAGCAACACAGAGAGTAGAGAGCAGAGAACATGAGATAGAACGAACTAGGAATAATAATGATGGCGTTTTCTTCTTATGATCCAAGTAGCAAAGAGGTGGTCATTGCTTTTGATTCAAGCAACAAAGAGTACGTAGCCATTGCATTTGCTTTTGGTTATTTCCTTTTGATTCGAACATGATAGAGTACACAGTCATTTCATTTGGTTTTGATTTCTCCCTTTTGATCCGAGCAACAAATAGTACATAGCCATTACATTTGCTTTTAGTTGTTGTCTGTTGATCTGAGCAGCAAATAATTTGTAGCCATTATGCGTTTTAGAGTAAGCATGTTTTGACTCCAGTTTTTGACTTTCTTAGTGCTATCAGTCTCTCTTTATTCAATGCGTTAGTTAATACATTTTTAGTCATTGTTTAGCGTCAATTGTGATTAAGAGTTACAAGTATTTTGAACACATCAGGCTTTGTTGCAAGTGGAGATTGGATCCTTCTATAGTTGAGTATTCAAACAACACTACAACTAAACCCCTCATGCCATTTGTGAAGGAACCAATTCATGAGTGTAAATTATGCAGAGCCTAGCTTTTGTAAATCTTCTATTTCATATTAGGAGATTTCTCAACTTTATCAAATACAAATTTTTTTATATTTGTTACATTAATTCATTTAACACCCAACTCATCTTTTGTTCATTTCCTTCTTTTTCACTAAAGAGGAAATGCTACTATTTGAAAGTCCTTTTTAGTAACATGGTATGCTCTTTTCCAAACAATTATGCAACCAAGAGAACCACAAAATTGTTTGGTCAGACAGTTCCGTCAAGTTTATCTAATATTCATCCAATACTCTTAATGAGAGCATTGCAAATGAGCTTTTGGCGTTACCCTTCAAGGACTTCTCCTTCTTACAAGGGATACAGACAATTCATTCTCTAATCTACCTGCATATGGGGTATGCAGAAATTTGAGCTCCTTGGTGAACACAATCTTACCTAATCTCAGTCAAAACTATTTGCAGGGATAAAGATTGGCAGGACAATGATGGGGCTCTAAACATCTCCATGTTACATCCACGCCTTCCTAGCCCTTATCCAAATGTCGCACTTGAGCCAGATCTCAAGGTTGGCCAGATTCTACTACGAGGCATATGATAATCATCTTGGAACGCACTTGAATGTATCATAGCGAGAAAAAACGCACTTTTTGTCGATGTTTAAAATAGCAGAGAGTATGGCTCCAGTCTTTGTTACAAACATTCTACTCTTTGTTTGATGTTTTGATACATCTATAGTAGAAGTTTCATGTATACGGTTGGTGCAAATAGAAATTTTAGATGGAATGGTCTTCTGTATGCAGGCTTTTTCGTTGCACCTACCGACAAAAATCATCAGTCAAGGGAAGGTGTTAGAGCGGAATTGATAGTAACAGTAATTCTCTTAGCAATTTTAGGGTTAAGAGTTAAAAGAAGAGTTGGATTTTTGCTCCTACTCCATTGTGTATTATCAACAATTTCTATGTTTTATGGTCTCAAGATACAACTAACAAGTTTAAGGTTCCACTATATGTATTCTATACTTTGACATTTTTATTTCTTGCTCTTATGTTGTATCCACCTTGCCTAACATGAACACACACTTTCAAAAATACGAGATGTACACAACAAGCGAGATATGCAGTATGTGCAAGATATGCCAAATATGTGAGATGTGCGAGCTGTTTGAGACATGAGATGTGCGAGATATGCCCCAAGTCGCTCTCTCGCCTATCTCTGACTCGGACTTTTGCTGTCATCTCTCTCTCTAAGTAAGATATGCGACACACATCTCGCATATTTTATATATATATATATATATCTACGATGCAAAATTTTAAAAACGACTCAAATTTTTTCGAAGGACTCGAATTTTTCAAGACTTGATTTTTTGGAAAGACTCGAATTTTTTTGTAACGACTCGATGTTTTTTCAATGGATCGAATTTTTTTTCAAAGAATCGTATTTTCCCAATGACTCGAATTTTTCCAATGATTTGAACAGTTGCAAGAGTATCTTAGAATCAATTATTAGATCAATCATGCACAATGTAATGGTGACACCATATGAACCTTGATCTGCAAAAATAATACTGCTAGGGTTATATAAAAAATTTAAGCGCAAAGATATGGTTAAGACAACATAGGGACTTCATCATACCCTGATTGATCATCGGCACAGTTTGAATTGCTGTTATTCAATTAGTGATTCACAAGCCAATAAAACTTTGACCAATACTTTAAGGGTCAAGATCTTTCTTCTGAGAAAATATGTTGAAAGAAAACGTTCCAGAAGAGTCCCACAAAAACATAGGTTATGATGCGACTAAAACTAGAAAATGCAAACCTCGCAGGTGAACTACCTAAATGAAATAAGAAACAAATTTGATAACTATAATTCGTCGTTTATAAAATACTCCGATCGCCTCCATAGAAGAACAAGGGGCAAAATCCTATTTATGTTCTACACTTTTAAATAAATACCTCACCTCAATCCAGATCAGAAGTAATAAACAACGCTATATTAAGACTCTTCACTTGCCAACCATAGGCAGCGAAACCCTAGGTTCGGGTATCTCGAGTCATTGTATTGATAGTATTAATCCTAGAATACAGCAATCTCATAACAGTATATAATACTCCAAATCAGATCCAGCTGCTCAAGTTTATAGAAGGTCAGCAACATTAGAAGGCAACTGTTCTATAACCGTGTTGTAGAATCTTTGAATATCCTGTAGCATCCGCTCATCTTCCTTTGTCACAAAGTTGATGGCAACACCTTTCCTTCCAAATCTACCACTACGACCAATACGGTGCAGATAGTTTTCTGGCTGCGAAGGCAAGTCATAATTGATAACAAGAGAGACCTGCTGCACATCAATGCCGCGAGCCAATAGGTCCGTCGTGATCAAAACACGCGATGATCCAGATCTAAACTCTCTCATTATGATATCGCGGGTGTTCTGATCCATATCCCCATGAGTAGCAGAAACTGTATGGTCCCGGGCACGCATCTTATCAGTTAACCAGTCCACCTTTCGTCTTGTATTAATAAAAATGACGCTTTGAGTTATTGCAAGAGTCTCATACAGATCACAGAGCGTATCCAACTTCCACTCTTCCTTTTCTACATTAACATAGAACTGCTTTATACCCTCCAGAGTTAATTCATCTCTCTTGACAAGAATTTTCACTGGCTTGTTCATAAACTTGCGTGTGATTTCAAGAGCTTCTGGAGGCATCGTTGCAGAGAATACACCAACCTGAAGCTTAGGTGGAAGTAACTGAAATATATCATAGATCTGCAGCCAATCAACAAAACATATGCGTTGGTAGAAATGTACTACATCAGAATGAAAAATTGCCCAAAGACCTAAACTGAATAAGTGCTTAGAAAAATTCCAACCCCAAACTTCACGAGCTTGATGAGAACATAAATGATGATTATATTACAGCTGAACAAGTTCCACTAAGATCAAAAGACAAACAAATACCATCAAACAAAATGGTGAGCTTAAAAAGCCAGATTAAACAACAATTTCATTCAGAACGCCTGGACATAACTCATGGCCACAAGGAAATCTACTAGACAGCAAGAATGTCATACTTGATCTTTAAAACCGCGAGAAAGCATCTCATCAGCTTCATCCAGAACGAAAATTTTGATATAGTCGGGTCTCAGAGCATTGCGCCGGAGCATGTCATACACTCGCCCAGGTGTTCCAACGACTACATGTACTCCACTCTGCAAAATCCGCTGATCTTCACGGACGCTCGTCCCTCCTACACATGCATGTACCTTGACCTGCAAATAGTCACCTAAAGCCCTCATAACTTTTTCAATCTGTTGTGCTAGCTCGCGGGTGGGGGCAAGCACGAGGGCCTGGCAATCCAAGAGCTGGTAATCTAGTTGTTGCAAGATTCCAGAGCAGAAAGTAGCTGTCTTCCCAGTTCCAGATTGCGCTTGTTGTATAACATCCAGCCCTTTGCAGAAGGGCACAATACCCCGTTGCTGAATGGCAGAGGGTTTCTCAAACCCTGAAGGTTGAAATCAAAATGGCCAAACGCATAATAAGTATTGTGCTTCGGACAGTTGAATGGATCTTTAAAGCACAGATTTGCTAAACAATAAAAGATGCGAAGGGAAAAATGAACACCAACCATAGGCATAGATTCCCCTCAAAAGGTTCTCTTGAAGCCCCATCGAATCAAATGTTTCGTTAACCTCATCCCAAGTAGAGATCATATCATCCCCTTCTGATAAACTGCAATTACAAATCTCCAGCCTTAAGAAGATGAAAAGAGAATATATATATAAATCGTATAAAATACAAGCAATCAAATCTTTTTGCCATGCCTTTCTTAAACGAAAAACGATTTCAAAAGAAAACCAGCTTACACTTGATCCATTTTCGCATC
This sequence comes from Diphasiastrum complanatum, assembly GCA_029204225.1. Lineage (NCBI taxonomy): Eukaryota > Viridiplantae > Streptophyta > Lycopodiopsida > Lycopodiales > Lycopodiaceae > Diphasiastrum > Diphasiastrum complanatum. The sequence goes on along the minus strand of CM055097.1, from coordinate 34,657,759 downwards.
ATATTGGCGAGCATCGAACTGGGATCCTTCTGGTGCCAAACCTGCCATATTATCTGCATATTTCACAAAACCAACGACACATCAACGCACGGCCATCTCCAAAAATCTTCAATCCCTTAGCCAGGCATAAAATCGTAGGCATAAAGCTGCAAATCAGATAGTCAATCCTACTTCATAGCAGGCAAAGCTTCTAAAATCTCCGACAACAAACAGAAAAACATTAAAACCTAAAGCAAACACCGTATTTGACGAGAAATGGCTCAAAAGAAAGCGCAAAAAAAGGGGCAAAAGAAGCGCAAAACAGCAACTCCAGTGCAGGCTTACCTGATGATGATCAAAAGGAGCGGAAAATGAGCGATGGATCGATCGAAAGCGCTGGGAAGGCGGTAGGTCGTCGACGCAAAAAGCTCACACACAGAGCTCTTCCTTTCCTTTCCTTTCTGTCTCCTCTATCTCTTCCTCCTTCCTCTCCCCCTCTCCAATCTTAAGAACGCTACAGAAGTTAGCTCCGCCACCGTTGGATATCCTATTAACCCTTCAGATTCTGCCACGTGTTATAGCTGGCCATCCAACAGCGTACAGGTGGTACGCTGGACACGTGGCTAGCATCCAGCGGTCCCAGTGATGGAACCTTGAGTAGAGAGATGGAAAGACATACTGATGGGGCCTACACCCCCCCGTCACGTACCATATGGGAATCTGTGTTCAAATCTGAAGTTCCATGGCCTTCGAAGTTTCCTGAAACCCCATATTGAAGGGCTCCTTTTCTTATAAAAAATATAAATCAGAGGCCAAGGGGCATCAAAGCTAAATGCTTCTTTAAGACGCCTCGGGTTATTATAAGGGGAGGCGGCCCGCGTTCGAGGGTTTGAGGGCACCTCACCTCAAAATGGGGAACGCGTGACCTTTTAGATCAATTAAGGTAAGGTTTGCTCAATTAGATCTATCTTTTAATGTGATTATCAGGGCTATCAAGCGTGTGCTTCAATATACAAGCATACTTTCTAGCAGTGCTTTACGCATGTCTTCAACGAGATTAACACCAATTTGATAGGAGGGAAGACTCTTGCCTTGCTATGCAAACTCTAAACCTCACCTACGGCTTTGTCGTTTGCCATTATGGGGCATAGTGTGTTGCTAAAATCATACTACAAAAGTATGTCAAGCCCAAAAGTATGTCAAGCCCATGAATGGAGTCAAAGGAAATAATTTTTAGTTCCCATCCAAAAGGGCTTTGTATTTTCAGATTCGAGCCATGAGAGCTCTTCTTTTCAAGATTATGTCCATGAGGGTTGCTTATTTTTAGGGCCAAAAATTACAACCAATCATATTTGTACAAAAAACTTATGTTTCTCTCTTAGATAATTGTGGTCCCTAAGCTCAAAATGTGCATTGTCCATTTATGTAAGACTTGAGCTGACACTCATTACGAGTAAACAAAGTCTCACATAAATTTCAAAAGCAAATTACATCCATAAAAACAATTTTGATGCATATTTACTTAAACTTGCTAGTTATAACTAACGATACCTTATATGAAAAATAAGCAAATACTAACTTTAGGCCAACTAGGAGGCCAAAATGGACATTTGACCAAAGTCAAGTGTAGCCCTCACACATGTGGAACCGGCAAGGAAGGGGCTGAGTTCATTTCTCCAATCATATTTGTTCATTAAGTCAACGAGCATTTTAATTCTATTGGCTAATTTTTTTATGTAGCTCAATCTTGACCATATGATATGAATAGATGGCTAAAATTAACAAGGTTCCAAATGCGAGCTACACAACATTATAACCAGTGTCAATCCCTTCTCATTTGTATCTCTCTTACTTGTTGAATAAGCTGAGAAAGAGAAGAAAGTGGCTCATCCTTCTCTACATTGTCTATTTTGTCTATCTAGGTAGTATTGTGATTTCTATGTCATAACTGAGTTCTAGGACATAAAAGAAGTGTATGTCTTATCATGGATGGGATCTTTATCATGCACTAAACTCAGACTATCAAACTTGTGTGGACTTATTATGCTTTTGGAAGATAGATCTTGATGCATTATAATTTGGTAGTTTATCTCTTGGTTATTTTACATCAACAAGTTTTATGGTTCAAGATCAATTGGATCTTGGCAGTTAGGGTTACTTTTGGTGTATGAAAATTTCACATCATTGTTCGAGAGGGGGAGGCATTTTTTGGGAGGGGGAGGGGAGTGTAGCATTTTTGTGAAGGGGGAGGGCCAATGTCGCAAAAATTTCGCAAAATTTCCCTGAAGGTTTTGCAAAAATTTTGCGAAAATCACTGAAGCTTTTGCGAAAATATCTCGAAAAATTCCCTTGAAAACTTCGCGAAAATCCCGATGCATTCGCGAAAATACCTCGAAATAATTTTTTGGAGAGGGGCCTCAAAAATTTCGCGAAATTGGCCCTCAAAGAATACGACACTGACCCTCGAAAAAAAATGCAACACTGGCCTCCTTTGTGAAAATACCTCGTAAATACTCGAAAATGGCCTGAAAACACCTCGAAAATCACTCAAAAATACCTCGAAATGGCTCGAAAATATCTCGAAAATGGCCCGACAATGCTTCAAAAATGGCCCGAAAATTCCTGCGAAAATTTTGAAAATCTCAAGAAAATGCCTCAAAAATGGCTCGAGAATACCTCGAAAATGGCCCGAGAATACCTCGAAAATGGTACAAAAATAACTCGAAAATGTCAAGCGTTGAGTGTCGAATATCAGTGTTGACAGATTCTACACTCTAGAATCTGTTAACTGGTTTTTTGTTTCGTTACTTCTTTTGGTGCTTGTTTTACAGCTTTAACAGCTTGGTATTCTGCCTGTCAGCAGAGACTGTGGGCACTTCTTGAGATTATCTTTCTTGATTTAAGGCCGAGATTAGGCAGAAGGGGCTGATAATCATTGTAGTATTGTCCTGCCTGTCAGAGGACATCCGGATGGGTGTCTCTTGAACTGAATGCACATGCATAATCAACCAAAATGCAAGCCAATGCATTCAACAAATGATCTACGTTACTGCTCAGTTGAACAACGATGGATTCCTACTTCTACTTTGCTGCAAAATGAACTGAAATAAGATCCTAAGCACTACTATACTTGCATAAATTGACAAAACAAGAAACAAGAACTAATCTATAGCATTTTAGAGGTCCAAGAATCAAGAAACCAACCAGTCTTTTGATTCTTGGACATCCCAAGAACATCAAGAACTAGAATGTTGGAGGATATGCAAAATATATGTCATGTTTCTAGCCTATTTAGTTTACTTGAATGTTGGTTCCTACATTAATCCACAAACAAGAAATGACATCTAATCCACAACTAGGAAAACAAGAAAACTAATCCACTCTAAATCCACAACCACACACAACATGAATGGAAGGGCATGATCTTAGGGGCATCACTCAAGAAAACCATCATGATCAAGGAGCTCAATGGATGCATCTAACTCATAAAGCTCTTCTCATTTCAACATCGAGTTGATACAATACACAAAAAGCTCCTCTTCACAAAGAGGGAGTCTCTTAAATAAGCAAGAGAGCTCCTTAGGTGGCATCCTAGTGGAATTTCCACATTTCACAAATTGCAAGTGGAATAATGCTCTCCACTAGAGGTCACCATCAAAAGGTGGCTCACTCTACTTTCTTTAAGAGGGGTCTACTTGCATTTATTACATTTGCCCAGAAATACTAATTCCTACATGGTCATTCCATCTTTCGGGATTCACCATGAGGCTTACACAGTTCTTGCTTGTCATTACTACTAGTATTTCTTGGCTCTCATACTCGGCTCTCAGTTTTCATTCGTCTCATCTTCTCAAAGTCCTCCTCGGTCTAAGGTGAGAGGTGCTCTTGAGTTGCTCTGTCCGAGTCCGAGTATCTTGGGGATTCGTCAGAATCAGCAAACAATCAACGAATCCTTCGCGAGAATTCGCTGATTTTCGAGGAAGAGAGAATTTTTCGCGACAATTTCGAAAGAGATTTTTTCGCGAGATGTTCGAAATAGAGCGAGAGAGATGTTTTCACGAAATTTATGAGAGAGAGAGAGAGAGAGAGAGAGAGAGAGAGAGAGAGAGAGAGAGAGAGTTGAAATTTTTCAGAGAGAGAGAGAGAGAGAATTTTCACGAAATTTTTTAAAGTATTTTTCGCGAAAATTTTGAGAGAGAGAGAGAAAGAGTTGGAATTTTTCGCGAAATTTTTGAAAGAGAGAGAGAGAGAGAGAGTTAAAATTTTTCGCGAAATTTTTGAGAGAGTGTATTGTTTGCGAAAAAAAACTCTCTCGAAAATTTCGCGAAAAAATTTTACTCTCTTTCAAAAATTTTGCAAAAAATTTGCGAGGACCGAAAATACCTCAAAAATGGCCCAAAAATACCTCGAAAATGTCAAGTGTCGAGTGAGTTTAGTTGGCGACAGTTTATTGTTCGCGACACTGCTCAGTTTTGCGACAATTTCGAGTGGCGGGTTTGCGACTGTTTCGAGTGTCTTGTTGGTGACAGTTTCACGATAGTTTCAAGTGTCGAGTTTCGTGACAGTTCGAGTGTCGAGTTTCGATAGTCATGTTCGCGACAATTTCGATCTTGATCTCGACAATTTCAGACTCAAATGGTTTTTGTTCGCGACAGTGTCTTGTTCGCGACTGTTTCGTGATAGTTTCGAGTTGAACTTTACACCCTTGATAGGGCAACTGAATTTCAGAAAGAATTCACAATTTGATGGATAAAAATTAGGTGAACATTGTAATAGTAGATAGTTTTTGAGCAAGTTGATCCTACAGTTGATAAGCGATAGCCCCAAAATCACAATATTCTTAGTATTTATTCTCAACTTGAGATGTATTGTCAGTTAATCATAAGATACACATACACATACACATATGTTTGTATATGTACGTCTATGTGTATGTATGTGTAGGTAAACGGTCATTGAACAAAATTGGCCAAAATCGAGTGACAATTACATCACCAGATTCTCTCTCTCTCTCTCTCTCTCTCTCTCTCTCTCTCTCTCTCTCTCTCTCTCTCTCTCTCTCTCTCTCTCTCTCTCTCTCTCTCTCTCTCTCTCTCTCTCTCTCTCTCTCTCTCTCTCTCATGTTTTGACCTCATCATTTAGCTCCATCTAATTAACTTCAAATGATGTCGTTATTATATTTAGCAAAGTGTTGTTGACACTAAAGGATGGACTGCTTTCTTGTAAAACGGTCATTGACCTATAGGCTTTTCTTATTGAATGCTTCTAGTTTCAGATTATTTCTAAACATGCCTAATGGTTGTCTTTTGTGCTCTTACATGTCATAGTTTCTATTACCATATTTAAACAAAGTTTTATCAATTTTGTTGCTAAAGAGAAACTTCTAAAATGGAATGTTAAATGTTTCTTGTGGTTTCAATCATAACATTATAGGACCAACTTGTAAAATCCCTTGTAATAATTATGTTGACATATCTATTAGATGTATTTTGACATTTGAAATGTGGTCAAAGGAAATCTAGACTTCCTTGTTAATCAATATATTAAAAAAAAACAAAGTTAATCAAATAAGAGTGCAATATGCGAAAATTACAGATGCCTTTATTCAAGGCTTGTTAATTTCTAACACCACAAGAATGTTGAGCTGATTTATTTCTTTTCCGAATACAATTAAGTTTGCAAATTTAGTGATAGTTTATTTTGCACTATTTTAAGCATCATAAATAATGATAATCTCAAGAGAGAGAGAGTATTTTTTGCGAAAATTTCGACAAAGAGTAGGCTCACATAGTTAATCACTATCTGCCTAGCTAGTATTTCCTCGGCTCTCAGCTTCTTCTGCTCTCTTCCTTTTGAGGCCTCATCGGTCATGGATGAGAGATAACTTGTGTCTTCAGCTTGGCTCGGTACAAGAGAATCGGCTAACAATGAATCCATGCAATCCCCATGTAGGTCAACTATAAATAGATTACAACTCTTCATGCATTCCTCCTGTCTATATCTGTCACACGTACATGTACTACTCCATATGTCTCAATTAGAGTGTTTGGGTCCTCTCAAGGCCATTAGTCACAAACAAGCCTCGATGTGGAATAAAATCTAGGTGTGACCAATAATATTTTGTCCTCAATATGGAAAAACTAAGGAAGACCCAGATTTGTATGTTTTTAATTCTTTTCCATGAATTATTATCCTCAATCTTGACCATCCAACCTAATCAAGCACTCAGAGATAGAACAATTTTTTCAATTGTTTATCTCCGATTCAAAGTACTCTTTCAGTTTCCAAATGTACATGGAGCGATAAGTCCTCGAAATGGGTAAAATCTTCTATATATCAAACTGTAATCATCAAATAAACTAAGTTTACATGATACACTGGATGAGTAGTCAACCAATCTTGAAGATTAATTTCAAAAGCTAAACAAATCAATCTTTTAACTTTCATGTTTACCCTGAAAATCAATCCTTAGTCTGACCTCAATATTAAATAAGTACTTAGAGATGGAATAGTTCACCAATTATTAATCTCTACACTGAAGTACTATATTGACCTTTAGAAGTACACTAAGAGATAATTTTTCTATTGGGTCTGATTCTCTCCAATCTAATAACATCACTTTCATGTAACCTCAATTTACATGAATCACTAGGTGAGTTCTCACCTTACATTGGAAATCAATGTTCAAAAGTCAAAGATCCAAACAATTATAGTCCATGACTATCCACAATTACTTGTAGACTTGTCATAAATGCTTCTTGGTAATAATATTCTTAGAATACCCAAATATTCAAAAATACCCTAATTCAGTCGTCTAAAATCTCTAGGAGATCCACCAAGTCTCAGCCAATAATAACTCAATCCAGAGTACTACAGTTACTCTAACGAGTTGATAGCCCCATCTAGCACCATTGCCAGAAATCAGCAACTATTTGTATCTTAATAGAGTTATCTATCTCTTATATATCTGGACATAGAGACTGAACTTTGTACACAAGCACTTATAGACTACAAACTATAGCAAAATACCATCCACTAAGGTAAGCAAATTCCTCATAAGTAACAATTACTTAATGAAAATGCCTGTGAGATGTACATAATCTCAAATATGCATTGGAGTAAAGAAATTTAGAGTCCAAATAATAGATCTAAATCTTTGACTCTCCCAATTGATCAAGAATTACTCATTATCTTAACAATTCTCACATTTCCTTATAATCTTCTAATGACTTTTAAGTATCTATTTATGATCCGTCAATCATAAACCTTTAGAATCTTATGATTCGTCAATCATAATTTACAGGATTCCAAAAGCATATTTCATCATTGAAAGATACTGGAGTATATTTATAACATACCACTCAGGAAATATAAGAAACATTCTAAAATCTTTTCCTCAAGGAAAAATTACTAGATTCCAAAAATATTCTTTCAACTCGATTCTTAACCGGATTATGAGATCCAAATTATACAATCAACCAAGTAATTAAAGACCATTACAACATTCGTCTTTAACAACATACAATCACCTAAAACAACATCTAGAGATTACATAGTTCTGCTGAATTCCAAAAATTCAGTTTACCATTCTTGGAACCATTAGGATCCGGTATCCAATTGAGCTTAGAAGGATACTATCACTAATGAATCAAGTCTATTTCTCAACTGAGAAATACTCACCCAAGAATTTCGTATATCCTATGCATACAATTTCTTGATGAATCCAAATGACTCACAAATTATATGTCTTACAAGCGATACACACAAAAAAAATAATTTCTAGTGAATTCTCTTCACATTGTCCGTTTTACCAATTAACTTTCCCAGGAGTAAATCAACTACTCAAGTTAATTGCCCATGATTAAGAATCTTAAATGTCTAGGTGAAGAATTCAATTATACTAGTATAACACCACATTTAGATCCTTATCCAAATCATTTTGAAGTTAACTTATAGATGTATCACAATAGATCTGTTAGCTCTGCAGTAATTGCCAAATACAATATTTGATCATATGTCTATGTCCAATGACTAGGTTAAGTACACCAGATAACCTTAGTAATCAGGAATACATAGTAGATCCAAACAAGATTAATCGTGCACATATGAGAATAATCTCACTATGACCCAATACATAAACACATATGTCATTATTTGGTAGATTCCTCCAAAATCCGCATATGTTACGCACATATATCACTGAGAATCTTGTAAGTCAGCTACAAAAGATTGTATTTCTCTTGAGTAAATAACATATTTGGGAAATCTCTGAAGTGAATAATTCCACATCACAAGTTTTCCAACCATCAACTTTACCAACAAAATTCCTTCAACCAACCTACTTCAGATCTTAGTATACAAACCAAGATTAGGCTGACTTATACAAACATCTTTGGACATAAGGTTAAGATTAAGACTTTATTCCATCTGATCCAATTAGCGGGATCTTAAATTAATCTTTACCACCACTATCCATAATCATGATTATCTAATAGCTCAAAACTCCCAAAACTCCTCTAGTTCCAAATCATTGCACACATACTGGATTTCTCAAAAGAAATCTGTGCAAGTGGCTGATCCCATGAAAGTCTTATTCCTATCATCTTCTCCCTCTTTTAAAAAAAATTCCATGATTTCGATTAAAACGTTCTCAAGAGACAACATATAAGATATCAAAGATTCGAAAAAAGTCAGTCATGAGTATCCACGACTATTACAAACCGGACTTTTTCATCAAAATCATAAAATATCTCATCCCGAGTGATATAAACATTACTCTCAATAATCAACTATCAAATAGAGATAACAATTTAGGCTCAGGAAGTCTAAATTTCATTTAATCAGTTGAAAACATCAATTGATTCTGAGATATATTCACAAAACTAAAATGGAAGCATAAGTTCATATAACTTTAACAGTCCTTCAGAACCAAGTTCTACTCTGGAAGGAATTATATGAATCTCAATTCACTTATCTCGTATCAAAGAAATTTTTAAAATGTAGAGGTTTAAATTAAAAGAGAAATAGTTTTTAATAGTGTTAAATCTGCATTTAGGGTTAGTTTGAAAGTGATTTTGCCTTATTTGAGTGGATTTGCTTGTTTAAAATCTAATTTAATTATTGAGTAGGGGAAGCTACTCAGATCACCATTCTTAAAATTCATCTGGATCTGAGAAATCTGAAAAAACAACAAAAATCGGTCAAATCTGTCATATCTTGGTCAAAAGGAGACAAAATTGTCATCAGAGCTAATAACTTTTTACTCTCTTTCTAGAAACCTTTGCTGAGTTGCAGGAAGCTTCAGTTTCATTCAAATATTCTTCAGATTGAACGACGAAGATTCATTCCCAGCAGATTTGTAAAAACATCAGAAAAACTATAAAAAAACATCAAAAGCTTAAAAAATACAAAAATAGAACCTTTCTCCGATTCACTGTACATAGGTGTGATTCAGATATATCTATTGTTAGGTCGACGAAGAATGATACCCAAAATAGAAGACGAGAATGACGGTTTATCTAGTTGTTGATAAGTTTTTGTGAAAAATTCACAACTTTCTGCAAAAATATCAGTTTTTTGAGAAGAACCTTTGCCTAAACCTTTGCCAAAGTTTGTGTCAATCTCACTTATTATTTTTAATAATCAGTAAGTTGGGCGAAGGTTTTCCAAAAGATCAGTTGTCATATTGTCATATTTTTGTCAAAAAAATTTCTTTTTTGCAAAACTACTAGTATTACTTTTGGAATTTCACCAGATCTTTCATCGAGTTTTTTGAGGATTCTAAATATAGTAAATTTTTATTTGTGAGTTGGATGAAGATTAGATCTGTCAGGATCACAAAAAATCTCTATTTTTAGGCCAAACTACAAAAGTTATATTTCTATGTGTTAGGAACCTTCACCAATTTTACCCTAGACTTATCTGAGTCAGATTCTCTATCTGAAAGTTCGACGAAGGTTATTTCCATTATATTTGTCAGAAAAACCTGATCAGAGAGTTTTTATAAAAAATAACTTTGCTGAACCTTCGACGAGTCAACCTTTGCCTAGGATACTTTTGTTAGTACTATTTTTAGGTTTTGATTTTCTAGATCAAGTCTCTCTCAAATTTTTGGTCAAATCTGTTTCAATCTGATTCTGATTCTGAGAATAATTCATTTTGAGAAGTGTCGATCGCTTGATCGTAGAATCTTTTTCACCGTTTGAAAATTTGATTCTTGTCAAGTAAAAACAATTTTGCAAATCTGAACTGAGTTGGTTCCTGATTGAAAATCTAGATCCTATCTCATTGTCTGATTGATTTATTTAAAAAAAATGGCTGCTCCTGGAAATGTTCCTCATGAAGTCAATTCAATCATTGTTAGGAGATCACCCCAATTTGGATTTACCCAAATACAATGGATTAATAGATCCAGTTAGATTTTCCAGATCTATGCGGAATCTTGTGAAGTCTACAGTGAAGTTTTTTCTCAAGATAAACTTAAGCTATTTCCAATGGCCTTAATGGGTGCAGTACAAGATTGGTACTATAATCAAGATGAGACTGAGCGTACAGATTGGAAAACTGTTAAATGAGCCCTTATCACACGGTTCAAACCTCGGAAGTTTATGGAAGACCCTTTTCTACTTTTAAGTAAAGTTAAAATGAGAAAGCGGAAAATGGTTCGAGATTATATTGAACGGGTTAAACGTCTCAGATCTGAGTGCGAATCCGAACTGATTAACGAAAATGCCATGATTATGTGATTTTTGTCAGGTCTACCTAAAAGGATCAGACGTGAGCTGAAACGCCATAATGAGTACGCAATTTTGAAAAACGCTATGGACAATGCAATACGAGAAGAGGATGAAGATTCAGATGATGAACCGAATATCAGTATCTTGCCTTATACAGCAGGACAGACCACTATGGCATCCACCACTATCGCATCAGTGAATATCAACGCTACTGTAGAGATGATGCTAGCTCGGGAAGAACCAGTAGAACAGATGGAAAATTTGCAGTCGCAATTTGATGAGAAGATCAAAGTATTGGAAGATTTCCATGGGAAAGCGAACAAGGAACCTGAGAAGTTAGCTAAGACTTTTCCTACCAGAGAAAATATATGGCGTTCCATTTATACGAGCAATCACACAACAAATGAATGTCAGCTAGACCTCGTCAATCTGCTCTTGGGTATCCGGAGAGACTAGCTTTGCTAGCCCCATCGACACAACCTGCTCCTCCTGTTAGTTTGATGGAACCAGAATCTTACAGAGGTACTGAGCAATGGAGTTATGGTAATAAAAGCGGTCCTTCAGAAGAATATGCTATTTATGCGCACAACAACAAACATCTAGAAACTGGACCAGAGTGCCACTTGGATGCTTTGCATGTGAAAAAAATCACAAAGTTGCAGAATGTTCAAACAAAGACAAATTTGTACCATTCTGTCATGACTGTGGTTATGGGCATTGCTACAAGGAGTGTCGAACAAGATCGAAGCCACCATCGGCCACAACTCCTGTAAGTTTGATAACAATCAAGCAAAGACCAACAGTTCAACCTGAACCAAGTGTACCTTTGATGGTGGTTACCAGAGCTCAGAAGCAGAAAGAACTGGTAGCAGATCCGATACCTACTGATTCTATACCATTAACTTATATACCAACAACATCTGGAGTCTATCCAAATCTCCATGCCGAAAAGAGGATATATCAGGATACGAGGCAATGGATTAAACATTTGCAAGAAGAAGAGGAACTTAAAGCCGCTAGAGCAGCAGCCGAAGTTCGTTTTTCACCAGTGCAACCACCGAATAATCCACGTACGTGAATGCTCAATTGCATCATCATGAAGAACCCTTCAAGATGACTGAACCGGAAGCGCCACAAATAGAACTCCTCATGAGTATTTTGTCTGGTAAGATCAATACTACGCTGGGAGAGTTCTTGAAGTTGGTGCCAAACGCAAAAGAAGTATTAGCACAAAAGTTAACTCGGATCGAACCAGAAGCCAAACAGGAACTAGTTTTCATACTGGATTTGAAGAATCTAATGAGGTACTCCATGTCGAAACAGCTTGGGAAAGTGAGCAAAAAAATATTACTCTGCCAATACAACATAGACAATTTTCTAAAGAAGCAGCCGAGATATTTGGGAATTAACTTGATTTCAACAAAGCTATGTGCAAAATGGGACCGGGCCTTACAAGAATTAAGCCTGCGACTTTTTTCATTAAGCTAGCTGATCAAACTACAGTTCGTCCACGGAAAATGGTTGAAGACATACCTGTCAAAATTGTTGGAGTACATTTTGTCATTACTTTTGTAGTAATGGACTTACCTGACACACCAAATGTCTACCGAGTCCTATTGGGATGTCCATGGTTATGAGTTGTGCAAATATTTCATAACTGGGGTACCGGAATAATCACTTTTGAAAATCATGAACATGCAGTCAAAGTTGATCCGATCACTTGGACTATCAAACCAGTAGTTCAAAAAGATGATGATTCATCAATAACGGATCATACCTATGACCGACCAATAAAAAATTGGGGAGTTCATTATGATTGTCAACTAGAATGAAGCTCTTGCAAATTGTACAACAAGCTATATGTGTCAACAAGATAATCAGTCCGATTTGAGCGAGATTTCATTATTGGATCAAACTTTGGATACACCGATCACCTTTCCTTTGAATGTGTTGAATGTAGCTTGGATATCAACGGAATCCATACTAGATCCAATTGAAGATGAGCTACTTATTCATGTGAGCCATTGCTTGACTTATGATGACAATGTAGGACTTACTGATGAGCAGGTTCTAAATCATATGGATCCTACCAGATTTGGAGTATGTGATATTCTCAATGAACTAACAATGAAATTGCCAAAAGTAGTTACATTGAAGGAAGACTCTCACATGATCAATGACGAAGAAACAAGCTAAGCAACATTATAATACGGTCCTGAAATGGGAAAATCCACCTCAAAAGGTTATTCGAAGAATGTGCCACCTTTATTGGATAAAGGCAAAGGGAAAGTCAATAATGATTCTTCAAGTCAAAATTCTCACAAGACATCACCATCTAAAAAGTCTTTGCCTTCAAAGAAGAATCCATCTTCTCGGAAGTCATCGCCTCCACGATCGATTCCTACTAAAAAAGCTAAGCGAAGATCCAAGACTAATCCTTTTGACAAAGAACGATCAAAGGAAGTCCATCATGATATGCTAGAGCATTTCAAATGCTATACTTTGGATGATGTGGTTATCATGTTACCAAAAGCACATTGTGAACCGGAAGAAAAGTGCTAGAATTGAAAGATGTTTATGATGGCCCAACTAGAACGCAGCCTATGAATCTTGCGGAACCAGGAGAACCAGAAAAGATTGTACAAGTTGGAGCACAACTTACTCCTGAACAGTTTTAAATGTTACAAAAATTGCTCACTAAGTATCAAGATTGCTTTGCTTGGGATTAAGATCTCAAAGGGATTCTGACATCAATTATTGAGCAGCTTTTGCAACAAAATAGGGACTTATGCTTATAAAGTAATGTCGTTTGGACTCTGTAATGCACCTAATTTGTTTCAAAAAGTAATGTAGTTTGCTTTCAAAGATTATCTACGGAAATTCTTTGAAATATACTTGGATGACCTCGGAGTCTATAGCACAGATACAGACCATCTGAATCGGTTAGAAAAAGTATTTGAACGTTGCCGCAAGTACCATATTTTCTTAAATCCAGAAAAGTGTCAGATTTGGGTTTCTGACAGAGTTGTTCTCGGGCATGTGGTATCAAGACATGGCATAGCTATAGATTATTCCAAAATCAAAGTTATTCTGGAATTATCGCCACCAGCAACAATTCGTGGAGTTTATGTGTTTATGGGTCATGCAAATTATTATCGAATTTTTATTATTTTCTTTGCAGATCTTGCAAGACCTATATACAAACTGACCATTGTTCCTATTTGGACAATTGAGGCATTAGAAGCCTATAAAAAATCAAAAAAAATATTAGCTTCGGCACCGATACTACATTCTCCAGATGGAATGATTGCCTACCACCCTTGGAATTCAATCCAAATCTTCCAATGATGTCCGATAAAGTCCAAGAACAACTGCCGATCGCAAGACTATAGTATCGTGCAGCCATGCTGGGAGGTTCTTGAGAATCAAGGTTTGTGGCATGGATAACTTCCAATTGGATTGTCGGAGCCAATAAGTGTGTTTTTTTGCACAAACACAACTTCAATACGAAACGCCTGGAGTTCATGGAGAAGGTGCAGTACCATCTCATCAAGGTACGACGCGAGCAGAACTAGATCCCAAAATGAATATATCTCGTGAGGTGTCGTGGGACCGCCACCAGTTTTGGTGGAAGATACTGTTGGAGGGTTTGCGGATCCCGAAGCAACCCTAACCCTAGTTAATAAGTGAGAGAGATTTGGCACCCTGGATGCGTAAGTCCAACCCGATGATCACATAGTTATTAGAAAGTCAATAAAAGGACTTTAGGTCTTTTTGCGAGACTTTTAATGTCACAGGGCCTAAATGTCAAGTTAGTGAATAAACTTGGGTCTCCCACCAAAATTGGTTCAAATTCAAATGGGTTTCCACTCTTTTTTAAGTGTTAATAGTTAGGGAGGTAGAAATAAGCCAATAGGATTTTGAGGCCAAGGCCTTCCTCTCCACTATAAGAAGAGACAAACTCGAGTTTGCTACACATATTCTCTCTTCATTTCAATACAAGCAGATTGGTTCTCTTATGGAATGGATTTGTGAATGTTCTTGCTCTCTGAAGAAACAAAACATTTCTACTTACAAAGCTTTGCAAGCTTTCAGCCCTCCGCCTGATAAAAGTGTTCGCAGATACCACAAAGCACGAAAGTTTCGCGAACACCTGACAGGAAGACACGAACACAAAAGATTCGCGAACGAGAATATTTTGTGGTCCAAAACAAGAAAGTTAGACGATGGAAACGATACCAACGACACGACACGAAAAACGTCGCGAAACCCTTTCTGCCCTCACGCTCCAAAGAGTACCAGCAAAGATCATGCAAGTACCCAGAAGTATAGATGTTTGATCTGATGGCATGATGTCAGCAGATACTCTCTAAGTCATGGCTAATCTGCCACTCTTGTAATTCTCTGATTAGTTGTAGGTGTTTAATCACACTAATCTTAAAAGTTACATGATACTTGGCATATAGAGAAGAAGTAGATGTATGAAGAAGTCTGATGCTAGTAAGCAATCAAGACGAAATACAAACAAGAAGTCCGCCTGCGTGCGAGACGTGTTCTGTGATCAGGATCCATAGAGATCCACAAGTCTGCTAGTAAGCGAGACATCCATTCGTGAGAGAATTGTGTTTTCTCTCACGCCAACGCACTGCGTGGATCTGCATGCAGTGCCCTTGAAGAATCAGAAAAAAAATTAATAGATGATCTTGTAGCCATTGTGCACAGGTCAATTCATGATGTATGATCTTGAATGCAATTGTGTTTGCTGTTATTCGTGTGTTTGATCCTCACACTCATTTTAATTCAAAACATTGGTTGAACTTGTTGAATGCTGCATTATTTTATAAATGTAGATCAGCAGTGTCTGACTACATTCTGGAGGATTGTAGGAGTGATTCAGTTGGCAGTGTCCAGCGATCACATCTGAACTCCATCCGAAACATGTTGGATCGCGGTTGTTTCGCTTTTGCGATTGTTTTGCGACCGCGAAACCATTCTCATCACTCTCTATCTCTTTTCCTCCATCTCTCATGCTTTTGTTGTGTTTGCTAATTGTTGGATCTGAATGTATTTAGAATTGCTATTTCTTATACTTTTTGTGAGAGAGAAAGGGAGAGAAAGAAAGAGTAAGCTATCTTTGTTGTGGATCGTAGTGTTAATGCTTAGGGTTAATGGATGTTAGAGTTAGATGTAGATCTTCCATTCATGCTGAATTCTGAGATATGTTATCGCTCTCATGGGAACAAACCTACACGTGACAACTAAATTCATCTCTTGGATGCTAGATTGCTTAGATCTTGGGTTGAGGATAGGCCAGGAAAGAAACCCACTATATTGAATAGTCAAAAGATTGATTAGATAGTGATTTTGGACCAAAAATTGGGGTTTTTAGACCATAAATGGGCTATAGAAATCATGTTTGACTAAAATCAAAACTTTTAGTGCTTGCATGCAATGGATTTATAGGGATTAGGATCATATTGCACTTATTTGTGGAGTTATCCCACAAATTTTGGTCAAAATTGGTTAAAAAACAAGGTTTTTTGTTGATTTTTAATTTTGTGGTAGAACACAAAATTCTCAGCAAATAGTTGGTAAGAAATTTTCAAAGATGTAATGAAGCTATCCTAGGGCTTTCATGAAGTTTGGTTAGGATTAGACACCATATTCTCTCTTTTCAAGAGGATAAATAAATAGTTACGTGATTTGGAGACAAATTTGTACATCCATCTGGGATGAGTTCATTTGCTAATGTAATGGACATTTTTGATTTGCAATATGAAGCTTATTCTTTATTGGCTAAGCCAATTTTGGATTTATCTGAAATGCATCTAAGTAGTTGTGAATTGTCAAAGATTTTTAACTCTGTAAACTTAGATCAGGAGCATATTGAGAAGAATAAGGTATTGTCTAAATTTAAAGATGTATTTCCAGTTGAATTACTTCATGGAATACCGCCGTCCAGATCGGTAGACCATAAAATAGAGTTAATTTCAAGTAGTCACCCTATCTCTAGACAACCTTACAGGTTCTCTCAGAAAGAAGAGATAGAGATTACTAAGCAAATTGAAAACCACCTGAAGGTAGGTCATATTCAACCAAGTAAGTCAAATAAACAATTGAGAAATCGTTCTATCTCTGAGTGCTTGATTAGGTGGAAGGGACGGACTGAGGATGATGATTTATGAGAGCGGATTGAAAGCATAAAGAAGAATTTTCTTAGGTTTCACTTCTAGAGATAGAAATGGTTCAAGGGAGGAAGAATGTTATGTCCATCTCTTGTACAAGGAAATCGGAATAATTCTTGACGTGGATAGTCGATCACTCCAGTTGTATGTGGTTATTAGTTATGCTACGTCATTCCGGACGTGGTTGTCACAAGTAATTAATAATCATATGAGGGCCCCGACCTATAATTGGACATAGGAGCACATGCATGGTGAATGACTGCGAATAGGAGGTCAATAGCCCAATATAAGTTGCATGCGGATCCTAGGGAAAATATTTTCTCTCTCTTAGAGAAAATATATCCTATGGAAACTAGCTCATCTCCCTATTGTGAGATCAGTTTCTTGAGCCAGTTTCTCCTCTCCTCTTTTGTATTCTTCATTGTGGCTTGGGGGTGGATTGGTTAGGGTACTGACTAGCCTCTCCATATTGGTTGGGTGGTTCATGCTCCACAGGTGTCCTTTTGGTTTGCATGTGACAAGATTCTTGAAGATCTTTACTTGACAATCATTATAGTGTGTGTGTATATATATATATATATATATATAAAGATATTTGTGTGTCAGATTTGTGTTTATGCATGGAGTAGGAAGATGCATGTATGGTGGCATGAGTGCATCCTCCTACCGCGTTTGTAGGAGTGTGCAAAAGTACTAGTTTTTTTTTTACATACATGCATGGGAGGAGAATGCATGCATGGGAGGAGGATGCTCCCTCCCCACTCATTCCCTCCCTCTAAATTCAAATCTCTCTCTCTCTCTCTCTCTCTCTCTCTCTCTCTCTCTCTCTCTCTCTCTCTCTCTCTCTCTCTCTCTCTCTCTCTCTCTCTCTCTCTCTCTCTCTCTCTCTCTCTCTCTCTCTCTCTCTCTCTCTCTCTCTCTCTCTCTCTCTCTCTCTCTCTCTCTCTCTCTCTCTCTCCTCTTGCATGCCTCCATCGCTCCCTCGCGCTTCCGTCTCCATCTCTCTCTCTCTCTCCCTGCGACTCCATCATCCATCTCTCTCGCCCTCCCATCTCCATCTCTCTCTCCCTGCTGCTCCATAACACCCCCCTCCTCTCCATCGCGTCCCCGCGTCTCTCTCCCATAAAACTGTGAAGTGGGCATTCTGGGTTTCAGATAAGGATTGGCTCAGGAATGTCACGTAGACAGAGGTGAATTGTACGTAAGGTTACATTTGCAACTACGACCTTTTTTGTAAAGAACATGGTTGGAAGTAAAGTTGAACTGGCTAAACTAGCAAGCACCAATTTTGATTTGCTAGAACTTTTGGAGTTGAAGGAGGAGGAGTTTGAGCGCTCAAATAAAGTGAGGCTCGAGCTTGAGAAAGAACTATCCACAAGTAGATAACACTTTCAGGCAAAGTTAAAGCATGTTCAGGGTCAACTTGCATGGTCCAAGGCAAAGCTTGCAAACTCAAAACAAGCCTTTGAGAAAAAGGATAATGAGTCGCACCGATTGTCAGAACAATTGCATCTTGCAAAACTTCAACATTGTCAGTATGAATAAAATGTTTGTAACCTTCAAGATGAAGTTTTGTTTCTTGGGTTGAAGCTGCAGAACTTGGAAGCCGATTCAAAGAAGTCACATCGGCAGCTCAAGAACCAGTATTACAAAAGTATGGATGAATGGATGGATGAAAAAGTAAGTTTGATGATACAAATCACACACTTGGAGGAACAATTACGACAAGTGTGACCAGCTATTTGTGGTGGGCGAAAACTGGAATCGACTGCTTCTATATGCTGCAGGTAAGGTTATAATCTGTTGCCAGTATCTTGAGGAGTCCTTAATCTTATTTCATTGTTAATGAAACTATATACAAAGAGGATAAGAAAGTTTGGATCAGATAGATGTGAAACAATGGGCACTGGACACTCAATTGGCTTCTACTTTAGGGTACTTAGAAATCATAATGATGCCATTTTTTAAAAAGGACCATATGGCAGATTCTAGACTCCAAGAAAGTTATGGAGGATAATGAAATTTGATAATAGATATGCTCTCTACCAAATTCCAATGTGATGAATTTTTCATTTTTTTTGGTTAAGAGCCCACAAGTCCAAAATCGAGATCTACACAAATTTTTGAGTTTTCAAAAGAGAAGTTGGGTTTGCAATAAAGCTTAGATTTTTGATATCACAAATATATAGTTCGAAAACCAACAACTCTTGCAATATTTGTCCAGTGCTTGGCATGCCTGTGGAAGCTTACAAGTGTAGCTAATGATTTGCAAGAGTTGATAAATAACTATCTAAATAGATACCTTACAAGTGTGAACTTTCAAATATCACTTCTAAACGCTGCTAATGAAATGGAAACAAAACACACCCCCTCCCCCCCCCCACCCTCTCTACACCAAAAATTTGTCCAGTGCTTGGCAAGCCTGTGGAAGCTTACAAGTGTAGCTAATGATTTGCAAGAGTCGATAAATAACTATTGAAGTAGATACCTTACAAATGTGAACTTTCAAACATCGCTTCTAAACACTACTAATGAAATGGAAACAAAAACCTTTGTGTAGTCACCAAAATTAACAAGCATCCCCTCCCGCCACCCAATATGCCCTCCTGTCCAAAACAAACACCATCCGCAATCGATGTCTGAACAAAACGCCAACCATCTGCAATCAAACGTGGCTTTGTCTAGTCTTTTAAGTGATTTTGAGAGCATTTTGAAATTTTTTTGACACGTTCTAGACCACTATGCTCTAGAACGTACTGTCCATAATGCACAATACATTCTGACCCATTTTGGTTATGCTCCAAAAACAAAGTGATCCCAAATCTATACTCAAGTGCAATGGAATTTTTTCAAAGGCTCGAATTTTTTCCAAAGACTCAAATTTTTTTGAAGGCTTGAATTTTTTTTTTTCAAAGACTCGAATTTTTTCGAAGGCTGAATTTTTCAAAAAGCTCAAATTTTTTTGAAAGACTCGAATTTTTTTTTAAAGACTCAAATTTTTCCAAAGGCTCAAATTTTTTCAAAGGCTCAAATTTTTTCAAAGGCTCAAATTTTTCCACCGAAGGCTCGAATTTTTTAAAGACTCGATTGTTTGAAAATTCTCGATTTTTTACCAATCTCAATTTTTTTTTTTGACGACTCGAATTTTTTCCTATGACTCGAATTTTTGTCATGATGCTGGGAGTCAGATTCTAATAATTTCGAGTCTAAAAGTAATTTATTTGATATGGTAAGCGCTCACATTTATCATTTTTTATTTACAAATTTTCAAATAGACGATCACAACTCACAACCACTTTTGTGCGGGATTTCTACAATGGAATAACAATATAACTCTTGGAGTAGTCATTCCTTACTCAACCTACAATGGAGCTCAACATGAAATTATTGTAGTTATAAAAAGAGACGATAGACCCGCCAACGTTCGCGAAACCATCCCAGCCAACTGAGAACTGGTCAAATTGATGGAAGACGGGCATACACACTAATAATGCATCGGGCTGTGGCTAACACACACATGTCGCACAATTGAAAGCTCTCTCATTTTTGCTATTGATGTAGATATATCAAGCGCTCTTAGGTTCTTTCTATAGCACGACATTTGTTTTATAGATATCGGAGCAATATCTCTGTTTTGTCATCTATTTCAATGTCTTCAACGAATGGCTTTAACCATCATTAGATAAAACTTGATGTTCTATTATGTAGATTCGCACTGATATTTCATTTAAACTTATGAATGATGTACTTGTTCATCTTGACTTTATTCAAATGCTCCTTTCTATTTTGTCTTTTCATTTCTCAGTTTTTTCTTAAAATGTTATGATCTGTTGTGAGTGAAAACAAAGGTAGAAGAGAGACTCAAAGAAGTGAGGGAGTTTGATAAGTAGGTGTGGGCATCTCTACAAAAAGCCTCCTTTGATTCTGAGAAATCTACAAGATCACCAAGATCACATAATTCTTGCAAGCAACATCGGTTGATGTAACACACATTTACTGAATTTAGAAAAGGATTTTTCCTCTAAGTATCGGATCGGATCGAGACGCATTTATTCCGACCCTTTGTATATTTTTGATCCTTTGTACTGTTAACTTGAATTTTTCAAAAGACTCGAATTTTCCAATGACTCGAATTTTTCGTGACTCAATTTTTTCTAATGAGTTGAATTTTTTGGAAGATTTGATTTTTTTGGAATGACTCGAATTTTGGAAACAACTCAAATTTTTGCAAATGATCGAATTTTTCGAAAGACTCAAATTTTTTCAAAGGCTCGAATTTTTCCTAAAAGTCGAATTTTTTCTAAGACTTGAATTTTTCGAGACACAATTTTTTTGGAACGACTCAAATTTTTGGAAAGATTCGATTTTAAAAAAGACTCGATTTTTTAATGGATCGAATTTTTTCAAAGCATCAAATTTTTTCAATGACTCGAATTTTTGAAAAGATTTGAATTTTTCACTCGAATTTTTTCGAAAACCCGAATTTTTGGAACGACTCGATTTTTCAAAAGACACGAATTTTTTCAATGAATCGAATTTTTCCAAACAATCTAATTTTTTCATTGACTCGAATTTTTAGAACATCTCAAATATTTGGAACGACTCGAGTTTTTCCATTTAGACTCAAATGTTTTAAAGACTCGAATTTTTTCAAAGGCTCGAATCTTTCAAAAAGTTTAAATTTTTTGAAAGACTCAAATTTTTTCGAAGGCTCAAATTTTTCCGATAACTCAAGTTTTTCCAATGACTTAAATTTTTCCAATGATTCAAATTTTTGAAACGACTCAAATTTTTGAAAAGACTTAGTTTTGGAAAGACACAATTTTTTTTTAAGACCCAAATTTTTCTAAAGGATCGAATTTTTTCGAAGACTTGAATTTTTCTGAAAGATCGAACTATCAACTCAGATTTCTGAAGGATCAAAGGATCCTTTTTGTACTGTCAAGTCAAATTTTTCAAAAGATTCGAATTTTTTTGAAGACTCGAATTTTTCAGAAGACTCAAATTTTTTGAAAGATTCGATTTTTTTTTCAAAGACTTGAATTTTTTAGAAGACTCAAATGTTTTCCAAGGCTCGAATGTTTTTAAAGACTTGAATGTTGAATATTCGAGATGCGAGATGTGCGAGGTCGGCCATCATCCAAATCATCAGCCGTCATCTAGATCAGCCTCCATTGTCCGTCAACGACGAACACTCTTTACTAGTATATATATATATATATATATATGTATATATATATATATATATATATATATATATATAGATAGATATATATATATATATATAGATAGATATATATATATATATATATCTATGTATATATATATATCTATGTATATATATATATCTATGTATATATATATCTATACATAGATATATCTATACATAGATATATATATACATAGATATATATATATATACATAGATATATATATACATAGATATATATATATATATATATATATATATATATATATATATATATATATATATATATATATATGTCACATTTGTGCCTATGCATGATGGAGTAGGAGGATGTTACCCCATGTACTTTTAAAAAAAAACTAACTAAAATTCTTACATGCATGCATGGAGAAGAGGATGTATGCATGCTGTTCCATGCATACATCTTGTCACATCATCAATCCACAATAGGAACATACCCTTTGCATCAGGATCACCACATGGCGCAACATTATCGATCTAGATCGAAAGATCCAAGGATTCATTCTAGGTCGCACGCAGTCTTCTCCTCTTTCAGCCCACTCAAAGCACTTCAAATAGCCCACCTCTCCATTTTTCTCCCTTCTCCCTTCCACTGTCGTCGCTTGCATGTCATATCCAACAAGCTTTCATCCCACCCGCGATCGAGAGGTCGCATTGTGACAGGATCAGGAAACCGCATCCTGCCATAGTATGATCGGGAGGTCGCACTATGACAAGATGCGATCTTGGCTAAAAATAAAAAACAAGAGCCCGCAATATCGATTGAAGCTTTTGGAGGTGCCACGTTTGCTCTTGAAGACACTCAGATAGATGTGAGATTGGCTACGTTGTTTCTACAAGAAAGAAACAAAAACTATTGTGGGTAAGACCGATATTCAGAGCTCTTTCATAATGGCATAACAAATTTTGTACTCTCATTTGCGGACAGACACATCAGAGGCGTGCAAACTTGTCAAGGGTCTACCTCCAGCAGAAGATGGGTCTACCTCTAGCAGAAGAAAGAAGAGCATGAGGAAGTCTAGGTCCATGGAGCATCACCAACGGTCTTCTACCAGCAGCATAGGTGAAAGAGATGATTCACATCCGCGAGTAAGCTCTCTCTTTTATTCCGTGCTCATGCTCATCTTGATACCAAGTGGCACGAGCCTTGGCTATTTGAATTAGTTTAACACTTTTCTAATAATCTTGAAGGGATTACTGAGTGAATGATTTCGACATAGAGTCTGTGTCAGATTTTCACAGGTCAATCTGATGCATTGAAATCTGTGGAAATTGTAGGTGGCCATAGTTAGGATCTTGCGGATGCATATATATATCTCTCTCTCATACATAGCAGGCCTCTCTCTCCATCGCAGTTGAAATCCGTGAGGCGGCAAGCAGCATTCTACAAATCCAGAGCAATTCTGGTTTGTTGACAATGTCAAATATTCAATTGCTCAATTTGTCGTGTAATTGATATTTTTCTTCTTCTTAAAGTAGATATTTTATAATGGTTGCTTTAATATGATTGTTTTTTTATTTTATATTAGCATATTCCATTGAATACTGTAAGTGTTTTGTTGAATCAGATGAGATTTGGTTATACTTTGGAAATTTCTCTCAGCTTAAGTAGGCAAGCTTACAATTCAAGTTTGATGTGCAGGATTGGTGTGCAGGATCATCACAATGTTTTATAAAGGTTTAAGAGAAAAAGAGTAGTACATGTTTAGCTCTCAGGCATAGGATAGGATAATTTGGTGCTATCCTAGAAGATTTTACATAGTATAGGAATATATGGAATCTTCGATGAATGATCTTGGCTTGACCAAAAATTGTATACTCATTTGGCCTTGACATATCATGAATCGTTCAAAACACTGAATGCTTGGTGTCAAATGCCTGTTTTGTAAGCCAGAATTGGCAAAAAATGATTCAAATAAAAAATCCAAATCTATAAAGAAAAAAAAAATCTAAACTTGGCTAAAGTTGTTTTCAAAAGGTAGTATCAGACATGAAAAACTCTCGCATGAAGGTGATCACAAAGCACAAATCAAAGACTCTTGAGCTACATACATACATGAGTTGTAAGGACAACTAGAAGCCCTACAGACTTACTGTCAGACTTACTTTTTGGTGTTCTGTGTGCAGGCTTTTCCGCTGCACCTACTGGCAAAAATCATCAGTCGAGAGGAGGTGTTATAGCGAGATTGATAGTAGCAGTAATTCTCTTAGCAATTTTGAGATGTACATATCTTTTATCTAAAAGAAGAGATAGAGTTCTGCTCCTCCTCTATTGTGTATTATCATATATTGTCCCAAAACGGACTTGAAAATCACTTCAGAACTCTAACTCATAAGGTAGGATGATTTTGTATTCCGACCCGACCCGACCAAGGGTCGGAAAATTTCGACCCTCGGAATATTCTAGACTCAAAACTGTCGCGACACTCGAAACCATGCTTTGACTTTCTTAATGCTATTAGTCTATTTATTCAATGCCATAGTCAAAGTATTTTCAATCATTGTTTTAGCGTCAATCGAGATTAAGAGGGTTGTTTAGAAGTATTTTGAACACAACAGGCCTTGAATTTTGAACACATCAAGCATTGAATTTTGAACACATTAGGCCTTGAATTTTGAACACATCAGGTCTTGAATTTTAGAGTATTTTTGGAGACTTGAATTTTCAAGAGAATTTTTCGCGAAAATTTTGACAGAGAATTCTTCGCGAAACTTTCGAGGTCACGATCCTGCCTCTGATTCAACTCCCTCTTAGGCTTGAACTGTTTCTTGGATTTTTCTTTGTTATCCCAAAGAAGGAATGACCATGTAGGAGCTAGTAACATTTTCTTGAATAGTTGTAATAAATGTAGACCCCCTTAAAATAGTAAGAGTGAGCCACCTTTTGATGGTGACCTCTAGTGGAAGGGCAAATTCCACATGTAATTTCTAATTTAGTGGAATTTCCACATGGGCTCCACATGGGCAGCCTTCTTGCTTATTTAAGGGCCCCCCTCTCTTGTGAGGGAGCTTTTGATTGTATTTTCAAGTTCTCTTGAACTAATAAAGAGGATCCTCCACGAGTTCTTGAATATCACTAAGCTCCTTGTTCATGGCAATGATCTTGAGTGATATTTCTATGAGCATGCTTGATTTCTTGCTTGTGAGTTAACTAGATTCTTGTTTCTTGTTCTTGCTTAGTTGTGGATTAGCTTCAATTCTTGCCTGTGGAATCTTGTAGAAATCAGCATTCAAGTAAACTATAGAGGCTGGAAATGTGGTGTAAATCTTGCATAGTCTTGACATTCTAGTTCTTGATGTTCTTGGATAATTTAAGCTTCAAGTAATGTATGTTTCTTGATTCCTAGATTGTTAAATGCTGTTAGGAATCTTGTTTCTTGTTTCTTGAATCTGGTTTTGGTTTCAGTAGCTATTCTAGTTCTTGATTGTTCTTTGATTCTGTAGTTAGTAGTAGGATTGCTCTCTATGCTGAATCTTGATCTGTTTGAGCAACCATCAATTCTCAACCAGAGCACTGCCATCAATTCTCAACCAGAGCACTGCCATTAATTCTCAACCAGAACATTTCACTCGCATCTCAACTGGAGTGCTCAATAAAAACTCGACCGGAGCACTGCCATCACATCTCAACCGGAGTGTTCAGTCCAATCTCGACCGAAGCACTCTACTCAGATCTCGACCAAAACACTCTACTCAGATCTCGACCGGAGCACCCTTCTCAAATCTCAACCGGAGCACTCTGCTCAAATCTCAACCGGAACACTGCTCTTGAATCTCAACCAGAGGACACAGTCCCCTCTCAACCGACGGCCTACTTCCAATCTCAACCGGAGCCGAAACCCTGTCAAATTTCAACCGGAGCCGGAACCTCACTCAAGTTTCGACTGATGCACATCCGTCCTTAACCGTCACAAACTACAGTAGACCATACTATTACAATTTACGGTCTTCAAACAACCTCCATCAACCATCCCAAACCGAAATCAACCGGTAACAGACCGCAACACCCACATTCTGACATCCGTATCCACCGTACCTAGAGTGCACGAGTTTATTTCCACCATCCTACGACACTCTACGAGCTGTCATGGATCGCCCTAATGATCCGAATACTACAGAGGACTATTCACCAGAGATGGTCTCACCATCTACCGAATAGGCTCGATTTAGCAGGTACTCAAAGATGAAATCTCAAGTCCAAGAGCCATCCACAAACCCATTCGACAGATGGGAACCTACACGTTATGAAGCTCCTTACGAATGACCACAATTCCATGCTGCCGAATCATCCCATGCACGAGCTCACTTAAACGGAGCTTTCGCAAATAATGTTCCACATACTGAAAAAAGGACCCCAAAGCTAGACTTACCTAAGTATGATGGTAACACTGATCCTCAGCAACTTCTCCAAGTCTTTGAGAACGCCTGTGACGTCTACGACGAGACAGCACCAGAGGCCATGGTACAGCTCTTCTCGATGACCATGATTGATCGAGCACGAGAGTGGTTTTTTAACCTTGATCATGAAGATAAACATGACTGGTTACTCTTGAAAGAGGCATTTATCAAACGATTCAAGCCTTTTCGCTTGATCGAAAGTCCTTTTGTCAAACTAAGTAATATCAAAATGACAAAAGACAAAAAAGTACGTGACTATATCAAACGATTTAAATGATTAAAAAGTCAGGTACAAGAGCAACCTACCGAGTCCATGCTCATCATTTGGTTCCTCGTTGGACTTCCCCGATGGATCAGACATGAACTTCGTTCCAATGATGAATATACATCATTGAAAAAAGCCATGTCTGCTGCCATTCGAGAAGAAGACGAGGGCTCAGATGTTGAGGAACCACGAGAATGGAGAGCACATCGTGTTTTCCAAGAAGCTAGACCAAACGATGACACATGAGAATAGTTATGGAAAACATAGATGGAGTTGTTTAATCAGCAACACCAACAACAGATGGAGAAAACACTCTTAAGTCTATCCAAAGTTCGATGCCAGGTCAGTACCCACTGGCCAAATCCATCATAGACGAGAGAACACATGGTGCCCTCACTGTTGAGGTACACACACTGGCAATGAGTGCCCTTCATACCAACCGGTCCCAAATACCTCCTTGATCAAATGTGAAATTTGTGACTTTATGGGGCATACCTTCCTTTATTGCTATTATAACTCGAGGAATCAGCCTCACAACCAGTCAAAAGGACATTATCAACCTCCTTGACAACCATTCGTTTCACAACAACAACACACATCCTATCCACCACGAAACAACCAGATCCATATACAGGAGTTGCCCATACCACCTAGACATCAACCTCAACAACAATTGGCACTGTTAGGACCACCACCACGAGGACAATAGGATCTAGGAGCACAAAAAAATAGACATCCTCGAGAGTCTGCACACACACACCTAGTAGAAAACTCCTATGATCAATCATATCATCCTGATACATCAATTCCATCATCTAGCAATCACCAGTATCAAACTGACAACTCATGCTTGTTTCTTATCATCATGTTCCTTGTCAGATTCTTGTTGTGCTTTTGGCAGCATGATCACAACATCGTCCAAGGTATAGGTTTTTGAAGCCTTTAGGCTCTTGTGAACTAGTGCTCGGCCAAATTTCTCTTTCAACATGTTAACCTTAGCACGACTAGTGAGCTGCGGGCTTTCTTTCATTCAAGTCATCAAGATGATGATGCTGAACCTTGTTCAAGCCATATTGACTTCAAGAAGTCTAAAATTTTCTTTTTTTATCTTCAGGACTAGCTGCAACTGTATTGTCATTATGGAAAACTGGTCTGACATTCATCGCGCTGATTGTAGTGCTGATTCTTCTTCTCGAAGTAGGTGGCTTGGGTGGTTCAACCTTGGAAACTTTTGCTAGTAGAGATTTTTGTGGAGGCTGAACTGGTATTTTTCTCATGTTGTATCGGTTGGAATCTATGTATTGCAGGATTTTCTTGTTGGTCAGTTCGGCTTCTTCATTATATGAAAATGATTGTTGCCAAGGTACCAGATCATCTTCAACTATTTCAAGAATAGGTTCCGCTGCCATCCATGCAACATTGATCATATTCTCTCCGTAAATAATTGGTGTGTCCAGGGTGTATCCCTTCAATGAGCACGTGTTGGCTGGATAGTATACTTGTGAGCAATTTTGTTTGAGGAACCTCAGGTTCTACCATTTGGAAAGGAACCTTCTGAGGGTGTGATTCGGATCATAAATGCTTGACCCATTTAAATCCCGGACTTTTTCTCGCTTACCCATCTTGATCTTACTCAATAGGAGAAATGAGTCTTTCATGATCTTCCTTGGTTTAAAGCAATGACGAAGGCCGTTTTAACTCCTTCCTAGGTGGCTTTCTCTTCGACCAATTGTTTGAAAAACCAATCTTGTGCTGCAACAACTAAGGACATGGAGAACAACTTCAAATTCTCCTCAGGTGTTTGTTCACCATAAATCTCACACGCTTGTTCATAGACCTTGAGGAATCTAATGGGGTCTATCGACCATCATATTTTAGCATCTCGAGGTGAGATCCCCTCCAGATTTCTTGCAAGAGTACGACATCCATTGGGTCCATCTCAGTTGGTTCTACTTCAAACTCGATTGGTGTGGCTGCAACTATGGATAAGTTTGGTGCTTGGTTGCCGATTCTTCTGGGTACAAATTGACCTGATCTCAGATTCATTCGTCAAAGAAGTCCAGGGTTACTAGATCTTGATGTATGTGAGGAATGCAATCTAGATTTGATGGGATCTGATCAGTTTTAGCTGACTATTAGTGTGAATTTAGCCATTTTTCACAGTTTTTCCTTGATAATTTACTGATCCTTGTTCAGATTGGTCTAAACTTTTCTTTGTAGATGGATCTAAGACAAATCTACCTACTGATTATAATTTTGAAGGTTATTCTAGCGAGGGTTGGCCTTGCGAAGGTCCTTTGTGTTGTTTTACAGTAAAAAAACCAAATATCTTGAGATCCACTTGGATAACTCTCTTGTCCATTTAACTCTCTAGGATGAATCTTCTTTTTTTAAAAGAAGACAAAGGTTAACTCTCACATATGCGGAAGTTATTGATGTTCGAGTAAGTTTTTATCACTTTTTGGCATGCAAATTTATCAATTCTTTATATTAACTCTTGCAGTCTTGGCCTTAAATAAAAAAAACACCTTATGAACTCAATGGACTAGTTTGTGAAGGTTACTTATGTGAGAGTTCATAGATTCTAAAAATTTTCAATTTTCATTGTATTTTCACTCAAAAAACTTGAGAGCTCTCTCATAGTTTACTGAAGCAAGATAAACTCTCGCAAACTGGTCTGTAAGCTAAACTCATTATGAGAAAGCTTCAGTAGGAGTGCCGAAGGTTAGTTGCAATAGAAACTCAAAATTTTGGGGTCTGCAAGAGTTTTGGCTGGACGTGACGCTTTTTGAATTTTTGGAACTCTCGCAGGGACTCTTAGGTTGCTGGCCGATCACCTCTCACAGATCCGCAATGTTTCGGAGAGTAGAGGGGTTGATGATGAATTTCCTGACGCATATTCCACGTCGATATCGTCCCTAAGTGGGCTGCCGACATCGTTGGATATCTTATGTCGCAACGTCCTCCCCTTGAGATGAACAAGATAGAATGATGCAGGTTGAGATCATCAAATCTGCCCCTTTCACATTGATAGTAGGACAACTTTATCGCATATGTAACGATGGAATCATACGCCACTGCATCCTATCACACGACGTGTCCCAAGTAGTAAGTATCGCCCACGAAGAAATAGGGAGAGGGCATTTCGCTGCCGAAGCTACCAATAAGAAAGTGCTACAACATGGCCTGTGGTGGCCCACAATGTTCAAGGATATTCACTATCAGGTAAAAAAGTGTGACGTGTGCCAACGTTTCGGTTAGACCTAGAAAAAGAATAGAATGATGTTACAATCTATTTTGGCTAAGATGTCATTTGAGAAATGGGACATTGACTATGTCGGCCCTATTCGTCTTGCTACCCGTGGCCCCTAGCTCAATATATCACTGCAACCACCGACTACTTGACTAAATGGGTAGAAGCCAAATCAATGAGGAAAGCTGACACCAACTCCACTGCTAAATTCTTGCATGAGAACATCTTAGTACATTTTGGGTGCCCCCTAGAACTCATGAGTGATCACATATAATAACACATTTTCTAAATGAGACTATCACTCACCTGTTATCCTCTTATCTGGTTGTCCATAGGAAGAATACACCCTATTACCCATGCTGCAATGGACAAGCAGAATCACCGAATAAGATTCTTTGCCGAATTATTACGAAGATGGTTAAAGCTTTGCGATCGGATTGGGAATTCAAACTTCATGCAGGTTTATGGGCTTTTAGAACAACAATCAAAGTGAGTATTGGACAAGCTCCATTTCAAATGGTGTATGGACATGAAGCCATAATGCCTAAATGGGGTTCACCCCACTCGTGAGTATATAGAGGAGCCTCCTCCACGAGTTTTCAGAGCATATGATTTGTAAGGAGATGTTGTTGCTTTGTTAATTGAAGATCCTACCATTTGCATTTCCTTCTATGCTCCATCTTCATGCATTCAGTTTGGGTACTTGTGTATGAATGTGTTTGTTGATTCTTCTTTCTTTTAGGTTTGGTTTTGTGATTAACATTAGGTAGATGTGCATGGCTTAGTGGTAGATCATAATCATTCAGATTTGATGTTGCTTTGTGCTTGACTCCCTGAGAAGTTTTTATTACAAATGTTGAGTGATACTTGTAATAAACACTTTGTAGGATCTTGCAGTTCTTGCTTAGATGTTGTTTTGTTGATCTGGTGATTTCAGTAGGAGTAGATTCAATCTTGTTTAATGTTTCTTGTTTAGATTGCATAAATAATAATCTACATTCTGTAAGAAACCAAGAGAAGATATGAAACAGACTATAGACCATAGATATTTGAGTCTTGATAGATCATATTCCATTGTCAGTCAAGCATTGAGATTAGGCCGTAGATGTGTCGAACTGAAAGGCGAGACACATACCACCATACTGCAAAGTGATTAAGAACCAAGAATATAGCAATCAGATTCTGCTAATAGTAGGTGGCAGAATCAACAAACATTGTAGCTAATAGAATCTACAAACAACTACATGGTCATTGGCAACAAGTAGAGCTAGGACAATAGCATACTCAAAATTTTATTTTTTTGGTCTTCCTCTTTCACGTCGATCGATGTTTATGTATGTGTATTCTGGATGGTGTCTCCCATCTTGGTCCAATTCAACCACATTTGGTGGCCTTCTCTTCTGTCAAACTGTTTCTCTGTCACCTTCTAAGCAAGAACTTTGATGATGCATGGGAGTGCCATTGACTGTGTTGTTGTAGGTGTTGGCCACAACACGCAGTCCAACACTCTTTCTAATTGAGCTTCAATCTATGTGTCTTCCCATAAATTGGCATGCTATTTTGCACTTTATAACAACATGTTTGTCATGTCAGTGATGCAAGCATCGTACAATGAAATTTTTTGGCACCCTCCTCCGGCTAACCAACTTCTGTGTTTTTCTTTTGAGAGATTTGTTCGAGAAGTGTTATCATCTTCCTCTGCATCTAGTACCTAACAAAAACAAACCATATTAGAAGTGTAAACTACAACTCCAATGAGCAAATAGTAAATCATTGACTAAGAGGCTATCATGAATATTGACACCATGAAATCCCCCCAGTGCGCAATACGAATGCTCCACCAGCTCATCATCAACAACCAAAAATAAAAAAAATCCACTCTAGACTACCCCAAAATCATTTTTAACACACTAGAATTGACTAAGAGTAACTAAAGAACAACTAAACTAGTTAGTAGCAACTATCCTCGAAAATGATGCCACTGTAGGGTGTAGCAATGGTTGGTGAGTAGTCTTGCACCTGTCAAAAGGGTTAGAACACAGGGATAGATGTCTAACTTAAATCTAGTTGTTTCCTAAACTACCACTACTTTAACCCCTCCTCCTAACTCTATCCACACAAAAATTCCATATTTTTAGAGAAAAGGGAGAGAGAAAGAGAGTGAGGAAAGTTAGCTCATGTGCTTTAAATCCTCCTCTAATGGAAAACCATTAAGAAAGATCAACCACAAAAACAAGGGAAAGAGATTAAAAACAAATACATCATTCACAAATAGCATTAGAAAATAGAAGGCAAGCACATGAGGATGCTCAAATGCCAAATTGGTAGAGTTTCATCCTCTCTATCACAAGAATTTCTCTTTGAAATCACTGATGTCCCATACCATCAGTTTTCTATCCAAGAAAGTTCTTTGCTTTTAGATCTGCTTTTCAAAAAATAAAAAAGATTATCTGACCATCCTATAACCAAATAGAGGATCTGATCTTCAAGAAGATCTTTAACCCCATTATCCAATAATCCAAAGACGTCAAAAACTCCGTCTGGATTTCCTCTACCAGATATGCACATATCTATTCCACCAAGTACTAGAGTACCCCCATAATTGTTTCTAATGGATCAATTGTGATTTAACAAGAATCTATACATGGTTTTACCATTACATAAACAACCCATCTAGTTGGTACTATCATTCCCGAATTCCTGCCATCTGAGAGTTCCAACTCTTAGGAATAAGGCTCATTATAGTACACATGTGAACCAAGTGTCATTCTCATTCCATGTCACAATTTCCCATAAGAAAATAGGGTCAACTCATGGTCCTATAGATATTCAAAATAATGAATTCAATAAACCGATGCTATGCGATTTTCTTACAGGATTATTTACCAGTCCAAATTACATAACACAAACACATTTACCTACCTAGGTGTCTCATTTTCTTCCTCCCTTAGATATTTTGGTCACCCTAAAAAATTTCATCAGTGAAGGCATTGAATGTTTGAAGAAGAAAAGAGATGAAGGTAGCAAGCAAATCAACTTTACTACTAATGATGAGGATCTAGGTGGTTGTGATTATCTTTTGATGTGTTCTTCAAGTCCAATATCAAGCGAAGGTGACAAAGATTCATGGTGGATTGATAGTAGAGCTAGTTCACACATGACTAGTCACAAGGAGTTCTTTACTTCTTTGGTCACTTATGATGGAGCCAAGAAAGTGATACACATGGCCAATGGTGGTAAGTGTGTGATTGATGGTATTGGTTCAAGGTTCTTCCTTGAAAAAGGTTGTTGCTAATGATTTCTTTGATCATATGGAAAATGATGTTGCTAGGTGCATG
Organism: Diphasiastrum complanatum; assembly: GCA_029204225.1. Classification (NCBI taxonomy): domain Eukaryota; kingdom Viridiplantae; phylum Streptophyta; class Lycopodiopsida; order Lycopodiales; family Lycopodiaceae; genus Diphasiastrum; species Diphasiastrum complanatum. The sequence goes on along the minus strand of CM055097.1, from coordinate 34,624,375 downwards.
CATGAAGGAGATGGTTCTTCTACATTTTTTTTGTGATGAGTCCAAGAAAGTTATTTTTGCAGCAAGCGGAGTCACATGTCTTCATAAAGAGAGCTAATCAAATGGTTCTATCATGAGACTTGGTGAGGAAGATAGTCACAAGTCAAGAAGAAGAGAAGTATGTGAAGAGTCCAAAGTAGGATGCACTTTGAATGATGTCATTGTGAATGATAGTGAGGAAGAATCATTATCATATGAGTCATTACCTAAAACATTAAGTAGAAGTTTTTGTTTAAAAAAAGAGAGTACTTCAATCATCCTTATGTTGAAGGTACTCATCGAAAATCTTAGCGACACTTTTTGACCTTCACGCTCCAAAAGATCAGGACGATCATACAAGTACCATGAAGTACAAAAACCCTGATCTGATATGATGACATCAGCGAAAGAGCGTTGGGACATGCCTAACGCACCACTCTCGTAATCCATCATTAGTTATAGATTGTTTAGTCTATCTAATCAGATATGCTACTCTGAATGTATGCAATTACTAGATGTATAAAATACATACAGTAGCAGATAGAAAATATACAGAATAGAAGTTTGCATGTGAGCGAGACAATTTTGTAAGCAAGATCTACAGAGATCCAAGAAATCCGCTAGTAAGCGAGACACTACTCGTGAGAGAACTCTATTTTCTCTCACATCAATGCGCTGTGTGAGTCTTTCATACAACGCTCAAAATCAAGAGGATCAATAGATGATACTGTAGCTATTACACACATATCACTCTCAATTTTGTCTGATCTTGAATGAATTGTTGTCTACTATTGCTTGTGTATCTCATTTACTTGTTTACTCAATTTCTCACACTGGTTCAATCTTGTTGAATGTTGTATTGATATATAATGTAGATCAACAATGTCTGTCTACTTTCTAGAAGATTGTAGGAATGATATAACAGGCAGTGACCGACAATCATATCTGAAATCCATCCGAATTGATTTCGTTCACGATTAGTTTGATTTCATTTCATGAGCACTGTCAATATCAAAGCTTGTTCAAGTTTCGCTTCGCTTCGCTTCATTTCATTTCATTTCATCTAGTTTCGTTTCATTTCATTTCGTTTCATTATAGAGCCTGATTGATATTTGCATTCAATCTTTCACTTCAGTGGTATCAAAGCCTTGTCATAGTCTGACATAGACGCAAAGCTATCAGATCTAGGAGGCTAAGCATTCAGACAAAGAACCATCAATAAGTGAGAACACAATTCACAGCAATGGCTTCAATAAGCAGTATACAATCGAAGATCTGTACAATCCTCAACTCATCAGGATTTAACTTCCTAGCATGGAGAGTTAAGACCTCGTTGATACTAAAGAGAGAAGGATTATTTCTCTGGGTAGATGGCACCGAGGCGATGCCTACAACTACAGGCAAGGAGCTACTGAATGGAGGGAGAAGAATGACAAGACAGTAGTCATGTTATCATCATCCATCGAGGATAGCCTGACTCTTGACCTGGCTACACTCTCTAAAGCAAAAGAGATGTGGGATACTTTACTCACAAGATTTCAGATGAAATCACGCAGTCAGATCATGCTGCTTGAAGATCAGTTGACAAACCTACAGTGGGATGGTAAAGACCCCACTTCCTTTATTAGGAAGATGAAGGATCTATTCCTTTCACTACACAATTCTGGAGCAGAAAATGCAGTATCAACAGAGAAGCAGCTTACTTATCTGTTGAGAGCCAATGATGATCCTGTCAGTTATGATGTCCTTGGAAGACAGTACTATGATTTACCAACTCTGACAGAGGGAGCAGAGGACGAACACTCAGACGAAGATGTTCGAATTGTACCTCATTCGAGTGACAAATCAGACGAAGAAAGATTCGCAAGCCAGCCTACTGCTACAATACCTATAAACCGAAATGGTTCCGGACCTAGCAGATCAGATAAACGCAAGAGCATTGCAGTACCAAAAGGATCTCCTAGAAGATCAACAAGAGAACGAAGAGCGCCAACAAGATCTATGCGAGACAACTCAGCTTCTACATCAGAAGAGTTTTGTGGATTCAGTAGAGAACCACAAACATTTGAGAAAGCAATTGAATGTCAAGAGAAGGAAAAATAGATCCAAGCCATGAATGAAGAGATGGAATCCATGAGAAAGAATCAGATATGGACGTTGCAGCCATCAGATAAACGAAAGACTATAAAATACAAGTGGGTATACAGGCTGAAGTATGGACCGAATGGAGATATTTCTAAGTATAAAGTAAGACTTGTAGCGAAGGGGTTTTCTCAGAGATATGGTATTGGCTATGTTAAGAACTTCTCTCCTGTCGTGAAACATTCATCCCTACATTTATTGTTTGCATATGCAGCTGTTTATGGTCTCAGGATTTATGTCATCGACGAAAAGATAGCGTTCTTGCATGGCGAGCTAGACGAAGAAGTCTACATGGATCAGCCTCCAGGCTACATTTCGAACTGACTTCCTACTTATGCATGCAGAATGCATAGGAGCATCTACGGTCTGAAGCAATCAGCGCCACAATGGTATAAGAAGAAAGATCAAGCCCTGAAATTCTTAGGATTCAAGCCACTAATAGCTTATTCCAATGTTTATGTAAGAATTACAGATGGAAAGATCATCATTGTAGCTGTATATGTGGACAACACTTTGATATTGCTAAGGTGAAGTATGACATCTCGAAACATTTCAAGATTTCAAACTTGGGAGAAGCCATATGTTATCTTGGCTTACAGATTGATAGGGACTATGGGGGAGAGTAAATTGTACCTTCATCAGTCCAGATATACCTAGAAGAACTTAGAAGATTTCGGGATGCTGAGTTGCAAAGGAGCAAATACTCCAATGCTTGCAAGAACAGTCCTGACAAATGAAGACTATTTGAAGGCTGAAAAAGAAAGAGAATTGATGCAGCATACACCACCATACAGGAAGTTGATTGGATCACTGATGTAGTTTGCAGATAACACACATCCTGACATTGTTTATGCCATGTTCAGGATGAGCCATTTCTATACGAATCTAGGCTCAACTCATTGGAAGATTACGAAATGAATTTTGCAATACCTTCAATTAACGAAGGATTTTGGTTTGTGTTATTCTCGTGATGCAGGATTCCAGATGCTTTCCTATAGTGATGCTAGCTGGGCATCTCTCAAGGATGACTTCAAAAGTGTCTCAAGAAAATGCACCATCGCGTCAAGAGCAACAATTCTCTGGGTCAATAAGAAGTAGACCATTGTGGCTCAGTCATCCTACAAAGTAGAGTACGTTGCAGCAGCTAAAATGGCCAGTGAAATGATTTGGCTTTAGCGATTCCTTGATGAACTAGGTGAAACGAGGAATGAACCTCTGATTTTCAAAGATGGACAATACATCTGCAATACATCTAACAAAGGATCATGTGTTTCACTCAAGGACGAAACACATCACAATCAAGTATCACTTGATAAGAGATCTGATCGGGAAGAAGATACTGTAGACTATTTTCATTGGAACAAAGGAGATGGTGGCTAACATTTTCACAAAGGCCTTACACAAAGGTCTGTTCGAGAAACAGAGGAGCAGTCTTGGAGTCATCAAACTACTACACTTTGAGAGGGAGCTGAAGAAACAAAACGTTTCTATTACCAAAGCTTTGCTAGCTTTCAGCTCTCAGTTTGATGAAAAGACACAAAGCAAAAATGTTTGCGAACATCTTGACGAAAAGACACGAACGTGAAATATTCGCAAAAAAAAATGTTTGTGATACAACAGGAGAAAGTTAGACGACGCGAAAGTCACACGACTCGAAACAACATGAAAATGTTCGCGACACTTTTTGACCTTCACGCTCCAAAAGATCGAAAAGATTATACAAGTACCATGAAGTATAAAAACCCTGATATGATATGATGACGTTAGCGGAAGTGCGTTAGGACATGTCTAACCCACCACTCTTGTAATCCATGATTAGTTATAGATTGTTTAGTCTATCTGATCAGATATGCTAGTCTGAATATATGCAATTACTAGATGTATAAAATACATACAGTAGCAGATAGAAAATATACAGTATAGAAGTCCGCCTGTGAGCAAGACAATTTTGTAGGCAGGATCTACAGAGATCCAAGAAGTTCGCTAGTAAGCGAGACGCTACTCGTGAGATAACACTATTTTCTCTCACGCCAATGCGTTGTGTGGGTCTGTCATATAGCTCTCAAAATCAAGAGGATCAATAGATGATACTGTAGCTATTACGCACATATCACTCTCAATTTTGTCTGATCTTGAATGAATTACTTTCTGCTATTGCTTGTGTATCTCATTTACTTATTTATTCAATTCCACACATTGGTTCAATCTTGTTGAATGCTGTATTAATCTATAATGTAGATCAGTAGTGTCTGTCTACTTTCTGGAGGATTGTAGGAATGATATAGCAAGCAATGACCAACAATCATATCTGAAATCCATCCGAATTGATTTTGTTTGTAATTAATTTGATTTTGCTTCAGCAATGTCAATATCAGAGCTTGTTCAAGTTTCGCTTCGTTTCGTTTTGTTTTGTCTAGTTTCGCTTCGTTTTGTTTCGTTTCATTACAGAGCCTGATTGATATTTGCATTCAATGTTTTATTTCAATGGACTCAATAGGGCTGGATTTATTAGGTTTTATACTCATCTTCACCTACTCTACTTAGATGGAAAGTTTGGAGTCTATCTTTTGATTTATGATGGTGGATTTGTTTCACTAACCTTTGTGGAAATTTGAGATCAAGCATTGATGAGACCTTGCTAGATCTAGATCATATGTTTCAAAGGGATTATTTCCAGAGGTTCAGGTCTGAAGATATTCATATCTTTGATTTTCAAGAGAAAGGTAAGCAAGTGGAAGTGACACACTTTGCTTTATTCACATGTTTTGGAGAATCTTCTTGTGTAGATGATGCTATGCAAGTGAATATTGGTTCTCATGCTGAAAAAACAACTAACGGATTTGGAAAAGAGTTCTTAGTCAATGGCTTTGATGGTCAAGTGGAAGATCAAGAGGTTGATCTCAAAGAGCTTCAACAACACAAAAAGGAAAGCGACAATTTGGAGCTAGTCAAGAGCATCAAAGGAGGGTCATTTGGAAAAGATATTTTGGATCTGTTTTTGTGGGCATTTAAAGACTCAAGTAAAGTAAAAGGAGCATCAAGCAAGTGTTTTTTAAGTTTACTTTACTTGTTCTATCTCATGTTTGAGCTATTTGTGGATGTGTGCAAATTGTCAAGATATGGTAAAACTAGCTACATTGGTTTGCATCATTTTGATGTTGGAGTTGTACTAGCATTCTTGGCTGATTTTGCTGATGGAAATGAAGCTATTGGAGGTTCATTATATCACTCATTCATGGCCAAGTCATCAAGTGTTGATGATATCTTGTGGCAAGATGGCAACGGAGGCTCATTCATGGAGTTTTATGGTGGAGACATATCAAGACAAAGTTGGAGAAGACAAGCAAGCAAATGGTCATCACTCACATTTATTGTTTGGTTGCTGTAATTCTCCAAAGAATTCAAATTTTGAAACATGGAGGAATCATTTCATTCACATTCTATTTGGTTCTTCATGTTCTAGTTATATCTTGATGTGTAAAATTGATGTAAGAAATAGTGAAGCATCTAATTTGAACACTATTCTCTATATCAATTATGAAAGATACTTTAGAACCTTAGAAAGGAGATCTATACTTAGGATGGAGATCATTCTAATGTTGTAGTATGGTTACAACTATGCCAAAACTAGTTGAAGAGGGAGTGTGAGAAATTTCAACTAGTTTAGTCAATTTTAGTCATATTTTAGTTAATTGTCAATATTAGGCCAAAATGCATTTTAGACTTAGAGATAAACTTTATGAAAGTTATTCTAGTCAAAGTTTGTTTGAGTTACCACTTTTGGAAAGTGTGGAAAAGTTAGGAGGTCAAAATTGGACACATTCAAATTTGAATGTTAGATGCATTGAATCTAGTCACATTGTTGATAGGGTTTTTGTTATGCAAGGAAACCAAAGATTCATTAATGAGGCATGGACCTACTATAAAAGGATGTAAACTCATGGAAAAAGAGATTCTCTCTCTCTCTCTCTCTCTCTCATGCTTATACACGAGTTCTCTTGGGTTCATCTATCCATTGGTGCACTATCTTGATGATATCTTGCAATCTTGTATGTAGAATGCTCATAGTTTGCTATTTTTGGATCCACACATGTGAAATACAGTAGGGTACTATTATTGTACAGACAAAAACTTCATTTTATCATATATTTGATGTTTGGTCAAGTTCTTATTGAGTTTGCATCTCTTTCATTAAGTAGATGTTGATTTTTCTACATTGGCAATGTTGTAAATTGTGTTGTCTTTCTAACCAAAGATCAAGGGACACATTTTGGATCTTAATGATCTGAAATTATTCACATTTCACATGGTCATATAAGGATTTAAAAGGCATACCCCCAATCGTAGTCCAACATACCATATACCCTTGGTGGATGGAGTAGTCCCCAAGGAGAGCGGATATTACTATTGCAATCCTAACTATACAGAGCTAATCAAACAGGAGTTGCAGAAGCAGCTTGATGCCAATTTCATTTATGAATTCGAGCATATAGAATGGGTATTGCCTATAGTTATAGTACCCAAAAAAAATGGCAAAATACGGTTACAAAGAATGATGAGTTTTCTCTACCCTTTATAGAAAGTGTCGTAGATCGAGTAGTGTCGTAGGCTACAGTTTCTTGGACGGTTTCAGTTGCTACAATCAAGTAAAGATTGCACCTGAAGACTAGCATAAGACAACATTTGACACAAAATGGGGTACCTATGCCTATAAGGTGGTGTCATTTGGACTCTGTAATGTTTCGGGTACCTTCCAAAGAGTTATGCAAGCGACATTCAAAGAGGCCTTGCAAAAGTGTTTGGAGATCTTCTTGGATGATCTATGTGTGCATGGGCCTAATACTGGGCACCTGTCTCGTCTGAAAAAAGTGTTGATTCAATGTTGTAAGTATCAGATCTCCTTCAACCTAGAAAGTGTCAGTTTTGGGTGGCACATGGCTTGATTCTCGTCCATATTGTATCAAGACATGAAATCGCCATTGATCTCACCAAGATAAGGGTCATTGTTGATCTACCACTTCTAGGGATTGTAGTGGGTTTCTTTCTTTGCCTAACCTGAATCCAAGATCTAGTCAATCTAGTATCAAAGAGACGGAGCTAGTTGTCACGCGTAGGTTCGTTCCCATGAGAGCGATAGTATAGTTCAGATTTCAACATGAATGCGGGATCTAACACTAACATCCATTAACACTAAGCATTAACACTACATCCATTAACCCTAAATCCACAACAATGATAAAAGCTTACTCTTCTCTCTCTCCCTTTCTCTCTCACAAAAAGCATAAGAAATAGCAATCCCAATAATGATCAGATCCAACAATTAGCAAAATCCAAAGAAAGCATGAAAAATGGAGGAAAAGAGAGGAAAAGCAAGGACATTCATCAATCCAATTCTAAAGAGAACCAATCTGCTTTATTGAAATGAGGAAATGAACATGAGCAGCAACTCGAGTTGGTCCCTTTTTATAGTAGAGAAGAGGACCCTGCAGGGGCCTCTGAATCCTATTGGTCCAGTCTTGCCTCTCTTTTTATTCAAATTTAAAAAAGTGTGAGAACCATCAAAATTGGAGGGAAACCCAACTTTATTCACTAACTTGACATTTAGGCCCTACGACATTAAAAGTCCCGCAAAACGACCTAAAGTCCTTTTATTAATATTCCAATTAATCAAATAACTATGTGATCATCGGGCTGGACTTAGACACACAGGGTGCCAAATCCCTCTCACTTATTAACTAGGGTTAGGATTGCCTTGGGATCCGCAAACCCTCCAACAATACCCCCCACCAAAACTGCTGCAATATGCAGTTATTGGGGACTTTTATTGGCTTTGAACCGAATCTTAATTAAATGATATTGCACCTTTTCCATAAAGTCAAGGCGTGCAGTATTGAAATCCAAATTATGCAGCATGAAACAACGGTGGGCACTGGCAATCTACTTGGAAGTTGTCCATGAGGTGAAGTGAGATTCCCAAGAGCCTCCCATCATAGCCGCACGGAAATACAGTCAAACAATCGACGGCTGATCTTTGATTTGCTCTAAGGCCATCGGCTGATATGGATCAAATGCTAGGGTAGGAAAGCAATCGTCCCATTTGGTTGCCACTGACGCCAACAGAGTTAGATCTTTTGCAAACATTGCCGATTGTCGCACCGTTGGATTCGAAGGTGGACATACTCTCTCTGATATGCCTGTAAGGCCCAGTGAAAATCCACTGACATATTCTAGTTATAAGATTGGTGGGTGATTGGCCAATTGGGCGTATGGATGGTGATTTTATCCATAGCCAATTCCAAATCTTTCCATTTTTGTCTTTGCGGCATTGGCACGTAATAAGGATCTACCCGCAACTGGTGAGGGTTGGCGACGTAACTCCTAATTGATTCCGGAGTTTTTTCAAAAATCGTGATTCTCCATGCCGGCTGCTCTCCCAATGCAGGTATTTTGTCCAATTCTTTGCCGGTCTCGATCTCGGAGGTCTTAACTTTGAGAACCCATCCACCATGCGAGGACTCATGTGGATGCTCCTTTAAGAAGGTCTGAATCTGGTCCTCGATGTTGATGGGCCTTCTGAATAAATGGCTTGTCCTTGATGAGGATGGACCCGCTTGTACTGCCGGTATAGTTGGCGGTTGATCTGCTAGATCTGGAGCTCCCCCTTGGTCCATGCTCAAATCAACCCCTGTATCCATCTGTACAACTTCTTGGCACGAAGGGGAGAATTGCAGCATGACTGGGATGGGGATTTGTGGTCCGGCTTCCAACACTTGAGCGATGGCTTTTTCATAGGCGGTGATGGTCCCTTTTGTCTTTTCCAACTCGGTTGAAGCTGCTCCTTTGAACCTATCAAAGCGGTCTTGGAATCCCTGAAGGGCCACTTTGTATGTTTCCACTTTCTTGAACAAATATGCAATCTCCGTCGGTGTGACCGGATGATCGGGTATTTGTGTTTGCAGATATGCATCACGCTCAAGGGTGGTCGCATCCAATTCACCTTGAAGCCATGTGCGATCTTGTTCAGCCATTTGTAATTGCCCCTTCAGTAGCTACACCTGTTGCTTGGCATCTTGCACTGCCTTATCTACCTGATCCTGTGCCGTTGTCAGGGCATTTTGCAGGGAGCTGATGTAGGTTTCCAAGAGATCAGCTTGTTGCTGGGCCAATGTCTTTTCGCTTTTAGCCTTTTCTTCATGTTGCTTGGCTATCTTCACCTCTCGATCCAGCTGGACAATCTTTTGGATGATTAGAGTGTGTTCAAATCCTAAAAAGTTTTAAGAAAGTTGACATTCGGCCTCTGTTGGAGGGTTTGCGGATATCGAGGCAACTCTAACCCCAGCATAGACTGGATCACTTGCCCAAGGCTTGAAACTAACCCGAGAGCATCACCAGAATCGACAGTTGTGGAGGTGGTAGCCACAGGAGACCCTGATGGTACTGTCCGTGGTAGGCGTGGAATAGGTGCAAAGTCTCTTTTTCTTCAAAAATATCCTCGTACTGTCATAAATGTTTTTTTCCACAATCTGAACCTATGGACAACCTAATTTTGACATTTTAAGATCATCTAGCAGGTCAGCGAAGGTTCATAATGTTGTTATGATGCTCGGCGAAGGTTCCCAAAATGGCATATTACTGAACATTCGCCTGACTCAAAAATTGAATTTTCTCTTGTCAGAGACCTTCGCCCACCTCAATTTAGATAAATCAAGGGTGGATGTACAGTCTGAAAGCTCAGCGAAGGTTTTTGATACTGTATTGGCCAAATCAGCCCAAAACAGTGGTTTTCTAAGTCATTTTCCATAAAAATACTGTGCTTCTGTTTCTTGTGCTGATGACTTCCTGACTTTTGCTCATCAGTCTTCCCTTATTTTTTTTTTCAACTGTCTTTTTCCAAATAAAGTCAGCAAATTAAATACTGAAAACAAAAAATTGAAAACAAATAAAATGAAAAAATATATTGAGATCAGGCTTGCTGAACTGGCGGAGCAGGCTGTCGAAACTTGCGTGATCGGCTGTCATTTACTAGAGTATTAAATCGTTTCCCATCCAAGTGCTCAAGAATTACTGCACCATAGTTCAGGATTTTCTTCACTTTATACAGGCCTTCCCCAATAAACTTCAACTTACCCTTGATCAGCTTGGTTTTGTACATCAATGCAAGATCTCCTGCTTCCAGATCTTTCTTATGCAATCGCCGATCGTGCCATGCCTTGCGACGGGCTTTCTCTGCTGCTAAGGCATGAACTGCCATCAATCGGGTTTCACATAATTTGTGCAACGCATCATGGCAAAGTTGTAAAGACTGGTCATCATTTAATCGTTCCATTGTTATTATGCGTAAAGATGGGATTAAGAATTCAATTGACATAATAGCATCTTGACCATAAACCAGTTGAAGAGGTGTTTGATTTGTACTATTTTTATAAGCAGTTCTGAATGCCCATAATGCTGCATACAGTTTATGTTCCCAATTAGACTGACTCGCTTCAACTATCTTTGTCATAATGGTGCAGAGAATCTTATTGGAAGATTCAGCTTGGCCATTTCCTCTGGGATAATAGGGAGTACTAAATCTGTATATAACAAAAAAAATCTTTCAGTAAACACTTTATTGTTTGATTAACAAAGTGTGTACCCCGATCACTGACAATTTCGATCGGACATCCAAATCTGACTATAATATTTTCATATAGAAACTTAGCTGTAGATTTTGCATCAGCTACTTTGACAACTTTGGCTTCAACCCACTTGGTCATATAATCAGTTGCGACGATAATGTAGCGAGCTTGAGATCCTTGAGCAGCGGGATGAATAGGACCAACATAATCCAGTTCCCATTTTTCAAATGGTGCTTGCGATGAAACCGGATGTAAGGGTTCATAATTCTATCGAGTAGGCCGTTGTGCTCGCTGGCAGACATCACATGTCTGAATAAAATTTTCTGTGTCCTTATGAAACATAGGCCACCACCAACTGGATTGCAAAAGTTTGCGAACATTAATATATGTAGAGAAGTGTCCTCCACCCATGCCATCATGTGAAAACATGATTAGATCTGGTACTTCATGCAGTAAAACACATCTTTGTAAAATATTATCTGATCCACGACGATGCAATTGTCCTACAATTAATTGATAAGGTTGAGCCTTATGAATCAATTGTCTTTTCTGTACTTTTGTCAAAGAGTCATTCGGTTGTCCTAGCATCAGGTACTCAACAATATCTGCCGCTCACTCAGGAACTGCTTCAACATAGAACAACGTAGCATCTGGCAGTTCATCATCCACTTCAGTATTAACTGGTGCAGATTCAATTTGTGAAACGTGATCGGCTAGAAAATGTTGCTTCCCCTTTCTGACCACAATTCAAAAGTCAAATTCAGTCAATAATAATAACCATCTTGCAATACGTCCAGTATTACACGTCTTATTTACCAAGTAAAGTAACGGTTGATGATCCGTATATAATGCAAAGTGCGTTTCCATGAGATAGTGACGAAATTTCCGAACAGAAAAAATCATGGCTAACGCTTCACGTTTTGTTGTTGAATAATTCTTCTCTGGATCTGTAAGTTGTCTACTTGCAAATCGTATAGGATAATCCTTCTTATAGTCACCTGGCTACGTCAAAACTGATCCAATGGCATATTTTGAGGTGTCTGTATGAACATGAAACTCTAATGTCCAATCTGGAGAACGTAGTATTGTGCTGAGATAATGCTTTTTTTAACTTTTCAAAGGCTTCTAACGCCTCTACTGTCCAAATAGGAACAATAGTTAATTTGTATATAGGTCGTGCTAAATCCTCAAAGAAGATAATAAAAATTCGATAGTAGTTCGCATGACCCATAAACACATAAACTCCTCGAATTGTTGCTGGCGGTGGCAATTCCACAATAACTTTGATCTTAGAGTAATCGGTGGCAATACCATGTCTTGATATCACATGTCCAAGCACCACTCCGTGAGAAACCCAAATCTAACATTTTTCTGGATTTAGAGAAATCTGATATTTGCGGCATCTTTCAAAGACTTTCTCCAATCAATCCAGGTGGTCTGTATCTGTACTATGAACTCCCAAGTTGTCCAAGTAAATTTCAAGAAATTTCTGCAGATAATCTTTAAAGGCAAATTGCATTACTCTTTGGAATGAACTTGGTGCATTACAGAGTCCAAACGACATTACTTTGTAAGCATAGGTGCCCCATTCTGTTGCAAAAGCAGTTTTGTGTTGATCGGCAGGTGCAATCTTAACCTGGTTGTAACCACTAAATCCATCCAGGAAACTATAAGCTTCTGTTCCAACAAGGCGATCCAAAATGCTTTCAGTAAAAGATAACAGAAAGTGATCCTTCCATGTCACTTTATTCAATGCTTTGAGATTCACACAGATTCGCAATTTCCCATTTTTCTTAGGAACAATGACAATCGGTGAAATTTATTCTGTATGCTCGATCTCATCAGCGTCAAGCAATCTCTAAAGTTCTTTCTTTATCAGATCTGCCACATTAGGATTACAGTGATAGAACTTTGTAACCTTTGGTACTGCATCAGGTACTAAAGGTATGGTATGTTCAATGACTGATGTCGGAATACCCTTCAAATCTTGATAAGTCCATGCAAAACAATCTTGATACTTAATAAGTAGCAAACGGAGTGCTTGATACTATTCAGGAGTAAGTTGTGATCCCACTTGTACAATATTTTCTTGTTCTCCTGGTCCTGCAAGATTCATTGGTTGCGTCCTAGCTGGGCCATCGTAAACCTCTTTAGATTCCGACATTTGTTCTTCAGGTTCACGATGTGCTTTAGGTAACATGATAACCACATCATCCAGTGTATAACGTTTAAAATGCTCTAGCATATCATGCTGGACTACATTTGCTTGTTCTTTTTCGAAAGGACTTGTCTTGGATCTTCGTTTAGTCTTCTTAGCAGGAATTGATCGTGGAGGTGATGACTTCCGGGATGATAAATCTTTCTTCTGAGGTGAAGACTTCCTAGATGATGATGTCTTGCTGGAGATCTGACTTGAAGAATCATTCTTGACTTTTCCTTTGTCTTTATCCAATAGAAGTGGCACTTCCTTTAAATCAATATTTTGAGGGGGATTTTCCCATTTCAGGACCGTATTATAATGTTGCTTTGCTTGTTTCTTCGTCATCGAACCTGTCATCCTGTCTCCCTTCAATATAACTGCTTGGGGCGATTTGATTGTTGGTTCATCAGGAACATTATGCACTCCAAATTTAGTCGGATCCATACGATGTAGAATCTGTTCATCCGTAAGTTCTGCATTGCCATCATAAGTTAAGGCATGGCTCATTGGTATGAGATCATCCTCAATTGGATCTGGTATAGGTTCCGTTGATATCCAGGCTACATTCAACACATTTAGTGGAAACATGATTGGCGTATCCAAAGTTTGATCTAACAAGGAAATCTTGCTCATCTCTGATTGAATATCTTGTCGACACATATATCCTGCTATACAATCAATTGTTGCAAGAGCTTCGTTCCAATTGACGATATCCGTTTGAGAATCGTAGTGAACTCCCAATTTTTTTTCTAGTTGATCACAAGTGTGATCCGTTGTTGATGAATCGGCATCCGCTTTTTGAACCATTGACCTGATAGTCCAAGTCGTAGGATCAATTTTAACTGCCCATTCATGATTTTCAAAAGTGATTTTGCCGGTACCCCAGTTATGAATTACTTGCACAACTCGTAACCATGGACGTCCTAAGATAACTCGGTAGACATTTGGTGCTTCTGGTAAGTCCATCACGACGAAAGTAATGACGAATTGTACTCCTGCAATCCTGACAGGTATATCTTCCACCATTCCTTGTGGACGAACCATCGTTTGATCAGCTAACTTAATAGCAAAAGTAGCAGGCTTAATCTTTGTAAGGCCCCATTTTGTACATAGCTTTGTAGAAATCAGGTTAACTCCTGAACCGCCGTCTATCACGGCTGCTTCTTTAGAAAATTGTCTATGTTGTATTGGCAGAATAATATTCTTTTGTTCACTTTTCCAAGCTGCTCCAACATGTAGTACATCGTTAGATTCTTCAAATCCAGCACAAAAGAGCGGATCCTGATGGTCTTCTGATTCTTCTTGAGCTAACTTTTGCGCTAAGACTTCTTTTGCTTTTGGCACCAACTTTAGGAGCTCTCCCAATGAAATATTGATCTTGCTAGACAAAATATTCATGAGTAATTCTGTATGCGGTGCTTCCGGTTTCGTCATCTTGAAGGGTGCTATTTTGGGATAAAAAATGACGCTTTTTGTCTCTTTTTGACCAAATTTGACAGATTTGACCGATTTTTGTTATTTTCTCTCATATCTCAGATCCAAATGGATCTTAAGATTAGTGATCTAAATAGCTTTCCCTATTTAATAATCAGATTAGGTTTCAAACAAGCAAATCCACTCAAAATCTAGCAAAATCAATCCCAAACTATCCCTACAATGCAGTTTTAACATTATTCATGCCACGACAAGATGCCTAATGCAAGCTAACCATCAGCCAAACATGCTGCAAACTAAAACATTGGCGTAGCTCCCCGGCAACGGTGCCAAAATTGTAGTGGGTTTCTTTCCTTGCTAACCTGAATCCAAGATCTAGTCAATCTAGCATCAAAGAGACGGAGTTAGTTGTCACGCGTAGGTTCGTTCCCATGAGAGCGATAGTATAGTTCAGATTTCAACATGAATGGAGGATCTAACACTAACATCCATTAACACTAAGCATTAACACTACATCCATTAACCCGACTTCCATTAACCCTAAATCCACAACAATGATAGAAGTTTACTCTTCTCTCTCTCCCTTTCTCTCTCACAAAAAGCATAAGAAATAGCAATCCCAATAATGATCAGATCCAACAATTAGCAAAATCCAAAGAAAGCATGAGAAATGGAGAAAAAGAGAGGAAAAGCAAGGACATTCATCAATCCATTTCTAAAGAGAACCAATCTGCTTTATTGAAATGAGGAAATGAACATGAGCAGCAACTCGAGTTGGTCCCTTTTTATAGTAGAGAGGAGGACCCTGGCCTCTGAATCCTATTGGTCCAGTGTTGCCTCTCTTTTTATTCAAATTTAAAAAAGTGTGGGAACCATCAAAATTGGAGGGAAATCCAACTTTATTCACTAACTTGACATTTAGGCCCTGCGACATTAAAAGTCCCACAAAAAGGCCTAAAGTCCTTTTATTAACATTCTAATTAATCAGATAACTATGTGATCATCGGGTTGGACTTACACACACAGGGTGCCAAATCCCTCTCACTTATTAACTACGGTTAGGGTTGCCTTGGGATCCGTAAACCCTCCAACAGGGACAATTCATGAGGTCTAGATCTTCATGGGCCATGCTAACTATTATCGAATTTTCATTTTAGATTTTGGGGAGTTAGCCAGGCCAATCTACAAACTTACCACCGATCCATATTGGACAGAGGAAGCCTTATAGGCTTTCCAAAATCTTAAAGATGCATTGGTCTCAACACCAATTCTACAACTGCCCAATTGGACTATTGAGTTTCATGTGCATACGGACGCATCGAAGTATGCTGTTGGAACAGTCTTGACCCAGCCAAGTGAATGCAAAAAAAATTTTCCAACCTGTTTTGCTAGCCGGCAACTCAACGATGCGGAAATGAACTATTCAACCACGGAACCGGAAGCACTCACAATGACTTTTGTGGTCAAGAAATTTCAACAATATTTGATGGCCACCCCAGTTTGTTTTTTATATGGACCATCAGCCCTTGCTATACCTAGTGAAGAAGACTTGCAACACCGGAAGAATCACTCAATGGTTACTCCTGTTGCTAAAGTATGATTTTAGAATCATTATATGGAAGGAAAAGCACTACATGGTAGATCATGTGTCACAAATCAAGGAATAGGAGACTGCAATCCAACCTGATGATGAGCTATTGGATGCTGTCTTACTTTATGTTGACATAGTATCGGATTGGGGCGCGGATATAGTTGAATATTTAATATGGGGCCCGCCAGACAAATTCTTACTCAAGGCGGAACAACGGAAGTTAGTACTCTCGACTTGACCAGCTAATTGCCGACCAATTGTATCGATGAGGACCCAATGATGTCTTCAGAATGTGTGTTCTTCCACATGAAACCACCCAGATTATATTAATATCACATGAAGGCATGGGTGGTGGTCATTTTGCATTAGACATTACTGTTCGCAAGATTCTATAGCTAAGAGATTCACAAGGACTAATTTTGATTTTCTACACCCGGTCATGGCTCATGCATCATTCGAGAAGTGGGGATTGGACTATATTGGTCTATTCACCCAACAATAAGAAGATGCCATGACTACTACCAAGTCCTTATATGAAAATATCATTGTGCGCTTCAGATGCTCGGTTGAGATAGTCAATAATCATGGAAGCCATTTCGTTAATGAGACAATCAAGGTCTTATTGGAAGAATTTTTTGTGATCCATTGGTTCAGCACATTGTGTATTCTCATGGTAATGGCCAAGCTAAATCATCCAATAAGATCATGTGTAGCAATATCACGAAAACAATCAAAGCTAGTAGATCTGATTGGGAACATTACACACTTATAGTAATTCTTTTCATCTTCATTTCATAAAAAAAATTGGATCTCGATTTCTCAATTTTCTTGATGCTCAATTTTGTAAGCAAGAGGATGAACAACAAATAATACTTCGTACCTTTTGAATCTCGGGTCTTGTAAACAACTGATTTTGACGGGTTATTAATATTGGTGCAAATTTCAAGTCCCTCATGTATTTATTTATTTTGTTTTGGGTCTAATTTGTAAATTGATCACGTACCACTTGTGGTTTTTGAATAGGTTGAGAAGGTATAGGAATATTTTGACTCCCAATATTTGCTTTGACTTTAGGTTGTTCATTTAACTGAGCTAGTTCTATATTGTTAGAAGGCTCTAGATTTTTGACTAAATATAGCTCTTTTAGATTTTAGTCGACAATGATTACTTTGACAAGCAGACCTTCTTCGAATATGCAAAAACTTTTAATTTACACTTTCATTTCAATAAGTTAAAATATTTGTAGTAGAATAATGTTTTAAAGAAGTATAAATAATTTTTTATGCCTAATAATTTTGTGTTAAATTGATTTATTCTAGATATGTACTGACTTTATAATGTTAATGATAATTTTATTAATCAATTTGTTTAGCATGATTAGAATTGCTGACAAAATGAGATATTTCTTGAGTACTACAATATTTTTGTAAAGCACTTTGAATGTTGACAATTTTTTAAAAAGATTTAAAAATAAAAAAAATGGGTCTCCATGTCATTCTCTTTTTGTGTTCACCATGTTTACTTGGATTTATCTTCTAAACGGTAAGAATGAAGTCTTTGATGTGTTTGTCAAGTTCAAGGATGTAATGGAAAATTGATTCAAAATTAGGATCAAATGCTCGAGTTTGAATAATGTAGGTGACACATGGGACCAAGAGAGAGCTTTCAAGCATAGGGACACCACAACAAAATAGAATGGCCAAGAAAAAGAGTCAAACTTTATGTCAGGGAGCCAAAGCCCTAAAGTTGAATGCTATTCTTTCTAAATCTTTTTGGGATAAAGCCTTTATATGTGCTAATTTTCTTTGCAATAGGTGTCCAATTGCATTGTCTTATGCTTTTGGGTATATTTTTATCTTGTTATTTGATTTAAAAAAATTAGTATTTGGTATTCAAAACCCAAAATTTTATCATCCAATTTAAGAAGAACATGATAAAATTCAAAATTCTCTTTTATAATTTTGATAATTTACTCTTACATAAAAAAGATCAATGATTAGATGAAACTCTATACTCTTAATTTATCTTCTTTATAAATTTCAACAAGCTAAAAATTGCCTAGTGTGTGATAATTTAGTTATTTTGAAAAGTCTTGAAGTGATGTTGACATATACAAGACCATCAAATTCTCCTATATTCAATGCCGAAAAGTATCATTTGGAAAGCATCAAGTTATTTTTACGAGTTTCATTTCCCATGTTATACTAAGAATTCAAAAAAATATCACATACACATGATAATACAATTATTACTAACGAAGCATAAGACATTGGCCACAAGGCCTTGATAAGCAAGTAACTATGTGTAAAAAATTGCACGATATCAAGTAAATCATAATATCTTCAGATTTTTGCATGAAATAAACTAAATAATAGTACATTTTGCATGATTATCTATTTTTTAACTTTTTAATATTTTTCAATATCAACACAAAGTAACATTATTATAAAAAAGAATTCTATTTTAAATTTTTATAGAAATATTTATAGCAACTCAAATTTGCCTAGGTCAAATTCATGAAGTTATTGAGCTATATAGTCTACTACTAGATATCTTTTTATCAACTCTACCGATTAGTTTAATGGAAAGTTTTGCGATCACATAAAGAGTATTGTAAATAGTCAAGCTTTTATGCTAGATCGATAGTAGCAAAACTGGATAAAGTAAGACTTATTAATTTCAAGAAGCTACATGTGGACTTGGTGTGCATGCTCACAATAATGTTCTTATGATAACTCTCATGTTTAGTGGTAACCACATTCAATGTAACACCAAAAACTGAAGTTCTTGATAAAAACTAAAACCAAATTCATAATGATGAAAATGAGTTGATTGAATCATCTTCCAACTACTACATTGTTTATCTAAATGAAAAATTCATTTTGAATCCTCCAATAAGTGATAAGAGTCAAAGTTCATATATAGTATTTTATGGAATAAAGTTTTGGACAAATGTGTGGAATATGATCCTATGAAATGTCTTGTTGCAATCAATATGTTGTTTATTTGTGTGGAAATTGAATACTTTTCCTTCTTTGAAAGTGGCATGAGCAACAAGGCTAGAGTCTAGTAGCAAAACACATGATAAAGATCTAGATAGCATTATCGAGAATATTATGAGCATCAAGGTACAAAAGGCTAAAAAATTTATTAGAAATTTTTTGTGGATATTTTCTGTGATAATTTCATAAAGATTATAAAGTATGTGTGTGTGTGTGTGTGTGTGTGTGCACAAAAAGGTTTTTTAGTTTTAGATTGCACTTTCATAGTGAAATTAGGTTATTCAAATATAAATTGGACTAGCTTTAATCCATTTGTATGACATATGTAGAGAGTTGTACATGATGTACATTCGTATCAAAAAAAGCAATTCCACTTTTGTAAAGTAGATGCTCTAAAGAAAGAATAAAGATTAAAGGACTTGCCAATTACAAAAGTCAAAATAAGCTTGATTCATCCACCTATAGATAAAACTATATATTTGTGTATTAGAGCAAACACATTTGTGAATTCCAAGAATTTGATGTCTTTGTCATCCTATTTTGAAATGTACATGTTATGATGTGATGTCCTGCATCTCACCTTCTTCTTTCTTTTAACTTGTAAGTGCTAATAGAAGTAATTTTTAGCTATTGTGCTATTTTCTATAGTAGTAGCATGATGTTGCCTTATTATGTCATTTGAGGCATATAGTCTAGAGTGAAATGGACTAAGGACCTAGAACTATCATTTAATTCAGTAACCCTATATATGATCATAGAAACAATTTTGTAAAACAATTTCAACTTTGAGACATGCAAAGAGTGACTACAAGCATGGTTTAAATAAGATAATTGGCTCCTTTATCATATCTTCTTAAGTATAGAGTTCATACATACATGTATCTTAAAAAAATATGAGCCAATGATTATTAGTAAATGCATAAACATATTTTCTTAGAATATGGGATGTGCATACCCTTTAAAAATAAGAAAATATTTTTGTTTAAATAGTGTAGAGGAGGACCTATTTATCCAAAATAATATACTTTATGAGTGTGTGCAGATAGACACGTCATAGCTTAGTATTAAATCAATTTGCAAGATTTTATGTAACTAAGAGATTATTGTTTCCCAAAGAAAAAGGTATTAGAACATAGCTTCAATGAATTGATATTTTAGTTATTTATTGCATTTTTTGTGCAATGTGCTATCTAATCATTGATAGATGTTTATGTTTGGAATCCAATAACACCATTTAAGATTAAGTTTTAGATTTTAAAAAAACAAAGTTGAAGAATTTTTCCATGAAATTGTTGTTTATAAGTTGTTTATTGGTTTTAAATGGTACTGTTTCAAGATTGTACTATGGTGCCGATCCAGTCTATGACGATATATTTCTTGGTGTTGTCCATTCTAAGGAATTTGCCTACATATATTTCTGATGCTGACTATCGAATGGTCTGACTAAGGCTATAGGGTTGCCAGTTGTCACTTGGAAGTTTGAAGTTCAGTTCCTATTGACAAATGTTTGTGAGGCTCCTGCACAATTGAGGGGGAGGTTATGTGGTACTTTGTTTATGTCATTTATCTATTATATCGACATTTTTATAGAAAAGTCAGAAATGTGGTTATTTGATGCAACGCCTAGCTGAGTTTTTACCTATTTTTGATATTATGTACTGTGGTACTGTGTCAAGTTGTTGGTTTATGTTGGCAAGGCTTAATTAAAGCCCAACTCTAAGATCAAGACATTGCATACATGGTATTGGATATGGGCATTTTTATTACTGAAGGCCTTTATATATTTTTGGAGGCACTTTTTTCGGCTTATCGACACTCTATGTCGAGTTCATTCCTAAGCTTAAGGGATACTTTTGTCGAGCATTCAAAGATAGCAAGCTATTATTCTAAGTTCCAACGTTGTGCTAATTACATGGGTGGAGGCCATTTAATTGTGAAAAAAGATCTAAAGCTTTTTGTCTAAGTTGCAAAAGATATATTTATAGGCACTCTTCTAAGTTATGTAGGGTTGTCTTATTCTAAGGTCTCTAATTGACCTAGCTTCAAGGTCAAACTTCTATTTATATTTGAATTTGTTCACGGCCCTGGTGTTATTCAAAGCCCACTAGCAAAGGAGTATGGTTCGAACTTTAAGTCATCGAAAATGTGCCTTTGATTCTCTCATTAGCCAGACAGAATTCTATTCTAATCCAAGCAGACAGAATTCTATTCGAATCTAGACAGACAAAATTATATTCTAATTCAGGCAGACAAAATTCTATTCTAATCCAGGCAGACAAAATTTTATTCGAATCCAAGCAGACAAGTCTGCAACCATAGTTATATGTTCTTCAGTGCCCTTTCAGACACGAGCTATTGGATATTCAAATGTAGTTGTGTGTCCATCCTCTCTATCGAACCTATCTCTATCGACACTTATCACCAACTATCAGAAACTTACAGATTCGGCTGTCAGACAAACAACATTTGACCATTAAACAAATATTTGATCTATCGAAGAAATGTTCAAGTTGACCATTCAATATTCACACTGATGTACGTGGCAGGTGACTGGCGACATGTATCTTTTTTATGGTCTGTACAAGGCTGGACAAAGGCCAAAATGTACGTCTTCTTCCTAATGAAGTTTGAAGCCTATCTTTAAGCTATTGAAGGGTAACTTTTTGAAGAACCGGTGACGTGAAGTTCCCACCATATTAGTAAAACAACATAACTACTTTCTCTAGAACGTATGTTTATTTCCAGGTGGCAGAGACATCATTTCACATCGGACTCTCTCTACTTGACATCAAACCATTGGATGCCTCAGCAAATACGATGTTTCAGATCTTACAAGCGTTCTGCCTGCTTCTCCAAACACATATATAGCAGAGCCCATGCTCATTTCCATCTAATCCATTTGTCATTCTACATGGTAGAAAGTAGGAGTAGAACGCTTGTTGTTTTCTCTTTTGTCTAAGATATTATGGTAGAATAAAATGTTGTCTACTATCTTTGTCGGCTTGAATGAATGCAATGATATGCCAACCTTGTATATGTAGTCTGTATTTTCATAAGAATCTGAAGGAGTGGGTGACAGGAACTTTCGGTTTCTCAATAATGTTATACTGCATTTCAGTTTCTTGTGGAATGAATCACACCTCTGTTGTCATTGTTTGTGAAAAATTGCCTACATTGGCAAATCTAGCCATGTAGAATATTGTACATTTTGTCAATATTGTTTGTTGGCTACTTGAATGGCCAAAGTTCCACTTGTACATACACACCTAAAGAAGGTTACCACGAGTCAAGAGGAGTGGTTGTGTCTATTTGGTAGTGATTCCTACTTTGTAGGATCTAGACCATGATTTATGATGAGATTTGTACCTACCATGCACCTACCAAGCATGACTCTTGGATCTAGGCTAGGGTTTTCACATTAGGGAAAGAAAGTGGAGTCTACTTCCTTATTACATGCTGGATTTTCACCTAACTTTGCAAAGGAAGTGTGTTTTACTATGTATTCCCATTCTCCATAGTGAGAAGATAGAAACTTTTTGGAGCCTCAAGGAGAAACTCGAGTTTCCTCTCATTGGATGGTGATTACTCTATTTTTCCAATGAAACCCACCTTTGGCACTTTGTAAACACTGTCTACAGGCCTTACTACAGCCTTATTTCCACACGTGTGGAGTTGGATTATACTAATTGATCAATGCTTTGATTGTCTCTACTTGTTTCCTATCAAGCTGCTAAACTAGATCTTGTTTTTAGATGACTAGTTTCTGATAGATTGTTTAACAAGAATACAATCACCTTGTGGATCATTCAAAGATCCATTTATGGTCCTTAGTATTGTACTTTTCACATGGTATCAGAGCCAAGTACAAGGCCATTGATTTGTGTTTGAATCTAATCCAGTTTTAGTAGGTTTTGGTGCAAAAAGCTAGTATTTGGAAGGGCGAGCTGGTATCCAGGTTTTGGTGAGGGGATTTGATCCCAAACTTTTTCAGGATCAAAGTCCGTACTATTCACACGTGTGGGAATCTCTGAACCAGCATTTAATAACCCATATTCATTAGGTCATAGAAAATTCATCTGGTGTCAGTTTGATGTAATTTTTGGTGCAAGCTACCAAGATCACTTGCCATTGATTAGTTTTGAATTTGTTTCAAGAAAACTAATTAATCTAGGCTTATTTCAGACCTTCTTAAAGTGGAAACCAGGTCTTGAAAGTACATCAAAGTGAATGAGAGAGATAGACTCAGTTTTTGTCCAAGAATAGCCAAGATTGGCAAGATTTGCTTGAGTGTAGTTTTCATCTCATCTTATCTTCATTCCAGCTTGTGAGGGAGTGATAGAACTGTGATTACAAATCCATCTGTTGGATTAGAAGTCAACATTTGAGTGAAACACTGCAAGTTAGAAACCTTTGTGAGTTTCAGGTCCAAACAAATCTATATCTTGTATGTAGAATCTTGCTAGTAAGATGAGATCAGTGGGAGCCTACCTTCTAGAAGCTAGTGAGAGGTCAAATTCTACCAATTATGCTATTTGGAAAGTGAGGATGGAGTCACTAATGGTGCTCCAGGATCTTTATAAGTTTCTAATATATGATGAAGCTGAACCTCTAGGTGCACAGGAATTAGTGAGATACAAGAAGAGGTCTAGGCTTGCACTTCACTGTATTAAGATGAATGTAAGCAATGATCTTTTAAGGGAAGTATCATCATGTAAGAGTGCTAAAGAGGCTTGGGAATCTTTAAAATCTATCTATGAGTCTAGTAACACTTCGAGGGTTCTCATGCTTAGGAGTCAGATTCTACAAAGCATGAAGAGGAGTGATGCGAGTGCACAAGATTATGTGCTAAGAATCAAGTCTCTTAATAGGGAGTTAGCTTTGCAATCCAAGACAATGAATGCTATTTCTCTGTAGGATGGTGATGAGAAAGCTAATTTCTCATTCAAAAGCAAGAAGAAGACCAATGGCAAGAAGAAGCACTTCAAAGAGACCAAGGAGGAGGATGAGGATTCAAGCTCAAAGGGCAAGATCAAAGACAAGTCCAAGTACAAATGTTTTTCTTGTGGAAAGAAAGGACATTTTGCATCAGAATGTCTCAAGAAGAAGAAAGCACAAGAGAGCAAACAAAGCAACATTGCACATCAAGAGGAAGAGGAGGATGAAGAGTCATCCTTGATGGTTTCCAACAAACCACCATCATCCAAGAGCAACACCAATGATTCTTGTTGGACTGATAGTGGGGCAAGTTCCCACATGACATATCAAAAGGACAAATTCTCCACCTTACTTTCTTACAATGACTTACATAGATCAATCTATACTGCAAGTAGTCAAGAATGTAAGATAAGTGGAATAGGAACAATTCCCTTGTATGTGGGATCATCCAAAAGGATGAATCTTGATAATGTTCTTTATGTTCCTAAGTTAACCAAGAATTTGCTTAGTGTTGGCCAGTTAATGGATAATGGCCTAGATGTACAATTTAAGCATGGAGTTTGTTCCATCCTTAGAAATGATGAATGTATAGCCAAAGGCTTTAATCAAGGTAGATTGTTTAAGCTTGATGCTAATATTGCAGTGGAGAGTGTTAACTTGCCAAAGGTGGAGCTATCAAAGGTGGAACTGTGGCACAAAAGGTTGGGCCACCCCAACTACAAAGCCATGGAATCTATGGCTACAAAGGAGCTTGCAGTTGGACTCCCCAAGCATTTGTCAAAGTGTGGGAAGAGATGTGAAGCATGCAGCCTCTCAAAGGCTCACAAACTACCCTTCTCAAGATCTACATCAAGATCAAACTCTCCTCTTGAACTCATCCATTCGGATGTTCATAGTTTTTCACATGAGTCTAATGGTGGTGCCAAGTACTATGTAATCTTCATTGATGACTATTCTAGATTTTGTTGGATGTACCTCTTGTCTAGCAAATCAATGGTGTTTGATTCTTTTGTAAAGCTCAAGACTTTGGTAGAAAATCAACTTAGTACCAAGATTAAGGTATTAAGGAGTGATAATGTAGGTGAATATATCTCCAATAAGTTGATTGACTTTTGTAGTTCTAGTGGCATAAAGAGGGAGTTGTCATGTCCATACACCCCTCAACAAAATGGAGTGAGTGAGAGAAGAAATAGATCTCTTTGTGAGTGTGCTAAGGCCTTAAGGCTAGATGCTTCTCTATCCAAACCATTTTGGGGTGAAGCAATAACTTGTGCTAACTATTTGTGCAATAGATTGCCAAACCAAGCCATTGGAGGAATCAAACCATTTGAAGCTCTATTTGGAGAGAAGCCCAATCTCAAGGATCTCAAAGTTTTTGGATCCACTTGCTATGTACACCAATCCTTGGATAAGAGAAGGAAGGATGATGCAACATCCATCAAAGGCATCTTTGTGGGATATGGTGAGAATAGCAAAGGTTATAGAGTCTTCAATCCCATCACTAGAAAGGTGATAGTGAGTAGGGATGTTATTTTTTATGAAGGACATGCTTGTGATTTGAATGATAATGCTACTAATCATCTTGATGCCAAGGATCATTGTAGGATGGAGGAGGAGCTTCCAAGTGAAGAAGAACTTGAGGATCCACCTCAAGATGCAAGAACTCCAAGAACTCCATGAACTCCAAGAAGATCTACAAGGGCAAGATCCGAGCCATTGAGGCTCACCTATGATGGTCAAGGTGATCAAAGGGAAGGCTCATCATCTTTCACATCTTACACCTTTCTTACTTCAATGTTAGATGAGCCAACATGCTATGAAGATGCTTGTAAGTCTAAAAGTTGGATGGATGCTATGCAAGTAGAGTATGATGCTCTTATTGAGAATCATACTTGGGATCTTGTGGATCTTTCTCAAGGGAAGAAACCTCTTGATTGCAAGTGGGTGTTTAGATTAAAGTATAATCAAGATGGATCAATAAGCAAGCATAAAGCTAGGCTTGTTGCCAAAGGTTTTTTACAAACCAAAGGCATTGTTTATGATGAGACTTTTGCTCTGTGGCTAAGCTTGTTACTATCAGGTTGATCATTAGTCTTGCTACAACCTTCAATTGGGAGCTATTTCAACTTGACTTCACAAATGCATTCCTCAATGGTTATTTGGAGGAAGAGATCTACATGAGGCAACCCGAGGGCTTCATCAAGGCAAAGCATGAAGGACAGGTGTGTTTTTTGAAGAAGAGCCTTTATGGGCTCAAGCAAGCACCTAGAGCATGGTACTCTAGGCTAAACTCTTTTCTCATTTCCAACAATTTTGTAATGAGTGCCTATGATCCATCATTGTATATAAGTTTTCATGATGGCATGATCATTATTCTTGTTTTGTATGTAGATGACATTATCTTGAGTGGTAATGATCTAGATGGAATTAGAGATGTAAAAATTGCTTTAGCAAAAGAGTTTAAGATGGTAGATCTCGGCCTATTGAGCTTCATTCTTGGAATAGAGGTTATTAGAGGATGTGATTTTAGCTTCATTTGTCAATCTAAATATGCTACATCCATCCTAGATAGATTTGGAATGAAGAATTGTAAAGGCATTGAGACAGCAATGGAGCAACATGTAAAGGCATCTATTGGTTGTGATGAAGCATCCTTTGAGGACATCACATTATATAGAAGGCTTATTGGCTCCTTGATCTATTTAACTATAACTAGACCTGATCTTAGTTATAGTTTTGGAAAGTTAAGCCAATTCATACAAAGTCCTCTAGTTTCACATTAGAAGATGGCCAAAAGAGTTCTTAGATACATTTCATTCACTAAGAATTTTGGTATTTTGTATAGAGGAACTAATCTTGGCTTAAGAGCCTATAGTGACTCGGATTTTGCAGGTGACAAAGTGGATAGAAGATCGACAAGTGCCTTTGCCACCTTTCTATGTGATGGAGTAGTATCATGGCTTTCCAAAAAGCAAGATACCATCTCCCTATCTTCCACAGAATCCGAATACAAGGCCTTGACATCAACATGCAAGGAGGTCTTGTGGCTCAAAAGGCTATTGGTGGAGCTTCATGTCATGGAGGAGGAGATCCCTATCATCTATTGTGACAACCAATCAGCCCAATCACTTGCAACTAATCCTACATTCCATGCAAGGAGCAAACACATCGAAATTGCTCATCATTTCGTGAGGGAAAAAGTGCAAGCTAAAGAGATCAAGCTCCAACACGTGCCATCATCAAGTTTCTTGGCTGATTTGTTTACTAAACCTTTACCTAAAGATTCATTTGTCAACCTTAGATCTTCAATTGGAGTTATTGATAAAAGCTCCAAGGCTAGATTTGAGGAGTATGAAAAATTGCCTACATTGGCAAATCTAGCCATGTAGAATATTGTACATTTTGTCAATATTGTTTGTTGGTTACTTGAATGGCCAAAGTGCCACTTGTACATACACACCTAAAGTAGGTTACCACGAGTCAAGAGGAGTGGTTGTGTCTATTTGGTAGTGATTCCTACTTTGTAGGATTTAGACCATGATTTATGATGAGATTTGTACCTGCCATGCACCTACCAAGCATGACTCTTGGATCTAGGCTAGGGTTTTCACATTAGGGCAAGAAAGTGGAGTCTAATTCCTTATTACATGCTGGAATTTCACCTAACTTTTCAAAGTGTGTTTTACTATGTATTCCCATTCTCCATAGTGAGAAGATAGAAACTTTTTGGAGCCTCAAGGAGAAACTCGAGTTTCCTCTCATTGTATGGTGATTACTCTATTTTTCCAATGAAACCCAGCTTTGGCACTTTGTAAAAACTGTCTATAGGACGTACTACAGCCTTATTTCCACGCGTGTGGAGTTGGATTATACTAATTGATCAATGCTTTGATTGTCTCTACTTGTTTCCTATCAAGCTGCTAAACTAGATCTTGTTTTTAGATGACTAGTTTCTGATAGATTGTTTAACAAGAATACAATCACCTTGTGGATCATTCAAAGATCCATTTATGGTCCTTAGTACTGTACTTTTCACATGGTATCAGAGCCAAGTACAAGGCCATTGATCTATGTTTGAATCTAATCCAGTTTTAGCAGGTTTTGGTGCAAAAAGCTAGTATTGGAAGGGCGAGCTGGTATCCAGGTTTTGGTGAGGGGATTTGATCCCAAATTTTTTCAGGATAAAAAACCGTACTTTTCACACGTGTGGGCATCTCTGAACCAGCATTTAATAACCCATATTCATTGGATCATAGAAAATTCATCTGGTGTCAGTTTGATGTAATTTTTGGTGCAAATCCTAGGATAACTACCAAGATCACTTGCCATTGATTAGTTTTGAATTTGTTTCATGAAAACTAATTAATATAGGCTTATTTCAGACCTTCTTAAAGTGGAAACCAGGTCTTGAAAGTACATCAAAGTGAATGAGAGAGATAGACTCAGTTTTTGTCCAAGAATAGCCAAGATTGGCAAGATTTGCTTGAGTGTAGTTTTCATCTCATCTTATCTTCATTCCAGCTTGTGAGGGAGTGATAGAAATGTGATTACAAATCCATCTGTTGGATTAGAAGTCAACATTTGAGTGAAACACTGCAAGTTAGAAACCTTTGTGAGTTTCAGGTCCAAACAAATCTATATCTTGTATGTAGAATCTTGCTAGTAAGATGAGATCAGTGGGAGCCTACCTTCTAGAAGCTAGTGAGAGGTCAAATTCTACCAATTATGCTATTTGGAAAGTGAGGATGGAGTCACTAATGGTGCTCCAGGATCTTTATGAGTTTCTAATAGATGATGAAGCTGAACCTCTAGGTGCACAGGAATTAGTGAGATACAAGAAGAGGTCTAGGCTTGCACTTCACTGTATTAAGATGAATGTAAGCAATGATCTTTTAAGGGAAGTATCATCATGTAAGAGTGCTAAAGAGGCTTGGGAATCTTTAAAATCTATCTATGAGTCTAGTAACACTTCGAGGGTTTTCATGCTTAGGAATCAGATTCTACAAAGCATGAAGAGGAGTGATGAGAGTGCACAAGATTATGTGCTAAGAATCAAGTCTCTTAATAGGGAGTTAGCTTCCATTGGAGAGAAGATTCAAGATAGTGAGCTTGTTCAGATTGTCCTAAATGGTCTAGGGAGTGGTTTTACAAATTTGGTCCAAAGCTTTGCAATCCAAGACACTTTGCCTACTATAGAAAAGCTACACAGTGTATTAGTAGCTGAAGAGTGTAGGATGTTGCATACCAATGCAAGAATGAATGCTATTTCTCTGTAGGATGGTGATGAGAAAGCTAATTTCTCATTCAAAAGCAAGAAGAAGACCAATGGCAAGAAGAAGCACTTCAAGGAGACCAAGGAGGAGGATGAGGCTTCAAGCTCAAAGGGCAAGATCAAAGACAAGTCCAAGTACAAATGTTTCTTTTGTGGAAAGAAAGGACATTTTGCATCAGAATGTCTCAAGAAGAGAAGGCACAAGAGAGCAAACAAAGCAACATTGCACATCAGGAGGAAGAGGAGGATGAAGAGTCATCCTTGATGGTTTCCAACAAACCACCATCATCCAAGAGCAACACCAATGATTCTTGGTGGACTGATAGTGGGGAAAGTTCCCACATGACATATCAAAAGGACATATTCTCCACCTTGCTTTCTTACAATGACTTACATAGATCAATCTATACTGCAAGTAGTCAAGAATGTAAGATAAGTGGAATAGGAACAATTCCCTTGTATGTGGGATCATCCAAAAGGATGAATCTTGATAATGTTCTTTATGTTCCTAAGTTAACCAAGAATTTGCTTAGTGTTGGCCAGTTAATGGATAATGGCCTAGATGTACAATTTAAGCATGGAGTTTGTTCCATCCTTAGAAATGATGAATGTATAGCCAAAGGCTTTAATCAAGGTAGATTGTTTAAGCTTGATGCTAATATTGCAGTGGAGAGTGTTAACTTGCCAAAGGTGGAGCTATCAAAGGTGGAACTGTGGCACAAAAGGTTGGGCCACCCCAACTACAAAGCCATGGAATCTATGGCTACAAAGGAGCTTGCAGTTGGACTCCCCAAGCATTTGTAAAAGTGTGGGAAGAGATGTGAAGCATGCAGCCTCTCAAAGGCTCACAAACTACCCTTCTCAAGATCTACATCAAGATCAAACTCTCCTCTTGAACTCATCCATTCGGATGTTCATAGTTTTTCACATGAGTCTAATGGTGGTGCCAAGTACTATGTAATCTTCATTGATGACTATTCTAGATTTTGTTGGATGTACCTCTTGTCTAGCAAATCAATGGTGTTTGATTCTTTTGTAAAGCTCAAGACTTTGGTAGAAAATCAACTTAGTACCAAGATTAAGGTATTAAGGAGTGATAATGGAGGTGAATATATCTCCAATAAGTTGATTGACTTTTGTAGTTCTAGTGGCATAAAGATGGAGTTGTCATGTCCATACACCCCTCAACAAAATGGAGTGAGTGAGAGAAGAAATAGATCTCTTTGTGAGTGTGCTAAGGCCTTAAGGCTAGATGCTTCTCTATCCAAACCATTTTGGGGTGAAGCAATAACTTGTGCTAACTATTTGTGCAATAGATTTCCAAACCAAGCCATTGGAGGAATCAAACCATTTGAAGCTCTATTTGGAGAGAAGCCCAATCTCAAGGATCTCAAAGTTTTTGGATCCACTTGCTATGTACACCAATCCTTGGATAAGAGAAGGAAGGATGATGCAACATCCATCAAAGGCATCTTTGTGGGATATGGTGAGAATAGCAAAGGTTATAGAGTCTTCAATCCCATCACTAGAAAGGTGATAGTGAGTAGGGATGTTATTTTTTATGAAGGACATGCTTGTGATTTGGATGATAATGCTACTAATCATCTTGATGCCAAGGATCATGCTAGGATGGAGGAGGAGCTTCCAAGTGAAGAGGAACTTGAGGATCCACCTCAAGATGCAAGAACTCCAAGAACTCCAAAAACTCCAAGAAGATCTACAAGGGCAAGATCCGAGCCATTGAGGCTCACCTATGATGGTCAAGGTGATCAAAGGGAAGGCTCATCATCTTTCACATCTTACACCTTTCTTACTTCAATGTTAGATGAGCCAACATGCTATGAAGATGCTTGTAAGTCTAAAAGTTGGATGGATGCTATGCAAGTAGAGTATGATGCTCTTATTGAGAATCATACTTGGGATCTTGTGGATCTTCCTCAAGGGAAGAAACCTCTTGATTGCAAGTGGGTGTTTAGATTAAAGTATAATCAAGATGGATCAATAAGCCCTCAATGGTTATTTGGAGGAAGAGATCTACATGAGGCAACCCGAGGGCTTCATCAAGGCAAAGCATGAAGGAAAGGTGTGTTTTTTTGAAGAAGAGCCTTTATGGGCTAAAGAAAGCACCTAGAGCATGGTACTCTAGGCTAAACTCTTTTCTCATTTCCATCAATTTTGTAATGAGTGCCTATGATCCATCATTGTATATAAGTTTTCATGATGGCATGATCATTATTCTTGTTTTGTATGTAGATGACATTATCTTGAGTGGTAATGATCTAGATGGAATTAGAGATGTAAAAATTGCTTTAGCAAAAGAGTTTAAGATGGTAGATCTCGGCCTATTGAGCTTCATTCTTGGAATAGAGGTTATTAGAGGATGTGATTTTAGCTTCATTTGTCAATCTAAATATGCTACATCCATCCTAGATAGATTTGGAATGAAGAATTGTAAAGGCATTGAGACAGCAATGGAGCAACATGTAAAGGCATCTATTGGTTGTGATGAAGCATCCTTTGAGGACATCACATTATATAGAAGGCTTATTGGCTCCTTGATCTATTTAACTATAACTAGACCTGATCTTAGTTATAGTGTTGGAAAGTTAAGCCAATTCATGCAAAGTCCTCTAGTTTCACATTAGAAGATGGCCAAAAGAGTTCTTAGATACATTTCATTCACTAAGAATTTTGGTATTTTGTATAGAGGAACTAATCTTGGCTTAAGAGCCTATAGTGACTCGGATTTTGCAGGTGACAAAGTGGATAGAAGATCGACAAGTGCCTTTGCCACCTTTCTATGTGATGGAGTAGTATCATGGCTTTCCAAAAAGCAAGATACCATCTCCCTATCTTCCACAGAATCCGAATACAAGGCCTTGACATCAACATGCAAGGAGGTATTGTGGCTCAAAAGGCTATTGGTGGAGCTTCATGTCATGGAGGAGGAGATCCCTATCATCTATTGTGACAACCAATCAGCCCAATCACTTGCAACTAATCCTACATTCCATGCAAGGAGCAAACACATCGAAATTGCTCATCATTTCGTGAGGGAAAAAGTGCAAGATAAAGAGATCAAGCTCCAACACGTGCCATCATCAAGTTTCTTGGCTGATTTGTTTACTAAACCTTTACCTAAAGATTCATTTGTCAACCTTAGATCTTCAATTGGAGTTATTGATAAAAGCTCCAAGGCTAGATTTGAGGAGTATGAAAAATTGCCTACATTGGCAAATCTAGCCATGTAGAATATTGTACATTTTGTCAATATTGTTTGTTGGTTACTTGAATGGCCAAAGTGCCACTTATACATACACACCTAAAGTAGGTTACCACGAGTCAAGAGGAGTGGTTGTGTCTATTTGGTAGTGATTCCTACTTTGTAGGATCTAGACCATGATTTATGATGAGATTTGTACCTACCATGCACCTACCAAGCATGACTCTTGGATCTAGGCTAGGGTTTTCACATTAGGGCAAGAAAGTGGAGTCTACTTCCTTATTACATGCTGGAATTTCACCTAACTTTGCAAAGGAAGTGTGTTTTACTATGTATTCCCATTCTCCATAGTGAGAAGATAGAAACTTTTTGGAGCCTCAAGGAGAAACTCGAGTTTCCTCTCATTGTATGGTGATTACTCTATTTTTTCAATGAAACCCAGCTTTGGCACTTTGTAAACACTGTCTACATGCCGTAATACACCCTTATTTCCACACGTGTGGAGTTGGATTATACTAATTGATCAATGCTTTGATTGTCTCTACTTGTTTCCTATCAAGCTGCTAAACTAGATCTTGTTTTCTGATGACTAGTTTCTGATAGATTGTTTAACAAGCATACAATCACCTTGTGGATCATTCAAAGATCCATTTATGGTCCTTAGTACTGTACTTTTCACATTGTCTATTCTGACTGATCCTAGAAAATTCATGGTGATGCTTCAGAATAATGGATTCTATGCTATGCATGGATTTATAAGTAGAACAGAACCCAGTATTTAATCGAACTATGTTGTGTTTGGAATTGCTTTATCAGAATAAGTGAGTAGCAAGTTTATGAAGACTGTTGAGGGTCAACATAGCCCATTGTAAGCATTGCCTACAACAATCGTTTGGGCTTGTGGCATTCTTGTTTTGGCTAAGTTCAGATCTAAATGGTGAAGCATGTGATCTTAATACTATGGGGTTGCCTAATCATTCTGAGTTCTTTCTCTTCTCTGAAGTCTGGATTTCTTGGTTGAATTGCCTGAATATCTTTGTTGGTGTTTGTTTGTGCCATTCTCCATGGCGGTATTGGCTGCCTACCCAAAAATGTCATCAAACAGCCAGCTTTACCTTTTCATTCCACCAGACTTCATTGCTAAAATCTTTTGACTCACCAATAATGACAGAATACCACTTTATGAGCTCCCTATGGGCAAGATAATCATTTATACTACACTTTTACTAACATTTTGGTCTAGTAAGCCACGACATATACCAAACTTTTGGTGCCGTTGCTGGGGAGCACAGCCAACCAGAGAGTTATCTGTTGCAAAATTTTTGCTTTCCAGTTTCAAGAAGCAGATTACGTGATATTCTATTGATGTGTAGATGCAATGAGGCAGAATTTCAAGTGTCAGAATTCACAAAACTTCTTTGAAATTCCTTTTCATTTTGCTACAACATAATGGTAGCAGGGCCTATGCCTATGTCTAGCAGTCTTATTCTCCATACAGAGGAGGTGGAAGATTCTTATCAATATCTTATAGCCTCTTTCTTCTCAACATACTTCAAAGATTCTCTTACAGAAGATAAGACAAAGTCCAAACTTCGTTTATGTACCTTGGCAGTTCGTCTACCAGTTGTGTTTCAAAATCTCTCTTTTGTTTCGAGATGCCATGAGACTGTTAATGAAGATTATGCATTCTAGATTTGAAAGGCATTATCTATAAGGATGTTGCCCATAACTATGTGAAAGGAGGGAGGGATGTTCTCCAAATTGAAATGTTTTAGCTTCTTTTTGAAGACTCAACAAAGTAATATGATCAAATACATAGAGAATGAATCAGTATTTCAAATCACTCATTTTTCTGCTGCAGCTCTGAATGATTATCGGTATCATTTATTGACTTTCAAGCAATTAGTGCTAGTTCAGTACAATATTTCAGATCGTCAACAGAACTATTCTAGCAATATTGGCCATATGTCAATTCATAGTTTGTTATCGAAGCAACATGGTGTCCAATTTTTAATTGACGCAGAGCTATTGAAGTTGCTGCACTTTCGATATTTTTGACCACCATAGTATTGCCGAAGATATTTTTATATTTATTTGTTTTCAATTCTTATTATCATTTCTTTTAGATTATGAATTTTTAGTTTTTAAGTTCTGTTATGTTAATAGATTTGAAGATCTATTTGTTATGTTAATAAGGTTCAAGTTTCAATTAAGCAAATTCTATATCTAGGCTTTTCCAAAATCTGTTCTTTTTTATATTTTTTGTTTTGTTTTATTTTATTTTATTTTATAGATCCTCGGTGTTTATTTATTTATTGGTTTTAAATGGTACTGAGATACTGTTTCAAGATTGTACTATGGTGCTGATCCAGTCTATGACGATATATTTCTTGGTGTTGTCCATTCTAAGGAATTTGCCTATATATATTTTTTGATGCTGACTATCGAATGGTCTGACTAAGGCTATAGGGTTGCCAGCCGTCACTTGGAAGTTTGAAGTTCAGTTCCTGTTGACAGTGTTTGCAAGGTCGTTGCACAATTGAGGGGGAGGTTAGGGGGTACTCTGTTTATGTCATTTATCTATTTTATTGACATATTTAGAGAAAAGTTGGAATGTGGTTATTTGATGTAGTGCCTAGTTGAGTTTTTACCTATTTTTGATATTATATACCGTGGTACTGTGTCGAGTTGCTGGTTTACATTGGCAAGGCTTAATTAAGGCCTAGCTCTAAGATCAAGACATTGCATACATGGTATTGGATATGGGCATTTTTATTACTGAAGGCCTTTATATATTTTTGGAGGCACTTTTTTTGGCTTATCGACACTCTATGCCGAATTCATTCCTAAGCTTAAGGGACACTTTTGTTGGGCATTCGAAGATAGCAAGCTATTATTCTAAGTTCCAACGTTGTGCTAATTACATGGGTGGAGGCCATTTAATTGTGAAAAAAGGCCTAAAGCTTTTTGTCTAAGTTGCAAAAGATATATTTATGGGCACTCTTCTAAGTTATGTAGGGCTGCCTTATTCTAAGGTCTCTAATTGACCTAGCTTCAAGGTCAGACTTCTATTTGTATTTTGAATTTGTTCACGGCCCTAGTGTTATTCGAAGCCCACTAGCAAAGGAGTATAGTTTGAACTTTAAGTCACTAAAGGTGTGCTTTTGATTCTCTCATTAGGCAGACAAAATTCTATTCTAATCCAGGCAGACATAATTCTATTCTAATCTAGGCAAACAGAATTCTATTCAAATCCAAACGAACAGAATCCTATTTGAATCTAGGCAGACATAATTTTATTCGAATCCAGGCAGACAGGTCTGCAGTCATAATTATATGTTCTTCAGTGCCCTTTCAGACATGAGCTATTAGATATTCAAATGCAGTTGTGTGTCCATCCTCTCTATCGAACCTATTTCTATTGATACTTATCACCAATTATCAGAAACTTACAGATTCGGCTGTCAGAAAAACAAACGTTCAACCATCAGACAAATATTTGATTTACCAAAGAAATGTTTGAGTTGACCATTCAACATTCACACTGATGTACGTGGTAGTTGACTAGCCACGTGTAGCTTTTTTATGGTCTGTACAAGGCTGGACAAAGGCCAGAACGTACGTCATCTTCCTAATGAAGTTTGAAGCCTGTCTTTAAGCTATTGAAGGGTAACTTTTTGAAGAACCGGTGACGTGAAGTTCCCACCATATTAGTAAAACACCATAATTACTTTCTCTATAATGTATGTTTATTTCTAGTGGCAGAGGCATCGTTTAACACCGGACTCTCTCTACGTGACAACAAACCATTGGATGCCTCACCAAATACGACATTTCAGATCTTACGGGTCTTCTACCTGCTTCTCCAAACACATATATAGCAGAGTCCACGCTCATTTTCATCTAATTCATTTGTCATTATGCATGGTAGAAAGCAGGAGTAGAACGCTTGTTGTTTTTTTTTATGTCTAAGCTATTATGGTAGAATAAAATACTGTCTATTGTCTTTGTCGGCTTGAATGAATGTAGTGACACCAACCTTGTATATGTAGTCTGTATTTTCATAAGAATTGAAGGAGTGGGTGACAGACACTTTCGGTTTCTCAAGAATGTTATACTGCATTTCAGTTTCTTGTGGAATGAATCACACCCCTGTTGTCATTGTCTATTCTAACTGATCCTAGGAAATTCATGGTGATTCTTCAGAATAATGGACTCTATGCTATGCATGGATTTATAATTAGAACATAACCCAATAATTAATCGAACTATGTTGTGTTTGGAAATGCTTTATCAGAATAAGTGAGTAGCAAGGTTATGAAGACTATTGAGAGTCAACATAGCCCATTGTAAGCATTGTCTGCAGCAATCGTTTGGCCTTGTGGCATTTTTGTTTTGGCTAAGTTCAGATCTAAACGGTGAAGCATGTGATCTTAATATTGT
This sequence comes from Diphasiastrum complanatum, assembly GCA_029204225.1. Lineage (NCBI taxonomy): Eukaryota > Viridiplantae > Streptophyta > Lycopodiopsida > Lycopodiales > Lycopodiaceae > Diphasiastrum > Diphasiastrum complanatum. The sequence continues at coordinate 34,587,497 of CM055097.1, read as the reverse complement.
GGAAATGTCTAATCATTTAGAGTTCTTACTCTTCTCTGGAATTTGGATTTCTTGGTTGAATTGTCTGAATATCTTTCTTGGTGTTTGTTTGTGCCATTCTCCATGGTGGTACTAGTCGCCCCTACCCAGAAATGTCATCAGACAACCAGCTTTACCTTTCCATTCCACTAGACTTCATTGCTAAGTCTTTTTAACTCAATGACAAAATACCTAATTATGATGATCTCCATGGGAACGATAATCATTTGTACTACACTTTTATTGAGAATTTTGGTATGGTAAGCCGCGATAGAATTTGGTCCATTATTGAATCCTTAGGGTGTTTCTTTTGCTATATCGTGCTCCTTGATAAGTGGGTTTTTTTTTGTTCAAACTCAAAGGCACTATCATGGAAAGGTTATATTTTTTGTCACAATAATAGTCTATATCTTGAGTAAATCTTAGTTAACCTAGTGGTGATATACGATGAACTCTCTAAATGCTAGACTATTTGAAATCTTATCTATCTTCGAAGTCTGCTTTTTACTTCATTTTTGTATAAAATTCAAGGATCTATGTCAGTTGTCTCTAAGATGATGGGTAGATCTTCATGAGAATAAATATTTGGTAAAGGATCTATCCATTCTGAAATTAGTTCCATATACCTAGTAGATGTTGTATTACCAATATCCAAGTCAGTAGATATCTCATATAGCTTTAGAATACTCTCATTAGCATAATGACATACCTTGAATAGTCTATCTAAAGCTAATGAACTTTTGTGAAAGTCTTGGAAATAGAATTGATTTTGAACAAATTTTCCCTATGAGTCAAAAGGCATAATCCTCTAAGCAAGGATAATTCACTTAAATCTATATATGCCATGAGTGGCCATGGCCTGATATGACATTCATAACACTTTGTAAATGTAGTTTACATGTAAATAGTAGAATCCAAGTATTGGCTATATTGAGATGTACCAAGGTTTTAATTGTATACCCCTCCTTATATAAATATATCAATAGTCAAAGTTCTCAAAATAGTGTCTTTAGCTACCAATTCCGCATATGCCAAATCTACTATTCCGATTATTGGATAGTAATTTCATATGTAGGCCATGCTATTAGAATATATGAGACTACATGGTCTTGAGTATCTGAATTCTCTAATAAGTTCTCTTGACTGTTACCTTATTCTTCTATTCATCTGTGAAATAGGATAAGACACCCATTAACCACCGTATATGAACCCAATTCCAAAAGAAAGAGTTGAAATCACTCATCCCATTCATCAAGTAGTTGCGAAATGGAAAATAGATGCAAAGCACATAACGCTACCCATCACACATCGAGGTTTTCCACAAGATTCAATGATCATAAATAGAGGATCATTTGTTAATATCATCTCCTTCAAGCCTAGGGACTGTTAGCCATGGTGGAAGCCCCTTCCAAGATTAGATTTTTTGATGAGTCTAGTGTAAAGTCTATAGGCTTGTTGGCAAGCCTAGATGCTAGTATTGTGCTTGGCTTTGTCATCTTAGACTTGCCCAACTCTCCCCCCAATCTTACAAGGTCTTACTAGGAAGGCTTTGGCTTTGCGTATCACAAGCACTTCACGACTGGGAGCAAAATTAGTTCATTTATCAAAATCATAGCTTTAGTTGTGAAGATTGATCAAGATCATTGGATTGTGAGACCAACAAATGCATGGTAACAAGTTAAGAAACAAATATTTATTTTGATGAAGAATAATTAGAATATGGATGTCACTGAGGATGATTCAAGGTCATCATAAATCAACATTGTAATTTGGACCAAAGCTTTGACTATGGTGGATTGTTTACAGTTTGACATATCATCAATCAAGCAATCACTATGGGCCTAATAATGACAAATTCTCTAATGATGAAACAAATCCATCTAGGATGAATGAAGGCAAAAACAAGAGTATGAGTGAAGGCCATCAAGAATCCATTTATCTTTTTATGATGGACCTAGAACCTTTAGCACAAGAGTCACTTTAAATCTCTCATCAAAGCTTTACAAGTATTCACCTTTGAAGAAGGACAAGAGTATGATGAGAATGAATTTATCTATTACATTGACTCACATCAACCAAAGATGAAGCTTAAAACTCAAAGAATAGAATCCAACCAGATCATGAGTAGTTAAAAAACTGATCTTTTTAATGGTACCTCAGAAGGCAACACTATTGTAGGAGGTCGATTGGATAATGATTCTCACCAGCTCTCATTGAGTATGCTCCTTATCATGAGAAAGCTATTAGAAATATGCATAGATTTGGACTTAGTAGGAGATGAATCCCTATATAAAGTAAAGGTTTCTCTTTCTAATTAATGTGTTAGAGTCACCAATGATTCAACCAAAGGACACCCACAAGATTCAAGGACCATGTAGGAAACCATTTTAGAATGAATGTTTCAAGAAATTTCTTTGTCATTGACCCTGTGATCCTGTCTTCCTTCAATATAATTGCTTTGGGCGGTTTTATTGTTGGTTCATCAGGAACATTACGTACTCCAAATATGGTCGGATCCATATGATTGAGAATCTGCTCATTAGTAAGTTCTGCATTGTCATCATAAGTCAAGGCATGACTCACAGGTATGAGGTCATCTTCAATCGGATCTGGTATAGGTTCCGTTGATATCCAAGCTACATTCAGCACATTCAATGGAAAAGTGATCGGTGTATCCAAGGTTCGACCCAATAATAAAATCTCGCTCAAATCTGACTACTTATCTTGTTGACACATATATCATGTTGTACAATCAATCATTGCAAGAGCTTCATTCCAGTTGACAGTATCCATTTGAGAATCGTAATGAACTCCCAAATTTTTCTCTGGTCGATCACAAGTATGATTCGTTGTTGATGAATCATCATTCTCTTTTTGAACCACTAGTTTGATAGTCCAAGTTGTAGGATCAACTTTAACTGCACATTCACGATTTTCAAAAGTGATTTTTTTGGTACCCCAGTTATGAATTACTTGTGCAACTCGTAACCATGGACGTCCCAATAGGACTCGATAGACATTTGGTGCTTCTGGTAAGTCCATTACTACAAAAGTAATGACAAACTGTACTCCCACAATTATGATAGGTATATCTTCAACCATTCCTCGTGGATGAACTGTCGTTTGATCAGCTAGCTTAATGGCAAAAGTCACAGGCTTTATCTTTGTAAGGCCCCATTTTGCACATAGCTTTGTAGAAATCAAGTTAATTCCTGAACCGCCATCTATCACAACTGCTTCCTTAGGAAATTGTCTATGCTGTATTGGCAGAGTGATATTCTTTTGTTCACTTTCCCAAGCGGCTCCAACATGGAGTACTTCATTGGATTCTTCAAATCCAGCACAAAAAAGTGGCTCTTGATGGACTTCTGATTCTACTTGAGCTAATTCTTGTGCTAAGACTTCTTTTGCTTTCGGCACCAACTTTAGGAACTCTCCCAATGAAATATTGATCTTACTAGATAAATATTCATGAGTAGTTTTGTCTTTGGTGCAGATCCGGTCTACTAGATCTATTCCACTTTTCAAAAATCTGGTCTCTATAAAGTGGAAAAGATTTTGAAATTCAATCAATCGAGACTTCTAAAAAATGAAAAATTTCTCAGAATCCAAATCAAAATGTATAAGATTTAACCCAAATTTTGACAGAGACTTGATCTTGAAAATCAGAACCTAAAAATAGTACTGGCGAAGGTTTCCTAGACAAAGGTTGGCTCGGCGAAGGTTCAACAGTGGTATTTTTGGAAAAAACCCTCTGATCAATTTTTTTGACAATTTTTAGGAAATAACCTTTGCCGAACTCTCAAATGCAAGATCTGACACAAATAAAGCTATGGTAAACCCGACGAAGGTTTTTGAAACGTAAAAACTCAGTTTCTGTAGTTTGGCGAGGGTAAAAATCAAGATTTTCTATGATCTGGACATGAAGAATCTTCGTCGAGCTCAAAAATAGTATTCTACTATAAATAGAATGTTCTATAAACTCAACGAAAGTTTTGGCAAAGGCTCAAGAGTAATATTGGTATTTTTGCAAAAAAGTGACTTTTTTTGGCAAAAATATGGCAATATGACAACTGATCTTCTGAAAAACCTTCTACGTTTAGTATTATTCTTCGCCGACCTGGCAATAGATAGATCTGAATCACAACTATGCTCGATGAATTGGACAAAGGTTCATTTTCTGTATTTTTAGAGTTTTGGTGATTTTTTGGTGTTTTTTGACGGTTTTTCTGATGTTTCTGAAAATCTGCTGGGAAGGATTCTTCGCCCTTCAAACTGAAGGTTTTGTGATCAAAACTGAAGGTGTCTGCAACAAAGGTTTTTTGATAGAGGACAAAAAGTTATCAGTTCTGATGACAATTTTTGTCTCCTTTTGACCAAAATTTAGTAGATTTCACCGATTTTTGTTGTTTTTTCTGATATCTCAGATCCAAATGGACCTTAAGATTGGTGATTTGAATAGCTTTTTCTGTTCTACAATCAAAATAGATTTCAAATAAGCAAATCCACTCAAATCAAGCAAAATCACTCCCAAACTAACCCTAAATGCAGATCTAACACTATTCATGCCACGACAAGATGCCTAATGCAAGCTAACCATCCAACAAACATGCTACAAACTGAAAAATTGGCGTAGCTCCCCGAAAACGGCGCCAAAATTGTAGTGGGTTTCTTTTCTTGCCTAACCTCAATCCAAGATCTAATCAATCTAGCGTCAAAGAGACGAAGTTAGTTGTCGCACGTAAATTCGTTCCCATGAGAGTGATAGTATAGTTCAGATATCAACATGAATGGAAGATCCAAATCTAACTCTAACATCCATTAACCCTAAACATTAACACTACATCCACTAACACTACAATCCATTAACACTACGCATCCATTAACACTACGATCCACAACAAGATAGCTTACTCTTTCTCTCTCTCCCTTTCTCTCTTATAAAAAGTATAACAACATGCAATCTCAATAACAATCAGATCCAACAATTAGAAGAATCCAAATAAAGCATGAGAGATGGAGAAAAAGTGATAGAGAGGAGGACATTCATCAATCCATTTATGAAAAGAACCAATCTGCTTTATTGAAATGAGAAAATGAACATGTGTAGGAACTCAAGTTGGTCCCTTTTTATAGTAGAGAGGAGGACCCTGGCCTCTGAACCCTATTGGTCCATTTATGTCTCCCTAATTATTCAAATTTAAAAAAGAGTGGGAATCATCCAAAATTGGAGGAAAACCCAACTTTATTCACTAACTTGACATTTAGGCCCTGCGACATTAAAAGTCCCGCAAAAAAAGCCTAAAGTTCTTTTATTGACTTGTAATTAATCAAATAACTATGTGATCATTGGGTTGGACTTACATACACAGGGTGCCAAAATCCTCTCACTTATTAGCTAGGGTTAAGGTTGCCTTGGGGTCTGCAAACCCTCCAACAATTCTGCATTGTCATCATAAGTCAAGGTGTGACTCATATGAATAAGTTCATCTTCAATTGGATCTGGTATGGGTTCCGTTGATATTCAAGCTAAATTAAGCACATTCAAAGAAAAAGTGATCGATGTATCCAAAGTTCGATCCAATAATGAAATCTCGCTCAAGTTGACATGATTATCTTGTTGACACATATAGTCTGTGTTGGAACTAAACTGAGTCCGTCCGCAGGACTCCGATTCGTCTGCTTGATGATGGCAATCCTGTTCAGAGATCACTGTTGCACAATGAAAGGTCGGATAGAGCTGACTTAAGAGGAGGAGCTACTGGTTCTGTCTGCAGTCTAATTCTCTTTCAGGCCTCAGATTTGCTACTGCAGATCTGTTGTAGAATTCAAACTTGGAAACAACAGATAATGTTGAATAAAACAATAGCGGAAATTTATCTACTGATAGCATGCATTCAAGTATTACAGATCATACACATCACTGAACAGAACATAGAGAAAATGACTTCTATATCAGAACTGAATTTACAATACAATTCTTGAGCGCTGTCTATTTTTCAAATCAACACGTTGGCGCAAGAGAGATGTTCTCTTCTCGCGAATAGTATGACTAACTACTGCTAATCTATAAACTCGCTTTAGAGCTATATCAGATTGTCTGTCTGTATTCTTTTGTGACTGTGTGTGTCTTTTGCATCTTTTTTTCTATCTGCATCTTTTGTTGATCTCTTTATGTGATCAATACAGGGGACTGATTAAGTTAGAAGATCTAATCAAAAGAAATGCATTAGCCTTAATCGAAACTGATTCCATTTTTCTGTCATTGTCCTCTGTGAGTCATCCCGCCTTTTGTCCGTGCGCCTGTGCCTTCACGCTGCAGGTCTTCGCTTTTGCTTAAAGACACTTTTAAGTTTTTAAGGGTAGTGTCACCTTTTTGTTTTTGAGGACACCTTTGTTTTCAAGGGCACCTTCGTTTTTTTCAAAAAAAAAGAAAAGAAAAGAGAAAAATGCGAAGGTAGGTCTGAAAATGATTTTAAGACATTTAAAAGACATTGTCGCTTTTTCTCGAAAGGCAAAAAATACGACAGTATAACAAAAATCTTTTCTAAGGGCAGTGCCCCTTTTTCTAAGGAGGCAAAAAATGCTACAATAGGACATTGTCCTTTTTCTAAGGGTAGGTGTCGCTTTTTCAAAAAGGCCGAAGGGCGAAAAAGTCGACTATAGGGTAGAAAATAGTTCTAAGGCTAACGTCGCTTTTCTAAGGGTAAGTGTCCCTTTTTCTAAGGGTCTAAACCTTTCTTAGGCATTTCAAGGACAGTGTCTCCTTTTTTGCAAAAATGCGAAAAATGTGACTGTGTCAAAAAAAAAGTTCTTAGAATTATTTTCTAAGTGTTTTAGACCTAGGGATGAATTTTCTTCATGACCCAAAAATGCAAGCTGTGCAAAACCTAGTTCAAAATGCACAGTTGTGAAAAACAACAAAGGAAAAGCTAAGGAAAAATGCGAAGGCTTTGAAAGATAGAAACACTTGGTTTCTTCAGCTCCCTCTCAAAGTTGGTATTTGTTTTATTCCTAAGCTTGCGCGCTGCTTCTCAAAAATCGCCTTGTCAAGAGGCTTTGTGAAGATATCGGCCACCATTTGTTTCATTGGAATGAACTCGGTCTTCAGCGTGTATTTCTCAACCATATCTCTTATCAAATGATATCTGATAGCAATGTGTTTCATTCGGGAATAAAACACTGGATCCTTCGTCAGATGAATGGCGGATGTATTATCCATGAATAGTAGCAGTAGCTCGTTGGAGTTCTCTCCCAGTCCATCAAGGAACTGCTTGAGCCATGTAAGCTCGTTTGCCATCTTGGCTGTTGCAACATACTCTACTTCACAGGATGATTGCACGGTCACGGTCTGGTTCCTGCTGATCCATATGACAGTTGCTCCGGCTGCTATCGTGCATCCTCCCGAGATGCTCTTGCAGTCATCTTTCAAGGATGCCCAGCTTGCATCGTTGTAGGATTTAATCTGGAATCCTTCATGCTGAGAGAAACACAGCCCATAATCTTTCGTCTGTTGAAGGTATTGCAGAATTCTCTTGGATATCTTCCAGTGCATAGGGCCTAGATTGACATTAAACTGGCTCATTATGAAAACTGCATAAGCAATGTCGGGGCATGTATTATCTGCTAAGTACATGAGTGATTCGATTAATCTCCTATAGGGCACGTTCTGCATGGCTTCCTGCTCTTCTGCGTTCTGCGGGGAGTCTTGCTTGGTCAGAACCATTCTAGCTACCATCGGCGTGTTATCTCTCTTGCAGTCCGTCATTTGAAAATTATCAATGATTTTCTGGATGTATCTTGACTGGTGAAGATACAGCTTCCCTCCGTCAAGATCTCTGTCAACCTACAATCCTAGGTAGCATTTTGCTTCATCTAGGTCTGATATTTCAAAATGCTGTGAAATATCATGCTTTACTTGAGCAATCAGCTCGTTGCTTCTGGACAAGATCAAAGTGTCATCCATGTAGGCTGCAATGATTATGATTTTTCCATCTGTGACCTTCGTATAGACATTGTAGTCGGCCATCAATGGTTGAAATCCTAAGAATCTGAGAGTGTGATCCTTCTTCTTATACCACTGCCCGGCAGACTGCTTCAATTCGTATATGCTTCTTTGCATTCGACAGGCGTAGTTGGCAAAGCATGAGCAGATAAATCTTGGTGGCTGGTCCATATAGACCTCTTCATTTAATTTGCCATGTAAGAAGGCAGTCTTCTCATCCACGATGTGGATCTTGAGACTGTATGTTGCTGCATATTCAAATAACAAGCGTAAGGATGAATGCTTTATGACTGAAAAAAAGGTTTCAATATAGTCAACACCATACTTCTGAAAGAAATCTTTTGCCACCAATTTGGCCTTGTATTTGGATACGTTGCCATCAGGTCCATACTTGTACTTGTAAATCCATTTGTATTTTATAGTCTTCCTATCTGCTGGTAATGGCTCCAGATTCTAGATGTTGTTCTGTTCCATGGATATCATCTCATCTTCCATCGCTTCAATCCACTTGTCCTTATTTGAACAGCTGATATCTTATTCATATGTTTGAGGTTCTCCTCCAAATCCACAGACTAATATAGAGGCTGAGCTGTCAGGTACAAATCTGACAGGTGTTCTTCTTTCACTAGTGGATCTTTTTAGAGAGTTCGCAGTCAGTTCGATGGCTTTGCCTTTGTCAAGCTTCTTGCCTTTGCTGACTGTTGAATTTTGATGAATAGCAGGTGTCTTAGGTACAGGATCTGCGCCTAGCTGCTCGTTGTCTGAATAGTCATTCTATCTATCTAGAATTTGAGCATCTTGCTCCAAGTACTCAGGGTCTGCTCCCTCCATAGATGTCGGCAGGTCATAGTAGCCTTTGGTCAAGATTTCGTAGCCAACTGGATCTTCGTCAGCCAATATCTTTGACTCATCAAATCTGACGTCTCTGATAATCTTGATTTTCTGTTGTCAGGCATGTAGATCATGTAGTATGATGAATGAACATCATATCCTACAAGGAATCCTTGCTCCATATTTTCATCCAGTTTCTTTCTTTTCTGATCTGGAATGTGGGCGTATGCAATGCATCCAAAAATGCGCACATGTCTCAGACTTGGTTTGTTGCCCCACCAAAGCTCGTGTGGCGTGCTATGTGCAACGCTGGATCTACCTGTCCTGTTCTGCAAATAGTTGGCTGTAGCTTCAGTCCATAAGAATTTTGATGCCTTTGAATAGGCCATCATGGATCTCGTAGCTTCCATGAGAGTCCAATTTCTCCTCTCCGCCACACCATTGTGCTGTGGTGTGTAGGCTGTGGTGTTCAAGTTAAGTATGCCTCTACTGGTGAAAAACTTAGCAAAGCATTTGGAGATGTATTTTTCTCCTATGTCTATTCTCAATTGTTTCGCCATCTTATCAATCCATTTCTCGACCCAATTCACGAACTCTGTGAATTTGTCCAAGGCCTCTGATTTGTTGTGGATAAAATACACGGCTGCAAACTTGCTGAAATCATCGATGAAAGTGATGTAGTATTTTGAACCTCCTAGGGAGACCACATCAAATGGTCTACAGATGTTAGTGTACCAGCTCCAGGAGTTCTTTCGTTCTAAAAGATTCCTTAGTGAATGGTATACGTGACATCTTGCCTTTGTTACAGGCATCACAGGACTTCAAGCATGCTGCATCTTTGATGTCAACGCCAATGAAAGCTTCGTTTTGACTAGCATTGTATAGAGCGACTGTATTCATGTGATACAACCTCTTGTGCCATGTAATATCCATCGATTCGTTGATCTGGTGAGCTTTCTCAGAAGGTACTCGGATCTTGAGGTGATACAAATTCCCCTTTCGCTTCCTTGTCATGACAAGCTGAGTGGTTGTAGCTTCACCCACTTCGCATGTATCGTCTTCAAAGGTGACTCTCAGTCCTGCATATACCATTTTAGCAATAGATAGTAGGTCCTTCTAAAGAGTGGGCACGTATAGAGTGTCATCGAGCCTTCTGTCTCTTCCTTTGGTGCTTAACCACAGCGCTCCGGTTCTGCTAACTTTGTGTCGGGAACCATCTCCCAAGATTATGTATCTGGAAGACTCTGATTCTTGATAACCAGTGATCATGTGCCTCGGTGCCATGAAGTGTGACGTTGCACCTAAACCAATAATTATCTCTTGTATATCTAAAGTTGATGTCACACAGACATCAGCACACAAGTAATTTGTCGGGTTCTTGCCGTTTCGACAACTTTCGTGTCGTCCTTTCATTTCGTTCGTTGTTTATTCTTTCTCTCTCCTTTGTCAGCTTCTGATTTCGATGAATCGCTGCTTTCAGATTCCTAGCTTGAAGAATTGGTACTTGAATCAAAATCAGAATCATCATCGTTGTCACTAGAATCAGTCTTCGACTTTCGAGATTTCTTACTTGAAGGACTCTGGTTCCTCCACGTAGGATGAGCTATTGTTGCTCTCCCATCTAATCTGAGCTTTTTTGTTTTTGGGATGTTGGTTGTAGTCAATGGCTGCATGACTCTTCTTGTGATAGTGGATGCACTCTACCTTTGGATTGAGCCAGCACTTATCAACAGTGTGGCCTTCTCGTGTGCATTTCGTGCAGGTCTTCTTCCCATTGTTCTATTGTCTCGGTTTATTTCTGCTCTTCCACTTGTTTTCTATCGCTCCCTCTAACTGCTGCCTTCGATCTTGTCTCTGTTATGACTCTCTCTTAGGCTTGAAATTATTCTTCTACTTCTCTTTGTTGTTGTAGAGAGCTTGATCAGAGCTATCCTTGTCATCAAGGTGTTCGCGGGCTTCCACCTCTTCTCTGATCTCGATTATAGCCTTCTCAAGAGTCATCGTTGGATCTTTAGCAAGTAGTGTTTGGGTCATTTGAAACGATCTTGGTAGAGCTCACATCAAGTATGTGAGTTGCTTCTCGGACGAGACTGCATTCTCCATTCCAGAATTGTGTAGCAAGAGGAACAGGTCCTTCATTCTTCTGATGAAGGAGGTGAGATCTTTACCATCCCATCTCAAATTGGTCAGCTGATCTTCAAGAAGCATAATTTGACTTCGTGATATCATTTGAAATTTGGTTAGCAAGGCATCCCACATTTCTCTTGCTTTGTAGAGTGTGGCTAGATCAAGTGTTAAGTTGTCTTCGATGGAGGAAACAACACAGCTACTGCCTTGCCATTCTTTTCTCTCCATTCCCATAGCTCTTTGCTGGTGGTTGTGGGCAGCTCTTCTGTGCCATCAACCCAAGGCCATAGACCTTTTTCTTTCAGTATGAGAGAAGTCTTCACCTTCCATGCTAGGAAGCTTGAATCTGAAGAGTCAAGAATCGTGCAGATCTTTGATTGAATGTTGTTAATGGATGCCATAGCCTGAAGAAATCATACACGGCTGTGATACCATTGTTGGAGGTAAACTGAGTCCGTCCGCAGGAATCCGATTCAACTGCCTGGTGATGGCAATCATGTTTAGAAATCATTGTTGCAGAATGAAAGGCCGAATAGAGCCGATTTAAGAGGAGTAGTTATTGCTTCTGTCTGCGGTCTAATTCTCTTCTAGATCTCATATTTGCTACTGTAGATCTGTTATAAAATTCAAACTTGTAAACATCAAATAATATTGAATAAAACAACAGTAGAAATTTATCTACTAATAGCATGCATTCAAGTATCACAGATCATAGAGAAAATGGCTTCTATATTAGAACTTAATTTACAATACAATTCTTGAGCGCTGTCTATTTTTTAGATCAGCGCATTGGCGCGAGAGAGATGTTCTCTTCTCGCGATTAGTATGACTAGCTACTGCTAATCTGTAAACTCGCTCTAGAGCTATTTCAGATTGTCTGTCTATATTCTGTTCGTGACTGTGTGTGTCTTCTGCATTTTTTTTTTATCTGCATCCTTCAGTGATCTCTTTATGTGATCAATCCAGGGGACTGATTAAGCTAGAAGATCTAATCAAAAGAATGCATTAGTCTTAACCGAAACTGATTCCAGTTTTTTGTCATTGTCCTCTGTGAGTCATCCGCCTTCTGTCTGTTGTGCTTGTGCCTTCACTCTGCAGGCCTTCGCTTTTGCTGAAAGACCCTTTTAAGTTTTTAAGGGCAGTGTCGCCTTTTCGTTTTTGAGGACACCTTTGTTTTCAAGGGCACCTTCGCTTTTTATCGAAAAAGAAAAAAACGAAAAAAAACGCGAAGGTAGGTCTGAAAATGATTTTAAGGCATTTTAAAGACATTGTCATTTTTTTTCGAAAGGCAAAAAATGATCTTTTGCGTTTCGCACCAACTTCAAGAACTCTCCCAACATAATATTTATCTTACTAGACAAAATACTCATGAGGAGTTCTGTCTGTGGCGCTTCCGGTTCAGTCATCTTGAAGGGTTCTTCATGATGATGCAACTGAGCATTCATATCTGTACGTGGATTATTCAGTGGCTGCATAGGTGAAGAATGGACTTTGGCTGTAGCTTTAGCGGCTTCAAGCTCTTCTTCTTCTTGCAAATGTTTAATCCACTGCCTCATATCCTGATATCTCCTCTTTTCGGCATGGAGAACTGGATAGACTCCAGATGTTATTGATATATCATTTAACTCCGCGAAATCTAAAATGAAGATCCGATAGTAATTAGCGTGGCCCATGAAAATGTAGACCTCGCGAATCATCCCTAGAGGTGGCAAATCAACAATGACCCTTATCTTTGACAGATCCTTGGTGATTCCATGTCTTGATAGAACATTTTCCAATATTAGGCCATGTGTCACCCAAAATTGACACTTTTCTAGATTCAAAGATGTATGATACTTGCGACATTGATGTAACACTTTCTCTAGGTTGGATAAGTGTTTTGAATTAGGCTTGTGCACGCACAGATCATCCAAGAAAATCTCCAAAAACTTTTGTAGGTATTCTTTGAATGCCACTTGACTCTCTGGAAGGTACTAAGAGCATTGCAAAAACCGAATGGCATTACCTTATAGGCATAAGTTTTCCATTCAGTGGCAAATGTTGTCTTATGTTGATCTTCTGGCGCTATCTTCACTTGATTGTAGCCGCTGAAGCCATCCAAAAAATTGTAAGCTTTTGCTTCTGCTACTCAATTTAGAACACTTTTCATGAAAGATAAGAGAAAATGATCCTTCTTTATAACCGCATTCAATGCTTTTAGAGTTACATAGATTCGCATTTTGCCATTCTTTGGGATACTATGACTATTGGCAATACCCATTATGTATGCTTGATTTCATAAATGAAATCGGCGTCGAGCAGCTTCTGCAACTCCTATTTGATTGTTGTGGGACTAATTCCTACCCTATCCTCAACCTTAGATCCAAGCACACAAGCATCAAGGAGACGAGGTTAGATGTCACGCAGAGGTTCGATCCCATCCAGCATGCATAGATGATTCACAATTAACACTAAGATCCATTAACACTACAACCATTAACCCTATATCCACAATGATGATAGCTTACCCTTTTCTCTCTCCCTTTCTCTCTCACAAAAAGCATAAGAAATGGTAATCCCAATAAGCATCAAATCCAATAATTAGCAAACATAAAGAAAGCATGAGATATGGTGGAAAAGAGATAGAGAGCAAGGACATTCCACATCCCATTCCATAAGAGGGCCAACCTGCTTGTATTGAAATGAAGAGAGAACATGTTTTACAAACTTGAGTTTGCTCCTATTTATAGTAGCCAATTCTAACCTAAATTCCAAAAAATGGAGGGAACTCAATTAAAAAATTGGAGGAAACCAATTTGAATTTGAATTTTAAACCAATTTTGGTGGGAGCCCCAACTTTATTCACTATCTTGACTATAGGCCCTACGACAATAAAAGTCCTGCAAAAAGGTTTAGAAGTCCTTTTATTAACTTGCCTCGATATCCGCAAACCCTCCAACATTATCCCCCACCAAAACTGGTGGCAGTCCCACGATACCTCGTGAGATTATTTCTTTGGACTCTGATTGGCCTTGCGTCGTACCTTGATGAGATGGTACTAAACATTTTCCATAAAAACCAAGCGCTTCGTATTGAAATCCTTCTTGTGCAGTAGAAAGCACTTATTTGTATCTAAAAGCCATTTGGACGTTGTCTAGGCTGTGAATCTTGATTCCCACGAGTCGCCCAACATTGCAACTCGATAGTATAGTCTTGCTAGTGGTAGCTGATCTTGCACGATGTCGAACGCCATCAGGATATTCAGATCAAAAGACAAGGTTGGAAGGCAATTATTCCATCTTGTGGATACCGACGCCAACATTGTCAAATCATTTGCAAAAAGCGTAGATTGCCTAACAGTTAAATCCTGGCGAATTTCTATACTCCGCAGCATAAAATTGTAGGGCCTGATGGAAGTCAACTGAGATGGTCCAGTTGTACTTTTGATAGATAATTGGCCAGTTGGGGGTGTGGATGATGGCTTGTGCCACTGGAATTCCCAACTCCTTCCACTTATTGCGTCGCAACATTGGCACATAATATGAATCTACCCGTAATTGGTGAGGGCTGGTGACATAGCTCACAATGGAATCTGGAGTTTTTTCGAAGACTGTCTTTTGCCACGCTGGTTGCTCTCCCAATGCTAGTAGTTTAAAATTTCTTTGTCGGCCTCGATCTTTGAGGTCTTGAACTTTATCACCCATCCACCTCTCGAAGACTCATGCGGATGTTGCTACAGAAAAGCTTGGATCTGGTCCTCGATGGTGATCGGCTTATGAAATAATGGCTTGGCCCTGGAAGTAGATGGGACTTCTTTCATGGCCTAGGCATCTTGTGCTACGTCTTCATGAGTACCAACATCTCCTCTTTGATCCATGCATGTATCCAATCCTCCCTGATCATGTTGTTGCGGCGAGAACTGTGGCATAACTGGAACTGAAATTTGGGGATTTGAATTCAAGACTGCAGCGGTAATCTTTGATAATTGCTTTGGCCTTAGCCAGCTTAGTCGATGCCGTACCTTTTAACTTATCAAATCTTTTTTGAAACCCTACCAATGAAGTTCGGTAGGTTTCAACCTTCCTGAACAGGTATCGGATCTCATCGGGTGAGACTGGGTGATCAGGTACTTGCGTTTAGAGGTAAGTATCTCGTTCAAGAGTGGTCGCATCCAATTCACCTTGAAGTCACTCTCGTTCAAGCGCAATCATATCCAATTGCCCTTGAAGCAGCAACACCTGTTGTTTGGCATCTTGGACGTCTTTATCCACTTGACCTTGCACTGTCATCAATGTATTCTAGAGAATTACCACATGGCCTTCTAGAGCTTCGGCTGATCGTTGGGATTTTTCATATCTGCCTCGGACTTTTGCCTCATGTTGTTTGGCAACTTTGAGCTCACGCTTCAACTGGATTACCTTCTGGTTGATCAAGGTATTCTCCGGAGCCTAAATCTGCTATGCACTGTTCCGTTTCTTTTTTCTTATCCAACAGAGACTGGATCACATGCGCGAGGTTAGAGACTAAACCAAGAGTGTCACCAGAATCTACCAATTTTGAAGTTGTGACAGTAGCAGGAGGAGGAACATGAATTGCAGGTGCAGTGCCCATTTGGCGTTGAGGTCGTGCCAGTGGCTCTTCTTTCTCAAAGAGGTCTTCTTCTTTATATCCTTCAGGTACCGTGGCATCGAACTGCTTCGGTGATTCTGATGGAAATTGCAAAATGAAATTCCAGTAAAATTCTGGTGATGAATTGATGGGAGTCTCTCGAATGATTCGCGAAATTTTCGCAAAACTGTTCTGATCACAAATAATTTTTGCTCGAGAAGAATTTGCGAAAAGATCAATCAAGCTCTATAACAAAACGAGAAGAATTTGCAAAAAGATCAATCAGACTCTGTAATGAAATGAAATGAAATGAAATGAAATGAAACTAGATGAGACGAAACGAAACGAGACTTGAATGAGCTCTGAAATTGATTTATGCTGAAAGCCAAGTGATCGTGAAGCAAAACGAAACGAAACACAAAGCGAAAACATTCTCGAACAAAATTACTTTGTGTGGAATTCAGATATGATTATTGGTCACTGTCGGCTATATCATTCCTATAGTCCTCCAAAATATAGACAGACAGTACTGATCTACGCTATAGATTAATATAGCATTCAACAAAATTAAACCAGTATGCGAAATTGAATAAACTAGTAAATGAGATACACGAATAATAGCAGACAAATATGCATTCGAGATCATACAATCATTCAGAATAATATGCGCATAACAACTACAATATTATCTATTGATCTTTTGATTTCAAGCATTGTGTGACAGATCCACACACAGTGCATTGGCGTGAGAGAAACAATTCTCCCACGAGTAGTGTCTCGCTTACTAGTGGACTTCTGGATCTGCTGATCCTATTACAAAAATTGTCTCACTCACAGGCGGACATGTATTCTGTATATTTTTGTCTTACTGTTTATGCATCAAACAGAAAGTATGTAGTTCGCAAACTTTTTCATGTCGCATCGTGTAACTTCCCTGATCAGACAGATTAAACATCTATGACTAATCATGGATTACAAGAGTGGCGGATTAGCCATGTCCTAAAGTACTTCTGATGATGTCACAATATCAGATCGAATATTTGTACCCCATGGTACTTGGTTGATCATCTCGGTCTTTTGTGGAGCACGAATGATTTTGTGTTGCAAACAATTTTTTGTTGTGTGTCGCAAAATTGTTCATGAACATTTTTGCTTCGTGTGTCTTCTATGTTAGAATTAGGGTGGAAAGATAGAAAAGCTTTGGCAATTGAAATGTTTTGTTTTTCAGATTTAACCACATGGACGACCTTGATGGTATCTGGTGTCTGATTTGCTTGATCTTGTTGACTGCTCTGAAAAGATGGATCAAAAACATTAGCAGCGTCATGAAAATGATCAAATCCTTTTCTAGGGGATTGGGAATCAAAGGGTCCAAGACTCTGAGGCATCACAAAAATCTTGTTTGCCCCCAAAGGATCGGAATCATCAAACATATCCATGAACGCCTGCATGTTTGGTGAAGTAGCTTGAGTGTTTGGGGGAGAGGCGACTTTGCCAGCTGTGATTGGAATTGTTGATCCAACTATCACAGACTGACTTTATGAGGAAGCGGAGGTGAGGGAAGCATTAGTGGATTGAGAAATGAAAAGTGCAGAGCGAGTGATAGTAGGGGATGCTAGCGTAGCTAACGATGGTTGCCTAGTGCGGTGACGTGACGTAGAAGGTGAGTCAGGAATTATGACCTCGCTGCGTATTCATCGGCAACTAGATGCTTATCTAGAAGATTCAGTAGGTTCAACATCTTCGTAGACAGATAGGACTAAATCAAGATCAAAACCATGGATCTTATTCACTAAGTAAAAAAATAGAGATGGTGGACAAAAGAGCGCCATCAGCAAATTGTTGTTTGGTGTTACTCTGGATGGCTCTCTTTAGTTCACCATATACCGTTTTGAACCAATTGTAAGGCTCCAAAGGTTTCTTGTCAAACTTGTAGTTTGACTCAACGATGCGGTGCAGGATTTGGGAGAAAATGGGCTCCTTTCTGAGGTTGCCAACCATCAGGAAGTTGTTCAAAAGCTGCGCAACCACATGGATGATGGAATCTCGGATGGACTCTAGGAGATAGCCATCATTGGTCTGGTATAACTCAATAGTCGTGTCAATAAATAACATTTTTGGCATGTTTATGGTTAGGTGGTTGGGTGCCAGATGATATCCCTATGGATTCATGGGCGGCTTCAGTGACACGCACCTTTTGGACAACCCCCTAGTATTTGATATAGAACTTGGATTTCTCCTCGTCCCAAGTGCTAAAGGCAAAAGTTATAAAATCCATATTAATTTTGATCGAAAAGGCGCGCTCGTGGATCCCCATTTGTAAACTGTACAGACCAATATGACCAAGGAATAAAGGCTATCCTATCTTCCATTCTTTTTGTATGAAACATATTTGAACATTAGAGCTTGGTACTCTAACTGATGAAATGTTTGTGCAGGTATCATTACCTGAATACTAGATATGAAAACTGTAGATCAATGCTATTTGATGTGCAAATTCTACAAGTAGAATCTAATGATGAACCATTTAAATGGTATGTTATGACACCTAACCTTTTACTTTAAGGGTATGTGCAGATACTTGGAGTGCCTGAAGAATGAACTAAAGAAGCTTCTTAAAGCTTAAAGATGGAACCAGAAGAAGACTTTTTCTAAAAGTCTATTAAGAAGGCCCAACCGGTTTATAAAGAATTGGAGAAGAAACCAAAGGACTGATCATCCCTTGTGTTACATTCCACTATGATTGGGGATGGGCAACCCCTAGAAAAAAATGGCCTAGGAATTGATGAAAATTATGCAACATAAGATGGACATATACAAAGCCTTTCTCATTTAATGAGTATACTTGGGGGAATCCCAATGTTGTAAAACAAGAAAATACGACTTGAAAGTGGCTAACATTAAGTGTTAAGCTACCTACCTTCCATACTTATCAATATGTAACTTACCTACTTTGCCACATGGCTTATAAGCCATTTGACACCTAAGGAAATGCGCCCTCCTACTCCTTCCCTTATACATTAACAATTGATAAAAACCCCTCTCACACTTATACACCTCACCATCTCACTCTACTTCTCTTAGAGTCTCTCTAACACCTCTCACACTTGTTTTGGACACATCATCCACCTCTTCAAGCCTACCCCTTTCCTATAAAAGGAGTAACTCACCCCTCTCCCTCATTATTCATCTCCATTTCATTTTTTGTTTGCCTCTTGTTCTTGTTTCTATGTGTGTAGGTGCCTGGAAGGAAACTTGGAGCTATGGCATAAGGAGGATCTACCAATCTTGGACTGGAACCCTTTTGGAACCACACACACACAAACATTTTTTTTTTACCTCTTTCATCTCTCTCTCTCTCTCTCTCTCTCTCTCTCTCTCTCTCTCTCTCTCTCTCTCTCTCTCTCTCTCTCTCTCTCTCTCTCTCAAACTTACATACCGTTCATAGCCTACTGGCCATGCATGTCAGATTTGAAACTTGCATGTCATATCTTTTCTTGCCTAATGTCCATGCATGTCTGATTTGAAACTTGCATGTCACACCATTCATAGCCTAATGGCCATGCATGTCAGATTTGAAACTTGCATGTCATATCTTTTCTTGCCTAATGTCCATGCATGTCTGGTTTGAAACTTGCATGTCACACTATTCATGACCTAATGCCCATGCATGTCAGATTTGAAACTTGCATTTCATATCATTCCTTGCCTAATTCCATGCATGTCAGATTTGAAGCTTGCATGTCATATCATTCCATTGCCTAATGTCCATGCATGTCAGACTTGACTCTTGCATGTCATGCCATCCAATGCTTAATGACTATGTATGCTCCATTCTTGATCATTAAGCTTTTGCATGTCATAAGAAACCACTTTCTTTTTTATGAGATTCTTTAAGATCCAAAGTTTGTTAACATCTGAATGATGTAAAGATTCAAGAATCCATCTACCCAAACCACTGTATATGTATTTGGCCTTGGCCCATTTTGTGCATAATTTAAAAGAAAAAATCCTTCAAGAGAGGGGGGGGAGGGTGGTCCCCATCTTAACCCCTCAGCAAGTCTCATGAATGAATGCTTTTGTGATTGAATTATGAAATTACTTTGTTAAGTTTTGAGTTCTTTCGGATTTGTTCATTAGTGTTTTGTTGATTTGTTTCTTTTTAAGACAATATATTTAAGTTCAGGTTTAGAATTTAGGAGTCCTTCACTTTGAGTTCACAGTTTGGTATCAGAGCCAAGATCTACTATTTTTCTTTCTTTGTGAAATTGTTGTGAAGGCTTTGTTTGTTCATACTTGAAGCCAATGACAATTCATAGGACTTTGTATGTTTACTTTCAAATAGACTTTCCTTCCGCTCGAATTTCTTTTTTTCTCCAAGATCTCTTTAATACTAGAACTAATAGACTCCATTTGGGGGATCCTCAAGAATTGGATCTCCAACTTGCTTTCTATTTTAGAGACAATACTTTGCGAATGCGAGCTTCTATCTTTCTTTTTTGAGAATGGCATTTCTCTGAATCACAAGTCTATTCGTACTTTTTGTCTTGAAGTTGCGTATTTCAGGTAATTACCAGAAACTCCAATCCAAGATGGATAGCTCCCCACGAGGCTCTTCAAGCTCCTCTTCATCTATGTCGTCATCACCTCATGTTTCCTCCAAGTCAACTTCCTCTTCTCGATCTAGGAAAAGGAGATTTGCTGAGATTGATAACAAACTTTTCAAGTTTTCTAAGTTTGATGGAGATGCTAGCAATGTAGAGAATTTGCTTGTTTGGATTCGAAATCTTGATACTTTCTTTGAGAAAAGTAGATACTCTAATCATTCCAATATTTGATTTGCAATGTTATATCTAGATAAGTATGCATCACTATGGTGGGCAGCTATGAAATCAAATCACGAAGCTGCATCTACATGGCATAGCTTTAAAAAACAAATTAAAGCCCACTTTTTGTCAAAAGAATATAAGAAAGATACTTTAGCTTCTTGGGATATCTTTAGACAAAAGCAAAATGAGAAAGTAGTTGAGTATGTTTAGAGATTATGGGAGTTGCTTTTGAAAGTTCAAACTTTGCATTCCATTTCCAAGAAAGAATAGAAAAGGAAGTTCTATTCGGGTTTGCATAGAAGTATACAATATGGGTTAGATCTAGTACAAGCTGATACTTTAGAACAAGTCATATATTATGCTACCAAGATTGAGCTGTAGGATAATCATCAAAATGGAGGTGGGAACAAAAGGAAGAAACCTCCCATAACTCAAAATCCAGAAGAAAAGACTCAACGCCTTTCCAAAGAACAAATGCAGGTCTATCGCAAAGAAGGAAGATGCTTTAAGTGTGGGAAAAAAGGGACACCTTTTCTTCAAATGCCCTCTCAAAGATGCCAAAGATTCAAGTGCAGACAAAGGAAAGCAGGTGGCCTTACAAAACATTGAAGATACTCAAACCCATGACCTTCTCAAAACATGGGGACAAGTCCACAACAAACTTTGTCTAAGTCTCTTTGATGCAGGCTCCTCTCATAATTTCATTTCTTTTAAGCCTGCACAAGAGATAGGAGTTGGTTCTTTTACCGAATCTATGCTTAAAGCTAAAGGTGCTTTTGTTGATGGTGATGCAAACATTTATCCTGTAATTGGAAAACTTAAGCTCCAAATTTCTGACTACTATGAACCTATAGAATTCATGGTAGGTCATTTGCAAGGAGTAGATGTAATCTTAGGCATGCCTTGGCACAAAATGAACAATCCTCTGGTGGACTACAATAAGCATTTGATTTCATGGAAGCACAAAGGTAAAGACATTAGTGCATGCAGGACAAAGTGGCAAAACAATTCCTTTGGTAAGCCATATTCAAGTATCAAAAGTACTAAAGAAAGCGGTATTTTCTTATTTGTTGTTTGTTCAAAGTATGGATGAAGATGTTGATGGAAATGCACATTCTTTGGACAATAGTAGAAAAGACTTTTTATTAAATATTCTTCTTGTTTTTCTGATGAGCTACCAAAGTCCTTGCCCCCTGAAAGACCTGAAGATCATACGATAGACATTATTCCTGGAAGTTCCGTACCCGATAGACCTCCCTATATGATAAGCCATTCCCAACAAGAAGAAATTTCTAAGCAAATCAATGACTTGTTAGAGAAAGGCCTTATAAAACCTAGTAATTCTCCCTATTGCTCTCCTATACTTTTGGTACAAAAGAAAGATGGGAGTTTTAGGATGTGTGTGGACTATCGTGCTTTAAACAAGAATACAATTAAGAATCATTTTCCTGTTCCAAGAATAGATGACATTATGGATAGGATAAATGGATCTTGTATCTTTAGTAGAATAAATTTAACAAGTGGATACCACCAAATCCAAGTTGCACCTGAAGATGTCCATAAAACTGCTTTCAGGATTTAACTCTGGCCTTTATGAATTTTTAGTGGTACCATTTGGTCTTACTAATGCTCCCGCAACATTCAATAGAATGATGGAACGAGTCTTTCGACCCCATAGACATTTTGTAGGAACATTCTTTGATGATATCTTAGTCTTCAGTGCAAATGAAGAAGAACATAAAAGACATCTAGATATCATCTTTAGAACCCTACAAGAAAACTCACTTCTTATTAAAGGAAAGACAAGTGAATTCTTCCTAGAGAAAATACATTTCCTAGGACATATGATTTCTAAGGAGGGAATCCAAATGGCCCTTCAAAGATTAAAGCCATACAAGACTGGCCTAAACCAAGAAATATTCATGAAGTTTGGTCTTTTCTAGGCTTATGTTCCTACTATAGAAAATTATTTGCCACTTTGCTCATATAGCCTCACCACTACATGAACTCACTAAGAAGAGGGTAAAATTCCATTGGTATAAGAAAGAGCAAAATGCCTTTGATACTTTAAAGCATGCCCTTACCACGGGACCCGTCCTAATCATTCCCGACCTTCATAAGCTTTTCTTTGTGAAAGTAGATGCAACTCTTGACTGTATTGGAACAGTCCTAAACCAAGAAGTTCATGTTGTAGCCTTTGAAAGTAGATGACTTCAAGGGGCAGAAGTACAGTATGATATATATGAAAAGGAGCTTTTGGCCATTATTCATGCCCTTAAGTTATGGAAGCACTATCTTCTAGGAAATGATTTCCTAGTTAAAACATATTATCAAAGCCTTAGGTATTTTCTCACCCAACAATTAATTTGAGAAAAAACATCTAAAATGGGCTAACTACCATAGTACTTTCCATTTTCAGTTATTTCATCATCCGAGAAAGGATAATAAGGTCGCCGATGCATTATCGAGAATCCCCAAAGTCAACCATATTTCCCTAGCATATCATGAAGATTTCCTTCCTATGAAAAGTATGTATGCTAGTGATCTAGACTTCCAACATATTTTTGAAATACTTGAAAGAAATCAAAGTCATAAAGACTATGTTTTGAAAGAAGGTTATTTATTCAAATAAGATAAGCTATGTATTCCCATAGCATTTAGAACCAAGATCCTTCAAGAAACCCATAGTCCACCGACCTATCCAGGACATAGGGGAATACCTTCAACTCTGGAAGCTTTGAGGAGATTCTTTTATTGGCCTACCATGCATCGAGACACAAGGCATTTTATAAATACATGTCTAGTATGTCAACATAATAAGGAAGAGTGAGGATTAAAAACTCCAGGACTACTTCATCCCCTACCTATTCCTGAATCTCCCTGGGAACATATTACCATGGACTTTGTCTCTAGGTTTCCTAAACCCAAAAATGGGAATGAGATGATATGGACAGTCATTGATAGATTTAGCAAACAAGCTCATTTTATTCCCTATAAGAAAAAGCTTATAGAACCCGAAGCTGCTCATTTATTTTTCTATCATATCTTTTGGCTTCATGGTTTACCCAAGAGTATAGTATCTGATTGAGATACAAGATTCAATTGCAATTTTTGGAGAGTCTTTTTTGATAATCTAGGAACAACTCTCAAATTCTCTTCTTCCTTCCATCCCCAAACAGATGGTCAAAGAAAAGGAGTACATATAAAACTTGTGGAGATCCTTCCTTGCATCCTATTGGACCCCTAAGTTAGAACTAAAGTAGAATCACTGTGTTACTGTACTGTGGGTCCTATCAGTGGATAAGGATCAGTTGGCCTCGCCACGAGGCAAGTCGACGAGACAAACGTCCCGCCAACGGCAACCTGGGTCATGCATGGGTTGCCTGAGTGAACAACTATATGTACAGTGTAATTTCATTTTGAGAAATACAGTTGCTATGTGAGCTTGCTGTGAAGAGTGTTTTCTGTCTGTGTTACTGTGTAGCATGATCTGTGTTCATGTGCAAAGCAAATTCTAAGTTGGTATCTGAGCCGTACAGGGAGTGTACACAGTACAACATCGCCATTGAAGAGAGCTTCGGGAGAACTGTATTCTGAGAGTTCGGGGTTTACGACAGGTTGAAGACGGAAAGTGAAGCATTGGTGCACGGTTTCTAGTTTATAGAGGCTTGCTAAGCTCAGCAGAGGGAATATTAGCCTGTGCATAGCATCATACAGGAAAAAATTTGGTGAAAATTTGACAATTTTGAAGCTAGCTAAAAATTGAAACCGGGTTTGGGGTTATAGTTTTTATACATAACTAGTGATTTCTTCACTGTTTGTGCACCATTTTGGATGCCATAAGGACAGGAAGGAAGCTAATTACATTGTCAACCAGCCATGGAGAGATTTTGAGGTTTATGTCAAAGATTTGTCTCCAGACAATTAACCTAACAGATTTGCGGTAAAAGGTGACAAAAGCCACTTTGTCAATTTGAGTTAAAATCATTGTTTCTCCACGGAATTTTTTGAGTGACCACTACAGACTTGGAATCAGTAGGACGACCCTGCTCCAAGCCTCAGATCGTGTTCAAATCTATCCATAGGCGAGTTAGATCAAACAAAAATGGGTGTGGGGAGGCACGGCCGCAGACAGGGAGGTCGCAGGCTGTTCGCGCGTGGAATCAAGGTGAGAGCATAGCGTTTCGAAGTGGACAGTGTCTACAAGACTCTCTATTGTGATCAGATCCATTGGATAGAGGAGTTACAAGATCGACGGCTCAGATTGTGCTACCTAGAAGGGATATCCACAGTTGGATTAGATTCAACCATTGGATGGAGTCTGAAGGATTGTTGAAGAGGGCCCTGAAGAAGTGAAGTGCATTTTAGCCTTCAACTTCATTAAAAATTTTCATACTAAAATTGGAGTTGGGTCCCTTCACAAGTGAAGAGTGAAGTTTCTTCAAGGTGAAGAAACACTTCAAAAACTAGAAAAGTCCCTATTTTTGGGTCCTTTGCCCGTTTTGACCAAAACGAAAGGCTATAACCTCCAAACGAAGGGCACTCGGACTGTACCTGCAAGTACCGTACAGCAAAACAAAGTGATTGCAGCGGAGAAAGTGTTCTAAGAATGCCAGAAGTGATTTCACCATTCCACTGGGCACATTGTTGGGAGTTGATGATTGAGTGCATTTCGGAAGGCGACGCCGATTTGGCTTTCAAATTGGTGGAAAAACAGCGAGTGGCTTGGTAAGGGATTTAGTGCAGGTCATTATTCTCAACTTTTGACATCATTGTTGGCCTCGGCATACTGTTTTTAGCCTACGACAAAAGTTTCAAGCAGTTTTGTGATGGCAAACATGGGAGAGTCCATTTTGAGTGAAAGTAGCAAATTGGATGGGATTTCTAACTATGCAGTGTGGAAATTCAAAATGAAAAACATACTGATGGAGAAAGACGTGTGGGAAGTCGTCACAGGTGATGAGAGAAGGCCGCCAAATGAAGCAGATATCAAAGTGTTCGACAAAAAGATGAGGAAAGCTTTGACCTTCATTAACTTATCAGTGAAGGATCACATCATTACCCACATTTATGATGTTGTTACACCCAGACAGGCATGGGATGTGCTAAAGGAGCAGTCAAATATGTCAAAAATCGTGTTTCTGAAGTCAAAGTTGAATAGTGCGCGCATGGAACAAGGAGAGCACATTCAGACGTACATGACCGGAATCAAGACAATGAGAGATGAACTGCATTCTATTGGTGAGCGCATACGTGATGTGGAGCTGGTGCACAATGCATTGTGCGGCATTGCACAACCCTATCATATGTTTGTGAGCGAAATAGCATCAAGAGAAAGATTGCCAACCTTTGACAAGCTCACAGGAATCTTGATGCAGGAAGAGCAACAACGAGAAATGGTGAAAGCTAAACGTCAAAATATTGACGATCAGGCGCCAGCGACACGCCAAAAACATGGCAAGGGCAAGGACAAGAAGAAGTCTAAGCAACAATTTGCCAAGTCTTAGGAAGATGAGGGATATTCTAGTAAAACTAAGAAGAAAGGAAAGTGGTTCTATTGTGGTAAAAAGGGTCATTGGAAGAGTGAATGTCGCAAATTCCTGGCGGAACAAGACAAGGGAAAACCAAAACAAGCAGGTAACCTTGTCGATGAGGGTGAGATTGAAGACTCTAGCATCTTCATATCTGCATTGTCATCTAATCAAGATGATCAAGCATGGTATACTGACTCGGGAGCCACAAGACACATGACAGGTAACAAGAATTGGTTCAATAGTTTGAAGGTGTTGGATAATGGAACATTTGTTTCACAAGCAAATGGTGAGGTGTGCAAGATTAAGGGGATAGGCACCGTTTCAATCCAACTACCTGATGGCAAAAGCAAGATGATCAGGGAGGTACTTTATGTACCAGATTTGAAAAAAAATCTACTTTTTGTTGAATTCATTACTGATCAAAAGTTGAAAGTAGAATTCGTCCATGATTGTTGCTTTGTGAAGGATGTGAACCAAAAGTTCAAGGTTATTGTAGATGGAGTAAGAGAGTCCAATACAAAATTGTACAGGTTGAATGCTACAACTAAGGGGCAACATGGACTTGTATCGTCCATTCCATCGCAAACTGAGTTGTGGCATAAGAGGCTTGGTCACTTGAACTTGGGAAGCCTCAGTTTGATGAGAAAATTGGAGATGGTAACAGGATTGCCTACCATAGAAGATCACTTGAAATCGATGTGCGAATCCTGTGTATATGGGAAGCAGCATCGAGAGAAGTTCAATAAAGGGGGTGTTGCAAGAGCAAAGAACATCCTCGATTTAATCCACACAGATTTATGCGGCCTATGAGGACCATGTTTTTAGATAAAGCCTTCTATTTCATGACCTTTATTGATGATATGTCATGTAAGACGTGGATCTACTTCTTGAAGAAGAAATCAGATGCATTTGATAACTTCAAGAGCTTCAAAGCATTGGTCGAAAATCAGACAGGTAGGAAGATCAAAGTCCTAAGATCAGATAGTGGAGGTGAGTACAAGTCTAATGACTTCAATGATCTTTGGAATCAATGTGAGATTAAAAGACAATTTTCGCAAACTCATATTCCTGCTCTCAATGGTGTAGCTGAGCGCAAGAATTGTACGATTGTGGAAAGTGCCAGATCTATGCTAGCTGAGATGAAACTACCAAAAGATTTTTGGTCAAAAGCATGTAGCACGGTAGTCTATCTTCAAAATAGAAGTCCTATCATTGCCATACCAAAGATAACACCTGAGGAAGCATTCACGAAGGAGAATCCAAAGGTGAAACACTTGCAAATCTTTGGATGTAAGGCCTTTGTACACATTCCTAAGGAAGAGAGACGTAAACTTGATGTAAAAGCTATCAAGTGCATATTCCTAGGATATGATGATCGTGTGAAGGGCTATAGATGTTTTGATCCAGTGGAAAACAAAATCCATATAAGTCATGATGTTATCTTTGATGAATCCAAGATGTATGAAGATGAGGATGCTTAGAAGATAGACACATCCACTGGGAAAGATGGTATAGTGAGGATACCACGTGATGATGATCCATTCATTGACCTTTCGAGTGATGAACGTGAGGATACATCTCAAGATACTACTACTCAACCTCAAGAGATAGGTTGGAGAGGTAGGGACAAACCTTTTGGTACAAGAAGGATTGAAGTTGCAGGTGACAAACCCAAGGAGAAGGATGTACCGTGAGATACATTTTCACCAGAAAGCCGATCACCTGACAGGAAGCTCCCTAAGTGGTTTGAGAGATTGTTGGAGAGCCACGACATGGATGACTTTCCAAGATCATCTAACCAGGGAGAACTACGAAGATCAACAAGAGAGAAGACTCAACCTGAAAGGTATGAAGCAAACTATGCTCTCTTATCTAGCATTATTCAAAGAAAAGAACCATCGACTTATGGTGAAGCGAAGAATGATGGCATTTGGGTCAAGGCCATGGGAGAGGAGATGGAGTCAATTGCTAAGCATAGCACATAGGACTTAGTAAAACCACCAGTTGGCAAGAAACCCATTGGTTGCAAATGGGTATATAGGACTAAGTATCATGCAGATGGAAGTATAGCAAAGCACACGGTAAGATTGGTGATCAAAGGGTATGCACAAAATAAAGGCATAGACTATGAGGAGACCTTTGCACCGGTTTGTAAGTGGAATACTCTACGTCTACTTGTTGCTTTAGCTTCACATTTTGGTTGGCCTTTGCATCAGATGGATGTGAAATCTGCTTTTCTAAATGGTGAGTTAGAAGAAGAAGTGTTCATGGATCAACCTAAAGGCTTTGTAGCGAAGGGACAGGAAAATAAAGTATGTCGCTTGAAGAAAGCGCTTTATGGTCTTAAACAAGCACCACATGCGTGGTATAGCAGGATTGATGCCTACTTTCGTTCAAAGGGGATGGTGAGAACACATTCTAATCCAAAACTATATGTCTTATGCTTTGATGGTATGGTTGCTTTGATTGCTCTTTATGTTGATGACTTGATTATTACGGGAAATAATCAAGAGATGATAGACATGATCAAGAAAGACTGGAACAATTCGAGATGACAGATCTCAGCCTGATGCATTATTGCCTTGGAGTAGAAGTGTGGCAAAAAGGACATGAAGTGGGTTTAACACAGGTGAAGTATGTTAAAGAGTTGTTGCACAGGTTTAGCTTGCAGGATTGCAAACCAGTAAACACTCCTATTGGACCAGGTAAAAAGCTTTCTAAGCTTGATGAGTCACAGTCATTTGATGTTATGCTGTATAGACAGTTAGTAGGGAGCTTGATTTACCTTACCACGACTAGACCAGATATATGCTATGTTGTTGGCATTCTAAGTCAGTTTATGACAGCACCTACGGAAATGCATTGGAAGGCAGCTAAACTCATTTTGCATTATGTGAAAGGCACTTCAGAGTATGGCTTGATTTATAGGAAGCATGATGGTTTACCTTAGTTGTGTGGCTATGTGGATGCGGATTGGGGAGGTGACTATGATGATCATAGATCCACCACAGGGTATGTATTCCAGTTTTGTGGTAGGTGCTTTTCTTGGTCTAGTAAGAAGCAAAGTACAATTGCTCTTTCCACCACAGAAGCAGAGTATAAGGCAATGTGTAGTGCAGCACAAGAAGCTATATGGTTGAGACAAATCTTGGAAGAAATTAGCATGAAGCAGAAAAATCCCACGACTTTACATAGCGACAGTCAGAGTGGCATTCAGTTAGCAATGATCCAGTGTTCCATGCGAGAACTAAACACATTGAGATTCAGTATCACTTTATACGTGAGAGGTTGCTGAGTCGTGAAATTTATGTTTTTCATTGTAGCACAGAAGAACAACTAGCTGATATTTTCACTAAGCCACTTACTGGAGAAAAGTTTGATAAGTTTAGATCAAAGCTTTCTGTACTTAAAGTTTGTTGACTTTAAAGGTATGTATATGACTGTATAAAAAGTAGACTCTACTTTAAGGGAGAGAGTTAGAACTAAAGTAGAATCATTGTGTTACTGTACTGTGGGTCCTATCAGTGGATAAGGATCAGTTGGCCTCGCCACGAGGCAAGTCGACGGGACACGCATACAGTTGCTATGTGAGCTTGCTGTGGAGAGTGTTTTCTGTCTGTGTTGCTGTGTAGCATGATCTGTGTTTCCGTGCAAAGCAAATTCTAAGTCCCTAATCCTAGCCTCTCTAATGCTATTGGATGAGTGATGTCCATCTTGCAATTCTATTGGACCCTTCATGAGGATTTCTCAATTTCTATTGGACCCCTTGACCAAAGCCAACACTTTGACTTGATCACTCATCAAATTACATTAACACAAGTGTCACAAGCCTATTTACAAGCCTAACTAGCTCGAGATTTCATCATATACTACTTTTGGCTCAATAGAGTCATTACATGTGGATTTGACCAATTTGCCATCTATGCCAATTTTTGGCCCCTATCACAACTCTACTTAGTCTAGGGTTTGGCTCTTGTGGGCTTGTATGGCATGGATTTGCCCAAGCTCTTGCGGGCTTGTATGGCATGGATTTGCCCAAGCTATAAAGTGTGTAAACTCCAAGTGATCTTTTTGGATGTTCTTGGGGCTAGTATGGCATGAATTTGCCCTAGTACCTAACACCGATGCTGGAGCCGGGTCTCTTTGTACGTTGTGAAGTGTGGTATAGCTTCTTATTTATGTGGAATGCTAATGTGAACTTAATACATTCGTTTCTCCCCTATATTGATCAGTATGGAATATGCCCTGATATACTTTCACTTTTAGGACAGAATGTATTACTAATGATGTAAGTCATGGTAGGAAGATTGGACGTATGATATGTATCTGCAGTTGAGCTGATAAAATAGTGAATCTTATTTCGGACATGGATAACAACTGATGCACAACTATGACACCTGTCTTCCCCACTGTGCTAACTCGTGCGGTTTTGTGTTGCGGGATGGTGGCAAGTAACAGTTGAGTATCCTTAAACTTGCTTCGCTTTATGGTACCTGGTACTATAAGACTTTATACAGCTTTGTTTTTATCTATTACGCTATAAAATGAAAGGGTTCAAAGGGTTTGGTATTGACTTGTCAAGAGGGACTATGTGAAATCTCTCTCTCTCTCTCTCTCTCTCTCTCTCTCTCTCTCTCTCTCTCTCTCTCTCTCTCTCTCTCTCTCTCTCTCTCTCCCCTTTAGAAACCATTCGATTTGAACCCCATCATGATCCAATATATTTGTGGCATGCGTTATATTCTCTTTGAATGAGGAAGAAAAAAAACTCTCTCCTCCTAATGCACACACCATATGAAGTGAGATATATGGCATTCAAAAGAGGGCCTCACAATCTTCTCTTCAAAAGAATTTCTAAAGTGTCAAAGAAAAACACTTCATTCAACATGTCCCAACTCCTTACATCCATCGCACACATAATGAATTATGAAAATGGGGAGTGTATATATTAAAAAAATCCCTCCCTTTCTCCCTATGTGTTTTTCCTTCTTTTTCTTACCTTTGAAAGGGGCTTTTTCCCAAGGCCAAAGTACTATAATGCTTCCTTGAGGACACTTTTGTCCTTAACTTCCTTGGGTCCATTTTGCACTCCTCCATGTCTTAATATGTGTCATGTACTATGCCACTTACTTATTAATTTCAAGTCCTTTAGGTGGGCAAAGTCAAAGGTGTTTGACCAAGGTACCTCGCTCCTACATATTTGTCTTTGTAAGGTCAAGGACTTTTCACTTAAAGAGGTGGCATATTGACAGGATCTCCCTCATATGCAGTTAGGCTACCTTACAACGTTACAAGCTTAAACAATAAGACAAGCAAATCACTAGATGTGTGTCTACATTCTTCAACACAGTAACAATATATACATAGGTTCTTCTTCTAGGGCTAGTCCTACATGGCAAGACGGGGCCGCCAGCAGGACCAAGTCCTAATGTGCGTGCCATTATGAGGCATGTGCATGACATACTATACTCATCACTAGGACATGTGTACACTGACAAAAGAAGAAAGTAATGTACCGACGTAATGAACTTAGATTTCAATTCTAACACTCTCCCTAAAGTTTAAGTTTATTTTCAATGTCATAAACAAAAAGCTTATTTTTAAATGCCTCAAATTTGTCCTTACTCAAAGGTTTTGTAAGAACATCAGATCTGCAATACTATAGTGTGCTTTGTATTTTATGTTCTCAATCTTGACTTGTTAATGCAAGAGTTTGAGTTCCCTCCTTTTTGTGCATTGAGAGAGAGAGAGAGAGAGAGAGAGAGAGAGAGAGAGAGAGAGAGAGAGAGAGCACTACATGTTGGGCATTTCCATGGTCATCTGACTGCCTCGTACTAATTTTGAATGAACAATGAGGGCTTTCACAGTCTCGATTTTGTAAGTTATGTTAATAAATGAATTAGGCACCACATAATGATGCACTTGCACTTGCGTTAAAGCATTGATAAGTATATATACACCAAAAAGTGTTAGAAATGTTAATCAATTTAATTGATAAGCAAATGTTTCTTGAAGCACAACTAGGGAACCAAATGGTGCAGCTTAAAAATATAAGACATTTTTAAAGTCAAGCTACCTACAAAAATAAATAAAAATAAGTGAATTTAGGGCTCTAAGATTAGAATTAGCATCACACATGCTCTTTTGGACCCAACTATATAAGGGCCCAACCCTTTGTATTTCATGTTCTCAACCTTCAATTGTTAATGCAAGAGTTTGAGTTGACTCCTTTTTGTGCATTGAGAGAGAGAGAGAGAGAGAGAGATATGTATATATATATATATATATTTAAACTTAAGTACAGTTTTGCGCATGTGTATGGGTGCACCCATGCATCCTCCTCCCCTCACCCATGCATGAGCTTTTTTTGAATTTAAAATCTAAAAAAAGAGGATGCATGCACGAGGAGGAGGATGCATGGTTCTACTTCCCATGCCTGCATGCATATTGGCCACCTAAGCAGTGATGCATATTGAAAAGGCAAAATGCCCATGGTAAGCGTTTTCCCTTGGAATATGAAAAGAAAAATGAGCATTTCTTCAGTTTTAAGGAAAACCCCATTTTTTGAAAGGCACTGTTGCCCTTCAATTTGCAGCACTAATCCCAAGCCTTTATTGGCCAACGTGCATCTTAAACGGCCACCTCCTTTTAATTAATAGGTAACGAGTCAATTCGAGTTTGCTCATAAACCCACCCCTCTCTCTCTTTCTTTCTTTGTGGACTGGGTGCAGTGGGACTGGGTGCAGATTGAAGGCTGCTCTCTCTCTCTCTCTCGCTCTCGCTCGCTCTCTCTCTCTCTCTCTCTCTCGACTGGGTGTAGATTGAAGGCTCGATCGCATTTTGGAATCCATCAGGCAGGTGACTAATTTGCAGGAAAGATTCAAAAGTAAGGAAAATTGCCGCTATATTAAGACTCTATTGGTTCGATTAGGCAGGTCACTACTGGTTCTTATTAATGTTTTTATTCGCAAGATAGATTACTTATGTTTCAAAATGGCAGATATTCTAGCGATGGTGAAATAATGAGGATCAGCGACTTTTTTTTCCACTTCAAGTATACAATATCAACCTTTTCAAACTGCGAAGCTACATCAGAAGTTGTTTTTGGATCTCGATTGGAGTCTACAGGTGGCTGGAAAACACAAAACACAGACAGCTCTCTCTCTACATCAGAAGTTTTTGAATCGCGATTGTCTGCAGGCAGCTGTTGGAAAACACAGGCAAGTCTCTGAAAAACATGGCCCCTGTGTCTGCAGCGCTTCCTCAGGAGGATGAGATGGATCGGTTGGTTAGCATCGTAGAAGCAAAAGCAGAACTAGCAACAGTCTTGGGCACCATTTTGTTCGCGGAGCCTTCGAGTGCTTCTTTGGACGTGTTATTAAGACTTTTGCGGAATATTTTCAAGGAACCACAGCTTGAGAAATTCAGAAAGTAGCGCTTGGAAAATCCCAAGATCAAGGAGACTATTGGAACAGCAATAAGTGTGAATGAGCTGTTGGAAGGTCTGGGCTTTAATTTTGTGGGGAAAGGAGAGGAACTCTAGGCTATGATAGATGAGCCTGTTGCGGAGACAGTTACAGTACTAAAGGGCATGATTGCTCTAATAGAGTCACAACTTGCTGACCTTTCTGAACCAGTTTCATTACCTCCTGTGGTGGGAACATCGACATTGGATGCTGTAACTCTGATGCAGGTGAACATCTGATATTGACCGATCTGCCATAATAGCACAAGATTGGCTTTCGGGTCATTGTTCTTCCCTCTTGCGATTATAGATAATCATTCAGATTGGCAAGAGTGTACAATACATATTCTATATATGCAGCTGCATGCTCTCATATTTTAGTTTTGCTGGCTGGATCTGCATCTGTTGAAGCAGTAGTCCTCCTGCAGCTGGTATCGTCAGAGATGGCTTCTGAGCAATTGGAGAAAAATGATGAGTTTCCCAATTTGGCCCACATCACAGCCCAAGTGGAGAGATACCCTTCCCTTCACCCCAAATTTGTGGTTCCAGAAGGCGTACGTATTAAGGCATCTATGGTTCATATATATAACTCTAGATGTGTTTGAAGCAGTTTGTAGGTAGCTGTCTCTATTCTGTAGGTACTGTCACTAATTATTTAGGTACTGTAGGTTTTGTAGGTACTATTTCTAATTATTTAGATGACAAATTTTTTACCAGTGGTCATTTTTCGGATATTGATGATGGACATAGTCGTAAATGGAGTAGCTCTGATGAGATTTAGCGATGGATTGCTGATGATTTAAATCTTTCGTTGAAGGAAAGAACTGGATCAAGCCAGTATGCTATTGCAAAACATCTTGAAAGCAACTAGAAGACTTTGGTGCCTGCCAATTTCAAAAAGAAAGTGAATGGACAGCTGAGGAATCTGAGCAAGTGAGTGAATCTGAGCAAGCAAGGAGAGCTAATCAAGGTGAAGAATTCATACAAGCTGGATGCATGCTGGAGCATGATTTATTTCTGCTTTGTAGCTGTTCACAAAAAAATCATACATTTAAGGTTTTGGAATCAAAGTTTGCACTAAATAGTGCATCTACACAAATGACAAATCATGTCCTAAACTGGTATATTGAAAAAGGTTTTTGTGATCAATACATGTGTTATTCACAATAATTTCTTCTATTTGTTAATTCCAGGTTTTGTTTTTAATATGCTACTTTCTAACCTTGAAATTTGTTATATTTTTGCAGATGCTTTTAAAATTTGCAGATTAAGAGTTTGTTAATTTGTACATTTGAAATAAGGTGTAGTTTAGTCCTTTTTTTTCTAGCCTATTTTATGAAGTTCTTGAGGGTTATTAATCTATAGAATAAGCACCAGGCTCGTCAAAGTCTATAGGGTTGTTTACCAATAATTCTATATTTTTTACAATCAAAGAGTAGTACCGTGAATCTCCTTACTCCTTGCAATTATCTTGCCTTAGGACTCTTGGACGACCTCAAAGATGGCAAACCTTTTGGAGGAAAGTTCCTAGGTGGAAGAGGAGCCCTTGGATCTTTCGATCTCAATAAGCATTTGGAAATGAGATGATGTAGCTTCTTGCAAGTTATACCTCAGTGCAAGATATTGGAAATCTCATAAAAAAAAAAATTCTACACTTAGATCTCCAATATCAACATCCATGTAGTGCATGATGTCCTTGGAGAAATTTCATGATATACAAGCTCTTACAAGTGGAGAAGTTTAGAATTACTGAGAGGTGTAAGAAATCGATGTAAATCCCTTGCTTTCACACATGGTTTACGTTCTCCTTTAACAAGCTTTTGCCATACCATGCATTTATCCACTTGCATGGATTTCACATAGCTCTAATGTTGTGTCATTGCTTTTCTCTAGTATGCCATTTTGATTTGCAACTATGTGAAATAGGCTTGAGGGAGATGATGAGAGAGATGATTCACTATAGTGGAAAAACAAAACGGAGGAAGGATCATGAAAAAGAAAAACAAAATGGGAAGAGGTCTAGAGATCCAAGGGGAGTGTCATGTTTGCATCCACAAGCACACACCCCACCTTAGAGAGAGAGAGAGAGAGAGAGAGAGAGAGAGAGAGAGAGAGAGAGAGAGAGATGCTATACAATAGAATACAAATATGTTGTAAGGTAGGGATCTGTTGTACAAAACTTTCTCTCTCCCTTTTACTAAATCATAAACACATGAGGTTTAGGGTTTCAGAAGGGGAAGAAGAGGTCTCTAAATCCTAAACACATGAGGGAAACGTATTTTTCCAATCACGCAAACCCGATCTGACATGGACGTCGCAATGCGACATCTGATGTGGACATCGCATTGCGACGTCTGATGTGTACATCGCATTGCGACGTCAAAGACGTCGCAAACGCTCTGACGTGGATGTCGCATTGCGACGTTTCGGAATTCAATCGGATTTTGACGTCTGTAAACACAAAATGATGTCAAAATTTCATTGACGGATGTCCGACGCCCATCCGACGTATGCTTGGACGTCGGAATCTGACGTCCCATAAAGTTGTCGGATTTCGACGTCTGTTAACAGAATGATCAAAAAATGTGTTCAATGTGTGTCCGACGTCTATCCGACGCGTTAGGACGTCAGATTTCGACTTTCCAAATTAGGTAAAAAAAATAAAAAATACGTAAAAAACAGCGCGCTCATTTTTATCGGAGTATTCTTGGAGTTGAGTTTTTGGAGAAGCGATGTTCGTAAATTGTTTTTAAAACAATATTTTTGAGTTGCATTCAACATTTGGATCAAACAACAAACTAAGCATGAGGTACTTTTCATTCTTAAACTACTTTTCATTTTATATTTTATTGCATTAGTTCATGTTCATTATGAATGACAATACTTTATTGCATTGCTTTGTGCACATCATAAATTTCATTTAGATTTTAGATATAATATTGATTGTTCTTTTGAAATCCGACATTTCTTAGTTGATTATTACATCAATCCACATCCCTAGGCTAAGCATATTTTGTAGTTGTGTTTTTTGCTCGGGAGTTAATGATCCAAATAAATTTTTTACAAAGTCTCCCAAGCTTTCACTACTGTTTGACCCCGACATGATTACTACATTCATAAACATACAATACATTACAATAAACCCTTATATATTGAAATGAAGTATCAAAGAAAATCGATTATAGAACTTTAATGCATATTGGAGTGGGACTTTCATACATGTGTTAACAAAAGAAGACAGATATGTGTGTAGAGCTCGAACCTGCACCAAGATTGGCATAAGAATCATGTAAGCGACAATGTATAAGAATAGGTATATCTAAAAATCAAAACATTAGAATCATAGTTATAATTAAAGTAGAATCACTGTGTTACTATACTGTGGGTCTTGTCAGTGGATAAGAATCAGTTGGCCTCGCCACGAGGCAAGTCGACGGGACACACGTCCCGCCAATGGCAACCTGGGTCATGCATGGGTTGCCTGAGTGAACAACTATATGTACAGTGTAATTTCATTTTGAGAAATACAGTTGCTATGTGAGCTTGTTGTGGAGAGTGTTTTCTGTCTGTGTTACTGTGTAGCATAATCTGTGTTCTTGTGCAAAGCAGGTTCTAAGTTGGTATCAGAGCCGTACAGGGAGTGTATACAGTACAGTATCGTCGTTGAAGAGAGCTTCGGGAGAACTGTCTCTGAGAGTTTGAGATTTACGGCTGGTTGAAGATGGAAAGAGAAGTACTGGTGCACGGTTTCTAGTTTATAGAGGCTTGCCAAGCTCAACAGAGAGATTATTAGCATGTGCATAGCATCAGACAGAAAAAAATTTGGTGAAAAATTGACAATTTTGAAGCCAGCTGAAAATTCAAACCGGGCTTGGAGTTACGGTTTTTTATACATAACTGGTGATTTCTTCGCTATTTGTGCATCGTTTTGGATGCCGTAAGGACAAGAAGTAAGCTAATCACATTTCAACCAGCCATGGTAAGATTCTGAGGTTTATGTCAGAGATTTGTCTCCAGACAGTTAACCTAGCAGACTTGCGGTAAAAGGTGAAAAAAGCCACTTTGTCAAGTTGAGCTAAAATCACCGTTTCTCCACGGAATTTCTTGAGTGAACACTCTACAGACTTGGTATCAGTAGGGCGACCCTGCTCCAGGCCTTAGATCGTGCTCAAATTGATCCATAGGTGAGTTAGATCAAGCAAAAATGAGTGTGGGGAGGCGCGGCCGTAGACAGAGAGGTCGCGAACTGTTCGCGCGTGGAACCAGGGTGAAACCATAGCGTTTCGGAGTGGGTAGCGCTTACAAGACTCTCCATTAGTGCACAAGAGTGCTCAGATCCGTTGGATAGAAGCTACAAGATCAATGGCTCAGTTCGTGCTATCTAGAAGAGATATCCACGATTGGATCAGAATCAACCATTGGATGGAGTCTGAAGGGTTGTTGAAGAGGGCCCTGAAGAAGTGAAGAGCATTTTGGCCTTCAACTTCATTAAAAATTTTAACACTGAAATTGGAGTTGGGTCCCTTCACAAGTGAAGAGTGAAGTTTTTTCAAGGTGAAGAAACAGCTCAAAAACTAGAAAAGTCCCTATTTTTGGGTCTTTTGCTTGTTTTGACCCAAACGAAAGGCTATAACCTCCAAACGAAGGGCACCCGGACTGTACTTGCAAGTACGATGCAACAAAATAGAGTGATTGCAGTGGAGAAAGTATTTGGAGTGCATCAGAAGTGATTTTACCATTCCAGTGGGCATGCTGTTGGGAGTTGACGACTGAGTGCATTTCGGAAGGCGATGCTGATTTGGCTTTCAAATTGGTGGAAAAGTGGCGAGTGGCCTGGTAAGGAAAAAAGTGTAGGTCATTATTTTCAACCTCTAACATCACTATTGGCCTCGACATACTGTTTTTAGCCTACGGCAGAAGTTTCAAGCGGTTTCGCGATGGCAAACATGGGAGAGTCCATTTTGAGTGAAAGTAGCATATTGGACGAGATTTCTAACTATGCAGTGTGGAAATTCAAAATGAAAAACATACTGATGGAAAAAGACATGTGGAAAGTTGTCACAGGTGATGAGAGAAGGCCGCCAAATGAAGCAGATATCAAAGCGTTCGACAAAAAGATGAGGAAAGCTTTGACCTTCAATAACTTGTCAGTGAAGGATCACATCATTACCCACATTTGTGATGCTGTTACACCCAGACAGGCATGGGATGTGCTAAAGGAGTAGTTCGAGATGTCAAATTCGTCAAGAATCATGTTTCTGAAGTCAAAGTTGAATAGTGCCCGCATGGAACAAGGAGAGCATATTCAAACGTACATGACCAGAATCAAGACAATGAGAGATGAACTGCATTCTATTGGTGAGCGCATACGTGATGTGGAGCTGGTGCACAATGCATTGTGCGGCATTACAGAACCCTATCAGATGTTTCTGAGCAAAATAGCATCAAGAGAAAGATTGCCAAATTTGACGAGCTCACAGAAATCTTGATGCAGGAGGAGCAATGGCAAGAAATAGTGAAAGCTAGACGTCAAAATATTGACGATCAGGCACTTGCGACACGCCAAAAACAAGGCAAGGGCAAGGGCAAGAAGAAGTCTAAGCAGCAATTTGCCAAGTCTCAGGAGGATGAGAGATCTTCCAGTAAGACAAAAAGAAAGGCAAATGCTTCCATTGTGGTAAAAAGGGCCATTGGAAGAGTGAATGTCGCAAATTCCTAGCGGAACAAGACAAGGGGAAACCAAAACAAGCAGGTAACCTTGTCGATGAGGGTGAGATTGAAGACTCTAGCATCTTCATATCTGCATTGTCATCTAATCAAGATGATCAAGCATGGTTTATTGACTCGGGAGCCACAAGACACATGACATGTAACAAGAATTGGTTCAGTAGTTTGAAAGTGCTGGATAATGGAACATTTGTTTCACAAGCAAAAGGTGAGGTGTGCAAGATCAAGGGGATAGGCACCGTTTCAATCCAACTACCTGATGGTAAAAGCAGAATGATCATGGGAGGTACTTTACGCACCAGGTTTGAAGAAAAATCTACTTTCTGTTGGAGTCATTACTGATCAAAATTTGAAAGTAGAAATCGCCCATGATCGTTGCTTTGTGAAGGATGTGAATCAAAAGTTTAAAGTTATTGCGGATGGAGTAAGAGATCCCAATACAAAATTGTACAGGTTGAATGCTACAATTAAGGGGCAACATGGACTTGTATCGTCCATTCCATCACAAACTAAGTTGTGGCATAAGAGGCTTGGTCACTTAAACTTGGGAAGCCTCAGTTTGATAATAAAATTGGAGATGGTAACAAGATTGCCTACCATAGAAGATCACTTGAAATCGATGTGCGAATCTTGTGTATATGGGAAGCAGCATCGAGAGAAGTTCAATAAAGGGGGACCTTTGCCTTATGGTGAAGCGAAGGATGATGGCATTTGGGTCAAGGCCATGGGAGAGGAGATGGAGTCAATCACTAAGCATAACACATGGGACTTAGTAGAACCACCAGTTGGCAAGAAACCATTGGTTGCAAATGGGTATACAAGACTAAGTATCATGTAGATGGAAGTATAGCAAAGCACAAGGCAATATTGGTGATCAAAGGGTATGCACAAAGTAGAGGCATCGATTAAGTAGAATACTCTACGTCTACTTGTTGCTTTAGCTTCACATTTTGGTTGGCCTTTGCATCAGATGGATGTGAAATCTGCTTTTCTAAATGGTGAGTTAGAAGAATAAGTGTTCATGGATCAACCTGAAGGCTTTGTAGCAAAGGGACAAGAAAATAAAGTATGTCGCTTGAAGAAAGCACTTTATGGTCTTAAACAAGCACCACGTACGTGGTATAGCAAGATTGATGTCTATTTTCATTCAAAGGGGATGGTGAGAACACATTCTGATCCAAATCTATATGTCTTATGCTGTGATGGTATGGTTGCTTCGATTGCTCTTTATGTTGATGACTTGATTATTACGGAAAATAATCAAGAGATGATAGACATGATCAAGAAAGACCTCATGGAACAATTCGAGATGACAGATCTCAGCTGATCCATTACTACCTTGGAGTAGAAGTGTGGCAAAAAGGACACGAAGTGGGTTTAACACAGGTAAAGTATGTCAAAGAGTTGCTGCATAGGTTTAGGTTGCAGGATTGCAAACCAGTAAACACTCCTATTGAACCAGGTAAAAAGCTTTCTAAGCTTGATGAGTCACAGTCATTTGATGCTACGCTGTATAGACAGTTAGTGGGGAGCTTGATTTACCTTACCACGACTAGACCAGATATATGCTATGTTGTTGGCATTGTAAGTCAGTTCATGGCAACACCTACGGAAACACATTGGAAGGCAGCTAAACGCATTTTGCGTTATGTGAAAGGCACTTCAAAGTATGGTTTGATTTACAGGAAGCATGATGGTTTACCTGAGTTGTGTGGCTATGTGGATGCGGATTGGGGAGGTGATTATGATGATCGTAGATCCACCACAGGGTATGTATTCTAGTTTTTGGTAGTTGCTTTTTCTGGTCTAGTAAGAAGCAAAGTACAATTGCTCTTTCCACCACAAAAGCAGAGTATTAAGGCAATGTGTAGTGCAGCACAGGAAGCTATATGGTTGAGACAAATCTTGGAAGAAGTTGGCATGAAGCAGAAAAATCTCCCGACTTTACATAGCGACAGTCAAAGTGGCATTCAGCTAGCAAAGAATCCAGTGTTCCATGCGAGAACTAGACACATTGAGATTCAGTATTACTTTATATGTGAGAAGCTGCTGCGTCGTGAAATTCATGTTGTTCATTGTAGCACAGAAGAACAACTAGCTGATATTTTCACTAAGCCATTACTGGAGAAAAATTTGATAAGTTTAGATCAAAGCTTTTTGTATTTAAAGTTTGTTGACTTTAAAG
Organism: Diphasiastrum complanatum; assembly: GCA_029204225.1. Classification (NCBI taxonomy): domain Eukaryota; kingdom Viridiplantae; phylum Streptophyta; class Lycopodiopsida; order Lycopodiales; family Lycopodiaceae; genus Diphasiastrum; species Diphasiastrum complanatum. Next base: position 34,546,192 of record CM055097.1, on the reverse strand, counting down.
CTATGTATATGACTGTATAAAAAGTAGACTCTACTTTAAGGGAGAAAGTTAGAATCAAAGTAGAATCACTGTGGTACTGTACTGTGGGTCCTGTCAGTGGATAAGGATCAGTTGGCCTCGTCACGAGGCAAGTCGACGGGACACGCGTCCCGCCAACGGCAACCCGGGTCATGCATGGGTTGCCTGAGTGAACAACTATATGTACAGTGTAATCTCATTTTGAGAAATACAGTTGCTATGTGAGCTTGATGTGGAGAGTGTTTTCTGTCTGTGTTATTGTGTAGCATAATCTGTGTTCTTGTGCAAAGCAAATTCTAAGTATCACACAATAATTTTATGTTATTTGTGTTTTGTATTTGTGCATATATGCAGTTTATCACAACGAGATCAATTACATTTAGATCAGTCTAGCGATGAAGACAGTACTCAAGTTAACAGGGTAAGTAATAAACATGCATGTGTTCTTGTTCATAAAAACTTTATTATTATAAGTTAAAATATAATGCTAAAGTGACATGTACTTGATTTTTGTTTCTCGTAGAGAAATTATTTTCAAAATAAAATATGGTGCACATGCCTCAAGTGTGATGAACAAAAGATGCGTGAAAGACACATTGTTGAAAATCATTTGTGGAAGTTTGGACAAAAAGAAGAAGGTCAACCATCGAATTTGGAAGACATTGAGGTTTGTTAATTTTATATGATTGTTTTTTATTATAATCTTTGTCAATCTATATATGTCACTTATGAAATTTGTTTCATGTGTGTAGCCAATACACCGAATGCCATTCCATAGAGTTGATCCATCTGTGTTTAGTTACAATCAACGTCAAATTTTGGTAGACATGAGAAAACAAAGAATGAAACAAATTGAAGAGGCAAACACAATTGGAAAAGAGAATAATCAACTTGATTCTAATGATTATGATGATGAGGTGCAACACGATGAAGCAACGCACAACATATTTGAATCTTACTTTGAAACAAATGAGAATGATGATATGCATGCATCTTCTAATGAAAATGGAGATCACGAACAATTTGAGATGGATGAAGACAAGATTCTATTGCGCAAGGAGGCAGACACTCCTCTACATCTTGGAGCATCCATTTCGAGACTAGCTACGTCAATTCTTATTCTAAACCTTCAAGCAACATACAAATGGAGTGATCGTAGCGTGACATCTTTATTCGGGTACTTAACTCATAACACAACTATTATACTTTATAGCATATTTACATCAAGTTAATTTTTTTTCTTTTCTAACAACTCACATTGCTCTTTTTTTAGGTTGTTGCATCGAATACTTCTCCTGCATAGAAACATATTGAAGACCAATGACCCGAGTTTAAAGACAAACCTCGTAATTTGAGATTTGGCCTTGCTATGGATGGCGTAAATCCTTTTAGCGTTCAAGCGTCAACTTGGTCCACATGGCCAGTTGTGCTCGTTAATTACAACATACCTCCATGGTTGAGTATTAAAACAGGACACTTGTTATTGGCTTTATTGATTCCAGGAAAATACAAGGCCAAGAACATGGATGTGTATCTTGCACCTTTGATCGATGAATTGTGCATTCTTTTGTTGTTCAAAGGAGTGCTTTGTGCATTGGAACAGGTTGGAAGAAAGGATCAGGTCATTGCTACATGGCTACATCAAGTGGATTCATGTTGAAAGGCAATGATAGGCTTACCTCAAGTAAGTATTCATTGTGGAAAGTGAGAATAAAATCACTTCTTGAGATGAATGATGTTTTGGATATTGTTGTAGGCTTGTAGGAGAGGCCAACAACACAACAAGAACAATTGAGGTATGACAAGAGGGCCCAAAGAGCTTTACATATGATCAAGATGAATGTCACCACTGAACTTCTCAAGGAAGTTGGTAAGTGTACTTCATCAAGTGAGGCTTGAGAAGCTTTGAAGAAGCTTTATGAATCCAAGTCTACATCTAGAGTGTTGACTCAAAAAAGAAAAATCTTTCAATGTTTGCAAGAGTGAAAAGAGTCCAAATACTTTTGTTTTGAGAGTAAAAGCTTTGAATGATGAGTTGGCTTGCATTGAAGAGAGCATTAAGGAAGGAGAGCTTGTTCAAGCTATTCTAAATGGTTTGTTGGATGCTCATGCTAACATTGTACAAAATCTTGCTATTCAAAGAACTTTGCCAAGTTTGATGGATCTTCAAGAGATCTTGATCAATGAAGAATATATTTTTCAAGCAAGAGGTGGATCTGAATCAACATCTCAAGTTGGAGAGGAGGCTATGTTCATCAAGGGAAAAAAACAAAAGTAAACACGCATACACCTCAGTCTAATGGCTTAGCTGAGAGGAAGAACCGAACTCAACTCGATGTACAAACAGCCTATCTGAATGGAATTATACAAAAAGATATCTACATGATCCAGTCCGAAGGATACGTTTTGGAAGGCATGAAGGATCATGTCTGTAAACTCCATAAAGCATTGTACGGCTTGAACCAGAGCTTGGTTTCAGAGGATCAACACATTCCTCATTGAACAAGGATTTAAACCAATCACTGTCGATTGCAATGTTTATTCAAAGTTAGTGCAACAATCCTTCATTATCATCACCTTGTATGTTGATGATACGTTACTCTTCAGCAACAATGCCAATATGGTCAAAGATTCAAAACAGATGCTATTCTCAAAATTTGACATGACTGATCTGGACGAAGCTCACTTCTATCTTGGAATTCAAATCCACAGAGACAAAGCAAATCGACTGATTTACATCACTCAACAAAGGTATCTTCATAATGTTCTTAATAGATACAATTTGATGAATTGTAAATTAGCTCACTCACCAATGGATCCAGGTCTGCATTTGTCAAAGGACCAATGTCCCCGGACAAAGCAGGAAGAGGAGCAGATGAGAGAATACCCGTATCGATCGATACTCGGACCTCTCATGTACGCAATGGTCTATACAAGGCCAGATATCTCTTTTGTTGTTAGCTCACTCAGCCAATACATGGCTAATCCTGGAATTACCCATTGGAAGGCTCTTATTCGAGTCATGAGATATATTCGAGCTACCATGGACTAGTGCATCTTCTATGGAGATGTCAGCAACGACAATCTTCATCAGCTTAGTGGATATTCTGATGCAAGCTGAAGAGGAGATGCATACCATCATAAGTCCACATCTGAATTTACATTCTTCTTCAATGGCAGTCCTATTTTGTGGAACAGTCGTAAGCAAACCTCTATCGCACTTTCTTCTACTGAAGCAGAATATATTGCTGCTTTTCAATCTATTAAGGAAGCGTTTTGGTTGAGAAATTTGCTGTCAGATAGCCCTACAATTTTGTTTTGTGATAACCAAAGTGCTATTGCCTTATTGGCCAACCCTAGATTTCATTCTAGGAGTAAGCACATTGAGATAAGATATCACTACATCAAGGGCAAGGTTCTCGACAGAGAGGTGAGCTTAACGTACTGTAGAACGTAGGACATGGTTGTAGACATTTTTACGAAAGCACTCAATGTTAATGCACACAGCAGATTTTGTGCATTGCTAAGTCTGAAGATCAAGGCATTCACGAATCCAGATTAAGAGGGGGTGGTGGATTTACTCCTCCTACTCTCCTAAATCCCAATTTTAATCTGCCTCCATTCATGTTGCATATTTTTCTAACGTTGTCACACAGTCTGCATTTTTACACACAAATTTGCACAGACGAAGGAAAGGCGAATGAATCGCGACACTATGTTCTTACACATGTCATGGTGACAGGCAAAAAGGGGACACTACCTTACTGAATGCCAAAGGTTCCCTAACAGATAAGGCACCCTGTAAATCTTATCCTAAGGCCATTCGTAAGAGTGATGCACTTTTGCGTCATCACCAACGTTCACTTCAGTACTGGCTAATGTCGCACCCTTTTCACCTTCACCCCATGCAGTTGCGCTAACAGATTGGACAACGATTGCAGCCACCCATGATCTCCTACAGACAGCACATCCACTCTGTACTTTCGCATCTGGACACTTGTAATATTATGTATATATATTGGATACCATCTGCGTATTCGATGATGATGATGAATTCTGATGAAGCAAGATAAGTCTAGAACGAGTTAACGAGATTTCATTCCTCATTACAGACAGAAATATGCTTTGTAGGGCACGCGGTTTTGTCTGCTATAGTCTTGTGCTCTACCGCATAATTGACTTGTATACTTGATATACTTAATCTGACACAATTCATTTGTTTTGCATTTTAGATCTGTCAATATTGCTATGCCTATTCTTCATTCTGCCTGATCTTTCTTGTTGCTCTTTCTGGTAATAGACGATTAAGTTTTAGTCTTGTCTTTCGCGAATAATTCGCGACTAATTATTGATTATTTGATGAATAAAGTGCCTTGTAGTGCTATCAATGGCAAATGTCATTTATGATATAATTTATGGACAAGAACCCAGTGTGCAATACGTACAAGTATTTGAATATGCATGTTTTACCCATGTTCCATAAGCATAAGAACCAAGGAAGATCCCTCTTCTAGTAAGGGGATAATGCTTGGATATGGAGAAGCTAGGAAAGTGTACATGCCTTTCAAGAAATCTTAGTGTTTGCCTTCCTAGTTTATTCAAGCCAAACAAGAATTGTTCCTATTTTTTAGATCTCAAAGTTCTCACAACTTTAAACAAAGGTAAATTTTTAGAACTTGAATAAGATGAGATGAAGAGGAATACTTTCTTTTTCTTGTCATGTGAGAGCCTGCTACACTATCAATCCACCAAGGATCATCTTTCACAAAGCTTGTTGATGTAGAAGTGGATGTCATGAGTGACTCATCTTTGTAATAACCATTTTTGAAGATTTCTTGCTTCTCTTCTTGCTAATTTTCATCACTTTTCCTCTTAAAGCATTCCAAGAGCCCCTTCTTGCCATAATAGTACCACTTGACATCACTCTTATCCTTCTTGCCTCGCCTTTTCTTAAAGATGATGTGGAGGTGAATCTCCACAGTCCTTTGCTTGTTCCTTGATAGATCCCTTAAAATTTTCTCTCTCTTTTTCCTTCATGAACAGGGCATGTTCACCATCATCAAGAATCTTGCCCTTCCTACTATCCTCGGCCACTAATACTGTTTGGAGAGTATCAATGGAGGGGACTTGACTAAAGATTGCATAGGTTGGAAAAATATTAGCATAATCAATACCAAGATCATTCATGATGATTTGAACTAGTTCTCTCTCATTCATGCCATGGCTAATGCAAGATTTAGATCTCACTCACAAAAGATTATGCACTTCTGTCTCACTTTTGGTAAGATTGAAAGAATTTATTTCTCAATGTGAGCAACCTAGATGTGTTTCTAGACTCTTAAATAGTTTATAAAATCTTAAACGCCTCTTGGGCCAAGGTACATACATCAACATCTCTTAACAACCCATTCAAAACATTCATCTTCATGTATATTCCCTCTTGACATTTGAAATCAAAATATGAGCGCCATGGTGACATTGAAATCAAAATATGAGCACCACCTGCATATTTGAATATGGAGGGGATCATCATTACAGAAGCATTCATCCAAAATTGGTTATCTTGCATCAGCATTCATCCAAAATTGGTTATCTTGCATCAGGTAAGAATATATTTGCATTCAAATCTTTATATCGGCAGCCTGAGAGCGGCTCCTTGGCGTGGAAGGCCCCCGGGTGGGGGCCTCCCCCCTTGCATAATAACCGAATTTTAAAATAAAATTTTTTTACTTTTAGAAATTTTAAGCCCATCGCAATCACATTTCTAAATATAATAAACATGTAGGTCTATGACTTTTCAAAAATAGCGTCTCAAATTTATGTGTATGTCCAAATTTCCAAAATAGTAACAAATACATTAGGTAAATTTTCAAAAATAGTAATTGAACATTACAAAATTGTAAGGTGCTTATGGGACTTTCTAAAAATAGTAACGATACCTTACAACTTGTAAGGTATTTATTAGTTATTTTTTTTGAAATAATAATTTCAAGTGTAATATTATGCCATTTAAGACGTCCTCCAAACACACTGTGAAAAAAATCTGGAGGTTGTTATGTGAATTGAAGTGCTTCCTACTCCTATTGCACATTCACCATCATTTTCTACTATTGTATAAGCATATTCATGTACTCTTTGAGGTCCTCTTGAAGTAAATCAAATATTGTTGAAGTATCCAATGTTTTTTATTTATCATTTGTTTTCTCATTGAGATGCATATTTTGAATTACGTTTATATATTTATGGTATAGTTGGAATTCTACAATACTATTTGTCATGATTGTGTTGGATTGAGTTTAGATTTTAAGACTCATGTTTATGAAATAGCAACTACAAATTTTACTCCTTTCATGACATTTTGATTTGTAAGTGTCAATATTAAGGGGCTTTTGATTAAAACACTTTCATTTGGAAGACATAATGATTAGTGTCAAGTTTTTTTTTTTCTAAACATCAAATGGTCAAGTGTTGCTCACAATAATTGTAATATAGACTAATGTAACAAGAAGTAAAAGGAGCTATCCCAAATGGAATGTCTACAATTCACAATGTAGCAATTAGAGTCAATGCATTCTCTCTAGAAAATTTGCAAAAACATATGATAATTCTTTTTAGATAACAATATTCCAAGTTCTCACAACCTACACAAATTATAGGAATAATGAATATATACCAAAATAAACATTTCCTTTTGAGTATTATCACAAAGTACCAAACATCAAGTCCAAGAGACAATCTTGTAGATTCGAGTCCATTTCTTCAGCTTTGTCGGGGTGTCATAGCAAAGTTTATGCCCAATGGCAAGAAGAAATATAGCATTGAATTAGAGTGCAAGAAGTTCCTCTGGTATATTGGTTGTTATAGACCTTGAGTTTGGTTCTACTTGTCACAGATTAGCATCACAACTCATTTCAAACTAGAATGTTTCAAACATGTTTGGAATGCTTAAATTTCACATGAAATTTTTTTTGGGCCCCAAAACTTACAAAGAGGTCAATGGGCCTCAAAATGTGTTCACACTTATGGGCCCAAAACAAAAAGAATGTTTGGGGCATGTATTTGTTCTGAGTGTTTCTTATCCAATAATGGTCCATGTTTGTTGGTGATTGAAATGTTCGTGTATTATGACCCCGTAAGAGATTAGGAGATTTGTTGCATGAAAGATGACGACCTTTTTTATCTACTACACAATGAATGATTTTATCTACTATACAATGAATGATTTTGTTGCTTGTGCATGGTCGTTCATCCACCACTCTTCCACCCCTCATACATTAACATTCATCAAAACCCCATAAAAGTTTTCTAAAAACAGCACGTAATGTTTCAAATGTTTGAATGCTACTATGCTTGTAGCCTGTGGGTTAGATTCTGCTATTTAGTTGCCTTGAAATGAATTTTAAGCTTTTTGGGTTTATATTGCATAATGTAGTTCCGGTCAATTTTTGCCCTTTTTATAGATAAACATATTATATAGCTGCAGGTATAGAGTTTTCTGAATCTCATTTGTTTTCTGAATAAGAGATTTCAGAACTACATTCTAGAGCATAATATAGAACATAATCATACAAGTTTGATGAACATCCAAGTCAATTGTCATGCAACCTAGAAACATCTGTGAAGATCAGGAGTCTTGGCATTTGGCAACTTTGCAAGATGTACAAAAACAAATCAAATCTATATTGCAAAAATGTTCACTTTGCTTTTTACCCCACCCACCAGATAACCTTCTTCTGATGTGCTAAAACAGGGATGAAAATTTTTCTCAAGAAAGTTATGCTGCAAAAGGAGATACATTTTTGAACCTTGAGTACATCTTTAGGTGTCAACTCATAAGAGGCTTGCTACAATTCGCATGTCCCAGTTTTGGTGTCACTGTGTCTGAGCAAAAGGAGAGAAAGCAGCATTTTGCGGTATGCATTGTGGATTGACTTTAGCATCTGACTGTATTTGAACCAGTTAGTTACTTGTTTGACCATCCAAAGTATCTCAGAAAGCACACACTTTAGATAAATGGTATCCCTCTTTGAGGTCAATTACAGAGTGCAAAGCAGCCACAGCAGCAGTCTTTCACAGTACCCAAATAGAGGACATAAAACATACTGCTACGTTTGAAAGAAAAACCGTTCAGTCATCTGAAGAAAAGGAAATTTTTTGTCAGAGTGAGTGAGTGGGAAATTCATACTTCTATATTCATAGGAAAAGACGTACATTTTCCAACAATTAGACAAGTGTGACATTATCAAGGAACCCAAGTAGAGGACATAAAAAAAATGGGACAAAGTTCCTGAAAATTTACCACTTCAAAAAATCTCACAAAATGGACGAAGATCAAGCTCTTGCGTCCAAGCACTTTTATCTTGCACATGGAGCTGCCAATATACGTTTGCTACTGAGTCGGGATCCAGACCACTGCTTTCCTCTGTTATACTTTTTACAATGAACCAATAATATAATTATAAGCTTGAAAAGGCAAATCAGATATAAAAGGCCATCTTCAACCAGGTTTATAGAAATTCTTATTGAGCAATAAGATTGAAATGAGGAAGTCCTTTCTCAGAAAGAACAATGATTGCAGTCCCATATGGCTTACAAAATTCTACTATGGTGTACTGCTCTTACAGAAATACAATGAAATTGTACCTTTGAGCAGCTATATTGCCATCAATCATTATGTGGGCCACATGAATTCCTTGTGGATGGTATTCCCTCGCCAAGCATTGTGCCAGCCCTCTAAGTGCAAACTTACCGCATGCTGCACTCATCATATACATGTCATCAGTATCCTGTAAGCACATTATATTTCCTTGTAGCTCATATGCATGTACAGGTATTGTTTTGATGCTCTTTGCTACAAAAATCTAGGATCTGCCATCTCTCAACCTCCCAAGCTTAACTTACACTTATTGAAAATCCTGTCAAAACAAGCAAAGATGGAATCCAACATTGAAAACTGCAAGGGAAAATAATGTCACATACTCTAATGAAAATGATAATCCATTCTTATCAAGTTTGAGACCAAGATTTGCCTCTTTCTGGGGGTAAATTAACTTAAAAAACTGATGTTCGTATAGGGGTGCAGTGCAGATCTCACATAATGCTAATCAAGAAACCAATGACTATAACTTGAAATGCAATAGCAATTAGTAAAACTTGAGGAGAAAATTTACAACCTAGTTCTGCAAAACCCAATTCACCCCGTACAGATGCAGCTGCACCTGTGAAGAGAATGGTGCCCCTTCTCCTCTTAACTAAGCCAGGAAGAACCTGAAACACATTGTCATGAGAATGAGAGCACTAAAATTGTGGAATTCATAAATCTTCATAGATGTCTCAGATACAGGCTGACTCCAATCCATTACAACTTAGCACAGTTAAACTTTCATAGCCACTGAAAAACGCCTTTAAGGAGGGCCAATTCACCAAGACTCCAGTCTGATGAATAGAGAGTAATAGTGTGCTTACAGACAACAGAATTTACCTCTTTGCAACAGAAGAATGCACCCATTGATGGCAAAGTCAAAGAATGCTGAAAAGATTGGGGATCTATGTCTGTAAACTGTACATGCGGCCATGGGAATCGTGTGCACATGTTATACACCTAAAAACACAAAGATAAAACCCAGCAAAATGAGCATGCCAAAAGGTGTTGGCTACATTTTCTTGATTTAACATCCCTGGTTATCCTCACTACCAGTCAAGTAGATCAGGCATTTATCTATCCTTTCAGGCACACTATAATCAAATGCATAGTTTTTTTTCCTTAACTGCTTTTAAGATTAAAGCTTGAATGCAATGTCAGAAACTGGGTCACATCGCAGCAAAAAATCCATGTACCAGAACTTCAACTACACCAAGTGAGTGTACAGCTTCAAACGCCTCTTTGATAGATTGAGCATCTGAGCAATCTACTCTGATGGCAAAAAGCTGTGCTGTTGCCATTGATTCCACTATCTCCTCTGCAAGCTTCATAAGCCTATCTGCAACGAGTGGATCTTATATCATTTTTACTCTTGAATTGCTCGATCGCTTCGCACTTTCCTTTATTGTAGTCACTAACATTGAAATGCTATAAGCTACAAGAAAAAGAACAAGCTGAGATCCACAAAGAGGCAATACGACGGACTCATAATTGCTGCAAAAGACTTGATTTGAACCAAAACATCGAGTAAAAAACAAACCTAGGTTGCGAGCAAGAATGGCAACAGTGTAACCCTCCTGCGCAAAACGTTTGGCAATGGAAAAACCAAGGCCAGGACCCACTCCCACCACCACAGCCACTCCCATGTACATTTCTTTCCAGTTTCAGCTGCCCCTCCACCTTCTACAAGCCAACTTCCACAGACCAGCTAGCTCACAACTGAAGATAGCTTTCTTCCAGCTGACTGCAAAACATCATGCAGTTTCACTTCCCTGAAGTGCAATGATCAATAATCATTCTTTTTCTGCTGTTGAAATACACCTATACTTTAAAGTACAGAAGACCAAGCCAATTGATAGAAGAACATCTTTTTATTTTTCTGTTGCTGAAATATACCTGCTGCTGACTCCTGAGACATATCTGTAGTTCAAACTACATAAGATCAAGCCCATTCATTTCTCTGACGATGTTCAATCCAGATTCAGGCACATCTAAAATTTTCTTTACACCAGACTTCAAACCCAAAAGAAAAATATCTGGTTTGATATTGAGCTCAGAAAGAGATAGGAAACAGCATAAATCTCAGACTTAGAAGGAACGTGGCAGAATTGCTTACTGTATCTAGGTGGCCTGACCTCCCTCCGAGCTTGCAATTGTTTTTTGTTTTTTGTTTTGTATTGGGCTCTCAACTGTTGATTTACGCCATATGCTTGCACCTCAAAGCCAAAATCAGAGTTGGGCAATTGATGTAACTTCTACTTGGAGCTTGAAAGTGCCAAATTACACCATACATTGCACCTGAAGCTAAAACGAGACCTGGGCAAGAGATGTAATTGCTGCTTGACTGGGCTAATTTGGTGCCCGATTCTTCTGCGTATGTAGAAGGTACAGGAAGGGGAAAGCCACAGGCAAGCGGCTGCGCTGATAACTGAACTGGAAGTGCTATGAATTTGATAATCAAGAGCTGCAATTTCCAAATCTGTTGGGTGAGCATTGTTCATTGAACGTGGGTGAGTACCCGAAGGGTGTGTTGGAAAGATAAGGAGAAGCACGAGAAGACGAAGACGAAGACGAAGACGAAGAAAATGAAGAAGAAGAAGAATGACTGTGCGTTAGCGAATAATGAATGGTGCGTTGGTGACTCTCCTCGAGGCCACGACTCCAAAGGATTCCTTAAGGATGCCCTCACTTTTTTGGGCTAAAGAGAGAATCTATTTCCCTTATCTCACTTTACTTTTGCCTAAGCATAAAAGATCTATTCTCATGGAATTCACAATCTAATTTCATGGGCTAAAATTTTCTCTTCCCAAAATTGATCATATGGAATGAGGTCCCAAGATTTTCAGTTTCGAAAAGATTTTTAGTTTTGGTATGTGTTGGTTCTTGGTGTTACATACATGGGGTCAAAGTTCCAGTCTTGTTCGGTTATTGTTATCTCGATTTCGGCCAATTATTATTGTTGGGTAGTGGCCAGTTGCTAGTTGGATATGTTGGTTACGTACGTCCTAATCTTGTGGATCTACTATGTATTTCCTATATATTGAGTTTATGTCGTATACTTAAACTAGTCAGTGAGCATAGACATGTGAACAAGTAATGTTCGGAACAATTACTTGTAGGTTAATGACTCTTTTTGTGGAAAGGGTAATTCATTAACTTAGTGATGGTTTAGAAGAGCATCTAAATGTGGTGTTGTTCTGGAATAAGTTCTAGGATAAACAAATTCGGCACCTAGACATTTGAAATTTCTGAATCGTTAGCAATTTACTTGAGCAGTTGGGAGATTACTCCTGGTTAAAAGTTAAATTTGTTGAATAAGCAGTGTGAAGAGAATTTACCAGGAACTATTTTGTTTTGTTCTATGTTGCTTTTAAGATACATGATTTATGAGTCATTAGTATTTATCAGTAAAAGTTCTGTGCATAGAATATAGGAAATTCTTGGTATAGAATATTTCTTGAATGAGAAATAGACTCTAAGTTATTGACTGTATCCCAATGAGCTCATATTGGAGAACAGAGTTTAACAAATATCAAGGATAGCCACTAAATTCAGTTGGGATTCAGCAGAACTTTGTAATCTCTAGATTTTGTTCTAGAGGTTCGTGTAAAATTTTCGTAGTTGAAGACGGATGTTAAAATGGTTCTTGTATGCCTTCTATCTTTAATTAGCTGATTGATCGCAGAATTTATATGACTCATAATCTTGTTAAGGATCAGGTTGGAAGAATATTCTTGAAATCGGCCAATAATTTCCCTTGGTGCAGGAAAAGATTTAGAATGGTTCTTATATATTTAGAGTGGTATGTTGTACATATACTTCGGAATCTTTAATGATTATGGTTTTTGAGTCCTGTGAATTATGATTGACAAATCATAAGATTCTAAATATTTATGATTGACGGATCATAAATTGGTACTTAATTGTCATCAGAAGATTATAAGGGGGAGGGGTCTATATATACCTACAAGAGCTCACCCTCTTAGACACCCAGTTCCAATATTTATTTGCCAAAAACCTCTCCTCTCTTGTATTCAATCACTATGTCTTTTTGTGGCTTTTTGCATTCACATTCTCTCTCTACATAAGCTCTCTCTAAACTCAAATTTTGTACAGGCCCCATTTTGAGCCCATATTTCTCCTAATGTCATGATTTCTAAGCCTACAACACTATTTTAGATGACATTGCTATCCTTCTTTACAACTGGTGCTTTCTTGTGATATTAAAACTCTAATTAAGCTTAGTAAAAATGAGATTCCAAAAGGCATGAATTTAACATAGTGCGCCTCAAAAGTTGACACAAAAATCTTGAAAAGCTAAAAAATTATGAATTTACCACACTTTTCACCAAAATTTGCTACAAAAAAAACTGTCAACACTAATCTACCATAGCCAATTCTTGAATGATGCCCTTCAAGGAACAACACACCTCCTTTGCAATCCTTCTCTCCTCTTCCGCACCTTTTTGTAGCTCTCTCTCTCTCTCTCTCTCTCTCTCTCTCTCTCTCTCTCTCTCTCTCTCTCTCTCTGCTCCTCTCGACTTCTAGGTTGCTCTCTTTCTAGAAATTTTCAAAATGTTAACTGTCCCATGTTTTGCTATTTTAGGGTGGATCCAAAATACAAGGGAAGTGAGCAGTTGACATTACACAATATTGTATATGTAGTTGTTGGCCAACATGACCAAATAGTCATGTCATCTTTTTGTGGTTGGGGTTTCAACTTCGCTCACTTGGGCAACAAGGACATGCATGTTAAAGAAATATCACATCCTTACTTACCCATAATACTTTAGATTCTTGTACATTTGGAAATGATGATGCCATGGCATCCTTTGGCATATAATCAATGTCACTTTAAGAACATTGTGCTTCTGACATTTCTCTATCAAATGACATTTGTTCATAAGATTTTAATTTGAGATGTGGTTGGCTTTTATCCTTGTTCTTACATCTCACATGACTAATTCAAATGCACTTGGCAATCTTTGGCTACTGGTGATAGTTTTAATACTCTATTTCATTGCATTTTCTTGAGAATTTGATGATGGAGAAGGTTTTTTATTGTATAATTGATGTCTAAAGAAGAGTATTTTATATATTATCCACATATTTTAGAGCATACGATACTAAAACTATAATGTAGGTCACTATAGTGTCTCAAAAGAAAAGTAAAACTCTACATACATGGCCTACGACAACATCTTTGTAAGATCATGTCTAGCCTTTCACAACGACCTTGAATGGTTTTCCTTATGTAAACTTTGTAGAGAAGACAAAATTTCAATAGTTTTTCTTGGTACTATCGATTAGAAGCTCTCAATTACTTTGCCTAATTTGACATATGCTAAACAATAATCACATTGTCTATGTAAGAATCTTACAAAATAACAAGATTATTTGTGATAAACAACAAAGGCCCTGGTAGTCTTTTTTTTATTACTATTACTATGATTCTAGATGTTTTAAATGAAAATATATCATAATGGTGGGCATTTTATTTCACCTCAAAGTCTAAATTTTAATGCAAATTGTGCAAATGGGTAAGAGTAGAAAATGTATTAAGTGTGAGGATAGTGGGACTAGTTGGGTACTATGGGAATTTCCCACCATGTTGATGAGTGGAACAAGTTGGGTACTATGGGACTTCCCACCATGTTGATGCACACTCAAACCTCATGCGTCGTTGAGATGTCTAGAGCCTCATGTTCCTAGGTTAGGTTCAGTATGAAATTGTACATTTGTGCATAAAATATGTTACTACATTGTAAGTGATGCACTCCACATCATGTTCCAACAAGCTTTGTCATAGACACAGGTATGCTCACAGTTAAAGAACCATTCAAGCTTTGGCAAAGAAAAAAAAAGAAAAAAAGAGGTGACCTTTGTGATTGGACAAGCTTTGCTTTATAATTAAAATGCTAAAAATGATCAAAAAAAAAAATTTCAACTCAAAGCACTTTAGAAAAATGATGCGATTCTCAAAGTCACAATGCAATGACACAAGCTTTGACAAAATCATCATGATAGCTTATCACTTCACAAAGCTAAAAAGTGATTGATTAATTTAAAATTGTACAAAAATAAACAGCATTTACTTGCTCAACCTGACAAAGGTTAGGCATGTTAGCTTGATAGCTTAATGCTTTATAAAAAGTGGCTGAAAATGTTTCAAGAAATGTCATGTACAACGTATATTTAATGTAGATTGTTATTTAAGCTAGTACTTGATAGGCCCTTACACATTCATGCTATCAATTGATAATGCTAGTTAATTTTCAAAAGTTGATTGTTATGTAAAGATCGTGATATTAATTAGTGTTTTTGGTACAACTTTTTGTAGTATATAAGTATGAGCATAAAAGATAATGTATTTGCAATCAATGACTGCATTTTGTGCTACAAGTAGATGTTTTTGCTTAATTGTCTGTGCAATGGTGCATCATTTGGACCTTGAACTAATTTTTTTATGACAACTGACTTAAAAAGTCCCTTTCAAAGAGAACTTGAAATAAATAGAAATATTCTAATTTCAAAAACTAGAAAACAAAATCAATTAAGCATTATTTCATATCTTTTATTCATGAATTCAAAATTTCATGCTTTTCAACTAGCAAATTCAATGACAATTGGAAAAAAGTAGTCATTGTCTATAACAAAGTCATGTTCTCAATCATTGGTGTAATGATTTCGCGACATTCTCATGATTGAGAATGTTCAATACTGCACAATTGTACTCACAAATTAAGTAATCACAGTTTTTACAACTAAATGTCCGTAATCTCACAATTTATATACAAAAGCAATTCTATTTGCAATTGAGCAAAGCAAAATTTGTGTTTGCTTATTGTTTGTTGTGAAGTTTTTAATATTTTTTTCCCTTCTAGAGTAAGTGCAATGACGAACTATATATAAAGTGATTATATAGAGAGAATGTTTTAAGGGAGAAAACTAGTGATGAAGTGAAGTGTTGGAAACTTATGTCACCAGTGGTAGACAAAGTGTGATTTAACTAGCCTACGGGTACTATAAGGTTTGACCAATGCTACTCAATGAGATCTCATTGATGTACACACACTGCAGTTTATCTCATGATAAGGTTTTGTTATATATGTTATCTCATGCTATTTTATCTGAATCTTCGATATATGTGTAAATGAGACCTCCAAAATGAGAAGTGTGAAAAGCTAGGATTTTTGTAGAACTAGGGTTTCAGGGAGGAAACATAATGAGAATGTATGTTGTGATGGAGAGAGGATGGGTTTTTTGGAAACCCTAAAACTTCTAAATACTAAATATTAATGTGGTGCAAATTTTGTGTAGAATCTTCTAGAGAGAGAGCTCTAAAACATTCTAGAAAGAGAAAAAATGTCAAGAAGAGGCGGCTCGGTGCATGAAGGCTGCATGCTACAACCGGTAGCGGGCCTGCCCACGCCCGCTACCTTGTCCATATCTTTTCCCTCTTTCTCTCTGTCAACATTCACTCACCATATCTCATCCCTTTGACTTTCTCTCTCTCACATGTGCTCTCTCTCTCTCTCTCTCTCTCTCTCTCTCTCTCTCTCTCTCTCATCAGCCATCATCACATAGCAGTCATGAGCAGTGATAGTGGACATGTGGCATTACGTCAATGGCTGAGAACACTCAGATTATGAGCCATACCACCGGCTGCAAACAGATTTAGATCTTGAATGTCTATCTCTCTCTTGCTACGTTAGGTATCATTCATCCTACGGTGGGCTAACAACCTTGCAACTAGATTTGCCGCCTCACGGCTCATCTTGCTACAGGTCGTAGCCGGCCACCTCCTCATGAACGATGTATACCTAGTCCAATCCTCCTCCTCTCAACACACAACTCTCTCTCTCTCTCTCTCTCTCTCTCTCTCTCTCACTCTCTCTATCTCTCTCTCTCTCACACACACACAAGACTGACTCACTTACACACACTTGACTATATCTCTAATTTTCTACCTCAAACCTAACTCAAAAAAACCCTGATAGGTTTCTATAAATATATATATATATATATATATATATATATATAGAGAGAGAGAGAGAGAGAGAGAGAGAGAGAGAGTGTCTTGTAACTTGGCTTGATTGTTAAAGAATGATATATACACGAGAACAAATTACAAACCGGATCTTCATGGCTTTAAAGGTTATACACTCAATTCCATGATCTCCAATAAATGCTTAAAGATCCATCTATTCGAAAGAATTCCATTCAATGTCCAGCTGAAAAAGCAGCCAGTCGGCTCATCACCCACTTCAACCATCCATCTATGCTTGATCATCAGAAATAGGAGGTTCATCCGCAGAAGAAATGGAGGCTTGATCTAATTCTTCTTCATCTTCTTGTTCTTCTTCTTCAATCTGACCTTCTTCTAGTTCTTCCTCTCCAAACATGCTCATGATCGTTGCGATCCTCCCATGCAGCATTGCATTGTCTCGCTCCGCATGCAAACGCCGAGAGCGCTCTTGCTGTAGCTGTAGCTGCAAAAACTCCATGGTCCTCGCATCCTCATCCAGCTGCTCGTTCAAGCCGGTTATCTCTCGATCCTATCTCAAGCGACATTGGCATTTCCAGCTCAATCAGTTCATTGCACAAACATAGGCGTCATTTATAAAGGAAATTCTCAGCATCCCGAGAGAAAGAGGAAGAGGAAGAGGAAACAACATCAAAGATTAATTGTAATTCAACTAGTTTAGTGCAGGCAGGTTGAAAGCTATTAGATCGGTTTTTGACAATTTAGCATTTGGGCAGTAGATTGGACCTTTCTGTTCATCTCATGCACAGCGATTCTACGCATACTCTCCACCACGTCTACATTTACAAGCCTCCGTCTTTTGCCCACCACCCACCCTCGTGGATAGGACGCTTCGTCAAAATCAGGGGGAGGCAGCACGCTGTCTGGAGAGGAAAAGTCACTTGTTATCACTCGCTTGCGCTCAGTGAGCAGCGACTCCCGTAGTCTGTCTTCTTGTAAGGAAAACAAAGGCTCCTTCTTAATGCTCACTGATAGGCGGAATTTTGCTGGAGTCCTTGGCTTTCGAGGAGTAAATACTCCGGGATCGCTATTCATCAACTCATGATGAGCAGGATAATCTGCTGCTCCGTTTATCCAAACACAGATACCATCAAGCGTCAGCAAGTTGAAATCACGAATCAAATCACCATAGCTGAATAATGTTTAGTTTATATCTATTTGTGAGATTCGTAGATATATCCAAATTCTTGAGAGTGATGTCATTAAGTGAAGCTTAGAAAAATTATGCATGGAAGGAAAGCAGCCGAACGGTTTATATCAAAACAATAATATAGAAGCAAAAAACAGAAATTATAATCAAGCAGGACCAGTGCGAGCTGAGAATCAAACTACAAGAGTTACCAAGACAAAGAAAAACTATGAGATATTAGATACAAAGCGGGCTACTTAGCTCCCCCCTTTTGTGGATTCTATAACTAATCGTCTTGAACATACCAATAGCTGAACCATCCAAGACAAAACCAATAGAGCGTAAAAGACTTCGAAATTTTTTCATGACTTTCTCTGACGAGTAATCCTTACATTTGAAAATTGAGATTACTACACTTCCATCAGAAAAGCTTAGAGATTTGTGGCTGAATAAAGAGCTGATCTGCTATTCAAACTTAAAGATCTACTTCAGTTCATTTCTAGTTAAAATATCTCAAATCTAATGAGCTTTCGTGATCATCCAGGACGTTTTAATCAAAGAAATTATAGAATACTACCTTTTCACGCCCAATGAACAAAACTGTATATGATTAAAGCGGCCTGTTCCTGATCCTTGCGACGGCTCTATGGCATGAATGATCAAACAAATCAAAGCGTCAATTATCCTATGTTCAAGCGCTGTTCCTTAAGACGATATTCTTAAGGACGAGATTAAAGCGGCACACTGAGAAGGTTTTCAAGTACTGAATCCATAGAAGCCTCCAAAAAATAGGATGACCCCATAACGATAATATGATTGCAGAAATCACAGCATACGAGACTCGAGAGTAAAAGCTTCGTTTCTGTAGAGTTGATTTTTCTGATATTAGGTACCCAAGGATTAGAATTAGATCCTGGGATACAGAGAGTGTCATATATAGCAAACCCATGGCTAATGTTGATCCTCGATCTATGTTGACTTGTTTTCTATCAATGATACGTATGCAATGAACTTGTGAAGATTGAAGATTGATTTCGGTGCAATCGTCTATGCAAAAAAAGAAGAAGGGAAAGTTACCATTGCGTTTCTTCGGGTTCGACATTTGTTTGATGGAGGAAGTCAAAGGTATGTCGATCTCCTTGGTAGCTAAAGCCATATTCGACAGCTCTCACGCCTTCCTTGCTTTGATCCTAAATTCCTGGACTCGATCGCATGGACCTGCAGCTCTAGAAATTATCTAACGCCAACTCGTTCTAGTGTTCATCATAATCGTGCAAATTAGCTGCTGCACAGAAGATTCTCCACCGCAGAACCTAGATCTAATAATCTATGCACTCCTACTCAAGCCTCCTCTTTGAAGAAGTCACAAGAGGTTGTCAGATCTCATCGATTGTTCCTGAAATCCGTGCAGCTACTACAAATCACTACCACTGAATAACTGTCTGGAATGTTTTGCTAGCTTGATCATCATATACAGCAACTACAGCTTGCCCACAATCTAACGATCATCTAAATTTTCTAATTCAGAAAGGCTCAGGAATGTACATAGCCAATACACTCAATCATAAATACAACCCATACGCAATCAATCCTTTCTTTCAAGAGTCTCAATTAAGCAAATACTTTGAGAAGTAAAAAAGAATGATTAGATCTATGTAGTGCTGGCCAGATCGGCCAGGGTGAAGGAAGATAATCTGCGAAGGGAAAACTAAGACTAGGCAGATTTGGAAGGGAAAACGAGATGAAAAACCGAGATTAATCAGTTTTGAGAGTGTAAATGGAAAGAAAATAATTGCGATGGAGTGCAAATTTGCCACGGAATCGAGAGGGAGAGACTAAGTCTTGGGGAGATTGGGCAATGGGCAAACGCCATCGCCATCGCCATCGCCATCGCTCAGAGTAGGAAGATGAGTGTGGAGGAAGAGGAAAGGAGTTGTCGATGGTCACCCGGAAGTGCCGCGGGGGTCCCCCAAAGGATGGTGCATGGGATGACCTTCTTATCTACCATACCAGCCCCATCCTTAAATCAAGAGGTGCATATTCCTTTGCTTTTCTTTCTCATGGACACTTCATCTTTTGGGATCTAGAGCTTTTCCCTATAATGTTCACTTAGTGCATACACAAGGATGTCTTTTCATATCTAGAGCTTATCCCCATGCTCACTTAGTGCATACCAGAATCGTCTTTTTGTGGGGGCGAGGGCCTTCCGTGCTGAGAGGGCCCTTGCCCGAGGGTGGGAGAGAGAGGGCAGGGCCCGACCTGCACGAAAGGCCCGAGGGGCTGGGCCTTCCCCTGCGTAATGACAAGTCTGAATTCTTTTTTATCTCTCATTGATTCTTGACAGAACGCTGATGATGTTACTGAAGGATGAGAATTCTGGACCAGTTTATGGACAGAATCGCTGATGCTTTTATCATGGATTAGAATTCTGGAGGTGCAAGCAAATTCCACCTCTGGAGGTGCATCAAAAATACAAAGAAAAAATTCAGACTTGGCATTACGAATCTAGAGCTTATCCCCGTGCTCACTTAGTGCATACCAGAATCCTCTATCCAGAGTTATCACCATGCTCACTTAGTGCATACTACACGCAACACTTAGTGAATAAGACAAGTAGTTTGCGCTCTTGAAAATTAGGACGATGGAGCAACACGTGCATGAGCAGAAGCGGTTTGACAAAACTGCTATAGTCACTCATCTAGGAAGGGAGATGGACGACTCCACACATCCTAGTTTTGTTCTTGGTATTAGACCTACCACAAGTTCATGGACTTCAACACTTTTGCTACCACCAATCCAAATTCTACCTTCTAGGTGGAAGAAATTATATTGTGACTTTCAAGAGTTTTCAATTTTGCCAAGAAAGGAGTCTAGTTTTTATTATGAACTAGATAATGTGCATCAAAATTATTGGTGAGTCCTCCTCGGTCTAGAGAAAGAGATGCTCTTTATCCAAGTGGGTATTTCGAATCAAGTATAATCAAGATGGCTATTAACAAGTACAAGGCAAGATTATGTGCCAAGGGATTTGCTCAAATCCATGGACTTGATTATGAGGAGACCTTTGCACCTGTGGCAAAGATGGTGACTATAAGGATTCTTATATCTCTTGCTACCTATTTCAAGTGGTATAATACATATACTCTTTTTGTCTGATATCATGAAAATAACCGTTGAGTTGAGTCTTGCATCAATATTATTTTTGTCTATAAATTTGCACACCTTTCTAAATTTTTGATAATTTGTTGATCTAGTTTTGTATCGAATTTGAACACATAAGTAGAACCATTGAAATAGCTGGATGATGTAACTATTTTTTTGAGATGTTCCATCGTGTTGTGTATTTCGATGAAATGATGCTCTGGCTTGCCAATGTAATTTCTCCATTCCTTGTGATGACCAAATACTTAGACTGCCGTAAGCTTTTGCAAAATCTCATGCAAGATGTCGTAAAATGTGTTTCAATATCAGAGATACAAACATTGTCATATTAATCATTTTAAATTTAGTATATGTGCCATGAAATTATAGTTCTAAGAGCTAGCTACATTGAAAAGAGATTTACCATATAATGCGTAATATGATCTTCACCCCACCCCCCTTTAACTGCATCCACAAACTCAATTGTTTGATTTCTCAATTAGTAGGACATTAGTATCAGACAATTTATCTTTTATGAGCAATTTGACCATGTTGTCAAGCTTTGTCCACACTTCAACTTTTTTAATCCTTGTTGTTCCTTTTTCTACAAAATCCTTTGTGGCATTGAGTACATCTATACAAATTGAGGACTAGATTTTAGTCTGTTTTCCGGAATGATTTGATAAGAAACGACGAGCTTTGGATCCTTCTATGCTTGGTTTGCATGGGATGTTTCTCGTTTTCCTCGAAAGCTTCTCATCCTTTTGTATTCTAATGTGTCCTTTATGAAGACCCGCTTTTGATAGAACTTTCTCCAATCAAGCTATTGTTTTTTTGGCCAGTGACTCTGGCTTAGTATTCTAGGCAAACCAAATATGAAGAATTATAACCTCTCCATGTAATGTAAAATTGTGGACATTTTTAAAAATGTGGACATTTTTTAGCAAAATCGATAGTACTGGTTTCCAAGTCGAATCTTCAATATCCCTTGAAACTCTTGTGCTCTTTGACATGTCTTGTGTAGTTTTCATGCAATAGAGGCATGAGATGTTTTGAATTTACTCCATGTGAGACATTGAACAGCACTTCAACGACTTCAGGTCTCCATCCAAATGTCATTCCACCTTAAAATCACCTATTCCAAGAACATTGAGTGGTGTGTCGCTCATATGATTCTTAATTATCTCTGGATAATTGGTTTTACTAAAAATCCAAAATAGAATGCCATGATCTTATTTTAAAACCTGTTTGAAACACAAAATCATGGACTATGTTAAGAGAATTGAACAATATTAATCAGTCAAGTATATCTAAAACTTAGACTTATAATAACAAACAATATTAGCTTAAAACAAAAAACCATAAATTCTCGAAATGAATTAGTTGCTAGTACTCAATAAAATAGATTTAAAACTGGAAAGTTGCTAACCACCAGATGTTATTTTCGGACTGCACACTGAAATTAAGACTCTCCAAGTTTATCATATTGCTTAATGCTCCATTCATAAGTGTAACACTAACCCTTCCAGCTTTTGTCCCTTTATTACTTTGATTCATCTAACTTGAGAACTAATATCAATTTTTCAACACTTTCATTTGTGATTCCATAAAACTTTACAATAAATCTTTGAGTAACTAATTGTACAAACATTGCGTACCTCATCTTGTCAAATAAATGCAGAAGTAAACACATTACGGAAGAAAATATTGAACAATAAGCAAAAAAGAGTTATTTTAAAAGGTATTGATGAGCTTTCATCAAGTGGGGGTCAACGGAAAAAAAAGCATATATGCTTTCAAGTAAGATTTTGTTTTAAACTATTCACTTTTGTTTCATCTAGCACATCAATGATTGTAAATTGTTTTTTTTTTCTAAATCTTATTGTTTTTTGCAGATCAGGCTTAGTCATCAATCAAAATTTGAAAGACAAGGACATGATTGGAAAGTCTTTGAGTGCAGTACTTATAGCCAAGTCAACGACGAGTCTACTAGGAAATCAACGATATTCTCGAATTAAGTCCAAGATTGCAAAGGCCCTTATGGGCGAAGTTGGCAAGATTATTGACCAAAAATTGATACAAGGAGCATGTGATTATTCTGGTATTAGCAGGGATGCATATGACACAATGTTTAAAATTATCAAAGAGACATTTGGACAAGTACATATAAAAAAAAATTCCTATTTCTCGGCCATTTCAGATCAAATTAGAGAGGAATGTGTTAAACAAGGGTTTGCAAAACATCATTGGTATTCCTTACCATATCAATGAAACTTATAACTCAAAACATGGCACTTTGTCATATGATTCCACCAACAATATGTTTGTAGATTTAAACTTCCATCAACCCATAGATCACAATGTTTATGTCTTCCGTCCTATGATCCATGATTTGGTGAGCTGGTAAGGTGGATCCTTTCAGATTTTTTTTCGATAGTGGAGCATATTCTGTAGGAAGATCAATATGGAGATGATACTTAGACATCTTAATAATTGATAGATTAATCTAGTAGAAAACCAAATGGTCATATATCTTGCAAGCTATTAAAACTCGTCATAATTGGAGAAAAATTTTAACTGCAAAAGTTTGAAATGACCTTGGCGCTCTTTTTGATCCAACACACTCCATGTTTCTTGCTTTATATGCAAAATCAAAGCTTTGCAGTCATGAGCAAAATACTTCTTCAATAGATGTGTGTTGAAATTGCAAATTTTTGAATTGCAAAAGTTTTAAATAACCTTGCTGCTCCTTTTGATCCAACACACTCCATATTGCAAAAATTTAGATTCACGTTGGCGCTCATTGTGATCCAAAATATTCAAAGTTTCTTGCCATGATATTCATATCGATAAGACTGTTTTCCTTTGATGTGAACACTATGAGTAAAGAAACTTTGACGTGCAATACGATGTGCATTTACATGAGAAGTCATGTTAGTTAACGATAGAAAATAGAATCTTGAAGTATGAACCCCGCGCATTGCGGCTACCCAACTTCCAATTAGCTACACATGTTACTAGTGAGGTCATGTCATCGGAGTTGTGCGGGCAGACCAAAAACTTGGTCGGAGTTTTAAAATCTGATGGTTTTCTCTCTCTTATGTGGCATTTCTTAGACAGCCATTTTGGGCCTTGGAACTCCTCTAATGATTTCATTATAGTATCACATGCTTGGAAACTTGTAGAGGAGGCCTCTATGTATACCCACGAGCTGGTGAATCCAATTCTAACATAATCTGGATTCCACCTCTCACAAATGAGTGAACCCCATTCTATAAAGATTTGGGTTCCACCTCTTACATGATAATAGGAGGCCTCTTTATTGAAAAACATAACTTAAGTTGAGAAAGTCTATTTGATGAGACGAAATACATAGCAGACAGTGATCTAGTCGGCTATGAAATTTTCAAAAATTATTATGAGCTACCAACAACAACAGAAGAAAAACAAGCAGAAGATGAAAGAGAATTACCAGATTCAGAGGGAGGTCAAGATCAAGTGCTTGACAGACTCGAATCACCAACTCGAATTCCAACAGAAAAGCTCAACTTTCTTGCACGCAGAATTCGAAGATGACTTATTCATGGACCAACCAATTGGTTTTGTAAGCCAAGAATATCCAAAATACGATTGTCACATGAATAAAAGCATCTATGGTCTAAAACACGCAGCCAAAAAATGGTATAGAAAGAAGGACAAAGCACTACGTTCCTTAGGCTTCAAACCTCTATTTGCTGAATCAAATGTCTATATCAAGCATGTCCAAAATAAAATAATCATTCTAGCTATCTATGTTGATGACACGCTTATCTTCTCAAGAAAAGATAAGTTAATTTCAAATGTCAAAAGAGACATTTCTGAAATATTTGAGATCGCTGACCTAGGAGAAGCTAAAATCTATCTAGTCTTGCAGATCGTGAGAGACTTTGAAGGTGGTAAGTTGTATCTTCACCAACAAAAGTACACTCAAAAGATCATTGAAGACTTCAACATGCTTGAATGCAAAGGTGTGCATACTCCCATGATACTTGGAATAATATTGAGCAAGGCAGATTGTCCGCAGACTCTTGAGGAAGAGGAACGAATGGCCAAAACACCCTATCGTAGGATGATTAGATCATTGTTATATCTAGCAGACAACACCAAACTTGATATAGCATTTGCAGTATACAAGCTGAGCCAATATAATCAGAACCCATGATCATTGCATTGGAAGTTGGCAAAGAGAGTACTACAATATCTCCAAGAAACAAAAGACTATGGACTGTGTTATTCGAAGGAAGCTGGATTTCACATCGAATCTTACAGTGACACAAGCTGGGGATCCATGAAGGATGATAGCAAAAGTATTTCAGGAGGTTGTACTCTAGCATCTGGCGCAGCCATACTCTGGATTAGCAAGAAGCAAACGGCAGTAGCTCAATCTTCCTATGAAGCGGAATATGTAGCAGCAGCCAAGATGGCAAATGAGCTAATCTAGATTAAACAAATATTGGAAGGATTTCATGAATCTAGTTCTGGACCTTATGTCCTGTTAATGGATAACACCTCAACAATCTATCTTACGAAAGATCCTGTATTTCACTCGAAAATGAAGCACATAGCTATCAAGTATCATGTGATTCGGGACTTAGTCGAGAAGAAGATACTGAAGACAGTCTTCATACCCATAGAGGAAACGACAGCTGATATCTTTACAAAGCCACTGAGTAAAGCTTTGTTCGAGAAGCAGCGAAGAAGATTGGACTTAATCCAACTGCCACTTTGAGAGGGAGCTGTAGAATAACTGATTAGACAGATCTTGATTCTACCAACAAAGTGCGCAGTTTACTTGACAAAGGATGAAAAAGTAACAAATGCAAAACTCGAAACATTTCTATTCGTGATCAACTCGAAAAGATTCGCGAAGGATTCGCGAAATTTGTCTTGCAGTCAACTCGAAAGATTTGCGAAATAGTTTCTTGTAGAAGCTCGTGACTTTCTTGTTGAAACTCGAAAGATTCGCGAACAGATTCTTGTCACAAATTTTTTTCGTTTCTTGTTCAAGCCTCAGATGTCGCGAAATTGTCGCGAACAATTCGTGAAATCTTCTGGACTGTTCTTCAAGCTCACCTGTCGCGAAACTATCTCGAACAATTCACAAAATATTCTAGATTCCTTCTTCAAGCTCAAGAATTGTCATTTGTCGCGAACAATTCGCGAAAGACAAAAATGTCGCGAAAAGACAAGTGTCACGAACAATTCGCGAAACACAAAGCTGAGACGAAGAAATGAACTGTCGTGAATTATTCGCGAACAAATTTTATTCGAGCCTGGAAACAGAGCGTCTATTTGAATATCAACCGTCGTAAACGGTTAGATATCTATTGTTACAGCATTGAAAGGCCAAAAGACCTATAAATAAAAGGCCAAAAGACCTATCCTGTAGCAATATAAATACATATGCACTGCTCGTTGTAACACACTCACTCAATCAGAGACGCAATAGCGAGATAAGACAGCAAGAGATGTATATTGATGAATCAGATTCAGAGTTATAAAAATTCATTTTTTGATCAATAGTTTCTTATTGTCTAAATAGTCTTAAGTTGTCTGTTACTTACGTATATAATTTTCACATGCATATTCAATCAGAACAAATACTGTTCTATTGGTACATAGATCAGATAAAATCACGATTGAAGACATTGATATTAGTTTGATTTATTCAAACTTGCTTCTGGAAGAATAATTACTATTTCTCTTACATCAAGGAGTTTACAAACATGATTCTTCATACCTTCCAGAACATATCCTTTGGGTCAGATCATGTAGATGTATTCTTGTATAAATCCATTCAGATAAGCTGTTTGTACGTCAATTGATACACTTCGAGGTACACTTGTGGTTGCAAAGCAAAGGGCTTACACTGAAAAGCTTATGGTCTTTATGCCCAAAGAGCCCATAGGCCATTTTGCATAAAGGGTACTCTGGGCATTTTGCATAAAGAATGACAGGCATCATCGTTTGTGAGTCAAAAAAAAATGGAAAAGAAAAAAATCAAGGTGATATTTTCATTTGATCATTAGCACTTGGGGGTCAAACTTCACACTTTTTCATGCCACATCACATTCATTGGGCTTTTGCTCCAGGGGTGTGGCCATTGAAAGCAAAATGTCCTCTCGGAGGCATTTTAATGCTCAGTTACAATTCCTTATGGGCTTCTTGTCAATTTGAAGCTACTACTCACCAAGGAGCTTTACACGTTTCATACCTCTCAAAGACCCACCTCCTCCATCCTTTAAACAAAAAAGAAAGTGAAGGATTTTGTTCAAAGGCAGCCTACGCATGTTGTCTTCAAAGACAGCCGAGGCTTGCTTGCACTTACATTGAGGGAAGAAGACAAGGCCGTGTATTATATCGCTTTCTTTACTTGTTATATACATATATCAGTCAGGCTCGGTAAACACTTTCCATCCATCCATCAATCCTGTCAATTTTTTTTGTATGAATCTCTCATATGAGTAGCTGTCTGCATGTAGTTTGCGATCGTCGCGAATAAGCTTGCAATCGGCCCCCCACTGGCCATTTCTTCATGCTCACACTGCTTTACAGCTACACTTGTGTAAAAATCTGATAAGTACCTTTTGAAGTTAACTCTTTTCATGGGTCTGGGTGGTGTAGTTGGTCATCACGCTAGTCTCACACACTAGAGGTCCCCGGTTCGAACCCGGGCTCAGACATATTTATATTTTGCAGCACCTTCGGATTACAAACACATATATTTACACTCTTACAAGGCTTTCACGGTGTCTATAATACAAGCAAGAAGAAGACCTTCCATAACATTTATTCATACTCAGGCTCCCAAATTTAAATATTCTTCTTGTTTCAGTTGGTGTTGGTGTCAAAAGACATTTCAAAGGAGATATAGCTTACTTAGTCAATGAATAAGCCTCCAACTTGTGGATGAGCCATCAAGTTATACGCAATTCTATTTAGTCTTCACCCTATGGATGAATTAGTGACTTAGTTGTAGGAGTGGACTTAGCTGCAACACTTGAGTCTAGGCCCCTTGTAAACCCCTAGAGCTCGTTGCTTGAGAGCCAGCCACAATGGGCTGGCTTCTCTATTTTGTCAAAAATAAGTATGCACTACCAAAATTGCATTGTGTCTTTACTATGAGGAGATGCATGCAGTGGCAACTAGAAACTATGAATGAGACATGTCCGAGAACCAACTTCATGCCTCAACACCACTATGAGCTAAGTTGATTCGCTTTATTCCCTTTGAGGCTACACATTAGTGGCATAAGTGTTTTTGCATCACTTTAAACAACTAGGACAACTTGGATGGTGCATGTAATTATTGTTTTTCCAACCATACATGAGGCCTACCAACCCCAAACACAATATGCTTTTCATGATTTAATGGCTAAAAACCTCTTCAGAAAATTGTTGCAAAGACAAAATCATATAGGTAAATTTGGTAACGTGCCAAAAACCTATTCTACATTTTTTGAAACGAGAAACCTGTTAATAAAAATTTGAGACTTGCTAGAGCATGTTGCCTTCACCTTGTCATTCTATCGAGAGTCTCTAATTGTATGCAAGAGAACATTCATTGGTCATGGTCATAACAATTTAGTTTCTACAAATGCTTTCTTTATATTTAGCAACTAATGTAGAGATTTTACACACACACATACTGAGTCTTCACTAGGGTCCATCACCAAAATCATAAATCATGAACTTACTCTAGGGTCCTCGAAGTACACAAACATACATGTGTGTGTAAGCACATGTGCATGCTCGTGTGTGTGTGTGTGTGTGTGTGTGTGTGTGTGTGTGTGTGTGTGTGTGTGTGTGTGTGTGTGTGTGTGTGTGTGTGTGTGTCTGTGTTTGTTATATTTATATTTATGTATAATAATGCTTTTGTATTGCAAAATCTACAAAAGGAAAAGTAGTAATTTAAAAGCCCACTAAGACTTGAGCTGTAGAATAATAGATTGTAATTTTAACTATACATAGGATGATAACCTAAAAAGGAGATAATGAATTTGTTTCTAAGGCCTCCAAAAGAATTCTAAGAGATGGTTCATAAGCTTCTGATGGATATTTCATGAACATTGGAGTTAGTATCACTACAAAGTCTTGCCTCATTGTCACATATCAAGATATCATTGTATAACGATAGTGATAGGAATGGTACTCACTAGGAAGTGATGAATTGGACAATAATTATGGTGTTGAAGTTTTTGTTGTCCACTTTGGTAGTCGCAATCATTAGTCACCATTTTATGATGAATTTGATCAAGTTGTTCAATTGAAACAAAATGTGTTTACCAATCACTCTTGAAAATCTCAATGTTTCATGGTTCGACATCCCTAATCCTTAAGACCATTATTCCTACTAAAAAAGGCTAGCTTTACAAATTTTCTTGTTTGTTAACAATAAATCAATTTGCTTTCATACCTTTAAATTCACCTTCATGAAAACACATCAAAAAAGAATATCCAAGCTTTGCCAATGATTCAAGAAATATGAGATTTGGACTTGCAACAAATGGTGTGTACCCCTTTGGTGTACAAGCAACTATGTGGTCCATGTAAATTATAATAATCCACCTTGGTGTAGAACAAAGAAGTGGCACTTCTTATTCCTAGCCAATGCAAGATTAAGAATATGAATGTCTACCTTCACCCTTTTATCAATGACTTGGAAGATTTGTGAAAAGAGATAAAAACATATGACATCTCATGCCCTTTGCATGAGAGGAATTTTATGTGAAAAACTAATCTATTTTGGAAAATATCAACCTGAGGCCAACAAAGAGGAAAGTAAATTATTTGAATCTAGATCAAAGTGCAACCGTCCACATGTGTGGTATTTGAGGGATAAGGCTAAGAACCTTCTCTCTCCTTTGTTTAGTCATATCTTCCATTTCTAGCATAAACTAGTGGATAATTATAAAACTAGTCAATCTCTACCATTGAGATTTTGGATGCTTGAGATTTAGGACATGGAACCTTATCTTTGGAAGCCCTAATGTGGTCTGCTATAACTTTATAAAGCTCCTCATTTTACTAATTTTGTTGGCTTGTACTGGTCTCATTTTGGTGAAGATATTGGAGGAGGAGATTGGTATCTACATTGTGTAGAATTTCTTACAGTGTCTTGCTTATGTGAATGATGATCATGGCCTATTTTTTGTGCATCTTCATGAATCTTATGCTCTCTGATTTTTAACATTATTATAGGTCAAAGTAGGTCCGTCATCATATTTTTCCACTTGAAGAGTTTGAAGATCATTTAGATGTTTCTACATCTTGATTTCATAGTGTGTAGTCAATCTTGGCATATTTAGGTCTGTTTCTTTATGCATGAAAACTTTCACATTTTACACTACATGCCACTGTAATGTGGAGAATGCACCACTATCTAGAATTAGTTAAATCCTCAAATAATCTTTATGCATTCAAAAAATTCCCATATACATAGGAATTTGTTTACATTTACATACAGCTATTTGTTTTGGTATCTATATGATGTACTACAATAGCTAGAATATAAAATGGTTCTCTTGGTGGGTCTATGCCAAGGCACTACTTGTAAGGTGAGATTTCACATTTATAATAAGTCATATATAGAATGTGGTTGAGGTGAAGGCTATAAGCATCTCTTGCTTGATTGTCCTTATTTGTTTTGGAGTCCTTGTTTTGATTATTATTCTTTGGCCACAAATTGATTGTATATTAGCTTTACTTTATTCTCTTAGATGTAATTCACAGTTAAAATCCATATTATATCAAGGATATGGAAATTGGTGAGCAAGGTAATGTCTAATGGTGAATCTTATTGGAAGCATGTGAATATTTCACGATGTCATCGTCAAAGTAGTGTGTGAAATGATTGAAGCTTATGTTGCAACATAATGTAGAGCTAGGACCCACATATAGCAATTTTAAAACTATTCTTAACATTGGACATTTTCAAAATGTTTTAGATCGAGGTTGTTTCTTTAGCATTGTTTTAAAGTTGGTATTGATTTTATCTTAATATTGTTTACAATAGTGCTAAGTAGAAGGTTTTCAAGGTATCACAAGAAATGTTTAATAAGGAGCCTTGAAAAACCATCTTTATCAAAAAAAAAAAAGTTACTATCATGAATCTCTACTATCAATGTATTACAAGATTAACAAAAAACACTTACATTTTGATTTGAATAATAATTTTTAAGATGCACCAATTACATTTTGTATAGAAAATCATGTTTGTAACAAAATGCATGGCAACCATGGCTAAGTACTCATTCTATTGTCTAAGATATAATGTTAAAAGCTTGACCAATCCCAATGATTTGGCCTTTTGCTTACAACATGACAAAATATGCTTAGTACTTTTCTTGCATTTAAAACTTGAAATCCGGATACCTAAGCTTAAGTACAAAATATTTATTATGATCTAGGTGATATTTAAACTGCACTAGCCCCCTTGAGATTATCATTATTTATGATGCTTAAAATAGTGCAAAATAAACTATCACTGAATTTGCAAACTTAATTGTATTCGGAAAAGAAATAAATCAGCTCAACATTCTTGTGGTGTTAGAAATTAACAAGCCTTGAATAAAGGCATCTGTAATTTTCGCATATTGCACTCTTATTTGATTAACTTTGTTTTTTTTTAATATATTGATTAACAAGGAAGTCTAGATTTCCCTTGACCACATTTCAAATGTCAAAATACATCTAATAGATATGTCAACATACTTATTACAAGGGATTTTACAAGTTGGTCCTATAATGTTATGATTGAAACCACAAGAAACACTTAACATTCCATTTTAGAAGTTTCTCTTTAGCAACAAAATTGATAAAACTTTGTTTAAATATGGTAATAGAAACTATGACATGTAAGAGCACAAAAGACAACCATTAGGCATGTTTAGAAATAATTTGAAACTAGAAGCATTCAATAAGAAAAGCCTATAGGTCAATGACCGTTTTACAAGAAAGTAGCCCATCCTTTAGTGTCAACAACACTTTGCTAAATATAATAACGACATCATTTGAAGTTAATTAGATGGAGCTAAATGATGAGGTCAAAACATGAGAGAGAGAGAGAGAGAGAGAGAGAGAGAGAGAGAGAGAGAGAGAGAGAGAGAGAGAGAGAGAGAGAGAGAGAGAGAGAGAGAGAGAGAGAGAGAGAGAGAGAGAGAGAGATGAAAGATTACACCCCAGTCAGACTTTTTTTTTCCTTTTTGGTGGGAGGGGGAGGGGGAGGTTTGGGAGGGAGGGGGGTATATGGTAGCATCCATGAGTTTGTCCAAGCTCCATTGAAGGCCTTCCATGATCCAAGAGAGTGTCTATCCAAGCTCACCAAGCTCTCTATTGAACAAGACAATCACAAACAAGTTAGATCAAAGAGAGAGGGAAAGAATAGCCTTGATGAGGGTCACAAATCCTCCTAATATGTGAAAAGGTGAGGTTCATCCAAGATGGCAAGGAGTCATTCAAGTGCAATGGAGGAGTGGGACAAGTCATCATGCAAGTGGTATTCACTTGGCAAGTGGTGCAAGTTTAAGCACAACACTTTATTGTTTATAGTTCAAGGTCTACTCTAACACCATTATTGACATAACTCTACAATTATTTGATACTCGAAAGATGTGTTAATGGCTTATACTGAAAAAGCTGCATTTAAAATAGATGATACTACAATACATTCTGCTTTACACATTCACATGAATACTAAATATCCAACATCATTATCAAGTGAAAATTCACAAGAACTCTCATGTACATTCAAAGAAATTGACCTAGCACTTTCCAAAATCCAAAGTACTTATTGGCTTTCTATAGCGACATGTCTTGAACTATTTGAGATTGTCTTGATAAGTTCAAAATGTCCACAATACCAAATCGAATTGACAAGGAAAACACATGATCTTCTTCATAGACCAACAACACAAATTGAAAATTTACCTTATATATCATTCTACACTAGCAATGAGATAAGTTTGTATAATTGTGTACCACAAGCTTAAACGTTGAAGATGCATAGTAAACGACACAGAGAGTCTCCTAAACAAAAATATGACTACTATAGCAAATGTCATATTTTAAACTTCACCAAGGAAAAATTGTCCACAACCACTATTTAAAATGTTGTGAAAGATTAAAAAATGACACAACTATCTATAGGTTTGCACTTCAATGCTATGATGAACTTCAGAGACCACATATGTCATGGTGCCAAATTGTGAGCTAAACATGTCCATGCAAGTATTTCTTGTAATTTTACAAAGGAAAGTCTATTTTTCAACTTGACTTGTAAACTTGCTATACAAATTAAGATTGTTGTACATGTGGGCCCTTAGTACAATTTAAAAAATGTACTAGAAAGTAAATAATTGTTAGTACAAATAGTAAAATATGTATTAGAAAGTAAGCAAACAAAGTGCCACCAGTGGTGCTTACATCAAAGGAATATAATATAAAAAATAGAGAATTCTAAGAGGAGCCCAAGTGGTGCTAGTGCCACCACTCCACCCAAGTGCCCCTTACTGTGGCAATACCGTTCCCATTCCTTTTTTATAGGCTCCTCTGAAAATGCACATATGCAAGTACGATGCCATTATGATCTCCATCACATGCCCACAAATGTTCATGTTGAAGACAATGCTTTCCATCCCATCACATGCCCATGGATGTTCATGCAGGGGATCCCACTGGCCCATGGCCATGCAACTTTCACTCCATGTGTTTTGTTGTTGAAGGATGTCAGCTTCAACAACCAAAAAAATTCGATACCACCTAGATATTTTGAAAACCTGCAAGTTACTTCTTGAAATCTATGTATCAAAATTATTTATATTTATATATTAGACATAATATTATGTTGATTTAATGGTAATCTTTAAATTCATTGGTTTTTGTAAATAGATATATATCAATATATATATGTTCAAACTTTTGAGAAAGACATGCCAAATGCATTTTCTTAAGGAAAGCAAATGGGTGGAATGATTGCATCTAAAACTATAATAATTGTTTCAAAAGTCACACGATGCCACTCAATCATAAGAACTGTGTGATACAGCATATAGTTTTCTATTTCACTAGATCTAAAAAAGTTAAAAAAATATATGAAAATGTATCTCCAATCCATTCCATAGTCTAACATTAGTACATAATTAGAACTTGATAGCACCAAGTTAGACAAACATGTGCAACATACTTGCATAAGCGTCGATGGACTTTCTTGTGATGATGCCATAATGCTTCCATAGGTTACCTATTCTTCCATAATGTAAGTATTTTCTTTTGAGCAATAACGTATAACAAGTTTGAGTGTACATTTCAAAACAAAATTCAATAGTCGTAAAGACAATGCCAATTCTTGAGCTATAGTTTTGCTTTGCAGTTTAAGCGTATGACTCCAGCTTATAACAATCTAAAAGTAAGCTTGCATTCCTTAGTGCTATATGTAATTCACTAGTATATACATCGCCTCTTAGAATCATACATGAATGGAAACTTTATTCAGGGTCTGAATTAGAATCATGTATCAAGCCACAAGTGTAAAACGATGTTGAAGATTCAAAAGTCCAAAGTATTGATAGAAGCAAGTATCAAGAAGTTCAGAAGAACACTAGAATTACCATTCAATCTTTATGTAAAACAATCCCATTCATAGATATGTCAATATACAAATGAAGGATGGTTTTTATGTGACAAGTTGAATGTAGGTGAATCGATGTCCAAACAGCTTCAATCACCTTTAAAATAGCATCATACATTAGGCATAAAAGTGGGACACTTCATTTCCAACGCATTTATGTGGGCTATCTAAATTGTTGTGGGAGCTTCTAATAGTTGGCAAAAAAATCCCAACAAACAGTCAAATTTCTACAAGAGTACCATTTGTGAAAAAAAAAAACATAATTTTATGCTAAAATAGTGTTTAGGAAGCTCCTTGAATCAGAGTTATACCCCTTTGGATGTCACCATTAAATCGTTGTTGGATTGGTGTTCAAAATAGATGTTTCTATGCCAAATTATTTCATGAATCATGTGCATAAAAGCAGCAGCGAAAGAAACTCACCAAAATCATAGTAGGCAAACTCAACAAAGTATGGGACCTACAAATGGCACCGGAGTGGTGGTCCCAAAACTTCACTCGGCTATGGGTGGACCCAATCAGCGGCAAATCCAAGTATCTGATATGGCGCATCTACCAAGGTGCTCTTACACAGAGATCTGGCAACAATGAATAGGAAAGGGGACCGGGGCCTGTGAAAGATGCTCTTCGGATCTTAAAACCATCAAGCATACATTCTGGAGCTGCACCTGCTCCCTGCAAGGTTGGGAGATGCTCGCACTCTTGTGGGAGCTCACCTTCAAAACCACCCATGTCAGTTCCCTAGATCTGATCGATGATACTTACAAAAGAATGATTGTTGGTTGAGACGTGAGGGGGAGAGTTATCGACAAAGATAAAGGCATGTAGATCAGCAATGAAAATTCTCTTAAAAATGTCCTTAGGAGATCCATGAAACGACTATTTGGTGTATGGCTTATATATCTAGCCCCAAAAAATATTGTCATGTCATTAGAACCATTGGATGGGCTGCGGTAGAACTGATAGCTCTAAACACTACAATTAGTAACATAAGGATATGAAATTTGGCCATAGAGGTTGACAATGAAGGGTTTAGATTCAAAGTGTCAATTTACATAAGGGTAACCACATCTTGGATCCAAGTAGCAATTCATTCCATTCAATTGTAGAGCACCATTAGAACTAGATTTGCTGGCCTGAGACTGTCATTCATGAGATTTTCATAGACACCTTTTGGAAGGGGATAAATTGTTCAGGGTGAGACACATTGCTGACACTAGCACTACGAGGAGCCTCAACCCAATACACAGAGCTACGATCATAACTCCTTGTCCCACTACCTAAATATGTCATAAAGAACTTGAATGATGTCATCAAAAATAGTAGGAGTGATCCACAGATCGTGTATGAGAGGGATGTAGCTCAGGAACTCCAAAAGAGAGTGAGGTATCATTATAGGTCATGGTAAAGTTACTTGTTTCATGGATGTTAGGGTCAAATCACACTCCTTTACTAGCTATACTTCTGGAGGCGTGGAAAACCTCCATTAGTCATAAGGGTACAGTTTGATTGGTAACATGTGTTTGATATCGGTACTTCAGAGTAGAATTGGGAGCATGTCCAATCATTCTCGTAATGGCACAACAATATCGAATAGTGGTGCTATATTCAAGTTGCGTTGTTTTCTCTCCTATGTTGATCCCATGTGGAGAAAATACACCAACATCACTGTATCCACAACGAGATCATTTCATCCAGCTCGCCTCACGCGGTACGCCGACATATCTTGCAACCAACACCAACAAGTTCTCCTATTCTTGGTGCTATTCGCACTAAACCATGCCACCCCTCCTCTATACTTCCCATGGAACATGCACCTTCTTTTCCTATTGTCACTTCTTCCACCTCCATGCCTTTCGTAATAATCAGTTCCAAAATTGTGGCTGCGGTAGCACAAAATGTTTACCTCCTAGATCCCACATTACACAACCTATTGTTGTTTCACCAACAACTGACTTTTTTATGAATATGATTATTGACTCTAATCCCCTAGAGGTAAATCTTTCATTTTAGATGCCTCAAAGTCTTGTTGCTTTCCAAACCGCCTCCCTTGGAGAAGAATTTGATCAGTTTCTAGAATATGAGCAACATGTAGTAGCAAAAGAGATTCTAGCATCTCAACAAGCTAGTCTGCAAGCACTGGACAAATGCCATCTGGAGCACATTTGCCAAAAATATTTGAAGCCACTATTACAAAAGGGTTTGAAGATCTAGAAATTTTTTAGGAAGAAGATCAACAGGTCCATCTTAGATGGGTACGTTTTCAAGTTGGTCAGACATCCACTTCAGCATTTACACCTCCTTCTTCACAAGATGTCTTAAATATTCACACTCAACTCGGACAAATCATTCAAAAAATGTTAGAGGACAAACCAGTTGTGGATCAACAAATATCATATTTGGGTCTAGAAAACACGCTAATGGCGCAGAAGCTGATCAAGTTGAATAAAGAGCTGTTAGTCTCAAAGCAGCATGAACAGAAAGCCGTGACAGAGCTCAAGACCTCTATAATTTGTTTTACATGAGAAAGTTGAGTGGTTTTGAATGATTCACATGATACAATAGCTCGTGCTATGGCATCCAAGCCTTTTGTGTGTTGGAAAATGAAAAACCAACTTATTTATTAAAAAATAAAAATGTGAACACAGTACCATAGAAAGAAGGTGTGCTAGAGATTGTCATGACATCAGTAGTACATAGTGGAGACAACGGGTGTCACTTCCAAAATTTTCTCACTTTGAGATCCTCACAAGCAGCATGTTTTTTTACATTGAAATCTAGTGAAAATTTTGCATCTAGTTAATATCTTCTTGTAGTTAGAGACAGAATGTAGTTAATATTACATGGCATTAAAGGTGTAAATATTAATGTTACAGGTGTTAATATTAATGTTAAAGGTGTTAATATTAATATTACATTAGTTCTACTTGTTATTTGGAATTCAAATTATCTATAATCAAAGTGATGTCTAAAAAGCATGAGTAGTGTAAATCTAATCAACATGAGTGTGTCCCTCCTTATTCATGTTATGATTTTCAACGATGTCGCATGCATGCATATGCACTTGATTATCATATCATATTTTTTCTTGCTTGTTACTAATACTTGTAGTGATTTTGGAGATAGGTATTGAGTTAGATTATTACAGCACATGTTCTTGACTCAAGGAGTATATGACAATCAATAAGAATAATCAACAACTTA
Source organism: Diphasiastrum complanatum (assembly GCA_029204225.1). Classification (NCBI taxonomy): domain Eukaryota; kingdom Viridiplantae; phylum Streptophyta; class Lycopodiopsida; order Lycopodiales; family Lycopodiaceae; genus Diphasiastrum; species Diphasiastrum complanatum. Next base: position 34,508,347 of record CM055097.1, on the reverse strand, counting down.
ATAAGGATATAGTGATTTTCCATGCAATGTAAAACAAATCAACATCATGTGCATAACAAGAGATTATAGGGGTTATCCACGTAAGATAGCAATGTGTGTTTGTTGCGTAGTTGATATTATTAGAAAAAATAAAAGTAAAAGACAACCTAGCATGGAACTTCCACACAAAACTTTAGGCAAACAAAAATTCGACGGCTATATCCAACGAGCAAAAATAAGTTGTCATGGCAATTTCACACATGAAAGCTCTATGAAAAAATGATTGATTATATTACCAAGCATTTGTCATTGAAGTCACAACGAGAATAGGTGGATCATTGATAATGTTTCATAAAAAATCTAGATTTTAAATCTTAACCATGTTAGAAATCAATGATAAACTTCATTGTTACTATTTACGAGGTACATTTATGTTGACAGCTGTGACCAGCTGTCATTAGCCATCTACTCGTAAATTTTCTCTCTCTATCAAGGGTTCAAGGTTTATTTGTACATTTTACATTTTGTATTAGTTAGTGTGATAGAGTGACAGTGCGTGTTCTTCTTCCGCCTTCTTGTGGTGATTGCTTATGGTGAATGCTTGATGTTGCATATCTAATTCTTGACATGGTATCAGAGCATGCCTGATCAATGGATACAGCTTGTCATAGGCTCCACAATGAAGTGAGAAGGTCCTTCATGGGAGGTGAAAGCTTGGAGAGATAAAAACGGCTGGAAGAAATCCTTCTTTGGTGTATTTTGCAGGTTTGGAGCTCAAAATCATCAGTGGGGCACGCACAATCCCGGAGACATCAAAAAGGCCAGGGCAACATCAGATAGATTGAAAATCTGTTGAGTGGGGGAGATTCTTACAATACTTTCTAGTTGTTGTGGAAAGTGCTATTTGTGTGAGAGGTTTGCCAAGAAATCTCTCATTTGTCTGTTTGGAGTACCACAAATCACACTAGGCAGTGTCTAGTACTGTCATTCAGAGTTAGGAAGCTTCATACTTTTCACATTACTGATCTATGTCTTTTGAACGATCACACATTTCGAAATCTTTGCAAAGAGGAGGCGGCATAGCCGTCGCGCCGAAGTGGAGAATCTAGAATATTCCCTTTGAAAGTTCTTATATTCTCTCTACTTTTCATCTTGTCCATACCAATATCAGATCGATGCGCCAGAGGTAAAGAAAACCAAGAGCAGTCGTAGATCCGCACATCATATCGATATCACATATCAGTACCAATATTGAAACGACGCGCCAGAGGTAAAAAAAATCCAGAGCAGTCATCCATCCACACGTCATACCGATATCGCATATCTATACCAATATCGGATCCACGCGCGCGAGCTAAAAAGAATCCTGAGCAGTCATGCACCCGCGCGTCGTACCGATATCAGGTGTCCAACCAAAAATTTATAGTGCTGTGGTGTGATAAATTTTGTGAACCAGACTCATCATTCCAGTAATGACAACTCTAAGCGAGAGTGTCCTTAATGAGTCAAGCAAATTGGAAGGTGCCGACAACTATGCAGTTTGGAAATTCAAACTAAAGAACATTTTGATAGAAAAGGAGCTGTGGGAGATCATGACAGGTGAAGAGACAAGGCCAGTGATTGAAGAAGATCAGCAGGCATTTGATAGGAAAAAACGGAAAGCCCAGAATGTCATCAACTTATAAGTTAGAGATGCAATTATTTCCTATACAGATTCAGAAGGACCAAAAGAAGCGTGGGATAAATTGAAGACATTGTTTGAAACGACAAATACATCTCGAATATTGTTTTTGAAGACGAAGTTGCATACATTGTGGATGGATGATGGTGCAACTATTGCCGATCACATACTGAAGATCAAAGAGATCCGTGACCAATTAGCAGCAGTTTTGGAACGAGTACAAGATCGTGAGATCATGCAATGAAATTGAATAGTCTGAGTGAGTCACATCATATGTTTGTGACAAGTATAGCCACAAGAGAAAATCTTCCAACCTATGAAGAACTAGGTGGATTGCTTTTGCAAGAAGAGCAACGTCAAGAGAACTTGGAGCTATGATCAAGCTCTTGCAGTTAGAGGACGATGTGGAAGATTTGGTTGTGGAAGGTATCAATCGAGAGGAGGAAACTCAAGCTGGGAATCATTTCAACAATTTCATGAGCAAGTCAATGATAGTCCGAATCGAGGCAATTGGAATCAAGACCGAGGTCAAGGACGTGGCTATTCAAGACAAAATAAACCTGGAAATTGTAGGTACTGCAACAAACCTAGCCACTGGGAGTGTGAATGCTTCAAGAAACAGAAGAAGATGGAACAAAGAAAAGACAAATGACAAGCGGGAAATTATGCTGATCAACATCAATTTGATGACTATTATTATGAAGACAATTATACTGATCAACATCAATATGATGATGATCAATATGAAGATAATACATGTGAGAGTTCAAAATTGTTCATTATAGCATTAATGACAAGTGATGAAGCCAAGGATACATGGTACATTGATAGTGGTGCATCCAAGCACATGACTTCAAGGAAAGAGTGGTTTTCAGAACTCAAGGAAACTGACAATGGTGATGAAGTTGGACAAGCTGATAGCAAATTGCTATCTGTTAAAGGAGTTGGCGTGGTACCAGTGAAGTTAGCCAGCGGGAAGATAAAGCAGATAACAATGTGCAATAACAATCTACTATCTGTTGGGATGATGGTTGATCAACAACTCAAGGTTAAGTTTGACAGTGACAAATGTCTTGTCAAAGACATCAAGAATCACTACAAAGTGATTGCTACAGGAGCTAGAGTCAACAGGAATCGACTCTACAAATAAAATGTGAGATCTTTTACTCAAGCTATGGTAAGCACTGTTGATAGTCGAAGTGATCTTTGGCATCAAAGTTTTGGTCATATCAGTGCTCAAAGATTGCAAATCCTTAAAAGAGGTAATCTAGTTGTTGGATTGCCTGATATCTCTTTTGAAGAAAAAATTTGTGAGGGTTGCATTTTGGGAAAACAACATAGAGAGAGAGAGAGAGAGAGAGAGAGAGAGAGAGAGAGAGAGAGAGAGAGAGAGAGAGAGAGAGAGAGAGAGAGAGAGAGAGAGAGAGAGAGAGAGAGAGAGAGAGAGAGAGAGAGAGAGATTTCCCAAAAATGGAACAAGAAGAGCCAATGGCATTCTTGATCTTGTTCATAGTGATCTGTGTGGACCAATACAAACTAGGTCCATTAGTGGTTGTTATTATTTCATCACATTCATTGATGACTATAGTAGACATATCTGGATTTATTTCATAAGCAAGAAATCTGATGCTTTTGCCAAGTTTAGAGAGTTCAAGGCTCTAGTTGAAAAACAAACAGATTGTTATATTAAGACCCTCATATCAGATGGTGGCGGTGAGTATTTTTCAACAGAGTTTATAAACTTTTGCAAGGATCAGGAGATCAAGAGACAAACCACTACACCCTATTCACCACAACAAAACGGAGTTGCAAAATGGAAAAACAGATCCATTGTGGAGATAGCTAGGGCAATGCTTAAGAGCAAGGGTTTGCCGAATACTTTTTGGGCAGTAGCATGCAACACAACTACTCATATCTTGAATTGGTGTCCTACGAAGTCCGTGGAGGGTAAGACACCTTACGAAGCTTTTACTGGAAAGAAACCTAATGTTTCTCATTTACGAGTATTTGGTTGTGATTCTTACGCTCATGTACCTGATGAAAAACGAAAGAAACTGGAACATCCTACACCTAGATGCTTGATGTAAAAACATAAGGCCCCTATATCTAACATAGATAATATTTTTCAATTCTTCACACTCCTCCTAAAAAATTATCTGTGAAGATTTGAGCATTGATCTTGATATAACTCCAAGATTAGATCTATGCTTGATGAAAGCACTTTTGCTCAAAGGCTTGGTGAGTAGACCGACAATACAAGAGAACGAGTTGACATGCTCCAAATAGATTTCTCCTCCAATAAGCTTTTTTCTCACAAAATGGTGTGCCACTTCTATATGCTTGCTTCTTGCATGGAATATGGGATTATTGGCAAGAGCTTGGGCCGCGATATAATCACACTTGATCATTGGTAGATCATATTCCTTGATGCACTTTATCTCCAATAATAATCTCTTTATCCAAAGCACCTCTTTGGTGGTTGTAGTGAGTGCTTTGTACTCGGCCTCACATGAAGAGAGAGGTATAGTATCTTGCTTTTTGGAAAGCCAAGATATTAGATTGCCTCCAAGAAATATAGTGTAAGCACTAATAGACTTTCGATCCATCTTGTCACCGAATCCGAGTAGCTAACAATGGATAGATCTTCACTTTTATAAAGTAGACCATAATCACAAGATGAAGATACCTATCTTAGAATCCTCTTGGCCATCTTCCAATGATGAATCTTAGGATCTTGCATAAATTGACTCAATTTGTGCACACAAAAACTTAAATCGGGCCTAGTAATGGTAAGCCAAATCAAGGAGCCTACAAGACTCCTAAAAAGTGTGATGTCCTCGAAGTATCTTTCATCACCTTTATTAGGATCTTTTACAATTTGCTCCATTGGAGTACCTATGCGCTTAGAATTTTTCATATGGAATTTTTTCAACATAGAGTGAGCATATCTAGATTGGCATATAAAAACATGATCTTCATAAAAATCAATCTCTAGGCCTAGGATGTAATGTATTTCCCCTAGATCTTGCATTTTAAATTCACATCCAAGTGCTAGCTTAGCTTCATCAACTAGCTTGATACAACTTCCACAAAGAATAATGTCATCAACATAAATTAGAAGAATGACAATATTACTATCAACAAACTTTAGATACATTGAAGGATCATAGTCACTAAGAGTAAATCCTAGTGAGATAAGGAAAGAATTAGGTCTTGAATACCATGATCTTGGTGCTTGCTTGAGTCCATAAAGACTTTTGAAGAGCAAGCACACTTTGGACTCATCCTTGATGAATCCTTGAGGTTGTTCCATATAGATCTCCTCCTCAAGATAACCATTTAGAAAAGCATTGGATATATCTAATTGGAACACCTTCCACTTAAAGAAACAAGCAAGAGAAATAAGAATTCTTATTGTCACCATCTTTGCAACGGGTGCAAAGGTCTCCTCATAATCAAGGCCATGGATTTGAGCAAATCCTTTAGCACATAATCTTGCTTTGTACTTGTTGATGGTGCCATCATGATTGTACTTGATCCAAAATACCCATTTGCAACCAATCACATGCTTGTTGGATGGAGGATCCACAAGCTCCCAAGTATTGTTGGTGATCAATGCATCATAATCTTGCTTCATGGCATCATACCACTCCTTGGTATTAAGTGCCTCTTGTACATTCTTTGGCTCTTCATGAGAGACATAAAAAACATAATTAGTGGAATCAAGATCCACTTGTTTGCCTTTTGCAACATATGAGAGCCTCTTAGGCTCGGATCTATCTCTCAGGGATCTTCTTGGTGAGAAAATCCGAGGAGAATATGAAAATTGTCAACATTTCCTAGCTAGTTTGAGGCCTAAATTGGCAATTTTTGTACATAGTTTTGGATCTAACATTTCACACATATGAAAGAGGCTTAGATACTTTTATTTTAGTATATATTTCATGTTGAAGAAGTCTCAAACTTCACGACCTTCGAAATGACACCAAAATCATGTTATTTGGACATATAGGCCAAAATTGGCTATTTTAGGCTACTGGTGCCCTAAATTTGGGTCCTAAGCTCTAGAGAGAGGAGAGAGAGTCATCTCTCTCACCTATATTAGGCTGAAATTCGTGGAGAACAGGTAGGAGAAACTTATTTTATTGTTGAGAGAGATCAATAGATCATTGTCACAGTTTCTTCCTCCATTGAGAGCATGGCTTTGTGTATTGTCTTCAAGCTTTTGTGTATGATCTTAGGAGGTTTCCAAAAGTGGTAGGGTGCTATTGTAGGGCTGGTATGCTGTTGTTTTTGGCTGCCATCAGTACCTTTCATTATTTTCTTTTGTCTCTTGAATGCTTTGTCAAGTTCATGTGTATCAAAGGTAGCATTAGGATGCTTTGCCATTTCTAGCTTTTGTAGCTTGTTGTGCAAAGATCTTAGCCAAGTATTTTGGGAGTTTGGATCCATTCAAGATCCACTTTTTTCACATGGTATCAGAGCTAGTTGGTTGTTATTTTTAGTAAGGTTTTCATTTATGGTGATATTTGGATGTTTGATCAAGTTCTAGCATGATTATGCATTGCGTTGTTGATCAAATCTTACTAACTTTTGTTTTGTGAGTTGAACTTGTGGATCAAAAGCATATTTCAAGTCTATTGAAGATCAAAGACTGAGAAGAAGCTATTTTGGATTGGATCATAACACCTAATCATTTGTTGATTGTGAGGCTTGTGCATATTCAATGTTCTGTTCAATGTATTGTTGACAATCTCCACTTTTGTAGATGAACACTCTCCTTTGTGTATGAACACTCTCCTTAAGTGGATGAACCTTCTCCTTAAGTGGATGACAAATACTCTTTGAGTGATTTTGTATTTCTCCAAAAGGCTGAGCAAAGCTCCCACTTGGATGAAAGATCCCCTTTTGGGTGAACAGATTGTCAACAATCTTTTGCATAAATTTTGGTGTACTTTGTTGAGCATGTAAGTAACTCTCCTAATCTAATTTGATTGGAGCATTTGCTGGAAGGTTTTAACCATTATGCAAATGTGTTTTCAGGTTCTTAATAGGTTGAAGAACATTCTCATGTGAAGTGATCTTAGATCTACATCTAAACACCAAGATTTGACAAGCTAGTGAAGCTAGTCTTGTGATTCGCTAAGTGTGTTCTTTCATTCACCTCTAAAGCTTGTATTTGTCACTTGATGGAGTTTATAAACTTTTAAAAGTGTGGTTCACATGTGGTTTTACAGGTTGAATCAATATCTTAGTGTGTTGATCATATGTTGATCAAGTTTGTTCAATTCTAGGTATTCTTGGCAGCCTAGTCTTTTGCATTTTCTAAGAATGCAAGTAACTCTTCACACCATAACTTGATTTGGTCACTTGCTGGAAAGTTTGAGAGCTTAAGCAAGAGTGTGTTCAGGTTGGTTTGATTTTGTAATCCATTCTTAGTGTGTACAAAGTGTTGCATGTATTTTCAATCTTCCTTTTTATGCTTGGAAACCAGCCAGGTTCAAGATAGAAGTGTTTTAGGGTTCTAGATCTTCTGAGATCTCCTTATCCATCATTTGTTGAGAGGAAAGTGAGTGCTAGGTGCATTAGGACGGAGCCTAAAAGTTGAAGAATCATTATATTCATGGCTTCCAATAATGGGATCATATTAGAAACTAATGATAGGTTGAGTTCGTCAAACTACTCTACTTGGAAAGTGAGAATGGAATCCTTACTTGAGTTGAATGAACTCATGGACATAGTTGCAGGAACTGAAGAGAGACCACCCATAGTTCAAGAGCAACAAAGGTTTGATAAGAAGGCCAAAAGGTCTCTTCATATCATTAAAATGAATGTTACCAATGAACTTCTCAAGGAAGTTGGTACTAGTCAAAGTGCAAGTGAGGCATGGAATGCCTTGAAGAAGCTCTTTGAATCAAAGTCCACATCTAGGGTATTGACCCTAAGGAGGCAAATATTTTCTAGTAGGCAAAGAGAAGGTGAAAGTGCTCATGCATTTGTCTTGAGGGTTAAGTCCTTAAGTGATGATCTAGCATGTATTGATGAAAACATAAAAGATGGTGAAATAGTCCAGGTTATGTTGAATGGTTTGCTAGATGAGCATGCTAACCTTGTGCAAAGTTTTGCCATTCAAAGAGTCTTGCCAAGTGTGGGTGACTTGCAAGAAATCTTATTGGCTGAAGAACATAGGTTGCAATCAAAGCTTGATGGTGCATCCTTGCAAGGTGGAGGTGAAGAGGTTTTCTTCACAAAAGGCAAAGTCAAAGGCAAAGGTAAAGGCAAAGGGAAATGGTCCAAATGTGGTAACTTGGATCATGATGATCACTCTTCCTCCTCCTCTTATACTTCTTTTAGAAAGAAAGACAAGTCAAAGTTCAAATGCTTTTATTGTGGGATAAAAGGTCATTTTGCAAATGAATGTCATAAGAAGCAAAGTAATGAAGGTAGCAAGCAAAACAACTTTTGTACTTCTAATGAGGATCTAGAATCTTGTGATTCTCTCATGATGTGTTCTTCAAGTCTAATGTCAAGTGGAAGTGACAAGGATTCATGGTGGATAGATAGTGGATCTAGTTCACACATGACTAGTCACAAGGAGTTCTTTACTTCTTTGATCTCTTATGTTGGAACCAAGAAAGTCGTTCACATGCCAAATGGTGGTGAGTGTATGATCAAAGGTATTGGCTCAATTCCTATTTGCCTTTCTACTAATAGGAATGTAAGGCTTGATGGTGTTCTTTTACATTCCTTCACTTTCAAAGAATTTGCTAAGTGTTGGTCAAATGTTAAAAAAAGGGTTCAAGACAAAGTTTGTTGGGGATGTTTGCTTCATTACTAAGGGAGATGTCTTGATTGCTATGGGCAATAGACAAGGTAGACTTTACAAGCTTGATGCGTTTGTTATGTCTAACAAGAGGAATGAAATGGATGTTGGTGGTTCTCTCGACTTTCAAAAGTCAACCCCTAGCATCAATAAGATCGGTAGATCTTATGCAAAGTCTAAAGAACTTCCTTATGCTAGATCTAGATTGAGATCTAATGAGCTTCTTGGAGATAGTTATTGTTGTGCTAACTTGGCAACTTTTGGTGAATCTATGATCAATGTTTTGGATCCATTGGATCTTGAAGATGGACCAGTGCTACCTACTAGTCAAATGGAGTCTGGTGGTGCTAAATTAGTATCATGTTTGTACTCTTATACTCACAGATTTCCAAGTCTTGGTGGCTCTTCAATGGAACTACATGGCAAGTGCAAAAATGAAAAAGGTAAGAAGAGAGCTAACTTCATCAATGGAGGTGATGAAAACTCTTCTTTGGAACTGGTTATTGCTAATGACTTATTTACTCATTTGGAAAGAGATGGTGCTTTGAGCATGATTGAAGAAAAAGTTTCTTTTGTATCTTTATGTGATGAGTCCAAAAAGTCATTTGTGAAACAAGTGGTGTCACATGTATTCATAAAGAAAGTAGATCAAAAGGTTCTATCGTGAGACTTGGTGAGGAAGATCTCAAGTCAAAAGGGAGAGATGAATGTGAAGTGTTCAAAGTAGGATGTACTTTGAATGATGCTTTTGTGAATGATAGTGAGGGTTTATTATCATTACCTATATCATTGATTAAAAGTCCAGATTTGACAAGAAAAAATTCTTATGTTGAAGGAACTATGTATTCTTTTCATGGCTTCTAATGTTCAAGAATCTTCCATTTCTTATGATGCAACTATCAAGAGGGAGATTGCTAACTTTTGTGGTGTGATCATTAAGAGGGAGTCTTGTGAAGGAAAGGGCAAAGGAAGAGTGACTCTTGGGAAGATTCAAGGCATGGATCTTACATCTCTTCATCAACTCAAAGGCTGTTATGATTGTGATGGAGTGTTCATGCATGATCAAGATGGCAAAAGGTTGGATGAAGAAGACTACATGGAGCAAGTCAAGTGGCAATTTCTCCAAGGCAAGGAAGATCTCATTGAGGTTTGGTTTGATCTCAAATGGGCTGGTTTGATTAGGTTTGATACTCAACTTCATCTACTCTACTTCATGTTGGATAGAATTGTAGAAATCTATCTTTTGGTTTATGATGGTGACATTGTTTTCACTAACTATAGTGAAAGGTTGAAATCAAGCAATGATGAGACCTTGTGGGATGTTAATCATGTGTTTGAGATGGAGTATCTTCAGAGGTTCAGATCTGAAGATGTTTATAAATGCAAAGTCCTTGATGTTTTATTGGAAGATCAAGATGTTGATCTTGAATTGCTTCATCAACACCAAGAGGCAAGTAGCAATTGGAAGCTAGTCAAAAGCATCAAAGGGGAGCCACATGGGCGAAGCATTTTGGATCTATTTTTACAGGTTCTTGACGGTCTAAGTAAGGTTCTTGGAGCAGCAAGGAAGTGTCCTTTTACTCTACCTTATTTGTTTAATCTCATGTATGAACATTGTCATGTCAATGTGTTGGAATTGTCAAAATTCAATGAAACTAGTTCCATAGTTTTGCATCCTTTGGATCTTGGAGATGGAATAGTTATCATTGCTGGTTCTTATGATCAAGTACATGTATTCATTCAAATCTTGAAAGATATTGAAGTGGCCAATATGTTTACTTTTGAGCAAAGTTCAAGATCTAGCATCCTAGTGTTGGCAAATTGGCAAATTGTTGACAATGTAGGATCAAGGGTTGCATGCAAATCTTGTGGAGATACTTCAAGTATTTCAAGTTCAGGTTTTGCTCATTCAAATGGAACAGAGAACACATCATTTTGGCATTCATTCACTCAAGGGCTTTCATGGATTGGATATCTACAAAAGCAAGGTGGTGATGGAGGTTCATTCATGGAGATACATGGTGCATTCACTATGGGCATAGTGGAATGTGGAGGAGACATGCAAACACTTGTTGGTTACTTTCACTTACAACTTGTTTGCTACTGTTTTACAGAGAATTCAAAGGTGGATACATGGAGGAATCCTTTCATTATAATTCTATGTTCTTTTACATGTATCCTGTTCACCATTCTATGTAAAATTGATGTAAGAAATAGTGAAGCATCCTATATGGACACTATTATCTATATCAATTATGTTGTACTTCATATTGTACATATTAGAACACTTGAGAAGAGATCTATTATCATGATGGAGATCACCCTTAGGTTGCAGCAAAGTAGTGTTGTAAAACTAGCAAGTTAAGTTGAGGAGGGAGTGTGAAAATTGTCAACATTTCCTAGCTAGTTTGAGGCCTAAATTGGCAATTTTTGTACATAGTTTTGGATCTAAAATTTCACACGTGTGAAAGAGAGCTAGATACTTTTATTTTAGTATATATTTCATGTTGAAGAAGTCTCAAACTTTAGGACCTTCGAAATGACACCAAAATCATGTTATTTGGACATATAGGCCAAAATTGTCTTATGCTATTGGTGTCCTAAATTTGGGTCCTAGGTTCTAGAGAGAGGAGAGAGAGTCATCTCTCTCACCTATATTAGGCTGAAATTCGTGGAGAACAGGTAGGAGAAACTTATTTTATTGTTGAGAGAGATCAATAGATCATTGTCATAGTTTCTTCATCCATTGAGAGCATTGCTTTGTGTATTGTCTTCAAGCTTTTGTGTATGATCTTAAGAGGTTTCCAAAAGTGGTAGGGTGCTATTGTAGGGCTGGTATGCTGCTGTTTTTGGCTGCCATCAGTACCTTTTATTAGTTTCTTTTGTCTCTTGAATGCTTTGTCAGGTTCATGTGTATCAAAGGTAGCATTAGGATGCTTTGCCATTTTTAGCTTTTGTAGCTTGTTGTGCAAAGATCTTAGCCAAGTATTTTGGGAGTTTGAATGCAATCAAGATCCACTTTTTTCACAGAGAGTCTTCTTCAATTCTCGACCCCATCACATCATAATTGTCTTCAAAATCAATAATAGGTGATGCATCCATAGACTTCTTAATCTCGGCCTCTTCAAGAAATGAATGTTGATCTTCATGAAAGACAACATCTCTACTTTCATAACTTGAGAAGTAGAGAGTACAAAGACTCTATAGGCCTTTTTGGTGGATGAGTATCCAACCATGATCCTTTGCATGCACTAGGATCTTCCTTCTTCCTTGTTTCCAAGGGAATATGGGCAAAGCATATGCATCCAAAAACTCTAAGGTGATCAACCTTAGGCTTCTTCAAATATAAGATTTCATATGGTGACTTTCCTCCAAGAGCTATATGTGGGAGCCTATTGCAAAGATAATTTGCACAATTTATGGCTTCTCCCCAAAAATCTTTGGGCAAAGATGCCTCAATTCTCATAGATTTTGCAGATTCACATAGAGATCTATTCTTTCTCTCGGCCACTCCATTTTGAGATGGAGAATAGGCACAAGAGAACTCTCTTTTAATGCCTTCAAGCTCACAAAAATCATAAAATTTATTGGAGATATATTCACCACCTCCATCACATCTAAGAGCTTTAATCTTGAATGAGAATTGCTTCTCTACATAAGCTTTGAAAATAAGGAAATGATCAAACACCATAGATTTAGAAGAAGAAAAATATATCCAAGTGAATCTTGTGAAATCATCAATGAAAGTAACAAAACAAGTGGCTCCTCCCTTGCTTATCATTGATGAGAAATGCACATCCGAGTGAATTAACTCCAAAGGATGCTTGCTTTTGATAGAAGATCTTGTAAATGGCTTTTTGTGAGATTTAGCAATAGCACAAGCCTCACAAGGCTTGATCTTCTTGGAGAATGATTTTGGCAAGCCAATAGCTTTGGCCTCTTTGATCATAGAGAGCATGGTTTTGTAGTTGGGATGTCCCAGCCTCCTATGCCATAATTCCTCCATAGAGAGCTTGTTCACAAGAGCAGCATTACAAAAATTCACATATTCATTTTGATCTAGTTTATAGATGCCTCCAAATCTAGATCCTAATGCAAGTATCTCATCATTCTTCTTGATAGTACAAGTATCAACATTGAATTTTACATCAAGGCCATTATCAAGCAATTGGCCAACACTAATGAGATTCTTAGTAAGCTTAGGCACACAAAGCACTTTAGAAAGAGAAAAAACTTTAGAGGATGCAAGCTTTAAGGGAATGTTCCCTATGCCTTCAATAGGACATTTAAAATTATTTGCAGTGTATATTGATTTCTTGACTCCATCATAAGGTGCAATAGAAGAGAAAGAATCCTTGTAGCTACACATATGTGAAGAGGCTCCACTATCAATATACCATAAGCCGTCCTTCTTGAAAGGAGTGGGTGAGAAGCTAGAGACCATAAGAGATCCCTCTCCATCACTTGCAATAGTGTCTTCCTTCTCATTGGTGATGTTGGCTTGCTTGAGTTTATTCTTCTTCTTGAAACAATTGGTGGCATAATGGCCTTTCTTGCCACAATAAAAGCACTTGATCTTCTTCTTCTTGAGCTTGGATGATGAAGCATTAGAGGAATCATCTTCCTCCTCATCTTTGTCTTTGGATTTGGCTTTGTCCTTGCCAGAGGATTGTTGAAATTGGTTCTTGCTCCTCCCTTTGTGCTTGTCCTTGGCAAAGAGGGCTTTGCCATCATTATGAGTGAGAGAAAGCTTGTCCATCCTCAAGAGCTTGTACTCTTGTCTTGATTCTTTAGAAATTAGCACTCTTTGGAGAGCTCCAAGCTTGGTAGCTCCTCCTTAATGGCATAGGATTGGACAAGGTTATCAAATTCACTTCTCAAGCCATTGAGAATGACTTGGACTAGTTCATTTTGATTGATGGAATCACCAATGCAAGCAAGCTCTCTATGAATATCTTTTACTCTCAAAACATAACTAGATGCACTCTATCACTCTTTTGGATACTTTGAAAGATTTGATTTCTAAGAGTGAGGAGCCTAGAGGTGTTCTTTGTGAAGAATTGCCAAAAATTGGCAAATCTAGCTTGATCAAAAACCATGTAGAATAGTGTAAATTGTGTACACAAGCGGGTCCCGCACATGTGAGGCCATGATGCCACATGGGAAACCCATCCTAATGTAGGTTAGGTCAAGTCAAGAGAGTTGGTCATGTCAATTTGGTGGTCATCCCTACTTTATAGGACCTACACCTAAGTTTAAGGTGAAAATTTGACCAACTAGCTACCTACCAAGCATAACTCTAGGATCTAGGCTAGGGTTTCATTTTAGGGCAAGAAGGGTGAGTTAACTTCCTTATTACATGCTGGAAATCCACCTAACTTCAAGAAGGAAGTAATTTGCTATGTATTCCAAGCTCTCATAGTGAGAAGATAGAAACTTTTTGGAGCTCATTGGCAATCTCAAGCTAGTTCACTATGTACATTGAGTTTTTGTGATCCAAATGAAACCAAATCAATTTCTACTTGTTTCTTAGGTTGAATGCCGTACTACAGCCTGTAGTAAACACGTGTGGTCTCAGATTTCAATGTTGATCAATGCTTTTGATTGTGAATTCTTGTTGTTTGTCAAATTGCCAATCTAGATCAACTTTTTTGTGTCTAGTTTTTTGATAGATTGTTAAGCAAGCATCCAATCACTCTTGTGGATCTTTTGTAGATCCATTTATGGTCCTAAAGTACAGTACTTTCACATGGTATCAGAGCCAAGTACAAGAGCATAAGCCATTGATCTAATGCAAATCCATTTTTAGCAAGTTTTGGTGCTAAAAACTAATATTGAGAGGGCAAGCTAGAATCTTGATTTTGGTGAGGAGATTTGATCCCAAACTTGGTAGGGGTCCAAATCCGTACTGTCCACATGTGTGGGCACCTCTGAACCTGCATTTAATGCATGGTATTCATTTGATCCAAAAAAAATTCAATTTGTGAGCTGTTGGTGTAATTTTTGGTGGAGATCCTAGAATAATCTACCAAGATCATTTGCCATTGATTAGATTTGAATTTGTTTCATGGAATCTAATTAATCTAGGCTGAGTTCAAGTCCTATTAAGGTTAAAAACAGGTCTTGAAAGTACACCAAGAAGGAAGAAAGAGATTAAGTCATTTTTTTGTCCAAAAATAGCCAAAATTGGCAAGATTTGATTGTAAGTAGATTTCACATCATCTTATCTTCATTCCAACTTTGTGAGGGAGTGCTAGAATTGAGATTATAAGTCCATTTGTTGGATTAGAATTCTAATTTGAGTGAAAAACTACAAGAGAGAGACCTTAGTGAGTTTCTAGAGACAATCAAATCCATTTCTTGGCAAGATTTGTTTGAAAGTAGTTTCACTTCATCTTATCTTCATTCCAGCTTTGTGAGGGAGTGATAGAACTGTGATTATAAGTCCATTTGTTGGATTAGAAATCAAATTTGAGTGAAACACTGCAAGTGTGAGACCTTTGTGAGTTTCAAGTCAATCAAATCTATTTCTTGTTTGTAGAAGTCACTAGTAAGATGGGATCTACTGGAGCATACCTTCTAGAAGCTAGTGAGAGATTGAATTCTACAAATTATGCTATTTGGAAGGTTAGGATGGAGTCACTCTTGGTGCTCCAAGACCTTCATGAGTTCTTGATTGAAGATGAAGATGAACCTCTAAGTGCACAGGAGTTAGCTAGATACAAGAAGAGATCTAGGCTTGCACTTCATTGTGTGAAGATGAATGTGAGCAATGATTTGCTGAGAGAAGTATCAGGATGTACTAGTGCTAAAGAGGCTTGGAAGTCTTTAAAATCAATCTATGAATCTAGTAACACTTCAAGAGTACTCATGCTTAGAAATCAGATTTTGCAAAGCATGAAGAGAAGTGAGGAGAGTGCACAAGATTATGTACTCAGAATCAAGTCTCTGAATAGGGAGTTGGCCTCCATTGGAGAGAAGATTTATGATGGAGAGCATGTACAAATTGTTCTTAATGGTCTAGGAGATGACTTTGCAAATTTGGTCCAAAGTTTTGCCATCCAAGACACTTTGCCAACTATAGAAAAACTTCACAGTGTATTAGTGGCTGAAGAGTGTAGGATGCTCCATGCAAAATCTAGGATGAGTTCCTTGTCATTGCAGGATGGTGATGAGAAAGCCAATTTCTCATTCAAGGGCAAAAAGAAGACCAATGGAAAGAAGAAGCATCCAAGGGAGGCCAAAGAAGAGGATAATGCATCAAGCTCAAAGGACAAGTCAAAGCAGAAATACTTCTTTTGTGGAAAGAAGGGGCATTATGCATCTGAATGCTACAAGAGGCTAAGAGCACAAGTGGAGGAGTACAAACAAGGAAACCTTGCAAAGGAGGAGGAGGAGGATAAAGTAGATGTATTCTTGATGGCATCTACATCCTCACCAACAAGCAATAGCAATTCAAGAGACAATTGGTGGATCGACAGTGGGGCTAGCTCCCACATGTCTTGTGAAAAGGACTTTTTCTCAACCTTACACTCGTTCAATGATGCTAAAAAGTTTGTCTTTACTGTAAATGATGAAGAGTGTAGGATAGATGGTGTTGGCACCATCTCTTTGTGTCTAGAATCCTCAAAATGCATGGATCTAGAAAATGTCCTTTATGTACCATCAATCACCAAGAATATACTTAGTGTTGGTCTACTCTTAGAAAGTGATTTGGATGTCCACTTTAAGCATGGTGTTTGCTTCATCTTGAAGAATGATGTTTGCATTTCAAAGGGATTTAAACATGGAAGATTGTTTAAGTTGGAAGCTAGTGTTGCTTTTGAAAGAATGAGCTTGGCAAAGGAGGAGATCACTCAAGAGGAGATCTTGGCAAAGTGTGATCTTGCTTGCATTGAGGAGGAGCATCAAAAGGAGGAAGATCTTGAGGATCAGCCTCAAAGCATGAGAGTTCCAAGGGAGTCCTCAATGACAATGGCCAAGTCATCAAACTGCATGCAAATTGTCCATTCAAGTGTGCATCTTGCAAGGGTGGTGAGCATTGGAGAGTCTACTATCTTTGAATACTTTTTGGAAAGTAGTAGTAGACATGAGGTGACTTGTTTCTTACCTTTAAGATTCATGGTGTTTATTACTTTGTATGACAAGACAATGAAATGGGATGTTTTGAAATCTACATTTGTCGTTGATAAAGCAATTTCATTGGATAACTATTTTTGTAATAGTTTGAATAGAGTCATAAAAGATGAAACATCATTTGCTTTGGAAATCTTTGTGTCCACATGCTTTGTGCATGATCATTCCAATGTAAGGACCAAAGATTATCCTATTTCAATGATAGGAATAATGATAGTGTTTTGCTCTTCAAGTAGAAATTGTAAAATCTACTTGTTTTCAACCAAAGAATTTGTCAATGGTGGAAATGTGATCTTTCAAGAGTGGAAGATTTGTAAACTTGAAGAAGCACCTTTGGATCAACACCTTATTCAATTCATTGATGTTTTGGAGTCAAGTCAAGTGGAGGATCAAGCTCAAGACCCGAGGACTCCAAGAAGAATCTTGAGTATCAAGATGGAGCCATCAAGGCTCAATCATATGGATCAAGCAAGGCAAGTTGTCTTTGGCAACACTATGTATGCACTTAATAGTTTAATTGATGTATCTTCAAGTGCACAAAATGCCTTGGAATCCATGATTTGTCATGATGTATAGTTTTTGAAGTGTGCTACATGTATATAGACACATTTGTGGAACATCTTGTAAGGGATCCTTTAAGAGGTGGTGAAAGATCCTTCATGGACATCATTCTCTATTGGAGTCTCAAAAGTTCCTTGTTTGTAGCTGGATTTTTTAGACACTTCTAAAAGCTTTCATTCATCTATCAAGAGAGTTGTAAATAGATCAAGCTAAATTTGAGGAGGAGTGTGAAGAATTGCCAAAAATTGACAAATCTAGCTTGATCAAAAACCATGTAGAATAGTGTAAATTGTGTACACAAGTGGGTCCCGCACATGTGAGGCCATGATGCCACATGGAAAACCCATCCTAATGTAGGTTAGGTCAAGTCAAGAGAGTTGTTCATGTCTATTTGGTGGTCATCCCTACTTTATAGGACCCACACCTAAGTTTAAGGTGAAAATTTGACCAACTAGCTACCTACCAAGCATAACTCTAGGATCTAGGCTAGGGTTTCATTTTAGGGCAAGAAGGGTGAGTTAACTTCCTTATTACATGCTGGAAATCCACCTAACTTCAAGAAGGAAGTCGAATTTGCTATGTATTCCAAGCTCCCATAGTGAGAAGATAGAAACTTTTTGGAGCTCATTGGCAATCTCAAGCTAGTTCACTATGTACATTGAGTTTTTGTGATCCAAATGAAACCAAATCAATTTCTACTTGTTTCTCAGGTTGAAGGCCATACTACAGCCTGTATTACACACGTGTGGGCTCGGATTTCAATGTTGATCAATGCTTTTGATTGTGAATGCTTGTTGTTTGTCAAATTGCCAATCTAGATCAACTTTTTTGTGTCTAGTTTTTTGATAGATTGTTAAGCAAGCATCCAATCACTCTTGTGGATCTTTTGTAGATCCATTTATGGTCCTAAAGTACAGTAATTTCACATTCTTAGCCTCATGGATAGTCTTGAGACAATCCCAAGCTTCTTTGGTTGTTGTACAAGTACCTATCTCCCTCAAAATCTTAGAGACATTCATCTTAATGTAGTGCAGAGCCATCCT